>CM028138.1:765222500-766582500 GCA_016271365.2 Neoceratodus forsteri
CTGCTGCCTGTGCCACCATCAGCACTACCTCTGATACTGCTAATACCTCCACCACTATTACCTTCACTGCTGCTGCCAGTGCCATCAGTACTAGCTCTGATACTGCTAATACCACCGTCACTATCACCTCCACTGCAGCTGCCAGTGCCACCTTCAGCACTTCCTCAGATACTGCAAATACAAACATCACTATCACCTGCACTGCTGCTGCCAGTGCCACCATTAACACTGCCTCTGAAACTGCTACTACCGCCTTCACTATCACCTCCAATACTGCTTCAAGTGCCACTATCAGCACCACCTTGATACTGCTACTAAAGCCATCACTATCACCTCCAGTGCTGCTGCCAGTGCCATCATCAGCACTACCACTGAAACTGCTACTTCCACCACCACTTTCACCTCCACTGCTGCTCCAGTGCCATCATCAGCCCTACCTCTCATACTGCTACTACCACCATCAATATCACCTCCGCAACAGCTGCCAGTGCTACCATCAGCACTACCTCTGATACTGCTTCTACCACCATCACTGTCACCTCCACTGCTGCTGCCAGTGCCATCATCAGCACTACCTCTGACAGTGCATCTTCCACCATCACTATCACCTCCACTGCTGCTGCCAGTGCCACTATCAGCACTTCTTCTGATACTGCTACTACCACTATCCCTTTCATCCCCACTGCTGCTGCCAGTGCCATCGGCACTACCTCTGATACTGCTTCTAACACCATCACTATCACCCCCACTGCCGTTGACAGTACCACCCTTAGCAAAACCTCTGATACTGGTACTACCACCATCACTATCACCTCCACTGCTAGGGCCAGTGCAGCTATCAGCACTACCTGTCATACTGCTAATTCTACCATCAATATCACCTACACAGATGCTGTCAGTTTCCCAATCAGCACTACTTCTGATACTGCTACTACTGCCTTACAGTATCTGCGCCACAGCTGCTGCCAGTGCCACCTTCAGCACTACCTCTGATACTGCTACTATTGCCATCACTAAGTCCTCCACTGCTGCTGCCAGTGCCACCATCAACACTACCTCTGATACTGCTACTACCACCATCACTATCACCTCCACTGCTGCTGCAGGTGCCACCATCAGCACTACCTCTGATACTGCTACTACTGCCATCACTATCACCTCCATTGGTGCTGCCACTGCCATCATCTGCACTACCTCTGATACTGCTAATACCGCCATCACCAACACCCTCCACTGCTGCTGCCAGTGCCAGCATAAGCACTATATCTGATACTGAACTACCGCCATCACTATGACCTCCACTGCTGCTGCAAGTGCCACCATTACCACAATATCTGATACTGTTACTACCGCCATCTTTATCACCTCCACTGCTGCTGCCAGTGCCACCATCATCACTACCTCTGATACTGCTACTACCGCCATCACCATCACCTCCACTGCTGCTGCCAGTGCCTCTACCAGCACTACCACTGATACAGCTATTATCGCCATCACTAACACCTCCACTGCTGCTGCCAGTGCCACTATCAGCACTACCACTGATACTGCTACTATCACCATCACTATCACCTCCACTGCTGCTGCCAGTTCCACCATCAGCACTACCTCTGATACTGCTACTACCACCATCACTATCACCACCACTGCTGCTGCCAGTGCCACCATCAGCACTACCTCTGATACTGCAAATACAACCTTCACTATCACCTCCACTGCTGCTGCCAGTGCCACCATCAGCACTACCTCTGATACTGCTACTACCTCCATCACTATCACCTCACTGCTGCTGCCAGTGCCACCTTCAGTACTACCTCTGATACTGCTACTACCGCCATCATTAAGACCTCCTCTGCTGCTGCTATTGCAACCTACAGCACTACCTCTGATACTGCTAATACCACCTTCATTATCACCTCCACTGCTGCTGTCAGTGCCACCATCAGCACTACCTCTGATACTGCTAATATCTCCATCACTATCACCTTCATTGCTGCTGCCAGAGCATCAGTACTAGCTCTGATACTGCTACTACCACCATCACTATCACCTCCACTGCTGCTGCCAGTGCCACCATTAGCACTACAACTGATACTGCTACTACCACCATCACTATCACCTCCACTGCTGCAGCCAGTGCCACCATCAGCACTTCCTCAGATACTGCTACTACCACCATCACTATCACCTCCACTGCTACTGCCAGTACCACCATTAGCACTACCTCTGACACTGCTTCTATTACCATCACTATCACCTCCACTGCTGCTGCCAGTGCCACTATCAGCACTACCTCTGATACTGCTTCTACCACCATCACTATCACCTCCACTGCTGCTGCCAGTGCCACCATCAGCACTACCTCTGATACTGCTACTACCACCATCACTTTTACCTCCGCAGCTGCTGCCAGTGCCACCATCAGCACTACCTCTGATACTGCTTCTACCACCATCACTGTCACCTCCACTGCTGCTGCCAGTTCCATCATCAGCACTACCTCTGACACTGCTTCTATCACCATCACTATCACCTCCACTGCTGCTGCCAGTGCCACTATCAGCACTTCCTCTGATACTGCTACTACCACCATCACATTCACCCCCACTGCTGCTGCCAGTGCCATTGGCACTACCTCTGATTCTGCTTCTACCACCATCACTATCACCTCCACTGCTGTTGCCTGTACCACACTTAGCACTACCTCTGATACTGCTACTACAACCATCACTATCACCTCCACTGCTGCTGCCAGTGCCGCCATCAGCACTACCTCTGATACTGCTACTACCACCATCACTATCACCACCACTGCTGCTGCCAGTGACACCATCAGCACTACCTCTGACACTGCTAATGCAAACTTCACTATCACCTCCAATGCTGCTGCCAGTGCCACCATCAGCACTACCTCTGATACTGCTAATACATCCATCACTATCACTTCACGGCTGCTGAAGTGCCACCTTCAGTACTAACTCTGATACTGCTACTACTGCCATCATTAAGACCTCCTCTGCTGCTGCTAGTGCAACCTTCAGCACTACCTCTGATACTGCTAATACCACCTTCATTATCACCTCCACTGCTGCTGCCAGTGCCACCATCAGCACTACTCTGATACTGCTAATACCTCCATCACTATTACCTTCATTGCTGCTGCCAGTGCCATCAGTACTGGCTCTGATACTGCTACTACCACCATCACTATCACCTCCACTGCTGCTGCCAGTGCCACCATTAGCACTACAACTGATACTGCTACTACCACCATCACTATTACCTCCACTGCTGCTGCCAGTGCCACCATCAGCACTTCCTCAGATACTGCTACTACCACCATCACTATCACCTCCAATGCTGCTGCCAGTTTCACCATCAGCACTACTTCTGATACTGCTACTACTGCCTTCACTATCACCTCCACTGCTGCTGCCTCTGCCACCTTCAGTACTAATTCTGATACTGCTACTACTGCCATCACTAAGACCTCGACTGCTGCTGTCAATGCCACCATCAGCACTACCTCTGATGCTGCTAATACCACCTTCACTATCACCTCAACTGCTGCTGCCTGTGCCACCATCAGCACTACCTCTGATACTGCTAATACCTCCACCACTATTACCTTCACTGCTGCTGCCAGTGCCATCAGTACTAGCTCTGATACTGCTAATACCACCATCACTATCACCTCCACTGCAGCTGCCAGTGCCACCTTCAGCACTTCCTCATGATACTGCTAACTACAAACATCATTTATCACCTGCCTGCTGCTGCCAGTGCCACCATTAACACTGCCTCTGATACTGCTACTACCGCCTTCACAATCACCTCCAATACTGCTTCAAGTGCCACTATCAGCACCACCTCTGATACTGCTACTAAAGACATCACTATCACCTCCTGTGCTGCTGCCAGTGCCATCATCAGCACTACCACTGAAACTGCTACTTCCACCATCACTTTCACCTCTACAGCTGCTACCAGTGCTATCATCAGCACTACTTCTCATACTGCTACTACCACCATCAATATCATCTCCGCAACTGCTGCCAGTGCCACCATCAGCACTACCTCTGATAGTGCTTCTACCACCATCACTGTCACCTCCACTGCTGCTGCCAGTGCCATCATCAGCACTACCTCTGACACTGCTTACTACACCATCACTATCACCTCCTCTGCTGCTGCCAGTGCCTCCATTAGCACTACCTCTGAAACTGCTACTACCACCATCACTATCACCTCCACTCTGCTTCCAGTGCCACCATCAGCACTACACTCTGATGCTGCTACTACAGCCATCACTATCACCTCCACTGCTCTACCAGGTGCCACCATCAAGCACTTCCTCTGATACTGCTACTACCACCATCACATTCACCACCACTGCTGCTGCCAGTGCCATTGGCACTACCTCTGATACTGCTTCTAACACCATCACTATCACCCCCACTGCTGTTGCCTGTATCACACTTAGCACTACCTCTGATACTGCTACTACAACCATCACTATCACCTCCACTGCTGCTGCCAGTGCCGCAATCAGCACTACCTGTCATACTACTTCTTCCACCATCACTATCACCTCCACTGCTGCTGTCAGTTTCACCATCAGCACTACTTCTGATACTGCTACTACTGCCTTCACTATCACCTCCACTGCTGCTGCCTGTGCCACCTTCAGTACTAATTCTGATGCTGCTGCTACTGCCATCACTAAGACCTCTACTGCTGCTGCCAGTGCCACCATCAGCACTACCTCTGATACTGCTACTACCTCCATCACTATCACCTCCACTGCTGCTGCCAGTGCTGCTATCAGCACTAACTGTCATACTGCTACTCCATCACCATCACTATCACCCCCACTGCTGCTGCCAGTTTCACCATCAGCACTACTTCTGATACTGCTACTACTGCCTTCACTCTCTCCTATACTGCTGCTGCCAGTGCCACCTTCAGTACTACCTCTGATACTGCTAGTTCCGCCATCACTATCACCTCCACTGCTGCAGCCAGTGCCTCTATCAGCACTACCTCTGAAACTGCAACTACCGCAATCACTATCACCTCCACTGCTGCTGCCAGTCCCACTATCAGCACGACCACTGATACTGCTACTATCGCCATCACTATCACCTACACTGCTGCTGTCAGTGCCACTATCAGCACTACCACAGATCCTGCTACTACCACCATCGCTATCGCCTCCACTGCTGCTGCGATTCCCACCATCAGCAGTACCTCTGATACTGCTACTACCACCATCACTATCACCTCCAATGCTGCAGCCAGGTGCCACCATCAGCACTACCTCTGATACTGCTAATACCACCTTCACTATCACCTCCACTGCTGCTGCCAGTGCCACTATCAGCACTACCACTGATACTGCTACTACCACCATCAATATGACCTCCTCTGCTGCTTCCACTGCCACTATCATCACTACCACTGATACTGCTTCTACCACCACCATCACCTGCAGTGCTACTGCCTGTGCCATCATCAGCACTACCTCTGATACTGCTACTACCACCATCACTATGACCTACGCAGCTGCTGCCAGTGCCACCATCAGCACTACCTCATGCTGCTGCTACTGCGCCATCACTATCACCTCCACTGCAGCTGCCAGTGCCACAATCAGCACTACCTCTGATACTGCTACTACTGGCATCACTATAACGTCCACGGCAGCTGAAAGTGCCTCTATCAGCACAACCTCAGGTACTGCTACTATCACCATCACAATCACCTCCACTGCTGCTACCAGTGCCACTATGAGCAATACCACAGATGCTGCTACTACAACCATCACTATCGCCTCCACTACTGCTGCCAGTGCCACCATCAGCACTACCTCTGATACTGCTAATACCTCCATCACTATCATCTTCACTGCTGCTGCCAGTGCCATCAGTACTAGCTCTGAAACTGCTACTACCACATTCACTATCACCTCCACTGTTGCTGCCAGTGCCACTATCAGCACAACAACTGATACTGTTACTACCACCATCACTATCACCTCCACTGCTGCTGCCAGTGCAACCATCAGCACTTCCTCTGATACTGCTACTACCACCCTCACTATCACCTCCTCTGCTGTTGCCAGTACCTCCATTAGCACTACCTCTGAACCTGCTACTACGGCCATCACTATCACCTCCAATACTGCTTCCAGTGCCATCATCAGCACTACATCTGATACTGCTACTACAGCCATCACTATCACCTCCACTGCTGCTGCCAGTGCCACTATCAGCACTACCACTGATACTGCTACTACCACCATCAATATCACCTCCTCTGCTGCTTCCAGTGACACTATCATCACTGCCACTGATACTGCTTCTACCACCATCACCATCACCTCCAGTGCTACTGCCAGTGCCATCATCAGCACTACCTCTGATACTGCTTCAACCACCATCACTATGACCTCCGCAGCTGCTGCCAGTGCCACCATCAGAACTACCTCTGATACTGTTTCTACCACCATCACTGTCACCCCCACTGCTGCTGCCAGTGCCACTATCAGCACTACCTCTGATACTGCTACTACTGGCATCACTATCACCTCGACACCAGCTGCCAGTGCCTCTATCAGCACTACCTCAGATACTGCTAATACCGCCATCACTATCACCTCCACTGCTGCTGTCATTTCCTCTATCCGCACCACCTCTGATACTGCTTCTACCGCCATCACGATCACCTTCATTTGCTGCTGCCTGTGCCACTATCAGCACAACCTCTGATACTGCCATTACCACCTTCACCAACCCCTCATCTACTGCTGCCAGTGCCACAATCAGCTCTAAAACTGATACTGCCACTACCACCATCACTATCAATTCCATTGCTGCTGCCAGTTCCACAATCAGCAGTACCTCTGGTACTGCTACTGCCATGATCACTATCACCTCCACTGCTGCTTCCAGTGCCACCATGAGCATTACCTCTGATACTGCTACTACCACCATCACTATCACTACCACTGCTGCTGACAGAGCCTCTATCAGCAGTACCTTTCATACTGCTACTACCACCATCACCTCCACTACTGCTGCCAGTGCCTTTATCAGCACTACCTCTGATACTGCTACTATCACCATCACTATCACCACCCCTGCTGCTGCCAGTGAATTTATCAGCACTACCTCTGATGCTCACCACTGCCACCACACTATCCGCCAAACTGCTGTTGTTGGTGCCATCGGTGCTACCTCTGTGATGCTGCTACTACTGCCACCTTCGGTATCACCTATATTGTACTGTCTGTGCCCATTCAGCTCTACCGGTGATGCTGCTGCCGCCAACTTCACTATCACACTCCACTGCTTGCCGCGGTGCCACTATCAACACTACCTCTGATGCTGCTACCACCATCAGTTTCATCCCCACTGCGGCTGCCAGTTGCCGCGGCACTACCTCGATACTGCTTCTACCACCATCCACTGATTACCCCAGTTGCTTGTTGCCAGTGCCACGGTTTGCACTACATCTGATGCTGCTACACCACCATCACTATCACCTCCACTGCTGCTGCCAGTGCGCTATTAGCACTAACTGTCATGCTGCTATTTACCATCACTATCACCTCCACTGCGGCTGTCAGTTTCACCATCCGGCACTACGCTGATGCACTGCTACTGCCTTCTGATCACCTCCTGCTGCTGCCTGTGCCGCCTTCAGTACTAATTCTGAGACTGCTACTACTGCCTTCACTAAGAACTGCACTGCTGCTGCCAGTGCCACCATCAGCACTACCTCTGATACTGCTAATACCACCTTCACTATCACCATCACTACTGCTGCCTGTGCCACCATCAGCACTTCCTCTGATACTTCTAATACCTCCATCACTATCACCTTCATTTGCTGCTGCCAGTGCCACTATCAGCACTACCACTGATACTGCTTCTGCCACCATCACTATCACCTCCACTGCTGCTGCCAGTGCCACCATCAGCACTACTTCTGATACTGCCATTACCGCCTTCGCAACACCCACTGCGGCTGCTGCCGGTGCCACAATCAACACTGCGCACGATGCTGCCATTACCGAATTCACCAGCACCTCCACTGCGCCAGTGCCACAATCAGCTCTACCTGGCGATGCTCCACTGCTGCCATCACTTTCATCACCTCCACTCGACTGCCAGATCCACCATTAGCGAAGTGCCTCTGATATTGCTACTACCACCATCACTATCACCTCCACTGCTGCTGCCAGTGATACCATTAGCACTACCTCTGATACAGTTATTACCTCCATCACTATCACCCCCACTGCTGAAGCCAGTGCCACCATCAGCACTACCTCTGATACCGCTACTACCACCGTCGCTATCAATTCCACTACTGCTTGCCAGTTCACCATCAGCGGTACCTCTGATGCTGCTGCTGCCGCGGAGTCACTATCCGCCTCCACATGCTGCCAGTGCCACTATGGGCATTACCTCTGATGCTGCTACTACACCATCACTATCACCCACACTGCAACCGCTTGCTTGATTGCCTCTATCAGCAGTGGATCACAGTGCTACTACCACCATCACCTCCACTGCTGCTGCCCAGTGCAGCACATCAGCACTACCTCTGATGCACCTGCTATCAGCCATCACTATCACCACCACTGCTGCTGCCGGTGCGTTTGCATCAGCACTGCCATCTGATGCTGCTGCTGCACCATCGCTATCACTGCACTGCACTTTGTTGGTGCCATCGGTTCACTACGTCCTGATACTGCAACCACCACCATCACTACCACCTCCTCTGCTGCTGTCATTGCCACCATCAGCCCCACCTCTGATACTGCTTCTCCCACCATCACTATCACCTCCACTGCTGCTGTCAGTGCCTCTGTCAGCACTACGTCTGAATCTGTTACTCGACTGCCTCTATCACCTCCACTGCTGCTGCCAGTGCCTCTATCTGCACTACCTCTGATACTGCTACTACCGCCATCACTATCACCTCCACTGCTGCTGCCAGTGCCACCATCAGCACTTACCTCTCATACTGCTACTTCAGCCATCACCATCACCTCCACTTCTGCTGCCAGTGCCACCATTAGCACTACCTCTGATACTGCTAATACCACCATCGCTATCACCCCCACTGCTGCTGCCAGTGCCACTATCAGCTCTACCTCTGATACTGCTACTACCGCCATCACTATCACCTGCACTGCTGCTGCCAGTGCCACCATCAGCACCACCTCTGTTACTGCTTCCACCACCATCACATCACTCCCACTGCTGCCAGTGCCACCATCAGCACCACCTCTGATACCGCTTCTACCACCATCACCATCACCTCCACTGCTGCCGCCAGTCCCACAATCAGCACAACCTCTGATACTGCATACCACCATCACTATCACCCTTCACTGCTGCCGCCAGTGCCATCAATACCAGCTCTGATACCGCTACTACTACACTCACTATCACCACCACTGATGCTGCCAGTGCCACTATCAGCACTACCACTGATACTGCTACTACCACCATCACTATCACCTCCACTGCTGCTGATAGTTCCACCATCAGCACTACCTCTGATACTGCTACCACCACATCACTATCACTCCACTGCTGCTGCAGTGCCATCATCAGCACGTACTCTGATACTGCTACTACCACCATCACTACACCTCCGCAGCTGCTGCCAGTGCCCCATCAGCACTACATCTGATACTGCTTCTTCCACCATCACTGTCACCTCAATGCTGCTGCCTGTGCCATCATCAGCACTACCTCTGACACTGCTTCTGCTACAATCATTATCACCTCCATGGCTGCTGCCAGTGCCACTTCAGCACTACCACTGATACTGCTACTACCACCATCACTATCACCTCCACTTCTGCTTCCATTGCCACTATCAGCTCTACCACTGATACTGCTTCTACCACCATCACATTCACCTCCACTGCTGCTGCCAGTGCCATCATCAGCACTACCTCTGATACTGCTACTACCACCTTCACTATCACCTCTGCAGCTGATGCCAATGCCTCCATCAGCACTACCTCTGATACTGCTGCTTCCACCATCACTGTCACCTCCACTGCTGCTGCCAGTGCCATCCTCTGCACTACCTCAGACACTGCTTCTACTACCATCTCTATCACCTCCACTGCTTCTGCCAGTGCCACTAGCAGTACTACCTCTGATACTACTACTACCACCAACACTATCACCTCCATAGCTGACGCCAGTGCCTCCATCAGCACTACCTCTGATACTGCTACTACCGGCATCACTATCATCTCCACAGCAGTGCCAGTGCCTCTATCAGCACTACATCGGATACTGCTAATATCGCCATCACTATCACCTGCACTGCTGCTGCCAGTGCCTCTTACAGCACCACCTTTGATACTGCTACTACTGCCATTACTATCACCTCCATTGCTGCTGCCGGTGCCTCTCTCAGTATTAACTCTGATACTGATACTACCACCAACACTATCACCTCCTGTGCTGCTGCCAGTGACACCATTAGCACTACCTCTGATACTGCCATTGCCGCCTTCACCAACACCTCCACTGCTGCTGACAGTGCCACTATCAACACTTCCTCTGATACTGCTACTACCACCATCACTATCACCCCCACTGCTGCTGCAAGTGCCACCATCAGCACTACCTCTGATACTGCTACTACCACAAACACTATTAATTCCACTGCGGCTGCAAGTGCCACCATGAGCATTACCTCTGATACTGCTACTACCACCATCACTATCACCCCACTGCTGCTGCCAGTGCCACTATCAGCACCGCTCTGATACTGCTACTTCCACCATCACCTCCACTGCTGCTGCCAGTGCCTTTTATCACTTCCTCTGATGCTGCTACTACCACCATCACTATCACCTCCACTGCTGCTGCCAGTGCCTTTATCAGCAGTACCCTATACCCTGCTACCACCATCACCATCACCTCCACTGCTGCTGCCAGTGGCACCATCAGCACCACCTGATACTACTACCACCATCACTATCACCTCCACTGCTGCTCGCCAGTGCCACCATCAGCACTCCCCACTGATACTGATACTCCACCATCATTACTCTCCATTGCTCTGCAGTGCCACTATCAGTACTAACTCTTATACTGCCACTACTGTCTTCACCAACACCCACCGCTGCTGCCAGTGCCACTATCAACACTACCTCTGATACTGCTACTACCACCATCACTATCGCCCCCACTGCTGCCGCCAGTGCCACCTTCAGCACTACCACTGATACTGCTACTAGCACAAACACTATTAATTCTACTGCTGCCGCAAGTGTCACCAAGAGCATTCCCCTCTGATACTGCTACCACCCCATCACTATCACCCCACTGCTGCTCCCAGTGCCGCTATCAGCACTGCCTCTGATACTGCTACCACCACCATCACCCACTGCTGCTGCCAGTGCCACCATCAGCACTACCTCTGATACTGCTACTACCACCATCGCTATAACTCCAATCTGTTGTCGATATTGCCATCAGCACAACCTTGATACTGCTACTACCACCATCAGTCATCCTCCACTGCTGCTGCCAGTGCCACGCATCAGCACTACCTCTGATACTTCTACTACCACCATCACTATCACCTCCACTGCTGCTGCCAGAGCCACTAGCAGCAATACTACTGATACTGCTACTATCGCAATCACTATCACCTCCACTGCAGCTGCCAGTGCCACTATCAGCTCTACCACTGATACTGCTACTACCTCCATCACTATCACCTCAACTGCTGCTGCTAATGCCACCAGTACTACCTCTGATACTGCTATTACCACCTTCTCACTATCATCTCCACTGTTGCTGCCAGTGCCACCATCAGCACCACCTCTGATACTGCTACTACCACCATCACTATCACCTCCACTGCTGCTGTTATGCCATCAGTACTACCTCTGATACTGCTACTCACTACCACCTTCACATCAACTGCACTGCTGCTGTCAGTGCCACCATTAGCACCACATCTGATACTACTACTACCGCATCACTATCACCTCCACTGCTGCTGCCAGTGCCTATCAGCACTGCTTCTGATACTGCAAATACCACCATCACTATCATTCCACTGCTGCTGCCAGTGCCACCATCAGCACCACCTCTGATACTGCTACTACCGCCATCACTATCACCTCACTGCTGCGCCAGTGCCACCATCAGCACCACCTCTATACCTGCTACTACCCATCACTATCACCTCCACTGCTGCTGCCAGTGCCTCTATCAGCACTACCTCAGATACTGCTAGTACCGCCTTCACTATCATCTCCACTGCTGCTGCCAGTGCCTCTATCAGCACCACCTCTGATACTGCTACTACCGTCATCAGTATCACCTACATTACTGCTGCTAGTGCCACTATCAGCTCTACCACTGATACTGCTACTGCCACCAAAAATATCACCTGCATCGCTGCTGCCAGTGCCACCATAAGTACTACCTCTGATACTGCTACTACCACCATCACAATCACCTCCACTGCTGCTGCCAGTGATGTCATCAGCACTACCTCTGATACTGCTAATACCACCATCGCTATCACCCCCACTGCTGCTGCCAGTGCCACTATCAGCTCTACTTCTGATACTGCTACTACCGCCATCACTATCACCCCACTGTTGCCGCCAGTGCCACCATCAGCACCACCTCTGATCACTGCTTTACCACCATCACTATCACCTCCCACTGCTGCCGCCAGTGCCACTATCAGCACTACCTCTGATACTCGCTTCTACAACCATCACTATCACCTCCACTGCTGCTGCCAGTGCCCACAATCAGCACAACCTCTGATTACTGCTACTACACCATCATCTATTCCTTCACTGCGCTGCCAGTCCATCAATACCAGCTCTGATACTGCTACTACCACATCACCTATCACCTCCACTGATGCTGCCAGTGCCACTATCAGCACTACCACTGATACTGCTACTACCACCATCACTATCACCTCCACTGCTGCTGCCAGATTCACCATTAGCACTACCTCTGATACTGCTACTACCAAGATCACTATCACCTCCAATACTACTTCCAGTGCCACCATCAGCACTACCTCACATACTGCTTCTACCACCATCACTATCACATCCACTGCTGCTGCCAGTGCCATCATCAGCAGTACCTCTGATACTGCTACTACCACCATCACTATCACCTCCGCAGCTGCTGCCAGTGCCCCCATCAGCACTACATCTGATACTGCTTCTTCCACCATCACTGTCACCTCCAATGCTGCTGCCTGTGCCATCATCAGCACCACCTCTGACACTGCTTCTACCACAATCATTATCACCTCCATGGCTGCTGCCAGTGCCACTTTCAGCACCACCACCGATACTGCTCACCACCACCATCACCATCACCTCCACTTGCTCCAGTGCCACCATCAGCCTCACCACTGATACTGCTCTACCACCATCACAATCACCTCCACTGCTGCTGCCAGTGCCATCATCAGCACTACCTCTGATACTGCTACTACCACCTTCACTATCACCTCCAGCTGATACTAATGCCTCCATCAGCACTACCTCTGATACTGCTGCTTCCACCATCACTGTCACCTCCACTGCTGCTGCCAGTGCCATCCTCTGCACTACCTCAGACACTGCTTCTACTACCATCACTATCACCTCCACTGCTTCTGCCAGTGCCACCAGCAGCACACCTGATACTACTACTACCACCAACACCATCACCTCCATAGCTGCCGCCAGTGCCCCCATCAGCACCACCTCTGATACTGCTACCACCGGCATCACTATCATCTGCACAGCAGTGCCAGTGCCTCAATCAGCACCACATCGGATACTGCTAATATCACCATCACCATCACCGCACTGCCGTGCCAGTGCCCTCACAGCACCACCTGATACCGCTACTACCGCCATTACTATCACCTACATTGCTGCTGCCAGTGCACTCAGTATTAACTCTGATACTGCTACTACCACCAACACTATCACCATCTCTGCTGCTGCCAGTGACACCATTAGCACTACCTCTGATACTGCCATTGCCGCCTTCACCAACACCTGCACTGCTACTGACAGTGCCACTATCAGCACTTCCTCTGATTATGCTACTACCACCATCACTATCACCCCCACTGCTGCTGCCAGTGCCACCATCAGCACTACCTCTGATACTGCTACTACCACAAACACTATTAATTCCACTGCTGCTGCAAGTGCCACCATGAGCATTACCTCTGATACTGCTTCTACCACCATCACTATCATCCCCACTGCTGCTGCCAGTGCCACTATCAGCACTGCCTCTGATACTGCTACTTCCACCATCACCTCCACTGCTGCTGCCAGTGCCTTTATCATCACTTCCTCTGATACTGCTACTACCCCCATCACTATCACCTCCACTGCTGCTGCCAGTGCCACTACCAGCACTACCTCTGATACGGCTACTACCACCATCACTATAACCTAAACTGCTGTTGTTATTGCCGTCAGTACTACCTCTGATACTGCTACTACTACCACATTCAGAATCAACTCCACTGCTGCTGCCAGTGCCACCATTAGCACTACATCTGATACTACTACTATACCAACTTCTCTATCACCTCAACTGCAGCCGCTAGTGCCTATGTCAGCACTAACTCTCATACTGCTTCTACCACCATCACTATCACCTCCACTGCTTCTGCCAGTGACTTTATCAGCATGCTCTGATTCTGCTACTACCATCATCACTGTCACATCCATTGCTTCTCCCAGTACCACCATTATCACAACTCTGATACTGTTACTACTTCCATCATTATCAACTCCACTGCTGCCGCCAGTGCCACCATCATCACTACCTCTGATATTTCCTCACCACCATCACTATCACCTCAACTGTAGCTGCCAGTGCCTCTGTCAGACTACCTCTGACACTGCTCACCACCGCCATCACTATCACATCCACTGCTGCTGCCAGTGCCACCATCAGCAATACCACTGATACTGCTACTATCGCCATCACTATCACCCAACTGCTGCAGCCAGTCCCACCATCAGCACTACCTCTGATACTGCTACTACCACAATCACTATCACCTCTCTACTGCAGCCAGTGCCACCAACAGCACTACCTCTGATACTGCTATTACCACCATCACTATCACCCTCAACTGCTGCTGCCAGGGCCACCATCAGCACAACCTCTGATACTGCTATACCTCCATCACTATCACCTTCACTGCGCTGTGAGTGCCATCAGTACTAGCTCTGATACTGCTACTACCACCATCACTATCACCTCCACTGCTGCTGCCAGTGCCACCATCAGCACTACCTACTGATACTGCTACTACCACCATCACTATCACATCCACTGCTGCTGCCAGTGGCACCATCAGCACTTCCTCTGATACTGCTAATGCCACCATCACTATCACCTCCACTGCTGCTGCCAGTGCCACCATCAGCACTACCTCTGATACTGCTACTTCTGCCATCACCATCACCTCCACTTCTGGTGCCAGTGCCATCATCTGCACTTCCTCTAATATTGCTTCTACCACCGTCACTATCACCTCCACTGCTGCTGCCAATGCCATCATCAGCACTACCTCTGACACTGCTACTTCCGCCATCACTATCACCTCCACTGCTGCTGCCAGTGCCACTATCAGCACTACCTCTGATACTGCTAATACCGCCATCACTATCACCTCCACTGCTGCTGCCAGTGCCTCTATCAGCACTACCTCTGATACTGCTACTACCGCCATCACCATCACCTCCACTGCTGTCTGTGCCTCTATCAGCACTACCTCTGATGCAGCTACTACCACCATCACTATAACCTCCACTGCTGCTGTCAGTGCCACTATCAGCACTACCTTGATACTGCTACTGCCACCATCACTGTCACCTCCACTGCTGCTGTCAGTGCCTCCATCAGCACCACCTCGATATTGCTCCGCCACCTCACTATCACCTCCACTGCTGCCAGTGCCTCTATCTGCACTACCTCTGATACTGCTACTACCGCCATCACTATCTCCTCCACTGTTGCGGCCAGTGCCTCTATCATCACTACTTCTGATACTGCTACTACCGGCATCACTATGACCTCCACTGCTGCTGTCAGTGCCTCGATCAGCACTACGTCTGATATTGCTACTACCGCCATCACTATCACCTCCACTGCTGCTGTCAGTGCCACTATCAGCACTACTTCTGATACTGCTACTACCACCATCACTATCACATCCACTGCTGCTGTCAGTGCCTCTGTCAGAACTAAGTCTGATTCTGCTACTGCCGCCATCACTATCACCTCCACTGCTGCTGCCAGTGCCACTATCAGCACTCCCTCTGATACTGCTTCTGCCGCCATCACTATCATCTCCACTGCTGCTGCCAGTGCCACCATCAGCACTATCTCTGATACTGCTATTACCACCATCACTATCACCTCCACTGCTGCTGCCAGTACCACCATCAGCACTTCCTCTCATACTGCTACTTCTGCCATCACCATCACCTCCACTTCTGCTGCCAGTGCCACCATTAGCACTACCTCTGATACTGCTAATACCACCATCGCTATCACCCACTGCTGCTGCCAGTGCCACTATCAGCTCTACCTCTGATACTGCTACTACCGCCATCACTATCACCTCCACTGCTGCTGCCAGTGCTTCTATCATCACTACCTCTGATATTGCTTCTGCCTCCATCACTATCACCTCCACTGCTGCTGCCAATGCCACCATCAGCACTACCTTTGATTCTGCTACTACCACCATCACTATCACCTCCATTGCTGCTGTCAGTGCCTCTGTCAGCACTACCTCTATTTCTGCTACTCCCACCATCACTATCACCTTCACTGCTGCTGTCATTGCCTCTATCATCACTACGTCTGATACTGCAACTACCACCATCACTACCACCTCCTCTGCTGCTGTCAGTGCCACTATCAGCCCTACCTCTGATACTACTTCTTCCACCATCACTATCACCTCCACTGCTGCTGTCAGTGCCTCTGTCAGCACTACGTCTGAATCTGCTACTGCCACCATCTCTATCACCTACACTGCTGCTGCCAGTGCCTCTATCTGCACTACCTCTGATACTGCTATACTGCCATCACTATCACCTCCACTGCTGCTGCCAGTGCCACTTTCAGCACTACCTCTGATACTTCTAATTCTGCCATCACCATCACCTCCACTTCTGCCAGTGCCACCATTAGCACTACCTCTGATACTGCTAATACCACCATCGCTATCACCCCCACTGCTGCCGCCAGTGCCACTATCAGCTCTACCTCTGATACTGCTACTACCGCCATCACATCACCTGCACTGTTGTTGTCAGTGCCACCATCAGCACCACCTCTGTTACTGCTTCTACCACCATCACTATCACCTCCCTGTTGCTGCCAGTGCCACTATCAGCACTACCTCTGATACTGCTTCTACCACCATCACTATCACCTCCCACTGCTGCTGCCAGTCCCACAATCAGCACAACCTCTGATACTGCTAATACCACCATCACTATCACCTTCACTGCTGCTGCCAGTGCCATCAATACCAGCTCTGATACTGCTACTACTACACTCACTATCACCTCCACTGATGCTGCCAGTGCCACTATCAGCACTACCACTGATACTGCTACTACCACCATCACTATCACCTCCACTGCTGCTGACAGTGCCACCATCAGCACTACCTCAGATACTGCTTCTACCACCATCACTATCAACTCCACTGCTGCTGCCAGTGCCATCATCAGCAGCACTCTGATACTGCTACTACCACCATCACTATCACCTCCGCAGCTGCTGCCAGTGCCCCCATCAGCACTACATCTGATACTGCTTCTTCCACCATCACTGTCACCTCCAATGCTGCTGCCTGTGCTGTCATCAGCATTACGTCTGACACTGCTTCTGCTACAATCATTATCACCTCCATGGCTGCTGCCAGTGCCACTTTCAGCACTACCACTGATACTGCTACTACCTCCATCACTATCACCTCCACTTCTGCTTCCATTGCCACTATCAGCTCTACCACTGATACTGCTTCTACCACCATCACATTCACCTCCACTGCTGCTGCCAGTGCCATCATCAGCACTACCTCTGATACTGCTACTACACCTTCACTATCACCCACGAGCTGATGCCAATGCTCCATCAGCACTACCTCTGATACTGCTGCTTCCACCATCACTGTCACCTCCACTGCTGCTGCCAGTGCCATCCTGCACTACCTCAGACACTGCTTCTACTACCATCACTATCACCTCCACTGCTTCTGCCAGTGCCACTAGCAGTACTACCTCTGATACTACTACTACCACCAACACTATCACCTCCATAGCTGACGCCAGTGCCTCCATCAGCACCACCTCTGATACTGCTACTACCGCATCACTATCATCTCCACAGCAGTGCCAGTCTCTATCAGCACTACATCGGATACTGCTAATATCGCCATCACTATCACCTGCACTGCTGCTGCCAGTGCTCTTCCAGCACCACCTTTGATACTGCTACTACTGCCATTACTATCACCTCCATTGCTGCCGCCAGTGCCACTCTCAGTATTAACTCTGATACTGCTACTCACCACCAACACTATCACCTCCTCTGCTGCTGCCAGTGACACCATTAGCACTACCTCTGATACTGCCATTGCCGCTACTCACCAACACTTCCACTGCTGCTGACAGTGCCACCATCAACACTTCCTCTGATACTGCTACTACCACCATCACTATCACCCCACTGCTGCTGCCAAGTGCCACCATCAGCACTACCTCTGATACTGCTACTACCACAAACACTATTAATTCCACTGCGCTGCAAGTGCCACCATGAGCATTACCTCTGATACTGCTACTACCACCATCACTATCACCCCCACTGCTGCTGCCAGTGCCACTATCAGCACTGCCTCTGATACTGCTGTTTCCACCATCACCTCCACTGCTGCTGCCAGTGCCTTTATCATCACTTCCTCTGATACTGCTACTACCACCATCACTATCACCTCCACTGCTGCTGCCAGTGCCTTTATCAGCAGTACCTCTGATACTGCTACTACCACCATCACTATCACCTCCACTGCTGCTGCCAGTGGCACCATCAGCACTACCTCTGATACTGCTACTACCACCATTACTATCACCTCCACTGCTGCTGCCTTGGCCACCATTAGCACAACCTCTGATACTGCTAATACTTCCTTCACTATCACCTTCACTGCTGCTGCCAGTGCCACTATCAGTACTACCTCTGATACTGTTTCTACCACCATCACTATCACCTCCACTGCTGCTGCCAGTGCTGCTATCAGCACCACCTCTGATACTGCTACTACCGCCATCACTATCACCTCCACTGGTGCTGCCAGTGCCACTATCAGCACTACCACTGATACTGATACTGCCACCATCAATATTACCTCCATTGCTACTGCCAGTGCCACTATCAGTACTAACTCTTATACTGCCATTACTGTCTTCACCAACACCTCCACTGCTGCTGCCAGTGCCAATATCAACACTATCTCTGATACTGCTACTACCACCATCACTATAGCCCCCACTGCTGCTGCCAGTGCCACCTTCAGCACTACCACTGATACTGCTACTAGCACAAACACTATTAATTCTGCTGCTACTGCAAGTGTCACCAAGAGCATTCCCGCTGATACTGCTTCTACCCCATCACTATCACCCCCACTGCTGCTCCCAGTGCCTCTATCAGCACTGCCTCTGATACTGCTACCACCACCATCACCTCCACTGCTGCTGCCAGTGCCACTATCAGCACTTCCTCTAATACTGCTACTACCACCATCACTATAACCTAATCTGCTTTTGATATTGCCATCAGTACAACCTCTGATACTGCTACTACCACCATCAGTATCACCTCCACTGCTGCTGCCAGTGCCAGCATTAGCACTACCTCTGATACTGTTACTACTGCCATCACTATCACCTCCATTGCTGTTGCTAGTGCCTCTATCTGCACTACTTCTGATACTACTACCTCGCCATCACTATCACCTCCACTGCAGCTGCCAGTGCCACTATCAGCTCTACCACTGATACTGCTACTACCTCCATCACTATCACCTAAACTGCTGTTGTTAATGCCACCAGTACTACCTCTGATACTGCTATTACTACATACTTCACTATCATCTCCACCGCTGCTGTCAGTGCCACCATTAGTACCACCTCTGATACTGCTACTACCACCATCACTATCACCCCACTGCTGTTGTTAATGCCATCAGTACTCACCTGATACTGCTACCACTACCACCTTCACTATCAACTCCACTGCTGCCGTCAGTGCCACCATTAGCACCACATCTGATACTACTACTACCATCAACACTATCACCTCCACTGCTGCCGCCAGTGCCCCATCAGCACTACCTCTGATACTGCTACTACCGGCATCGCATCACCTCCACTGCTGCTGCCAGTGCCTATATCAGCACTACTTCTGATACTGCAAATACCACCATCACTATTATGTCCACTGCTGCCGGTGACTCTGTCAGCACTACCTCTGATATTGCTACTATTGTCATCACTGTCACCCCACTGCAGCTGCCAGTGCCACTCAGTCAGCACCACCTTTATACTGCTACTACCGCATCACTATCACCTCCACAGCAGCTGCCAGTGCTTCATCAGCACTACCTCAGATACTGCTACACCGCCATCACTATCAACTCCACTGCTGCTGCCAGTGCCTCTATCAGCACCAACTCTGATACTGCTACCACCGCCATCAATACACCTCAATGCTGCTGCTAGTGCCACTATCAGCACTACCACTGATACTGCTACTGCCACCATAAATATCACCTCCTGCTGCACCAGTGCCACCATAAGTACTACCTCTGATACTGCTACTACCACCATCACAATCACCTCCACTGCTGCTGCCAGTGACGTCATCAGCACTACCTCTGATACTGCCATTACCGCCTTCACCAACACCTCCACTGCTGCTGCCAGTGCCACTTCCAGCAGTAAACTCTGATACTGCCACTACCACCATCACTATCACCTCCACTTCTGCAGCCAGTGCCACCATCAGCACTACCTCTGATACTGCTACTACCACGATCACTATCAATTCCACTGCTGCTGCCAGTTCCACCTTCAGCAATACCTCTGATACTGCTAATGCCATTATCACAATCATCTCCACTGCTGCTGTCAGTGCCACCTAGCACTACCTCCTCATCACTGCTTCCACCACCATCACTATCACCCCACTGCTGCTGCCAGTGCCTCTATCAGCTCTGCCTCTGATACTGCACTTACCACAATCACCTCCACTGGTGCTGCCAGTGCCTTTATCAGCACTACCTCTGATACTCCTACTGCCACGATCAGAATCACCTCCACTGCTTCAGCCAGTGCCAGCATTAACACTACCTCTAATACTGCTACTACCGCCATCACTATCACCTCCATTGCTGTTGCCAGTGCCTCTATCAGCACTACCTCTGATACTGCTACTACCACCATCACTATCATCTCCACTGCTGCTGCCAGTGCCGCTATCAGCACTACCTCTGATACTGCTACTAACACCATCACTATCACCTAAACTGCTGTTGTTAGTGCCATCAGTACTACCTCTGATACTGCTACTAATACCACCTTCAATATCAACTCCACTGATGCTGCAAGTGCCACCATTAGCATTACCTCTGATACTGCTACTACCACCATCACTATAACCTAATCTGCTGTTGATATTGCCATCAGTACAACCTCTGATACTGCTACTACCACCATCACTATCATCCACCGCTGCTGCCAGTGCCAGCATTAGCACTACCTCTGATACTGTTACTACTGCCATCACTATCACCTCCACTGCTTGCTGCCAGTGCCAGCATTAGCACCACCTCTGATACTGTTACTACCGCCATCACTATCTCCTCCATTGCTGCTGCCAGTGCCTCTATCTGCACTACTTGATACTACTACTGCCGCAATCACTATCACCTCCACTGCTGCCGCCAGTGCCACATTAGCTCTACCACTGATACTGCTACTACCTCCATCACTATCACCTAAACTGCTGTTGCTAATGCCACCAGTACTACCTCTGATACTGCTATTACTACCACTCACTATCATCTCCACTGCTGCTGTCAGTGCCACCATCAGTACTACCTCTGATACTGCTACTACCACCATCACTATCACCTCCACTGCTGTGTTAATGCCATCAGTACTCACCTCTGATACTGCTACTACTACCACCTTCACCATCAACTCCACTGCTGCTGTCAGTGCCACCATTAGCACTACATCGATACCACTGCCACCAACACTATCACCTCCACTGCTGCCACCATGCCTCCATCAAGCACCACTCTGATACTGCTACTACCGCATCACTCATCACATCCACTGCTGCCGCCAGTGCCCATATCAGCACTACTTCTGATACTGCAGATACCACCATCACTATCATGTCCACTGCTGCTGACAGTGACTCTATCAGCACTACCTCTGATATTGCTACTATCGCCATCACTATCACCTCCACTGCAGCCGCCAGTGCCACTGTCAGCACCACCTCTAATACTACTACTACCGCATCACTATCACCTCCACAGCTGCTGCTAGTGCCTCCATCAGCACCACCTCTAATACTGCTACTACCGCCATCACCATCACCTACACTGCTGCTCCAGTGCCACCATCAGCACCACCTCTGATACTGCTATCTGCCATCACTATCACCTCACATTGCTGCTGCTAGTGCCACCATCAGCACTACCACTGATACTGCTACTGCCACCATAAATATCACTCCATTGCTGCTGCCAGTGCCACCATAAGTACTACCTCTGATACTGCTACTACCACCATCACAATCACCTCCACTGCTGCTGCCAGTGACATCATCAGCACTACCTCTGATACTGCCATTACCGCCTTCACCAACACCTCCACTTCTACAGCCAGTGCCACCATCAGCACTACCTCTGATACTGCTACTACCACCATCACTATTAATTCCACTGCTGCTGCCAGTTCCACCATCAGCACTACCTCTGATACTGCTAATGCCATGATCACAATCATCTCCACTGCTGCTGCCAGTGCCACCTTGTGCATTAACTCTCATACTGCTTCCACCACCATCACAATCACACCCACTGCTGCTGCCAGTGTCTCTATCAGCTCTGCTTCTGATACTGCTACTACCACCCTCACCTCCACTGCTGCTGCCAGTGCCTTTATCAGCACTACCTCTGATACTCCTACTGCCACCATCAGTATCACCTCCACTGCTGCAGCCAGGGCCAGCATTAACACTACCTCTAATACTTCCACTACCACCATCACTATCACCTCCATTGCTGTGCCAGTGCATCTATCAGCACTACCTCTGATACTGCTACCACCACCATCATTATCATCTCCACTGCTGCTGCCAGTGCCACCATCAGCACCACCTCTGATACCGTTACTAACACCATCACTATCACCTAAACTGCTGTTGTTAGTGCCATCAGTACTATCTCAGATACCGCAACTAATACCACCTTCAATATCAACTCCACTGATGCTGCAAGTGCCACCATTAGCATTACTCTGATACTGCTACTACCGCCATCACTATCACCTCTACTGCTGCTGCCTGTGCCACCATAAGCACTACCTCTGATACTGCTACTACCGCCTTCACTATCACCTCCAATGCTGCTGCCAGTGCCACTATCAGCACTACCACTGATACTGCTACTACCACCATCACTATCACCTCCACTGCTGCTTCCAGTCCCAACATCAGCACTACCTCTGATACTGCTACTACCACCATCGCTATGACCTCCACTGCTGTTGCCAGTGCTTCTATCAGCACTACCCCTGATACTGCTACTACCACCATCACTATCACCTCCACTGCTGCTGCCAGTGCCTCTATCAGCACTACCTCTGATACTGCTTCTGCCGCCATCACTTTCACATCCACTTCTGCTACCAGTGCCACCTTCAGCACTACCTCTGATACTGCTAATGCCACCATCACTATCACCTCCACTGCTGCTGCCAGTACCACCATCAGCACTACCTCTGATACTGCTACTTCTGCCATCACCATCACCTCAACTTCTGGTGCCAGTGCCATCATCTGCACTACCTCTAATATTGCTTCTACCACCGTCACCATCACTCCACTGCTGCTGCCAATGTCATCATCAGGCACTACCTCTGGACACTGCTACTCCGCCATCACTATCACCTCCACTGCTGCTGCCAGTGCTACTATCAGCACTACCTCTGATACTGCTAATACCGCCATCACTATCACCTTCACTGCTGCTGCCAGTGCCTCTATCAGCACCACATCTGATACTGCTACCACCACCATCACCATCACCTCCACTGCTGCCGTCAGTGCCACCACCAGCACCACCTCTGATACTGCCACTGCCACCATCACTCGTCACCTCCCTGCCGCTGTGCCTCTATCAGCACCACCCCCATATGCTCCTGCCACCCTCACCATCACCTCCACTGCTGCTGCTTCCAGTGCCTCTATCTGCACCACCTCTGATACTGCTAATACCGCCATCACTATCTCCTCCACTGTTGCGCCAGTGCCTCATCATCATTACTCTGATGCTGCTACTACCGCATCACTCATGACCTCCACTGCTGCTGTCAGTGCCACTATCAGCACTACTTCTGATACTGCTACCACCACCATCACTATCACATTCACTGCTGCTGTCAGTGCCTCTGTCAGAACCAAGTCTGATCTGCTACTGCCGCCATCACTATCACCTCCACTGCTGCCGCAGTGCCACTATCAGCACTCCTCCGATACGCTGCCACCATCACTATCATCTCCACTGCTGCTGCCAGTGCCACCATCAGCACTATCTCTGATACTGCTATTACCACCATCACTATCACCTCCACTGCTGCGCCAGTGCTTCATCATCACTACCTCTGATATTGCTTCTGCCGCCATCACTATCACCTCCACTGCTTCCTGCCAATGCCACCATCAGCACTACCTATGATTCTACTACTACCACCATCACTATCACCTCCATTGCTGCTGTTAGTGCCTCTGTCAGCACTACCTCTAATACTGCAACTACCACCATCACTACCACCTCCTCTGCTGCTGTCAGTGCCACCATCAGCCCCACCTCTACTACTGCTTCTACCACCATCACTATCACCTCCTCTGTTGCTGTCAGTGCCTCTGTCAGCACTCACGCCTGAATCTGCTACTGCTGCCATTTCTATCACCTCCACTGCTGCTGCCAGTGCCTCTAGTTGCACCACTCTGATACTGCTCATACTGCCATCACCATCATCCCACTGCTGCTGCCATTTGCGACTTTCAGCACCACCTCTGATACTTCCACTCTGCCATCACCATCACCTCCACTTCTGCTGCCAGTGCCACCATTAGCACCACCTCGATACTGCTAATACCACCATCCCATCACCCCCACTGCTGCTGCCAGTGCCACCATCAGCTCCACCTCAGATACCGCTACCACCGATCACTATCACCCGCACTGTTGCTGCCAGTGCCACCATCAGCACCACCTCTGTTACTGCTTCTACCACCATCGCCATCACCCCCACTGCTGCTGCCAGTGCCACCATCAGCACTACCTCTGATACCGCTTCACCACCATCACTATCACCCCACCTCGCCTGCCAGTGCCACTGTCTGCGCTTACCTTGATATTGCTACTACCACCATCACTATCACCTTCACTGCTGCTGTCAGTGCCTGTATCAACACCACCTCGATACTGCTTCACCATTATCGCATCACCCCCACTGCAGCCGCCAGTGCCACCATCAGCACTACCCTGATCCTGCTACTACCACCATCGCCATCACCTCCACCTGGTGCTGCCAGTGCCTCTTCAGCACCACTCTGATACTGCTACCACCGCCATCACTATTACCTGCACTGCTACTGCTAGTGCCACCATCAGCACTACCTGATACTGCTAATCCACCATCACTATCACACTCCACTCTGCCGCCAGTGCCACCATTAGCACCACCTCTGATACTGCCAATACCACCATCGCTTCACCCCACTGCTACTGCCAGTGCCACCATCAGCTCCACCTCTGATACTGCTACTGCGCCATCACTATTACCTGACTGCTGCCGCCAGTGCCACTATCAGCACTTCCTCAATACTGCTTCTACCACCATCACTATCTCCTCCTCTGCTGCCGTGCCACTATCAGCACCACCTTGATACTGCTTCTACCACCATCACTATCACCCCCACTGTTGCTGTCAGTGCCACCATCTGCACTACCTCTGATACTGCTTATACCGCCATAACCATCACCTTCCACTGCTGCTGCCAGTGCCCGCATAAGCACTACCTCTGATACCTCTACTACCGCCATCACTATCACCTCCACTGCTGCTGTCTGTGCCTCCATCAGCACTACCTCTGATGCTGCTACCCACCACCATCACTATCACCTCCACTGCTGCTGTCAGTGCCACCATCAGCACTACCCTGATACTGCTACTGCCACCATCACTGTCACCTCCACTGCAGCTGTCTGTGCCCTATCAGCACCACCTCCGACATTGCTCCCGCCACCCCACCATCACCTCCACTGCTGCTTCCAGTGCCTCATCTGCACCACCTCTGATACTGCTAATACCGCCATCACTATCTCCTCCACTGTTGCGCCAGTGCCTCTATCATCACTACTCTGATGCTGCTACTACCGGCATCACCATGACCTCCACTGCTGCTGTCAGTGCCTCGATCAGCACTATGTCTGATATTGCTACACCGCCATCACTATCACCTCCACTGCGCCGCAGCGCCACTATCAGCACTACTCTGACACTGCCACCACCACCATCACTATCACATCCACTGCTGCTGTCAGTGCCTCTGTCAGAACTAAGTCTGATTCTGCTACTGCCGCCATCACTTTCACCTCCACTGCTGCCGCCAGTGCCACTATCAGCACCCTCTGATACTGCTTCGCCGCCATCACCATCATCTCCACTGCCGCCGCCAGTGCCACCATCAGCACCATCTCTGATACTGCTATTACCACCATCACTATCACCCCACGCCTGCTGCCAGTGCTTCATCATCACCACCTGATATTGCGCCTGCTGCCATCACTATCACCTCCACTGCTGCTGCCAATGCCACCATCAGCACTACCTTTGATTCTGCTACTACCACCATCACTATCACCTCCATTGCTGCTGTCAGTGCCTCTGTCAGCACTACCTCTAATACTGCAACTACCACCATCACTACCACCTCCTCTGCTGCTGTCAGTGCCACTATCAGCCCTACCTCTAATACTGCTTCTACCACCATCACTATCACCTCCACTGCTGCTGTCAGTGCCTCTGTCAGCACCACGCCTGAATCTGCTACTGCTGCCATTCTCATCACCTCCACTGCTGCTGCCAGTGCCTCTATCTGCACCACCTCTGATACTGCTAATACTGCCATCACCATCACCTCCACTGCTGCTGCATTGCGACTTCAGCACCACCTCTGATACTACTTGCCATCACCATCACCTCCACTTCTGCTGCCAGTGCCACCATTAGCACTACCTCTGATACTGCCATACCACCATCTCATCACCCCCACTGCTGCTGCCAGTGCCACCATCAGCTCTACCTCTGATACTGCTACTACCGCTATCACTATCACCTGCACTGTTGTTGCCAGTGCCACCATCAGCACCACCCTGCTACTGCTTCTACCACCATCGCCATACACCCCACTGCTGCTGCCAGTGCCACTCATCAGCACTACCTCTGATACTGCTTCTGCCACCATCACTATCACCCCCACTGCTGCTGCCAGTGCCACTGTCTGCACTACCTCTGATATTGCTACTACCACCATCACTATCACCTTCACTGCTGCTGTCAGTGCCTGTATCAACACTATCTCTGATACTGCTTCTACCATCATCGCTATCACCCCCACTGCAGCTGCCAGTGCCACTATCAGCACTACCTCTGATCCTGCTACTACCACCATCGCCATCACCTCCACTGGTGCTGCCAGTGCCTCTTTCAGCACTACCTCTGATACTGCTACTACCGCCATCACTATCACCTCCACTTCTGCTGCCAGTGCCACCATTAGCACTACCTCTGATACTGCTAATACCACCATCGCTTTCACCCCCACTGCTGCTGCCAGTGCCACTATCAGCTCTACCTCTGATACTGCTACTGCCACCATCACTATTACCTGCACTGCTGCTGCCACAGCCACTATCAGCACTACCTCTAATACTGCTTCTACCACCATCACTATCACCCCCTCTACTGCTGCCGGTGCCACTATCAGCACTACCTCTGATACTGCTTCTACCACCATCACTATCACCCCCACTGCTGTTGCCAGTGCCACTATCAGCACTGCCTCTGATACTGCTACTACCGCCATCACTATTACCTGCACTGTTGCTGCCAGTGCCACTATCAGCACTACCTCTAATACTGCTTCTACCACCATCACTATCACCACCTCTGCTGCTGCCGGTGCCACTATCAGCACTACCTCTGATACTGCTTCTACCACCATCACTATCACCCCCACTGCTGCTGCCAGTGCCACTATCAGCACTGCCTCTGATACTGCTACTATCACCATCACTATATCCTCCACTGCTGCTGCCAGTGCCTCTATCAGCACTACCTCTGATACTGCTTCTACCACCATTACTATCACCTCCACTGCTGCTGCTGCCAGTGCCACTATCAGCACCACCTCTGATACTGCTACTACCACTCTCACTATCAACTCCACTGCTGCCGCTAGTACCACCATTAGCACTACCTCAGATACAGCTACTATTACCCTCACCACCACCTCCACTGCTGCTTCCAGTATCACCATCATCACTACCTCCAATAGAGCTACTAGCATCACCTCCACCTCCACTGCTGTTAACAGTGCCACAAGCAGCAGTACCTCTGATACTGCTTCTGCTACTACCATCTCCACTACCAACTCCAGTACTGTGACTAGTGCCACCAGCAGCACCTCCTACATGCTACTACCACCATCACCACCTCCTCACTACTGCTACTGCTGCTACTGTCCCCATTGCCTCCACCACCACCAAACTGCCATCACCATCTTGATCACAGTTCATGATAGAAGTAGTTAGCCATGGCCTTGATGGTTACATCCAAGCAGTTCTGAGCGTGATGAAACAGAGAGGCAACGCCTTCTGGGTCAGAATATGCTCTACCTCAGAAGAATTAATAAGGCATAAAGATGCTTGACTATTACAATGCCCTCTACCTAGGGCACCTGGGTTTGATATCGCCATTTGCAGCTAGTGCAGAGCGGCTGTGTCGGGCTGCTGACTGGCACTTCTAGGGCCAGTCATATTAAGCCTGTGCTGCGCAAGTTGCACTGGCTGCCAGTTCAGTGGTGGATCACGTATAAGGTAGGCTTGCTTACCTTCAAGGCCCTACACAAACAGGGATCTGACTACCTGAATGATCTTCTAGTTCCCTTCTCCCCAAATTGTCCACTCTGATCCACCAATGAGGGATTGCTAGAGGTTCCCAGGGTTTGTCTAAAATCTTCAGGGGCTCATGCTTTTTCATTTGCAGCACCGACCCTGTGGAACTCTCTACCTCGTCGGTTAAGAGAATGCCTGACTATCAGTAGTTTTAAAACTTTGTTAAAACATATTTATTTTGTAAGGCTTATCCAGAATGATTTTAAATATTTATATTGTTGATGTTTTAATATGACTGTGCAGTGCCTTGATTTTGAAAGGTGCTTAATAAATAAAATATTGATTGATTAATTGATTAATTGATGTGTTCCCTGACACATCCTCTGAGAACAATGACCTAAGTAAGTCTGCGGATGCTGAAACTGAGTCCTCACCTCATTCTACAAGGAAGCATTTGGGTTAAAAGTGATCAAAAAAATCAGCTGTTAAGGTAGGCACAAAATATCTGCCACTGTTCCTCCTCATCCTTCACGTCAGCCTCCTGCTAAGAAAACTAAGCAGTCCATCCTAACTTTTGATTGTCATACTGGTTCCGATACAGTATCTGGTGTCAGTTCACAGCAATTTTCTATATTACTCTTAAACAGATTCTGGTGGTCATGGGCACAAGCAGTGTAGAAGACAGCTGAGGTCAGTTTAGTAGATAAGCCTTGAATTGCTGTACTGTACATTGTACTATCAATGCTCTTGATGAAATATTGAACTGCTGTGTTTTTACTTAATGATTGTAGCTTTTTAGGGACTCTTTAGAGAAAAGGGTTATTCCCTAGCTCTGAGCCCTCTCATTTGCCACAAAGAAGTGTGGGATACTGGTGGACTGGAGGCACTTCCTGGTTACCTTGCTGCCAGTCCACATCTTTACCCTGCACACTGCAACCATTGTGGGGTTATTTTTTTAACTAAAACCCTTACTACATACTGGGGTTATTTTAAAAGGCTTATATTGATAAACAGTCCTTTTTTGTGCTAGTGCTGAAATCAGAAGGCAAGGGACGCACTTTCAGTTATCGAACATAAAACCACTGCATAGTGAGTGGGGTGAGCATGCGTGAGGCCACGCATGGAGATGATGCACAGAGACATGCGCATCTTGTATGTGTTCACCATGTCCACTGGGAACACCAGGACTAGGACAGTTGATTAATATTACTACAGCTAAGGTAATTGAACCATTAACAACTACCTTTGTGTCTTACTCAGTTGAAATCATAAAGAAAGCTAATAAACTGTGTTCTGTTTGCCAGATGTACACCACTGGTAAACAAGTTCCTAACTTCATTTGTGATAGATGCATTTTGGTAAAAGATTTACAGGAGGAAATAAAATGATTACAACCTAATGAGATTATTAGCTCTGAAATTAAAGCTTTGGAGGACTATATTGAACATATGTCACTGCTTATAGAGGCAAATACCTCTTCCACAAAACGTCTGGGAAGCTCCTTTACTAATGAACCACCTTTAAACTGTTTACCCATCTCTATTTCTGTTGAGCAACCTGTTATTACCTGTACCCCTTTAACTGTTACTGTCAAAGACCAAACTAGACATCTTATAGATGCAGATGACTGGACTTTGATTCCTCCAAAAAGCATATCAAAATAATTAATAATCTTGCTCTCAATACTTATACAAACCCACTATTCAATTCCTTGTTCATCATATTGGACAAATCTTAATATTCTTTCTTTAAATGCCCAATCATTAATGATTATTAAACATGCAGAACTTGTAATTCTGGCAAAGACTCTTGACTTAGCCTTAATAGCTATCACTGAAACCTGGGGTAATTCTGATAGAAAATGGAGTGTAGAAATCCTTGACTTTAAGCATTAATATGAAAATAGAGTGGATACAAAAGAGGAGGAAGGTTAGTTTATACATAAGAGACAATATTCCATCATTTGAGTCAACAATTACTGTTGAATCTGAAGTATTTGGGTCCATATTAGACCCATAGGTATCCCCAGCTCCTTATTGAACTTGCTATTGTCATCCTTCCTCTGACATAAACCAAACTAAGCAGCTATGCAATGAAATTGCTCAGATGGCTTATAAAGACTCCGTCCTCATTTTGGGGATTTTAATCTTCCCACTATAAACTGGAGGCACTCTCTGGTACCAATCAACATGACAAACAAATTCTCTCAGTTATAATTAATCTGGGCCTTATTCAAATAGTCAGGAACCAACTAGAGGAGTAAACATACTAGACCTAGTTATAAGTAATCCTGAGACCCATATATCTGACGTTCAAATTTGAATCCCTGGAAATAATGATCACATGTCCCTATTTTTTCTATCCAACTGCCTTTACAACCCAAAACTTACAAACGTATAACAAAACAATATAACAGGGCTAATTTTGAAAGCATTAACTACCAGCTAAAGGCTCTAATTGGGAACAGATACTTTCTCCATTGAACACTGAGGAAGCCTGGGACTTTCTAAAGTCAAAACATTTGAACTCGAAAAACAATATGTCCCAGGCAAATTCAAACATAATAGCAAAGGAAAATTCCTGGTTTAATGGAAATATTAAAAACTAATCAAACACAAAATAAATTATTTGTAGTTCTAAAAATGTTTACCCAACCAGACAGACACTATCTTATCTAGATACAGGAGAGAGTTAGACAATTAAAAAGGTAGTAACTTTGTAGGCATAACTTTGAATTTAAAATTGTTCATACTAAGGATTGTCATAAGGCATTATACTCTTATTTAAATGGTAAAAAAACTAATAATGATATGATTGGCCATTTAGTCTGTAGCAACACTACTATAACATCTGATATAGAAACAGCTACAGAACTAAATACATATTTTACATCTGTTTTTGCTCCAGAGTCATCTAATATTTCACCTATTCCAGCAGTATTAAATTTAGACTCATATAAAATCTCTTCCCAGGATATACAGTGGGTTTTAGATTCTTTGAAACATTATACAAGCTCTGGCCCTGACAAGATAAGCTCTAGATTTCTTCTAGGGACAAAGGATGCAATTATCCTGCCTTTGACAATCATTTTTAATAAATCACTTCATGAATCTTCAGTTCCAGCAGATTGGTGTACTGCCATTGTTACACCCATCTTTAAACAGGGTTCACATTCCAAAATTGAAAATTACCGGCCTATTAGTCTCACGTCAGTACCATGTAAATTAATGGAAAAAATAATTAAACAACAATTAGAAAATGAAATGTCAACTTTAAATATTAATGATTTGTATCAACATAGTTTCAAAACAGGATTTTCATGCACCACACATCTGGTCTCCTTTTATAACTACTGTATATCAGTTCTAGCCTTGACTGTAATATGCCTATGGATGTTATTCTTTTGGATTATAGCAAGGCATTTGATAAAGTATCACACAGCCTTTTGATTAATAAACTCAACCAACTAGGTTTGTCATTACCTATTATATCTTGGATAAACAACTGGTTGAGTAAGAGAACACACAGAGTAAGGGTGAACGGTGCACTGTCAGATGTAGGTGTAGTGACTAGTGATGTACCTCAGTGAACTGTTCTGGGCCCAGTGTTGTTTAATTTGTTCATCAGTGATATGTACATCTCAGCTGATAACATTATGGTTAATTTTGCAGATGATGCCAAACTTGGGGTAAGGTTAATACCCTTACTAATTGTCGTAATTTAAAATCAGATCTTGCCTTAATTGATCAATGGGCATATATTCATAAAATGCATTTCACAAGAACATTACTTAAATAATACTATCATTAGGACCTCCTGTGTTGAAAAAGACCTGGGAATTTTGGTAAATGATAAATTATCTTCTACTTCTCATTGTTCCAGAATTGCAAATCAAAGAAATTCATTATTACGTAGGATAAACAAAACATTTATCTCCAAATCTGAACAATGCCTTATAACTTTGTATAGATCTCATATTAGGCCTTACTTAGATTATGGATCTCCATTTTGGAGTCCTTATCTAAAGTCAGATATTAATAAAAAGGAACAAGTACAACACAGAGCCTCTAAATTACTACCACATCTTGCCCACCTAGAATACGACATCAGACTTCAAAAAAATGGGATTACATTCCCTTAAGTGAAGACGAAGTAGAGGTGACCTTCTGCTGCTGTTTAAAATTGTTAAATCCCCAGTTCAAATGGCACAATGTGGCATTGTTTATTCATTAAGGAAAATTATGCCTAGACTTCATAATAAACAATTGGAAGTTAAACAAGCAAATAATAATAACAGGTTAAATTTCTTTACTATTAGAACTCCCAGGATATGGGCTACATTACCTCAATATATTGTTGACTCACCAACTATCACAATTTTCAAGAATAAATTAGATAAATGGATGGATGGACACACTGCCTCCTTTTGTCCTGTAAACCAAGTAAATATGTTCAATTTCCAATGATATCTGGACATATTTTTCTCAGCAGGAGGATGATAAAAGGAGCTTGTGTGTTCACACTCGTGAAGAGCCTCAGATGAGGTACAAATGTTGATAAACTGAGCACAACATGCCTTTGGAATCACCTTCTAAAAAAGCATCCTGAGGTGGCTAACTTAGATAAAGCCCCTGCTGGAGTTGTTTCTTCATGCCACTGCACACAGCATTTCAAAAAAGCACAGCTAGTTTCTGATTCTAAATCTGGTAATGGTGCAACTGGTGGTGATGGTGGCACAGGCAGTCAGCAAGTGACCGAACACCAACAAAATCTCATTTCCAGTCCTTGCCCAAGTACTCCGACAGGCACAACACCAAGTCCCTCACAGACTGCTTCAGATGGTGAGACAGCTGATGTGCAGTGTGTTGTGCCCCCACAGCCCAAATCACCTGCATTTGTCTACTCTGGAGTCAGAGCCAGGAGCAAGGCTATGCCATTTCAAAAGCCTACTCTCACAGTAAAGGAAGCATGTGAGGCATGCACAAAGTTCTTACCTACTCACGCCACAGCTGTTCAGATCACACAGTTCATAGAGAGATGACTGCACTGGATTTGCAACCTTTTCTATTGTTGATGACACTGAGTTACGAGACTTCTGTATTTCTTGTAACCTCAATACCATATCCCAACACAAACTACTTTTTCTCATACAGTCATGCCAAATATCTGTGAGGCATGCTGCAGTCAGTTGATGAAATTGCTGAAGCAGGCTGTGGCAGGGATATCCACTGTGCATCTGAGGTATGGACCAGTACAATCTCACTACATACATACCTCTCACTCATAGCACACTGGTGTTCACCTACACCAGTTGCACATGGTGGCATAGCTGCTGCTGTTGACTCCTCATCCTCATCCTCTGGCCTTGGCTCTATGTCTGTTCTCCTTAGTGTTGCAGTCCTTCCAAGCAAACACACCACTGTTAACATTCTTACATCTTTGCAAGAAATGCTTGACTCCTGGATTAGCACAATAGGTTTGCATATTGGGTTCTTTATTATGGATAATGGAAGAACATATGGTAAAGCAGCATGTGATGGCCATCCCAGGAATCTACTGCTTTAATTATACATTGAACCTTGTGGTTACTGGTGCTCACCCAAACAGTGTGGGTGCTTCTGGTATTATTGATACCTCAAGAGACATCTGTATCCATTATCATTGTTCTGTTAAGGCAACCAAAGAGATGCAAACTGTTCAGGACCTGCTTAGTTTACTGAACCATCAACTAATCAAAACAACACATTTTATACATTGCAGCTCTTGCCAGAACAGAAGCATGTTCTACATGAATTATCCATTCAGCAGGATATTAGTGGGGTACTGATACACCAGGATTGGAGCATCACTGAGGGCATGGTCCAGGTAATGTCTCCCTTTGAGAAATGCACTCGTAACCTAAGCTGAAATAGAGCTAATGGGACGTCAAATTTACGAATTATATTGGAAACTGAGAGCCATTCCCCTGTGTCATCCAGAAAAGTAGAGATTATCCCATCCCCAATTTGGGGCAACCATTTACAAGAAATCATCCTTTTGTTTATTGTGAAAGATGGGGAATTCCAAATAGACTGAGACAAGTCCAGGTGTAGGGAATATCACAAAAATGAACAAAGCTGCACGTGAACTCTGAGGGACGTTCGAATGGTGGGACAGCTACAGCTGTCAGGAAGGGATGCCATTTTAACATAGAGCATAGTCGGGGGGGTCTATGTTCTTGGACTAAATGAAGTCTAACTCAATTTTGAGCTAGACTGGTCTTAAGTGTTCTGGACCCGGATTCACCCAGCACATATACTTTGCAATATGACTAGCCCAGTAATAAATTGCCAAATGGGGGATCCGCAGTCCTCCATCCGTTTTCTGAGTGGCCAGCTTATAATATGCTAACCTGGATTGTTTATTGGACCAGATAAAATTTGTGAAAATTATGTGTATTTTCTGAAACCATGATAAAGGAATGAAAGAATTAAGGAGCGAGAGGGGATAAAACAAGCGAGGAAAAACGTTCATTTTAATTATATTAATGCGACCCCAGAGAGAGACAGGAAATTTGGACCATCTATTGAGGTCCTGAACTATCACTTGGGATAGGGGCTCCAAGTTTTCTTTGAACCAGGAAGAGGTATTATGTGCCAAATTAATACCAAGATATATGAGAACATGAGGAGACCAGCCAAGAGCAAAAGAGGACACATCATTTTTGAAAACCTTATGGTTAAGAGGGAAAATGGAGGATTTATTAATATTCAGTTTATAGTTTGAGAAAGTACTGAACTTAACGATTTCTCCTAACATGACAGGGATAGATGTTTTTGGATGAGATAAATGGAGGAGGAGGAGATCGTCAGCATAAGCCGTGATCTTCACCACATTATTACCTACCGGGATACCTCTTATCTCCCGATTATTGAGAATGTTTCAGATAAGGGACTCTAAATATAAATTAAATAAAAGATGGGAGAGAGAACATCCCTGCCTGGTACCGAAAGACAAGAGAAAGGGTTTGGAGAATGATTCATTGCCAGAGACTCTGGCAGAGGGAGTTCGATATAAGGCCCAAATCCAGTCTATAAACTTGGCCAGAAAACCAAATACTTCTAGGACCTGAAACAGGAAATTCCAGTTGACATGATCAAATGCCTTCTCGGTGTCCAAGGAGACCAATCCCGTGGGAAAGGCAGCATCCCTGGATACTGAGACAACATGTGACAGGGTGTGTAAATGGTCAGCTGATGAACGTCCCTTCTTAAACCCTACCTGAGACATACTAATCAGGTCTGGAAGGACCCATATTATTCTATTGGCCAATATCTTAGAGAGAACTTTAACATCTTGATTCAATAAAGAAATTGGCCTATAACTTTGCACTAGTTCTGGATCTTTATTGGGCTTAGGAAGGAGAACAATCAGGGCTTCAAAGAGATGTGTATCTGTTCTTGCACCAGAAAGAATGTGACAGTACAACCGGTGAAGAACTGGTAATAGTTGTGATCGAAAAGTTTTATAGAATAAAGCAGAAAAAACATCTGGTCCTGGGACCTTTTCTGAGGGCAAAGCTCCAATGACCTCTGATATTTCCTCCAGAGATATTGGGGAGGATAGGAACTTCCTCTGTGGTTCAGATAAAGAGGGTAGAGAAGAATCCCTTAAATATGCCTCGAGCACTTCTAAGGAAGGGGGGTTATCCATGTCCCTATATAAATGCTCATAGTATGAGGCAAACTCCTGCACAGCCTCGGAAGGGGACACCTTCAGGGATCCATCTGCCCGGGCCCTTATTGGAGGTATGAACCTAGCAGATTCCTGCTGTTTTAACCTTAAGGCTAGCAAGCTTCCTGCTTTTTCCCCCTGGTCAGTATAGCTTGCTTTGGTGCAAATTATAGCTAACTCTGCTTTCTCCCTCAACAGATCTAAATATTTGTCTTTAGCTACCGAGAGCCTCCTCATATCCTCTTCCGAGGTATTGGAGGATAACTTAGTTTCCAGAGACCTAATTAGAGATAATGAAGCTAATAATTCCGCCTCTTGAATCCTTTTCCTCTTTGTGGCTAAGCTAATAATAATTCCTCTCATGTAAGCTTTGAAAGCGCCCCACAAAATATCAGGTGCCATGTCCTCAGAGGAGTTAGTAGAGAAAAAGAAATCAATCTGTTCTTTTATTAGGTTACAATATTTGATATCTTTCAGCAGTTGCCCACTTAATTTCCATTGGGTTTCTTTATGGGGAATGTTAAAGAAAGCCAGATTAGAAGTCACCAGAGAGTGGTCTGACACTGGACCTGGCTGAATCAAGGCAGTCAAGACCCCTGGTAAGAGGACCTGAGAGATGAAAAGATAGTCAATGTGAGACTGGGTTCTGTGCACTGGCGAGTTCAAAGTATACTCTCTGTCCTTAGAGTGTAGTACACGTCACACATCGCACAGTCAGCACCAATCCAGAAAGTCCCCGAGGGCCCTCTGCCCGGGCAACAAACTCCTCAATCCACTACCAGACCTATCCACTTCAGGATCAAGAACCAGATTAAAGTCCCCGCCCATAATTATACCAATGGGAAGCATGGGAAGGAGTAAGCAGATAAGCTTCATAAAAAAGCCCAGATCGTCTGCATTTGGCCCATATATGCTACCAAGTAAAAATTGGCATAGACCAGAGATTCCCTTGGACCAGGACATATCTACCATCCGGGTCCCTGAGAGCTTGTTTAGAGATAAAGGGAATGCATCTATTGACCAGAACCATAACCCCACAACTGTTAGTGGACCCCGAGGAAGTAAATACCTGCCCAATTTGTTGCCTCCTAAGTTGCTGAGATTCACTTTCCAGTAAATGAGATTCTTGCAAGACTGTGATCTGAGAAGACAATAAGCTTAAATGTTTTAACACTTGGTATTGCTTAACTCTTTTCCTTATCCCCTTCACATTCCATGTGGCCAGATTTGTACTGCTGGCCATCTAAGTAACATCTAATGATTACAACAATCGGAATTAAGTGACCAGAACCCATGTTTGCTGCTGTATCTCCCTCCCAGCCCAACATCAACTTCTCTCCCGCCCATCCCCCAAGCCCCAAATATTCCAAACCCATCCAACTAACAAATAAAATGAAAACCATGAACACAATATCATTCCCCCCAACCTCTACTGTCACGAGCAACATTCAGCACAATACCGTTTTCCTTCCTCCCCCTCCAGCCTCCCAAACATGTGCCAAAAACCCTGCCCTAATATGCAAACCTTCTTATACAAACAATGATCAATGATATCTAAATGAAGGTAGAGATAATATGTGTTAATAGACAACTACTGGACTCCTGATATCCAAAAAAGCAGAGAGCGAGAACAAAAGAGAGAGCATCCCCCTTTTGGGAGCAGTCCAGGGAACCCGAATACCTCAGAAAGAAAAGGGCAATATAAAATGTGATAGCAGAATACGCTATCGTAACTACTGCCACTTTCAAGATTGAAAATTTTCCCAGTGACGTTTGTTAGCAAAAGAACTAAATGCTCCCAAGTAGTGGATCTCCACATGTTCCCAAGCCCCCACTTTTATATTCAACCGGGGAAAATAGATTCCCGAGAAAAGTAATGGGGTTGTTCCACCAAATATACTGCAAGAGCACCCTCTGGTGGAATTATCTCAAAAACGCATGCCCAGCTAAAGCTGAAACCAGGAGGTCGCTGTCTTGACTAGTGCCTTAGCAATCAAAAACTTAAAGCCTGAGGGCTTTCATTATAATAACTACATCATTAAGAGGTAAATTGGGGCCCTTGTAATAAAAAAAAAAAAGACAGGAAAATGTGATCCACATAGAGAAAGGGATCTTCCTCCCAGACAAAACACAATCCCCTAGAAACAAACTCCTGGGATATGGAGTTGCTCCAAAACACTGAGCACTAAGATGGGAAGTGAAAGAGAGCAGGAATCCCATGAGAGTAGTCCCCTCCGCCATAGCATTCAGGAACCTTCTAGACCAGACAGTCATTCATTCCTCATTTTGAATAGCAGTACGAGAAAAAAATTATCTCTTCCATCACAGGATAGGATGAGACCAAACAAACAGGTCAAGTGCCCCGAAACAGATCAGGCAAAGCAGCCTTAAGTCCCATAAGAGCAGCTTCAGGATTCTCATATGTTGACCAGGTACCAGCCACTAGTACCTGTAATCTAGGTGGGTAACCCATTTTAAAGTGAAGGCCTGCTGCTATGACTTTCGATACAATAGGGTGAAATGCTGTGCGCTTGGCTCTGACCGACCCCGATAAATCTTGTGCAATTCTAAGCGTGGCATTTTCCCATTTCACTTCTTGCAGTTCTCTCACTTTTGCCAAAAAATGTTGTCGCTCCAGATAATTTAAAAAGTGACAGATAATAGGATGAGACGTTGCTCTTGAAGATGGCCTGAGTCGCAGGGATCTATGCGCCCTTTCAATGGTGTACTTGGCCCTGAAAGGCGAGGGACCAGCGATCCTTTCCATCAGCTTCTGCACAAAAGAGAGTATATTCTGGTCTTCCTCTCCTTCTGGGAGGCCCAAGATAACTATATTATTTCTTCAGCAATGGCCCTCTAAATCTTCCAGCTTGACTTCCAGACTAGAAATCCTTTGCTGCATAGCCACGAGATCGGGTTCGATTTTTTTCACTTGCTTCTCAACAGAGGAGATTCGAGCTGCATTGTCTGAAGTTTTCATCGAGACCTCTTCAAGTTTTTTAGAAAGGGATTTGGTTTCAGCTGAAATTTCTTTAACTTCTTCCCGGAAGGGTTTAAACTCTTCCAAAAATCTGCTCAAAGTTAAGGGTTCTTGCTCAGCGATCAGGTTTTGAAGCTCTGGCTTATCCACTGCACTCGAGTCCCTTGATTGTTTCGGGGCCTTCTCGGGTGTGAAAGGCAGTGTGTGCTTCTTCGGAGGCTTCTTTATGTAGACCTCCATAATCGACGAGAACAAGCCAGCCAGCACACAGGGTATTAATAAGGTGGCAATCAGCACTCTTTCTGGTTTTTAGGGAGAAATAATGGCCAAAATAGTGATATTTTGCAGTTAGGAGGCTGGAGCTATGCAGAGATGCTTCTACTCGGTACCCTGCATCACGTGATCCCCCATTTGCTGATTATTTATTAGAATAGTAATGATGTTGTAGTTTGTCTGGCCTACCTTCTTTGCAGCATGGACAGTTCTATTTGTCACCGCCATCTTGGTCCTGGACTGCTAAAATGGGCCAGTCAGTGCCTTTGGGGACCCTGGAATGGAGTCTGCCCCCAGGGGTCTTGTGGGAGTGAATTTCTGTAGGAATTGTAGTTTTGAGACTTTGGCACCTAGATGTACCTGGAGGGGAAGCTCTTGCTTTGATAGACTGATGGATCAGCCAACCAGAACCTTTTATTTATTTATTTAAGCGTTTTACCAGGAAGGCATACTGAGTGGGTTCCGCTCGACTCCAGATGCGTCTTTTTGGACCAAAGGGAAATTCCCAAGCTGCCTGTTGCAGTGAGTCAGTCTGGAGTTAGAGTTTGAAGAGTAAACAGCTTGAGTGATTCGAGCAGCAGCCCTTGTGTAGTTTGCGTGGGAGATTGGTGGTACGGCTGAGTTTGGCCTGTTTGCCTGTAGTCCCTTGAGAGGGAATCCTTTGAAAGGCTTAGCAATCGGACTGTATCCGAACTGGAGTGTGACAAAGCCACTGAATCATGACCAGATTTTAACCTGAAGAAGACCGAAGATTTTCTGTATGCGATCGGCCTGTTAGGACATCCATTTACCACAGAATTCCCGGTTTTGCTCAGAGACACTGATATTGCGGCCATACTGCCTTCTGCATTGTGGTATGGTGATTGCTTTACAATAAATGTGCTGTGTGCTGTTAGTGGGTCGCGATTTGGTTCCCCATTGTGTAAATGTGCCAGGCTTGCTGGAAGCTGCATCCAGTACTACCGGACTCAAAATCCGAACTGTTCTACCCAGCCTGGACCTTGCCACCTGGCCCAGCCAGCTACATCAGGCACAGAAACCATCATCTACAAGAGACTCAGCCTGGGATCAGCCACCTGCTCAACCATCTCAAACAGGAACGACACCTCAGTGATTCGTGTGGGCCCAGCTTCTCCTGGCAAACCAGTCATCAACCTGCAGTCTCCATTTCGTCTAGCCTGTGTCTTGTATTGGGTAGTGTGAGTAACAATCAGGGTAGCTCCCTACAACAGCTAAATCTCAAGTGTTGTCATCTGATTGCATTGTTGCTTTTTCTTTCACAAGCCTCCTGGCTCTGGATTACAAATTGTGTGTGGTTGTGCATGCCTTTTCTTTTCATTACAGGGCCCCAACCAGCTGCAATGCTGGCCTACCCCAGGCAATGTTCCAGGCTAGCCCAACTTACTTCCAACTGGGTACCCAGAACATGTGACTGTGCAGGGACAAAAAGTGCATGCATAATTGCCTGACTAGATCAGTTTCAGAATCAATCAACCTGATTACTCCCCTCCCTTTTTCAATTCGCCTGAATAAATCAGATCTAACTCTTTTTGCATTTAATCTGACTGTGGTTCCAGTTTGTACCAAAAGCACTGTACTGTTGTTATTTGCTGTGTCTAACCTTGTTTTACAGGGGGTCTCCAGGGTCGAATTGGCAGAACCAGCTCTGGTACTAAGTGCAAACAGTGTGGGGAATTGTATGCTAAATAGAGGCTACTGTGAAAGTCTTTGTTGTATATTGTCTAGACCACTAGAAGGGAAAGATTAGGGTTACAGTGTCCCAGAGGGCTGTACCCAGGTTAGCCTTGCTACTAACAACCCTGTCCTCCAGATGGAGGCACCCATTTCAGTACCCAGGCCCCTTAACCTGCAACTAGCCACACAGGCAGGGGTAGTAGCCCTTGGGATAGCGCCACTTAGGGAGGGTACACATACATATATGACTTCTTTTCACAGTATACTCTCTCTCTCTCTCTCTCTATATATATATATATATATATATATATATAGTATATATATATATATATATATATATATATTTATTCAATAAGGTTCTGCTGTAGGTGCTTCTTTACTTTTCCACTCCAGAGGAAAACCATTCTTAGTTTTAATGAGGCTTCATCCCCTGCCTCTAATCTCACTTTCCAGACAATCCTATTTTCTATGCCGAAGGAGTGGTTCATTGCTATAGAGACTTATTTTACTGTAACACCAAGTCCGTTCCAAATTACATTTCCTCTTTTCAGGAAACACTGCTGTCCAGTGCATTTACCAGTACAGAGCAATAGAAGGAAGACAGGCATCATTTATTAATTTAATTCTTATGACCATCAGTTTTGCTCTCTAAGAACTTCTTAAAAGGAAAAAGCACATGCTGTATTCATATTGTAGGTGTCTGTATCATGCTCACATCACAAGCAGTATTTTTCTGCTGCTTTATTTTTAGGGAGGTTTTTGTTTTCTTTACATCTTTAAATAAAACAATGGGACAGGGCAGGGTGTGGGTTTTAACACAGGGACCACTTTCCACAGTGTAAGCCTTGCAGGGGTTTACTGTTATTGAAAACAAAATAAGAAAATAACTATTCAGTCCCCTGGAAGGACCAACTCCCTGACTGCACAGAGGACTGGGGAGCAGGGGCACTGGAAAAATGAAACATCATACATAAATGCGATAGTGATAGGGCAATGACACCCTGCCACATTGGAGTAGAGATGGGTGGGGGAGGTGGGAGAGGGTTGACGCCCTGAAGTCTGTTGAAGTGGGGAAGTTGGTGCACTGAAGGTTTGGTTGTAGAGTGGCTGGAGGTGGGAGAGAGTTGGTGCACTGACGGGTGGGTGTAGAGGCAGGTGGGAGTAGAAAAACTGTGGGGACAGGGTTGGGTGTAGAGTAGCTGGAGGTGGAAGGGAGTCGGTGCATGAAGGACTAAGTGTTAGAGTGGCTTGAAGAGGTTGAAGTCAAAGCACTGAGGATTACTGTAGAGTCAAGTGAAGTCAGTACACTTAGGGGTTGAGTGTTTGGAGGTGGGAGGAAGTGCACTATGGGTTAAGTGTAGATTGGCTGGATGCGGTTGAACTCGGTGCACTGAGGGGTTGGGTGTAGAAGTGGGTAAAGTCCATGCACTTACTGGTTGGGTGTAGAGTGTCTGCAGGTGTAAGGAAGTTGATGCACTGTGGGGTTTGGTGTAGAAGAGAGGGAAGTCAGAGTACTGAGGGTGTAGCGTGGCTTGAGTAGTAAAGGAACTGGTGCACTGAGGGGCTGTAGTTGGGAGTGAGTTGGTGCATGGGTACTTTGGTGTGGAGTGGCTCTAGGTAAGAGGAGTTGGTGCACTGAGTGTTTGGATGTAATGTGGCTTGAAGATGGGAGAAGTTGGTGCACTGAGGGATTGGGTGTAGAGGTAGAAGTCAGTGTAGTGTGAGTTGAGTGAAAAGTGGCTTTAGAGGGAGTCGGTGCACAGAGGATCTGAATGTAGAGGTGGGTGAGGGCGGTGCACTGAGGACTTGGGTGTAAAGGCAGGTGAAGTCGGTGCATTGAGGGGTTGTGTGTAGCAGCGGCGGAGGGAGTCTGTGTATGGAGGGGTTGGCTGTAAAGGCAGCGTAAGTCAGTGCACTGAGTAGTAGAGTGAAAAGTGGCTCTAGGTGGGAGGGAGACAGTGCACTGTGTGGTTAGGTGTAGAGGTGGTTGGGTGTAGAGGTGGGGAAATCAGTGCACTGAGGGGTAGGATGTTGAGGTGGGGCAGTTGGTGCAAGGTGGGGTTGGGTGTATAGGGGTGAAGTCGGTGCACTGAGATGTTGGCTGTAGAGGTGGGGAAGTCAGTGCACTGAGGAGTTGGATGTAGAGGCGGAAAGGAGTCAGTGCACTGAGAGGTTAAGTGTATTGGCGGAAGGAAGTTGGTGCACTGAAGGTTTGGGTATAGAACAGCTTGAGCTAAGAGAGAGAGCTAGTGCACTGTTGGGTAGGGTGTGGAGACTGGGGGAGTCAGTGCACTGAGGTGCTAAGTGTAGGGTGGAAGTCAGTGCATTTAGGATTTGGGTGCAAAGGCATAGGGAGCCTGTGCACTGAGAGGTTGGGTGTAGAGATGGGTAGAGGTGGTATAGATTTGGTGCCCTGAGGGGTTGGATGTAAAGGCATAGATGTTGGTGAACTGAGGGTTTGGATATAGAGGGAAGGGCAGCTAAGCAGTGAGAGGGTGGATGCAGAGGTGCGAGGAAGTCATGCATTAAAAGTTTGGCTGTAGAGTGGTTGGAGGTGGGAGGGAGGAAGTCAATGCACTAAAGTGTTGGGTGTAGAGTGGTTGGTAGGGTTGACGTTGTCGTACTGACTGGTTGAGTGAAGAATAGCTGGAGGTGGGCAGGAGTCAGTGCACTGAGGCGTGGGTGTAGAGTGGCTGTAGATGGGAGGGATTCAGTGCAGAGAGTAGTTGGTTGTAGAGTGACTGAAGGGGAGAGCAGGTGTACTGATGGATTGGGTGTAGAGTGACTGGAGGTGGGAAGCATTTGGTGCACTGAGGGGTTAGGTGTAAAGTGACTGTATGTGGGAAGGAGACGGTCCACTGAGGGTTGGGTGTAGAGGTGGGAGGGAGTCAGTGAATTTTGGAGTTGAGCATAGAGTGGCTGGAGGTGGAAGGGAGTTGGTACCTTGAGGGATTGCATGTATAGTGATTTGAGGTGGTTGAAGTCAAAGCACTGAGGGTCTGATGTATAGGTGGCTGAAGTCAGTGCACTCTGGAGTTGTGGGTGCAGAGTGTCTGGAGGTGGGAGAGAATCGGTGTACTGAGGGTTGGGGTAGAGTGGCTGGAAGTGGTTGAGTTTTGAGCACTTGAAGGGTTGGGTGTAGAGATGGGTAATGTCAGTGCACTTACAGGCTAGGTGTAGATGCAGTGGAGTTGGTGCAGTAAGGGATTGGTCATAGAGGCAGAGGGAAATTAGTGCACTGAGCAGTCAAATGTAGAGGCAGCGGAGGTTGGGAAATGTCACTATGTGGAGTACTTTGTGAAGTTCCCTTACTTCACTTCACAGGTGTTCACATTTTAAAGTTTTGTCTTGTCAAAGTTCCCATCTTTGCCCAGAGAAGCTATGTATTGTGGAGCTTTGCCAGTGAAAGTGCTGGTAAAGTGTCACTCTGTGTAGTTCTCGCTCTGCTAAGTAGCACTTCTTGGGGAAAAACCCACAAAGGGCTCAATTTTCAAAGGTCAGAGAATGATGCAAGGTGCTTGCGCCAGAAAAGAATGATGCAAGGAGCAAGCTGAGTCAAAACTTGCATCAGTTTTGATTTTCTAATGCTGCTTGCATCAAAAGCGGAACTGCCTATGCCACAGCGGCTTGCATCAAAAAAATGGGTGTACGATGTCACAAAGGGGCTTGTGTCCTACAAATGATGCACCATTCCATTTATTTGGATTTTCAGAGCTGGAGGCTGTTGACACTGCGCTAAAGATGCATGTTGCTGTTAGACCGTCCAGAGCTGGTCTAACTGACACTTGGGCATATAATGGTGAGGGTAGATTGTCTACTGGGTTGGTTATAGAGCCAATATTCCCTTGCAGGACTTCTTGACAGTGTTTTGGGTGTGTAACAAGCCATTGTCTTGACCATTTCATCCATGGTAATTTTTGACTTGGCTTGCATCATTTTTGCTCCATGCACTTTTCTTTTTTACTCAACTTGCTTAATTTTTTTAACTCAACTTGCATCATTTTTAGTCTTGGCTTTGCATCACTTTTCCCCTTGCATGCAATTTTTGACTCAACTTGCTTCATTTTTTTCTCAACTTGCATCATTTTTGAGTTTGTTGTGGCACACAGGTGCAGACAAACTCATTGCCATAAGAGGTGCTCTTCAGGGGTGTTCCCAGTGGAGAGCTCCCTTTCTAGGGGCAGGTCAGCGACAGGCGAATCAGTCGGCAGGCTGCTGATGACTCACTTTCAGCTGTTGGGACGGAGTTGGACAACTTTTCAAAAGACAGAGCTGCACCAGTAGTGGCACAGATAAGTCCTTTGATGTTGCATTCCTGGTTACATTTACACAGCTGTAGCTTGCAGCAGTGTGAACGCACTGAGCCCAGGCTGTTGGCATGCCCCTTCTCCCTTAGAAAAACAAACAAACTGATGGGATTCCCAGTCCCCCTGTTGGTATGCCTCCTCCCAGTTAATTTGCCAGCGGGGGAGCCCAGTCCCCATTGGCATAATGCCCCCCCAATTTGTTGTGTGCCGAGGGGGGTGCCCAGTCTCTCTTGGCTCTTGTCCTCCCCCCAACACTTGTTATGTGCTGATGGGGAAGCTCAATCCCCGTCAACTATAGCACTCCCAACAAACACTCAGGCAGCATGCTGGGAGCCCACCCCAGTGTGCCAAATGTCCCTGTAAAAAAGAAGACCTTCCTGTGATGTATTACATTTTTTTTAAACCCTATAAACCAGAAAACGGTCCCTCATTGAGTACAGTGGCCCTACCCCAACCCGAACCCACCTCTGCACCCCCACCACATACTTACTTCCAGAGACCGGTGTGATGATCTTCAGTGGACCAGGAACACTTCTGCACTCTTCAAAGCTGACCGCAAACTGAAGAAAAGCCGTTAAGCTGTATAATGGCATAAATGTCTTTTTTTAAACTTTGGTGCATATCTCAGCCATTTTTGTGAATGTTGGCACCAAAATTTCAACATAGGGTTCTGGGACCCCACCTCACAAATTCAGTCACTGTCATGGTGTTATTCAGTCCTGAAAGGTGATTTTGCGGTCACTGCATGGAATCACCTTCCGGGACTGATTAACAAAATGACAGTGTCATTGTTCATGAGGTGGGCTCCCAAAAAGCCTATGTTGAAAATTTGGTGAAACAATTCCAAACAAGCATTTGTCAATGCCAAATGTTGTCTTGCTGGCATTGGCATTGGTAGTGCAGGAATTAGAGACACATAAAAGGAATGGCAGTGAAGTACAGAACTGACATGAACCCCAGCCCACCCTGTAGACAATGACATGCATTGGGGTGTGTCTTTGGGTTGTTGGTCATAACGCTAATGCCATTTTACTTCACCCTACCCTGCAGACTCTGACAAGTGTTGCATTGTACCTTGGGGTCATCAGGCCTTACGCTCACCTCATTTCATAAGGAAGTATGTTGAGATGGGTGCAGCATAGTAAAATGGGATGAACTTTGGAGATGAAGAGTCCAAGGCAAACCTGGATGCCTGTAAGTGGCTGCAGGGTTGGGGTGCAATGGCATGAGCATTACAGCCGATAATCCAAGGGCATACCCTGATGCCTGTTAGCCTGTACAGGGTGGGTTGTTATGGTTAGAAACCCTAATGCCCAGAACATTTATTGGCATTGGCACTTCAAATTTTCAACATGGCCTTTTTGAGACCCCACCTCATGAAAGCATTTGGGACCTCTGCTTATGAACAGTGTCCATGTGATTTTGTTAATGTGTCCCAAACGCTGATTTCCCACAGTGACCGCACCATTCTGCACCACATAATATGTCAGCTGCACCATTCGTAAGGAGGTGTGAAGATATGACAATGTTGACAATCTGGAGTGAAAATGTTAAAAATGCTTGACGCTATGAACGTGCATGAAAACTAGGCAACACACACTCGATTTTTTAAAATTTGTCCCGAATGTTGTTTTTTCCACAGTGACCGTGCCATTGTATGCCAGATGTACAAAACCACATTTCTGGCAGAATCTGAAATATGGCAGCTGTACTGTTCATAATGAGGTGTCAAAAATGGCAATGTTGAACATCTGGAGTGAACATATTAGACATTTTTGAACTTACGATGGTGCATGGACACTGCGCAATGCACGCTTGTAGTCATTTTGTGGAATTTTTTGACCAGCTGTTTAACATAGGCATTTTGGGACCTCTGCTCATGAACAGTGTTACTGTGATTTTCTTACTGTGTCCCGAACATTGTTTTCCTACAGCGACTGTGTCACTGTGTGCTGGATGTGCTAAAACACATTTCGGGCAGGATGTGGAAAATGAAGCTGCACAGTTCATAAGGAGGTATGCAATTGGCAATGTTGAAAATCTGGAGTAAAAATATTAAAAATTCTTGAAATTACAAGCATGCATGAAAACTGCAAAATGTAAACTTGTAACATGGTCATTCTGTGGAATTTTTTCACCAAATTTTCAACACGGGCATTTTGGGACCTCTGCTCGTGAACAGTGTTACTGTGATTTTCTTACTGTGTCCCGAACATTGTTTTCCTACAGCGACTGCTCCACTGTGCACCAGATGTGTGAAAACACATTTTGGGCAGGATGTGAAAAATGAGGCTGTACTCTTCATAAGGAAGTGTAAAATAAATGTCAATGTTGAAAATCTGGAGAAAAAAATATTAAAAAATCTCGAAGTCAAAAGTGTGTGTGGAAACTGCAAAACACATGCCCCTAACGCAGTCATTTTTTAGAATTTTGTCACCAAATTTTCAACATAAGCATTTTGGATCCTCTGCTTATGAACAGTGTTACTGTGATTTTTCTTACCCTGTCCTGAACATTGTTTTCCTACAGTGACTGTGCCATTGTGCGCCGAATGTGCGAAAACACATTTTGGGCATAATGTGAGAAATGACAGCTACATTGTCCATAAGGAGGTGTGAAAAAATGGCAATATTGAAAATCTGAAGGAAAAAATTAAAAATTCTCAAAGTTACAAGTGTGCGTGGGAACTGCGCAATGCACACTTATAACATGGTCATTTTTTGCAATTTTTTCACCAAATTTAAAACATAGGCTTTTGGGGAGCCCACCTCATGAACAGTGTCACTGTCATTTCGTTAATTGGTCCCGAAAGGTGATTTCGTGCAGTGACTGCAAAATCACCTTTCAGGACAAAATAATGCTATGACAGTGCCTTAATTCATGAGGAGGGGTCCCAATAAACCCAAGCTGAAAATTTGCAGCCAAAATTTCCCAAAGTGCCCAAGATATGCACCAAAGTTGAAAAAACCCATTTATACCATTATACAGCTTACCGGCATTTCTTCAGTTTGCGGTCAGCTTTGTCGAGTGCAGATGTTCCTAGTCCACCGAAGATCATTACGTTGGGCTCTGAAGGTAAGTATGGGGTGAGGGGGAGGTGGGGTGCACAGAGAGTGGTTGTGGTTGGGGGCTGCCAAGAGGCAGTGAGGGCCCATTTCCTTGTTTTAGGTAAAAAATAAAATAAAATCACTGTGGACCATTTTCTGTTTTTTTTACAGGTTGTGGCCACACTGAGGTAGGCTCCCAGTGTGGCTCATTGGTTGGGAGGGATCATGCCACCCACACTAGGGTGAGCTCCCAGTGTGCATGGCACACAATCAGGAGCAGTGCCAGGAAAATGGCGGGGGGGTTAACATGCCGACAGGGGGATTGGGCACCCCCATCGGCAAGGATGTCTGCATTTGGAGGCATGATGCTGAAGGGGATTGGGCACCCCCTCGGCACACCACAGCAGGAAAGGGGGCACATATGCTGACAGGGGGATTGGGCACCCCAGAAGTTGACTACATAGGGACTGTGAGGGCGGGTGGCAAGCCGCTGCCTGCCATGTTTATTGAAATGTTACACTGCACAAGGCACACCCTGCAATGAGGTGGAGTTCCCTCACTGCAGCAGCTAAAATGTTTGAAGGTGGTGGCACGCTTTTGAACTGCTGTCATAGACAGCGTGCAGTCTAATTCGTGCCATGGAGCCCAGCCTGAAAAAGCAGTGGTGCCACTGGCCACAGCATGACTGCACCTCCAAAACCTGCTATTCCAGAGTTATGGCAAAATGTTTCTTGTGCAGGTTCAAGACAATATAAAAATGACTGTTACGAGCACGCGTTGTGCAGTTTCAATACACACTTGTAACGTGCCGAATATGTAATATTTTCACTCCAGATTTTCAACACTGGTATTTTTTTACACTTCCTCATGAACAGTACAGATCATTTTTCACATCCTGGCCAAAATGTGTTTTAGCACTTCTGGTGCAGAATAGCACAGTTGCTGTGGGAAGTCAGTGTTCCAGACAGATTAAGAAAATCAAAGTGACACTGTTCATGAGTGGAGGTTCCAAAATGCCCGTGTTGAAAATTTGGTGACAAAAGTCCATAAAATGACTGTTAAGAGTGTGCGTTGCCCAGTTTCCACACACACTCCTAACATCTGGAATTTATAATATTTTCACTCAATATTTTCAACATTGTCAGTTTTGCACACCTCCTTATGAACACTGCAGCTGTCATTTTTCACATCCTGGCTGAAACGTGTTTTCGTACATCTGGTGCACAATGGCGTGGTCACTGTGGTAAATCAACATTCGGGACAGATTAAGAAAATCATAGTGACAGTGTTCATGAGCAGAAGTCAGAAAATGCCTATGTTGAAATTTTGGTGAAATTATTCCACTGAATAACTGGTACTAGCATGTGCTGTGTAGTTTCCATGTACGCTTGTACGCTCGACCATTTTTAATATTTTCACTCCAGATGTTTAACACTGCCATCTCTTCACAGCTCCCTATGAATGGTACAGCTGTCATTTTTCACATCCTGCCCAAACTGTGCTTTTGCTCATGTGATGCAGAATGGCGTGGTCGCTGTGAGAAATCAACATTTGGGACAGTTTAACAAAATCACAGTGCCACTGTTTATTAGCAGAGGTAGCAAATGCTTTCATGAGGTGGGGGTCACAAAAGGCCATGTTGAAGTTTTTAGTGCAAATACCAGCAAATGCCCAGGGCATTAGGATTTCTAACCATAACATCCCCCCAATCCATGGTGGGTCTCCAGTGCCCTAATCTTCTCTGAACTGCAGACACATCTTCACTCTTCAAAGCCAGATTACGAATTGAGGAAACAGGTATGCTCTTCACTGTATTGCAATGGGAATGTGAACTTGGTGGCATAACTTGTTCTTTCTGCTGGGAACTGCAGTCTTGCCAATCTGTGCATACCGACGTCAATTCCAGCAATGAACTTCGGCATTGACAAGTGCTTGATAGACTCAGTTTTGCATCACTGTTCTCCATGAATTAAGTTTTTGCCTCAACTTGCTTCATTTGTTTTGTCTCAGCTTGCGTCATTTTCACTCTGCGTCGTGTTTTTGACTCAACCTGTCATTTTTCACTCCATCTCACTCTGTGCATTGTATTTTTGCCTCAGCTTGTGTCATTCTCACCCCATGGGTCATATGTTTGATGCAGTGGTCCTCTTGCGTCATTTTGTGGGACTACCACAGAGAATGCACTTCTTGCAGAATAAGGCACACATTCTTTCGCGTACCTAGATTTGATACAAAGTGGATGTTTGACACACCTTGCATCATTCTAAGGGCCCTTTGTAAAATCTGGCCCAAAATATGCATTACTTTAAAAAACACATTTATTTCTTAATTGACCCCCAACTGTGCAAACATTTCCCATCTACCTGCCAATTCGCAAGTGCTTTGAATGTATTTTATCCTATCCATCCACTCGGTAGCACCCATCTCACCCACCCCCTAGTCCCAACAAAGTTCCATAATTATTACATGATATATTATGATTAACCCTTGCTGTGCCACAGACTGATATATCAGCCCAGAATTCCTATTCGTTCTAATTCTTTTGGCAGCCCAAAGGTTAATATCCCTTCCCCAACATGCGCTACACAAATAACCACCCCAATCCTTGTAAAGAACCAAGTTTCGTGATTCAAATGAAACCTCCCACCCTACCCTGCTGCAACACCAAACCTCCCTACTCTACCCCAAGCCCCCAAAAGTTTAAGGATACAAAAAAGTGTAAGCCGGCACCCAGCAGATCAAAAAATGCACTCCTTCATGGGAGTGGTCAGCTCTCTTAACCAGTATTAATGAATGAAACATGACATCCTGTATAGTAACTCCTGATTGGCTGACAATATTCCATCACGCTGCAGTCTATTGCCACACAACTCCACATTTGCTCAAGTACCATGGCATTTTGGGTGGTGAGATGCACGGTGATGTGTGGTTACACACATAACTAAGTGTACCACTGCCAAGCCACCAAGTGAAGCTTCCTAGAGTGACACATTGCTGAATCCTTCCTTGGGTGGAGAATATTCATGCAGGCATTCTGTTACCTTCCGTGCAGGTTTCTGCTCCTAGGGTAATGCATTGCTAAACCCTTCCCCAGGTGCAAAGTATCCAGGCTGGCATTCTGTTTGTTTCCCTGCAGATCCCTACTCCTATGGTGAAGCACTGTTGAACCCTCCCTCTCGAGGGGACAATCCCTGCAGACATTCTGTCATGCCCCCTAGAGGGCTCAGCTCCTAGGATGATGCATTGTTGAACCCTGCCCCGAGAGGACAGTGTCACCAAAGTTGAATGCTAAATTTAGTATTAAATCTGTCATTAATTTGTTCTTAAGGACTAATTATAATCATTTTTAGTCTTCTTCAGTTATCAACAGAATGATACAACCTCTAAGAATTCTAAATTCTAAGAAGCATTCAGTAAATTATTGAAGCAATAAGGCACGACAGGGTGTGGGTTGTGCTGGGATAACCTCACACCTGGATGGTTGGGCACGAGACTGCAGGCCGAGTGCATCCAACGTCCCAGAAGTGAGGTTATCCCAACACAACCCACACCCTGGAATGTATTATTGCTATTATACAATGGCTCACTGTTATACAAAATAAAAAAAATGTAAATGTTTTTAGTAGATTTTTAGTGAGGCAGTGCATCTTTGTTTATTAAGAGAAGAACAAAAAAAAGCTCAAAAGCTCATCTATGACAGCAGCAAAAAAAGCTCATGCACATCATGCTCATCAATGACAGTGAGGTTGTGCTGGGATAACCTCACTGTGCCAGGGACACACTGTCCAATCAGAGTCCAGGAAATGTTCTTGCCATTGTATAATTGAGAGTAAATTACTAAATGAAGATTAGAAATAGATCTGCAACACTCTCCAAAGTACAGTTTTTTGAATAGTAACTGAATCATGACTGAAGACTGCAGTCAGCTGCCTCTTCTAGTTTTCCCTATGAGATACTGAAACAACTCTATAACCCACATTGTGCAGAAGTCTTCTGTTTCTTACTGTTTCAATGTGCAGTACAATGTTTCCATTGTTTTCCACAGAAAATATATTTAAAGTAAATACAGTTTTAACCCTTCTCATCTCCCATTGTGCTTTAAGGAAGCAGTATAGTGCAGTGGTTTTAAGGCTCTGAGCTGCCAACGTGGAGACCTGGGTTTGAGTCCCACAGCCCCCACTTGCATACTGTGTGACTATGAGCAAGTCACTTAACTTCCTTGTACTCCCAGATCAGACCTGTAAACAAGCTTTCAGCTTGGTGTGTCTCTCCTGGTAAAACAAAAAATATACAACTGAAACTTGGACAATTATTTTGTGTACCGTCCAAACACTGCTGCACACAAGATACATTAAAATACTATTCATTTTCAGTTAGAATTAGGCAAACCCATTAATTCTCATCATTAAATCCTGCCACAAATTCTTTAATGGCTTTTGTTTTTTGTCTCATAAAATCTGAAAAAAAAGGTTAACATTTTGAAATGAAATTATTCCTCCACTAGCCAACACTAGAAGGAATGTTGATTTTGTTTCTTGATGTTACGCGTTCCCGCTACCTGCTGTGAAGACTGGGAGGGATTGACAAACTATGGGCTCAGTATTCAAAGATTAGCACATGCTCTAACTTGGTAATCATGGGCACTAACCCAGGCTTGCACAAGTGCTCCTAACTGGCCCATATACAGAAGCACTAGGAGTGCCACATCTGAATATTGCCCAGCCTAAATTTTGCAACCTCCTCTACTCAATACAGTTAAAAAACTGAGAGGAGTCTCCCTTTTTCTGAGGAAGCCTACAAAGACACATAGACTTTGAAGGCAGATAAGGACCACTTTGGCCCAGCCAGTCTGCCTATTTCACTACCTATTGGATAAGCTGCAGATCCTAATTAACCAATAGCCTGCTTCTTTCTAACCCCCACCAGAATTGCCGTAGGTCTTAAGCCCTCCCACATCCTAGTCTCCCCTCCCCTACCTTAAGCTTTCTATCTTTCTCTGGTGGTGGTCCAGTCAATGATTCTGATCCCGTCTGTAGGGTTCCTTAGGTGATGGTATCGGCTGAGTCCTGGAGTTAGGGGCAGCTTCATCCCTTCCCCAAATGGCAGCATGACTGGCTTGACTTGCAATCAGTTGAACTGAGATCTCCCTCCCTGTCCCCAGCAAGATTTGCTTAGTCCATCATGCTCTGATCCACCACCCCCTCTGGTCTCTCGAGCCCTAGTCCAAGTTAGGGTAACCTCACCACCATCCAATCTTGCAAGAGGCACCAGTGCTGTTATTGTCCTCCCCCTCACCAACATTAGCATACACTGGTCATCCAACCCTTGACTTCATCTCAAGCAGCATCCCTCATTCCCACAAGTGGCGGCCTACTGAAAACAAGCCCTGAGTTGCCACAACCAGATGCTTTATTGAGTAAAGTGCTGATATCGCTGATACAGGGTTTGCTTGGATAGTCTGTTTCCACTGGCAGGGTAGAGGTACAATAGCTTGGCTGTCATTTAATGACAGGTCTCTCCCATGCTGGTCTCTCTTTCTAGGGGGAGAGAGGAATCACTGATCCTTCACCGAGTTTCATGACTAGCTTTCTTGCTTTAGTCATAACATTAATTTCATTTTGCACTTTGTTTATCCTTTGGTGTTTTAGTCTTGATGCTTCACTGGGATCCAACTGTTATCCAGTTTTACAGCTGAATAAACTGAAGCACAGAGAGATAAATTAACTGTCTCTGGATCATGCAGTAAGTGGATCTTGTGGGATTTAGTGGCTTTTCCTAACCCAACTAAACACCAAGCATTTATTAAAAAAAAAAGTTTTACTGGACTACCAAGGACACTACCCTTAACCACCAGGGCTTTTCCTCTTTAGCCTGCAGAGAGTTCTAATTAAAAGAGAATACTAAGCAGAGCAGAGAAATTACTGAGGGACCTCGAGGTCCTGATTTAGCAATTCACAATGTTCAATAATTTTTTTAATCATTTAGTTTCAGTGTAATTTATTATCTGGTTGATGCTGCGACCCCCCGTCCCCCCACATGGCTCTGCATTCTATTTCCAAGAGTTCCTCAAGGCCAGTCCTTTTATGACAACAACTAACAAACTATGCTGTGGTGGATGTCTATGTGCAGGCACCTCTGTTAACTTAATATTATTGTTACAAAGCACAAATCCTAACAGTGCCAATCGCACTGCCTCAGCGTGATCGGTACCTGTAGAATAAGCATGATTATGCACTCTGTAACACTAGTATTTATGGAGATGCTGGCACATAGACATCCCCCATAGCACAGTCCCTCAGTTGTGTCATAAGAGGGCTTGCCATGGGGGACTCTGGGATGTAGAGTATGGAGCCATGGTAAGTGAGGGTTCACTGGATCAACCAGATAATAAATTATTCTGCAACTAGGTAAGTGATTTAATAACATATTTAACATTGTTGATTGCTAAATCAAGATGTCAGGGTCCCTCAGTATTTCTCTTGGGGTGCTGAGTACTCCCCTTTAAAGTACACGTAAACTGCAACAATATAAATATGGACGGACTCCCATGGGTGCTGAGGTATTGCTCGCTCTCCCAGCCACACACAAAAACCTAGCCATTTTAAATTTCTCTTACTAAACTGCAGTTCTCGCTCACCTATTTTTCTTTTTCCTTTTTTGTGTCTTTCCTGAATTTTAAACTTTCTTTTTCATACTGCTTTCTTCCCTCTTTTACTGGGTCGCATACTTTTGTCTAAACTACTGACATTTTACAGGTTTGAGCACTCATCCCCACACCTACTGTTAGATAAGTATTTATGTTTAATTTTTTTAACTGTTTATGTAAATACATCTAAAAGACCTTCAGATTCTTAGTGACTTTTTTTTTCATTTTTTTGGTCCTCTTTCAGGATCCTCACAGAGGGACCTCCGGATCAGGTAAGTTCAAAATTAAAATTGAAATCTGGTCTCCAGGACCCTGGTAATTGGCAGCAGTTGGGGGTAAAGCAGGGCAAAGAAGCTGCTGGTTAGCACCAAAGTAAAGGGGTGACTCATGTGTTTCTTTGGGGTCCCCAGATGTGTTTCAGCTGTTCAGCTGCAGCAGCAGTTACTGAGCTTCGCTGTCGGGCCCTAATTCCAGCAAACTCTTGAGAAACGCAATAGCGCAAAGCACTTCAGGGAGGGGTTGGTGGGCATTTTGGCCTTGTGGTGAGACTAAGTTGATGATCATCATTCTACAAGGGACAATTTATCTCTGTGCAGCTTAATTACTGAGGGTGAGTTTGGGACTTGAACAGACTGGATTGCAGGGTGGTGGGCATGAGATTGGGATGTTTCTGTATTTCTTAGATTTCATAGATTTTTCAAGCTTAGATAGACTTACGTCTTCGATGCTTGCCCCATTAGTTTAAAACTGTGTTGTCTTTTCCTTCCAGAAAATATCCAAACTATTTTTAAAGTTTTCCATAGTCTTACTCTCCACTACCTCCGCTAGTAGGCTATTCCAGTAATGGACAACCCACTGACTAAACTAGTATCTTCTTTTTGTCAGTTTCCATCTTCTTATGGAAAGCTGCAGGGGGTGCCTTCTGCTATCATTCAAGCTTTTTTATGTAACCCCTAGGTGGCGCTATCCCAGGGGCTACTACCCCTGCCTGCATAACTACTAACAGGTTGAGGGGTCTAGGTCCAATGGCAGGTGCCTCCACCCAGAGGTCAGGGTTTTCAGTAGTTAAACTAAATTGGTCGCAGCCCTCTGGGACACTGTAACCCCCCTTTCTTTCCACTAGTGGCCCACATAATGAATCAGGAATATCTTCACAATGTACACTTACCCCCAGGACTGGCTCTGTTGACTGTATTCTGGGGAACCCCTGTAAAACAAGATGACACAGTGCAAAAGCCACAGTACAATGCTTTAACATAAATGAATACCTCAGTCAGTGTAACTTTGCTGAAACAAACAGATCTGATTTATTTAAGGAGCTGTAACAAGGAAGGGGGAAATCAGGTTAATTAGGTTAAACACATTAATAATCACAGTACTGTGCGCATATTCAGAGTCCCAAATTGTCACTTTCACTGGGTACCCAGGATGGGGGCTAGCCAGGACAGGTGCAGCTGGTCGGGGCCTTGTGATGGAAAAAACACTTGCACAATACCCAATTGTATTCCGGAGCCGGATGGCTCAGTTCATGAAGAAATAAAATACAACAATTAGATGACACACTTGCAATTCGATAAACAGATGTCAGGGAGCTACCCTGCTTGTACTCACAAACTCAGTGCTGAGAACTAGATGGAAGGCAGATTGTCCTGGATTGTCAGGAGGAGCAGAACATGTGGATAAGGCCCTTGTGACTGGGCCCCACTGCAGTTTATATCAAATGGAATATAGTCCAGATTAACCTGGGTTTACTTCCAGCTTCATGCACTCTGTTCACTGTACAGGGGATTTGAAAAGCGATCCCCCACAAGCACTACACACATTTACATGTAAAAGGAAAGTACTGCACCAGGCAGGCTATTTCTCTATCCCGACCGCAATTGCTGCACGATACCCGGGAGAACACACAGCGGCTTCAGTTCCTGACAGATCGAGTGCGATTCAGCAATTTCTCCAGTCTTCTACAGGGTGAGCCTGGTTTCTGCTCTTCTGATCTCCTTGATTCTCCTCACAGGTCGAATTCAGTCCGAACGGGCGCTTGCACAGGCTTCAGACCAAAACTCAGGGCCTTACACGTGCTTCCCGTGCCAAAATTATACACCGCAGAAGCACAGAGCTCCTTGTCTCTTCACTGCCAAAACTGATCTAATCTCTCCAGTCCCAGAGCAGTGCATTTCCTTTAGCTCCACACTATTCTGTTGGCTGATCTGTCTGTCACTCACAATAAACTCTGCCTGTTGGTGGAAAAAGGTGCCAAGGTCAAAACTACATTTCCCAGAGTCACTGGCCATACAGTACATAGGTGGCTGGCTCCACGATGAGAGTCCAAGTTCTGATTTGCCAGCAGCAGGCTCCATTTTAAAGGTCCCCCCACACTGATTGGTCCAGTTCAGCAGTTCAAACCCAGAATGGAGGGCTTAGGCAAAAAACAGTTTAGACTGCAAAGAAAAGCAGGTTAGACAAACTGTATTTTCATTATTACTCTAAATGATTTCTGCCAAACAGTTACATCTTTGAAAAGTGCTCACTCTGCCCACTTAGCGATGGCAGAAACAGAGTGAGCTGGCAGCAGCTTGAGCGGGACTGGAGTAGGGAAACTCACAGTCCCCTCATACAAACTAATTATGTTTGCAAGCAGACAGCTCTTAAAGAGACAGTACCAGAGTATCTAAAAGAACTCACAGATAAGTGGCGTAAACACCAAACACCATTCAGGCTTGGAGCCTTCAAGCAAGCTCTTGGAAGACTTTTTGGGAACCCCCATTTGCAGCGGGGTTACATTTAAAATTCCTGTTAATAAAAAGAGGTCCAGGTAACCCACTCCCAAGGATGCCTCTGTTTATTTATTTATTTATTTGAAAAGGTTTCACCAGGAAAGACAACAGGAACTGTGAACAACTCATTTCCAGAAGCATCCTGAGGGGAGGGATTTCAAAAGTGGGTAGTGCAAGAAAAACATAAGCAAGCAATACTCAAACAGGCTAATACACAGAATATTATGCAGGTTAATATACATAAAGCAACAAACAGCACAATTCATTGCAATCCAAGACAATTGCAGAGGCGAACAGTATGTATAGACATTCCATACATGATATATCACCATGAGTACGAGCAATAGAAATATCAAGTAACTAGGTAGGGTATAGACCAGCAGAGAAGTACACCTTGAAAGAGTTGGGTGACAGCTGTTCAGATGCAGTGGCGTACAGTTCTGAGGAAAACACCGTCACAGTGAGCGGTGGGAACGTGTAGGCAATTTGCATACTACCATCAGCAGTATGCAAATTGCCTACACGTACATCAGCACTGCATCTGAACTGTCATGGACAGTTCGTCCCCCACCCCAAACACTACGTAGCATGCTGGAAGCCCACTCCAGCATGCTCATGCACTCCCCTCCACATTGTATGACCGACAGGGGTGCCCAATCCCCCGTCGGTTCCACTGCCCCCCCTAAACAGACGTCTAGATGCCACACTGGGAGCCCACCCCAGCATGACAAAAAGTCCTTATGGCCAATGGGGGTGCCTAATCCCCTGTCAGCACCACCGTATCCCCCCAAAAAAACAAACAAACAGACTTCTAGGTGCCATGCTGGGAGCCCGGCCCAGCATGGCAAAAGTCGGTATGGCCGACGGGGGTGCCCAATCCCCCATCGGCTACACTGCCCCCCCAAATAACCTTCCGGCTGTCATGCTGGGAGCCCACCCCAGCGTGGCAAAAGTCCTGTTGTCTTCCTAAATAAGAAAACAAAAACCTGTAAAAAAAAAAAAAATTGGTCTCTCGTTGACTGTCTTTCCTCCTCCCCCAACCCTCGCCCACCCTCTGTGCACCCACCTGCCCACACCCCCCTGACCCAGTACTTACCTCCTGAGCCCAGCGTGATGATCTTCAGTGGACCAGGAACACATCTGCTCTCTTCAATGCCGACCGCGAACTGAAGAAATACCAGTAAGCTTATAATGACATAAATGGGTTTTTTTTCCAGTTTGGTGCATATCTCGGCCATTTTGGGGAATTTTTTTCACCAAATTTTACACATGGGGTGCTTGGGGCCCCACCTCATGAACTCAGTCACTGTCATTTTGTTATTCAGTTCCAAAAGGTGACTTCGCTGTCACTGCGTGGAACCACCTTTCGGGACTGAGTAATGAAATGACAGTGTCACAGTTCATGAGGTAGGCCCCCCAAAACCCTATGTTGAAAATGTGGTGAAATAATTCCCAAAAATGACTATTTTATGAGCGTGCGTTGCGCAGTTCCTATGCACGCGCGTAACTTCGCACATTTTTTATATTTTCACTCCAGATTTTCAACATTGCCATTTTACCACACCTCCTTATGAGCAGTACAGCTGTAATTTTTCACATCTCGCCCAAAATGTGTTTTGCGCATGTAGCGCACAATGGCGCAGTCGGTGTGCAAAATCAATGCTCAGGACAGAATAAGAAAATCACAGTGACACTGTTCATGAGCAGAGGTCTTGAAATGGCTATGTTGAAAATTTGGTGACAAAAGTTAATAAAATTACTGTGTTACGAGCGTGCATTGCGCAGTTTCCACGCACTTTCATAAGTTCACAAATTTGTACTATTTTCAGTCCAGATTTTCAACACTGGTATTTTTCCACACCTTCTTAGGAAGAGTACAGCTGTCATTTTTCACACCCTGGCTGAAATGTGTTTTCGCACTTCCGGCGCAGAAGTGCATGGTCACTGTCGGAAATCAGTGTGTTCGGGACAGATTAAGAAAATCACAGTGACACTGTTCATAAGCGGAGGTCCCAAAATGCCTGTGTTGCCAATCTGCTGTAAAAAATCCACAAAGTAATTACATTACGGTGTGAGTTGCGCAGTTTCTACGCATGCTTGTGACTTCACCAGTTTTTTGATATTTTCACTCCAGATTTTCAACATTGCCATTTTTTACACCTCCCCATGAACTGTACAGCTATCATTTATCACATCCTGTTTGAAATGTGTTTTTGCACCTGTGGTGCCAAATGGCGTAGTCGCTGTGCAAAATCAGCTGTCGGCTAACAAACTGATATTGCCACTGTTCAAGAGGTGGAGGGGGTCACAAAAAAACCCATGTTGAAAATTTGGAGTGAAAATACCAACAAACACCTGGGGCATTAGGGTTTCTGACCATAACGTCCCACCCTGTAGAGATTGACAGGCATCAGGGGTGTGACTTGGGATTGTCGCCTGTAATGCTCATGCCATTCCACCCTCACCCACACCCTGCAGCCGGTGACAGGCATCGAGGTGTGCCTTGGACTCTTCGGCCCCAAAGTTCACTCCATTCTCCTATACTGCACCCATCTCACCATATTTCCTTATGGAATTGGCTGAGCATAAGGTCCAAAGACCCCAAGGCACACAGTGACACTTGTCGGTGTCTGCAGGGTAGGGTGTGGCGAAATGGCATGGCCGTTATGCCTGACGACCCAAAGGCATACCCCAATGCCTGTCAGTCACTGCTATTATGCATCTCTCTAACTCCTACACTACCAATGCCAATGCCAGCAAGCAAACTTTCGGCATTGACAAATGCTTGTTTGTGGATAGCATCAATGTAGACACCAAAGTCTAAATGCTTGTCTAGCCATAGTCCAGGGTACTTAAAGGAGGGGACATCATCTAGTGATTTACTAGTGAGGGTATGAAAGGTAGGGATGGAGACAAGTCAAGACAGTTTTTATCTGGAGCCAAAGGTCATAGACACTGTTTTTTTATGTTCATTGAGAGTTGGTTTGCATTAAACTAGCACTGGATGTTGATAAAGTCCTGCTGAAGAGCAGTTGCCACCTCAGAGGAGGAGTTCCCAGATGAGAATAACAGTGTCATCTGCATGCATGTGGATGCAGAAAGAAGTGCAGGGTAGGGAGGTCATTCAAAGAAATGGAGACTAGTATAGGTCCAAGTACTGAACCTTGGGGCATACCTGTGTTGATAGGGAAGGGTGGTGGAATTACCGATCCTGACAGATTGGGACCATCCTATGTGGTAGGACCGGAACCACCTGATGGCAGATTCAGAGAGGCCAGCTGTAAACAGCTTACTTAGGAGAAGGGAGTGAGAGACAGTGTCAAAGGCTTTGGCCAGGTCGACAAAGATGGCAGAAGTGATGCATCCCTGATCTGTGCCTGTGAGAATGCAGTTAGTGAGCTGAAGGAGGGAGGTGCTGGTGGAGTGGTCTTTATGGAACCCAGACAGGAAAGGGGTGAAAAAGGAGTTGTAGTCAAGGAAGTAGGAGAGTTGCTCAAGAGCCAGGAGCTCTTGGAGGTTGGCCAGTGTGAGGAATAAGGAGATGGGGTGGAAGTTGCCCGGGTTGGAGAGGTCCCCACCTTTAGGAAGAGGGACAATGGTAGTGGACTTCCAGGCATCAGACACAGTTGCATGTATGAAGGAGAGGTTCAGTAGCTAAGTCAAGGGAAGAGCAATGGATTGAGCTGCAAGGTGGAGTAGTTTGGGGTCGAGGCCATCTGTGCTTTTGCCCATGCAGGGCAAAGCTCGCAGGGTGTCCTCAGGGAATACAGGCTTGAAAGAGAAGCACATGGTGGGTGGTGAATGGGAATGTGGGGTGGCATAAGTGGGACTTGAGGGGTTGCCAGTAGCAATGTGGGGGGGGGGAGAGACAAGGAGGGAGGAAGCACAGAAAGTAAAGTAGTTGTTGAATTTTGTTGCCAAGGATAGTGGGTCATCTAATGTGAGGGTACCAACTTTTAGGATGGGAGAAGGGGAATGAACGGGAAGGGGGGAGAATAGGGTGTGGATAATCTTCCATAATTTAGATGGATTGTTGATGTTTTCATGGAAGGAGGACTGAAAGTATTCCACCTTGTTGAGATGGATAGCAGTAGTGCATGCGTTCTGGAGTGTGCAGTAGCATTGATGGTCTTGGGGGGGTACCAGAAGATTTAAACGCTTCCCAGGCCTGATCCCTTGCACATTGGCATGCGATGAGCTCAGCGGAGACCGGGGGGGTGGTTGCCACAAACCCTCGCTTTTCTAAACACGTGCATGCTGATCCCAGACGTTAAGGAACTGTTGGCTGAAGTAGCTCAAGGCAGCATTGACAAAGAAGGCAGAGGTGAGTGGTGACCAACCAATACTGGACAGGTTGTAATGGAGGGAGGACTGATCCAGGGAGTGGAAAGAACGGAAGTTGAGAATGACAGGAGGCGACTTAACATGGTGGATTTTACACACACAGTAGACCGTGTGATGGTGGTTGAGTGTGTCGGAATTTATGACTCGGTGTGGGTGCAAGGTCAGTATCCAATCAAGTAGTGCGTGTTTACCTGACTTGTGATTTAGACACGTAGGGTCTGTAATAAGTTGTTTCAGGTTTAGGGAAGAGATGTTGTTGTAGACTTTGGACTGAGTTCTGGACAGCCAATTTATGTTCAATGGCCTACATGGCCAGTATAGTGTTATGCTTGTGCAACTGTGTTACTTAGGTTTTGGCCGTTTGCACTCTATTCCAGAGGAATTATCACCCTGTAGGGGTATCAAAGGCAAGGAACCCTCTAGAGGATTCCACCCCTAGAGGTGCCGTGGGATGATTCCCTTGCCTAAAGGCACCTTAGGAAGGATCCCAAGGAGAGAGGCGCTGCTGCTGGAGGAGGAGGGGAGGATGGCGGGGCAAAGAAAAAGTGCTTCAGAGGGAGGCTGAGGGGAACTGCTTATATAGCTCAGAAAGTGGGAGTCGCTGGCTGCTTGTCCATTGAACCATAGGTGGAGCCTTACAATTCAATGGCCTACGCAGTCAGTATAGAGTTATGCTTGTGCAACTGTGTTACTTAGGTTTTGGTTGTTCGCACTCTCTGTTCCAGAGGAATTAACACCCTGTAGGGATATCAAAGGCAAGTAACCCTCTAGAGGGTTCTACCCTTAGAGGTGCCACAGGACGATTCCCTTGGCTAAAGGTACCATAGGAAGGATCCCCAAAAAGGAAGAAGTAGTAGTGTGAAGGATGAACGATTAGTAGTTGTGAGGCATAGTAATAGATAAAGCATCAGGCAGCTTGATAACAATGGGATGTGCTGGTAATGCAATAGCATGAGTTTACAGGCAAAAAATCTCAGCGCACAAGCACCGAAGCAATGGTTACACCAAAGGGTATTGGCTTCAAAGCCAAGTTTCAAAGAAATACATAATCACACATACCCTAATAATGCAAAGCATCATGGGCTGCATATGCAAATCATCATAGAATATTATGCTGGTTCAACTTTAAGCAAAAATGCATGGCGCTGAAAGGCCTCTCAGACAGTCTGCAAAAGATGCCAACAGAAGACACAGACACGTGCTTCGTCCTACCAGGACTCATCAGTGTGCCTCGTCTGTATGACACCCCAGTGGAATAAACCAAGGTGGTCTATCTGGGTTATGTTGTGGTGAACCCAATAAAACCAAAAAAACAAGCTAAAAGACAAAGAACCTCAGCGTGCAAGCACTGAGGCAATGGTTACCCCAATGAGCATTGGTCAGGAATTTGATTGGTTGTGAGGGAATGAAGGGACCTCTTAAGGAGACAGGGAATGGCAGTGACACCATACCCCTCCATCCAACAGCAGATCCTGCCTACGGAAACTAAGGGACATGCTAACTAACAGTTATGAACTTGAAACACGGAGGAGATAAAAAAAAACCTTTGAGGAGAAGAAGAAGAAGAAGAATCAGCATTTATATAGCACTTTTCATACATCCAAAGTGCTTTACAAGCAATGCTAGACTGGTAGTGAAGTGACTGAATGTGTGGTGGCGCCATATCGCACATCGTCACCCACACACAGCCTGGATAATTGCATGAACCGGTTTATGGGAAGGGGAATGTTGGCCAGGACACTGGGAATGTTCCCTACTCTTTGCGAAGAGTGCGCTGGGTTCTTTTACTTCCACCTGGACACCCACCAGGACAACACCAGGATGGGCAGAAGGGACCTCGGTTTAACGTCTCATCTGAAGGACAGCACACCCCAGCAGTACAGCACCCCCAATACTGCACTCGGATGCTAGCGATTTTTAGGTGCACTTCCAATTCTGGTGTGGGACGAGAACCCACGGCCTTCTGGTCCAGAGGCGGATGTGCTACCAACTAAGCCATGCTGACACATACCCCAGTAATGCGGAGGAAAGCTCTGGGGATCCAAGGCCTAGGTCGCCTTCTGTCCAGGCTTGGGATAATTTATTTAGTGATGGCTCTACTGCTGCAATTTGGAAACCCAATCAAGGGAGTGGAAAACATTCCAGTTTGGAGGAAGGCTCTCACTCTGTCCTTCTAACAGGAATGCCGTGGAGGGTTGTGAGACACTGCACTCTGCAACAAGCCACCTCCAAGGCAGGAGGAGGAGAGTAATAACCACCAAGGCACTCACCCAGCCTACCGATCTAAAAAACAAACCAGGTGAACCAGAGGCAGTTATAGGGAGAATAGCTTTGAAGGGTGCCTCCTTGCTCGTGTGCTAAAGGGGCCCCAATGAGATGCCCCAGCCCTTCAGAGCTGAGTCGTAACTTTTACGATTTGAGGAGCCATTGGTGTGGTTGATGACTGAAGGTCCACCTGGAGCGAGGACATTCCCAGTTTTGGGCCAAGTGAGAAGGACCCCGTCCTAAGCTTCGCATGCTCAAGCTGCGGACTCAGGTGCAGAGTGAGACTGTTGGCTGCAGGGGAACCTGTGCCAGAATGGTATGGCTGGCATGCCCCAAGGACTGATGAGGAGCTGAATGGGTGTTGAGTGCTGAGAAGTTGCAGGGCAGATGGCAGGGAAAATTGAGCAAAGATGGCATGCAAGAGTGGATCTGGACGTAGTTCAGTAAGGCAGGGTAGTTCAGTCGGGCAGGGCAACAATAGTTGGACCTGCACATAGGTCAGTAAGCAGTAGGACTAGTCAGACCTTCACGTAGGTCTGCAAAACATAGTAGCAATGGTGGGACATGAACATAAGTGGGAGAAGCAGCAGTATAATAGTGGGGCAAGCCAGCCAGGCATTCAAAAAGACAATGAAGGTGTCAAATAGTCTGAGGATTTTCGGCAGCGGAGACAGGATTTAGAATATAAATAATAAGCAACATGGGGCCATGACTCCCCAAACACTTCCAAGTCCCCGCTATAGGAAAAACAAGAAAGTGATGGAAGGGGTCGAGAACCACATGCAGATATTAAAACTAGTTTACAGCATCAGTGGTAGCTTAGCTGACCTCAGAGTAGAACAGCGGTGTAAAAACAAAACAGCACCAGCAGTGAGTAACAATGAGGGGTAGTATTCTATAAACTTGGAATGGAGGGAAGCACAATGCCCTGAGAGCAGCTATGACCATGTGGGAGGTAGATTAAGCTGACAAGCAGGATTGAGCTGCATAGCAAAGGTTCAGAAGGAGCCTGAAGCAGGTGAAAACAATTAGGTGTGTAGCAAGGGAAGCAGCTTTGGTATGAGTAGAACACAGGTACTGATTGCAATAGCAATGTGGGTAACTGAAAGCAAGCAGCTTGGGCTCTAAAAAAGCAAACGGTAGGAACATAGGAACCAAGACACCCCCAAAAAACAAAACAAATCAAAACTAAGGCACACAAACAGCAAAAAAACAAACGGAAGGGACAAAAGGAAGCAAACAGCTGGAGGCAAATACAAACCAGAAGCAGAAGAACAAAACACAGAAGTCCTGCAGAAAGGGGGGAAAAGGGGCAGGCCTCAGCCAGCTGCAGAGGACAGAGCCTCCAACTGACAAAGAAAAAATGCTTCAGAGAGAGAGAGCCTGAGGGGAACTGCTTATATAGCTCAGAAAGTGGGAGTGGCTGGCTGCTTGTCCATTGAACCATAGGTGGAGCTTTCCAGTTGAAATCCCCTAGGAGGTAAAGCTCACCAGGGGCAGCAGGAGTGGAGATGGAGGAGAGGATTTCGGTGATAGAGGAAAGAGAGGAGGCAGGTAAGTTGGAACAGTAGTATGCACTGCCTTTGAAGATAGGAAGGGAGAAGGGGAGGGAAATGTTTACCAGAAGCAGTTCATAGGCAGAGTGGGAGGTCACAGAGTCAGACAGAGTAGTCTATGGATATAGATATGTACATAACAACTCCCCCTCCCCTGGACTCAGTCCTGGCGGATGAGGGAGTAGCCTGGGATGGAGATGGCTGAGTTGGGATTTTTAGAGCTGAGCCATGACTCAAATAAAACAAGCAATTGTCAATGCTGAATGTTTGCTTGATGGCATTGGCAGTGGTAGTGTAAAAGTTACAGAGCTGCATAATAGGAATGGCAGTGAAGTATTGAACTGAAGCCAACCCCACCACCCTGCAAAGAGTGACAGGCATTAGGGTGTGCCTTTGGATCGTCAGGCATAACGGCCATGCTATTTCACTTACACCTCACCTCTGCAGACACACTGACAAGTGTCACGGTGTCCTTGGGGTCTTTTGGTCTCTATTCGCACCCATTCCATCAGGAAAATATGGTGAGATGGTGCAGTATAGAGAATGGGTGAACTTTGGGGGCGAAGAATCCAAGGCATACCCCGATGCCTCTCACTGGCTGCAGGGTGTGGAATGGTATGAGTATTACAGGCAAGAATCCCAAGTCACACCCCTGATGCCTGTCATGTCACTACAGGGTGGGGTGTTATGGTTGGAAACCCTAACACCTCAGGCATTCATTGGTATTTTCACTCCAAATTTTCAACATGTTTTTTTTGTGACCTCCACCTCATGAACAGTAGAAATATCAGTTTGTTAGCCGAAAGCTGCTTATGCACAGCGACTATGGCATTTAGCACCACAGGTGCAAAAACACATTCTGAACAGGATGTGAAAAATGACAGCTGTATTGTTCATGGGGAGGTGTAAAAAATGGCAATGTTGCAAATCTGCAGTAAAAATATTAAAAAAACTGGTGAAGTCATGAGCATGCATAGAAACTGTGCAACGCACACCCATAATGTTATTAGTTGGGGAATTTTTTACAGCAGATTGTCAACACAGGCATTTTGGGACCTCCGATCATGAACAGTGTCACTGTGATTTTCTTTATCTGTCCCGAACAATGATTTCCCACAGTGACCACGCATCTCTGCGCTGAAAGTGTGAAACATATTTTGGCCATGTTGTGAAAAATGACAGCTGTACTGTTCATAAGGAAGTGTGGAAAATGCAACTGGTGAAAATCTGACTGAAAATATTACAAAGTCATGAACTTACGAGGGTGCGTGGGAAACTTTAATGCTCACTGTAACACAGTCATTTTATGGACTTTTGTCACCAAATTTTCAACATAGCCATTTTAAAACCTCTGCTCATGAACAGTGCAACTGTGATTTTCTTAATCTGTCCTAAACATTGCTTCAGCACACCAACTGCACCATTGTGCGCTACATGTGCGGAAACACATTTTGGGCGACATGTGAAAAATGGCAGCTGTACTGTTCTTAAGGAAGTGTAATAAAATGGAAATGTTGAAAATCTGGAGTGAAAATATAGAAAATTTGCAAACTTACGAGCATGTGTGGGAACTGCGCAACGCATGCTCGTAAAACAGTCATTCTTAGGAATTTATTCACCAAATTTTCAACATAGCCATTTTAAACCTTGGCTCATGAGCAGAGTCACTGTGATTTTTCTTAATGTGTCCCATACATTGATTTCGCACACCGACTGCGCCATTGTGCACTACGTGGGCGGAAACATGTTTTGGGCAAGATGTGAAAAATGAAAGCTATACTGCTCATAAGGAAGTGTAATAAAATGGCAATGTTGAAAATCTGGAGTGAAAATATTGAAAATTTGCAAACTTGCGCGCGTAGGAACTGCGCAACGCACGCTCGTAAAACAGTCATTTTTAGGAATTTTTTCACCAAATTTTCAACATAGCCATTTTAAGACCTCTGCTCATGAACAGTGTCACTGTGATTTTCTTAATGTGTCCATACATTGATTTTGCACACCGACTGCGCCATTGTACGCTACATGGGCGGAAACACGTTTTGGGCAAGATGTGAAAAATGACAGCCATACTGCTCATAAGGAGTGTGGTAAAATGGCAGTGTTGAAAATCTGAGAGAAAATATTTAAAATTTATGAACTCATTAAAGGCAGTGTGAGAACTGTGCAATGCATCATAAAACAGTCCTTTTAGCAATTTTTCCACCAAATTTTCAACATAGACTTTTTGAGACCCCTCCTTATGACAGTGGCAGTGTTGTTTCATTACTCGGTCCCAAAAGGTGATTTCATGCAGTGACTGGGAAATCACCCTTCGGGCCCGATTAACGCCATGACAGTGAGAGCATTCATGAGAAGGGGTCCCAAAAACCCCATGTTGAAAATTTGGTGCAAAAATTCCCAAAAATGCCTGAGATATGCAGTAAAGTTGAAAAAACCCTATCTATCCCATTATACAGCTTACCGGCATTTCCTCAGTTCACTGTCAGCTTTGAAGAGTGCAGACGTGTTCCCGGTCCACCCAACATCGTCGGGCCAGAGTCTGGAGGTAAATATGGGGTGAGTGGCGGTGTGGTGAGGCAGGGTGCACAGTGGGTGGGCACGGATGGGGGCAGAGACAGCGAGGGACCGTTTTTGTGTTTCAGGGTTGTTGTTTTTTTTTTAAAAAAGGACAACGACACGGGATGTTTGCCACGCTGGGGTGGGCTCCCAGCGTGGCACAAGGACGGCTGTTTGGGGGCGTGGAGCCGATGGGGGATTGGGCACCCCCGTCTGTGATAGCATCTGTTGCCATGCTAGGGTGGGCTCCCAGCGTGGCACCCTGTACTCTCTGGGGGTAGTGGAGCCGACAGGGGTTGGGCACCCCGTCGGCTATACAATGTGTAGCCACGCTGGGGGGGGCACCCAGCATGGCATGTGGAACTCTGTTTGGGGAGCAGCACAGCCAACGGGGATTGGGCATCCCATCGGCCATAAGCAGTGTGTGCATGGGGGGGGGCGAGCACGCAGTATGGCGTGCGTGTGTGTGTGTGTGTAGGGGGAGCGCGCATGAGCAGGTGATATCTTATCACTGCTCACTGAAGCGTAGCTCCCCCTTTCAACTGTATTCCACTGCATTTTTGACTGCTGTCATAGACAGCTCCAGCAGCCATTGGAGAACTGCAGCCGCGCCTGTAAACACACTGACTGAATTGGAAGAGGGCTGCCACACCTCCAAAAACTCGGATGATGGCACTATGTTTCTTACACATGCATGCAAGCAAACAATGAGGATAGAGGGTTTAAGGTATAACATGAGTGACTGGATGAGATCTATTTTGGGGAGAAGGCTTCTAATGTTTAGGTGAAGGAGACTAAGTCCTTTTGGTAATTCAGGGAAAGTGAAGTGGGAGGGAGGGTCCGGGGTTTGGTTCAGTGTCCCCAGTGGTGACAAACAGAAGTATAATAAGTGATCTTGTAAGGAAGGCCAGCCATTTTTAGACAGAGGGAGTAAACGACTGGAGACAGAGAAGGACTTACTGTGTGTGCTGCTCGAGTGAAAAATAAGGGTACGTAGGGTGGCCAAGTGGGGTCCAGTATTATGAAGGATGCTGGCTGCAGCGTGCCTGGGGATGTGAAGTAAGAGAGAGACTTGACAGGAGGAGGGGGGGGAGAGGGAGAGGTGGCAGGGGGGTATAGGTGGACTGGATGGGAGAGAAGGGGGGAGGGATGACAGAGTGAATAGCAGGGAGAGGAGGGCAAAAAGGAGGGGGACCATGGCAGGTGGCATCTATAATTGATCAGTTTCAGATCAGTGGACATATTCTGGTCAAAAATTACAAATAAATGCATCAGACTGTTATCTGACAGTGAGTGCATGCCTAGGGGGAAGGAGTGGGTCCCATGTCATTCAGGACCTGAACATCTGGTTCCATGGCAGTGGTTAGCTTAACTAAGCAAGGCTCTAAAGTGAGGTCAAATCCCCTCTTGTAAGAATGGGGATGGTGGCCTCCCAAAGGCGGGCTGTGCTGTGGGAGAGGGCAAGGAAAAATTCATAAGTATCTGAATTATGAGTGTAAACATTCACCAGGAGAATGGGACCCAGTGGAGTGTGAAGTTAAGCCACCACCCACCATCCCTTAGAATCCTAAGTCTTCTGGGCAACTGTCCCATTTCAAGGTTTAATGAATAATGTTGTTATTCTGGGAAACTTACGAAATCCCATGGAGGACCCTCAAACTGAGGGGGAGGGAGTTCAGGAGTTTGGGGAGGAAAGAAAAGGAGGAGAGTCATACCATGGAACAAGGAGCTGGTGCTGGCATCCAGGGCATCAAAGCCCCAAGAAAATAAAAACAGAGGGATTGTAGCTGCGGGGAGGCAAACAATACACTCCCCAAACTTCCAGAGACTGCCCAGCACATCTCCTACCATACGTCCATAAGAGTACGTGTACCAGGGATGTACCACTCATAATATCAAATCATAAACTGTCATGATCCGCATGCAGAGAGAGAGAGAGAGAAGAGTCATACAAAGAGGCAGGGTCTGTGCTGACCCAACAACTGACCTGCCTACATGGGTCTCCATGGAGAGGAGAGGCGGGTAATGCCATACATAATCAGAAAATACTGTCTCAAAACAGGACAACGGGGCCCTGTCCACACACCCCTAGCTGCTGACTGTACTGCTGATGGCAGCCTGAAATATACCCCGACTAGAACAGAAGCATCTGGAGAAGGAATGGATGCAAAAATGGTGAAACCTATATAGTGCCTCCTAGAGCACTGTGTCCCCACAACTTATCCTCAGATACCTTCAATAACAACAGGGGATGACCGGCCCGGTGGCACTGAGGGTTGAGGTGCTGGATGCCACACCTCGTGCCACGCCGGTGACCCGTGTTCGGGAATGATCACGGTTCGTCGGGTCGGTAGGGGATGAGGAAGGATCAAGTGTCACATGGACTGCTCTCCTTCCTCGAGGAGGAGGGTCTATCCTGTCCAGTGCAGCATCAGACCCTGGTGGTAACTGGGGGCACTGCAAATACCCGGCAGGCAGATGTAAGGGGATGAGCTATGGCGAACATCCTTCGGGTGCGTTTGGGAACGAGCGCATGTCGAGCAGGACTTCATTGCACGTCCGAGCTCTAGGGAATTAATGAGCAAAAACCTCTCATCCGTGAATAGGTGAAGGCACCATCCATGTTGTCAGGCTCACTTCCGGGGCCTGTCCCTCTCCTCCCTCTGGGGCATTTGATTCTAGATAGAGCGCTGGGGCGGGCGGCCCCACCTTGGGGGCTTAGAGCCAAGGGGTCCTCTGGAACAGTGAGGCCAGAAGGTGGGCTTCAGACAGGGAGGTAGAGCTGACATGGGTGGTCACCTGAGAGAGTTCCACAGTTTCAGGAGAATAAATAGAGCTGACAAAAAAAAAAATAACAACAGGGGATGTGGCCAGGAACCCACCAACAAGGCAGCATAGGATCTATCACAGGCATGACAGAAAGCTTAAACAGTACCATTTGCATGAAAGGCAAAACTTAGTACTGAAACAAAAAGCTCTTCAGACCCCCACCTCAGGTGCCCACGTTGAGTTTCCAGGGAAAACAAGTCACACAAATTTAGAACATTGACCCCAGAAACACACCAGGGCATAAAACATAATAAACATGCCGACTGTCTGCCAGTGGAACCAATGTAAAACGTTAGAAACAGTCAATGCATAAATCGGTCAAGGCCCATAGGACCATGTAGGCCACTGGAATCACCCCCCCCACCACCACCACCACCCACGTGCAGATTGGGATGAGAATTAGTTTGATGGGGAGCTGCTGTCACAGCCCTCTGCTGGGCTCAGAGCACAGAAAACAAGGCTCCAAGCTACATAGTCACAAGCCGATCTGCAAAGAAAAAGAGATGTTAGCCCCCATATCGTCTCCGCCACTACCACGCCCAGAAGGTAACAGCCTTCAAAATATCTAACACAGTGAGGGCAGCCGAGACAAAAGCAGAGGAGGAGACATGTTCACATAACTTGATCCTACAGTACTTACAGACCATTTAGTCCCTCTAATTCAGTGTCCTGTTGGGGAGGGCACTGCGGTTGGGAGGGCACCTAGCAGGCCTGAACTGTGTATGAGGGATTCAGCCTGGGACTGGTGACCAAATTTTCACAGCAGCCATCTTATTCATAGATCCATAGAAGTAGCCAGCAGATGAGAAGTGCTTGGCCTACCTACTGTTTCAAGATGGCCCGCTGGGCTGTGCATGCCGGTGGTTGCAGAGTTGTATCTGTAATATGCTTTGAGTTTTATTTAGTTAGTCTCGTTTAATTAGTTCATTTAAGCGCTTATATTTTTCTTTGGTTTTATTTTTCGAATTGGCTGGAGGACACTCATCTGGTTTTATTTCCTGAATCGGCTGGAGGACACTTGCTATTTGTGGAGTAAGAGGAGGAGTGTGTTTTTGGTCCGGTAACGGTTTAACTCCAGAAACCTCAGAAACTCTATTAAACTAACTTTGAGTTGTTGGTTTTTAAAGTGTGAGGCTCTGCTTGCTGTCGCTATATTGGGGGTCGTGCAGCGGAGTGTGGAGTTCTTTGGCAAGTTGATTTAACCGTTTGGTGTTGATTTAACCGTTTGGCCTGAATTTTTTCGGTCCTGCTAGGATTTGGCTGGGACGAAGAGAGGAGAGAGGGCGTCCTTGTGGCTGGTGCGCCATTGCTGGGGCTGACACGGAGGTGGAAACAGAGCGGATGGAGGGCACGTGGTGTCGAGGATTTTTCCAGGATGCTGTTTTTACCATGGACTGAGGTACTCTGTCTCTGTGTTGAATTTGATCTGGGGAATAATCAGACTGTTTGTTGATTCCTGGGGCCATGAATTTTATGACGATTACTCAAGGAAGCCTGTGACTTTTCCTTAATATTGATTTGGGGTGTATCCTCCTGCTGGGCCTCACCTGATTTGTGGTCCAAAGGGGGCATTTGGGAGAATTAGTCAAGGAATTGGCTGGGGGTCTCTGCCCCCTAGACTCCCAAGCTGGGCCACTGTTGTGGCCTGATTTTGGGTGTTGTATTGGTTTACTTTTTTCATGTGTGGTTGCCCGGCTGGGGGTAAAGGGCCTTATTCAAATCGTGACCTACTTGATTTCTGGACTTGGATTTTGGATATCCTCTGGAATGATCTGTGTTTTGCTGACTTAAAACCCACGGACTAATCCGTTTCTGTGCCTGGCATTTCGAAGACTTCTTATTTTGGACATCCGAGATGGTGAGAGGACCTTGTGTCCATTAATTTAATTTGGACTGTACCCTCTCCCTGTGTCATGAGAGAACTGGGGGGGAGGAGACACATTATTTGTTTAAAATTTAAATTGTTTTTGATTTGTTATTATTTTTATCTTGCAGTGAGAGTGCTAAGGTATTTTTTTTCCTTTTTTTTCCTTCTCTCTCCCTGGCTGTGAGAAAGCTGGGGGGTGGGTAATTATTTTTTTTTTTTTTTTATTTTATTTTGGTTGTAGGGGTGGTGAGAGAACCCTTACATTTACATTTATATTTATATTTATTTATATATTTCTATTTTTTGTTTGTTTTTACTTTATTTCATTTGTGGGTCTTCAGTCCAGTCCAGACTCGTTTTTTCTGTGAGGTGAGGTATTTTGTTTATTTGATTTTGTTTATTTATGTTGGTTACATTTGGGATTATTTGGTTAATTTTATGCTGTTAAGATTGATTGTTTTGTGTTTGGTGTTTATTGTTTTGTTTAAGCAGCGACATGTGCTGTCCTTCAGTCCCCACGGTGGTGCACTATTCATCCTCCTCTCTTCGCACCCTCCACCCTTTTTATACTCCTCCCCTACGATTTGATACTTACCAGTGCTATAGAGCATTGGGGATTGCTCGTAGGAGAGTGAGGAGGGCGGGGGGTGTGAATAGGAGAGGATGAATGAGCGGGGCCACCGTATCGGGGTTATTAAGTCCAGAAGGTGCCCTGGGGTGAAATGGAACCCAGACTGTGGTTTACCATGTCTGGTGCCCATACCCAAGGGCACTACTGAATTTAGTAGGCAGATAGGCTTGACAGCCTCCGAGGTTTGTCCAACTCGGGCGGTGTTATGTAATGCCAGGTCCATCAGGAATAAGACCACCATTATTGCCGATCTTGGTGGCTCGGCTGAATTGGCTTGCATCACCGAGACCTGGCTGGATAAAAACTCAGGCCCCATAGTGGAGGCCATGACTCCGGCTGGGTACTTGGTGATACACCACCCGAGATTGGACCGCAGAGGAGGGGGGGTTGCAGTCTTTTTCAAGACTGAATTGGGCCTCACAAATGTAGTAGTGGGTGAGGCTGAGTCCTTTGAGTGCACAGTTGTAGCAGGTGTAGGTGTTCGAATCGTTGTCATCTACTGTCCAGCCAGAGATGGAAAACGCTTCTTACAGGAAGTAGCAGACTTCCTCATCGACATGTCGTTTGAGTCGCCCAGATTGATGGTTCTGGGTGACTTCAACGCCTGGGTCGACGATGAACTCTGGCAATTTGGTAATCACTTCCTCCAATTAATGTCTTCTTTGGGCCTTACACAGGTAATTTCCACTGCTACTCATAAATCTGGGCACTCTCTTAGGGATTGATGCATCCGATGTGGGGGGTGGACCCAGTCACCTGGTCAGACCACTACACCGTGAGGTTCAATTTTTGCACCCCCCTGAGAAGGCCTTCCCCTGTGGAGATGGTCAGGTACCGCTCATTACGGAATATTACTTCCAAAGGCCTTGCGGTGGTCCTTGACCTATCATCCCCCGTGTTGGCGAGCAATAATCCAGAGACACTGGTGTCGGCCTATAATGTGGTCATTACGGTGGCCCTGGATCTTATTGCTCCTGTTTGTGAGCGCCCCTATTCCCTTCACCCCAGGTCCCCTTGGTTCAATGGGGCATTGAGGGAGATGTGGAGACAGGGGGTGAAGGTTAGAGTGATGTTGGCGCAAGTCCGCTCTTGAGGTCGACCTCCTCAGATTGATGGAACATTATTATATCTATCACTCTGTAATCACCCATAAGAAGGCAGAATTCCTGTCCAGGGAGATTGCAGTTGCTCGGAATCGACCGGATCAGCTGTTTCGGACTGTAGACAGACTGTGCCACCCAGCCTGTCTGCAAGTTGGAAAAGCCTTTTCGCAATTAGAGTGCGAGGGGCTTGCTCATTACTTTGCAACTAAAGTGTCCGACATCAGGGCAGACTTGTGCCCGGCAATCTCTAAGGGTGATGTCGTAGAACAGTGTGAGTTCACATTACCCCAATTCTCTTGGAGTTCCTTTGGTCGACATGAGTTCGTGGATATCATGAGGATCATCCATAATGTGCGTCCCACAAGCTGTAGTTTGGATCCTGGACTGACGCCCCTAATTTTGGGTTGTACTGATATCATCGGTCCAGTCCTGGTGCAAATAGTCTGATGCTCCCTGGAGTCAGGTGAGTTTCCTAGCTCCCTGAAAGAGGCGGTGGTGACACCTCTCTTGAAGAAAGCTACCTTGGACCCAGACTGTTTCTCAAACTACAGACCTATCTCTAACCTTCCCTTTATTGGGAAGGTTATTGAGAAGGCGGTGGCAGCCCAACTGGAAGACCATTTAACCATCCATAATATCTACAAATCCTTCCAATCCAGTTTTTGTAAAAGACATAGCACCAAGACTGCGCTGGTTCGGGTGCTTAATGATCTTCTGAGGGTGAGGGATCAGAAGAGATGTTCCATTCTGGTTCTCCTTGATCTCTCATCAGCTTTTGACACTGTGGATCACCTGGTGTTGATAGCATGCCTGAGGCAAATTTGTGGAATGTCAGGAACTGTTTTACAATGGTTCACCTTATTCCTCACTGGGAGATCACAAAGAGTTGTGTCGGGAGTCTTTTCCTCTGGCCCAACTCCTTTGTTGTGTGGGGTGCCTCAGGGTTCCATGTTGTCACCCATGTTATTTGCAGTGTATGTGCTGCCCCTTGGAGACATTATAAGATGGTATGGGTTGAGGTTTCACTGCTATGCAGATGATACCCAGTTATACCTGTCTTTTGCACCCGACCAGGATGGAGCTCTCGCAGTGTTTAACAACTGTCTGGAAGAAATCCAGAGTTGGATGGATTCTAGTTGGTTAAAGTTGAACTCAAAGAAGACAGAGGTTTTGGTTGTGGACCCGGGTGGTCAGATAGAGAGGTCGCGTGATAGCACGTCCTCTGGAATTTTTCTTGGCAGCGTGTCACTTCCGACCTCTGAATGGGTGCGTAGCCTTGGGATTGTCCTAGACGACAGGCTGACCCTACAGTCTCAAGTGTCAGCCGTTGTCAGGACTTCCTTTTACCATCTTAGGAATATTGCCAGGGTTAGGCACCTTGTTAGGCACTCTGACTCTTTGCCAGTGTTGGTCCATGCCTTTGTGTCCTCGCGTTTGGACTACTGCAACGCCCTATACTTTGGGCTTTCTGGGGTTGAAATCCATCGCCTACAGCTGGTGTAGAATGCTGCAGCCCGGGTTTTGACTGGAACAAGTAGGTTCTGTCATATTACCCTGGTGCTGCGCGAACTGCATTGGCTTCCTGTACGGTGGCGGACCACCTTTAAAGTCATTTTATTGACTTTCAAAGCCCTTCACGATCAGGGTCTGACCTATCTGAAAGAACTCCTGGTGTCTTACTACCCCAGCTGATCGCTCCGCTTGGCTGATGAGGGGTTGTTAGAGATTCCAAGAGTGAGTTTAAAATCTTCTGGCAGCAGAGCATTTTCTTATGCTGCGCCCACTCTTTGGAATTCTCTACCACGCCAGTTACGGGAGTGCACCTCCGTGGAGGAATTTAAGAAGAGATTGAAGACTCATCTGTGGCAAATGGCCTTCTTGGATGATTAAGTTGATTTTATTGTGCTGAGATCTTATTTTATATTCTATTAATTGATTTTAATATTTGATGTTATTATGATATAATTTTATTTATATGTACTACTGATTTACTGTATATTTGATGTTATGGTTTTAATGTGTCCAGCGTCTTGGTATGTTGAAAGGTGCTTTATAAATAAACATATTATTATTATTTTATTATTACTTTGCCTGCCCATGAAGACCCCCAAGCAGAATCCATCTACTGAGGGGCCCTCAGACCTGTCCCTCCCTATTCCAGAATACCCATATGCTTATCCCGTGCATGCTTGAACTGCTTGGTCATATCATTATAGCTAGCAAGCCATGCCCCAGGCAGAGGGAAGCTGGAGAAAAACAAGATAAGGGCCATGGGAGATGGGGGATGGGGGAGCCAGGTAAGCCTGGGAAGGGGGGACCTGGCATACTTCAGGGGAAGGACTATGGGACTTTGGGGTGCAGTGAGGGCAAGGGAAGTCCAAGGCAGGGAGAGCTGTTGTGGGCCTCCTGGGGTATAGAATCAGAGCAGCCTTGGGCAGGGGGAATGTGGTGGTCCAGGAACAGGACCAGTGGAAGCATGCTGGCCGGTGGTCAGCATGGAACAGGAAGCTTAGGCTGGGGCAAGGGAAAGTTACAGTGCTCTGGGTTAGGGCAATGCATGGGCCAGGATAGCCTGGGGGCAGGGGAGCTGGGGGGAGTTAAGAAACAGGGCCAAGGGAACTGGGGTGGCACAGGGGAGACCACATGAGCCAGGGCAACCTGAGGATGGGAAAGGGTTAAGCTAGGGTGCTCCAGAGACAGGCTTATGTGTGCTGGGGGGCCAAAGAAGCCTGAGGCTGGGGCAGAGGATGCTGGGTGTTCCAGGGCAGGGCCAAGTGGGCCAAGAGGTGGTACAGGGGCTAGAGTGGGCAAGGGCAGCTTATGTGTCTGGGGCAGGAGGTAGCTGGGATGCTTCAAGGAAAGAGCCAAGGGAGCCAGGATGGCCTGGGGATAAGGCAGGGGGAGCTGAGTTGGTCCATGGGTAGCGCAGTGGGAATGGGGGGTCAGGGTGATCCATGGGAGCCATTGTCTGAGGTGGTCAAGAGGCAGAGCTGTGGGTGCAGCAAGGACCTGAACAGCCTAGAGCCAGGTCAAGGGAGAACTGGGGTAGCACAAACAAATTGCATTTTTGAGTTATAAGCATACAGTATGGGTGTAGATTTGTACTGAGAGTTAAGCATGCCATTTGCATGCTGATTGTAATGTACTATAAGCATATTACATGCATGTCTGTTTGTACTGAGCAATAAATGTACTACATGCATACAAATTTTAATGTGCCATAAGTATACTACATGCATGTCTATTTGCATTGCACAACAAGTATACTATATGCCTGCAGACTTGTAATATGCTATAAGTGTACTACATGCATGTCTATTTGGTACTGAGCTATAAGTGTACTACATGCATGTCTATTTGTACTGAGCTATAAGTGTACTACATGCATGTCTGTTTGTATTGAGTAGTATGTGTACTATATGCATGCAGATTTTTAACGTGCTATATGTTTACTATATGCGTGCAGACTTGTACTGAGCTACAATCATAGCAAAATAACTACATAGCACAAGAAACATGTTTTTTTTAAATGGTGGTGGTGGAGGGGTGGAATAGGCTGCTGGAGGAGGTGGCCTGTTTGAAATCAATCTTGAGATTCGACTGATACAAGGGCTTCAAAAGACCACACCTAAAAAGGGAGAGTAAAAGGGGAGTAAGGATCAGCTGTGACACTAGTTTAGTATTGATTAGGTAGGAATGACCAGGCATGATTAGGTTACAGGCCTTAGTTTGGTGTTGACAGATTCTGTGTCAGTTATTTTATTATTTTTTTATTTGGTTTTTGTTAACCGGGTAGGTGAGCTAGCTATAGTATGACTATTTTCAGTCACGACCCAGGAGGATTACAACATGAGAAAGAAAACACAACAACATTGCAAGTACTGTATAGACAAGACTGGAGAAATACATGAAAAGCAAATTACAAATTGTCTGAGAAAGTATACATGGTGAAGACAAGAGTACAGGTAGGGCAGAGTAAGCATATAAAACCATAAAACCAGCTATCTAACATATCGGGAGAACTAGGTAACAGTTACAGCAACCTAGTGAGTACATAGTAAGTGCAAAGTTTAAGCAAATACAGTTTTTTACATTGAAATGAGGCAGGAAGGCCCTGAAGGAACTGGAAGTAATAAGAGCTGATAAAGCAATGGGGCCAGATGGGGTGCACCCCAGGGTTCTTAAAGAACTAAGAGAGGTGGTGGCTGAACCTCTGGCTATCCTGTTCAGCCAATCACTGGAAACAGGGGAGGTACCCAAAGACTGGAGGACAGCAGATGTAGTCCCCTTATACAAAAGTGGGAACAAAGAGGAAGCAGGGAACTACAGACCAGTCAGCCTCACCTCGGTAGTGGGAAGATCATGGAAGCACTACTGAAGGAGAGATTGGTGGAACATCTGGTTGTCAATGGACTACAGGACCCAAGGCAGCATGGTTTCACCAGAGGAGGTCATGTCAGACCAACCTCATTGAATTTTTTGACTGGGTGACTAGGGAGGTGGATCAGGGAGGCAGTGGACATGGCCTATCTGGACTTCAGCAAGGCCTTTGACACTGTGCCACATAGGAGACTATTACACAAACTGGGGAATATGGGTGTGGGCAGGACAGTAGTGTGGTGGGTAGGTAACTGGCTGGGTGGCAGGACACAGAGGGTGGTGGTAAATGGCTGTCACTCCACAGAGGGAAGAGTAACGGTGGGGTACCACAGGGATCAGTGCTGGGACGGTCCTATTCAATATCTTCATCAGTGACATTGCACAGGATCTAGAAGGCAGAATTTCACTGTTAGCTGATGACACAAAGCTCTGTAATAGAGTAGACACACCAGAGGGTGTAGACAGAATGAGAAGGGACCTGCAGAAACTTGAAGAATGGTCAAGGGTTTGGCAGTTGAAATTCAATGCAAAGAAGTGCAAGATAATGCATATGGGGCACAAAACCCTGGCACAATATATCAGTTGGGGTGAGGATAGCATGCACCAAGCAGGAAGGGATCTTGGGGTTGTCATCTCTGATGACCTCAAGGTAGGAAACAGTGTGACAAGGCATCAGGTAAAGCAAATAGGATGCTGGGATGTATAGGCAGGGGCATCACCAGCAGGAAAAGGGAGGTCATAATTCCGCTATACAAGACACTAGTGAGGCCCCACCTGGAGTACAGTGTGCAGTTCTGGAGACCATACCTACGTAAGGACAGACAGGGTAGAGGAGAGAAGGTTCAGGGGAGGGCAACAAAGATGGTGCATGGGTTGCATCACAAGTCCTATGAAGACAGGTTGAAGGAACTGAACATGTACTCCCTGGAGGAGAGGAGGGAGAGGGGATATGATAGAGACATACAAGTATCTTACAGGGAGGAACAGGGTGCAGGAAAACACTATTTTTAAGCGAAAAAGATGTTTCAGGACTAGAGGGCATGGGATGAAGTTGGAGGAGGACGATTCAGAGAAACATGAGAAAGAATTTCTTCACAGAACGAAGTGGTGGACAAGTGGAACACCCTGCCAGAGGAAGTGGTGGGGGCTGAAACAATCACGGGATTTAAGAATGCATGGGATAGACATAAAGGAATTCTAGAGGGCAGGGGTAAGGGGAACCAGACTTCTAGGAAAACAAACTGAACTTACAAGCTCAAATGGGCAGACTAGGTGGGCCATAGGCCCTTATCTGCCGACACTGTCTATGTATCTATGTAGGAAAAAGCAATCATTCTTACGAGGGAGATTGTGGTGGAAACGCCACCGTCCTATGAGAAGAAAGGATAATGCATTTACACTGGACAGAGCAATAGGGAATGGAGTGGGAAGGGACATAAAAAGCAACCATTCATATTGAGGGGAGGAGGAGGAGGAGGAAGACAAAGAGACAGGTTAGTCGTTAAGAACACATCAGACAGTTAGGATGTGGGCAGAGGGAGAGATCAAGGGGGTTGAAACAGGTGCATGAGTTTGAAGCAAATAGGCTGTCACGGAGCTCTTTTTTAAAGAGTGCATGGAACGGCGCTTGGCGAAGTGTTAATGGTAGGGCATTCCATTGCAGTGGAGCATAGTGGGAGAAAGCTTGGGAGCCTTTTGAGGTTTTACACCTTGGCACCTGCAGCAGGGACTTATCAGCCGAGCGTAGCCCATAGGAGGGTGTTTGAGGAGACAGTAGCCTTGCAAGACTATCAGAAGATTGTGCCCTAATAATATTGTCCACTAGGGAGCCAACTGAGTAGAGTCTCAGTGCTGTAGGTGACAGCCATTTTAGGCCTGAGTAGAGTTTGCGGTGGTGTTCAAGCCTAGGGGATGAGGAGGCATAGCGGCAAATGTTATTGTAGGTGGTGTCCCAGGCACGCAGCGATGACTTAGGTATGGCCCCATATGTGACAACTCCATAGGTCAGGGCTGGTAGAAGGATGCCGCGGGCAACAGCCAACCTGGCAGATGGAGTAAGTGTATAGCTAGATCTATAGGCAATGCCTAGCTTAAAGTTTACCGATTTGCAAGTGGATTTGACATGGAAATCAAAGCTAAGAGACTGATCAAGGACAATCCCAAGATATTTAAATGAGGTAAGTGTATTTATGGGAGGGGAGCCAGGGCAGGAGACCGTGATGCTATTTAACACTAGTTAACACATTTTGGGGGCTCTACGATGCCGGTTTGATAACATTTTTGTCGACCAGCATCTCATTGACAGGAATTATGTCGACCGCAAGTTGCAGTTGACATAATTCCTGTTTTTGTCACAGTCCACTGTCTTCATTGGGGGGGCTCTGCCCCCAGCAGCCTCCCCGTCTTTAAGATTATCAGCTCCAGTCAGAGTTGATTCAGGGTGGGGATGCAGGACCGGGAGACAGTGTGTGCCTGTGTCAGGCGCACCAATACGGCGACCTGTCGGCAACCTGACGATTTTGTCGACAAGTTGGTAGGTTGCTGTGTTGGTGTCTCTGTCGGGGATGGGGGGCATACCATTTATTGGATGTAGTAGTGCACCTCGAAAAACTAAACTCATTTTTAGATTTTCTATGTGTATTATTAAATTGCATGTCTAATATAAATAAAAGTAATGGAAATATATAAAATAATGGGTTCTCTTGGACATTATAATGGGTGGTGCCTTACAGATTTCAGTATTATTTCTTAGTGATGATGGTGGTGGGCACTTGGAATGCCCTACCAGAAGAGATAATCTCATTGAAGACAGTGGGCCACCTTAAAAGAGGCTGGGACAGGTATAGGGGGAGGGTAAGGGTCATGTGTAGGGAGGATGGGAGGAGTGGGGTGAGGGGGCAGGGACAATAGTTCAAGCTGTGGACACTGCAACCTAAGCAGACTTGATAGACCAAATGGCCATCTGCTGGCTTCTTTGTATGTTCATATGTCACAGCTGTTTTTCCCTCTTAGATCTGCGTTTTTATTATGACCATAACAGGGCCTCTAGAATTGTTTTGCCAGCTGCTCTTCCACTGATGAACCATCGTGGATGTAATCATCCTGTGCAAGACCACTTTTGGAGAGGATGTGAACAGATACAGTACACTTTGGATGGAATGGTCAGTGCATGTGTGGGATAAGTGTATGTAAACATATTGGGTTGGATTTTCAAAGGCTGACACGGGTCTTGTGTCAAGCCCTGTATCTATGTCATTTTTTGGTACAGCTGCACTGAACACCTCTGCCGCAACTGCATATGATTATGTATTGTCGTGGGCAGCTGTGACAGTTTCCTCAGTTTACAGCAGCTTGCGCCAAAAATTTATTTATTTATTTAGCTTTTGTTAACCAGGTAAGTACACTAGACAAGATAATTGCCTATTTTCAGGTACGACCCGGGAGAGTACAGGAATAACAGATTTAAGTATATAAAATGACATTGTACAAATTAGATGTGTTACAGTTCATGTGAGGACAGTATGATTACAGATTCAAAACAGCATATGAAACGTAGTAAGGCATAAATTTATACAGTATGTACATAACAAAATAAACACCTTGTGGAAGCTAAGAGCAGTACCAGAGGTACAGTTTAGAGATCCTTCAGATATGACACTATATACAGCTTAGCGACCTCATGGAGTTAGGTCTTTTGTCCAGGAGGACCTCCAGGGCAGAGGAGTGCTGTGATAGATCAATTTGTGTGGGTTTGGGACAGCCACAAGCTGAGGAAAGTTTAAGGTGGTTCCATACGGTGAAGCGAAGACACACCTGTGAGTGCAAGGAACGGACCTGGGCAGGGAAAGTGTTCCACAGTCTGGGAGTGTATGCAGCCAAATTCCACCCACCCATCTGAGTCTGTGTAGCCAGTATCTTAAGGAGGGCATGTCCCTGGGACCTGAGGGAGTAGGAGGAGGAGGAGGAGTCAGCCGGAACGAGGAATTTTGCCAGCCCTGGAGGGGTGCCAGCGCCAAGGACCTTTCCGGTGAAGCACCCTAGGACGAAGTCTATGTGGTTTCAGGGTGAGAGCCAGTTTAGCCTGCTATAGAGGTCGCAATGGTGAGTGAGACGGGGGGCAGCCAGCGTGAAGCGGCAGACATTGTTATAGGCAGTAGACCACCTAGAGAGGTGGACTTTGGATGAGCGGGCTAACAAGAGGAGCCCATAGCAGAGCGAAGGTAGGAACACCCCTCTGGCAAGTGCAGTCCAAGCTGCCAGAGTAAGTTTGCTTTTGGCTCTGTAGGCCAGACCCAGTTTGCAGTTAACAGTCTTGCAAGTATTCTGAATGTGGCGGCCAAGGTCAAGTTGCGGGTCCAGCGTCACCTCAAAGTATTTAAAGTTGTTAGTAACTGGGATATTGACCCCGTTGACACTAGAAACACATAACGGAGCAGGGGCGGCCTTAATCTTGGCCTGAGACCCAAAGAGCATGGCCTGGGATTTTCTGAGATTTAGAACCAATTTGGTGCAAGCCCTGTAAAAAAGGTCCACTGAATGCTGCAAGCTAGACCATGGAAGAGCTGGTCTAACTTGTGGTATTTGGTACATGGGATTAAAAATCCTGATTGCTTCTCAGGAGAACGCCACAAGCCCTGTGGGCTAAATGACCGGCACACCAGGGGCTTGCGGCATTCTTGGGGCTTTGAAAATCTGGCCCATTGTTTGCACATCATGGTCCCAAATACAGAAATGTAACAAAAAAATAAAATCATCAGATTAAAGGCATAAATCACCTAACAGGGTATATCCCTGGTAACAGGGTGATGATGGCAACGAGAAGGGGGGATTAAAAACCAGTATGGAAAAAAAAAGACGACAAACATATTTTTATGTGCTTATAAATGAATATGATGTCAGCCTTTCAGTGAGTAAAATTCACACAGTCATTTGTATGGTATACAGTCTCGTAGCTCCACTTATCTGTGCCAAAACAAAACAAAAAAATTGATTTTATCACGCTGCAGATAGTCTAACACATCTGGAGTGTTATACAGTGTTGATATCACAGCATTGTCTGTTTGACAAATCAGCATGTTTACCCATTGTGTAAAAGGGAGATTACATATGAAGTATTATCCAGATAATTTGTACAAATGCCTATTATTTTGTCTTCATGGTGTTGAATTAATGATTGAATTACCATTCTTGTTCTAAATTTATTAAGCACACATGATTCCTATGCTGTGGATAATGACTGTGTGGCCTCTGTAAGAGGATGGGTCAGGTGCTTGCTTAAAGGCATGTACCTAGTATTTTTTCAGCCCACATCTCTGAACAGGTATGCACCAGATGTCAGTCACTATCCCCGTCAGCCTGTCCGTGGCCCCATCCCAACATGTGTACAGGAACAGGGTGGATACTGGTGGAATGCGGAAAAGCAGAGGACATTGGTGGATAACCATCCCTCCAAAAGACTGGATCCCCTGCTTCATGCAGAGTAGGGGATTGTGGGTACCAGTAATGTAAGAGATCTTTGCACTTTGGGCAGGTGCTGTTTGGTAACCCCCCCAGCCCTTGCTGCATCTCAGGAGGGCTTGGGGTTTCAGGGTAGCAGTGATTGCATGCCCTATTGGGCTGTCATCCACCGATTGGAGGGGGAATGTAGTGGCTATGACATGATCCTGCAGACATAGCCTGCACCCCCTTCCCCCACTGGCACTATGCGCTTTCTTGGATGAGGCAAAGTCATGCCCCACCCTGTGGACTCTCCACTGCTATTGCCTGGCAAACAGCTGTATCTGCAACTGGGGATCCAGTGTCACTTTGCAACATAGTGCTGCATACATGCCACATACATGTAGTGTGCAGGCATAGTGCCTAGGGCCTCATGCGAATACTAAATTAATACTAATTTAGTACTATTGAAAGTATTAAACTAATATTTAATAGTCTTCATTAGTTTTCAGTTGTAGAATTCTGAAGTAATCATTTGCTCTTCAGAATGTACTGCCTTCATTTGCATAAAGACCAGCTGAATATTAAATGAATACTGACTAATCACAAAGTAAGTCTTCAAACATTTAGCTCATTTAAATATTTCAGCTTGTGGGCAGACTGCTTTAAAGAGCATCTTTCTCGGTGCATTAAAACACAAATTGGAGGCTCCCTTACCTGAATGGGAGTTCCTCCATACGAGTTTTAAACTGATATTATCTGCCCCCTTAGGAAGAGAAGGGATTGTATTTTGCCCCCGAGGGGGCTAGCTGCTTGATCCCTTCCAATTCCTGACTTGTGGCTCCATCCCCACACTTCCTTGTTTAGTGATGTCATTATAGGACCAGTGTGGGGACATGCTCCATGCAAGTCTGTAGAGCATCATTTTAAAAGCTTTGTTCATTATTTTAATTATGTTTGGTAGAAATCGAAGCCAGCATTCAAGTAACAAGAGTCTTTAAATCAGATTGCTTTAAAGAGCACCTTTCTCGGTGTATTAAAACACAAATTGGAGGCTCCCTTACCTGAATAGGAGTTTCTCCATACAAGCTTTAAACTGATATTATCTGCCCCTTAGGAAGAGGGTATAGAAGGGATTGTATTTTGCCCCCGAGGGGGCTAGCTGCTCAATCTTTACCAATTCCTGACTTGCGGCTCCATCCTCACACTTCCTTGTTTTGTGATGTCACTATAGGGCCAGTGCATTGTTACTTGAATTTTGACTTCAATTACTACCAAACATCTGATTAAAATAGTGAAAAAAGGACTTCCGGTGACATCCCCATCCAATGTAGTCACGCGGCTACAGAGCTGTCCTACGCCCCCGACTAAAATAACTTAATTTTAAACACCACCCATGAAGCAACTTGACTTTAGAGGTAAACATTACAAACGATTAGCATGGCGACCAGAAATAGACCCAAATCAGGATCAGGCGGAGGACTTAAGCAACAAAAATTAAACTTACCCTCCAGGCCTTTGGTGCACACTGAAGTGGCCTCAAAGCCCGCAGAATCAACTTGGGAGAGCGACTTGGAGGAGGAAGAGGAGGATTTCACAATTACCTCCTGCCAGTTATGCCGTGAGCTGTGTCAGCTTAGTAACACCTTAGAAATTATAAAAGCGGACATAAAAGAAAATAAAAGTAACATTTCTAAACAAGGCAAGCAGCTAGAGGATCTAAAATGGTACCTTACAACATATACTGAAACAGACTTACACAACGGTGCAGTTATCCAACTGCACACCTCACGCAGTTTCTTATCGGCAAGTTGGAAGATTTAGAAAATCGATCTTGGAGGATTAATCTGAGGATCGACGGGCTTCCGGAGAATACAGACAATGAAAATATGCCAGAGTTCATGGAAGGCCTGATCCGAGAATTGCTGGACACTGAGAAAGATTTCCCCCTAAATATCATCCGTGCTCACCGGGCCCTATCTACACCACCTAAAGACCCTAAAGCGCAGCCTCGCTCCATTATTGTTGCCTTCCTTGACTTTCATACGAAGGAAATGGTCCTTAAAAAAGCATGGGCCAAGAGAGATATCACTTTTGGGGACACCAAACCATTTTTTGAACCAGATTATGCCCTGATGATGATGGCAAGAAGAAAGCTTTGGTTCTCGATAGTGAGAGCTCTAAGAGGGAAGGTTCTTAAAGCAAGAGTGGTCTTTCTAGCACGTCTCAGGATTACTTCAGATGCAGGAGCTAAAATCTTTGAGACTGTTGACGAGGCAAAGAAATATCTTCCTTCTTGGAGCTTCAGGTAGACGATCTTACACCTCCTTCAGTCATAAAAGAGACTGAAAAGCGACAATGGCAGATGGTGGGCAGTGGCCCTTGTGGGAGTCGAAGAGCTAAGTCAGCGTAAAAGTCAGGGAACCTGAATATGTGGAATCGCTTACAGAACCAGATTCAGGAGTCTGCAGATTGAAGAACACGACTGGACAACAGGACATAGAAGGTAATAGTAAAAGGAGTCCACTCTGAATAAAGGGGGGGAGTTACTAGTGGGGTATCACAGGATTCAGTACTGGGTCCAGTCCTTTTTAATGTCTTTATAAGTGACATTGCAGAGGGACTGGCAGGAAAAGTATGCCTCTTTGCAGATGACACCAAGATCTGCAACAGGGTTGATACACAGGGAGGCATGGAAAGGATGAGAAGCTAGGGACTTGGCAAGGTTGGAGGAATGGTCAGAAGTATGGCAACTTGGATTCAATGCAAAGAAGTGCAAAATAATGCACCTGAGAAACAAAAACCCAGGGGAAGAGTACACAATGGGGTTGAGGTAGTAACAACAACAAAAATGGATAGGAACCTGGGGGTAATCATATCAGATAACCTTAAGGTTGGCAAGCAATGTAAGAAGGCAGTAGAGAGGCCTGGGCGGATACTGGGATGTATTGGGAGAGGCATCAGTAGCAGAAAACAGGAAGTTGTTATCCCTCTGTACAGACAGTAGGTGAGACCCCATCTGGAGTACTGCATCTAGTTCTGGAGACCCCATCTCTGTAAGGACATAGACAGGATGGAGGCAGTCCAAGGAGCGCAACTAAAATGGTGCAGGGTCTGCAAGAGAAGCCATACGAGGAGAGACTAAAGGAGCATAATATGTATACCCTTGAGGAAAGGAGGGTGAGGGGGGACATGATAGAAGCTTTTAAGTACCTCAGTGGAATCAACAAAGTCCAAGAGTGTAGCATCTTTCAGAAAAAGAGATGTGCAAGAACAAGGGGACACAGTTTAAAGATAGAGGAGGGGGGCACTCAGGGGCAATGTGAGGAAGTGTTTTTTCACAGATAGGGTGGTGGACAGATGGAACAGCCTTCCTGAGAAGGTTGTGGGGTCTAAAAGTGTGGGAGAATTCAAGAATGCATGGGACAGACATAAGGCAATTCTTGTGGGGGGTAGGAAGAAAAAGCCTGCTGGTTAACCAGGATCTGCAGCTTATCCAGTAGGTAGGTTAATGTGCAGATAAGGTGGGCCAAGCTGTCCTTATCTGCCATCAAAGTCTATGTTTCTATGTCCTGGTTGAATGACATACCCCATCTTGTAACCCATTCTGAAACACTTTCAAGATCCTGCTGAATGAGGCTAATATCTTCAGAAGTGCCACATGGCCCACCAATTTTTGTGTCATCGGCATACGTGGTAGCCCAGCAGTTTAAATTATTAGTGAAATCAGAAATGAAGATCTGAAACAATATCGGTCCAAGTACTGAATCCTGCAGTACACCACTTGTCCCCTCCCCCATTTCTGATAAATGTCCGTTAATCAATACTCTCTGCTTCCTGTTATTCAACCACTCGATTATCCAGTTGGTCAGAATGGGTCTGCTTTTAATAGTCTAAGTTTATGTATAACTGCCTCATGAGGGGTTAAATCAAAAGCTCTGCTAAAATCCAAAAGATCAGGTCACATAGCACCCCTTCATCCAGAGCTCTATATTCTCATAAAAACACAAAAGGTTCATAGTACAGCTCCTGCCACTCCTGAATCCATGTTGATCTATATCCCGAAGGTCAAGTGAGGAGTGCAGTTTGTCCTTAATCAATCCCACCAGAATTTTACAAATGACACTTGTCAGACTAATAGATCTGTAATTTTTCACATTGGCCTCATCCCCTTTTTATGTTTGCTTGCACGCATGTCAAGAAACATTTCGTCACAGCTTAGGAGAGAAGCAGGGTTTTGGAGGTGTGGGACTGTGAAGGCCAATGGCCCCAGTGCCTTTTGAGGCTTGGACCACTTTTCCCAACGTGGTGGCACGCTGCTGCTGCTGACACTAGTTCAGCCCGCTGTAATGAGAGCAACTTTCATCATTGCAGAGAGGTGTATGCCATCCTGACTCCAGTTCATTTGCCGACAGGAAGTCCTCCCGTCGGCATACTGTAACCCTCTCTGTTGTTGTATGTGCTGAGGGGTGCCAATCCCCCTCATCATCTGCACCCAAAATCTTTCTTTGCCCGATGGGGCCCAATCCCAGTGGGTTTCAGTCCCCCTTCCCAGTTCAATTTGCCAATGGAGCCCACTTCCTGTCGACATAATGTCCTCCCAAAAATTTGTTCTGTGCCAAGGGGTGCCCAATCCCCTCAGCTCTCCCCTCTTGGTATGTTCCAATGGGGTGCCCAATCCCGTTACTACAGCCCTCCGAAAACACTCAGGTGGCACGCTGGGAGCCCACCCAAGCATGCCAAATGTCCCTGAAAAAAAAAACAATGTCCTGCAGTGGTTTTCGTTTTTTTGTTTTTTTGTAAAACAGAAAACAGTTCCTCGTTGAGTTCGGTGGCCCCTCCCCCAACCTGCACACACCCTGCCTCCCCACACCCCCCTCACCCCATACTTACCTCCAGAGCCCAGAGTGACAATCTTTGGTGGACCGGGAACACGTCTGCACTCTTCAAAGCCAACCTCGAACTGAAAAAATGCCGGTAAGCTGTATAATGGCATAAATAGTTTTTTTTTTACTTTGGTGCATATCGCAGACATTTTTGGGAATTTTGGCACCAAATTTTCAACGTGGGGTTATTGGAACCCTCCTCATGAATTCAGCCACTGTCATGGCATTATTCAGTCCTGAAAGGTGATTTCGAGCAGTGACCGTGAAATCACTTTTCGGGACCAATTAACGAAACAGCAGTGCCAGTGTTCATTAGGTGGTCTCTCAAAAAGCCTATGTTGCAAATTTGGTGTAAAATATCCCCAAAATTACTGTTTTATGAGCTTGCATTGCAGTTTCTACACATGCTCGTACCTTCGCAAATTTGTAATATTTTCACTCCAGATTTTCAGCATTGGCATTCTTCCACACCTCCAGCGCAGAATAGCGCGGTCACTGTGGGAAATCAGTGTTTGGGACACACTAAGAAAATCACAGTGACACTGTTCATGAGCAGAGGTCCTAAAATGCCTCTGTTGAAAATTTGGTGACGAAAGTCCATAAAATGGCTGTGTTTCCACACATGCTCATAACCTCGCGAATTTGTAATATTTTCACTCCAGATTTTCAACACTGGCATTTTTCCACACCTCCTTATGAACAGTACAGCTGTCATTTTTCACATCCTGGCCAAAATGTGTTTTTGCACATCCAGCGGAGAATAGCACAGTTGCTCTGGGAAATCAGCGTTTGGGATACATTAAGAAAATCATAGTGACACTGTTCATGAGCAGAGGACCTAAAATGCCTACAGTATGTTGAAAATTTGGTGACAAAAGTCCAAACAAGCATTTGTCAATGCCCGAATGTTGATTGCATTGGTGTGTTGACCATGCTGATTGGCCCTCTGTCAGTCGCTCAGTCTGTTTCATCTGGTGCTGCAGGCTGCTGTTTTGTACTGGGCTCCTGCTTGCATTGGCACCTTGTTCTGGCCACTAAGAGTTCTGCAGCTGTCCCGACAGAAGTCCATTGAGGTGGGTCACTCGCCCTCTCTCACTCGTGCATTCTGTTTCTCTTGGTGCTGCAGGCTTCCCTTTTGTACTGGGTTCCTGCCTCTGTTGAGGGCTTTTTCTGCCCACAAAGAAATCTGCAGCAGTCCCGACACAGGTCTGTTGAGCCTGCTGACTCCCCCTCTCTCACTCACTCATTCCATTTCTGCCAGCGCTGCAGGGTGGCCTTTTGTACTGGGCTCCTGCCTGCATTGGCACCTTTTCCTGCCAACAAAGAAATCTGCAGCAGTCATGACAGAGCTCCGTTAAGGTCGCACACTCCCCCTGTGTCACTCACTCTTTCTGTCTGTCCTGGCACTGTAGGTTGCCCTTTTGTACTGGGCTCCTGCCTCTGTTGGCGCCTTTGTCTGCCCACAAAGATATCTACAGCAGTCCCGACAAAGCTCCGTTTAGCTCGCTCACGCAGTCCCCTTCTCTCACTCACTCATTCCATTTCTGCTGGCACTGCAGGCTGCCCTTTTTCACTGGACTCCTGCCTGTGTTACTTCCTTCTTCTGCCCACAAAGAAATTTGCAGCACTTACAATACAGCTCTGTTGAGCTCGCTCACTGCTCCTTTGTCACTCACTCATTCTGGTTTCCCCGCCAGTGCAGGCTGCCCATTTGTACTGGGCCCCTGCATGCACTGGCACCTTTGTCTGCCCACAAACAAATCCGCAGCTGTCCTGACAGAGCTCTGTTGAGGTCACTCAGTTTCCCTGTCTCAGACGCTCATTCTGTTTGTCCTGGCTCTGCAAATGGCCCTTTTGTACGGGACTCCTGCCTGCATTGGTGCCTTTTTCTACCCACAAAGAAATCCGCAGCAGTCCTGACAGAGCTCCGTTGAGCTCACTCATTCTCCCGTCTCAGTCACTCATTCTGTTTCTCCCAGTGCTGCAGGCTGCCCTTTTGTACTGGGCACTTATGTTGTGCCCTTTCTCTGCCCACAAACAAATCCGCAGCTGTCCTGACAGAGCTCTGTTGAGGTCGCTCAGTTTCCCTGTCTCACACGCTCATTCTGTTTGTCCTGGCACTGCAAGCGGCCCTTTTGTATGGGACTCCTGCCTGCATTGGCGCCTTTTCCTGCACACAAAGAAATCTGCAGCAGTCCTGATGGAGCTTTGGTGAGCTCACTCAGTCCCCGTGTCTCACTCACCCATACTGTTTCTCCCACCGCTGCAGGCTGGCCTGCTGTGCTGGGCCCCTGCCTGCATTGATGCCTTTTTCTGCCCACAAAGAAATCCACAGCAGTCCTGAAAGAGCTCCGGTGAGTTCGCTCACTGCCCCTCCCTCACTCGCTCTCTCTCGTTCTGTTTCTCCCAGTGCTGCAGGCTGCCCTTTTGTACTGGTCTCTTGTGTTGGGCCCTTTCTCTGCCCACAAACAAATCCGTAGCAGTCCTGACAGAGCTCAGTTGAGCGCGGTCACTCCCCCCTCTCACTCGTTCGATCTTAATGTGTCCCACACAGTGATTTCCCACAGCGACCATGCTATTCTGTGGCAGGAGTGCAAAAACACATTGTAGCCATGATGTGAAACATGGCAGCTGTACTGTTCATAAGGAGGTGTGGAAAAATGCCACTGTTGAAAATGTGGGGTGAAAATATCACAATATTGCGAACTTACAAGGGTGTGTGGAAACAGGTCAACGCATGCTTGTAACACAGTCGTGTCATGGAGTTTTGTCATCCAATTTTCAGCATAGGCATTTTAGGACCTCTGCTCATGAACAGTGCCACTGTCATTTTCTTAATCTGTCCCGATCAGTGATTTCCCACAGTGACTGGCGTTATTCTGCGCCGGAACTGTGAAAACACATTTCGGTCAGGATATGGAAAATGACAGCTGTGCTGCTCATAAGGAGGTGTGGAAAAAGTCCACTGGTGAAAATGTGGCATGACAATATGACAAATCTGCGAAGTTACAAGGGTGTGTGGAAAGTGTGCAACGCATACTTGTAACACAGTCATTCGATGGGGTATTATCACCAAATTTTCAACATAGGCATTTTAGGACCTCTGCTCATGAACAGTATCACTCTCATTTTCTTAATCTGTCCCGGACAGTGATTTCCCACAGCGTCCGCTCTATTCTGCGCCGGAAGTGCGAAAACACATTTCGGTCAGAATGGGAAAAATGACAGCATTACTGTTCATAAGTAGGTGTGGGAAAATGACAATGTTGGCAATCTGGAGTGAAAATATTATAAATTTGCGAACTTATGAGCGTGCGTGCAAACTGCGCAACGCACGCTTGTACCACAGTCATTTTATGGAGTATCATTACCAAATTTTCAACATAGCCATTTCAGGACCTCTACTCATGAACAGTGTCACTGTCATTTTTTTAATCTGTCCCAAACACTGATTTACCACAGCGACCGCACTATTATGCGCCAGAAGTGCGAAAACACAGTTCCGCCAGGATGTGAACAATGACAGCTGTACTGTTCACAAGGAGGTGTGACAAAATGCCAATGTTGCAAATCTGGCTGAAAATATTGCAAATTCACAAAGTTATGAGCATGCGTAGCAACTGCGCAGCGCATGCTCTTAAAACAGTCATTTTTTGGATTTTTTCCACCAAATTTGCAACATAGGCTTTCTGAGAGCCTTCCTCATAAACACTGGCACTGTCGTTTTGTTAACCGGTCCTGAAAGGTGATTCCACGCAGTGACCGCAAAATCACCTTTCCGGCCCGATTAACACCTTGACAGTTCAAGATTTCATGAGGAGGGGTCCCAAAAACTCCATGTTGAAAATTTGGTGAAAAAATTCCCAAAAATGCCCGAGATATGCAGTAACGTTGAAAACCCCCTATCTATTACACTATACAGCTTACGGCATTTCGTCAGTTTGCGGTGGCTTTGAAGAGTGCAGGCGTGTTCCAGGTCCACGAAGATCGTCGTGCTGAGCTCATCAGGTAGTATGGGGTGTGGGGGTGTGGGGAGGCAGGGCGTGCAGTGGGTGGAGTGCGTGGTGGGAGATAGGGTGGCGCCGAGGAACAGTTTCCTGCTTTCCAGGGACAAAAAAAAAAACAGATGTCGCGGGATCATTTTCCACTTTGCAGGGGCCTCTGGCACACTGGGGTGGGCTCCCAGTGTGCCACCAGTGGCTCTCATTCTGGGGCAGCAGTAGCTGACGGGGGATTGGGCACCCCCGTCGGTGAAGGGGCAGGGGTATCATTATGCCGACGGGGATTTGGCACCCCCGTCGGCAGGCACAAAAAGGGGGGGTGACAGAATGCCGATGGGGAGTGGGCTCCGCATCGGCAACAAAACAAACAGCAGGGCCACTACAGCCAACGGGGGTTGGGCACCCTGTCAGCAGGAACAAAACTGGGGGGGGCAAAGAATGCCGACGGGGATTGGGGCCCCCGTCGGCAACTAAATATGGTGCAGTGTTCGGGTATATTGTTTGTGAACATGGCAGTAAGCCACTGCCATGTTCACAAACAATCTCAGGGCTTTACATCCCGCCCTGCAATGACGGGTCACTCCCTCATTGCAGCGGATGACTGATGCTGCAATGACGAGGCGGCCCCTGATTGCAGCAGCTGTTTTTTTTGAAAGTTGTGGCACGCTGGCTGAACTAGTGTCAGCAGCAGCGTGGTACGGCATTGGGGGAATCGGGGCAGGCCTCTGCAGGCTGTGGGAGCATTGGCCACAACAGTGCCACGCCTCCACAGCCTGCTTCTGTACAAACCTGTCACAACATGTTTCTTGTGCATGCATGCAATCAACATAAAAATGACTGTGTTACAAGCGTGTGTTTCACAGTTTCCACGTATGCTCGGAAGTGTGCAAATTTTTTATATTTTCACTCCAGATTTTCAACATTGGCTTTTTGCCCACCTCCTGATGAACAGTACAGCTGTCATTTTTCATATCCTGCCCGAAATATGCATTTGCACATATGGCGCACAATGGCACGGTCGCTGTGTGAAATTAATGTTTTGGACAGATTAAGAAAATCATAGCAACAGTTTTCATGAGCAGAGGTCCCAAAATGCCTATGTTGAAAATCTGGTGAAATACTTCCACTAAATGATTGCAGTACAAGCATGTGTTGCGCAGTTTCCACGTACGCTCGTAACTTTGAGCATTTTTAATATTTTCACTACAGAGTTTCAACATTGCCATCTCTTCACACCTCCCTATAGATGGTACAACTGTCATTCTTCACATTCTGCCTGATCTGTGTTTTCGCACATCTGGTGCAGAATGGCACGGTCACTGTGGGAACTCAAAGTTCGAGACACATTAACAAAATCACACTGCCACTGTTCATGAGAAGAGGTGGGCTCCCAGCATGCCAGCAGAGTCTTTTTGGGGGGCAGCTGTGGTTGACGGGGATTAGCACCCCGTCAGCACACAACAAAGGGGGGTGTTACATTATGCCGACAGGGATTGGGCACCCAGTCGGCAGACAACAAAAGCGGGGGGCTTACACAATGCTGACAGGGAGTGGGTTCTCCCATCTGCAACATAAACCTCGGGGCACTGAAGCCGACTGGGATTGGGGCCCCCATCAGCAAACAAACACGGTGGGGGAGCACATGCTGTTGAGGGGGATTGGGCACCCCCTCAGCGGGGGGGGATTAATATTGTTTGTGAACATGGCTGCAAGCCGCCACCATGTTCACAAACAATATCAGTGTTTCAAGGTTCCGCCCTGCAATGACTGGTCACTCCCTCATTGCAGTGAATGGCTGACGCTGCAATGATGAGGCGGCCGCTGATTGCAGCGGCTAAAACTTTACAAGTTGGTGGCACGCTGGCTGAACTAGTGTCAGCAGCAGCATGCCACGGCATTGGGGGAAGTGGGCCAAGCCTTTAAAGGCTGTGGGGGCATTGGCCACAACAGTGCTGCAACTCCATAACCTGCTTCTGGAGAAAGCTGCTGCAATTAGTTTCTTGCACATGCGTGCAATCAACATAAAAATGGAGGCTATTGCTGCATCTTCTGATATGATCTTGTTTTCCATGGTTAAGGGACCCACAAGACTCTGAGTTTTTTAGGAGATTTAACATAAGTGTGAAGCATTTTATAGTTGTCTTTAGTGGCAGTTTTTGCTAATTTTTCTTCAGCATTCATTTTTGCCTGTTTTACACACTCGTTGCACCTTTTTTAAGGCATGATGTGTGTTAATGTTCTTATCTTTTAGATATTTTTTGTAACACTTATTTTTTTCTAATTAGTTTTTGTATAGTTCTGTTTAGCCACATAGGGATTTTTTTTTTAGTTTTCTACATTTAATAATTTGAGGTATGAGTCTCACTTAACCCCAGGATAATGTTTTTTACGACATCCCATATCTGATGTACTGATTTATTAGATAATATTGCTGTCCAATCAATCTGTTCTAGTTCCTTTATAATTTATTTTTTCTTGGCTTTCTTACAAAGAAAGATTTTAGTTCGACCCTGCTGTACTACATACTCATAATTAATTTTACAGGTTGCTGATTCATGATTGCTATTTCCTATAGGGGGACGAGTGGCACAATCCTGAACCAATACATTTTTTGAACCTAGTACTAAGTCAAGTACATTATTCCCTCTGTTGGGGGGGGGTGTTTATGTATTGCACCTAATTAAATGTACTACAATTCTCAAGAAAGTTTCTGTCGTTTTTTCCAATTGCAATCATATTTAACTAGTCAATATTAGGGTAATTTAAATCACCCATAACTAGAAAGTCAGAGGTTTCCCTTGCTTTTTCAAACTCTCTGATTATGCTGTCAGTATTCACAGCTTTGGAAGATGAGCTGCGATAAACGGTCCCTAAAATAATGGACTGGGATTTCCCCCCATTAATCCTTACCCATAAGGTTTCAGTGTCCATATTGTTTGCCCGTATTTTGTGTGATGTATCAATAGAACTAATTGCATTGTTTATCTACATCGCAACACCACCCACTCATCTTCCAGTTCGGTTATTAGTATATAATGTGTACCCTTCCAGTTGCATTACCCATATTTCTTTCTCATCAGTCCACCATGTCTCAGTGATAGAAATTATATTGTATGTTTTTTCTTTAATTAGAGCCTTTAGTTCATCGAGTTTATTTAAACTCCTAGCTGCCTCCTTGGCCACTACCTGGCTAACCTCTCCTGGTCTCCTACTATTCCCTCCTGCCCATACATTCTCCTACTATCACTACTCTCCCTTGCTGGGGACATTGAGTGCAACCCTGGCCCAACAAACTCCCATATCACCCCCTCCTCCAGCATCTGGACAAATGCCCCTGGTCTTAAAATCGCACATATCGATGTCTGCAGCCTTCCATCCAAATTTACTGACCTTGAGGCTTGTATTGAGCTACACAAGCCCCATACACTGGGACTCACTGAAACATGGCTAAAGCCACACCACACTGAAAACACCTTCAGAATACCTGGCTACTCCTACCTACGCCTCGACAAGCCAGGCAGGAAAAAAGGTGGCGGTGTGGCCCTGCTCCTAAGGGAACCACTCTCAGCTAGCATTGTCCGACACTCTGACCCTTCCTCACCTAGTGAATGGCTACGCTCTGAATTGACCCTGGGATCCTGCAAGAAACTCTATATTCGCTGCTGCTACAACCCCCCAAGACTGGAACCATGGGACTCACCAGCCTCCTCCAAGGCCTGAGCTTACTAACTCCCCATAGGGAATCTTATCCTTCTTGGCGACTTTAATCTAAACTGGCTGAGCTGCCACCAGCCTGACCATGTATTCCTGTTAAAGCAGCACAACCTGGTGCAGGCGATCACTCTCCCCACCAGACTTAATCTACGCTCGGCCACCCAGACTCTATTAGACTGGATCCTCATAAACAGGGAGGACCGAGCATTACACGCTGGCACCATGGCTGACTCTATAAGCGATCACTCACCGACCTATCTCCTCTGGTCTTCCAAACTAAAGTGCTCCCCACCCAAATACCTATCTCTCAGAAATTTCAGCTGCCCAGTCTCCACAAATCTCCTCTAGGAGGCCCAGTCCTTGGACTGGTCCATGCTTTCTTCCCTTTCCAATGCAGCCACGGCGGTTTCCACATTTACCCGGACTCTACTAACACTCCAGCACCACTTTTTCCCTGTCACTACCAGACGGGTCAGAGATGGGTGCTCATACTGGGTCTCTAAAGACCTCCTAACCCTTATGAAGGCCAGAGACTGTGCCTGGCCCACTTTCAAAGCAACCCCCTCTCCTGCCCTCTGGGATGCTTACAGGTGCATGAGGAACAAATGTAAACAACAGGCCAAATTTTTGAAACAGATCCACTTCCGCAATCTGCAAAAGGCCAACCTTGGAGAACCTAGAAAATTCTGGGACTCAATCAGCTCCCTCCTAAACCCCCGCTCCAGGTACGCTGCACCACATCTCAACTCCCAGGACGGGCTGCTGACCGACCCTCACAATGTGGCCAATGTCTTCAACTGTAATTTCACCAACTTATTCATGTACCTAAATAAGCTGCCAACTGCCCAACCTCAAAGCTCAGCCCTAATACCTGACACACTGCCATACACCTCCAGCTCTGCCGTTCACCCTCAAATACCCCCATTCTATTTTAAAGCCCTTTCCATACACAACACAGTGAAGCTACTCAAAAGTCTACCTAACCACGGCTCCTCCAGATCTGATGGGCTATCTCCAGTCTTCCTTAAGCTGATCTCTCCGGCGATTGCCAAGCCACTCACCTTCATCTTTAACCTTGCCCTTTCCACCTCCTCCATGCCTGACCCATGGAAGATAGCTAAGGTTATCCCCATTCTTAAATCTGGTGACCCCAAGTCCTCCGACAATTACCGTCCGATATCCATCCTCCCTTATCTCAGTAAACTACTCGAGAGAGCAGTCCACAATCAGCTCACTGAGTACATAGGCAAATACACCCTCCTATGCAACCAACAGCATGGCTTTCGCAAGAATCATTCCACCACCACCACTACCCTCACCCTTCTGACTGACCACATCATCTCTAACATGGATAATGGTAAAGCCACCGGGACTGTCTTCGTCGACCTCTCTAAGGCTTTTGACATGGTTAACCATGCTCTCCTTACCTCCAAGCTTAGCCTCCTTGGTTGTTCTCAGAAAGTCACAAGCTGGTTCACTAACTACCTTACTGATCGCTCATAATTCGTGTGTATTGGTCAAACCTGCTTCCCCACCCTGCCTGTCTCTGTGGGGGTCCCACAAGGCTCAATCCTGGGTCCCCTTCTTTTCTCCTTATTCGTTAATGCACTTCCCTTCGACTGCCTCAACTGTCACTCTCTCCTGTATGCCGATGACCTTGTCCTCTTCCACAGTGACAAATCCATGGCTGCAATCTCCTCAGTTCTCTTGCACAACTATGCTGCGACCCACAGCTGGTTCTCAAAAAAACTCCTCTTAGTAAATGCCAAAAAAACTAAATCCATGCTGTTTGGATCTAAGCCCTTCCTGGCCAAAACTAAAAACCATGCCCCCTTATGCATTCTCACCCCAGAAGGCCCAGCCCTGGAGGACATCAACACCTACAAATACTTAGGAGTACTGCTCGACCCCTCCCTCACCTTCACTGAGCATGCAAATTCCCTTGTCAGAAGGTTCCATCAAAAGTTAGGTGCTGCCTATAGATTCAGGCAATATCTTACCCCTGAAGCCATACTAGCCATTGTCCAGGGTAATCTCCCTATTCTTGACTACTGCTCCCCTATTTATGCCAGGACCTCAGCTACTGCCATGGCTAAACTCTCCACTGCCTACAACAGTGCCTGTCACTTTGCTTTATTGGCCCTGTTCTCCACCCACCACTGTACCCTCTATAATACCCTTGGATGGCTACCGCTGCAAGGTCGCTTTGACCTAGCCCTCTTCTGCATGGTGGACAATGTCTTCCACACGGCTCCAGAATCCCCCCCCAAATGCCCTTCTGAAAACCTGAACGCTCCTCTGCAACCTCCGCTCTAATGGTACTCTGCCTCCAGCTGTTCCTAGGGTATCCACCAACATGGGTAGCAGAGCTTGGTCTGCAGCTGCCCCTTTACAGTGGAACAAACTACCGGCTGAACTCCATTCCATTGACACCTTTTTTAAAGGGCTACTGAATTCTAGATTGCTACCAATTCGACTGTATATGTAAGATTGTGAACTGTGAACTAAAACTCTTTCACCGAATACACATTCATTAAATGGTAGTGCAGTAAGTGCCGATTTAAGTAGCTGCAGAGAAATGGCTGAAATCAATGCATTAGATGTTCTAACCTTAATGGTCCAAGAAGGATCAATAACTAAATGTACAGTATGTGACATGTTTGCACCAAATCACAACACCTCACCAAACATGGATATATGTAAAAAAATGTCAGTTACTGATGACACTTCATACTGAAAATATGAAGTTAAGTGGGGAATTAAAATAGATGCAGAACATTGCTCAGATACAAGCATTTGTTAACACATTGGGCACTGTAGAGACTCAGTTACCTAATAACAACAACACAAAGAGAAAGAGACCTAGAGGAGAGATAGAGGTTAGCGGGGAAACATCTGAAGAAGAGAATTGCCAGAAAAAGGAAAGAGAGGATGACTCAGAGTGGCAGAAAGTCACATGTCGGAAATAATCTGTTGTAAAACAGCACTTTGTACCTCAGATTCAAATACAAAATAGATTCTCCACTTTAGTAAACGAGGAAGCCAATGTAGTGGACATCCTTAAAACCAAACGTTTAGTAATTGGTGATTCTATCATAAAAATGACTGATAGACACATTTGTCAAAAACACAAATACACAACAACTGTAACCTGTCTTCTGGGAGCCTATGTGCAAGATGTCAGTGTGTTGCCAAACAATTCTGCTATCATTCTCCATGCTGGTACCAATAATGTGGGCCATACACATGAAAAAGATATACGTAATGAATTAATGGACATTGGGAAGGATATGAAACAAAAAAAGTCCATAAAGAAGCAATTTCTGGTATCCTCCCTGTTCCAAGAGCACACCCCTTAAAAAATCAAACAATCCAAAGGATTAATACTAGACTTCAAAATTAGTGCATTAAGGACAGTTTGACATTCATTGATAACTGGAGACCCTTTAAGGGGAAGTATGAATTATATTCAAAGGCTGGCCTCTATTTAAACGGTAGTGGGGCAAGATTGTTAGCAAAAAATTTAGAACATACCCTGAATACACTAAGTTTAAACTGACTAGATGAATGCTACAATAGACAGGTACTTGTTTGATCAACAAGAAAAAGAGCTATATTCAAACAGGAATTGCACCTGGCACAAATCCTGATGCACCGGAGTGCATCAGTAATGTATGCAGGCGCAGGTAGGGGGGGCGTGCCCATGCATACTCTGCACAGTCCGATATTCAGCCCAGGATGTGCTGAGTCATGCATGCGCAACCCCTACTTGCACTGCACAAAGTTGAGCAAAAAAAAAAAAAAGGAGCAACGGCTGTGGACCAATGGGCTTGCAGGTCATACTGTACTAGACATTCTCATTCTCCTTCACATATTTGTGAATGTCCAGTACATAACGCCCTGCAAGCCCATACTATATGCTGTCATTCGGAGGGTGGCCGGGCGGTATGCGGGTGGGTTGCAGCTGCCTGCCAATGACGGAGTGGGGGAGTGGGGTGGGCAAGGGATCCTTTATGGATGGGGGTGCCACTGGATCACCTGGGACTGTATTTATGGCACTTCACCGGCGATCGGGACTAAGGGGAGGTGGGGGGACCACTAGACTACCAGGGATTTTCTGGATTACTTTATACTAGCGATCACGGCACCAGGTGCATCCCTTTGAACATCTGGGCCCAAATGTTTATCATTTTTTACTAGTGCTACCTCCTTTTCTTTAGGAAAAGGGCCGATTGGAATTGTTCATTTAACCCTGGCCTGCTTCTGCCACATGTTCAGCGAGTGCATTGTTTGCCCAATATGTAGATGCACATATTAAGGAAGTCACAAAATCCACAAGAGCTTATCTACAGGATACCAAGCATATCCTGGAAATTCTGAATGATGTAGAAATGGGGGAAGATTGACTGTTGGTCACATTGGACATCCAGTTCCTGCACACAAATATTCCCCACCAGGGGGAACTGGATGCCTTAAGGCATATGCTGTGTGTAAAAACTAGGAACAGCAATGCTTTTATTGAGTGGATAGTAAGCCTATCAGTGATGGTTTTGAAAATGAATGTATTTGTATTTATAGATTAGATATACCACCAAGTGAAAGGTACAGCAGTGGAGGCAGCAGTGGCCCCAAATTACACAAATCTATACCTGGCTGATTGAGAAGAGAAGTACCTCTGTAATGATGAACAGAATATGTTCCTAGAAAAAACAGATCTCTACAAGAGATGTATTGGTGACATAATCATTATATGGAAGGGAACTGGTCAGGAATTGCAAGTTTGTGGGTTATATGGAAAGCATGAATGAGAATTTGAAATTCATTATACAGGCGAGTCAGAAACAAATCCCCTTTCTAGACCTGGTAATCTGTAAAGAGAATAATGAGAGTATAAAAACTATTTATATCAGAAACAGATTGTAATGCCATTTTGCATTCGGACAGTTGCCACCTCAAGCATGTGACACGAAATACACCTTTTGGTCAATGCATGCAATTGAAGTGCAAATGTAGTTCAGAATTGAACTTTGAAGTTAGAGCAGGTGAGCTGATGAGATTTTTAAATAGAGGGTATCTCCAAAGTAACTTAGAGAAAGCATTAAACAGAGTTGGGACATAGCACAGAGACACTTTAGTGACAGGGCAAAACAGTAATAAGAGAAAAAATGTTTATTGTGGCCCTGATCTTATTACTACCTTCAGCCCACAGGCAGTTCAGGTGGAAGAAATGCTAAAGAAAAATTGGCACATCTTGAAGGTAGAGCCAAAACTTCGGGATATCATATCCAGTGGACTGAGGGTCACCTATAGGAGGGGCAAGAACCTGGCAGACCTCCTCACACACACAGTTTTGAAAAACCAGACCTGAAAGATGTTCAAAGGCCCAAAGGAAACTACAGATGTGAACACTGTACAGCATGTAAATACATACAAGTGGGTAAGAAATTTCGCCTCCCACACACTGAAAGGATTCAGGAGCTAAAACAGAAACATAGACTTTGACGTCAGAAAAGAACCACTTGGCCCACCTAGTCTGCCCATTTCCCTACCTACAGGATAGGCCACAGATCATAGTTAACCAACAGCCTATTTCTTCCTACCCCCCACAAGAATTGCCTTATGTCTGTCCCATGCATTCTTGAATTCTCCCAAAGAAAATCCCTTATAACATGCAACACAGAAGCTGTGGTATATTTGCCCACTTGTGTATGTGGAAAATATTATGTGGCTAAGACACTAATGAAGTTTAAGGAGAGAATCTTGGAACCTCTGAGATGTATCAGACAAAAAAAAAGCGAACAAAGCACTTGCTGTACATGTGGCAGAAGCAGGCCACCCAAATCATACTTTTAATTTCTTGGGGCTGGAGCAGGTCAAATTAACTGGGGTGGGGGGACTTGGACTTGGACAACACACTTATGTCCAGAGAAACTTTTTGGCAGTATAAACTTCAAGCTTCTTTTCCGACAGGGTTAAACGAACAATTCCAACTGGCCCCTTTCCTAAAGAAAAGGAGGTAGCACTAGTACAAAATGATAAACATTTGATGTATAACAGAATATTTAGTCCTTAATGTTAACTATTTTTACTAATGTAATTTTTGATTGATTGGTTGGCTGGTAGATGAGCAAAATAGATCTTGGAAAAGAAAAGAAAAGAAAGCACATTTATTCTTTGAAAAAAATGAATATATACTGATAAGCATTAGCACTTTACTAACTATATATATATATATATTAATACTCCTAATAGATAGTTAACTATTTTTCTCTGTGTTAATATGTATGAATTTAGGTGTTTAATATATGGTGTCCTTTGCTTGCACTTCTTTTAGCCATAAAGATATAATTTTGTATAACTTTGCACAACTGTGGGATGAAATAGTAGGATATGTACAATGAGCGCTCTTCACTTTGTATATGCTTTTTCAAAAAAGAGTGCACTGTTTTTATTGGTGAGTGTGTAGCACATGACCTTAGGAGTGGGCCAGAAAAAGCTAGTGTGAGCAGATGACCACTAGCATCTTGATAAAGCGATGGTGAAGTTGTGAAACGTTGATGTGAGGAAGGGGGTGCTATTCATGTTTACTGTGTGCCTTGTACCTTTTAAAAAAGTTTTCTTTCATTAAAAGTCCTTTTTTTTCATGACCTAGCAAATAGTTATTGATGCTTTCCCTCTCGGTTGAATGGCCGACTGCTTCTTTTGTTTGAACAAGCATTTGTTTTTCCCAAATGGCACCTTCGTGTGTGTCTGAGCCACCTCACCCCCCTCTTCCTGCTATACTGTCACCTTCCCTGCAAGTCATGACTCCTACAGTGATGCACTGATGAACCCTCCCCCTAGGTGGAGAGCATCTTTGCGGGTATACCGTCTCTCTCCCTGCAGGTTCCTACTCCTAAAGTGATGCATCACTGAACCGCCCCCCCCCAAGGAAGGCTTCCATGCAGATATATAGTCACTCTCCCTGCAGGTCCCTACTTCTAGAGTAATTCATTGCTGAACCTTCCCCCCCAGAGCAGGGCATCTATGTAGCTTACCATCACTCTCCTTGCAGGTTGAGAGTCAGACTTCCGGCATGGATGGGAACATGATGGCAGCATAGGAGTTGAACTCCGTTCAGCCGCTCTTAAAATTACTTTAATTCTCCTTCCATTTTGTCTCAGTGTACTACATAGGACAATTAAAATACTCTGGTTTCCTTCCTATAATCATTCAAGTCCAGCTTGAAATTGTAAGACATTATTTTTTTGCTCTACATACTGCGTCATTTACTACTACTGGCTTACCTGATCTTGATATGGTGTCTTCAGAGGCACAAGTGTTGGTGGACCAGGAAGATTTGTCGGACATCAGGTCGATGCTGTAATCTTTAGTCCGAGAGATTTCTTCTACAAAGGCTTCTGTAGCACAGCTGGATGAAACGGTGGAAGCCGCTGAGTAATGGGTCGCCGAGGCTGAACTCTTTTCCATACAAGTCTAATTGAATATGGCCAAGCATGCTGACAAAATTGCAACACTGAAGAAACAAGTGTAAGCCCTCTCACCAAAGTTGGAGGACTTAGAAAATCAAGGGAGACATAATAATCTCTGAATAATCAGGGTCCCAGAAGGGTCCGAAAGCAACAACATGTGTGATTTCCTTCAGAAGTTTCTCCCACGGTTGTTAGATTTCTATTGGGATGCCTCACTGGAAGTGGAAAGGGCCCATAGGTCATTGGGTCCTTGGCCGGTTAGGGGAATGCCCCCTGGTCAATTATTGCATATTTTCTCAGTTTTTCTATAAAGGATCAGATATTGCGCTTAGCTCAGGAAAGAGGTGCATTAAAATGGAATGGCCATTCTGTTCATGTCTTCCAAGATTTTTCAAAAGATGTTGCTGCCAGGAGAAAAACCTTTGCCTCTATTCAGAAGGAGCTCACACAGAAAAAGATTCAGTATACAATTAAGTATCCTGCCACTTTAGCAGTGCTTTGGGATGGATGATGGTTATGGTTTGATACACTGCAGGAGGCTCAGCACTTTACGTCCAATGCAAAACATGCTTCTGATACATCTGGCCCGATTACATCTGGTGCCCTCCATAGTGTCAGGTGGTCAGAGCGGAGCTCATCATCAGTATGGTGTTGGATGCCCCCAGATTGATGGTGCTGGTGACTTCAATGCCTGGATCAATGATGAACTCTTACAGTTTGGTCAGGACATCCTCCAACTTATGAATTTGTTGGATTTCACACAGGTTATTACCTCTGTAACCCAAATTCATGGTCACTCATTGGACTTTGTCTTCCTACTGGTTATAGAGACCTCCGACCTGGAGGTGGACCCAGTCAGTTGATCTGACCATTACACTATAAGGTTCAAGTTCCAGGCTCCCCCTATAGGCCTGCCCCTACGGAGATGGTCCAGTACCACCTTTTAAGGGGTTTGACCCCAGATGGCCTGATGACGGTGCTTGACCTATCAGGCTTTCTGAGTGCATGCATGGATCTAGAGAATCTGCTTCAGGCCTATAATAGGGCTGTGGCCAAGGCTTTGGATTCTGTTGCTCCTGTCTGTGTTCACCCTCTTACTCTCTGCCCTCAGCCCCCTTGGTTTGATGGGACATTGAAGGAGCTGAGATGAGTGGAATGAAGGTTGGAATGGTGCTGGTGGGCCTTCATGCTGAAAAACTTAGATTGATGGCTCATTACACAGAGTTTCAATTGGCTGTCTCCCGTAAGAAAGGAGAGTTCCTGTCCAGGGAGATCACCACCACTCAGAATTGACCAGCTCAGCTCTTTTGAACTGTCGAAAGACTGTGCAATCCAGCCTGTCTGCAGTCTCGGAGAGCATTTTCACAAGAGAAGTGTGATGAGTTTGCTTGATTCTTTGTGGAAAAGGTTGCCAACATCAGGTCTGAGACGTGCATAGCGTGTTCCAATGGGAGTGGCGACAGATGGTGGGAGGTTGCAGTCCCTCAGTTTGTCTGGTCCAACTTTGACAGGCTGGTGATTGTGGATATTGCGAGGATCATCCAGAGTATGCAGCTGACCTACTGTAGTTTGCACGCAGGCCCAATCCACCTAGGGTGGAGTGCATTGATGTTATTGGCCCAGTCCTAACTGAGATAGTCTGGTGCTCACTAGAGACAGGTGTGTTTCCTGACACCCTGAAGGAGGCGGCGGTAACACCTCTTCTTAAGAAATCCTCTCTTGACCCAGATTGTCTCACTAACCTTTCCTTTGTGGGTAAGGTTATTGAGAAGGTGGTCTCGCTGCAGCTGGAGGACCACCTTACCATCCACAATGTCTACAATCCTCTCCAATCTCGATTGCAGAAGAGGCACAGTACAGAGATGGCCCTTGTTCGAGTACTCAGTGATCTCCTGATAGTGAGAGATCAGAAGAGCCATTCCATCTTGGTTCTTCTTGATCTTTCTGCAACATTAGACACCGTGCACTATGGGGTGTTATTAGAGTGCCTGTGGCTGATCTGTGGACTGTCTGGTACAGTCCTCAGGTGGTTCCACTCTTTTCTCACTGGCAGGTCTCAGAGAGTGGTGTTGGGGATTTATTCCTCCGACACAGTATCCCTGCCTTGTGGTGTATTGCAGGGCTCTGTTTTATCACCCATGTTTATTCATGGTGTATATGCTGCTATTGGGAGTCATTGTAAGGCAGTATGGGCTGAGTTTTCACTGCTATGCAGATGATACTCAGCTATACATGTCCTTTGTGCCCTAGCAGGATAGTGCCATCTCGACATTTAATAACTGCCTCGCTGAGATCCAAGGCTGGATGAGTGCCAACTGGCTGAGGTTGAACCCTGATAAGACCAAGGTGCTGGTTGTGGATCTGGGTCATTGAGCAAAGGGACTTTTGGCTAAGCGGCCTTCCAGACTTTGGCTTGCAGGCAGCCAGCTGATGACCTCTGACCAGGTGCTAAACCTAGGCATTATTTATGACGATGGATTGACCCTTAGATTTCAGGTGTCATCCATTGTCAAGACCTCATTCATTCTACCATCTGAAGAATATCACCCAGATTAAGCACCTGGTCCTGCCTGATGACCTATCAATGTTGGTCCATGCTTTTGTGACCTTCTGCCTTGACTATTGCAGCTCCCTTTACCTTGGGCTTCCGGGGTTTGATATGCGCCGCTTGCAGCTGGCGCAGAATGTGACAGCCATGCTGTTGATGGGTTTACCAGGTTTATCAGGATCATGCCAACTCATGCCTGTGCTCCGCAATTTGCACTGGCTGCCTATTCAGTGGCAGATTAACTTCATGGTCAGTCTACTGACCTATAAAGTCCTACACGGACAGGGACAGAGGTACTTGCAAGATCTTCCCTGTCCCTACTGCCCCCTCTGCCTACTCTGCTCCACTGACAAGGGATTGCTAGAAGTTCCCAGGGTCCATTTGATGACCTCGGGTGCCAGGGCATTTTCATTTGTTGCCCCGACCCTGTGGAACTCTCTACCTCACCGGATAAGGGAGTGCCTGACTGTGGAGAGTTTTATGTCTGTATTAAAGGTGCATTTGTATAATTTTACCTTTCTGGAGTTCAGGTGAACTGTTTACAGATATATGTTTCATTATTTATTGATATTTTTTAATTTCAGTGTTTTAATTGTTTGTACAAGCATTTTGATACTCTGTTGAATTGCGCTTTTTTTTATAAATAAAGCGGAGTTGAGTTGAATTGAATTTGACTTTGGAGAGCCCTCCTTCATCCTTGAGCAATGCACAGTTGCTTTCTCCAGGAGTTGTAAATACTACTGATCCAGTGGCTAGAGTGGGTGGCACTCAGTCCCAAAAACCCAAAAGGCAAAGGGGAGGCTTATCAAAATAATTGCTCCCCTTGTCCTTATCTTTATTGCCAGGAGATACATCATCTTCAGGGACAGGAGATGTAATGGTTTCACTGCCTTCACCCCCCGAGTCCCATGGGACAGTCCCCTACTCTGGACCCTAAGTATCCCCATCTGTCACTGACCAAATTGGAGGAAGACACCACACCCCTCTTAATGGAATGGGTGGATTACGGAGAGGATGAGTTGAATGCTGCTTTGTCCCCCCAAGTCAAGGCTACTACTTGGACATCATAAACCATGGCGGCTGTGATTGTTACACACATTGAAGGATTAATGGGGCAGAGCCTCTACTTGATGTGGCAGCAGGGATCAGTGAAATACAGTCTTCTACAGGACAGTAATTATGTCTTTATCTGTCTGGTAGTTTAACCTTATTGCCATGCTGGACTTTCTGATGGGAGGGTTCTAATGGGAGCCCAATGTTCTGTGAGCTTGGGTAATGAGGGAGGTATTTGTTGATTGTCTCTTTTCCTGTCTTTTTTGTACAGAATTAAATTTAAATTACATGTTATTGTAGTGGAGAAGAGGTTTGCACGGAATCTGGTACAGTTGACCTTCTTGACCTTCCCCTCCTCATCTTGGTTTATAATTTTCTCTTCTCTGATCCCCTACCACTCTTTTTTGCCATCATAGGGGCTTCATTCAGAAATTTAGTGCTAGTTTCAAGTACTATCCAGGACAATATCAACTCACTTCTTATCCTGCTGCCATAATACCTGGATTCTTGATGTTTTATCAAGGCACTTGTTGTATTTTACTTACAGCAGCAGGAGCTTGGTTAGATAGTATACCCATCTGGTTGGTGTTGGGTGTTGATGCCCTCATCTGCACCCATTGAGGAGGGAGAGGACACTGGCAGTTACTGGCTGACAGCTTAACTTGTCTCACTCCTTGTGCTCTTGGTACTCCAGTTCTGGGAGATACCAGAGTTATGTTTCAGGTTTTGGTGGTTTGTTTCTTATTTCAACACTTTATCAGTGGGGGAGGGGTGGAATTTGGAAGGTTTTTGAATTTTTCTCTTGATAAAGTTTCATGTTAAAGTGAGTTCTTGTATATCTACCCTGTGTTATGGAGTTTTTCAGAACTTAACTTACACTTTTATAATGCTATGGTTTTCTGTGCGATGCTTGTTTATTGAGCGGGGTGGGGGGGGTCATGGTCTTATACCCTATGGTTAAGGACAGTGTAAAGGGTATTGTTCGTTACAATTCCGAATGGCTAAATTTCTCTTTAGCAGCACCAGTTTTTCCTGACCTTATAAAAGAGGCTTTGTACTTTTTCATTTTCTTTTTCATACTTTTGCTTTTGATGTTATCTTTTGATCATAATGACTAATTTGAGAATTATATCATGAAATGTTCAGGGCATGAATATCCTCATTAAGCAAAACAAGGTCCTTCCATATATGGGGTCCTGTAATTGTGATGTTGATTTCTTACAGGAAATCCATCTACTTAAGTGTGATGCAGTTAACTTAGCTAGAGGGTGGGTGGAGAAGGATTTTTCTAGTGCCTTCTCATCTAAGAAGAGCAGGGTATAGATTTTGATTAAGAAGGGTTGTGCTTTGCAAACAGATCAAAGCTTATGAGATAAGGAGGGGAGGTGGATTATGCTTTTGGGTACAATTAACGGTATCCAGGTGTTATTGGTTAATTTGAGTGCTCCAAATGTGGCTACTCCTGATTTTTCTTCACATTTAGCTCAGAGTATTTCTGAATGGTACCACCACCCCATGACTATCATTATGGGGGGTGACAATTTTGTGTTAGACCCTTTTTTGGATAGAACCTCACCAGAAAAGGGGTCCCCCTCCCATCAACGCTCCAGAGGAGTTCTCCAGCATCTATGCACAGAGTTCCAACTGGTAGACTGTTGGAAAATTGTTAATCTGGAGGCCCATGACTTTTCTTTTAGGTCACATCAGTTCCAGACTTGCATTAGATTATATTATTTTCTATGCAGTTCCTCCATTTTATCTGATTTGGTTGACATAGCTATTCTTCTGATAATTCTGTCAGATCATGCTCCGGTGGATATAGTTTGGGTACCCATAGATAGTGTGGCTAGGTCTCCCTGCTAGCATTTTAATCCTGCCCTTCTCTGCTTGGAGGATTTTAAGAGAGAGAGATTTCTATTTTTCTACAAACACTGCCCAGGATATTTCATCTTTTACTCTCTGGGAGACCTTTAAATCTTTTATTCGTGGCTACAATATTTCTTATGTATCTGATATTAATAAAATGTGAAGGCTGGAAATTGCAGAACTCACACATTATATTAAGCAATTGGAGACAGAAATATACACCTCATTATCCAATTGTGATTCAAAGATTCAGAAAAGTTACTACTTTTAAATATAAGTTGAATATTATTTTTCACCAAAAGGCCTCTAGGGCTCTCTTTTATTTGTGGCAATCTTATTGGGAGTCAGAAGACAAAGCTGGAAAGCTTCTTGCTCATAGATTAAAGAAGAAATCTATGGAAGCCCAGATTCCTTATCTGCAGGGTGAGGTTGGACAATTTGTTAAGGATGCTAGACAGACAGTAAGTTTAGGGACTATTACTCGGCTCTTTACAATTCTTCAGTGTCTCTGCTAACAGTGGAGTAGGATGCCGTTTTTGTTAATTTTAACCTGCCCAAGTTACCTCAGAAGATGGCCTTGGCTCTGGATTCAGATATTACCTTGTTGAAAATCCAACAAGCTATCCAGGCATTGGCTTCTGGTAAGGCTCCTGGACTGGTTGGGCTCAGTACTGATTTCTGTCAAGCGTTTGAGCCACATCTCTTGCCCCAGTTTGCACAATTAGAGATTCTGGTATAATGCCCCTCACTATGCAGGAGGAAACTATCAATGTCCTGCCTAAGCCCGGTAAAGATCCTACCATTTGCTTGAACTATAGACCAATATCTTTGCTCAACATAGATTGTAAGATTCTAGCTAAAATATTAACTACTCGACTCAAAAAGGTCCCATCTTCATTAATATGCAGATTGCAAGCCAAGTTTATGAAGGGCAGGCAGGGCAGTGATAACCTCCGTGCGGTGCTCAGTTTAATACAAGTAGCTACTAAGGGTCCAGATTTGGTAGCCCTCAAGGCAATTGATGCTGAAAAGGCATTTTATTCTATTGAATGGAATTAGTTGCAGGATAGATTTGGGGTACCTGCATTCCGGAAATGGGATTCAATATCTTTATTCCACCCCCTAGGGTGAGAGTGTTGGCCAATGGAGTCTTATCTGACTCCTTTTCCTTGTCTCATGGCATGTGACAAGGATGTACTTTGAGTCCCCTTTTATTCTTGCTTGCCATAGAGCCTCTTAATATGGCTCTGTATTAGCACCTGGATATACATGGTATATAGTGGGAGGAAGGTCATTTCAGACTCTACTATATGCAGATGATCTGCTCCTAATGCTGCCTAGGTTGGATGCCTCTCTTCCAAGGGCATGGGAGATTACTGATTCCTTTAGTGCAGTATCTGGCTTAAGGGCTATTTGGGGTAAAACTGAAATAGTACTGCTCTACAATGTGGATCTCTCTTGGGCTTCCATGAGATCACTTTAAACTTTAACTTTAAAATAGTCATCTAAAGGCATACACCATCTGGGTATGCATATCTTAAGTAAACCTCATAAAATGTGTTATAACAATGTTCAAGATTTGTTGGTGGATATTTTGGCTGACATGCACAGATGGGCAACATTACACTTGTTTCTCCCCGGTAATATTGCTACTATTAAAATTATGTTTTTTCCAAGATTATTTTATAGGCTAAGTAATTTGGCTATGTCTATACCATTGGGGATGTGGAATAAAATTGACAGGATGTTATTAAGTTTAATTTGGGAAGTAAACCCCCTCTTTTTACTAGAAAGGTTCTCAGAACACCTAGTTATAATTGGTGGTGGAACATGCCATGGCCGTGTGGCTATCATATCTGTCATGGCCTGAAACAGACTTTACAATGATTTTGGCCTACTTCTCCAAATACCCTTTGAGGGTTGAGATAGGTCAAGCTTTTTTGGGGTATACGCCTTTAATAGCAACGCTAAGCCCCACCCCCCAGATTCAAAGCTTTGTACATTTTCCATCACATTCTCTAGGTAGGTGTGGAAAACGTTTTTCAGCTTGGTGTGTTGGGACTCTAGTTATTTGAGTGCCTATGAACCCTTATGGAACAACCATAATATTTGGGTTGGTGGTTTGCAAATACATCGGCGCACATGGGCCTCCAAGGGGTATTCAATTTGTAGGAGATTTAATTGACCAGGGGAGGCACTTTTTGCACTTATTTCAAAAACTGCAAGTTAATTTTGGTCTACCCACTCATGATTTGTGGAGGTATTTCCAATTACATCATGCCCTTTCTTAAGATTTTTTTATGGATTCCCAGTTAATTTCAATGGAACTCACTAGTCACTTACAGAAATAGTTTAAGATTCCCAAAGGCCATACTAGAGTGTTCTATAAGATTTTACAAAAAAAAAAATCTTCCAGACTGGGAGGTTCATATGGTTAAATGGCGGGCCGACATGCAGGAATCCCTGGATGTGGAGGAGTGGTCTAAATGTTGGGTGGAAGCACAACAGGCCTCCCCTAACCCAAGATTGCAATTTATACAGAACAAGGTATTGAGCAGATGGTATCAGACACCAGATAAATTAGTTAATATGGGTTTACTTGGATCAGATGAGTCCTGGAGATGTAGACAAAGTTCTGGCACATTATATCATATACTTTGGGATTGTGCTTTGTTGAAAGACTGGTGGTCAGGTATTATTAGTTTTCTAGAGCAAAGTTTACAAATCCCTACACCTCACACCCCCCATTTCTAGATTTTAGGAGACCCGCTGATGTTAGATTTGCAGGCCCTGCAAGTTAAAGCTGTTACTTACTCAGCAGCCCTGAAGGCCAAGCAGCTTCTTCTTTTGCAATGGAGGACCTCTACAGTTCCTTCTTTAAATCAGTGGATGCAGGCAGTCTCAAAAACAAGCATCTCTATGGAAACCTGACACTCCTTTCCATGACCCACGGTTGCCTAAGCCCATAATCCTGAGCCACAAAATCCTGTCAGTGGGATTTTGCCCTCCCCCCCCAGAGTTTGTTATATTAAATCCGGGGGGGAGGGCAAAACACGGAAAAATGCAAATTTCCATTGTCAGGATTTTGTGTTTGTGATTACAGGCTCAGGCAACCATGGGTTGGGAAAAGAAGTTTCAGTTTTTCGTAGTAGATCTCAAAACAGCCTCTTATCAGCAGCTAGTGTTTTGCAGAAGGAAAGCACTTCCCAAATTTTATAGGACTTGGAGTTTGTGGTTAACATGTGGGTATAAAGAGTATAGATCCTGCTTGAGCTAAGATACTGGTTATTTAATTTTGCTCAAACTTTATGACTCTATTTCTGGGGTGGTCAGGATGATGTTATTGTAGGTTAATAGCAGTGTTCTGCCATTTTTATGTTGGCTTGTACATGCGCAACCAACATATTGCGGTAGTAGCAGAATTGGAGGCGCGGTCAGTATTGGGCGAATGCAGGGCATGCACCAGTGGGTGCGTCCCCCATTCCCCAATAAGCCTGCATGCCGGCCCCACACCATGAATACCTAATGTGGTGAGCACATCTAACGAAAAGCCCACTGCAATGCGAGCAAAGCTCGTCATATGCAACGGATCTCCCGATTGCTTGCCCTGGTAAAAAAGTAAAAACATGGCGGCACGCTGCCTGCCATAATGCCAGCTTCAGGGGTGCCCAATCCCCCTGTTGGCATGCCCTGACCCAATGTGTGTGCCAACAGGGAAGCCCACTCCCCATCGGCCTCATGCCCCCCCATTTGTTATGTGCCAAGGGGGGGTGCCAAATCCTTGGCTCCCCCCAATTTCGTTGTGTGCCGGTACCCCACATCTCCCGTCGGCTAAAGCATCCTGCCCCTTCAGTATGTGCCAACGGTGGTGCCTAATCCTCCATTGGCTAAAGCATCCCAAAAATACTTGAGGTGGCACACTGGGGCCCACCCCAGCATGCCAAATCACCTGAAAAGGAAAACCATCATGTTTTTTTTTTAAACCCCTGTAAAAAGAAAATGATCTCTTGTGGTCTCCTGCCCTCCCGCAACCTGCTTCCACCCTCTGTGCACCCTGCCTCCCTACACCCCCCTCACCCCATACTTACCTCCAGAGTCCATCACGACTATCTTCAGAGGGCCGGGAACACGTCTGCACTCTTCTAAGCCAGCAAAGAATGGAAGAAATGCCGGTAAACTGTATAATGGCATAAATAGGATTTTTTTCAACTTTGGTGCATATCTCAGCCACTTTTGGGAATTTTGGCACCAAATTTTCAACATGGTGTTTTTGGGACCCCTTCTCATGAATTCAGGCATGGTCATGGTGTTATTCCATCCCAAAAGGTGATTTCACGGTCCTTGCGCAGAATCACCTTTTGGGACCGAATAACGAAATGACAGTGCCACTGTTCATGAGTGGGGCTCTCAAAAAACCTATGTTGCAAATTTGGTGGAAAATATACCACAAAAATGACTGTTTTATGAGCGTGTATTGTGCAGTTCACATGCACTCTTGTAACTTCGTGAATCTGTAATACTTTCACTCCAGATATTCAAAACTGGCATTTTTCCACACCTCCTTACAGCTGCCATTTTACATATCATGGCCGAAATGTATTTTTGCATGTCCAGCGCAGAATAGCTTGGTCGCTGTGCAAAATCAATTTTTGGGACATTTTGAGGACATGACAGTGACACTGTTCATGAGCAGAGGTCCTTAAATGCCTATGGTGAAAATTTGGTGATGAAATTCCATAAAATGACTGTGTTACAAGTGTGCATTTACACAGTTTGCACGCACCCTTGTAACTTTCGCAAATTTGCAATATTTTCATGCCAGATTTTCAAGACTGGCATTTTTTCACATCTCCTTATGAACAGTACAGCTGTAATTTTTCACATCCTGCCCTAAATATGTTTCTGCACCTGTGCCGCACAATAGCATGGTCACTGTGGGAAATCAACTTTTGGGACTGATTAACAAAATCACAGCACCACTGTTCATGAGGGGGAGGTCCCAAAATGCCTATGCTAAAAATGTAGTTAAAAAAATCCCAAAAATAATTGGGTTACAGATGTGTGTTGCACAGTTTCTATGCATGCAGATGACTTCACCAATTTTTCATATTTTCACTCCAGATTTTCAACGTTGCCATTTTTTTATGCCTCCTCATGAACAATACAGTTGTCATTTTCCATAATGCCCTCAGTATGACGTGAAGAAGGGGACCATCTTATATCCTAATAAATGACTAATTTTGAATTTTGCATGCATCTGGCAAAATATTTGCATACCCTTTATGTTAGCATGCTATGTTGCTTTACACTGCACTTGTTCTGTGAGGTTTGAAATAAATACAAGACAAGCATTTTTTTAGTGACCTATGATGGCTCTGTGGGTTAGGCTTTTACCCTTGGTGCCAGAGACTGCAGGTTCAAATCCTCAGCTTCTATTTTTTTTTGTTTTATTAAAGATGGGCATTATTTTTCAGAGTTATGACAGAGACTTTTTTTATCTCCCTTCTGCAATGATGATGATGCCAGCCATTTTAAAGAGATCACTCAGTAAAGAGCAGTGAAAGTAAAGGGCTTGTGAGGGAGTTTTATTAATCAAGTCCTAGCCAGAGCCGATACGGCTGCAGTGAGCTTGTAAGAGCACCACTGCTGCAGGGGTACATCTGCCACTGAAAGTGTGTGAATGCCACACGCACTATGGCAGCCAGAGCCAATAGGGTTGTGAAGCACTACCAAGTAATGTAAGTTACATGTGCGTAGAAATCAGTCAATGCACAGGTGTAACTTGGCCATACATTGGAGGTGTTGCACCACATTTTCACCAAGGCCTTTTTTGGACCCCTCCTCATGAACAGTGCCAGTCTCATTTTGTTCAATTGTCCAGAAAGGAGATTGCGGAGCCCAAACACACTATTCTGTGCCACAGGTGCAAAAATGTATTTTGGGCAGGTTGTGGAAAATGACAGCTGTAAAGTTGTGAAGGAGGTGTGCAAAAATGGCAATGTTAACAATGTGAAGTGAAAATATTAAAAAGTAGCTACGTTAGGAGCGTGCATAGAAAGTGCACAACGCACACTCATAACACAGTTATGTTTCAGAATTTGTTCACCTAATTTTCAACATGGTCTTTTTTGGATCCCTCCTCATGAACAGTGCCAGTGTCATTTTGTTGAATTTTCTCGAAAGGTGATAATGCAGAGCAAACATGCTATTGTGCGCCAGAGGTGCAAAAACATGTTGGCCCAGATATTCAAAAGAGTTGAGCCATGCGCAATAGGGTTGCGCCTGCGCAAGTCCGAAAATGCACCATTCTGCGATATTCAGCAGGAGGCAGTTGCGCCCCCCAAATCACGCTGAGCAACAGCACAATGATAATGAAGGCATGCGCAACTGAAGGGGGAGGAACCATGCATAAATGGCGCGGTGTGATATTCAACAACTTGCAGCCATGCGCAATAGAGACAAGTTGTTGTGCTACAGCGGAAAATGAGCCAAAATAAAAAGGGGAGCAAGGGAGAGCGAAGAGCACTACAGGAAGCCACATATGAGAGCAAAACACAGCAGGACACACTGGGCAGTAGGGACACACAGGGCCAGGCAGGAAAGGGCACCTGGAAGCAATAGCCACAGGGGAAGGTGTGGGGAGACATTGCACAAGGGGGAGGTACACCACACAGCAGTGAGGCAAGCACAGGCAGGTGTTCCCGGTGCAGGGGAAGTAGCAGCGAGGACAGTGGGGAGAATACAGTAACAGCTGCCAGGGGGGGTGAACACAAGCCAGGTACATGGCCAGTGCCACCTTCCAGATGGAGGCCGTTATGAGGGGGGTGAGAAGGCAGGCAGCAGAGGGCCGTGGCCGTGGAAGGGCCCGTTGGTGGTATGCCTCCAACAGGCAGTACCAAGCCGTCACCAGCTTCGAGCTGTACAGTGATACCGAGATTGTGGGCCAGTACTGCCTGAATTGGGCAAGTCTGAGGCAGCTCTGTGAGCTGTGCAATGATGTGATGCAGGCACCCACACAACGGAGCCATGCCCTGTCAGTGGAGACCAAAGTGACAGCTTGCATGTGCTTGCTCGCCATGGGTACCTTCCAGAGACCAACTGGGGATACCACAGGTAAACCCAGTCGGCCACGTCATGCCACCTCACCCAATTCCTCAGTGCACTGCTGCCACATGCTGTGGAGTACATCCATTTCCCCAGCACACTGGCGGAGCGCACAGCAAACATACAGGAGTTCCACAGGGTAGCACATATGCCTGGCATGCTAGGGGCAATAGACTGCACCCATGTGGCCATCTGCACACCACCTGGCCCCCAGGGGGCTGCATACATCAATCACAAGGGCTATGCCAGCATCAACTGCCAGGTGGTGTGCGATGCCAGGGGGCACATAATCAATGCCTGTGCCACACACCCTGGGGGAGCACACGATGCCTTCATCTGGCACCAGTCAGCACTGTGCCACAGATTCGAGAGTGGGGATATCCCCACTGGACACCTAGTGGGTGAGTATGCAAACCACATGGACAATCATAGGGCCTGGGTGGGCATGGTCAGAGGTGACATGGGTAGTGGCCTACATGGCCAGAGGCAGGGCAATGCTGATCACCAAACTAATCTCCACCCTTTACACACAGGTGACAGTGGATACCCACTCCATCCCTGGCTACTCACACCCTACTGGCGCCCGTGACCCCATCGCAGCAATGCTACAAAAAGGCACACGCCACCACATGTAATGTCATTGAGCGGGTGTTCAGAATGCTGAAGGCACATTTCCATTGTCTGGACACCTTCGGCATTGCCCTACAGTACAGCCCCTCAAAGGCCTGTGGCTATTCCTGGCCTGTTGCATCCTGCACAACATGGTCAACGAAAGTGGGATAGCCGTACAGGTCAAAGAGTGGGAGAGCGATGGGGACGATGAGGACGCCGGTGATGATGGTGATGGGCAGCCTCCCCTTGGCCAACGGGACCCCCGACTGCTCCGGCTGGCACAGCTGTACCGGGACACCATCATGGAGGAGCACTTCAGCCAACCCAGGTAAGTCATGGGGCCATGTGCAACCACCAGTGGCTAAGGCACAACCCACAACCACGCATGGACACACACCAGGGGTGCATGCCATCAAGGGAAATGGCAGAGCATGGAACCACACACACAACCAGGGATGGGAGAGGTCTAACATGCCACACAGACAGACACACATGCACACACACACACACACACACACACAACGCACCAAACTTGCACAAAGGGTAGGAGGCACACTGACCCAGAATGCCACCCCTAGCCACACACATGTCCACAGACCACCACACCCACTGCCTGTCCATGTGCGTGTGTCAGATGCTGAGCACCATTGCACTTTGGTGTACAGCACAATGCAGGCATCATCATGCACACGCTACTGCGGACAGCAGCCAGGAGGGTGTGCAGATGGACTATGTGTCCGTGTGCAGGGCCGGGTACCCACCCATGCACTGCCCACTGAAAGACACAATGCTGCACATAGGGCAGCACCAGACAGTAGCCGCGTTGGGAGACAGGTCAGTTGTGCGACACAGTTCCCCGGCCACCATGGATGCGTGGGTGGCCCCGCTGAGACCCGCCAGCACTGACAGGCTGACCACTGGCCTCATGGGGTGGCACTGATGGTCCCCCAGGGGTTCGACTGCATGAACATGACCGTGCTCGTGCAGGGGTCTGCAGCACACTGAACATGCCTGCACCAGGTGTGCTCGGGATGCCCACAGCTGAACCCGGTGTCAACAGGGAGGGTGTCGCATGACACCGGGAATGGGGGGTGGACAGTGCACTGCATGGTGTCCGTGATGCATGGGCACATGACTGTGTGCCCATTGTGGCCATGACAGCAGTGAATGCCTGTGCATGCCTGTCAGTGGCAGCGGTCACATCCTCCCACAACCGGTCCATCCCTGCCAGGATCAAAGCAGTGTCTCTGCTGCAAAGCTCCTCTGCCCACTCCAGAGCCACACGCAGTGCATCCACCAACGTCGCAAGCCGCATCTGCTGCTGGACTCATGCTTGCAGTAGGCAGGTGTGCTCGTCCAAGAGGTCATCTGCCTCCTTGGCATCCTGTCCCTCAGGGTGTGCACAGCCCTGATGCTCAGTCAACCTTGAGGGTGGGCACTGTGCACCAGGACCAGGTCTGGGCATGTCCACAGGCAGAGCACAGATGCCGCCACTGGACCCTGCACCCCCAAGCCCATTGGCCGACTGCTGATGCTGCCCCTCTGGCTGCTGCTCCCCAGGGCTCAGTGGTGCCGCCACAGTGGCTGCAACAGTCCCACTGTCCTGAACAAACACCAGTGCTGCCCCACTGGCGCTGACAGGCACAGGCTGGGACTGTGCTGACACACAGGCTTCCATGGCAGCACCACCCACAGCCATGGCCGCGATGTTACCTGATGTTACCCGCGATGTTACCTGATGTGTGGCCATCCCGTGGCACACACGTGTCACTGCCCATGCCGTTAGCGACATCATCATTGGTGATGGACTCTGCACGGGCCCGTGTCACAGCATGCTGGCATCCGTGGATGCTGTCACGCTGGGACACGGGCAGGGCTTCCTCTGCACCTGTTACAACAACATCAGTGTGGACAGCCAGGTGGGCCCACTGTCACACTGAGCCGCATATGCCTGTGGAGGTGGATGGGCCCTCCTCCATCTCAAGCTAACTGTCCTCAGTGGACAGGCCCACCACCGCTGACCCATGCAGATGCTTAGGATCTGTAATGGAAAACAAAGTCGCGTTACAGTATGTGACCTACCCTGCTCCCCCCATAGACAGACCATGACTTACCATGCAGTGATGGGCCACCACCTGTCTGGAAGCCACCACCCAGAACACCCTCAATAGTACAATGCTGCATGCTTCCAGCAATCCTCTCCTCCTGTGGTGTCAGGTGTACCACCTCCGGCTGTCTCCCCCACATGTCGCAGCTCGTGCTGCCCTGATGGCAGCCACCTTCTCCTTTATCCTCCTCCTGTCTGTGCCCATCTTCTTCTTGCACTCCTGCATGGAGCACTGGTGGCTGCATGCAGGTTCACAGCACGTGCCACCTCCTCCCATGCAGCAGCACGGCTTGAGGTGTTCCCTGCCATCTGCTGAGAAGTGGCTTCTGATCCAGGTAGGCCTCAAACAGGGCTTCAGTCTCGGCCTTGGTAAAATTAGGCCTCCTCCTCCTCCCACCACTGTGTTCCTCCTCTCCCACAACTTGCTCGGTCATTATTTAGCCTGTAAGAATGGCTGTTGTTACCTGTGACTGTGCAGTCCCATGCATGTCCCTAAATCCACAGTCCACACTCCCAAACAGCATGCAACTCACCAATAGACTGCAGTAACCGACTATGGATACTGCAGCCCAATGTCGCACTTTTATAGCGCAACCCATGCAAATGAGGTGAGGCGCAACTTTAAGTGGATGCAAATTGCAGTGCTGTGCCATTGCATGGCTGATGATCAGTTTTGCATATGACGACTGAATATTGCGCTGTTGCGCTTTGCACAATTGTGTTGAACGTGCTGAGCCAGTTCTGTGACATGCATAGTACATACCTCACTGCTCATGCCCGGGTTGCTGATGCAAGCATATGCCGTGCTGCTGACATGCTTTGCACAGGAAGCAATGCAGGGCATGGCCACCATTCTGCCTGTGGCGCTATAGCGATGTTCACCTACATGGTGCTGTGGCACTGGGCCATCATAGGCGCACTGGGGCAACAGCGCGGTAGGCTGCTACTGGCGGTAGCAAACAGGCAGCCAATCATACTACACGCATTGGGTTCCAATGGCGCTTTGCGTGTCTGTGTGCCAGAGACCCTTGACCCTGTGCCCGACCTTTGCCCCCTAGGCGCCATGCTTCAGGCATGGGTGCACCATTATTGTGCTGTTCGGTGACAGTGTGATAAGGAAAGGCATCGTTGTACTGCACAGCATCTGCATGTGGGGAGCCGCGCTGCATAGCGCCATATTTTTAGACTGAGCAGAGAGAATGGTGCGCAGGAGGGCTGCTCAATGGACGCAGGTGGAACTGGCCAACCTAGTGGCCATAGTGGAGCCACACCATGGACCACTGTTTGGGGTGGCACCCCTGGACAGATCCAGGAGCCTGGTGTGGGAGGAGGTGGCCACTGCACTGAAGGAGGCCATTGGACGGGGGAGAAGTGCTGAGCAGTGCCGCCATAGGTATGGGGACCTGCGGGGAGGAGCAGGACTGCTAGCCTGCCTGCGGGGCGTGTCAGGAGGAGGCGGTGCCATGGCCAGGTAGGTGTTACGTCAACACACTTTTGTCTTCCATATGGGTATCACGGTTGTATGTGTCCAGCACATGGGGGAGGGACCATACAGGGTTGGCTGTGGTGGTGTTATTAGGGTGTGGGGTGGGTGGGTCTGGCTGGGTGGGAGGGCACACACCTGGAGGCAGGGGGGCTTTGCTATGGGATTGTACTGATGTTCCTCTCTCCATGTTTGCACCACAGGCTGGGAGGAATGGCACCTGGCCCGTGAACTGCGGCGTAATGAGGAGGAGGAGAGGGAGGCCAGGTGGGACGAGGGTCCACAGTGCCCAAGGGACCGGCCCAATGATGGTGAGTTCCATACCTCCATGATTACTATTGCATGCTGTGTAACAGGGTGGGCAGCGGGGCATGACCACCATCCATTGACACCACTGCCATGCACGCAAATTGTTACAGTCAACACTGTCCAGTGGCAATGCATGTCTGGGAGTGTGTCGATGGTGGTCCATGCATGCACCGGGTACACGGCTGTGCCACTGCCTTTACACCACATAGCCATGTCACTAAACGGCCACGGTGGTGCTGTGTGTGACTTGGCTGGTGGGTGTGTGCAGCGTTCCACATGGCTGTATGCACCTGGGTGGGCAGGTCATGTGGATGTGATCAATGTGGGTGGTCACACACCATCATAGAGGTATGTCCCACGACTGTATGCCATGCACAGTAGTTGGGTTGTATGGGGCTGTACATTCACACCTATTGACTGTGCTCCCTTGTCCTAGGTACTCACCAGCTCAATGACATCCCGGAGGCACTGCGGGAGATCCTGCAGGTGGTGAGGGCATCCATGGATATCCTTCACCGGATAGACGAGACCAGGGTCCTGAGGAGGCACAGGCAGCGAAGAAGCCAGAGCGGGGAGCGGCGCTCCTGTTTAAAGTCCCTCTGCCCCTGATATCCCCTACCCCCCTGTACTCACCCTCACACCCCTCCTTTCCAGTCCCATTGTCCACCCCTGCCCCTTATCCACCCCCACCTTGTTTGTGGCCCTCCCCCCACCTTGTATATATTGCAGTACATAGTTACCTTTTATATGTTGTTTTAATACAGTTATTTTGATATGAATACTGTGGTGGTATTTGATTTGCAGCGGGCTATAGGTGCCCAGCTGCTCAGCTGCAATGGTGTGCATGGCGTCAGGGGTGGTGCAGTCATGGGTATGTATGTGTGTCCACGTGGAGGTGACTATGGTGTGGGGGTAGCTATCAGTCAGTGTCTGTGGTGTGTGTGTTGTGCCCTGTGCACTGGATGACTGTGTGCAGTGGTCCATGGTGCGTGCTCTGTGTCCATGGTGCCCCTGTCAGCCCGTCCATGGCCTGTGCAGCTGACACCCATGCATGTCTGGACCTGCACGGTCTGCTGGCATGTCAGTGGTGGCAGTCCATGCAGGGCAGCCACTGTACCCGTCACGATGCTGGGTTGCCTCCTGTCACTGGTGTGGTGCATGTCTGCCTCAGGTGACACTGTGGCCTCCACAGTTGTTGACCCACCTCCATGCTGTGGCTTGTGTGTGTTGCAGGGGATGTGCACCACTGTCTGTGACTTGTGCTCTGGGAAAATGCTGGTGGCATACAGGTCCACTGTGCCTCCGCAGGGTGGCTGGCACTCCAGTGCCATGGAGGACTGTGGGTTGTGTGTACACAGTTTACATGGGCCCATGCTGGGGGCTTGGTTGCCCCACTACTGCGTCCCTGTGTTGTTGTGCCCTAGGGTATGGGTGGGTGTCTGTCCATGCACTGTGTGGCATCCGGTGTGGTGCATGCTTCCACGCACCACTGTGGGTGTCTGCACTGGCTGTTGTGACCAGTGCTGTGTCAGGGTTTGTCATTGGGAGAGTGTGCAGGGTGCTGTCCCACTGGTCGTGGGGTCTGGGGCATGCTCTGTCCCATGTGGGGTACCTCGTGTGCCGACGCATGGTTAGTCTCTCAGCAGTACCTCGGGGGGCTCTGCATGGTGGCACTGTGTATGCCATCGTTGCATCGCTGTGTGCTGCCACCAGCTGATGGGTGCTCATGGTGGGGCTGCCTTGCATGGTTCTGTAGTGCACAGGGTTGAATTGTCACAGTGGGGATGGTGGCATGCATGGGGTTTCCTGCAGTTGTGGACGCTGCTCCTGGGCAGGGTGTCTGGGGTCACAGTGGAGGGTGTGCTCTGCATTGGGGGGATGGTGTGGCATGGGGTGGTCAGCCCTCCTTGTGTGCCAGTCAAAGCTTGCCGGGGGGTGTGATGGGGCACCATGGCCCGGCTGTGGGATGGTTGCTGGTCTCCATGGACCACTGGTTATTCCAGCCCTCCCTCAGTTGTGCAGTACATGGGGTGTGGGGGGACGATGTCTGTTCTGCTGTGTGTTCCTCCACCCATCTGTGGCATGGGTGGTGGGCCCCTACCTCCCTGGTTATGCAGTTGCATTGCCCCTGCTGCTGGGGGGCATCCCTGGTTGCATTATGGCACCTCTGGACTGCTCAGCTGCACATCCCTTTTTGCTCAATGGTGCATCAGATCTGCTCAGCTTCCCCTCCCTAGTTGTGCTATGGTGCAGGTGGTGCGATATTTAGTCGTCAGCTGTAGGTGCAGTTTGGCTGGCTCACTTTTTGAATATCACGCCTCTTGTGCATGGGTGCAATGAACTTGAGCTTGCTCCTGCTATTGCGCACTTTTTGGGTGCAGTTTGAATATCTGGGCCATTTTGAGCAGGTTGTGGAAAATGACAGCTGTACTGGTTTGAAGGAGGTGTGCAAAAATGGCAGTGGTACAAATATGGAGTGAAAATAGTAAAAAGTGGAAGTGTTAGGAGCATGAGTAGAAGTTACAAAATGCACACTCTTAACACAGTCATTTGTTAGAATTTTGACCCCAAATTTGCAACATGGGCATTTTGGGACCCCACCTCATGAACAGTGGCACTGTTATTTCATGACTCAGTCGCGAAAGGTGATTCCGCACAGTGACTGAGAAATCATCTTTCGGGACTCAGTAACAAAATGACAGTGACAGTTTTCATGAGTTGGGGTCCCAAGACCCCCATGTTGAAAGATTGTGCCAAAAATTCCAAAAAATGGCTGAGATATCAGCATAAGTTGAAAATCCCATTGAATGGTGGTATAGTACGCTTACCTTTAATTCTTCAGTTTGTGGTTGGGCTTTGAAGAGTGCAGACGTATCCCGGTCGAGAGAAGATGACAGCGCCACCCTCCGAAGTAAGTATGGGGTAGGGGTGTGTGGGAAGTGGGTACTCAGAGGGAGGGTGGGGAGGGCGAGGACTGCAGCGATGACGAGGGACCATTTTCAGATTTACAAGGATGAAAAAAATGCAACGAGGGACCGTTTTCTAATTTTCAGGAGAAAAACAACAAAGAACACATTTCAGTACACTGGAGTGGGCTCCCAGTGTGCCACATGAATGGGGAAGGGGGTTAGACACGATGCTGACATAGGGATTGGGCACCCTGATGTCAGGCATAATGTGGGGAGGGGTGTAGCCAACGGGACAATGAGGGACCATTTTCTACTTTTCAGAGACCTACATTAAAATATTTTCAGACACTGGAGCGGGCTCCCAGTGTGCAACATCAATTGTGGGGGGGTTGTAGTACAGGGAGTGGCATTGTGCCATTCCCAACATGGTGGTAGCCATAGAATTGTGCATGCACATGAGCTGTGCACATGCAAAGTTCACTCATCAGAATGCAGAAGTAACAGCCGAAATAGTGTGGCTGTTATTCCATATCCTGATCGTTGTGGCTGAGGGGTTTAAGCTCCGTTGGGCTTTTGGAAGGATGCTTCCAAAAGGATAATGGAAGCTGTTGTGAGATCGGCCATTTTCAGCTGACGGAGCAGCAACGTGAGCGGCCATGGCGGACTGCTACCGACCATTGTGCAGTTTCGGAAGGATCATTCCAAAACTCCACTATGGAAGTGTTCCAAGGCCTGCTCTGGTAGCTCGTTTTTCTGAGCTGTCGCAAAATGGCTGCAGGCTCCGCCTACACAGCCATAAAAATGAGGGAGACTCCAAACCAGACAAAATTGATTGTCAATGCCCAGTAAATCACTGCAGTGTCTAAGTCCCTCATACTCTGTTAAGAACATTAACTATATCAGTCTCCTACAGTCATAAATTGAATAGAAACAGAGACTCCTCTACAGGAAATCAGCCTTTGTGTTCTCCTCATAATTTAGTAAAGCCTATCACATTTAATTAAGCTCATGACTGAGGTAAAACGCAAACAAAAAAAAAATAACCTGAATTAACTAAGATAATACGCTCGTTAGATTTCCTAAAATGACTTAAGATTACACTTTTTTATGGACAGCCAGAACAAACTAAATTAAACTAAGCCACGGTACAGCAGCTTACAGAATTGCTTTGAAGTGAACACTGTATGACAGCAGCTAGACTACATTCTTCTGCTCATGCTGTTTACATCTGTCAGTCATCCTCACAGGGACAAGCACGTAGAGGCACCTCAATAACCTAGCACATGCGCACAATGAGGAAAAGCAGAATACAAATTAGATTCTATCTTGAATTTACATCACTTGTACTCATGCTTCTGCATTCTGGGTGGCTGTGATTTTTTTTTTTTTTTTAACATGTAAGATTTTATTAAGTTTTATATAGTAATACAACCAAAGTCACAGCAACACATGACTCAAGTGTGCATTCAGTACAGAAGGTATCACAACAAAGCCAGGAGTAGCCTACAAGAGGCTAAATCTGACAGCTAGAGCTGAGAACCATACATTGCTCAAAAAATTCAAGCTGAGAGCTACGAGAATACAGCAAAACCAAGATATAGTCTACAGAATTAAAGTAATAACAGAGTGGTTACCAGGGTATGACAAAACTTACGTCCATCTCTGCTCCAGGTGCGTTTCCATGGAATCAGCATGCCAAGAAACAGGAGAAGGGGAAGGGGGTCAGGAGGTCCAAAGATAGGGAATAAGAAATGCCAGTGGAACAGGAGAGAAAAATTAGTAGCCTGCTACAGTGAGAGAAAGGTGTGGGGGGCAGGAAAGATTTAACCAGTAGACAGATTCCCGGACGGTGTGGGGAGGACTGAAAAGATATGTGAGCAGAGATATGCCGCCCACTTCGTATGAAACCTGGGGAGTCCTTGTCCAGCTACAGTGAGCCATTCAAAAATGGCTAGTCTGGCCAGGACTGCGCTCCAAGAAAGGATAGAGGGAGGTGTTGGTTGTCTCCACCTCATCAGAATAGCTCTTTTGGTTTCCATAATAGCGGTGAGAACCCAAGCCTTGTGAGGGGCAGCCAGAGGGTCGAATGTGGTAGAATCTCCCAGCAAAAGGAGATAGTGGGAGTGCGAGATCCTTTTGCCCACAGTTCTGTGGCAGTCATCCAGCACAGCCTGCCAGAAGTGTTTGAATTTAGGACAGGACCACAGAACATGGAGTAAATGTGCTGGGGATTCTTGGCACCTCCAACATCTATCATGGTCCAACACCTTAGCTCAAAAAGCTTTGCTGGCCTCCTGTACCATCTGAGTAAAATTTTCAACTGTATAAGCTGACTCTTAGCATTCCCATATGCCCCGTGTGCTGCTCTCAGACATGCGGACCATTGCTGTTGGGGAAGAGGCTGCTGAAGCTCAGACTCCCACACCAATCTGCATTTAGAGGTTGTGTCCAATTGTGAGTCCCTCAACACCCCATAGATGACCTCCGCAAGGCGTTGTCCCTGACTCGGCCTGTGAAGCTTAGTCAGACAGTTCCACCTCTCAACATCTGCTTGTTGAGACAGAAGGGGGTGGAGTGCACTTCTTATTTGGCAATATCTCCAAAAATCCTGGAAGGCCAAACCAAAGCATTCCTTTAGCTGCTCAAAAGATATCAGGGCTGTAGCATTAGGAAGAAGAAGGTCTTCCACCATCGTGATCCCTTTTGTCACCCACTGGGGCCAAGAGAGGTTTTTTTTGTCTACCATCACCAAACTATTATTCCAAAGGGGAACAAACCGTATTGGAGGAGTGGGCCAAAGGTGGGGGTACCCTTAATGGCCATAACCCATCACCAGGCTCTACAGATTTTGGACATTCTGGGGGTATGTGGGTGCTCAGGGACCCTCTTACCTGCTAGGAGAGAGAAGAGAGAGCTGTCGGGAGCAAGGGAGGATTTTAGAACAATCCATTGTGGGGGGGGGAGAAACTGAGCGTGAACCAAGTGGTGGCCTGTGCCATCCGAAAGGCCATATGATAACCTGCAAACCAAGAAAGCCCCAGATCTCCTCTTGACCAGTGCACTCTTAGTCTCAGGTGTCCCCAGCAGGCTGCCTTGCCTTCCCACAGAAAGGAGGATAAAAATGTATCTAAGGAAGAGAACAATTTGGGGGACAGGGAACAGGAAAATTGTTCAGTAGGTAGGAGACCCGTGTAAGTATGAACATTCGTACGGCCTCAACTTTGCCCTTCAGGGACAGCTGAAGTTTTCGCCATCGTTGAAACTCCGCAGACAGGGTTGAAAAAAGAGGAGAGAAGTTGTTTTTTTTCCAGGTCTTTCCAAGCTGGGGAAATAAAAATGTCCAAGTATGAAAAACCCTGTGGGGCCCAAGCAATTTTGGTGTCCTCAAGCACTTTCTGCTGCATCTGACATTCAGTGGGGAAAGAATTGTTTTCTTCCAGTTGGGCGGCTGTGATTTTTTTAAAAACGGGACTTTTTTCCCCATGTTTTATAAAAACTACATGCCTGTATGAAGAAAAGTAAATAAGAAAATATGAGACAAGAAACACACCGGTGAAGGTAGGGGACAACTCTTTATTTGACAGGACAGCTCCCAACCTGCAAAGAAAAGCACATAAAAAGGTGAATACCTGCGGTTTAAATGATAATTTCTGGGACTTTTGGTTAACTTTTCTAGTGTATATCTGCCTAGTGTAGTAGTTGCTATTAAATGAAACACCACCCATTTTGTAGAAAACTTCTTGCTGAACAAATATCATGTTCACAGTACTATGCTATCATTTTTTATTTTAAAGTTATTCACATTTGTTTGTTGAAAAAGTGAAAAGAAAACTGAATTTTATGCTTTTTTTTGCTAATTATAAAAAAATGAAAAGGTATCAATCAATGAAACACCACACATTTTGTAGATATTTATGTGCTGAACATTTTTCATACTCCCAGCACTATACTATCATTTTTTTTAAGTTATTCACATTTGTTTGTTGAAAAAGTAATAAGAAAATCAAATTTTCTGCTGTGTTTTGCTAACTATGAAAAAACTAAAAGGTATATACAGATGAAACAGCACTCATTTTGTAGATATTTGTGTGTTGGACAAATTTCTTACACACAGTACCATGCTATCATTTTTTGTTTTAAAGTTATTCACATTTATTTGTCAAAAAAGTGAACAAAAAAGCTTTGATTGACAGTTAGCGTTTATCCCACATATGTGGGATAAAGTTAGGGTGGTTAGATTTATCCCACATATGTGGAAATAAATGGAATTATGCAATAGATTTTGGCTCCACATCTATTGCATAAATTCATTTATCAGACATAAATGGAGTGTGATAAATAGGGGATATGACATGGCCTGACTGAAGATATCATATTTATCTTCACGAGAGGCCAATGATATCATGATATCTCACAAGTGGCGAAGCCACGGGTAAGATATCATGATGTCATTGGCCTTGAGTGAAGATAAATATGATATCTTCAGTCAGGCCATGTCATGTTCTGTTTATATAATGTATGTTTTGGCCTGCACTTAACAAAAGCTCCAGATGTCCACTTAATACAATCCCCTACATAGAAGTGATGGCTATTTCAACACAAAACTGCAGTACCTCTACCAACACAACAGATGCCATATGTTGTTGAAAAAATATATATGTGGTTGATCCTGCTACTTTAAAATTATTATTAAAAAATTGTTTGGTATTAAGTTTATGTAGTCATGGCTACCCCCAACAACTCTCCATACCCCCCTGCTCCAAAACAGCAGATTACATATATTATGAAAAGAAATCTGCTGTTGCCACTTAAAATCATTTTCATAATACATATCTGGTTGATCCTGCCTGCATCTTTAAACAAATTAATTATTGAAAAACAAAGTTTATCTGGTTGATCCTGCAACTTTCTTTTATCCACCTGTAACTGTAATGTAGCGTGACCGAGCGCTATGCCCTGAAATGTAGTGTGACCGAGCGCTAGGCAGATTCAAAAGTGAAGCACTGTAAGATATTTTTCATTAGGGAGCCTGTGCTGTAAAACCTACAAAATGCATCCTTTTCTGAATGCTGCCTGTATTTTGTGAAAAGAAGCTGCCGTGATATTGAGGGAAGAGCGAGTGAGGCGGCAGCTTACAGCACCAGAACAGAAGCTGGCGTGCGCTATCTGTCTGGTGTTGTAAGCTGCCATCTCGCTCTCTTCCCTCAATACTGTCGGCAACTTCTTTCACCAAAATACAGGCAACGAAAAAAGGATGCGACTATCGGGTACTAACACGACTTCAATAATATCTTGATGCTCACTGAATATGCCTAAGCGCTCAATCGTTCACATTCCGGGGCATAACGCTTCGACCACGCTCATTGAATACAAGTGTAAAGATGAGAGACTCAACTCGGAGACTAAGACTGTTTTCAATAATTGAGTAAGCTGAAACAGAATCTGAGGTATGTTGTGTTGTGGGGTGGGGCGAAGCTCATAAAGGTACACAGCAAAGATAGCTGGATGATGGAAAGTGAAACACTTTCACTTTCATTATGATGACGTATAGGAGTCTGAAGATATCAGTGATATCTTCACATGTGAAGATATCATTGATATCTCCATGACCTGGCAGATATATTACTTTTTATCCTGCTATTTATCCCAAAACATACATTGTATAAATCCATTTATCTGAGTAACTGTGTGGATAAATTTAATTTATCCACACAGTTCATACATCATGCGTGCCCCCTCTGCCAGCACTACTTCTTCAACATTACTCCAAACAACCAAGCTCCCAATCTGTTAATGCTCTTCTGCTACCTACAGATGTGTCAAGCCAGGATGAAGTGCGGAACTCCTGCAGAATATCACAGACTACTGCAATTTACTGCAGGGACCATTGTAAGTCAATGGCAATTAAGCCCTTTTGTCATGCAGGATTTTGTGACAAGTCATGACTGCAAGTTATCGTGCTTCATCGTGGCTGACACATCTGTTCACCTACATTGCTGTCCTTCAAACGGCTAAACCTCTGAAAAGCACCACACTAGGCAAACACACTTTCTGTAAAATGCTCTTTTTCTGAGTAACCAATTCTCACTGCACATATCGTTGTCCACCTCACGTCCCACTACACTACCCTCTGCTTCAGCTTTCTCACTTTCTCACCCAACCCCCCACCCCACTTCAGCACTGTCACTGTCTGTGCAACTCTGGATGCATATTATCAATGTCAGCCAGTACCTTTTCTCCAAATGTGCACAAATTCCTCTTTTCTTGCCTGTCTGCAGCCAGCATGCACTGATCAATCTCCGAGTAGTCTCATCAATCAGTCCTTCTGTGGTCTCACTCTTCCATGCCACAGATGGAACCACTGACTGATACCAAAATTCATTAAAACTCCTATCACCTCCAAAACAAATGAACATAAAAAAAAATCTAAAACTCTTTACACTATGTCATCCTTCCATGGTCGATGATCACTAGCGGCCCCGGGAAGCATCTGCAGTCGCTAAATGAAGCTGCCATGTTCTCCTCAACTTTTTCAAATCTCGCTCTGTCACCAATCAGCGAGCTACTCTATCATATCAATGACATGACAAAAAGCCATAGAAACCAGAAGCAGAAAGACACACTATCACAAAAAACCCTAAAACATTGCATTCTTTTTAAAAAAAAAGAAAAGTAGATATACTACAAGTTATGTGGACTGTCAGCCAAGGACTTCCCCTATTGCATAAATGAAATATGTGTGGGGGGGAGGGGGGCAACTATGTGATAAATCATTTTTCTTGTGTAGTTGCCATTGCCCTCTCGTAACCATCACTCGTGGCTGGATAAATGATTTATCACACAGTCGCCCTCCCCCCCGCATATCATATATATAATATGAAACCGTGTACACTGCTATTTAATATAGGTATTCTTTGCTTATTTATTCTTTGTTTTAGATAGACATCTTTATGTTGTATTTGTAATCTATGGATCTAAACTTTTTTACTGCATTGGTTGATATCTTTGTATTTGGAAAAACTCAAAATGATTATATGCAAACCAAAAACCCTCTCCCTGCAGGTCCCTGCTCCTGTTTGTTTATTTTATTTATTTATGCATTTGATAACTGGGTAAGTACACTGGTCCGAGAGACTGTTTTTAGGCATGATCCGCACCATCTAGATGGCACAAAGAGAAAAAAACATAAACACAGCATTGAATTACAAGGACATTTGACAGTAAGGCTGTTGACATTAGGATTATTACAAGTTCAGAAATATTAACATGTCAATTCTTTTTAGTTTACAATTCCAGGAGTCACACTGCGGATAACAAATTGTTCACATTAACAGAAATCCAGAACAGGGGGTATTGATTTTCATGAGTAATATAACAATCATAGTAGGAATCGTTGTTAATAGTTGCAGGATGCATTTGACATACAAGACTTTTTAAAGTGCCTTTAAAGGGAGTGATGCATTGCTGACCCCCCCCCCCAAGGAAGGCATTCATGCAGACATACCATCACTGTCCCTGCAAGTCTATGTTTCTAGAGTGCTGCATTGCTGAACCCTTCCCCTGGTGGAGGACATTCATGCAGGTATACTTCCACTCTCCCTGCAACTACTGTCTCCTAGAGTGATGCATTGCTGAATCCTCCCTCCCCCAGGACAGCATCCATGCAGGTATACCATCACTCTCCCTGCAGGTCTCTACTCCTAGATTGATGCATTGCTGAATCCTAACCTCCCCCAGGACAGCATTCACACAGGTACACTGTCACTCTCCCTGCAGGTCCCTACTCCTAGAGCAATGCATTGCTGAATATTCCCCCCTAAGGAAAGCCTCCAAGCAGGTATGGAGAGGGACTGTACAGAGGGGGACCTAGAAAAAGCTATCATCTTGAACAAATACTTCTGCTTAGTGTTCACTATGGAAGGGGAAGGGGGAACAATAAAAAGCATCAGGAGCTTCGAGGTGAGGAAAGTGGACACTAGTCCCTTTTCTGAGGAGTCTGGAAAGCACTCGCTAACCTCAAGGTGGGCAGTGCTATGGGGCCAGATGAGGTGCATCCGAGCATGTTGAGGGGGTTCTGGGTGGTACTAGCTTCACCTGTGATGGACCTATTTAACATATCACTGGAGACTAGAGAGGTCCCAGGGGACTGGAGAAGGGCAGATGTAGTCCCTCTTCACAAAAGTTGTGGCAGGGAAGAAGCAGGCAGTTATAGGCCTGTCAGCCTGACATTGGTGGTGGATAAGTTAATGGAAACTCTGCTAAATTTGTTTATTTAAAAATTGGTAATTGGGAAAGACACACTGAGAAAAGCCTTGTTTCTAGGTGTGACCCTGGGCAGAGGGGAGAGGAAAACAAGCAAATATAGTAGAAAGATAATTACTACAATTTAAAATGCAAATAACAAAAGTGCAGATTGGCAAAAGTGCAGATTACAATGTACATGTATCAGGAGTGGCAACACACTCTACAACCTGAAACAAAATCAAGCAACTGGTAGAAAACCACAGTGCAGAGAGCTGGGAGGCACACAATCATCCCAAGGGAGGGGACTTGAATGGGGGAGGGAAGAGGGAAAGGCAAGTCAGGAAGGGAGCTGACAGGTGCAGGAGAGGTGTGGAAGGAGTTTACGCTGGTACTTGAGTAAGGTTGGGGAGGTGAGAGATGGAGTGTAGAAGGGAGAAGGTTCCAGAAAGAGGGGAGATGATAAGAGAAAGCTGACTGACCAGGGTTGTGGGTGGGGGAGGGAGAAGGAGCAGGGATCCGTTGAGCAAAGGGGATATGAGGCAGATGGGATGGAAGAGATGAGCATGGATAAATACGAGGGAAGTTCCTCAAACTATCAATCAAAAAAAAGATTATTTATCCAGGCGAACATCAAACTAGTATTTAGAGATGAAAGAAGCACAATTTAACAGGATCCAGGAGGGAAAAGGAAGGATAGATATGGTACAGTGGAGTGTGCAGTGATAGGTATGAGGGGGATGAGTTTGTGGTAAAATGAATGACGGAGTCACAAAGGATGTCCAGTCTGGCAAGGGATGAGGAGGGAGAGGTGCAGTAAACCACATCAGCGTAATAAAAGACTGGTGACACCATTTTGGTAACTAGTACCCGGCCAATATGCGGGGACAGGCAGTCTTTATTGCAGTACAGGGCTCCAAGTTTGGGTCAGAGTTTAGTGTGAATGGCATCAATAAGAGCAGAGAAGTTGACAGGTCTGTAGTTTCCTGCCTCTGTCTTGCTCCCACTTTTGTGAAGGGGAATCACATCTGCCTTCCTCCAGTCCTCCGGTACTACACCTTCCTCCCATGATTTGTTAAAAAGGGTAGTCAGTGGTGTCACTAGTTCTCCCCTTCATTCTTTTAGAATTCTGTGATGAATCCCATCAGACCCCATTGCTTTGTCCACCTTCAGTTTTAGGAGTTCTTTCAGAAAACTTTCTTCCGTGAAAGGACTGGGATTGACCCCCCTATCCAGAGAGCTTCTGTTAATTGGATTAGGTACCTCCCCTTCCTCTTTTTTTGTGAATACTGAGCAGAAGTATTCATTCAGTATCCCTGCTTTTTCACTGTCCCTCTCTGCCCACCCACCGTCCATTCTATTCAGACTCACTATCCCTCCCTTTGTCTTTCTATGCTCCCTGATGTACCTATAAAAGGTTTTATCCCCCTTTCTGACCGAGTTGGCTATCTTTTCCTCAGTTTGGGCCTTTGCTATTCTGACTTCCCTCCCTGCTTCCTTCTACCTTAACTGGTACAGTTCTCTGTCCTGCTCCTTCTGTGTTTCCTTATACTTCCTAAATGCTATCTTTTTCTTCCTAACCTTCCCCACCATCTCTTTTGAGAACCATGGTGGCTTTTTCTTTCGTTTTGATTTATTTGCTTCACACAAAGGCTTGTTACCTCTGTGATGGCAGTTTTGATGTTTCCCCATGGTTGCTCCACCTCTCCTTCTAGCCTGTTTGCTAGTGCTTTTCTAAGGCACTCTCCCATCTTGCCAAAGTCAGCCCTCCTGAAGTCCAGTACCCTCACTTTTGCATGGCTTGACTCTGTAGCTGAGTTTGTCGTGAACCACACTGTTTGGTGGTCACTTGTTCCCAGATGGCTATCCACTTCTAGATCTGAGATCCTCTCACTGTCCCCATTTGAGAGTATGAGGTCTAAGATTGCTCCCTCATGAGTGGGTTCCAAAACTAACTGTCTAAGGCATGCCCCCTGTAGGGCATTGAGAATGGCCCTGCTCTTGGATGTGGCTGCAGCAAAGGTGCTCCAGTTAACATCTGGCATATTCAGGTCTTCCATCAACAGTATCTCCCCTTTCTCTGCCATCCTAAGGATGCCTTCTATCATATCCTTATCCATTCCTTCCCCCTGAGATGGAGGACTGTATACAACCCCTGTGCAGATTGTGGTGCCATTTTCAGTCTCTGAGGTGACCCACAGTGCCTCCTCTCCTCCCTGTTTACTCTTTTGTTCCATTGTTTTTATTCCTTCCCTTACATAGAGAGCTACTCCTCCCCCTCTTCTCCCCTCCCTGTCTCTCCTGTAGGTTGTGTACCCTGGTATGTTAACATCTCAGTCATTTTTCTCTGTGTACCATGTTTCTGTGACTGCTATGATATCCAGGCATCCCTCTTCCATCAAGGCCTCCAGTTCAGGGAGCTTGTTGCCTAGACTATGGGCATTGGTACTCATTACCCTCCATTTCTTGATGACCTTACCCCTTTTTGCCCCATCCCTGTCCTTATTGCCTTTGTCATTTTCTCCACTTACCCTTTTGCCCTTCTCCCTATCGACATTTCTATCTTGGTGTTTACCTCACTTACTATCCTGATTTTTGTTTTGTGGGGGTGCTAGGATTTCCCTGCTCCTTTCCAGTGCCTTCCCCCTTGGCTAATTTAAATGCTTGCCAATGAAGCATTTAAACCTATCACCTAGGATCCTTGTTCCCCTCCTGGACAGATGCAGACCATCGTGCCAGTATAGGCCTGCATCACTCCAGGTGGACCCCCAGTCCCCAATGAAGCCAAACCCCTGAGCTCTGCACCAGTTTTTCAACCACTGATTGAATCCCATGGTGTGGAGCACCTTAACCTCACCCATGCCATAGACAGGCAGCACCTCCAAGAAGGTTACCATGCATGCTACTTGTCTAAGGCCCCTCCCCAACTCCAAAAACTCTTCCTGCACTGCTGAGATCTCTTTCTCAGCCAGGTCATTTGTCCCTAGGTAGACAATGACATCCAGCTCCCTCCTCTGTGCAGCTGCTCTGGCGATCCTGAGGATTTGCTCCCTGTCCCTCCAAGCCATGGTGCCAGGCAGGCACCTTACCTCCCTCTCCCCTTCCTCCCCCAGTTCTACCTTCCTAACAATGGAGTCCCCCACCAGGAGTTGTTTCCTTCCCCTGTGGGGTCCATGCCACCCTCCTGTGGGTCTCCTTTGTGGAGGTTCCCAGCATCCTCCTTGGTCTCACTGCAGGTACCTCCATAGAGGAACCACACTTTGCCAGAATGGCATATGAATTGTGGAGAGGTACAGCTGGAGGGATGCACCTCTGTTCCACCACCTCCCTGAGCCCACTGTCGTCCAACCACTTCTCTTTCTTGGCAACCTCTGAGGCAATGGCAGTGGCCCTGGTGGTCCCTGGGTGGGAGAGGAGGTCCCCCAAATCCTGGCCAACTCAGCTTGAAGATGAGCAACCTCCTCCCTCAGCCCAGAGAGATGCCTGCAGATAGGACAACACTGCATCCTCCAGAACGTCTCCTGGAAGACTGCTGCTCCACAGCCACTGCACTGCACCACTCCCATCATGTCTTACTTTGGCCCCTTAACTGTTGTTTTGAATACTTACTCTTTCCTCTGTTTATTTATTTTTTCTCTCCCTACTTACTTACTGCCTCTGTGCCCTTTAAGCTCCTGATCTTCCTGTTCTGAGACAAGAAGTTCCTATATTTCTCAGTAGTCTCCTTACTTGCTCAGAGTAAAACCTCCAGCAGTAGGGGGGGATGGAGAGCTACTCTTTTCCTTCTAGGATGGTGAGTCTTTTGTGGCTCTATGATCACTCACTTCCTGCTCCCAAACAGGAAGTTCCTGTTGTCAGTCAAATCCTGTGCCTATAAAAGTAGAACTGGCTTAGGTTGGGGAGGGGTTGGAGTGGAGGGATGGAGGGCAATATAGTCCAGTAAAGAAGTATAGTTATAACAGCAGTTCCTTCCTTTTGCTGTTCTCTGCCTGTTCTCTGACAGAAGCTATCTAGGGCAGTTTTAAATCTGGCTTTATCCTGGCTTCCTTCTAGCTAAGCCACTCCCCCTACTTTACAGCTCTTTCTACACTTAGTTAATTGCACAAATAACACTTCCCTTCAGCCACTTGAGACAAACACCTAGATAACTGGACAGACAAAAATTCACTTCACCAACTCAGCGAAACACACTAACTCTTTTTTTTGTTTTTACCCTAAATTGAAGGTCCCAGTAGTAGAGTTCTAGTTCTTTTGTCCCAGTAGAGAAGTATAGTTATAACAGTAGTTCATTCTTTTTACTGTTCCCTGCCTGTTCTCTGACAGAAGCTATCTAGGGCAGTTTTTAAATCTGACTTTAACCTGGCTTCCTTCTAGCTAAGCCACTCACCCTACTTTACAGCTCTTTCTACACTTAGTTAATTGCACAGATAACAATTCCCTTCAGTCACCTGAGACAAACACCCAGATAACTGTATAGACAACAATTCACTTCAGCCAACTCAGCCAAACACACTAACTCTTTTTTTTTTGTTTTGTTTTTACCCTACATTGAAGGTCCCAGTAGTAGAGTTCTAGTTCAGAGGCTTCTTCCCTGACTGGAAGCAGAAAATAGCCTGAAATCAGTATTAATTTTCAGCAGTAGTGAACAGTTACTTTTTATAGCTAAATTGTTTTTTCTTTTCCCTTTTGCTACTTAAGAGTTTTTCTACCTGACGGTACTAGGTATTCCGTGTAAAACAGTACTCTATCCAGTGGCTGACATAGTGAGCTCTATTCCACCTCTTACATCATTAGCTCTTTGACCTCACTGTCTGTGACATCAAACTGACAAAGAAGAGCCAAACACATGCTGCTAGACCTGTCACTTGTGATGTCAGAATAAGTGAGGTCACAATGCTGACGTGGTATGAAGAGGGAGAGAACTAGATATGTCAGCTTTAAGGGAAAGTGCTGCTCTTTACAACCCACCTAATGTGATCAGGCAGAAACCCTTGTAATAAGTAGACTGAAAAATAAAAAGGAACAACTGACTGCTTTTAAATATTAATAGCATTTTCTACCTGTTAGGTTTAGTGCTATTAGCTCTTTAATGTTTAAAATGAATATTTCATTATTTTCCTCCTTAGGAAAGCAAAGCTCTCTGCAACTTGGGTTATTTTTCATGTGGCTTGATTTTTCCCTCTTGTCTTGAGGGTTTTGTGCATGGTGAGATTTTGCAAACTATTTAAAATAGTCAGGGAGAATCATAGAAACAAGCAACGGAATTTTTCAGCAGATATGGACCGCTTGGCCCAAACACTCTTCTTTTTTTCCTTGTCTGTACTGTCACCACAGACCCTATCTGATCTCTGACTACTTCCCCACCACCCATTTTCCTACCAAGATTCCTTTGCATCAATCCCGTACATGCTTGAAGCACATCACTATTTTTGTCTGCACCACCTCCCCTGGAAGACTGTTCCAGGCATCCACCAGTCTTTTAAAGTTTAAATACTTCCTTAAATCCCTCCTAAATTTTACCCTTTCCAACTTCATCACATCCCTTGTTCTTGTGCACCTTCACTTCTGAAAAATGCTTCACCCCTTTACCTTATTTACCCTGTGATGTATTTATAGATCCCTTTTATGTCCCCCCTTCATTCTTCACTTCCAAGGTGTACATATTGAGATCCTTCAACCTCTCCTCATAGGAAACATGATGTAGTCCTTGTACAGTTTATGCTGCCATACTCAGGACAGCCCCTATCCTGTCTGTTTCATTCTTAGATGTCTCCAGACCTGGACACAGTACTCTAGGTAGAGTCTCACCAATGATCAATACAGTGGTAACACCACCCCTCTCCTTCTGCTGGTGATACTCCTCCCTATGCACCTGAGTATTCCACTGGCCCTGACTACTGCATTGTCACACTGACTCTCCACCTTAAAGTCATCACATAGCATAACCCCAAGGTCCCTTTCCTTTTTAGGGACAGTCAATACCTCTTCTCCAAGACAGCCCACCAGTGCAGTGGTGGCACTACTGTGTGCAGCGCTGATGACCCATGTTCGGTAGCAAGCTTGGTGCTTCAAAGGGTTGGCCGGGGGAAGTTAGATGAGCATTCCAGGGTCAGCTCTCAACTTCTGGTGGTGGGATTGTGGTTCCTGGCACACTAGTGACTCCTAATGGAGACTGGGTATCCAGCATCCAGGACCATCTGGCAACTACAGAGCATCAGAGGACATCTATGGAATGGATGCTGGAGCGTGGCTGTCACAGGTTGACTTCATTGCACATCTGCACTCCTGGAGTAACCAAGTAAACACCCTGGTCATGGAGCTCTGTGAAGCCCCTGGACTGCCTCCTGAATGATGCCCCAAGTGTAATCCTTGGCTTGGGCCTCTGGTGAATCTTGGTCTTTTCTCTGAGCCCATCTTTGGGAGTGTCACTGTAAGGGGCATGCTACATGCCACCCTGTGAGGTGACCTGGTGGGGAATGCCAGGAGAGTGGTCTGGGCACTTAGTAGGAGGTACATCCCCCATCCATGTCCGGGTGAAGAAACAGAGTTGGAAAAAACATACCTCACTTCACATTTTATACACCACCACAGAGTTTCTGTGTCCTTGGTGCATAATTTTGTACTCTTTTGCAGTGAAACACACCTACCAAACCCTTGACCCCTCCTCAAGTTTTCTCAGCCTCAACTCATTCTCTCCACCCCTCCTGAGTGTCTGCCTCATTGCAAATTTTGCTGTCATCTGCAAATAGGTATACTGTCTCTTCCAGCTGTTCTGCAATATCATTTATAAAGACATTAAAGTGGACTGGTCCCAATACTGAGACCTGAGGTACCCCACTGGTCACTTTCCCCTTCCCAGAGTGTCAATTACCACCACCCTCTGTGACCTATCCATCAACCAGTTTCATACCCAGTTTACCGCCTTGAGTCCCACTCACATACTTCCCAGTTTCCATATGCACCTCCTTTGTGGTACAGTGTGGAAGGCCTTGATGAAGTATAAGTATGCCATGTCCATTGCCCCACCCTGATCTATTTCCCTGGTCACTCAGTTAAAGAAATCAGTCAAATTTGTCTGACATGACATCCCCCCTCCCATGAATTCATGCTGCCTCAGGTCTTGTAATCTGCGGGATTCAAGATACCCCACTAGCCTTTCTTTTAAAGGCATTTCCATTAAACCTTTCCACTACTGATGTCAATCATACTGGCCTATAGTTGCCAGCCTCCTCCCTGCTGCTGTTTTTATGGCTGTGGGTGGAGCCTACAGTCACCTTGCTTTACCTGGATAAATGGGATACCGTGGAATGCATTTTTGGACTTTTCAGTGTATCCTTCTATAACTGCAAATCACTATGGCAGTTAAATGAAATAAAACCCTGAGGCATTGTGCAGAATTCTTAGCAAATGTGCACACATTCCAAACAAATCTAAATATCTTTAAAACTATTCAAGGTGCACAAAAACAACTAGTGAGAAAGTTATTCAGGACAAAAAGACCTTTCTTATGAGGATAGTCACTAATCTCAACTATTTATATTTTGTAAAATATGGTCTTCCAAACCACCTCATTGTTTTTCCTCTGAGTGAACACAGTAAGAGTCATAGCAAACAATTGTAAATATCTCAGAAAATATGCAAGTTACCCATACACAGCCAACATGAAAGTTGTTCAGGACAAAATTACCTTTCAAATGAGGTTAGTCACTAATCTGAATTCATTATATTTTCTTAAATACTGTATAGCCATACAAAAGGTGAAATGGATTCACAGCAGGAAGGTCAAGTCAGACAAATCTAATTAATTTATTTGACTGGGTGACCAAAGTAGTAGACCAGGGAGGGGCTGTGGACATGGCCTACCTAGACTTTAGCAAGGCATTTGAAACAGTCCCACACAAAAGAGTAATAAACAAATTAACCAGCCTGGGAGTGGGTCCCAGGGTGGTAGCCTGGGTAAAACACTGGCTGGACAACAGGACACAGAAAGTAATAGTAAATGGAGTCCACAGTAAAGAAAGGGGGGTTACTAGTGGGGTACCGCAGGGTTCAGTACTGGGGCCAGTCCTTTTTAATGTCTTTATAAGTGACATTGCAGAGGGATTGCAAGGAAAAGCATGTCTCTTTGCAGTTGATGCAAAGATCTGCAACAGGGTTGATATGCAAGGTGGGGTGGAAAGGATGAAAAGGGACTTGGCAAGGTTGAAGGAATGGTCAGATGTGTGGCAGCTTTGATTCAATGCTAAGAAGTGCAAAGTAATGCACCTGGGAAACAAAAACCCAGGGTAAGAGTACACAATGGGGGGTGAGATACTGACAACAACAAAAATGGAAAGGGACCTGGGGGTAGTCATATCAGATGACCTAAAGGCGGACAAGCAATGTGAGAGGGCAGTAAGAAGGGCTGGGGGGATACTGGGATTCATAGGGAGAGGCATCGACAGTAGAAAACAGGAAGTGGTTGCCCCTCTGTACAGATAGTTGGTAAGACCACATCTGGAGTACTATGTACAGTTCTGAGACCCTATCTCTGCAAACACATAGGGTGGATGCTGTCCAGAGGAGGGTGACCAAAATGGTGTGGGGTCTGCACCAGAAGACATATGAAGAAAGACTAAATGAGCTTAAGATATATAGCCTTGAGGAAAGGGGGGGCATGAAAGAAACTTTCAAATACTTCAAGGGAATCAGCAAAGTCCAAGAGGGTAGCATCTTTCAGAAAAAGAGATGTGCAAGAACAAAGCGGTACAATTTGAAGATAGATGGGGGATGGCTCAGAGGTAATGTGAGGAAGTATTTCTTCATAAAGAGGGTTGTAGATGCATGGAACAGCCTTCCTGAGTAGGTCGTAGAGTCAAAAACAGTGGGTGAATTCAAGAATATATGAGACAGACGTAAGGCAATTCTAGTGTGGGGTAGGAGGAAGTAGGCTGTTGGTTAACTAGGATCTGCAGCTTATCCATTAGGTAGGAAAATGGGCAGACTAGGTGGGCCAAGCGGTCCTTATCTGCCATCAGATTCTATGTTTCTATGTTCTATGTTTCTATGAAAATTGTGAAGAAAAATAAAAATTCAGGTAATCAGATGGCCATAGCTTAAAAATTGAATGAGTGCAGCAACTGAAGCTTAATGAATAGGTTCATTAGAAAGGTATTTTTATACTAAACAACTTTCATACTGGTTGTTTACGTTAACTGCTATACTTTTAGAGATAGTTACTGTACATTCAATTGGTATAACTCCTATGAGAAATGAACATTCAGGTAATCAGATGGCCATAGTTTAAAAAATAAAATTAGTACAGCTTAATGAATAGGCACATTTGAAAGTTCTTTTTGTCCCAAACAACTTTCATACTGGTTGTTTATGTGTAACTTGTATACTTTTAGAGATATTTACATTTGTTTGGCATAAATCCTATTGCACTTCCAAACAGCCTAATTTTTGCAAAAAATGTACACCAGTTAAATGAAATACTAGGCTAGACCACCTTGTTTATCTCTTGCCATGTCTAATTTAACTCATTCTGACCCATTATGTATTTAGAACAGTTGGAGACAGAACTCCAGACTACTTTTCTTTGAGAATCTTCCTAAGGCACTGTGCAGAATTCTTAGCAAATGTGCATACATTCCAAACAAATCTAAATATCGTTAAAACTATTCAAGGTGCACAAAAAGAACCAGCATGAAAGTTGTTCAGGACAAAAAGACCTTTCCAATGAGGTTAATCACTAATCTGAATTCCTTATATTTTGTAAAATATGGCAGACGGGCATGGGGCCCACTTTTTTTCAGAGCGTGCCACCACTGTCAGCTGCCACTTCAAGACTGCTACTTCTCACACTTACTACAATCAGAGGAAAACCAGAAGTAGCCTACCAGCACTGAGATCAATATGGTTAAGGCACATTTACCAGAAACTACTGCTTAGAAAAGAAAGAGAAAGTGACTGTGATGATGAACAAGTTCCAGACCAGATCTCTCATGTGTGAAATCTCCTCCTGAGTCTGATTTTTATGGCTGTGTGGGCCAAGCCTCACAGATGTTACGTCATCATCAGATTTGTGTAAGATCACTGTGGAAGCATGTGACTAGATCACTGTCTGATGTGCTGTCACAGTGCTCTGGTATAGTTTCCAGTGATTCTGTTTATGCAGCCCCTCCTCTCCGTGGGCTGCATAAACATATCCCCTTCCTGGTGCACTACTTTTCCTTTCTGCAATTGTGGAAGTGACAGCTGCCATGAGCAACATGGAGGCGCTGACTTAAACTGTGAATGCATGAGTATCATGTATACATAGTCATGTCATTGCCGCCATGTTGTACATGGCTGACTCTGGGGCAAACTATACATGTGCTAGTATCACACAAGCGCAGTACTGTAATCACTGCAGTATTAGTTATGGCTGACTCTGGTGCAGTGAGAGCACTGCATATTCTTTTCAACGCTCTTGCCACTCCTAAAAGCTCTCAACAGCCATATCGGCTCTGGCCAGAGTTTGTTATTAAGCGGGACTACATCTGCCCTCCTCCAAGTCATTTGGAACCACTCCTGTATCCAGTAATTTGTTGAATAGGGCTGTCAGAGGTGCAGTCAGTACCTCCTTGAACTCCCTCAGCACCCTTTGATGCACTTTGTCCAGTTCATAGCCTTATCCATGTTTATATTCTCAAATCCTCTCAGGACTCTTTTGTCCATGAATGGACTTGTGTCTGCCTCACCACCTCCAGCATTTCTGCTGCTTTTATGTGGACCATCTCCATCTCCTTCCACTGTAAAGACTGAACAGAAGTATCTATTCAGGACTATCTGCTTTTTTCTGCTCCTCCTCCTCTGCACAGTCTCCCCTGTCCTTCTTAACCTCACAATCCCACAGTTATGTGCCTAAAAAATGTCTTATCCCCCTTAGTAACCCCTTTGGATATTCTTTCCTCAGTTTGTGTCTTTGTGGCCCTCACCACCTTCCCTGTTTCGCTGTGCTTTTCCTGGTGCACTGCCCTAGCTTCTTCCCTCTGTGTTTCTTTAGCTGTGTTTACATGGCTGACCTCACTCCTTCAGTGGAGCATTGCAGAGCTGCCCTGATCCAAAAGACGCTTGTCTCATGTGTCTGCACAGCCCCCCCTCAGCAGTGATGTAAGACGTGCTGGAGAGGGGCTGGAGGTCTGGGCAGTCGGCTGATGGAAGTGCCCGCAATGTGTTTCATGTGAGAGCGAGCGGTGCAGCCTGTCCACATGGTCACTTAATCTGCTCACTCCCGAAATCATCCCCAAACTTTCTGGGAAAGCTGAGCAGAGCAAGGGAGTGGCTTACCATGATTCAGTAAGCATCCACACGAACGCTCAGGTTGCTGCAGTGCAAACGCTGTTGTGTAAACATGGCTTTTGTGCCTCCTGAATGCTACCCTTTTAGCCTTTATCTTTCCAACCACTTCCCTCAAGAACTATAGAGATCTTATCTTCTTCCTGTTTTTGATCACTTCTTTTGTACAGAGGTTTGTAGCCATCTGTGTGTTTTACCCTATTTTGGCCCACTGAGGACTGGAGGTGGGCAGATGTGATTCCCCTTCACAAAAGTGGTAGCAAGGCAGAAGCAGGAAACTACAGACCTGTTAGTTTAACCTCAGTGATAGGGAAAATGATGGAATCACTTCTGAAGGAAAGAATTGTCGCGTATCTAGAGGCCAGAGGGGCACAGGACCCAAGGCAGCATGGCAGTGGGAAGGTCATGCCAGATGAATCTGATAGATTTCTTTGACTGGGTGACCAAAGTAGTAGATCAGGGAGGGGCTGTGGATATAGCCTACCTAGATTTTAGCAAGGCATTTGACACAGTCCCGCACAAAAGATTAATATACAAGTTAGCCAGCCTAGGAGTGGGTCCCAAGATGACAGCCTGGGTAAAGAATTGGCTGGAGAATAGGATACAGAGAGTAATAGTAAATGGAGTCCACTTGAAGAAAGGGGGGTTACTAGTGGGGTACCGCTGGTTCAGTATTAGGACCGGTCCTCTTCAATGTCTTTATAAGTGACATTGCAGAGGGACTGGAAGGAAAAGTATGTCTCTTTGCAGATGACACAAAGATCTGTAACAGAGTTGATGCACAAGGTGGGGTGGAAAGGATGAGAAGGGACTTGGCAAGGTTAGAGGAATGGTCAAATGTATGGCAGCTTAGATTCAGTGCTAAGAAGTGCAAGGTAATGCACCTGGGAAACAAAAACCCAGGGGAAGAGTACACAAAGGGGGGTGAGATACTAACAACAACAAAAATGGAAAGGGACCTGGGGGTAGTCATATCAGATGATCTAAAGGTGGGCAAGCAATGTGAGAGGGCAGCAAGGAGGGCTGGGGGGATACTGGGACACATGGGGAGAGGCATCACTAGTAGAAAACAGGAAGTAATTATCCCTCTGTACAGACAGCTGGTAAGACCCCATCTGGAGTACTGCGTGCAGTTCTGGAGACCCAATCTCCGCAAAGACATAGACAGGATGGAAGCTGTCCAGAGGAGGGCAACTAAAATGGTGCAGGGTCTGCAGCAGAAGACATATGAAGAGAGACTTAAGGAGCTTAATATGTATAGCCTTGAGGAAAGGAGGGAGAGGCGGGACATGATAGAAACTTTCAAGTACTTCAAGGGAATCAACAAAGTCCAATAGGGTAGCATCTTTCAAAAAAAGAGGTGTGCAAGAACAAGGGGGCACAATTTGAAGATAGAGGGTGGCGGCTCAGAGGTAATTTAAGGAAGTATTTTTTCACAGAGAGGGTTGTGGATGCATGGAACGGCCTTCTGGAGGAGGTTGTGGAGTCAAAAACAGTGGTGGAATTCAAGCATGCATGGGACAGTCATAAGGCAATTCTAGGGGGTGGGGGTAGGAAGAAGTAGGCTGCTGGTTAACTAGGATCTGCAGCTTATCCAGTAGGTAGGGAAATGGGCAGACTGGGTGGGCCAAGCAGTCCTTATCTGCCATCAAATTCTATGTTTCTATGTTTCTCCACCCCACCCAGCCAATACTACCCTCCATCATCTCTGAGGCATTCACCCATTATTATTAAAATCTGCCCTCCTGAAGTCTAGGACTCTTGTCCTTCTGTGGTTTGCCTCTGCCACCATCCTTATATTAAACTACACTGTAAGGTGATTGCTGGTCCCCAGATATCATCCCTCCTTGATATCTTCAATATGGTCCTTGTTTGTGAGCATCAGGTCCAATATTGCCCCATCATGACTTGACTGGCTGACTGGTTCGCTGAGAAATGCCTCTGCAGGGAGTCTAGGATTTCCCTGCTTCTAGTTTAGGCAATCACTGGTATACTTCATTCTACATCTGGCAGATTGAAGTCTCTCACTAGTAGTATCTTCCCCTTTTCTGTCATCATGCTCAGTGCTTCCCTCTGTGCCTTACCTAGCTATCCCCCTTGTTGAAGGTTTGTTTATCAGTACAGCGTGAACAGTGACTCCAGCACCTGTCTACATGGTCATTCACAGTACCTCCAGCCCCTTCTTTCCCACTGGCTCCCTTACATTTCCATTACATTGATACACTTCCTTATATACAGCACAACTCCTCCCCCCATCCTTCCTGAACTAAGTGCAGGCTGGTATGGCCATGTCCCAGTCATGGTTCTTTGTGCACCATGACTCAGTAATGGCCACAGTATCGAGGTCTACTACACCATTATGGCCTCTAGGTCTGGAATTTTACAGTGTAGACTCCCTACATTTGCACACATGGCCCTCCACACCTTACTCCCACTCTGTGAGCAGCCCCCTTCTCCCTTATGCCTGCCTCATTTTTCCCTCATTGTAAATTTTGCTCACATCACCCTAGTCCTGTACTATGACGCTTCCACTAACCTGCTTCCTGGGGAAGTTTCTTCCCATTCTACTGCTTCAATCTGTGTTTGTGTGTGTGTATAGGGGGGGGAGTTTATGCTTCCCTTTGTCTTTCAACCACACCCCTCAGCTAGTTTAAATGTTCATCAATGCAAGATTTAAACCATCAACTTATGACTGCAGTTCCCCTCCTAGATAGAAGCAGGCCATCACTTCTGTATAGGCCCATATTCCTCAAATGCGAAATATGTGAGAATTCTACATGTGGAAAAGACTACATGCACATCTATAGCCACAAGCCCAAGTTAGCCACTCACCTAGAAGATGCTGTACAAATCCAAGTCACAGAACCACTTTGCACTGTATTAGAAGGTGTGTGCCACATGTTCTAGTGCTGACAGTCTAGGAGTTACAATGGTTAGCTTGGTCGCTTGGTTACTTGGTTTTGCGGACAATAGAAGGCCATGGCCCATCGAGATTGTCCTCCGCATATAGTGGAACATTAACCCCATTTTAATTAAGTAGCCATTTGTCTAGCTTGCTTTTGAAAGTTGCTATTTAGCAGCAATCTACAATGTCTTGTGGCAATGTGTTCCACAGCCTGGGAGCCCCAATGAAAAAGTTTTGTCTTTTATTGTTATTAGTTCTGTTAACTTCGAGTTGTTTACTGTGTAACCTGGCTACAATCTTCCTGCTAGAAAAGGATATACTGCATTGTTTCATTAAGACTGGTGATTGAAGGATTTTGAACAACTGGAGGAGATCACCCCTTGTTCTTCTAAGTTTAAGTGAGTATAGGCCTGTTTGCTAGAGTCTAGTATCATATTCCAGGTGGACAAGATGAGGAACAAGTCTGGTCACTGGTCACCCTGCGCTGGATCTGTTCTATTCTTTTGATATCTGAGAACAAGTATGGACTGCAGAACGGTGATCCGTAATCTGTATATGGCCTGATGTGGGACCTATATAGGGTCATAATACATTGTTCTGTTTTTGAAATAAAGGTGTGATTAATCCTACGAAGAACTGCATTCGCTTGATTAGCTATTTTGTTACAGTGAGCTGAGGAAGACAAATCGTTGTTCACCAGTATCCATAAATCTTTTTCTGTGTTCAACTCTCTGATGCTAGTATTGTTTAGGAAGTAAGGTTGCTTTGGGTTATTTCTTCCCATATGTAATACTGCGTATTTTAAAACATTGAAGTGCATTTTGTTAATATGTACCCAGTGTTCTATGGAAGTGAGGTCTGACAATAGGTTTTTTTGTTGGTCTCATTATTTACTTTACCTCCTAGTTTGGTATCATCCACAAATTTTGTTAAGATGTTATTGGATGAGATGTTCATATTGCTGACAAAAATATTAAAGAGAGAAGGTCCCAAGATGGAACCCTGAGGAACACTGCTATACACCCTTCCCATATCTGATAATGCATCATTCACCCTAACCTTTGAGTTCTGTTTCTTAACCAGCTGTGTATCCATGAGACAATGGAGGGTGAGAAACCTAGGCAAAGGAGCTTATTTACCAGGATGGCATGTGATACTTTGTCGAACGCTTTACTGTAGTCAAGAAGGATAACGTCGACTGGGATATTGGAATCAAGACTTATGCTAATATGATTGTAGAAGGAGAGCAGATTGGTAGTGCAGGAGAAACCTGGTTTAAAACCATGTTGTGATGTATCTATAATGTTCAGAGACTTCATTTCTACTTCTATTAGGGATTTGATTATTTTTTCCATTAGTTTGCAGGGGATTGAAGTGAGGCTGATTGGTCAGTAATCTTCTGCTTTAGAATGTGAACCATGTTTAAAGATGGGGGTGACACTGGCAGTCAGCCAATCAGTTGGAACTCTAGATTCATGAAGGGATTTGTTAAAAATAATGGTTAATGGTAGGGTAATGGTGTCTTTTGTTCCTATAAGGAATTTGGAATTTTTGTTGTCTGGGCCAGGGCTTGTTGTTTGTGTTAATCTTCCAAATAGTTTCTTGGTGTCATGTAATGAGACCTTGTAGTCAGTAGAACTGGGAAAATAAATTGTAGGTGTTGTCTGTAAGTCATCGTGCTCAAATACTGAGGAAAAATATTTATTAAGCACAGTGGCAGTTTCAATATGAGAGGTAATAGTTGTATTATTTATGATTAATGGTCCCACCAAATGAGTGTTCCCCTTTTTGTTGTTTAAGTAGGAGTATAGGGCTCTGTGTGAGTTATTTGTGTGTGCAATTTGAAATTCAAGGTTACGTTTTGCAAGTTTAATGAGTTTTTTTTAATTCTTTAATGGCTTCCCTGTATTTGATTAATATGTCTTCCTTTTGATTTATGGGACATTTTTTTTAATAATGAAAATAATTTTTGTTTACATGTAATTTGTTTTTTAATGGATCCATTGAACCAAGCAGGAATTTTTCCTTTGATGTTATATTTGTTCCTTTCAGAGACATATAGTTGTTCCAGTTTGTAGATTTTAGACTTTAATAAGACCCAGGCTTCTTCGATGATAAGGGGGGGAGAATGTGATCCCACTGTGAAGCATTTAATTGTTCATTAATTTTGTGAAAGTTTGCCCTATCATATTGCTTGATCTTGAGTTTGTTAAATTGGGGTTGGTGGTTAAGGGGAATAGTAAAAAATATAGACATGTGGTCGCTGTTATCAAGGGGGTCAGAAATATGAAGATTAGTTATGATAGTATCTAAGTTTGTTATGACAAGGTCTAAAATGTTTGTTCCCCGGGTAGGTTCCCTAATGAGTTGGTTAATGCCCAAGTCTATAACGGTTGTAAGTAGCTGTTTGTCATGTTGGCTTAGGCTTGTTAGGGTCTCCCAGTTTATGGAAGGTAGGTTGAAGTCCCCCAAAATGAGGACCATGCCCTTGTTTGCTAACTGAGAATTTTTTTTGGTTATCTGTATGGTGTGTTCAATGTCTATGGGGGGAGGAAACGATAACAGGTGCAGACCAAAATCTGGGGAAGGCACATGGGCTGAATGTGTACCCATATGCTCTCTGATTGGGTTTTAGCTGAGGATTCAAAAGATAGGGTGTTATTTCTGATGTATAGTCTCACTCTTCCCCTTTTTCTGTTAGCTGTTCTATTTTTGAAATAATGTTTAAATCCGAGGATTTTTACTGTCCATCGTTTATCAGAATTGCCCCAGGTTTCTGTTATGGCAATTTGGCTTGTTTGATAATATTAAGAGAGCAGGCATTAAGGATTAAAACATTCAGATGGTTATGGTACGATGATGGGTATCTGTAATATGAGATCTGGGTATTAACCCACTCTTCCCCCCCTTGTCATAAGTTTAAATGATTGTTAATGAATGCAGTAATCTTGTGTAGCAGTAGTGTACTCCCCCTTCTGCTGAGGTGTAGACTGTCCCAACAAAATAGGGATGGATTGTCGTGGAATTCTTCCCAATGTGTAAGGCAGGAGATATTCTGCTTATAACACCATTTGCGCAACCATTCATTCAAGGCTTTGATTTTGGTTGTGATCTGATTTGTGGCTCTTGGGACTGGCAGTATCTCAGACAGGCATATATTACACTCCCTTTATACCAGTATGTTGCAAACAGAGACATAGTCCTGCTTAAGATGTTGTAGAAGAGTTCTAATGATGTCATTTGTCCCTGCATGAATGACCACTAGGGGGTTTTCACCAGCTGGTGACAGTATTGTTTTTACCATGGATGTTATTTCAGAAATCCTCGCCCCTCAGTAACGTGAGCAGGTTCGGTGTTCTTTGTCTGGATTGCAGACAGCCCGGTCGATGTATTTTGTAATGGAATCCCGCAGAACATACACCTGTTTAATTACTGAATCAGTTTTTGGAGGGGGTTCCACTTGAATTATGGTGGGGGGGCACTGGTGTTTGGGTCTGCAGGGTGGAATTTTGGTGACTAGATGGTAGAGATGTTGTGTGGTTAGAGTGTTTAGTATTAACAGCGTTTGTGCTGAGATCTGGGCTAGTGTTAGTTACTTCATCAGCAGTTAGTGGTAAGTGCTCAAAGGAGTTATGCAGAATGGAGCACGTGATGTAGACAGCCATGAGTGAGCTCCCTGTGTCTGCTCCAGCCAACCGTTAGGTTTTTCGTGAAAATAACTCATATTATTTAAAAAATTGTAAAAAAAGAACTTTGCCAGACATCTAAAGAGATTGAGCAGAGGATACCATTAATATTACAGTGAGTGGAGGTGGAGAAGAGAAGAGAAGAGTTTTGCCAAAAAGAATGCCCCCTTCCACGCCGGAGAAAGGCCCCAAAAAGCCTAGGTCTGCAAGTTCGACTGACCCACCTGAAGCATCTGCTATGTCTGAGGATCAGGAACCCTTAATGCTAGCAAGGTTCCTAGCAGAATTCAGACCTTTTAAAGACAAGCTGCGATCCCTAACCTCAGAAATCAAAACCATTTCTGTGGCTCTGGAGGATGTTTCCCGACAGACGTCAGACTCGGAGGTAAAAGTGCACTCCTTGGAAAAAAGAATGGACAAAATAGATCCAGAGATTGTGGCTACAAGACAGAAAATCACCAGAATTGAGGCAAAGCTGGAAGATTTAGAGGTTCGCAGTAGAAGGAATAACATGGTCTTGATTGGGCTGCCCGAAGCTGAGGAAGGGCAAGACATTATTAAGTTCATCCAAAAATTTGTGGAAAAAGTGGATGGACCCGCACCATTCATAGAAACATAGAAACATAGAATTTGACGGCAGATAAGGACCGCTTGGCCCACCCAGTCTGCCCATTTCCCTACCTACTGGATAAGCTGCAGATCCTAGTTAACCAGCAGCCTACTTCTTCCTACCCCAACCCCCCAGAATTGCCTTATGACTATCCCATGCATGCTTGAATTCCACCACTGATTTTGACTCCACAACTTCCTCCGGAAGGCCATTCCATGCATCCACAACCTCTCTGTGAAAAATACTTCCTTAATTACCTCTGAGCCGCCCCTCTATCTTCAAATTGTGCCTCTTGTTCTTGCACACTTTTTTGAAAGATGCTACCCTCTTGGACTTTGTTGATTCCCTTGAGGTACTTGAAAGTTTCTATCATGTCCCCCTCTCCCTCCTTTCCTCGAGGCTATACATATTAAGCTCCTTAAGTCTCTCTTCATATGTCCTCCGTGCAGACCCTGCACCATTTAGTTGCCCTCCTCTGGACAGCTTCTATCCTGTCTATGTCTTTGCAGAGATTGGGTCTCCAGAACTGCACACAGTACTCAGATGGGGTCTCACCAGCTGTCTGTACAGAGGGATAATAACTTCCTGTTTTCTACTGGTGATGCCTCTCCTATGCATCCCAGTATCCCCCAGCCCTCCTTGCTGCCTTCTCACATTGCTTGCCCACCTTTAGGTCATCTGATATGACACCCCAGGTCCCTTTCCATTTTTGTTGTTGTTAGTATCTCACCCCCATTGTGTACTCTTCCTGGGTTTTGTTTCCCAGGTGCGTTACCTGCACTTCTTAGCATTGAATCTAAGCTGCCATACATTTGACCATTCCTCTAACCTTGCCAAGTCCCTTCTCATCCTTTCCACCCCACCCTGTGCATCAACTTTGTTGCAGATCTTAGTGTCATCTGCAAAGAGACATACTTTTCCTTCCAGTCCTTCTGCAATGTCGCTTATAAAGACATTGAAGAGGACTGGTCCTAATACTGAACCCTGCGGTACCCCGCAGTAACCCTCCTTTCTTCTGAGTGGACCTCCATTTACTATTACCTCTGTGTCCTATTCTCCAGCCAATTCTTTACCCAGGCTGTCATCTTGGGACCCACTCCCAGGCTGGCTAACTTATATATTAATCTTTTGTGTGGGACTGTGTCAAATGCCTTGCTAAAGTCTAGGTAGGCCATGTCCACAGCCCCTCCTGATCTACTACTTTGGTCACCCAGTCAAAATCTATCAGATTCGTCTGGCATGACCTTCCGCTGTGAATCCATGCTGCCTAGGGTCCTGTGCCCTTCTGGCCTCTAGATACGCGAATCACTCTTTCCTTTAGAAGTGATTCCATCATTTTCCTATCACTGAGGTTAAACTAACAGGTCTATAGTTTCCTGCTTCTGCCTTGCTCCCACTTTTGTGAAGGGGAATCACATCTGCCCTCCTCCAGTCCCTGGTACCACCCTATCCTCCCATGATTTGTTAAAGAGGGTAGTCAGTGGTGTCACTAGTTCTACCCTTAGTTCTTTTAGAATTCTGGGATGAATCCCATCAGGCCCATTGCTTTGTCCACCTTCAGTTTTAAGAGTTCTTTCAGAACCCTTTCTTCTGTAAATGGGCTGGTATCAACTTCTGTATCCAGAGTGTTACTACTGTTTGTTTTATGTACCTCCCCTCTTCCTTTGTAAATACTGAGCAAAAATATTTGTTTAGTATCTCTGCCTTTTCACATTCTCCCTCTGCCCACCCTCCCTCCCCTTTATTAAGCCTCACTATCCCTCCCTTGGTCTTCCTTTTGCTCCCTGATGTACCTATAAAAGGTTTTATTCCCCTTCTTAACTGAGTTGGCTATCTTTTCCTCAGTTTGGGCCTTTGCTGTTCTGACTGCCTTCCCAGCCTCCTTTGCTTTAACTGATACAGTTCTCTGTCCTGCTCCTGCTGCAATTCCTTGTACTTCCTGAATGCTTTCTTTTTCTCTTGAACCTTCACTGCCACTTCTTTTGAGAACCATAGTGGTTTCTTACATCATCTTGTTTTGTTTATTTGCTTCACACAAAGGCTCGTTACCTCTGTGATGGCTGTTTTTATTATTCCCCATTGTTCTTCCACCCCTCCTTCCCGCCCATTTGCTAGTGCATTCCTTAGGCACTCACCCATTTTGGCAAAGTCAGCCCTCCTAAAGTCCAGTACTTTTGTCTTTGTATGTCTTAACTCTATTGCTGTGTTTATGGTGAACCATACTGTTCGATGGTCACTAGTTCCCAGATGGCTACCCACTTCTACATCCTCTCATTCGGGGCAAAATATTCTATTGAGAGGGCCCATAGAGTCCTTAGACCAGTTCCCCCAGCTGGATTGCCCCCAAGACCCCTGATCTTCCATTTTCTCAATTTCCTCAAAAGGCAACACTTTTTAAGCAAAGTTAAGGAAGTTCAGGAATTAAACTGGGAAGGGTCTAAGGTGAAGGTTGCCCAGGATCTCCCTCCCTTGGTGAGACAGTGATGCACTGCCTTTCATCCGTTGGTCTCAAAATTAATAGCCACTAGGATCTGATTTAAAATGATCTACCCAGCGAATTTTGCAAGTTTTAGTCTCCGGATCCTGGCTTAAGTACGAGGACCCTGAGGCAGCACATGATGGAATGAAGAAAGCCCTACCAGATTTATTTCGGGACTCATGAACAGCATGGTGTGACAAGCCTACACTTGGATGGTAGTCCTGTAGGGTGCAATGGTGCATAGAAATTTAAAAAGCCATCTGCCTTCGTCTGGAGACAGGACTGCTGGATCTGTTCCACTGGAGATCTGTGCATCTGGTTATGGATATGCCGTAGCGCAAAAGCGGGTGATAACTAAACTGGACTTTATAACGTTTATAATTGTTCATTGTCATAGGGCTTGAGGGAGAGTTGAGAAAATGACATACCGATCCTTGTGTTGCTGGTTTCTCTTTCTAAGTTTTTTAGAAAAAAAAATAAAAATAAGGGAAAGAATTAAGATGAAACTCTGCACTTCAAATTAAGATGATGTCTGGCTTCCTTGAGCGAACACTAGAGGGAGCCAACAGACCAGTTCTTTTTATAATTTAGAAGGGACATAAGGAATATAAAGCAGAACAAGCCTAATTGCGTTATCCTTTTTTCACTGCAGGGGAGTACAATAATTTTTAAGGCAAACTGACCCAGGGGAGAAAATTTTGTTTGGGACTTACTATAGTACCCCCACTCATGCTGAAAATAGAGGGAAGTTCAGTTAAATATTACTTATGTTAATATGATGGGATAGATTCCCATGCTTCCCAGAAGTGGACAATATGTTTGGGTTAAATAAGGGTGGCTGGAGAGAGGGAGTTATAGTGTTGGTAGTCTGTGGAGCGAAGCCTATAGTAATTTGGAGGGGGGGTTGGGTTAGTAGTTTAGTGATATGTAATGTCGATAGTTGGGGGGCTGGGGGTTATATAAAGGTTTAGGGAGGGAAATTCAGCACAGTCTCTGCAAAATATTGTTGGGTCCTTAAAAAAGTGAATAAATATCCAGCATTGTTGTATTTACTATGTATAAGTGGTCCCTGGTGGTCTAGTGGTTAGGATTCGGCGCTCTCACCGCCGCAGCATGGGTTCGATTCCTGGTCAGGGAAAAAAGTGTTTCTTATGCAGTGTCAGTGGCTCAGTAGGTAGCACACTCGCCTCTGAGGCCAGGAGATCAGAGGGCTGTGGGTTCAGTTCCCACATCTGGCACTTGGGTTAATATCCCAGTACTGACACTGTAATGCAGCATGAGAGGGGTGCTGCATTTCTGAGGTGCCGTCTTTCGGATGAGACGTTAAACTGAGGTCCCATCTGCCTGGATTGGTGGTAGTTCAGGTGGATGTTAAAGATCCCATGACACTTATCGAAAAAGAGTAGGGGAATTTCCCCGGTGTCCTGGCCAAATTTCCCTCATTCACTAAAAATACCACCAACAGTTTAATCTGGTTCAAGGTCAGTTGGCATTCATCTGTATCTCTCTCCCCCGGGTCGTGCCTGAAAATAGGCAGGATTTGTCTAGTGCACTTACCCGGTCAACAAAAGCTAAATAAATAAAATAAAATAAGTAACAATGTCTCAGAACATTAAGATTGCAACGTGGAATGTTAAAGGACTCCATCAACGAGTAAAGCAGTACAAGATTCTTAAGCACCTGGCATTATTATCTTTAGATGTTGTTTTAATTCAGGAATCACACTTACTTGATTCAGAAACAAGTTGTATGAGACGACAGCAGGTTGGTCATGTTTTTTTCTGCAGGGATTGCTTCCAATAGGGCAGGAGTATTGATTTTAATTAGTAGGAGTGTCTCTTTTGTTCTTAAGCAAGTGATCAAAGACCCAGAGGGTAGGTTTGTCATTGTTCATTGTACTTTGTTTGCAATGCAGATAGTGTTAGGTAGTCTATATGGGCCTGATATAGACTCGCCTGATTTTTTTACACAGTTTGTGGAGCTCCTATATCCTTTCTTATCCCTGCCAATTATTTTAGGGGGTGATATAAACACTGTCATGGATCCATTAATGGACCGTTCTTCAGGTGTGAGTAAGACTCAATCACCTGCTCAAAGAGCCCTACAAGAGCTACTAGAACACAATGCTTTGTGTGATGTGTGGAGGGTTTTACATCCCTCAGAGAAAGAGTACACATGTCTATCACCAGTCCATAAAACAGCTTCACGCATCAATTATATCTTTCTTTCTCAATCCCTTCTTTCTGGGGTTATCGATGCTTCTATATGCTTCTATACAATCAGGTCCCCCCTCCAATCATTCCTCAGTAACCTGCCAAATTGCCCTTGCATTTTTACCCAAGAGAACAACCTGATGGAAAATTAATAATCAATTGTTGAAAGACCCCCACATACTAGAAACTCTTAATAGGAATATTGAGCAGTTTATTGAAACTAATCTCCATTCGATATCTCAACCAGATTTAATATGGGGAGCGTTTAAAGCATTTATTAGGGGAATCTTAATTAGTTTAGGTACGCAAAGGAAAAAAGAGAAAGAAAGAGAGTTAAACATGTTACTTGCGCAAATTCGGGCGATTGAGGTTAGGCTTTCTCAAGGTTTTTTGGAAGCCCTTCAGCTGGATCTGACTAAACTAAAAGATGCCTGCCTTGAGATACTGAGGGACAAGGTAGAGTTCGCAATTTTGAGAATGAAGGCAAATAATTCAGACCAGAGAGAAAAGGCAGGGAGGCTATTAACACTTCGGGTCAAGCAGCAAGAAGCTAATAGATACATCTCCTCAATTTGTTCCCACTCTGATGGTTCCCTAAAAACATCTCCTACGGAGATAGTTGCTGAGTTCAAAGAATACTACACACAGTTGTATAGCTCAAAGGTGAATTCAGCATAAGACCAGGATTTAGTTGCATACTTAGAGGATTCGGGTTTATCTTCACTTTCTGATTCTCAGCAGAACTTACTCATATCCCTGATTTCCTCTAAAGAAATCCTTGGTGTTATTAGTAGTCTACCTTCTGACAAATTGCCTGGTCCCGATGGTTTTTCGGCTAATTTTTATAAAGTATTTCAAAACCAGTTAATTCCCTTATTACTCCCTCTCTTCCAGTATGTTTTGTCGGGATCAGCCACTGACCATACATTGTGGGAGGCCTTAATAATTCTTGTTTTGAAACCGGATAAGAACCAAGAATTAACCACTAGTTATCGCCCAATTTCCCTGATGAATCAGGATATCAAGATATTGTCTAAAATACTAGCTCAATGCCTTGCATCAATTTTGCCTGACCTTATTGGACCTGAACAGGTTGGGTTTATGTGGGGTCGGTCCTCAATTGTTCATCTTTGAACCCTGTTGCATGTTCTTTCGGTGTCCAGAGATGCTACTTTTCCAGCTGTTTTGGTCTCTCTGGACGCCGAGAAGGCATTCGACAGGGTCGAATGGAACTTTTTATTTTCTGCTCTTAAGGCTTACAAGTTTCCTTTACGTTTTATAAATTGGATTAGGGCCCTCTATAGTACTCCATTGGCTTGAGTGAAGGCTAATGGGGCGGTATCTAAACTTTTTACTTTGCATTCGGGAACCAGGCAAGGTTGTCCGCTATCCCCTTTGCTTTTTAATTTATACCTCGAGCCCCTTATACGCCGTTTAAATCTTTCCCCAAAGATTCAGGGTATTAATATTCAGGGGCATAATATCAAAGTTTCAGCTTATACTGATGATCTCTTGTTACAGTTATCGCATCCAAATGCATCAATCCCCCCTGTGTTATCTATCATTGAGGAATACTCCCATTTAACTAATTACAAACTAAATATTGATAAAACTTTGGTCTTTCCGCTTAATAACAAGGTTCTTAAATCCTCTATCATGGAGTTGGGCTTGGCCTGGACACCAAACTCTTTTAAAATACCTAGGGATTCAAATCACCAGGAATTCGGCCTCACTTCAAAAATGAAATTTAGATGTGTTAGTAAATACCATAGGGGCAGATTTAGACAGATGGTCCAAATTATCTATTTCATTATGGGGCCAGGTCAACTTAATCAAAATGAATGTTTTTCTCAGGATTTTTTATCTCCTGTATTTACTCAACATCTGGTTACCGATGGCCTGTTTTCGTAAAATTAATAGTCTGATTACTAAATTCATTTGGGCCAATAGGCAACAAAGGATTGCATTTCACAAGTTAGTGGCTCCTAAGGATAAAGGAGGTCTTCATCTCCCTTACTTAATGTTTTATTATTGGGCAAGTCACATTGTTAAATATATAAAATGGTTGGGACATGTAGAAGAAGTGAATCCTTCGGTATTTGTTCCTGTCTGGCTTAAAATTGAGTTGTCTCTGATCCAGGTAAATGGCTTAATTCTGGCTGCCTTGTTTCATATTAATTCCAGTGCCATTCCTTCAGGTTTGAAATCAACCCCATAGCTATTTCTGTCAAGGTACATACTCAGATATATGCCTTCATGAAATACAACCACACTCTTAACTTACTACAACCCATTAGGGGGAACCCGAATTTAAAAATAGATAACAAGCCGATCACACTCAAATGGCTTCCCCAGTTGCACGATACCCAGCTCTCCAATTTAGTCACAGCAGAGAACATATGATTCTCAACTATTGACATTTTAAAAACTTTCAGTATTCCTACTAAGGGTACATTTAAGGTATTTCAGTTAAGGCATTCATTAGTGGAGGTATTTGGGGTGACACCTCCCACAAAAGGACCTAAAGCTTTTTTGGAAGAATTGGCCCTTATGTCCAACTCTACTTATTCGGTATCTAATATCTACAAGGTAATATATAATTGTGTATAACTGACTTGTTTTGCACCTGAGAAGTACTGAGATTTATTTTTTCCTCAGAAAGAAATAGATTGGACAATGTTATGGTGTAATTGTCATAAATATATTACTTAGGATAGACTATGGGTCACTCAATTCCATATGCTACATAATATATATTACACCCCACAGAAATTATATAAATATGGGCTTATTGTGTCGCCCACCTGCTCTCGCTGCCACCAAGCAGAGGGATCCCTGTATCATATATTTTGGACCTGTCCCAAGGCCTCACTTTGGGAGGGTATTCAGCAAAAGACGGACCCCTTTTTAGGGCTATCGGATATTTTTACCCCTGAGGTGTGCCTTCTGGGTGATTACGCTACGATTCCAGTTACCATCGGGCGATATCATATGGCTTTGATAGCCCTATCTGTTAAGAAGGTTATTCTCCATCATTGGAAAGACAGTGTGGATATCTCATATTCTGAATGGCTGAAAGAGTTACTTGCCAACCTCAGAATGGAAAAGATAGTGGCTAGCCTCAATAATAGAATGGATAGATATAAAAGGATATGAGAACATCTTCACATGCTGTTTACTATCTAATATATAAGGTTAGGATGTTAGGAACAGAGTCTGTGGACTATATGGATGGAGTAGACTGTGTTGAAATGGGAGGGAGAGGTTTGTTAGGGGGTAGGGGTGGGGGGTTAGGGCCGGGATAGGGAGGGGACAGTTCCAAAGTATATAGGATTGTACTCTCTTTGGTTCATTGTATGATACAGATGATGTATACTGGTTCTGTTCTCTGTAATTTTAAAACCAGTAAACTTTGATTTGAAAAAAAAAAACAAACAAAGGAGTTATGCAATGGAATTGCAGGGGTACTGAAAGGGGTCTGAACACTTCTTCCTTTAGTCTTGGTTTGGGGAATTGTTACCCAATTGTCTACTTCCGTTGGACATGGTAGTTGAAAGGTGGATGCAGAGATAAGGGGGTGGAAGTAATGGCTCGGTCTTTCCCTTGTATGGGAGTGGGTGGTAAGTTGAGGTGGGATTCAGGAATAATAGCAGCATCCTCCATTTGCGTAGAGGATGTGTTTGCCTCCAGGAGGAACTTTACTTATCGTAAGCCAAAAACCCTGCTTGTCTTCCTATGTGATGGTTTAAAGATGGTGGTATAATTTACAGAGATCCAGCAGCCCTGTTTTTCACTACCCCCCATCTCTCTCTGTTTTGCAGTGACCCCCTCTCTGTACCCCCTTGACGTGACCCAAACCTTACTGCTCATGTACTATACTATCATTCTGGAAATTGCTCCCTCAGCTTACTGGCTTAGTAAACACAAAATAGGTAACATGCTTCACATCAGATTTATGGATAACAAAGGCTACAGTATGTTGCAAAACATCACAGTACAGTGTTATCGTCATAAATTAACTATGACAAGTTTACTTTCTATTAAGCTTATATCTCTCATGCTACTGTAGGTTGTAAGACAATAAATAGTGGCCCAGAAATTCAAAAGGGTTGCGCATGGCACAACAGTGTTGCACCATGCACAACCCACTGATGCGCCCCGGCACGATATTCAAAAGGGAAAAGTGCGCCGCACAAATCCCGATGCACCAGAGCGCATCAGTAATGTATGCAGGCACAGGTGGGGGGGGTGTGCCCATGCATAACGTGCATAGCCCGATATTCAGCCTGGGATGTGCAGAGTCATGCATGTGCAACCCCTACCTGCGCCTGCACAAAGTTAAGCCCCAAAAAAAAGGAATAAGTGATGGCCACCCACAGGTGAGCTGCTGCATTGCAGGGCACAACACGGCAGCTGCCACCTGTGGGTGGCCACCCAAGTTCCTGCCACACCTGGTGGTGCCCCCCATGCCCCATTGCAGGCATCTGTGTAGCTAAATCCCCCTTCTATAGCCCTGGTGGTCCAGTGGACCGCTATGTGCCCGATCATGGGCATTTGTCTACAAGAATAAGCCCCCGTCCTATATCCCTGGTGGTCCAGTGGACTGCACTCTGCCCAATCATGGGCATCAGTATTATAACCCCCCCCACATCCAATATCCCTGGTGGTCCAGTGACCGATCGCTGCCCGGTCGCGGGCATCTGTATTCAAAATACTCCTATTACCCTGGTGGTCTAGTGACCTCTTCCTCACCTGCCCACTGAGCCCCCCCACCACCTCGTCCCCATCAGCCGGTGGCAGCACCCTACCCGCCTGCCACCCTGCTGCCGCCAACTGACAGCTCAGTAGGGCTGCACGCCATTGGTTCACAGCATTAGCCAATGGGCGGCAGCCCATACTGTGTTTTACTCAGTCCAGATATGTGAAAGAATTCATTCAGCTATCTGGACCATGTTAATGGGTATGGTTGCATGCCCATTGGCTCACGCTTATGAACTACGGGTGCAGCCCTACCGAGCTGTCAGTTGGTGGGCAGCGGGCGGCAGGCAAGTGGGGTGCTGCCGCCGCCGGCTGATGGGGGAAGTGGGGCGGTGGGGCTCAGTGGGCAGGCGGGAAGGGGGGATACACTAGACTACCAGGGTAATAGGAGTACTTTATGATTTACAGATGCCCGTGATCGGGCACCGATCGGTCCACTGGACCACCAGGGATATTGGACGGGAGGGTTACTATACTGATGCCCGCGATCGGGCACATAGCGGTCCACTGGACCACCAGGGATATTGGACGGGGGGGGGTTCTTTTAGACGAATGCCTGTGATCGGGCTGCAGGGGGCGTCAGTCCCCAACGGCTGCTGCCTGGCAGGACGCCAGGCACAAGTCATCTGAGATCAGCGCACCTGCATGCTAATGGCATGCAAATGGGGCCATAATGACATGCAAATGGCCCCATGTGCACCTTGCATAAATTATGGCCCCATTTGCATGTCCCCTTTAGAATATCGCAGGTGCTGTGCATGGCGCAATGGCACTTGCGCTAGTGCATCTCCATGCTTCATTCTGGCCACTTGCACTGGCGCAGTGCCACTGCGCCATGCACAGTGGGGGTGGCCAGGGTGCGATATTCAAAGCTGCTGCGCCATAGCGCAGCTCGCTGAAATATCACCCAGGCCACACCCTCATGCTAACAAAGTTGAGCTAGCCAGGCTTGCTCACAGCCTGGCTCAGTTTGAATATCCGGGCCAGTATGTAAAAGGATGCAGTTCTGCCTTATCTTTAAACTATGAAAAGTTTACTTTTTTTATTTTAAATGATATCTCTATAGAGAGATTGCACTATTGTGTTATAAAATGTAGTTTTTTTTTTTTTATAAAATGTTCTCAACATTGAGTTTTCAACTGTTCCTCAAGAGGTGTTCACAAATCATGCCTATACTTCTCTTGCCTGTATTTTGAGTTAATATTATTTATAACTCAATAAATGTGACATTGGCCTGTGGTTAGTTATATATATGGTTATAAGTGAATTTCAAGAAGTTTATTGGCTGTTCCAGTCTTGAAAACAGGCTGAGAGAAACTGGTAGACAACAACTAAAAAGGTAATTAGTTTTCTGATTGGTCCATGACTGTCTTATTTATCTTCAGTATCTAACTTTCTACAGCAACGCAAACTCAGTTACAATCAGAGAGTGAAGAGAGAGGTAGTTCTGTAGCTGAGATACCAGTCAGGGACCCGGAGTCTTTATTCGATTAGAAATGTGTCTTAGTGTTCAGCTTCTTGCTTTGACTTTCCTGAATCTGCAGACAATGACATGTAAGTATGTATTGTTATTTTAAATACAGTGGAGCCCACTGCAACAAATATCTTATAAGGAATAGACTGATAAAATAAATACTTTTACTGTGCCAAGATTTATTTGTGTATTTTAAATATAGGGACACCCTCCTGAATCAATAACTGATAAAGGAATAAACTTGTTAAACACATAAAAGAACTATGTCCAGAAAAGCAAAATACAATGGTTTTCAGATCTGTTAACCGACTAGACTTGTGAACTGCACAGTTTTGGTGTTGATCAATTTTTGCCACAGCAGTATTTTCAGAAATCCTCTCCAGTTAATATCTGATAATAATTAAATAGATAATCCCTATAAAAGGGCAAACATGTTTGACCTGCATTTAGGCAGCACATGTAGCTGGGCTTCCCTGTAATATGGTATTATATAAATATAATTTTCATTATTATCAATGTAAAGTCTATCCATATTGCCTGGAATATTGGAAACAATGCTCTCTGTGCTCTATAGCAAAACAATGTCAACATCTGTTTTAGTATCATGCCGTAGATGTTATATGGATAAATATTTACCAGGTGTAGTCTGTCTGTGCTCAGCTGTGTTACATTCACAAGCTAAAACCTTCAGTGCCTCTTAGTTATTCTGTACTTATAATACTGGGGGTCACTGTGAGACTTTTTCAGGTTCAAACAAACAAGATATGTTTCATCCCTAAATATCACTGTTTGAGTTGTTAGGCATATTAAGGGAGTAGTGGTGCAGTATGCTAATATGGGCTGAAAGAAACCGCACCTTTGTACCATACTAGTAGTGTTACATGACAAAATGTATATCATGTTTCGCTACCCTTTCTGTAGTTATTAATAATTATACAATTGTTATATACTGTAGGCCTTTTGGTACAGGGCAGTACCTTTAGGTGAAAATTCACATGAGTTTCGCTTAATGCTCAGGTTTTATCTAGTGGCTGTACAGCTTTAGAAAGACTGACATTTGTTGAATATGTATTTTATATTCTTTTATATTTGGTGTATAAAGGTTTTGATCTGCCCCAACATTTCTTTCTACAGTAAATCTATGAAAAATTTCACTAGAGCTTTATTGTATTTTTCAGTCTGTACAGTAGGGTACAGTGAAACAGCATTTATTTTATGTTGTACAAAACAGCTTAGAACCTGTATTGCATGCCAGCTGTATGGGAAGAGGGGAGGGTATACAGTAAGTTTCTTTAATTTAGCTCATTTGGGAGCAGATTCTGCAATTCTGTTGGTGGTGTTAAATATATACTATGGGATGGTCAGAACAATTTTGCACCTAGGCAGTTTTGAAGATTGGAATAGGTTCAGGACTGATGTGAGATACTCCCTAGGTCAGACATGTCACTTGTCATAGTAAATATGATTTAGGGTTTTATATTCTATTAATCAAGAATAAATGGAAATGGCAAAAAATAGCTAGGATGTCTGGGATGTGGCTGGCTTTATTTTAACACAAGGAGTGGAGCTATGGATTTTGGATTGCAGCAGGCAATACTAAGGGGTCGATGATCTGTGAAGCCCTAGGGAAAACGAACATTTTGAAATAGCATTTCAGTACATTGGATAAAGGGGTGATCTGTGTGCCACTGCTACTCAAAATCAAAAATGTTAATTTTTAAAGTACATCTGCATGTCATTTATGTGGTTGTGTGATGTACTGGTTAGAACCCTGATTTGCAGACAAGAAGGTCCCAGTTGTATCTGATTTGTAAATTTTACTGTATGATTCCTCTGATTTGTTTTGTTTTAGAATTTTTTATCCCCCCCCCCAAGATGGACAAGTCTTTTCCCTGAGTTTTTACCCAGTCAACAAAACAAAACAAATAAATAAACATAAAAAACCCTATTAGTGCCAAATACTCACTGTGTGATCTTGGACAAGTCACTTAACAACCCAGGTACTCCAGTCCTTTAGCTGGAATGGATAAATGTAGGAACCGACTTAAAGTGAGATGTTGCATCTCTGCTCGGCTATCCTGTGCAAATCTAATTTAACAATGGGTAGGTGCAGGACCTCACTGAAAATGAGATGTCACATTACTTCTGGGCTGTCCTAGGTAAACACATTGTAAAAATACATAAAAGCAAGACCCCACAGAAAATGAGATGTTGCATTACTGCTAGACTGTCATGGGTAAACATACTGTAAAAACACAGAAAAGCAGGACCTCAATGATAATGAAATGTTGGCTCTTAAGCTATTTGGGGAACTACAGTGTGAAAGTTAATAAAAATGTAGACCTTACTGAAAATAAAATATTGCAGCTCAGCTGAGTGATGATGAGTTATGCTGAGTTATGCTTTTAAAAACATTATAAATAAATGGGTAAATGCAGGCCCAGTAGCATGGCAGCTGAAGTGCTGACATGCCTACCTCCTGCCATCTCAGTGACCCAGGTTTGGAAATGGATGTGGGTCACTCAGGGATCAGTCGGGAAAGGGACTGCACTCCTCCCTCAGGGAGAGGGAATAGTGTGGCTCACCACTTGATTGCCACCTGCAGCAATCCAGGTGGTGGTGAGTGAGAGTCACTGTTTGTGGCAGGAACCATGTTCAGAGCAGTGGTGGTGTCTTCATGGAGGCAGAGCTCACACAATGTGCTCATTGCACATCCATGGAGTCAGGAGAGTAAAGAAGAGAAAAACATGGAGATTGGGCTTCATGAAACCCTTCCTGTCACGCTGCAGTTCTCTGAGCCTATCTGGATCTAGGACAGTCTAGATGCATGTCTGGAGGGGGGTGAAGATGACCCCTCCTTCTTCGCCCCACTGTGGGAAGCAATCTGCAAGGGACAAGGTCCCCATATATGGATGAGGCTGGAGATGGTGGCAGCTGATGGGGACAGGGCTAAGAGAGCTGCCTGTTCCTGCCTAGGAGGATAAAAATGTGTATTACAAAAATAGGTAAAAGCAAGACTCCACTGAAAACAAGATGTTTCATCTCAGCTGGCCTATCTTATTGAAATACACTGTACAAGTGGTTAAGAGCAGGAATGTATAGAAAATTAGAAATTAGGTCTCTCCTGTGCTGTCCTTGCTAGATGCATTTTAAAAGTAGGACCCCACAGGAAAAACAATATGGCATTGCTGCTGTCCTACAAAATTAGGTAAAAACAGGACCTAATAAAAATATTTCTTCTCGGCTTCACTCTTTAAATACACTGTAACAATGGGTAGTGGCATAGCTTCACTGAAAACAAAATACTGTATCTTAGTCTGGCTAGCCTGGGGAACTGTTACAGGAGGCAAAAGTGGGACCCCACTGAAATCAGATGTTGCACCTTAGCTGGGTTAGCCCCGTATAATACATTGCAGAAATGAGCAAAACAAGGTACCCCCTGAAATCAGATGTTGCATCTCAGCTGGGTTAGTCCTGAGAAATACATTGTAAAAATGGGTGAAAGCAGGACCCCACTGAAACCAGATGTTGCACCTTAGCTAGGTTAGCCCTGTGTAATACAATAAATTGTAAAAACTGGTAAAAGCAGAACAGCACTGAAATCAGATGTTGCATCTCAGTTGGGTTATCTCTGGGAAATACATTGTAAAAATGGATAAAAGAAGGACCCCACTGAAATCAGAAGTTATATTTCAACTGGGTTATCCCTGAGAAATACATTGTAAAAATGGGTAAAAGCAGGACCCCACTGAAATCAGATGTTGCATCGCAGCTGGGTTAGCCCAGTGTAATACATTGTAAAAACTGGTAAAAGCAGGACACCACTGAAATCAGATGTTGCATCACAGCTGGGTTAGCCCTAGGAAATACTATGCAAAAATGGGTAAAAGCAGGACTCCACTGAAATCAGATGATGTGTCTCAGCTGTGTTAGCCTTCTGAAATACATTGTAACATTAGGTAAAAACAGGAACCCACTGTAATCAGATGGGAATACATTGTAAAATGAGGTAAAAGCAGGACCCTGCTGAAATCAGATGTTGCATTTTAGCTTGGTTATTCCGGGGGAAATACACTGTAAAAATGGGTAAAAGCAAGACCACACTGAAATCAGATGTTGCATCGCAGCTGGGTCAGCCCTAGGAAGTACTATGTTAAAATGTGTAAAAGCAGGACTCCCCGAAATCAGATGAAATACATTGTAAAATAAGGTAAGAGCAGGACCCTGCTTAAATCAGATGTTGCATCTTAGCTTGTTTTTTCCTGGAAAATACAGTGTAAAAATGGGTAAAAGCAGGACCCCACTGAAATCAGATGTTGCATCACAGCTGGGTAAGCCCTAGGAAATACCATGTAAAAATGGTAAAAGCAGGACCCCACTGAAATCAGATGATGTGTCTTAGCTGGGTTAGCCTTTGGAAACACACTGTAACATTAGGCAAAAACAGGACCCCGCTGAAATCAGATGGAAATGCATTGTAAAATGAGGTAAAAGCAGGACCCTGCTGAAATCAGAAGTTGCACCTTAGCTTGGTTATTCCTGGGGCAATACACTGTAAAAATGGATAAAAGCAGGACCCCACTGAAATCAGATGTTGCATCACAGCTGGGTAAGCCCTAGGAAATACCATGTAAAAATGGCAAAAGCAGGACCCCACTGAAATCAGATGATGTGTCTTAGCTGGGTTAGCCTTTGGAAACACACTGTAACATTAGGCAAAAACAGGACCCCGCTGAAATCAGATGGAAATACATTGTAAAATGAGGTAAAAGCAGGACCCTGCTGAAATCAGATGTTGCACCTTAACTTGGTTATTCCTGGGGAAATACACTGTAAAAATGGGTAAAAGCAGGACCCCACTGAAATCAGATGTTGCATTGCAGCTGGGTTAACCCTAGGAAATACTATGTAAAAATGTGAATTTTCCAAAAATTAAAAGATTAAACTAATACTAGAAAGTTGAATGGGGTGGGATGTTCTGTTCCCTCCTATAACAAAATGTTAAGGTTTATAGTAAATTAGCTTGAGATACTGTAGCTAGATTAGCCCTGGGAAGTACATTGTAAAATGGGTAAAAGAAGAACCCCACTGATATCAAATGTTACCCTTCAGCTGGGTTATCCCTGGGAAATATACTGTAAAATGGTTACAAGCAGGAGCCCCCTGAACTCCAATGATACAGCTCAGCTGGGTTATCCCTGCGTAATACATTGTAAAAATGGTAACAGTAGGACCCCCACTGAAAATGAGATGTTTCTTTGTTTGGCTGCCCTAGATAAATTCATTGTAAAGTAAACTATCAACCAGTGTACAAAAATCAAAGAGAGAAAGTATTATTTTTACAGAGTATTTTTAGCATCTTGGGACATTTATTCCATTTCAATAGTCAGGACAAGAACTATGCAATTATATTTTTCAAAAGATAAACTGGTACCCCCTCCAACAACTACAAATGCGTGTGTGTTTATAAAGCTATTTTAAAGGGACAATTCAATTCAAAAGATGTATTGTTCAGTTTTAAAACCATTACAATATGAAATACTAAAACCCTGTAAGTGTGTACATGTGCTTGTACAGACTGATAAATGCATCACATTTCCGTATTTCACATTCAGTTAACATACTCCTATTTCCAGTAGTAATTCTTATAATATCTACAGGTGTATAGTATGTAAGTATCTAACTACATTTGATAGTATAGTTATATCTTGGGTATTGAATAATTCCACAATAATCTTATCAGCTGGTACACTGTATGAACACAAGGGTTTTCCCAGTCATTTGTTCCTATGTTTCTTGTACAATGGACACATTAGAACTATGTGCTTCAAATCGTCCTCCAGTGATTTTCCACACTTACACTGAGGTTTAAGGGTATCAGGCCTTTTCTGTATGAAGTACAGCTAATTAGCTTTATATAATTCCATTCTATATTTTGTTATTAAGCATCTGGATTCTTGATTTATCAGCTTTATTAAGTAAGTTTCTAGTTTATGTATTGTTTTAATTTGTTTGTACCATCTATAGCACTTATAATTAGTTATTTTTCAAAACTTTTTGCTATATCAATATCTTGTACCTCGGCTATTACAGTATGTTTAATTTCTTCTCAAGATTTTATATATATTTCATTAAATTTGAGCCAAGGCCCAAGGAAAAAAGCTTTCTTTCAATTTTAATGGTCAGAGGTGTCTTGTGGCCTTGGTCCGTGTATTATACTTGTTCTTCCAGACATTGTCTTGGAAGTCTTGATTCTGGAAGCAAAATCGTTTTAACAAAGACAGGAGTCTCCCCTCTCTGGCCATTTACTGTATTATATATTGCCCCAATTCTAAGCATAACAGGATGGAAGGAACTGATTGGGGTACCATGAGCAAATGTCTACATAATCTGCTAACTGGTACCTCAATGTCCCTCATGTTTTCCTGACTTCACACTTCTGCTGCATACAAGATGCTCATTTTGATCTTAGCATTCAACACAATTAGGGCTCCCTTAACTGAGCATCTTCCTAATTTTGTATTAAACAAGTGGAGGGCAACTGAAGCTGTCCCCAGTCTGGTCAATATCATTGTTTTATGATTCATCCATTTGGTATTCTGAGAGAATCCGACCCCAAAATAATCATGTTTTTACTGTTTCTAGTTTTTCTTGTTCTATCCATATTTTTGGTAATAATCTTTTTTTGTTTCCAAAAGCCAATAGTTTGGTTTTATCTTTGTTTATTTTTAGTTGTTGCATTTTACATGTGTTTGAGAAATAAATCAATTTCCTCTGCAAACCCAGAAGTGAAATAAATAAGAGAACCAGATTATCAGCCTAAGCTAGTGCTGGTATTGATTTATTATCTATCTTTTGAGAATGAAAGTCAGGATCATACAAGCTATCTAGTATTATATTAATATATATAAATATATATATATACACTGTATATATATCCTCCACACACCAACAGACATCTGAGTGTGCCATTGGGTTGTTAGGTGCAACTCTCACCCCATTCTATGTATAAACAAGCTGACATGCTAGAGTATAGGAGAATGGGATGACAGTTAGGTCTGATGACCCCATGGCACATCCCAACATCTGTTGGTGTGTGGAGGGTGGTGGGGGGTAACCCTAACATCACATTTCTATACTTTTGTTGCTGTGCTGTCAACCCTAACTGATGCATTAATGAAGTTTTTCACAATTAATTTCCTTTCTTTTTGAGAAAGTGTAATGTAACTGGCAACCAGTATATGTTGGTGGGAGTGTAGGCCCTCAAGGCACTGTGCTCCCTTCACATTGTCCATGTTTTGCATAATGGTATGTATATGTGGCAGCACTGGCCCTCTGGGCTCTGCGCTCCCACTTATACATAAATTCGAGGGCATAATGCAGGTCTAGAGACATGAAAAGGAACCCTTGGAACACTAAATTGCCAATATATCAGAAACCATAGCAGCTAGGGGAAAAATTCAACTTCAGTGGTCTTCATGACTTTTAACCTACACCCATGCTTAGTCCACAGCTGTGAGTATCAAAAAATCCATATCTCGAACCGCTTTCGAGATACGGGTGTCAAAAGATGTGATGGGCATTGCAATGTTATCCTATGGGTAATTTTGCAAGAAACTGCATAATGGATGCTTAAAATGGTGTTTTTTTTGAATTTTTGAACCAAATTTTCAGCATGTTTTTTTGGGGGACCTCTGCTCATGACCAGTGTCACTGTGATTTTGTTAGTCCTTCCCAAAAGTTAATTTTGCACACTGACTGCACCATTCTGTGTCACAGGTGCGAAAACATGTTTTGGGCAGGATATGAAAAATGATTGCTGTACTGTTCTTAAGGAGGTGTGAAAAAATGGCAATGTTGAAAATCTGGAGTAAAAATATAAAAAATTGGGGAAATTACGAGTGTGCATAGAAACGGTGCAACGTACACTCGTAAAAGTCATTTTATGGAAATTTTCACCAAATTTACAACATGGGCTTTTTGGGACCCTACCTCATGAACAGTGGCACTGTTGTTTCATTAATCAGTCCCAAAAGATTTATTTTGTGCAGCAACTTCAAAATAACCTTTTGCGACTGAGTAATGAAATGACAGTGACTGTGTTCACCAGATGGGGTTCCAAGAACCCCAAGTTAAAAAGTTGGTGAAAAAAATCCTAAAATTGGCTGGGATAGCAACATAAGTTGACCCCCCCCACTGACTCATATTATACGGTTTACCTTGATTCCTCAGATCACAGTTCAGCTTTGAAGAGTGCGGATGTGCCCCCAGTCCTGAGAAGATCATTGCTCCTGACCTCTGGAGGGTAAGTATGGGTGAGGGGGTGAGGAGAGGTGGGTGCTCAGTGGGAGGTAAGAATGGGGGAGGAGGGACTAGGGAGACAAAGGACCATTTTATTTTTTACAGAAAAAAGACAGCAGTGGACAGTTTTCTTTGCTTACAGGTAAACAAAGAAAAAAACTTTTGAGCACACTGGGGTGGGCTCCCAGTGTGCTACATGAGTTTTTTTGGGGGCATGCTGCCACCAGGGGGATTGGGCACCCCAAGTGGCAAGTTTGAAAAGAACACTAACTTTTTGGCACACTAGGGTGGGCTCCCAGTGTGCCACATGAGTTGGGGGGACATGATGCCAACAAGGGAATTGGGCACCCACATTGGCACGTTATAAGTTATTAATTTGGGGCACACTAGGGTGGGTGGGACATGATTTTGACATAGGGATTGGGCACCCCAATGTTGGAGCATCTACTGGTGCAGAAAACAGTAGTTCGTTGCAGGATCCTGCATCGAAAATTGCAATGCAGGATTCTGCATCAAATATAAAAGACATTGAGACTGGGGCAGGTTTTCTAAAGTTTGTTAGGTAAGCATCTGTGTTTACCTAAAGGGGGATCAAGGAATACGGTGGGAGCATTAGTTTGGCCCAAAGGTGGCCAGAAAAGTTTTTCTTTTTTGTTTATTTTTTATATAGGGAGAATATGGGATCAAATTGTGCTGGCAGCTTTTGTAAATTCAGAAAGTTTGGGTACGCCACTTTCAGAAATGTGAAAGTGCTGCATCCGTTTCTTTCGCAAATTGTGACAGTAAGGGGAGATGATTGTAAAAATTGCATTTCAGGGAATCAGATTAAAAATCTGATGCACCCAGTGTAATCTTTGGCCCCCGATTAAGTAAACACAACCATCTGTGTTTACCTAGGGGCCAGATTTTTTGAATTACAGCTGTTTTAAGCCACTGTTAACTGAAACAAGATAGTGGCTGCAATGTTGAAAATAGGGCATTTGCAAAAGCATCCCAGTGCTTTCGAGAGGCACATATATTTTTTCCCATTGACTATAATGAGAAATAGTTTTTTAATAACTTTTAAAAGGATTAATATTTTTTCACCAAATTTTCAAAAGGCACCTCAGTGACCCAGACTGCATCTTCTCTGAAGATTTCAGACCAGGTGGACAAATCATGTGGACTGTGGCCCTGAGCAAAGAAACACGCTTTGCAGCTCTGCAACTGCTCATCAGACCGTAACACAACTGGCCAGATGTAGATATCTATGGTGCCCTACCACACATGCAGAATTTCAGGCAAATCCGTAATATGGTGGCAATGTTATTGAAGTACAAAATTGGAGGTTTAACATACAAGTTGCCAGGCAACCCTAACTATACTGGCACTACCGTGCCAGTATATAATATTATAAATATATAGATTCATAGATTCATAGAAAGTAACAGGCTCAGGAGGCAGAATGCCCTTGTAGAGCTCACCACCAATATAGTGGATTAGAATTTTATTTTAGATAAGATTTTTTTTTACTGCCCATATAAATATCTAACTGCCTTTTAAATACAGTATAGTCATGGTATCACTCTACTATTTCTCTTGGCAGGCCATTCCATTCAGTTACAACCCTTTGGGTGAACCAGTGGCTTCTTTTCTGAGTTATATAATTATGCCCTCTTAATTTGAGACTGTGTGTTCTAGTGATAGTACATGAGTTGTTCCTTACCAATCCCAAAGTTTCAAAAAGAAACGGATCTTGAATGGCCTTGTATGTCAAACACAGATCACCTTGAAGTTGTCTGTATTTCAAAGAAAAGAGGCCTAGTGCTTGGAGCCTTGCCTCATATTCTAGGCATTACATATATCTAATGTGTTTGGTTACCTTTCCTTGTACTCCCTCTATAACTTTTTTCCCTTTTTTTGTGACTGGAGCACAATAGGGGGAGCAGTAGTCTAGATGAGGTCTGACTAAACTTGTGTAAAGTGGGAGAATCACCCTGGAATCCCTACTTTTAATTTGTTTAAAAATGCAGCCAATGATTCTGTGGCACTTTTTGACCTTAGTCAAAGTATGGGTGTCAAAAGATAGTTTATTGTCCATTAAAACTCCTAGGTCTTTTTCATTTGTTGTCTCAGAAACTTCAACATTATTTATTTTATAAATGAAGTTCAGATTGTTATGGCCCAAGTGCATAACTTTACACTTCTGTTAATTAAAGAACATTTTATTGCCCTTTGCCCAAGTTCTCAACTTATTCAATTCATTTTGAAAGTGACTTGCAGCATGTGCATTATTGACTATGCATCCGAGTTTGCAGTTGTCTGCATACTTAGACATCCATACATTACTTAATGGTTGCATTGTTTAAATCAATATGTTAAAAAGAACAGGACCCAATATGGAACCCTGTGGTACCCCACTGCCAACCCTTCCCCACTGAGAGCAATGGCCTCTGATGACAACACGTTGGCGTCTATTTTGTAGCCAAGATATAACCCAGTTTATTATATTAGGGTGAAAGTCAAGCTTATACAATAGATTGATCAATACTTGGTGAGAGACTTTATCGAAAGCCTTGGAAAAATCCAGAAAAATGATATCCACTGGAAGCCCTATATCTAAAGATTCACTAACATTTTCAAAGAAATTCAACAGATTGGTTATGCAGGATCTCCCATGAGTGAAACCATGCTGAGTTAAATCCTGTAAATTATTACTTGAAATATGAGATTCGATCCAAGTAAATAATAATCTTTCAAAAAGTTTACCAATAACTGATGTAAGACTAATAGGTCTGTAATTAGATACAGTTTTTTTTTATTACCAGATTTCTATATTGGGGTAATATAGGCCTCATTCCAAGACTGAATTGTTTCACTCTGACTTAGCGAGGCATTAAACAATAATGTCAAGGGACCACTGATAACCTTAGATATTTCTTTAAGGAAATAGGGATGAATGTTATCTGGTCCTGGGGATAAGTGAGGTCTGAGAGTTTGTAATAAATTTACCACTTCAGTTATGTGATTGGTGAAAGATGTGATTTCTGTCCATATGTCACATCCTTCACCAGATTGTCAGTAGGAGTAAACACACTTGTAGAGTAATCATTGAACTCAGTGGCCATAACTAATTCATTACTTGTACTCCCCCTACAGGTTTCAATTGGGCCTAATGCAGAGTAATTACCTTTTAAGGAACCAATATAATTATAAAATGATTTGTGATTGTCTTATGTTTTTGTTGCTAAATTCAGTTCAAACTCCTTTTTTGTCATTTTTGATAATGTGTTTCAATTTTTAATTTTTTTCTTTATATGAGTTCCATGAAATTATAGTAGGGTTTTGTTTGTATTTCCTATAATAGCTCTTTTTCTTGTTTAAGGCCCTTTTTATACTCCTGTTCCACCATAGTGGTGTTCTGTGGCCTTTATTATATTTATACCTAATTGGGACCCATGTGTCAATACAAAAATTAAGCCTAATCCGTATATGATCCCAGATTTTCTGTAATTCTAGGTCATGGAGGTCAGATTCCCAATCCCAGGCTTTTAAGTATTTATCAATTTATTTGTAGTTTGCTTTTATAAAAGCCTTAAGAACAGTCACCCCATGTATAACATCGTTATTAATTTTAAGCTTTACTGTCACCATATTGTGATCACTATCTCCCAGAGGTGGATCTATAGTTGGGGTAAACATCCTGTCTTCCATGTTAGTAAGAATAATGTCAAGTATACTATTATGTCTAGTCCCCTTATTAACTATTTGAGTTAGATTTTGATTGATAGTGAAATCAATAAAGGAGGATTCAATATGCCCATGGCCTTCAAGTGTAATCCAATCAATTCTGGGGAAATTAAAATCACCCATGAGGATATAGTTCTGGACAGTGTCCATATTTTGTAATGATGTTAATAGTGTATTGTTTTCAGCCTGGCTTAGATTAGGAGGTCTGTAACAAAGGGCTACCCTTAATAATTCATTAATAAAATTAATTTGAACCCAAATTGCTTCAACTTTACTGTTCATAATGAAATCTGGAGTCAAACTATGGGCATCATACTTATTCGATATGTATAGTGCAACCCCACCCCCTCTGGAATCAACTCTGTTTTTGCAAAACATTGAATAGCCTTGGATTTCAGTATTCCATTCATGTCCTGTAAACCAGGTTTCTGTAACTCCACAAATGGTCACATTATCTTTAGCAAAAATATGTTTCAGTTAATCTATTTTATTAGTCAGACTGCGTGCATTAACAAGCTGAATAGTTACTGTTCCTTCATCGCTATTTGTTTTTTGTTTTGGATGATGTTTTTTCTGTTCATCACCATTGTGTTCTTCTATAAGCAGTTGTTTAGTTCTAGGAGGGCAAAACAAAGGTTGTCCTAAACCCGCAGAGATATTAGTTTAAAGTTGTATCGATGAAATCTGTAATATGCTTCCCCAACAATACACTGCCGTTCCTGCTTAGATGTAATCCATCCCAGGAATACAACTCTTCCCTGTGGGTGAATTCCTCCCAATGTGTAATACAGAATATGTTCTGTTTTAGTGCCATTTCACATCCATTCATTAATAGCACTAAGTTTTAAAGTATGAAAGTGAGATGCTTTCGGAATTAGTAGAATTTCAAATAGCATAGGGACGCCTCCTAACTGTATCAATTTGTTGGTGAGTGCTACAAAATCATTTTTTATAATGTCTTCAGAGTCTTTAAAAATGTTATTGGCTCTAGTGTGTAAAATAACCAAAGGGTTTGGTCTTATGTTTTTTAATATATCACCAGACATCTTGGCTATATCTATTGTTTTAGCCCATTTAAAGCTAGATAGGGTTCTGGAAGTTTTATCTGGATTGCACACTGCCTTGTCTAGATGCTTAATAATTGAATCTCCCAGCACTGCTATTCCTATCTTTGCTGTAGGATTTACTAATTCTGTGGCTGAGGGCAAGTTGGGAGTAACATCAGTTTCTATAACCAATTGAGAGTTAACAGTAGGGGGCCTAATAACCTCAGATTCAGATGAGTCCATGGCTAAGATGTCAAAACTATTATACATTGGGAGGGTAAATGTATTAGCTTTCCTTCCCTTTTTTGGTGCTTGGGAGCTTTGTACTGTGTACCACTCCTCCTCTAAAGCTGAAGTACAATCTTCGTCTCTTGCCCTTTTCTTGTTAGTGGACTTATGGTTTGTCAAGGTTTCAGATGACTTTTGTTTTCTTTCTGTTAGGTTGCCAACATTAGTTGGCAAGGATAGGGGCATTTCTAAAGGACATAGTTTATTGCTTATTGTGACTTGGCCTGCATTTAACCTCAAGGTCATTTGTTTCTGACTTGTTTCAAGAAATTCCAGTCTTATGCTGAGTAAACTAATTTCTCTGAGAAGATCCTCATTCTGCAGGCATTTGGGACACTTATATGCCTCTTTGGGAATTGTTTCCATAATAAGAAACATATTGCAAGCAGTACATTTACCACCTAGGTCACCTTCGAGGGTCATTAAGGTTTCCATCCTCAGTAAAACCACAGTATTAATAAGGGAAGGATTGATATCAACTTTAAAACACCTCTGCTTATTATATGTAAGTGTAAACAAATACAAGCTAACAACTCACTGAGAAAGCTCAGTGGATGGAATACAGGCCTATCAGTTTGAATAGGTGCTTGTGATCCTGGTCCCCAGCTTAGCACGCAAACATGCAAACACATGCTAAGGCGCATGTCTTTGTGTCTTCGCTGCGTGTTCCTTTGTGAAGCCCTGCCTGCGTCTGCTCACCCTGCTCGCAGTAGTGCTCCTTTTATCTGCTTGAGTGACCCGGAAGTGTCCGTGGGGTCAAGCATACCTTGGACTGCTAAGTAAAAATATTTGTTTGTTAAAAACTATAAAACGCACATAAATGTTACATACAAGCACCACTCATTTGTGGTATTTGGCCCTTCAGCTATTGTCACCCCAAACAAATGAAGAAACTACCCCTAAACTTGGTAGTCGTTCATTCAGGTGAGCCAAAAGAACTACAACCACCTCTTCCTGCTACCTTCAACAGGTTTAGCAGGGCTCCGTTGCAATCAGTAATAGAACGGTATGTACTAAATAGGAGATAGAATCTCAGCAAGCACACTGTCGTAACAACAGCAGTTCAATAAAGATCACATGTACACACACACACACACATATATATATATATATATATATATATATATATATATACACATATAGATAAACCACTCTGAGGTGTTGGGTCGGCCTGATATTCGTGACGCAGTGTAATGCTTGACAGCTGAGTTTGTTTATCCACCCAAGGTGTGCATATATCAGAGCGCGACTGCACACCTCAGAGTGGTTTACCTATCTTATAAAATTTCAAAATTGTTTTTTAGGGGGGTAAAATTGCAGGTGTGCTGTAGCGCTCTAATATATGCACAGTCACCTGATGGTGTTTGTCCAATGCTTTTGCTTTAATTGACCATTTATGTATCACCCATTATATATATATATATACACATACATATATATATATATAATATATGTGTATATATATATATAGAGAGAGTTATGTATTATAGTGGCATGGTAATGCCACTATAGTTAGGGTTGAGTACCCCATTTATGGTTAAATCTGAAATTTGGCAGGTTAATAACTTTGCCACTATATGATGGATTTGGCTGAAATGTGGAATGCTTGGTCTGGTGCCATGGATCTCTGGACCTGTCAAGTTGTGTGATGATCAGATGTACAGTTGCAGAGCTACAGAGCACCAAAAACCGCATAAATTATGGGTTTTTGCGCTTTTCTTTGCTTGCGCCTACAGCCCGCACATTTTGCACGGTCAGTTCAAAGACTTCAGGAAACATGCAGCCGGGGTCCCCAATGTGCCTTTTGAAGATTTCGTGAAAAAATATTAAACAGTTCAAAAGTTATTCAAAAAACACTGAATTTCATTATGGTCTAAGGGAAAAGTTAACAAAAATATGCAAAAGTGTCACAAATGCAGTTTATAGTGTTGCAAATGACCCTTTTACTTTTGTAATTCAGTCATTTTTTTTTTTCAGTTGGTGGTCAGAAAAATGCTTGGCATTTAAATTTGGGACCCTCTAGGGACACAATTCTTGTTGCATTCACCTAGTTGAGCCCTGAGGATGCTCCATGTGTCTTTTTTGGGGGTAAAACACCCCAGAAATGTGTTTTAAATTTTTGTAAAAAGTAGCGTCACACAGTACGTTTACATATGGAACACTTTGTGTGTTTTTTTTGCAAAAGTGTCATGATTTGCAAAATTACTTTGCGACACTATGCCCAAAACAATGGGAAATCTTTGGTACCCTGCTGCAAAACAACAGTTTGGTCTTTTGGCCTGAAATTTGCAGGGAAAAGGCCAACATCACACAGATGTGCCTTTTGGTGGTTTGGTGGCAAAATATAAGAGGACTGCAAAGTTATGGCACTCCGAAGTTGAGATTTTTCCCATATGATAACATTACGGCGTCCACCACGCCTTTCGGGTCTCGTATCTCGAAAATGGTTCAAGATACAAACTTTTTGTTGCAAAAACTCTTAGCCCCAAGCAAAAGTAACCTGGAAAGTCATAAATAATATGAGATTTTAATTTTTTTTCTACGTCATACGGTTCCTGAGATTTAAGCAATTTAGTATTCCAAGTACTTATTTTGTGGTCCAAGGGCCATTATTGTGCCCACATTCTTTGTATTCACTGTGCTTCTCAGTGCACCTTTTTGAGACACAAAGTGTGTGTGTTAGAGTTACTTTTACCTGTAGCATTTGCATTCACGTTTCTGCTTGCATTCCCATTACAGTTTGCATTAGCATTTCCTTTTGCATCACTGTGTGTGTTACCATTTGCAGATGCATTTTCGTTTGTGTTTCCATTTGCGTTACTGTTTCCTTTGGCATCACCATTGCCGTTACCATTAGCGTTTGCGTTTTCATTTGTGTTACTGTTACCATTGGTGTTTTCATTGCCGTTTGCATTACCATTTGTGTTTGCATTTTCGTTACCGTTAGTGTTTGCACTTGCATTTATGTGGTCGCTTGTGTTGCTGTTTCCTTGTGCCTCGCCATTGCCATTACCATTTGCATTTCTGTTTGTATTACCTCTACCATTTTCATTTCCATTACCATTTGCATCACCATTAGTGAGTGTATTTACTTTTGCACTTGCGTTTCCATTACCATTTGCATAATCGTTTCTGTTTGTGTGTGCATTTGCATTACTTTTACCGGTAGCGTTTGCGTTCATGTTTCTGCTTGATTTCCCATTACAGTTTGTGTAATTGTTTCCATTTGAATCATTGTTTGCACTTACGTTTGCATTACCATTGCTGTTTCCTTTTGAGTCATAGTTGGCATTACCGTTTGTGTTTGCTTTACCAATACCATTTGCGTTTCCGGTACCATTAGTGTTAGTGTTTTTGTTTATGTCACCATGTGTGTTTATCGTTTGTATTTCTATTTGCTCTTGCATTTGTGTTTCCATTTGTGTTACTGTTACTGTTTTAGTTTTCACTGCCATTTGCATTACCATCTGTGTTTGTGCTCACATTTGTGCTTGCGGTTTCTGTTACCATTTCCGTTACCATTTTCATTTGCTACTGCACTTGCATTTGCGTTACTGTTTGTGTTACTGTTTCCTTTCATTTCACCATTGGTGTTACCATTTCTGCTTGTGTTTGTGTTACCGTTTCCATTTTCATTACCATTTGTGTTACCATTTGAGTGTGCATTTTCATTACCGTTACTGTTCTCGTTACTGTTACCATTACCGTTAGCATTGGCATTACTGTTAGTGTTAATATTCCCATTAGGATTACTGTTACCATTGCCGTTACTGTTACTGTTAGCATTACTGTTACTGTAAGGGTTTGTACACAAAATGGGAAGCATGTTGGGGGCCCTGCGCTCCCACCACCACATACCATTCACTATTTATAGTGCACAGTCTCAAAAAGAAGGTAAATTCATGGCAAAAAAATCCATTTAATGCATCAGTTAGGGTTGTTCCACAGCGACAAAAGTGAGTAATTCGGTGTTAGGACTGAAAACCCTAACTGCATATTCCCCACCCCACAACCACCACACACACACATGCATGCAAGTAGGGGAAGGACCAAGGCAACGCAACCAATCACACACAACCAGCAGCAGGTAACAGAAATAACATACGACTATCTAAACCATGAAACCACACTTCCATGCTCCCATTGGACTGTGCCATGGGGTCATCACTGCTAACTCTGAATCCAGACGTTCCATGCACCGCAAAACACATATCACTATGGACAACTGGGCATATTGGGCCACACGCTGCCACTGACACATAACACAGACTACATATAAGGTATATTGAGGTGTACAAGACCCAAAACAGGATTTTGCACATTCACTGAAATACTTTCAAAAATCACTTTTGCAAATGCTACAGTGCCGTGGTATGCATTTGCAACACATTCTTGTTTGCGACAGTATTTTGTGACACTATTTTGCATACTTTTGAAACTGCAACACTGTCGTGTGTTCCGTTTATGACACTTTCATGTTTGCGACACTGTTTTGCCAAAGTATGCTCCTGAAACTGTACATCTTTGCCATCATACTTCAAGCAAACTGTTGGGTTCTTTGGGCTGAAATTTGCAGGGTGGCAAGTCCTGGTCCCACATATGTGCCTTTCCCTGCTTCTGTGCTAAAATACTTAAGGATGACAAAGTTACACTTTTCCGAAACTGAGCAGTTTCCCATACACTAACATTTCGGCACCCATGACGCCTTTCGCCACTCATATGTTGAAAATATAGCAAGGTACACTGTTTTTGCTACTGCCACCTTCTTTCACCTTTAGGAGAACTAACCTCGTGGAACAAGTTTGGAAATACTGTATCATACCTGCAGTTGGGTTTCTTACCTACTTGCTACGGTAACACAGGTATACACCTCCTGCTGATTGAGTGTGATTGGTTGTGTTACCTTAGTCCCTCCCCTACTAGCATGTATATGTGTGTGTGTGTGTGTGTGGAGGTGGTGGTGGGGAATGCGCAGTTAGGGTTTTCAACCCTAACACAAAATGTCCTCACTTTTGTCGCTGTGGAACAACCCTAACTGATGCATTAAACTGAGGCCCAGATATTCAAACTGCGTCCAAAAAGTGCACAACAGCAGGAGCAAGCACAAGTCCATTGTGCCCATGCACAAGAGGTGCGATATTCAAAAACTGAGCTGGCCAAACTGCGCCTACAGCCGATGACTGAATATCACACCTCCTGCACCATAGCACAACTAGGGAGGGGAAGCTGAGCAGATCAGATGCGCCACAGCGCAACAAGGGATGTTCAGCTGAGCAGTCCAGAGGTGCCATAGCTCAACCAGGGATGCTCTCCAGCAGCAGGGTGGCAATGCAACTGCACAACCAAGGAGGTAGGGGCCCACCGCCCATGCCACAGATGGGCAGAGGAACACACAGCAGAACAGACATCGTCCTCCCACACCCCATGCACTGCACAACTGGAGGAGGGCTGGAATAACCACTGGCCCATGGAGACAAGCAACCAACCTACAGTTGGGCCATGGTGCCCCATCTCACCCCCCAGCAAGTTGTGATTGGCACACAAGGAGGGCTAACCACCTCGTGCCTCACCATCTCCCCAGTGCAGAGCACACCCTGCACAGTGACCCCTAGACACCCTGCCCAGGAGCAGTGTCCATCACTGCAGGAAACCCCATGCATGCCAACACCCCCACTGTGACAATGCAGTCCTGTGCACCACAGAACCATGCAAGGCAGCCCCATTATGAGCACCCATCAGCGGGTTGCAGTACACAGTGATGCAACAATGGCATACACAGTGCCACCATGCACAGCCCCCGAGGTACTGCTGAGAGACCAACCGTGTGTTGGCACATGAAGTACCCCACATGGGACAGGGCATGCCCTGCACCCCACCACCAGTGGTATAGCACCCTGCACACTCTCCCAGTGACACACCCTGACCCAGCACTGGCCACAACAGTCAGTGCAGACACCCACAGTGGTGCATGGAAGCATGCACCACACCGGATGCCACACAGTGCATGGACAGACACTCACCCATACCCAAGGGCACAACAACACAGGGACGAAGTAGCGAGGCAACCAAGCCCCCAGCTTGGGCCCATGGAAACTGTATACACACAACCTGCAGTCCTCTATGGCACAGGAGTGCCAGCCACCCTGCGCAGGCACTGTGGACCTGTACATCACCAGCATTTACCCAGAGCACAAGTCACAGACAGTGGTGCACATCCCCTGCAACACACACAAGCCACAGCATGGAGGTGGGTCAACAACTGTGGAGGTCACAGTGTCACCCAAGGCAGACATGCATCACACTAGTGACAGGAGGCAACCCAGCATTGTGATGGGTACAGTGGCTGCCCTGCATTGACAGCCACCACTGACATGCCAGCAGACCGTGCAGGTCACAGACATGCATGGGTGTCAGCTGCACAGGCCATGGATGGGCTGACAGGGGCACCATGGACACAGAGCATGCACCATGAACCACTGCACACAGTCATCCAGTGCACAGGGCACAACACACACACACCACAGGCACTGACTGATAGCTACCCCCCACACCATAGTCACCTCCCCACAGACTCACACACACACACACCCATGACTGCACCAGCCCTGACACCATGCACACCACTGCAGCTGAGCACCTATAGCCCGCTGCAAATCTGAGACGACCACAGTATTCATATCAAAATATCTGTACTCAAACAAAATATAAAAGTTAACTATATACAATAATATACACAAAGTTGGGGGGGGAGGGCCACAAACAAGGAGAGGGTGGGTAAGGGGCAGGGGTCGACAAATGGGACAGGAAAGGAGGGGTGTGAGGGTGGGTCCAGAGGGGTAGGGGATATCAGGGGCAGAGGGACTTTCAACTGGAGCCCCGCTTCCCGCTCTGGCTTCTCCTCTGCCGGTGCCTCCTGAGGACCCCAATCTGGTCAATCCTCTGTAAGATTGCCAAGGACGACATCGCCATGTGCAGGATCTCCCGCAATGCCTCCCTGATGTCATTCAGCTGTTGGACACCTAGGACAAGGGAGCACAGTCAGTAGGTGTGAATGCACAGCCCCATACAGCCCATCCACTGCGCATGGCATACGGCCATGGGACATGCCTCTGTGATGGTGTGTGACCGCCCGCATTGATCACGTCCACATGACCTGCCCACCCAGGCGCATACAGCCATGCAGAACACTGCACACACCCACCGGCCAAGTCACACACAGTACCACCATGGCCATTTAGTGACCTGGCTATGTGGTGAAAGGCAGTGGCACAGCCATGTACCCAGTGCATGCATGGACCACCATCGACACACTCTCAGACATGCATTGCCACTGGACAGTGCTGACTGTAACAAGTTGCGTGCATGGCAGTGATGTTAATGGATGGTGGCCATGCCCCGCTGTCCACCCTGTTACACAGCATGCAATAGTAATCATGGAGGTATGGCACTCACCATCATCGGGCTGGTCCCTTGGGCACTGTGGACCGTCGCCCCACCTGGCCTCCCTCTCCTCATCGTTGCGCCACAGCTCACAGGCCAGGTGCCACTCCTCCGGCCCTGTGGTGCAAACATGGAGAAAGGAACATCAGTACAATCCCATAGCAAAGCCCCCTGCCCCCAAGTGTGTGCCTCCTACCCAGCCAGACCCACCCACCCCACACCCTGATAACACCACACAGCCAACACCGGTCTGTCCCTCCCCATGTGCTGGGAACATACAACCATGATACCCATATGGAAGATAAAAGTGTGTTGACGTAACACCTACCTGTCTGTGGCACCGTGCCCCTCCTTGCACGTGCCCACAGGCGGACTAGCAGGTCCGGCTCCCTCTGCCACAGGTCGCCATACCTGTGGCGGCACTGCTCTGCTGTCCGTCCCCTTCCAGTGGCCGCCTCAAAGTGCAGTGGCCACTTTCTCCCACACCTGGCTCCTGGACCTGTCCAGGGGTGCCTCCCCAAACAATGGTCCATGGTGTGGCTCCACTATGGCAGCTAGGTTGGCCAGTTCAACCTGGCTCCATTGTGCAGCCCTCCTGCGTGCCATTCTCCTAGCTTGGTCTGCAAAAATGGTGCTCTGCAGCGTGGCTCCCCATGTGCAGATTCTGCGTGGTACAGTGCTGCCATTCCCTATCGCGCTGTCACCGAATAGCACGATAGTGGTGCACCCATGCCTGACGCATGGCGCTTGGGGGCAAAGGTCAGGCACAGGGTCAAGGGTCTCTGGTGCACAGACACACACAGTGCCATTGGAACCCAATGTGTGTAGTGCGATTGGCTGCCTGTGTGTGCTACCTCCAGTAGCGGCCTACCGTGCTGTTGCCCCAGTGTGCCTATGATGGCCCAGTGCCACAGCGCCATGTAGGTGAAAATCGCTGTAGCACCACTGGCACAATGGTGGCTGTGCCCTGCATTGCTTCCCGCACACAGCATGTCAGCAACACAGCAGACGCCTGCGTCAGCAACCCGGGCATGCGCAGTGAGGTGTGTACTACGCATGTCACAGAACTACGCCCTTGGCTCAGCATGTTCAAAACAATTGCACAAAGCGCAACAGCACAATATTCAGTCGTCATATGCAAAACAGTTAATCAGCAATTCAATGGCACAGCACTGCAATTTGCATCTACTTAAAGTTGTGCCTCGCCTCATTTGCATGGATTGCACTATAAAAGTGCGACATTGGGCTGCATTGGCCATAGTCGGTTACTGCAGTCTATTGGTGAGTTGCATGCTGTTTGGGAGTGTGGACTGTGGATTTAGGGACATGCATGGGACTGCACAGTCACAGGTAACAACTGTCATTCTTACAGGCTAGAAAATGACCGAGCGAGTTGTGGGAGAGGAAGAACACAGTGGTGGGAGGAGGAGGAGGTCTAATTTTACCAAGGTCAAGACCGATGCCCTGTTTGAGGCCTACCTGGATCAGGAGCTGCTTCTCAGCGGATGGCAGGGAACACCTCAAGCCCGTGCTGCTGCATGGGAGGAGGTGGCACATGCTGTGAACCTGCATGGCAGCCACCAGCTCTCTGTGCAGGAGTGCAAGAAGAAGATGGGCACAGACAGGAGGAGGATAAAGGAGAAGGTAGCTGCCATCAGGGCAGCACAAGCTGCAACAGGTGGGGGACAGCCGGAGGTGGTACACCTGACTCCACAGGAGGAGAGGGTTGCTGAAAGCATGCAGCGTTGTACCATTGAGGGTATTCCGGGTGGTGGCTTCCAGATGGGTGGTAGCCCATCACTGCATGGTAGGTCATGGTCTGTCTATGGGGGGGGGCAGGGTAGGTCACATGCAGTAACGCGACTTTGTTTTCCCTTACAGATCCTGAACGTCTGCATGGGTCAGCGGTGGTGGGCCTGTCCACTGAGGACAGTCAGCTGGAGATGGAGGAGGGGCCCATCCACCTCCACAGGTATACGTGGGTCAGTGCGACAGTGGGCCTGCCTGGCTGTCCACACTGATGTTGTTGGAACAGGTGCGGAGGAAGCCCTGCCCATGTCCCAGCATGCCGGCATCCACAGATGCCGGCATGCTGTGACTTGGGCTGGTGCTGAGTCTGTCACCAATGATGATGTCGCTAACAGCATGGGAAGTGACACGTGTGTGCCACGGGATGGCCACACAGCAGGTAACATCGTGGCCATGGCTGTGGGTGGTGCTGCCATGGAGGCCTGCGTGTCAGCTCAGTCCCAGCCTGTGCCTGTCAGCACCAGTGGGGCAGCACTGGTGTGTGTTCGGGACAGTGGTACTGCTGCGGCCACTGCGGCAGCACCCCTGAGCCCTGGGGAGCAGCAGCCAGAGGGGCAGCATCAGCAGTCGGCCAATGGGCTTGGGGGTACGGGGTCAAGCATCATCGTCTGTGCACCGCCTGTGGACATGCCCAGACCTGGTCCTGGTGTGCAGCACCCACCCTCAAGGGGTGCTGAGCATCAGGGCCACGCACACCCTGAGAGACAAGATGCCGAGGAGGCAGATGACCTCTTGGATGAGCACACCTGCCTCCTGCAAGCATCAGTCCAGCAGCAGGTGCGGTTTGCGATGTCGGTGGATGCACTGCGTGCGGCTTTGGAGTGGGCAGAGGAGCGTCGCAGCAGAGACACCGCTCTGATCCTGGCAGGGATGGACCAGTTGTGGGAGGATGTGACCGCTGCCATTGACAGGCAAACACAGGCGTTCACTGCTGTCATGGCCACAATGGGCACACAGTCATGTGCCCATGCATCGCAGACACCATGCAGTGCACTGTCCACCCCCCATTCCCAGCATCGTGCAACACCCTCCCTGTTGACACCGGGTTCAGCTATAGGCATCCTGAGCACGCCTAGTGCAGGCACATTCGGTGTGCTGCTGACTCCTGCATGAGCACAGTCATGTTCACGCTGTGGAACCCTTGGGGGACCATTGTTGCCACCCCATGAGGCCAGTGGTTGGCCTGTCAGTGCTGGTGGGTCTCGGCAGGGCCGCCCATGCATCTGTGGTGGCCGGGACACTGTGATGTGTGACTGACGTGTCTCCCAATGCGGCTACTGTCTGGTGCTGCCCTGTGTGCATTGTGTCTTTCAGTGGGCAGTGCATGGGTGGGTACCTGGCCCTGCACGCGGACACACAGTCCATCTGCACACCCTCCTGGCTGCTGTCTGCAGCCCTGTACCCTGTACCCTGGGGGAGTCTGTCCTGCTGTATTTTTCTCTCATGTAGCTTCCCTGTAGCATTCTTGCGCCTCTCCCTTTCTCCCTTTTATTTTGGCTCATTTCCACTATGGCGCAACTTCCGCTTGCTCCCCTATTATGCATGGTGCAAGTTGTTGAATATCACCCTGCGCCATTTATGCATGGTTCCTCCCCCTTCAGATGTGCATGCCTTCATTATCATTTTGCTGTTGTTCAGCATGATTTGGGGAGCACAACTGCCTCCTGCTGAATATCGCAGAATGGCGCATTTTCGGACTTGCGCAGGTGCAACCCTATTGCGTGTGACTCAACTCTTTTGAATATCTGGGCCTGAGTTTTTTGCCAAATGTGTGTATTTATAGATATATATCTATATCTATATATACACACATAGATAGATAGATAGATAGATAGATAGATAGATAGATAGATAGATATTTATATCATGGGGGTGAGAGCTTTCTCAGTAGGATATCCTGTGTTATTTCCATTGGCGTGAGGATAAATCCTGATGACATCAGCAGAGTGAGGACATCGACATTTATCCACACTCTGCTGATGTCACTAGAGTGAGAATACTGTAGTTTGCATTCTTAATGAAACTGCTTCAGAAAACAGTTTATCTTTCTCACAGAAGATGCAACTTATTCAATTAGCTTTGCAAAACACTTTCACCTGTGTTCCATTGTGTTTCTAACACTCATAGCCCATTACTGCGCTGATCTCAGCTTCAGAACAACCTGAAATCTAAATTAAACTCTTTTACAAAGCAGTTTTTCTCTCTCTCAATGCTACCTGCAGCAGGTTGCCTTTCTCACTGAGCCTCTGACTCACTCAGTTAGCTTTGCAAAACACACTCACCTGTGTTTCTGACTCCCAGTCCCTTCCGAACACACACACACACACACACACACACACACACACACTGACAGCACATATAGAATGAGCAGGAAACACACAGAAACAGAAAAAATGTTCCTAAAGTTCTCACCCCTGTGGTATAAATTGCACACATGATGGGCAGATCGTGGGATGTGGAAAATATTCTCAGTCCTGCAGAGTGAGCTGTGCATTCTCACTCTGCAGGAGTGAGAATATTGTCCTTATCCCACTCCTGCCCATCATGTATCCCTTATATATTGAATAGAATTGGTGCCAGCAAGCAACCCTGCCTAATTCCTCTATTTGTTATAAAACATCTTATTTGTCCATTTTGATTATATTGAACTTGTGTCTACGTATCTGAGTATAATATAATTGTTATATCTACTATATTTTGGTCTCATCCTATTTCTTCTAATTTTTCCCAAAGTATATTTCTACTAATACTATCAAATGCTGTGGAAAAGGCCACAAAACAATGGTAAAGTTTTGGTTTTTTAATGGTTACATATTTGCGATTGAGTGCTCTAATACAAAGCAATGTTGAATGGTAGACATTCTGCAGTTCACTTAGCTTTAAATTACTCTCTAGCCATTTGACTACATGCTCTAGTATAATTTTAGTAAATGTATTTTGGGAAACATCTATGAGATTAACAGGATGGTACATTTTTAGATCTTTATTGTCTCCTTTTTTACATATTAGATAGATTGTACTACCTTTCCATGATTCTGGGATTTCTAATCCCTGTGTAATTGCATTGAAAAATATTTTGAATATCAGTACCCACCAGTAGGGAAATGGTTTGAAAATGTCTCCTATCACTGAATCTGGCACAGGGGCTTTATTGGTGACCAGAGATGTTAAAGCCATATCTATTTCATTCTCTTCTATATTAACTGGAACTGGGAAACTCTGTTCTTTCCTTGCTATTCTGAATAGTGACTTTTGTCCTTCTATTGAATTATATAGATTTTTAAAGTATTCTGTCCATGTGTTTGGAGTTATGTGAGTTTCCATGTTTCTGGGGTACTTATGATAGCCTTGTGCCACCAGTCTCCAGAGGGATTTGATATTCTTATTTTACACTGTTTTCCTCAGTTTTTCCCACATGCTTATGTTATATTTATGTATCTATTTTTCCAAAAGGTGTTTATATTATCTCCTACAGTTATTCGGTTTGGTAGCCCACTTCCTAGAATCTGATATTTCCTTTTTAACTCTCATGTCATAGTTCATTTTTTTTAGCTGTTCTACAGTTTTAATTATACCATGTTTTACCTGCTGTAATACTTGAAGTAACTATTCTTTGTTTGACACAATATGGTCTTATTAATGGCATTATTAGATCCCATGCCTGTCTAGTTTTTGCATAATCTGTTGGATAGCTTATTTGTTTTTTCGGTTGTGTTAACTGGGGTGACCCAATAAGTCTTTAAAATTATTAACTTTTTGGGGATTCCATTTTATTTTTCTTTGGTTTATATTCTCTAAATTTGTATTTTCTGGTAATAAAGTTTGTGTAATACCCAATGGTCCATCTGCATTTAGTAAGAGTGCATTAGATAATGTGATGATTCATATCTTTCTATAAATTTAAGATCTTCTGTTGTTCTTGTGGCTTCTGTGTTTGTCCATGCCAAATCTATTGTTGAAGCTCCAATGGGCCTATTAAATGTCAAGATCCCACGTTGTCTCCTGATGTGAATCCATTTATTAAGATCGTATTTAATTCCTGCATCATTTCCTCTAAGGCCTTTCCTCTTATTTGTTTTGGGGTCTGCAGATTCTCTAATACTGTTAAGTCTTGGATTAATGACTGATACATTTGAGACAATTTTGTCATTGTGGCTTATTATCTTTTCTCTTGATGCTATTCTAGTGTTAAAATCACCTAATATTATAATAGGCGAAGTTAACCAACTTTCAGATATTTTTTCCAATTCTATATTGAATATCTGATTTGAGTTATATGGATTTGTTTTGTTAGGTGGAAAATATTTATTTAAAATAATAAGAGTTCTGTCTTGTTCTTCTGTTTTTAAGGCCAGTATGTTGTCCAAATCCTTCTTCATTCTTGTAACTGTATAATTTAAAGAGGTTCTAACATATGTAGCTATTCTGGCCTTATAACTCACATAGTTTTTGTCCCAAGTAGCAGGCATAACAAAACTACTGTATCATGGTAAAGCCAGTAGGAAATTCTCGGGACACTAAGTTTCCTGTATGCAGATTATATCATATGACATTGTAAACTCTTTTATTTCTACATCTGCTGTCTTTAAATGAAGTCCCTCTATGTTTCAAGACAAGATCCTAAGATTAGTTGATTCCAAATTCCTCAGATTCTTAAAAGTACAGTTATCTTCTCTTTCATTTTTATGCATTTGCGTTGTCATTCTTCAGCTGAAGTTTCTAGTATGCTAAATCTATTGTTTAATTGCAATCTTTTACTCCTTACCAATCCCTGATTTTTTGTTCCTGCATAACAACTTGCTAGTATCTGAGAAGAAACTATATATATATATTCCTAATGGATCCAGTATGCCTACTCGATCCTAAGTTATTTTAGCAAACTGTGATATTCTAAAAGTTACATCGATCTGCATGGAGTCAAATTCATATCTATTTATCTTAAGCCAAGAAATGTCATTGTTTGGTAATTTTATCTGCAGAGATCATGTTAGGAATGTCAGTAAATCATTTTTGATTCTTCTTATAGGTTTGTTTCTCTTGGTCTCACAACCAAAAATTGTAATGGTTCTACATTCCCAATCCTGTTCTGTTTGTGTTTCACCAATTTTGATTACTTCTTTATGGTCGTCTACTATTTTTTCCTGATATCTCATTCCTGCAGAAGAACTTGTTAGTGTCTTACTAGAGACTATATGTATACCCAATGGATCTAAGTTGCTTACTTGATCCAAGACTGTTTTAGCTATTTGTGATGTCCTAAAGGTTACATCAGTCTGAGTTGAGCCATGCTCATGTCTGTTTACTCTAATCCATGCAATGGCAGTATTGGGCAATTTTAAATTTAAGGAGTGAGTCCAGAATGACAATAAATCACTTTTGATATTTCTTAGGGGTCCCTTCCTATTGGTTTCGCAGCCAAATACTGAGATAGTTCAATCTTTCCAGTCCAGTTTTTTTGTGCTTCTCTAGATTTGATTACTTCTGCCACCTTTTCTATATTTTATCATTTGAAGTTTCTCTGTGATTTTGTGTGTTTTGGTATGATAGATGTGTATCTTATACAATTGTCATTTTATGAGGAGGAGGGACAATTATTCTGTATTGGTTAAGAGTTGAATTTTTCCCCCATATTTTGTTTGCAGTTTCTGCTGTGTGGCAGTACACTAAAACGCAATCTTTAAATTTTAAATTTGGAGGTCTCATTACAAAAATCTGCTCCTTTTCTTGTTGGACCTGCAAATAATTGAATTATCCATTCATGTAATGAGTTTTGAGTTTCTTTTTTTAACTTCACTACCCCATATATTTCAAGTAGAAATTCTGAGTTCTCTTCCTTTTCTTTAATACATTCTGCAAATGTTGTTAGAGACACTTCTTCTTCTTCTTCTTCTCTGGACACTGTGTAATTTGTCTTTTCATGTAAATTTTCTGTGTCTTTATTTTGAATCCCTACGTTTTGTATTAGCTCTTGATTATTTGTTGTCCCTCTACTTGGGTGTTGTTATATTCTAATTATTTGTTTCATTTGTTTGTGAAACTTTATCAGCTGTATTTGAGTTGTTTTGATATCTGATGCTGTTCCATGTACCACACTTTTGGACATCTACCTCTGTTTGGTTATGTTTTCCATTTATTTCTGTCTTAGGGCCTTCCTCTCTCTGTACTGTTCTTTAATGATTTTTATTTTTGATTTTTGTTTTTTTCCCTTGGTTTTCCTATCTTCTTGATAGGGCACTTCATATGACATCCACATACATTATCCTTGTCAAAGGGTGAGGATAAGGCTACTTGGATGGCGTTATTCCTTTTTTCTGCCTTCTGTTCCCAGTTTACATTATTCTCATATTCAATGGACTGACTGTTCCTCTGGTTCACTTTTCATTTGTTTAGTCTATCTATCTATAAGAACTTTATTGTAAAATACATCTGTTCTTAGATTAGTTATCTCATCCTTAATCACAGCCGTATTTTCTAGGATTACTATATCAGTGTAGAATCTATTTTTGATTATTCTAACATTTGTTTAGATATTGTAGAACTAGCCACAAAATTTCCCTCATTTGTAAAATATTCCTTGTCATAAAGGATTTCTGATGTTTCTGCTTTCTTACTCTCAGCCTATACTATTTTGGTTTGTTCCTGTTCATATTCATCACTTATTGCAGTATAACACTTTCATTTGCTTTTTCTGCTTCTAACTTTTTTAAACCTTCTATTGCAGCATTAAGCTCCTTAAGAATGGTTTCCAATTTGTTTTGATTAAATCTGTTAACTATAGTTACCCCCTCTTTAGGTCTTGGGAATGTAAATTGGTAATTGGTCATTAAGGCCACATTGGTAAACTCACAATCTTGTTCGGTTTCACTGTATGGGGAGAAAACTGCTAGTGGAGTTGATTCATATAAATCTATCTCCTTTGTAAATACTGTAGATTCCCAAACATTAGAATCAATTGAAATCACATCTGTAACTGTTATGTAAGAATTTGGTTCTGATTCCAACTCCATTTTAGTAATATTACTTTCTATTGTCTGACCACACTTATTTTTCTGGTTATCTTTAATTATAATAGGAGTTATGATATGTATGAGAGGGTTTGATTCAACATCCCATAGTTCTGTAATGGTTGATTGTTTACTATTTCTATGCCCTTTAAAATTTCTTCTGTTACCAGGTGGTAATAAAAGAGGCATCACCTCTAGCATGTGTTCATGCTTTTTTCCCTTAACCTCTCTGATTCCAACAATATTTTTCCACTTCTTGTATGAACCATTCTGTTATAAATACAAATAAACAAATATTGATAAATATTGATGTCAGCATAATAGAGTCTTTGTTTAATCTTTATATCCCTGCATCAGTTGTTTAAAAAATGCCAATAAAGTGCTTTTGAATATTGAGGTGCTTCACAGATATTCATGATTAGTATAGTTCAATGAAAGTCCCTTATAAAATATACTGTAAAGTGCTTATAGATAATCTTTTCCACATGAGTCCAATAGTAAATCCAGTAGTCCGAGATTTAGGATATACAGTAAATGACTAAATCACAAGTATTCATTCTTAAAGTGTCCTAAAGTGTCCTAATTAGTATGTTGCTTTTAAGACATAATGCTATATATTCCATCAAATTCAGAGTTTATAAGTGGTATTTGATAATATACAGTATTTGTTAATTTGTGTAGTAAACACTTTTACCTAAGCAGTTAATATTAGTTTTCAGGGATCACTCCTCCTGTGCTAGTGCTGCACAAATGCTCAAAAAAAGTGCAATACCAATTCAGCCCCAAATGTCCCTGTCTCTTAGGTCTTCAGACTTTGCTTCTTTTCTTTTCTTTTACCAATGTTGAGATCGTTTTAGATGCCGAACTATCTCAGTAGCAGTCCTGAAAAGCAGTATTCCATTGGCTATCCCAAACACTTCTCTGGGAGAGCAACACTTCTTCTTTAAATGGAAATGGAAATGAGGCAGTCTGAAGGTAAAAAAAAAATAGTGATGGACAAAGGGTAATCCCAAAGTAGTCTGTTTTTGATACTTATGTACAAACAAATGATCTCAAATGTGTGGGTCTAATTCAAGAACCAAATTTAACCAAACTTTCATGCACTTGAGACACTTAAATATTTAAATAAGCAAATAACTTCTGTCTCTTTTTTGTCAATGGCTTGAACTCACAGCTCCCAGTACATCTATCAAGGTTCTCTAAAAGTATTTAATAGACAACTAACAAAATTTACTATTTACTGAGTTTACTATGAATGATAAATTTCTGACACAGAAAGCCGTGCTACCTGAATTGCTCTCTGACTTACATTTCATACTTCATTTCATTTCATAAATCTGGTCAAATAGTGCTGAAATTAATTACCACAGTTACTCTTTTTAGGTAGCTTCTCTACTCCAGCACCAGTATCTGGTTTAATGCAGGGCTTTGTCACAATCTGCATTTTTGGAGGCTAGACAGAAGTAGACAAAAAAAAAACAGTTCTTTTAGTTTTTTGTGCTTATAATTAAAGGCTTTATAAGAGGAGCTTGCTAAGTTTGTTTGTTTGTTCCTCTTATCTTCTATTTACTAGCCTTTGAATGCTGTATGTGTAACTTTATTTTCCCAGCATTAAAAGCTACCAGTCATATGTAACGGCTCTGAGTATACAATAGAAATGCCACTCATATGCCTTCCTATCTATATGCTAGTCACGTGGCTTTAGAATGCTTTCAAACATCAGGGATACTCGTGATTATTAATTATTAATTAGTCCCAGGTGGGTCTAATCAAGCTTAGTTAAATTAAGTCAATGGAATCGAGTAAATTCTTTTAGAGCTGGTTTATTGTCTGCCTCCTCACAACAGTTCTATGCAGGTGAACTTAAATCATTCAGCTTCAGTTGAGCATCCAAACTAGTCTTCACTGTCCACATGTTCAAAGAGAATGCTGTCCTATGTTTATATGAATGAATTGCAATGAGTTAAGATGAGTATTTGATAAAAACATGGTTGTTTGCCAATGAAGTTACCAATGCAATTGTCAGTCACTACAATTGTTAACTGCTTTTATCATAATACAATTAAGAATCTTCTAGTATCTACTGTGATCCAAACATGATTTTGGTACTGTATGCCTTATAATATATAACCAGTATTAGTGTCTGAACTTATACTATCTCCATACTTCATTTTCCACAATTTTAGGTAGCTACCCAACCCAGCTGAAGCACTGATCCTATCAAAAGTGTTATGTGAGAATTACTACATATATCTAAAATCTTGTTAAAACTAAAATGAAATATTTTAAAACTTTCAGCATGTAAAAACACTCCTTCCTTTTTTTATTCTCTTTATTCTCTATATATATTTCTTTGGATATATTGTTCTTTTGGGAGTAGAGTGACGAAGCTGTAACATTTCTTCAATTAGTTTAAAGGTTATCCAAACTAGTTTGTAGAGACTTTTGTATGAAGCTTTTAAAATCTCCTAGATTTGTCTCCTCGGCTGCTTACTGTTTGATAGCTCTCCACAGAGCTCTCTTCTCTCACTTGCATGGACCTATCCCCCACCACGGGGAATATAGGACCTAGTCCCCCCACGGGAGTTTGGTGAGCAGGATGCAGACCAGAGGAACAGCTGCACAAGTCAGTCCAGAAAGACCCAATACACTTGCCTACAGGTACTGATGTGACAATGGTGGCATACTTATTTTAGGCTTCCACAGCTCCTCCACAGATGTGTAGTGTTCAGTGGCACCTCAGTCTACTTCCAGAATTTCCTCTTTTCCCAGGTAGACCTGCACAAAATGAGTCCACAATGGCAGTGACAGCACCGATGAGAGATGACATGTTGCACCGGCCTCTCCAAGCTTCTCCTAAAGTGACAATATTGGTTGACACTTGAGTCTAGTGGCCACTAAAAAGAAACTGAAATGTTGATTTTTTAAGTTTTCTAAAATGTTAATGTTAAAATAACACTTCAAAGTTGGGTGGGGGAGTGTTATGTTCCATCCTACAATAAATGTTAATACGAACATACAAAATTTGCCAGCAGATAACGGCCTAGAGGTCTAGCAAGTCTGCTTCAATGTGCAGCTAGCACCCATTATTCTGCAGCTGCCCCTCCCATCCACCCTTCCCCTCCATTGACCCTCCCCCTTGTCCTGTCCCATCCCCTTTTGAAGCGGTCCACTGTTCTACTGGATACCACTTCTACTGGTAACGCATTCCACCCAGCTATCACCCTTTCTGTAAAAAAGTGTCTCCTCATCTCCCTCCTGAACCTTCCTCCCTCCAGTCTGATATCATGGCCCCTGGTGTCCCTCCCTTACTTTAAACAGCCCCTCTGTACCTGTCTTGTTTATTCCCTTCATATACTTAAAGGTTTCAGTCATATCACCCATCCCTCCTCTCCCACAGAGAGTACATGTTCAACTCCCTCAGCCTCCTCTCGTATGATAAGTCCCCCAGCCCCTTAATCATCTTTGTTGCCCTGCGCTGCACCCCCTCCAGTAACTTAATGTCCCTCTTCAGATACGGGCACCAGTACTGCATGCAGTACTCCAGGTGTGGTCTAACTAATGACCTATACAGTGATAGAATCACCTCCTCCCTCCTCGAGGATATACCCTTTGCAATCCAGCATTTTGTTGGCCTTTGCAGCTGCCTTCCTACATTGCACCGAGTTGTTCATTGACCCTGTAATGAGCACCTCCAGATCATCCTCCTCCTGTGTCTGGACTAGCTGCACTCCCCCCAGCTGGTAACTCCTCCTTGGGTTCTTCATCCCAAAATGCAGCACCTTGCACTTTTTGGCATTAAACCCCAGTTGCCAGGTGTCTGACCAGGTTTCAAGCTTTGCCAGATCATCCTGCAACCCCTGCCATCCCCCTAGGTCATCCAGCACTGCTCCCATTTTGGTATCATCAGCAAGCAGACTGATCTTGCTCTTGATGTCAAATGATATGCCTGCAATGAATATCCCAAACAATACTGGTCCCAACACTGAGACCTGTGGAACACCGCTCATCACTACCCTTGGGTGTGAGAGCTCCCCATCCACCACCACTCTCTGTTGCCTTCCCTGAAGCCAGTTCCCTACTCATCTCACCAGCTTTGTATGCACCCCTGTGCCTTCTAACTTACTTCTCAGCCTCCCATGGCACCAAGTTGAATGCCTTACTGAAATCCAGATACAGGACATCCACTGCATGGCCCCTGTCCAGTTGCCCAGTTACCCAGTTATAGAACTCCACCAGGTTGGTTTGGCAGGATCTGCCATTTGAGAAGCCATACTGTCTGCTGTCCTGTAGTCCTTTGGCCTCTGGGAGGGCCACAGCCTCTCCTTCAGGATAGTCTCCATCAGCTTACCCACGATGGATGTGAGACTCACCAGTCTGTAGTTCCCCGGTTCATCCTTGGGGCCACTCTTGTGGAGTGGCACCTCATGAGCCATCCTCCAATCCTGAGGTACACACCCTGAGTGTAGTGAGGCATTAAATTGGTCTACTGAAGGTCCCGCAAGGACCTCTGCCAGCTCATTCAGTACCCTGGAGTGGATGCCATCTGGGCCTGACGTCTTGTCCACCCTCAGTGCCTTCAAACCCTCCTGAACTCTGCCCTCTATGATTTCCCCATCTGTCCCCCCTCCCCCTGTTTCTGCCTTTCCTCCCCTTTGGGTAACACCCCCCTCTTCTCCTTAGTAAATACCAAGAAGAAGTAATCATTTAGCACTTCTGCCTTATCGCAGATTGCTTCCTCCCAACCCCCTTCCTTCCTAATCCTTCCTATGTGGTCCTTACAGCTCCTTTTCCTCCTTCTTAATGCCTTGTGCCAGCCTAAGCTCCATAGATGCCTTGGCTCCCTTTACTGCCCGCATCACCTCCTTCAATTCCTTCAGATACTCCTCCCTGTCCTCCCCATCCCTGTTTTCTTGTACCTCCTAAAGGCAGCTCTTTTCCTCCTTACCTTTTCCATGATATCCTTGCTCACCCAGCTTGGTTTCTAAGCCCTAGCCTTCTTGCTCTGTGCCTTGTAGCAGGTTCTGGTTGCCTCCACTATCCTTAGCTTTATGAGCTCCCACCTCTGGTTAGTGCCCATACTAGGTTTAATTCTGGCCAGGTACCCTTTTACCACTTCCCCCATGCTCTCAAAGTCAGCCCTCCTGAAGTCCAGCACTCTTGTGCCAGATTCCACTCCTTCCTTGCCCATATCCAGTGTGAGCCATACTCAGTGGTGGTCACTCACTGACAGCGGTTCTTCCACCGTAAGTTCCCTCACAAACTCCCCATTTGCCAGCACAATGTCAAAGGAATTCCCTAACCTGGTTGGTTCACTGACCATTTGCAGCAGGAAGCAGTCCTGGAAGGCATACAGCAGTACCTGCTCCATTCTATTCCTGGTTGTGGGGTACTCCAGTCCACTTCTGGCATGCAGAAGTCCCCCACAATCACCACACTACCCATCTCACAGGTCCTCCTGATCTGTCCAGCTGGTTCCCTGTCTAACTCCTCCATCTGAGAAGGTGGCCTATACACCACTCCCATTCTGAGAATCCTATTCTTGGAATCCTGGATTTGCATCCAAAGTGACTCCATACTACCCTTATCCTCTTTCTTCCTTACACACTTCAGTCCTTCCTTCACATATAGTGCCACCCCCCTCCTTTCCCAATCACCCTGTCCCTACAAAATTACCTGTACCCTGGTATAGACTGGTCCAAGTCATTGTACAGTATTGGGTGGCCCATTTTCTGTGATGGCTGCAATGTCCACCTCTCCCTCTGCCATGAACACCTGTAACTCTGCAGTTTTCCTGCCAAGGCTCCTAGCATTAAGAGTAACCACCTTACACCCATCCCCCCTCCATCCTGCCCTCCTTTACTAGTATCACCAATAGTACTTGTCATTTGTCCTTTGTCACTGTTATTGGGGGTAAACTCAAATGGTTTCCCAACCTTTGGTCTTTGCATGTCTCTTGCCCTCTTGTCACCCCCTGCTCCTAGTTTAAATTCCCAACTTCCTTTATGTACTCCTCCATCCTCTGTTTCAACCCTTTCTTTCTCTCCTCACTCAAGTGTAGTCTGTCCTTGGCATAGAGACTACTGTCCTCCCAGGTCCCTCTCCACCCCCCCACAGCCCATACCCTGTAGCATGACACCAGGTTCTTAGCCATCCGTTAAATTCCTCTATTCTCAGCTTTCTTGTTATGCTTGCATTGGGCACTGGAAGTATCTCTGAAAAAGTTACTGATCTTCCTGCCCCCTCACATAATTGTTCTAGTTCCTCAAACCTCCTCTGGACTTTATCTACTGTCTTGTCAGCCAGGTCGTTCATCCCAAGATGTATAATTAAATGAGGCTAGCCCCTACCAAATCAAATCAAATCAAACTTTATTTTTATAGCACCTTTCAGAACCAAGGCACTGCACATAAAATCGAATACAAACAAATATAAATATGAGTTAAAACAAACAATAAAAACAAGTTAACCATAATTAGGGAAGGCCAAAGTGAATAAATATGTTTTCAACTCAATTTTAAACCTATCAACGGTCAGGCATTCTCTTAACTGACGAGGTAAAGAATTCCACAGGGTTGGAGCTGAAAAGGAAAAAACACGGGCATCAGATGTCTTCAGTTGCACTCTGGGAATTTCTAGCAATCCCTCATTGGCAGATTGGAGAGGGCAGAGCGGGCAGTAGGGTACCAAGAAGTCTTGCAAATAGCCGGGTCTCTGATCATGTACGGCTTTAAAGGTTAGCAAGCCAAACTTAAAGGTGATCTGCCACTGAATAGACAGCCAGTGCAGCTCGCGGAGCACAAACAAAATATGACTGGACCTAGAAGTCCCAGTCAAAAGCCTAGCCACTGCATTATGCACCAGCTGCAAACAATGGATATCAACCCCTGGTAGCCCTAGGTAGAGGGAATTGCAGTAATCAAGGCGAGTAGTGACAAAGGCATGGACCAGTATTGGAAGATCATCAATGGGAACCAGGTGCTTTACCCAGGCAATAGTCCTCAGATGGTAAAAAGAGGATTTGATGATAGCCAACACCTGAGATTTTAGTGTCAAACCATCATCAAAAATAACGTCCAAGTTATGCACATGGTCTGAGGTAGTGTGTGGTATGCCACCAAGCAATAAACCTGATGGCTGTCCAGCCCCCAAACCCACCCCTCGGTGACCAGGGTCCACTACCAACACCTCAGTCTTATCTGGATTCAGTCTCAGCTAGCTGGTAGTCATCCAAGTTCTGATCTCAGTAAGGCAATTATTTAGCATGGAGAGTGCATCATTCTGTCCAGGTAGAAAGGACATGTATACCTGAGTATCATCTGCATAGCAGTGAAAACTCAAACTGTATCACCTGATGATATCTCCCAATGGCAGCATGTACACTGCAAACATGGGGGCTAACATGGATCCCTGCAGCACCCCTTGGGCAGGGAGTGGTCACCAGAGGAATAAATTCCAGTGGCAACTTTCTAAGACCTGTCCATGAGGAATGAATGAAACCATTTGAGGACTGTACCAGACAGCCCACAAAGATGCCGCAGGCACTCCAACAGCACATGATGGTCTACAGTGTCAGATGCAGCAGAGAGATCAAGAAGGACCAGAATGGTACATGCCTTTTGATCTCTTGCCATTAGGAGGCCTTTCAATACCCAGACAAGTGCAGTCTCCCCTGCTATGCTTCTTCCTAAAACCAGACTGGAGGGTATTATAGACATTGTGAGTTGTAAGGTGATCGGCCAATTGCAGCACAACCACCTTTACAATAACCTTACCAACAAATGGCAGGTTAGAGATAGGCTGGTAGTTAGCTAAACAGTCTGGATCCAAGGAGGATTTCTTAAGGAGTGGTTGAATGACCCCCTTCTTGAGGGGGTCTGGAAAGAATCCCCTCTCCAAGGACTTCCAGACAATTTCAGCAAGGATCAGGCAGATAACATCTACACATCCCAGAAAGAGGGGTGTAGGGCCCAGATCCAAACTACAACTGGTCGGGCGCAATGTTTGGATGATCTTCACAATGTCCATGAATTCTGGCCAGCAGAAATCTGACCAGACAGACTAAGTGCATGCCACTTCATATCGATCTCTACAGTCCCTCATAGGGGAGGTCGGGCCGATTCTAGACCTGATGCCGGCAATCTTATCTGCGAAGAATCAAGCAAACTCCTCACATTTAAAATGAAAAAAGGCTTCTCTGGACTGGAGACAGATTAGATTGCACAACCTGTCCACAGTCTGGAAAAGCAGAGCCAGTCGATTCTGCATAGCAGAAATCTCCCTGGACAGAAATTCTGCCTTCTTACAGGTGGTTTCTGGTTGATAGCCATCATAATGTGCCATCAACTTAAGCCTGTCAGCGTCAAGGCCTGACTTCTGCCAGATTCTCTTCATCCTTCGGCCAACTCACCTCAACTCCTTCAAGGAACTGTCAAACTAAGGGCTCCTTAGGCAAAGGGTGAGAGGCCGAACACAAACAAGAGCAATCTTGTCCAGAACATCTCCTATAGCCTTATTATAGGCTAATATGAGATAATCTGGACTCATGCATTCACCCAACAAATCTTATAGGTCCAGCATCGTCATCAGCTGGAGGAGATTTTGACCAAAATGTGAGAGTTCATTGTCGACCCAGGCATTGAAGTACCCCAGGATTATCCATCTGGGGGACCGCAACACCATGTCGATGATGAAGTTTTCTATCTCCTGAAGGAATTCTCCACCATCTCCTGGTGGACAGTAGATGAGGAGTATCCCACAGCCTACACCCTCTCCCAGGATGTGCTCAAAGGATCTGGTACTTCCCAGTGGCACATCCATAAGGCCCAGCTCAGTCTTAAATATAATGGCCATGCCTCAGCCCCTATGATCTAGCCTTGGGTGGTGTATCACCGAGAACCTGTCCGGAACTGCTGAGGCCAATTCAGGGCCTACATTTTCGTCCAGCCAGGTCTCGGTGATGCAAGTCAGATCAGTTGTTCCAACAAGATCAGTTATAATAGCTGTCTTGTTTTTAATACAGCTGGCATTGCATAATACCGCCCAGGTAGGATGAGCTGTTGGGGAAGACCTTGGCACTTGCCCGCTAACCTCAGAACCCTTGGGTATGTATACAAGACAGGAAGGGCCTCTGTCCTGGCTCCATTTGGCCCCAGGGTGCATCCTGGACCTCACGACTAAACTCTACCCTCCTCTTTCCTACCCCTTGTAGCATATTTCAGAACAGATTGTCCCACCCTTTCTGCTGACATTCCTGGCATGGCATCCACCCAAATGTGACTGTGCCTCTTCCCCTTGCTGCCCCACCTGACTCCTCCTAGTAGTGAGTCTCCCAGCCCTAAGATTCCACCCCTCTTTTTTTTTTATTTTATTTTAATTCATATATCGGATTTACAACCTTTGAGTCAAAGACTCATTTACAAAGGCACCTCGTCGCAGGGTGGGGGAACAGTCAACTTGTGAGACAAGACAGTGGGGAACAATACAGGTGAGATACATGCAGCATACATAACAGAATTTTAAAAGAGCAAATAAACATAGGCAGTTTGCAAGCGCACACAACAGTAAGTCATTGGGGGGTCCTAGCAGGTCTTGCTAGCTATAGCATGTGGTAAATAGACTGAAGCAGGCTAATCGAGCGAACTGTTGGATACGTAATCCTGTTGGACCTGGATCAGTTTGAGGACACACGCGGTAGGCCCTATAATAGGCACATACATTTCCGAGAGCTAAGGAGGTGTTTGCGTAGGGCAGTTTTAAACTGACCAATTTTAGGGGTGTTAGTGATGTGCATGGGGAGGGAGTTATACCAGGATGGTGCTCTGTGATAAAAGGATCTTTGGGCGAGTGAGATCCTGTCTCTAGGTACCTGGAAGGTGGCTTTGTTAGCTGTATGGGTGGTGACCGAGCAGAAGACTCACAGAAGCTGTGCAGTGACACCTGGGGGACACAGTCCAAGTAGAGCCTTTTTAGCCAGTATGCAGGTGTGATATTGCAGGCATTCTTCCAGATTGAGTATGTTAGTGGTTGAGTAGAGTTGGCATGTGTGAGTTCTACTTGGGGCACTGGTTAAGAACCTGCAGACTTTGTTGATGGAAGTCTAGATTTTGGTGATGGCAGTGGGGTCAGCGTCTGCATAGGTGGGGAGTCCATTGTCAACTAATGACAGGACGGAGGAAGTGATAGCCAGCCATAGGGCAAATTCAGGGAGGCAGTCTTTGTGGCGATAGAGGAGTCCAATCCGGGCATTCATGGCAGAGGATAAAGCACTGACATGGGCATGGAAGGAGAAAGCTGAGTCAAAGGTGATGCCCAGGTATTTGTATGTTGATACCTGCTCAAGGGAGTGGAGGGTACTGGGAAGGATGCTAAGGGGAGCATTTTTGGAGTTACTTTGGCGGTGTGCAAAGATCATAGATTTTGTTTTCTTGAGGTTCAGGACCAGGCGATGGTTGAGGAACCCTTTTTCAGCTTGGCTGAAGGAGAATTGCAAGATGCTCTGGAGAGTGATTGGGTCGGGGTGTGAGGCGACTAGGACTGCATCATCGGCATATAGTAGCAGCTTGCCTGAGCACGAGCTTGGAAGGGTGTTTAAGAAGAGACTGAACAATGTGGGGCCCAGAATGGAGCCTTGTGGGTCTCCAGAACGTACAGGCAGTGCAGAAGATAGGCTACCATTTAACTTGACGCGTTGGGATCTATCACAGAGGTAGCTGGAGAACCAGGCCAAAGGGCCGGATGAGAGTCCCAGCTTACAGAGGGTGTCTAGCATTAATGGGTGATTCTCAGTGTCAAAGGCCTTGGACAGTTCAATGAACACTGCCCCAGCCATCTCCGTGGCATCTAGTGCAGAGTGAATATGGTGGAAGAACTCCAGCAGAGCTGTGGTGGTGCTGTGACCAGGGCGGAAGCCATGCTGTTCTGGGCACAGAATGTTGTGTCTGGATAGATAATTAACAAGTTGCGAGGATACTATTTTCTCCAGAGCTTGGGGGGGGGGGAGGATGGAGATAGGTCTGTAGTTGCTTAGTACAGTGCGGTCTCCATTTTTATGTATAGGGGTGATTTCAGCCTGCTTCCATGCACTCAGGAATTGGCCGAGGCACAGGGATTGATTAAGGAGGTCCGTGAGGGGGGCTAGCATGACATCCAGTGTTAGGCGGAGTATCCTGGAGTCGAGGGGGTCACAGCTCAGGTTATGGGTTACTCCCAGCTTGCTTCCATTAATGTCCATCTCTCATTCCCAGCTCTTCTTCTTTCTCCTGCACATTATTTCCCCCTTTTGCCCCTGTTGCAATTCCCCAATAGAACTCCCGCCCCGTTCCGGTTTGGTCCAGGCCTTTATCAATTACTCCTACAACTGCATCTCCTCCTTCCTCCTTCTTCCCCTCTAGCAGTGCAAAACAATTTTCTGAAGACCCTTCACAAATGCCCATTTCCTCTGTCTTCTTAGTAGCCTGTGCCCTCCTTTCCACTCCATGACTGTTGCCACTTCTCCTCCCCTCACAAGTCCTTGTCTCCTCCTTCCATTTGTCCTTTTTCTCCTGACCTGGTTTCCTCAGTGATTGTTCTTTCTGGCCTGTTTATGTTTAAAGAAATCAGTTTGAGGATGGTATCTGTCAGTCTACTCCACTTCACTGGCCAAGAGAAGAAATATATATAGTGGGTTTATTCCTTAAGACATTCTGGTATCCTCCTCCTCCTCCTCCTCCTTCTCCTCAAGAAAAAAAAATGAACATGTTTTGATGAAAATCCTAAAATAAAGTAGATGGTTGGGGCCTCTAAATCTGAGACAGACTCACAGGTGTTATACACATATATCACTGAGCTACTACTGGGCAGTGATGATTGAACACTTGAATACTGGAATGACTATATGGAGTATGCAATGGCCGGACTCAATTTATCTTCATGCGTGAGGAAGCAGGACTATAACTTACAATTAGCAAAAGTCCTGCACACTCACATGTGATAAGTAACTGCATATTGTAAGTCACACTTCTAGGGTTTTAATTTAAACAACATCAGTTTTCTAGATATAACTTTTAAATCAGCTCTTTGAAGCTTTAACTGTTTTTCTTGATTTCTGTTGCTGGCTTCAGTGCTGCACTGGGCAATTGTGATATCTCTGTGAAAGATGCTGTCTGATTGATACAGCGTTCTACTGTGATGACAACAACTTTCAAGGTTTCAATTATGACAACCCTTACAGGAACATATATTTGATATTTCATTGTTAGTGTTGTAATAGACCAAGACATCCCTTTTGTCTTACTATTTTACCCCCATTCCTGTTGTATAAATCCAAGATCACTTTTATCTTATCATTTTACTTCAACCCTTATAAGTAAGCACAACAGGGTGTGCAGTTATTGGAGAATAATCAACACCCCTGGTACATTGTGAGACATGACACCGCAGGTCTAATGTCCTCACAGCACCCGTGGTGTTGATTAATCCCCATTATACCATGGACATAAGTGAACAGTCAATGAAATGGTCAGATTGGTAGTTTACTACTGGTGTAAATCCTCTGATAACCAGTGGCTGTTGATGGCCAAATGGTCCAAATCATCTGCAGCACAGGAATAAATACAATAAAAATAAACAAACAAAGCAACCTCTTTAATATTTGTATTTTATTATAGTAAAAAAGTGAACCTTGGTATAATCGCAATAAGCCACTAGGTGGATGTGGGTTATCGGGGGATTTACCATGGCTGGTGATTACCCTCTTGCCCGCGCCTCGTGGACAAACCACTCCATCCATGGTAAATCCCCCGACAACCCACACCCCCTCATGGCTTATTGCTTAAATAACCGCACACCCTGGAGTGGATTATTGTGCTTATAACATGGGGTGCCACCAGAGGTGACAGAAACACCAGAAAAACATGACAAAGTCATGAAAACATAGGGAATATTTTATGTGTTCTGCCACCAGCAGAACTTTTGTGTTGCTGACAGTGCTGAAGAGCACTATATATGCTCTGGTGACACTGCTGACTTTGGAGACACACAGAAAGGACACTATCATTTTTTTGACTGTCACTGTCTGTGTTGGTCTCTAGGTCTGCTGTATGCTGCAATCGCTGATGTGCACATTGCTCCAGAACTATTGCAGCAGGACATTCTGAGAGATACACATAAATGTATTGTATCTCTCTCCTGCTTTGTATTGTTAACCCAGTGTATTTTTCCTCACTGTGGTGCAGAAATGTTGCTTGACATGTGCAGAGAGATAGACAGATATTTTGCTCCCTTTGCTCTGCGTGTTTTTCTCTGTCTCTGCGGCCTTTGCTGCATCTTCCTTACCCCCTTCTTACCACTGACTAAAATGAAAACTATTGCTGTGCCCTCAAAGTGCTGCACTATCTAGGAAGATGAGAGAGAGAGAGAGAGAGAGAGAGAGAGAGAGAGACAGAGAGTGAAAGAAAGAGAGAGAGATAGAGAGAGAGAACAGTAATGCCACTTTGAAGAGTGCAGTCACTATCTGTGTCTCTGTGTACAGCTGTCGTGCTCTCTCCTTCACTTGTAAACAATGCATGAGCCACTGATGATAGGATACCAGGCACCGGATGCTAGCCATTCTCTAGAGAGTACATACTCAGGATGGATCGTTGCTCTCTCACTTCCCCACAACCTGCTGCTATCGCCATTACTGCTGTTCTCACTGCTGCCTGCTGTGCCTCTCCCTTATGCCATCTGTAATGGCTGCTGGTCTCCTTCACTAACTAATGAGAGAGAGAGAGAGAGAGAGAGAGAGAGAGAGAGAGAGAGACTGGAATTATTGGGAACTACATGGCAAATGGGAAAGAACCACTTGCTGTGTGGTCAGGTACCAGGTGCAGAGGCCTACAATGCACAACTGCTGTGACAGTAGTGGAGAACACTAGGAGGAAAGCCCCAACATTGCGCTGTCTCTCTCTGTCTCTCTGCTGCTTACCCATACTTGGCAGAGTGTGGGGGATGGGACAGGTCTCTTCTACCACTTTTGCTTTCTCTCTCTCTCTGCTCCCACTGTCTGGATCAGAAGGGTACATGCTTCTTGGTTCCTGCAGCACTTTTCTATTTACTGTATGCTGTCTCACTCTTTCTGTCTGACGCTGATGGTGGGGATGGAAGCGGGGGCTACAAACTGAATAATTTGGACATAACATTTCTTGCCATGTTACAAGCACAATTAGGGGATGGCAAACAGCATCTGTGTCTTGCTTCGAAATGCTACTGCTTGCTAAGTGATATTTTTTGAATGGCTGCCATTTGTAACTGATTTCCCCACACAGAAGGAGTGCAGGTCAACACAGGGATCTCTCTTCATTGCCACTTCACCACTAGGTGTGTGTATAGTGGATTAAACAACTGTCACCTGATGACTGTCTACCAATCAGATACCTGTTTTCCCTACCCCATGTTTTAAACACTAGATATCACTTTCATATTGTTATTTTACCTCAACTCCTGTTGTAGAAATACTAGATATCACTTTTATCTTGTCAGCCTCTTTACAGATGACTCGAAGCTGGGGGTGGTGGTGGTGGCTAGGGAAGAGGGTAAAATAGCCCTGCAGGAGGACCTGGAGGCTCTGGAGAGGTGCTCACATACATGGAGTCTAAATTTTAACAGGGGAAAATAAAGGGTTCTTCACCTGAGGCCTAGGAACCCAGCCCATGTGTACACCCTGCAAGCTCTGAGTGGGAAGAGGGATCTGGGGGTGGTGGTGGATGCCAAAATGAAGAATTCTGAGCAGTGCAGGAGGACTGCAGCCAAGCAAATAAAATGCTGGCTTGCATCACCAGGGGGGATAACCTCAAGAAGCAGGGAAGTGATTCTCCCTCTGTATAATTGCCTGGTTAGACCACACCTTGAATACTGCATGCAGTTTTAGTGTCCGCACTTAAAAAAGGACATCGCACTCCTGGAGAGGGTTCAGAGGAGGGCTACTAAAATGGTATGGGGTCTGAATGATATGTCCTATGGGGAGAGACTTGAGGAGCTCAATCTGTACTCACTGGAGGAGAGGAGAGACAGGGGTGATATGATTGAGGTCTTCAAGTATCTAAAAGAGGTAAATAAGGTAAGCCTAGATAATGTTTGTCAGAGGAGAGAGGGGCCACTGGGGGGCACAGTTGGAGGTCAGAGGGAGAGAGAGAGAAGGAGGTGTTATATCACTGAGAGGGTGGTGGAACCATGGAATGCACTACCTGAGGAGCTGGTAGAGGTGGATTCTGTGGAGGGGTTCAAGAGAGAGACTGGGACAGGTATGGGGGAGGTTGAAGCTGAGGGGGGATCCTGGGGGGGCGAGGAGGGCAGAAATGGTGCACATCTCAGGTACTGACTCTTGAGCAGACTCAACAGACCATGAGGCCTACTCTTCTGGAATTTTAGTATGTTAGTATTTTACCCCAATTCCTGTTGTAGAAATACTAGATGTCATGTTTATCTAATCATTTAATCTCAACTTGCGGTGCCTCATTTTAAAACAGCCATTAGAGAGATGCAAGTTGCTTCACTCTAGGGCTACAGCAAACTCTGGATGCATCAGTGAACCTGTGCCCAATTTTATAAAAAGGGAGGGTCCCTGTGCCAAAGACCCTGGAGCTGCAACAGAAGCAGGATTGCACCAATCATTTGGTGCACCTTGGTGATTGACACAGGGATCTAGCCCCCCACCCAGTGCAACACTAGTGGGGCCATGAGGGTTGGGGATTAATCTGCATGCCAGGAGAGGTGACGGGGGCAGAAGGAGCAAAAGGGGTGCCCTAGAGGGTGTCGCCGAGACAGAGTCACTGCCAGGGTTGTGCAGTGGCAGCCGGTAGAGGTGAAATATGGAAAGCCATACAGCCAATAGGATACAACCACTTTCTTGGGGGTTGAAAGGGATGGACACTGACATGGCCCCAGGTGGGCACATCCCTGGCACCTGCCCCATACGTGCAAAATGCACAACCCTGTAGGTGGGAAACAGCCTGCCACAACTCTAGTGCATGGGTACTAAGGGACTGTTGTGGTGTCTGGACAACACTCTCCTCCACTACTGACTGCCCTCAACCTGCAGCTACTCCTTCCTGCCTACAGGACTGTGCATGTTGCACCTATAGAACAGGTGCCAAGGATGTTCCCATCTGGGGACATATCCAAGTCCATCCCTGCCAATCCCCCAGGAAGTGGTCCCATCTTATTGGCTATGTGGCTTTCCACATGGTACCTCTGCTGGGTGCCACTGCACAACTTTGGCAGAGCTGCTGTCTCCCTGATGTCGCTTAGGGCACCCCCTGTGCTCATTCTGCCCCCATCATCCCTCCTGGCAGGTCCCCCCCAATTAATACAGTGCATCCCAGTGGCACAAGTCCCATAGACCACCTTCTGGCTGATCTAAATGGATCCCCCTGTTGCATCCATGGCAGAACTTTGAACATTGCAAATAAGTGGATGGTGCAGCCCCACTGCGGCACAAGCCCCCTTGTGACCGTGCGCATAGGAGATTCTGTCACAAGGGTTGCACAGGGTGACTTGGTCACAAGGCATCCTGATTTCTACGTAGACTACATTCAAAATTGGGATTGCCACATAGTTTGACACAAGTTGCCACTTGCATCATAAACATTTAGAATAGGCATCTTGCATTGAACATACCCTTTTGAAAATTGGGCCCCTGTTGTATAAATACTAAATATCACTTTTATCTTCTAATTTTACCTCAACTCCTGTTTTATAAACACTAGATATCAATTTTATCTTGTCATTCTACCTCAGCTACTGTTGTATAAATTTGAGCTATCACTTTTATCTTGTCATTTTACCCCAACTACTGTTGTAGAAACACTAGATACCAATTTTATGTTGTCATTCCACCTCAGCTCCTGTTGTACAAATACTAGATATAACATTTATCTTGTCATTTTACCTTAACTCCAGTTGTATAAATATGAGTACAGTACAAGCTACTTATAAGGTACGCTGTTCAACGGGATGTTCGGTTAAACGGGACGCTTCCCAGGCTACCGATTTGTTCCCTGTGTTATCCAATGAGTCATCCCATTAGTTAAGTGGGACGGGTGATCCAGTTAATTGGGACGTTTTTGGGACATTTTTGGTCTTAAAGGCAGCCCTGAACAGTGGCATCCAGATCTATAGTCATGGCGAGCAAAAGAAACAAACTCACTCTCGCCCAGAGAGTAAAAGTAATCGAAGCCCTTCAGCTTCCTAAGGCTTCTTTATCATCTGTGGCCAAGCAGTTTGGCATTTCAAAAAGCCAATCTGGCTGAATCAGCTTGAACCACGATGCCTTCCTATCTGAATGGCAGGCAAATGTGAACCCAGATTGCAACACGAAGCAAGAGGGAAAGGATGGCGAGGTGGAAGATGCACTGCTGTTGTAGTTAAACAGTACAGTTAGTAAAGGGGCTTGACTGTCTGGGCCTCTGTTAAAAAAGAAGGCAAATGAACTGGCATCACAACTTGGGCATGACAGCTACGAGTCAACAGATGGCTGGCTTTTACGATGGAAGCAGTGGAACAACATTGTGTGCAAGAAAGAACATGGTGAGCAGTGAGACGCTGACTCTGAAGCAGCCACAGATTGGGTATCTAGTGTGCTGCCCACAATTCTAAAAGATTATTCTCCATATTGTTTGTACAATGCCAATGAAACGGGGCTTTATTACAGAGGCTACCTCAACTGTGGCCATGTACACAAGGAGATCGAACTGCTGGGTGGAAAAAAAGCAAAGGACAGGGTGTCACTGCTTCTGTGTGTGACTATGGATGGCACTGACAAGCATCCAGTGTTGCTTATTGGAAAAAGTAAAAGGCCAAGATGTTTCCCCAAGGATCTGTCTACCTTACCTGTCATGTATTATGCCTCATCCAATGCATGGATGACTGGATGGATTTTCGGTGACTGGCGAAGTCTCTGGGAGTGAGAGCTAAAACATAAACTCTGGTATGTTCTCCTGCTTCTTGACAACTGCTCAGCCCACCCCCTTAAATCATTGGCAAATTTCCCCACATAAAAGTAGTTTTTCGGCCACCAAACACGACTAGCCTTATCCAACCAATGGATATGGGCATGATTCACAACCTTAAAGGACATTACAAGTCACTAATGCCAACACGAATTGTTAGGGTTATCGATGAAGGTGGGGCAGCACAGGCATCAGCAACTGCTAAGGCTGTCACCATTCTTGATGCAGTTTACATGGTCACCAGAGAATGGCAGTCTGTTTCTGTGCACACAATCAGCAACTGCTTTAAGAAAGCAGGCTTTGCTGTTGGTGGCATTGCTGTGGGACAAGAAACTGAAACTGAACACACACAATCTGAAACAGATGATGCTCTGTTTGATGTAGATCCTCCATTCTTCATGACTGCCAACAAATTTGCTACTTTCATGGACATAGATTGTGACGTTCCGACGGAGGGTGAAGCTACTGATGGTGAAATTTGCTAGCAGGTAAAGAGACTGAGGCTTGATGAAACTTTGCAGGAATCAAACATGGAAGATAATGATCCAGCGCCTGTCCCCATAACTAACAATGATGAGCTGGATCATCTTCGTGTCTTGATGTCGTGGTGTGCACAAAATGGGGACATAGCTAAGTGGGGGAGACTGGCTAGTTTGGAGCAATCCATCACCCGCAAAGTTTGCAGTGAAGTGAAACAGTGCAAAATTTATGATTTTTTTCAACACTTTGTAAGCATTTTGTTGTTGCCGACTGCCATCTTTCCAAATTCCGATTCATGATGCAGTAATAAACATATTTTTGAACTCACTAAACAGAAAAAAAGTCACTTTATGCACTTTATATGAGTTGTTTGTGCTTCTTTTTTATGAAATATATGTGAAACTTATATCGCCCAATGATTTACATGTGCTCCTGATAAGTGGGACATCTGGATAATAGGGACGAATTCCTGTTCATGGGGCCATCCCTATTAAGCAGCTTCATCTGTATTCACTTTTGTCCTCTCATTTTACCTCAATTCCTGTTGTATAAATACTAGATATCACTTTCATCTTGTCATTTAACCTCAACTTCTGATGTATAAATACTAGATATCACTTTTATCCTCTCATTTTACTTCAACTCCTGTTGTATAAATACTAGATACACTTTTATCTTGAATTTAACCTCAATTTCTGTTCTATAAATACTAGATATCACTTTTATCCTGTCATTTTACCTCAACTCCTGTTGTATAAATACTAGATAAAACATTTATCTTGTCATTTTTCCTCAACACCTGATGTATAAATATGAGAGATCACTTTTATCTTGTGATTTTACCCCAACTACTGTTGTATAAACACTAGATTACAATTATATGTCATCATTCTACCTCAGCTCCTGTTGTACAAATACTAGATAGCACTTTTATCTTGTCATTTTACCTCAACTCCTGTTGTAAAATACTAGACATAACATTTATCTTGTCATTTTACCTCAGCTCCTGTTGTATAAATACGAGATATCACTTTTATCTAGTCATTTTACCCCAGCTACTGTTGTATAAACACTAGAATTCAATTTTATCTTGTCATTCTACCTCAGCTCCTGTTGTACAAATACCAGATAGCACTTTTATCTTGTCATTTTACCTCAACTCCTGTTGTATAAATACTAGATATCACTTTTATCTTGTCATTTTACCTCAACTCTTGTTGTATAAATACTAGGTATCACTTTTATCTTGTCACTTTACCTCAACTCCTGTTGTATAAATTTGAGATATCACTTTTGTCCTCTCATTTTACCTCAGCTCCTGTTGTATAAATACTAGATATCACTTTTAACTTGCATTTTATCTCAGCTCCTGTTGTATAAATACTAGATATCACTTTTATCTTGTCATTTTACCTCAGCTCCTGTTGTATAAATACTAGATATCACTTTTATCTTGTCATCTTACCTCAGCTCCTGTTTTATAAATAATAAATTTCTCTTTTATCTTGTCATTTTACTTCAACTCCTGTTGTATAAATACTAGGTATCACTTTTATCTCATAATTTTACCTTAACTCCTGTTGCATAATTATTAGATATCACATTTATCTTGAGATTTTACCTCAACTCTTGTTGTATAAACACAAGATATCACTTTTATCCTCTCATTTTACCTCTGCTCCTGTTGTATAAATACTGGATATCACTTTTAACTTGCATTTTATCTCAGCTCCTGTTGTATAAATACTAGATATCACTTTTATCTTGTCATTTTATCTCAATTCCTGTTGCATAAATATTAGATATCACTTTTCTCCTGTCATTTTACCTCAACTTGTTTTATAAATACTAAGTATCACTTTTATCCTGTCATTTTATCTTGATTCCTGTTGTATAAATACTAGATATCACTTTCATCTTGTCATTTTTCCTCAAGTCACCTGTATAAATACTAGATATCACTTTTATCTTGTCATTTTAGCTCAACTTCTGTTGTATAAATACTAGATACACTTTTATCTTGAATTTAACCTCAATTTCTGTTCTATAAATACTAGATATCACTTTTATCCTCTCATTTTACCTCAACTCCTGTTGTATAAATACTAGATACACTTTTATCTTGAATTTAACCTCAATTTCTGTTCTATAAATACTAGATATCACTTTTATCCTGTCATTTTACCTCAACTCCTGTTGTATAAATACTAGATAAAACATTTATCTTGTCATTTTTCCTCAACACCTGATGTATAAATATGAGATATCACTTTTGTCTTGTGATTTTACCCCAACTACTGTTGTATAAACACTAGATTACAATTATATGTCATCATTCTACCTCAGCTCCTGTTGTACAAATACTAGATAGCACTTTTATCTTGTCATTTTACCTCAACTCCTGTTGTATAAATACTAGACATAACATTTATCTTGTCATTTTACCTCAGCTCCTGTTGTATAAATACGAGATATCACTTTTATCTAGTCATTTTACCCCAGCTACTGTTGTATAAACACTAGAATTCAATTTTATCTTGTCATTCTACCTCAGCTCCTGTTGTACAAATACCAGATAGCACTTTTATCTTGTCATTTTACCTCAACTCCTGTTGTATAAATACTAGATATCACTTTTATCTTGTCATTGTACCTCAACTCTTGTTGTATAAATACTAGGTATCACTTTTATCTTGTCACTTTACCTCAGCTCCTGTTGTATAAATTTGAGATATCACTTTTGTCCTCTCATTTTACCTCAGCTCCTGTTGTATAAATACTAGATATCACTTTTATCTTGTCATTTTACCTCAGCTCCTGTTGTATAAATACTAGATATCACTTTTATCTTGTCATCTTACCTCAGCTCCTGTTTTATAAATAATAAATATCTCTTTTATCTTGTCATTTTACTTCAACTCCTGTTGTATAAATACTAGGTATCACTTTTATCTCGTAATTTTACCTTAACTCCTGTTGCATAATTATTAGATATCACATTTATCTTGAGATTTTACCTCAACTCTTGTTGTATAAACACAAGATATCACTTTTATCCTCTCATTTTACCTCTGCTCCTGTTGTATAAATACTAGATATCACTTTTAACTTGCATTTTATCTCAGCTCCTTTTGTATAAATACTAGATATCACTTTTATCTTGTCATTTTATCTCAATTCCTGTTGCATAAATATTAGATATCACTTTTCTCCTGTCATTTTACCTCAACTTGTTTTATAAATACTAGGTATCACTTTTATCCTGTCATTTTATCTTGACTCCTGTTGTATAAATACTAGATATCACTTTCATCTTGTCATTTTTCCTCAAGTCACCTATATAAATACTAGATATCCCTTTTATTTTGTCATTTTTACCTCAACACCTTATGTGTATATACTAGATATCACTTTTATTCTGTCATTTTACCTCAACTCCTGCTGTATAAATACTATATATCACTTTTATCATGTCATTTTACCTCAATTCCTATTATGTAAAATATTAGATATCACTTTTATCTTATCATTTTACATCAACTGCTGTTGTACAAATACTAGATATCACTTTTATCTTGTCATTTTAGCTCAACTTCTGTTGTATAAACGCTAGATATCACTTTTATCTTGTTATCTTACCTGAACTCCTGCTAAATAAACACTAGATATCACTTTTCTCGTGTCATTTTACATCAGCTTCAGTTGTATAAATACTAGATATCACTGCTATCTTGTCATTTTATGTCAACTCCTTTTGTGTAAATGCTGGCTATCACTTTTATCTTGTCATTTTACCTCAGCTTAACTCCTGTGTTCTAAAGTGTGATTTTAAACTATGAGGCTGCTGTTTTATGGGTCAAATACTAGAGCTGAGCAGCATAGTTAAACATTCTTATATTTTTACTTTTAGCGGTAATTGAGTTACCGGGTGCTAGCATTGACTGGGTCAAGTGACCCACTTGGTACCTCCATGTTCTGCAGCTTGATAAGAATTCTCTGTGAACCATTCCTGCAATTATACCCTGTCCAACTGCTGCCACCAGCTAGGTGTGAGACAGAAATGGCAGGGGTTGTAGAGACTGTCCTTGAGTTATTGCTCCATTATTGTCTGGTTCCTGAGATTGCTTACGGTGAGACTGCAGGGACTTGTTGTCCTACTTGCTCACTGAGGACTACCCACTTCCTGGTCTCTAGACGCCTGTGTTTTACAGTGTGAATTTATACTGTGCTGCTGCTTTTTTATGGGCTAAATACCAGAGCTGAGCAGCATAGTTAAACAGGCATATATTTTTATTTTTAGCAGTAATTGAATTACGGAGTGCTAGCAGCTGATTGCATAGACTGGGTCACCTGACTCACTTGATACTTTCAGGTTCTGCAGCTTGCTAAGAGCACTCCGTATAAGCAGAGGAAGCACAGGCAGATGAGCACGTGGTCACCATGCTCAAAGACACATGCAAAGACATGCTTGTCTTGCACACATGTTAAGCATGTTAGGTGGGGTAGCAGCAAGGCACAGGTGATAAATTTGGAAATCTATCTCCACAACATATCAGGTAAATTACCACTGGACAGCTGATCACATCTTGTATGTGTGTGTAGCCCTTATTTAAGGTTTGTTCATATAAAATGGCTAATACTGTAATGACATTAGCTGGTGAAGTTGGGGTAAAATGTTCCAAATGTGCTATGTATGCCCTTATGATTCCACATCTCCCCTATTTACCATATATATATATATATATATGTAGAAAGTGTAATGAAAATGAGGATTTGATTTAGCTTAAGGCTTATGGTTATTGAACTGAGTCAGCAAGGTATGGCCAAAAGGTTGGAATATAGATGCTGAAGCAGAATTTCTAAGTCATTACCTTCATCTCCACATGCTAGGGGGCCCTTAAAAAGTCCACTTAATATTGCCCAGCATGATAACACAAACATCAGTAATGGAACATCAGTGTTTTTCCCTGTGTCCCAATCTAATCGTGTGATTCCCTTGACAACCACAGACTGTGTAAACACTAGGAAAAGAAGTAAGGAGGATGAACCAACCAACAACAAGGATGAAGAATGGTATCACATACAAAGCAGGAAAGAAGCAAAAAAGGGAAGGAAAGCAGAAAAGTTTGTCATTTCTTTAACAAATAGGTTTGACCCACTAGGCACTCTTTTAATGGAACATGTGGGTGAAAGCACTAACATACCACTCCATGTGGTTGTTACAGCTACTAGTAAAGACCCTATACATAATACTACTATTAGTAAAGGCATTTCAATGACAGACACTGCTAGTGCAGCTAACATAGGTAGAACTAGCGCTACTGATCCTGTGGTCCCAAGTAACTATGCCAATAAAATTTACACACCTGGTTCATCTGATACAGCATCACATTACATTTTCCATAGCCAACCCTCTTTTGTAGTACCTTCTTAACCAGCAGATCCCTGTGGAAATCAGAACAGCACAGCTGCTTCCTCCCACAACCTCAATGAAATAATGGAGGCTGCAGTGCTAATAGATCCAATTAACACAACCGTAAATAATACAGATACTTTTTTATTCTTGGAAATTCAATAATTAGGTACACTGATAGGTATTCAACATATGGTACCAAACAAAATGTTGTTAGCTGTTGCTATGGAGGAGCAGGTATTAATGATATCTCTGCAATGTTGCCAGGTATACTACAGAATGAAGCAAATCCAAAAATCGGTTCTCCTGCATGTTGGTACAGATGGTATAAATAAAATAGGTGTCGATGACATGATAAGAGATATCACTAATGCAGTAAGAATATTGAAAGACCTAAACTTAAAAATAACATTATCAGAGATCCTCCCTGTCCCACGAGCAACATGGAATAAAACAAGAAATATTAAAAGCTACAGCTGGCTCTAAAGATGGTGCCTACAGAATAATACACAATGCCTGAAAACATGGGAAAGATTCACAAATGACCATTTATCGCATAGTATTGAGGGCCTTCACCTGAGTAGGGAGGAGCTAAATTGCTCTGTAACATCTTCCATGAGGCAATAAATAAAGACTCCGATGCTCAAAAAAAAAAAAAAACTGACAGCGCAGGGGCATTTGGGTGATATCTTGAAAAGGTAATCTAGAGTCAGTACATGCTTGCAGTGTCAGTTCCATTTCATCTTATGTCCTGTAATGATAATAATCCTTCATTCACCACAATCTAGAGTCAGTACTTGTTTATGGTTTCAGTTCCATTTTTATCTCATGTCCTGTAATGATAATAATCCCTCATTCACCACAATCTAGAGTCACTACTTGCTTATGGTTGAAGTTCTATTTCATCTCATGCCCTGATTTACCAAATGCCATTGTAACCACTCAGTCCCCTGGGGTTACTAAAATCCCATCAGTGTTAGCCCTAGGAAAGTAGAAGTGGCAGCTTGTAGAAGTCTTATTAGAAGCTTTCTACATAATGGCATCATTGTTTACTGATCAGAGGATGAGTGAGTCATTTAGAATTCTTGTAGCAGCATAAGTCACTTTGGAACAAGCTGCTTAGAGGAGGTATAGAATGCTGGGGTTTTGAACAGTGCAGTCAAGCAGTCTGAGTGTGGGAGCCCAATAGAGAGGAGCTCCCTGTGAGAGGTGCCTGTCAGTCAAGTGCCTGTTTGACTGGGTGAAGGACTTCTGTCCATTTTTCTCAACATGTGTGTGGGAGGAACAGCAGTGCAACTAGGAAGTGGTGGAGACCATTGATGCCAGGACACCAGTGTGTCCAGTTTCTGTCAGAAAGATAATGAAACTGATTTTTAATGTGTCTAACGGGGAACTGCCTGATAGACCAGATAATTTTAGCTGTCCTGTGAGGAGACATGTAGTGTTTCCAGTCAGAAAACTATGGAAGAGCTTTGTATTCTTCAGTCAGATGTCTGTGAGAAAAGATAAACAAAACTATGAGTACAGCACAATGACTAAGGAAATGTTTGGGTGCATCTGAAGAAGGTGTATGTGTCACAACTAAGGCTAAAGTACACCTGTCAGAGCCCCAGCTGCTCTACAGTTGAGTGGGACAGTTTTAAAGTAAGGATGCCTTTGCAATCCTGGTGTATTGGAGGATCCTGTTTCTTGTGTAACCCCAAAAAGATGGCAGAGATTGACTGGGCTTGGTTGGGAGGAATGACAAACTAGTTCTGGTCAGGACTAACTGGTCATTGGAAGGGTGCAGCATCCCCTGAAATGGTAACAATGGTTCATTTGAAGGAGGAGATTAATGAGTGTGTGGCAACCCCCACGTAATAGACACTCTGGGAATGTAGACTGTCCAGGTGCCCTTAGCGAAGAGGGGTGGATGTTCTAAATGTGTAGTGGAAAGAAATGTCTTGAGATCCTTCAACCAAGGGATGGACAGTGCTTGAATTTGTGTTACCAGAGAACTGTGCAGAGTGTTTCTGTGTGTACTGAGAATGACAGTTTTTGCATGCCTCACCTGTGAGAAAATGACTACCTTGGGGGACCATCCTGTTCTGTTTACCATCTGTGTGAATAAAGCCATACTTCACAATCCCAGATATGGACAATCCAGTTAATACTTCCAGTGTGAATTGTTATGAGGCCTCCTCAGAAGTTAGACTTAGCACAGCCCTAGCACCTCTCTCCCAGAACCTGGAGTAAATACAAATGTTAATTTTTGTGCTCTACCCCAACCATCTAGATTTCAAGCCAGATATTCACTTTATTGCCAGGGGTGATGCCTTTTGTTTATGTCAACTTGTGGCTTGATGCCTTGTCTGTACACAAGTAGGGGGTCCTGGTCTGTAAGATGCCAGTTTTGGACTGGGGTTAGGGTTTTACAATGTGGGGGTTGTCCAAAGATCTTAGGGGAGAAGAAAAAATGCTGAGGGTATGTCTAAGTCTTTCAGTCTGGTGGTGGTGCACCATAACAGAAATTGATGTGAAGAAAGAATTAGTGCTAAAGTAACATTTTGCCAAGGAAAAGTAAAGTTTTGTCAAGGATAAGTAAAGTTGTGCTATGGAAAAAGTAAAGTTGTGCCAAGGAAAGTAAGAGTTAAAGAATGTTGCTGCCTGTATTTTCTGAGGAAAATGTGCTGTTTGTATGCTGGAAATTGTGCTTAAGACTGCTGAACCAAGCAATGTGTGCCCCTGCCATACAAAGTGCTTAAAGCTGTTCAAAAGTTGAAATGCCAGAGTAAAAAGTATGTGTGGACCTTAAGAACATTGTCAACTAAGTGCTCAGATAGTTTCAAGTATTAGTGGTGAAAAATGGGGGAGTCACTATTAGAAATGTACAAAAAACGGTGCCAAAATGCCCCAAAAGCACTCTGCTCATTGTATTTCAAGCCATGGAAAAAAGTGTCATTTTATTGCTTAAATGTTGCCTTCTCAATGATCGCCGTGAGGGAGTGTGATCAGCAGAGCAAGCTCATTTGCATGGAGTTGTGTGATTGGCCAACCCAGCCAAGTCTTGCCCAGTGCCTGCTGTCTCTGATCTAGAGGAGTGTTTGAGGAGGAGAGCATAGACTGTGAGAGCAGGAGCAGAATCTGGAAATCTATCATGAAGAAAAGGCAGTTTTTGAACATGGTTTTGTGAAATTTTCAAAGCAAATACAGGCTTCTCCCAATTTCTGACTTATAAAGCAGTGATTGCAGTGTGTGCAGTACTGATCCATGGGTTCAACAGCCCAACTGACCTGCAAGTCCCTTCAAATTATCAGCAAGGCCACAACACCATCCATGGAGGCAACCAGCTCCTGTTGGAGTGAGTACAAGCAAAGTAGTAAACAACTGTGTGCAGTGCAATAGATCTGAGGTTGATGCAATAAAGACTGATCAAAGAAAACAATTTTGGGGGGGGCTAAAGGACTGAAGTTGCAGTAGCTGTAGCTGGTACCAAGCGAAGAATCTGTAGTCTAACCATTGGCAGTACTGAGCAAAGTCTAAGAGAGTGGAAAAGATTAAAAGAATATGCTGAATTTGTGCTGAATGTGAAATTGCAGGTTGTGCATAAATAACAGCAAAATGCTAAGTCAGAAGCAATTGCAAAATTAAGGCAATATGTGTGTGTGATGCAGAAACTTTTTCGGTGGCCATGTTGTGGCATAGTCTGAAGAAAAGTAAACAAACCACCAGGTGCCATGTGGGACAGAGGATGCAGTAGGAAAACTAAACACCAGCAAAGTGTGTGCAAAATGTTTGAAACCAATTGCAAGTCAGGCAATGGCATTGGAAAATGTGTGCAGAGTGTGTGAAACAAAGAGCAAGTCAGGCCACAGTTTCAACAAATGTGCAAAACCCAGAAAGTGTGTGTTTGGAAACAGAATGCAAAGTCAGGCAATATGTTTTCCCACCACCAAAACAAAGCCAAAAATGCCCCCCTCCTCATCCTCCCCAGCACCCTACACCCCCTTGAACAGGTATTAACTTACAAATACCTGGGCATCACTTTCGACTAGGCTCTCACCTTTCACACCCACCTTATTACCCTGTCCTCCACCATAAACTCTGGCATTGGACTCCTTTATCACCATAGAGACGGCTTTCCCCAAAACGCCCTCAGGCTGGCCATCTCCTCCTCCATCCCAGAACCAGGACCTCTCTTGCACAAAGGTCCTACCACTACAGAGCCTCCTCTTGTTTCAACTCCCTCCTGCTCCATATCTTTAACAGCTCCAAAATTGGTTCATTCAAAGTCGCCCTCCATAACCATCTCTTTGACTCCCACATCTGTAATTGCCCCTGACAGCCCCTGTAAAAAGGCTCCTGCCCCTGTCTGACAATGTCCTCTGGACTGCCTCCCCCCCAACCTTCCTCACTATCTCTTACCCCACCCCTTTCCCCCACACCCTAGGTATCCCTCCCAGGAGTTTCCAATCCTGCATCTTAATATTGTGGAACTCTTACTCGAATGTAACCACTTGTATGCAAACACCTCTACTCAGTGCTCCATCCTCTCTACTTTGGACTTGCTGTGTGTTTCTTGTTCTGCACCTGTATTGTCTCCACTGTCAATTGTTGTCCACCCTCCCTGTGACGAGGTGCCTTTGCAAATGAGTCTTTGACTCAAAGGTTGTAAATCCGAATTCTAAATAAATAAAATAAAAAATAAAATGTTTCAGCAACACAGAAAAGGCAAATAGAATTGTACAGGATGTACTAAGTCAGAACCAATATTAAATGCAAAGAGCAAAGCAGTAATTTGGGACTTGTGTGTTTGTTTTTCAGAAAATGGCAACTGGCCAACCCAGCTATCCCCTCCATGTGAGAGCATGGATCACCCAGCAAGAAAGGGAACTTTCCCACTATGAATGCATGTATAATTGTGAAGGAGCCCCAGTTGATGCAGCACTCCCAAACTTTCCATTGAATGTTTGCATTGTTTGCTTATGGTCAGGAAGGGACGTCCTTATGATCCCACACTACAAGGACTACAGAAGATGGTATGGGATGTGTGAAACAGGAGGCACAGTGCATGCCAAAGTGAAAGCAATTTGTCTAGCCAATACATGGACTCTAGCAGATTGGTCAGGTCTGTACAGAGCAGCAAAAGGCTTGATGCAACCAGGAAGATTCTGATGAGCTAGTCAGTGAGTTCTTTGAGGGAGTTTTTCAGGATACCTTGCAAGGACAGGAAGAAATTATCTTTTCCACACCAGAAAAGGTGGAAGGAGACCCCACAAAGACTGAGTCTGTGAATCTGTGGGCAGCAGGCCCAAGTCCAAGCCTCATAGGAGAGGACAAGATGGAAGATGCTCATATTGGGAGGTAACTACCTCAAAAGGCAGTGAGCAATGGACAGGGTTGGGGACTGAAGGCACAGTCAGCTCCTGGGAAGATCGTGCAGAGCAAGCAGAGATAGAAAGAGTTAGAGAGGTGACTGGTGAGCACAATGTGCTACCAGTGGCCCTAACTACAGCTGAGCCACAAGCGACTGTGGAGGGCTCCAGCAAAATGTAACCAAGTACAGAGTTGGACCGCTTTTTCCCTGTACTGAACAACCAAAACTGGCTTGACCAGGTCTGGCCTCCCCCAAGTCGGGCCACTAGTTTAGACTTGCCAAAAAGCAGCAAAGAGGAACATTTAATCAGACGTAGGTCTGAGGCTGAGTATGGACAGATCTATCCATTTTTTCTACAAGGTGGATATGGGAAGAAATAGAAAGAAACAGGCATGCTTGGTTATGGGAAGAAGCCAGTGTCAACATACATCCCAAAGTGAAAAAGTTTTGTAAGAATCAAATTGTGTCATGAGAGACTGTGATTTTGGAGGCTTGGCAGGACTCTGTATCTCAATTCTGTGAGGATAGTGGACAAAGCTAGTAGAGAGGTAATTCACAATGTGCAAATACTTTGTCCAAATGGAGAGACAGTTTTTGCTCCACATCCTGAATGGTACTGCACCTGAAGTGCCACTAAGCCAGCAACCATACCAGTATGTCAAGTGAATGCAGCAAGCCAGTGTAGGAACCTGCCTATCTGAAGTGGCAGCAACCAACAGAGGATGCAACTCTACTGGTCCAGGTTTGAATCTAGCAGTTACAGAAGGTGGCATGGAAGAACCCAATCCAAAGATTTTCTTCAGTCCAGAGGGAGAAGTCCAGTAGATCCAGCTGGTGACATAGAAGAACCCAATCTGAAGAATTTTTTTCAAGCCCAGATGGAGAAGAAATCTGGCCCAGATCCAGAGAGGTGATGCAGAGCGTCAACCACATCTAGAGTGTGGTAAGGCGTATAATGTCCTCTTTACCTTTTACTTTTATAGACTGTTTATCTGATAGAAGATGTCCATGGAGCTGTGAGTCCTAAAGAGACACTCCTGGATCTGGACTACAGCGTCAGCAGGTCTTGTGTCTGTACAAGAAATGTTTTCAGCAGGCTTCAGCCTAGGAGAGACTTTTCTTGTGTGGCGTGCCTTGTGCACTCAGGACATTCTTCCTTTAGATTCAGGACTTTGTAGGGAATCCCTCTCCCCAAATATTATTGTAAATGTATTTTCTTTTTATTTTTGTACAGTTTTTTTGTTGAAAACCCTTTTAAAAATACTTTTTGGGATTGTGTAGTATCCTGCTGGTGGCAGGTTTGGTCATTGATCTTGCAGGATTGTTTCTTGTTTGCAGTTTCTCTTTTGCAGGTGTGCCTAGAAGAAGGAAAAAAGACAAGAAGAGGATGCATAGGGCTCATTGGAGTTCTCAGTTTTGAGTTTTAAAAGAAAAAAAATGTTTAACCAGGAATGTTAACAGTTTTGCTTTTAGGTTTAGTGTCTGAACTTGGGTTTTGGGAAATGCAATGCAATGCCATGTATATGTCTCAAACCAGTTTGCAGGTTACTCATGTAGGTAGAACAGGCCAGATAGCTTTTCCCTAGAGCACTAGGGTATGCCTTCTGTACAGTGACACTATTACAGCAAACACATCATGCCGACAACATTGACAGTTTGCTTTAATAGTCTGCCCCAGACCCCAGCATTCTATCCCCCAGTTCTGCACCCCTTCCCTGAATCAACTCTGACTCAGAGTTGATAATCCATAAGTTCAGGGGTTGCAGGGAATGGGGCGTTTGGGGGGCAAAGCCTCCCGATAGAAAAAGAAACAGGTCTCCTTTCAGATTTATGTCAACCGCAACTTCTGGTCAACATAAATCCATTGCTGTGATGACAGTCGACAAAATAGTTGTTGAACTGACATCGTAGATCCGAGGGCTAGGGGGATAGACAGGTTGGTGGTCCTGGTCCAGATAGGGGTCACCAATACTGTCAGTTAGGGCATGCTTCAGACAAGTCTCTTGGAGCCACTGGAAGGTCCTGAGATAGTGTGTTAGGATAGGGGCTGAAGTTACTTCAGTGGGCCTCTGTTTCTTCTGGTGCAACCTGCCTATGCTTTAGCATGGGTAGGGGTGGTGAGCCTGGCCACCTCACCTTGTAGGACGCCCAGAGGTTGGATGGACTGTGTGCAGATGATAGCCTTGCTGTGGATGGCTGACTTATCTGGTTGGTGGTGAGTGTAACCACCCATTCCACTAGGGTTACTAGAATCCCATCAGCGTTAGCCCTAGGTAGGTAAAAATGGCAGCTGGTAGAAGGCTTGTTAGGCGCTTTCTACAAAATGACATTATTGTTTACTCAGGCTGAGCAGAGGATGATTATGTCATTTAGAATTCTTGTAGCAACATAAGCCACTTTGGAACCAGCTACACAGAGGTGGTTTAGAATTTTGGGGTTTTGAACAGTGCAATCAAGCAGTCTGAGTGTGGGAGCCCAACAGAGAGGAGCTGTCAGTGAGAGGTGCTTGCCAGTCAAGTGCCTGTTTGACTGGGTGAAAGACCTCTGTTCATTTTTCTCACCCTAGAGTGTGGAAGGAACAACAGTGCCACTAGAACACTAGACAATGGTGGAGACCACTGATGCCAGGGCACCAGTGTGTCCAGTTTCTGTCAGAAAAATAATAGGACTGATTTCAGTGTGTCTAAGGGGCAATCCCCTGATAGACCAGACAATTTCAACTGTCCTGTGATGAGACAAAGAGTGTTTCCAGTCAGAAAAGCTATGGAAGAGTTTTGTTTTGAATATTCTTTAGTCAGATGTCTGTGAGAAAAGTTAAACAAAACTGTGAGTATAGTATAATGACTAAGGAATTGTTTAGGTGTGTCTGAAGAAGGTGTATGTGTCACAACTAAGGCTAGAGTACACCTGTCTGAGCCCTGACCTCTCTACAATTGAGTGGGACAGTATTAAATAAGGATGCATTTGCAATCCAGGTATATTGGACAATTGTTTTTCTTCTGTAACCCCAAAAGGATGGCAGAGACTGACTAAGCTAGGGTGGGAGGAATGTCAAACTAGTTGTGATCAGGGCTGACTGGTCACTGGAATGGCACAAGTTTCACCTGACATGGTAACAATGGTTCATTTGCAGGAGGAGAGCAATGAGTGTGTGGCAACCCTCACGTAATAGACATTCTGGGAATATAGAATGTCCAGGTGCCCCTGGGGAAGAGGGGTGGACTCTCAAAATGTGCAGTGGAAGGAAATGTCTTGAGAACCTACAACCAAGGGATGGACAATGTTTGAATTTGAGTTTCCAGGGAAATGTACAGTGTTTCTGTGTGGGCTGAGAAAGACAGTTTTTGCATGCCTCACCTGAGAAAATGACTACCTTGGAGGACTATCCTGTTCTGTTTATCATCTGTGTGAATAAAGCCATACTTCACAATCCCATTTTCAGATATGGACAATCCAGTTAATGCTTCCAGTGTGAATTGCTTTGGGGCCCCCTCAGAAGTCTAACTTCATATAGCACTAGCACCTCTCTCCCAGAACCTGGAGTAAATATAAATGTTTGTTTTTGTGCTCTACCCCCACCCTCTAGATTTTGGGCTAGGTATTCATCTCACTGCCATGGGTGATGTCTTTTGTTTATGCCAACTTGTGGCTTGATGCCTTGTCTGTGTACAAGTAGCAGGGTCCTGGTCTACAAGATGCCACTCTTGGACTGGGGTAAGGGTTACACCATTTTGTTTGACCATATGGTGTTTTCACATGCTATCCATTATGGAATGTGTTCGGTATCACTAGATGGTGATTGTTTAAAGCATTGGAAGGTGGTGCTGCAGGTTTATTTGTTAACTGCTTTAAAATGAAAATGAAGCCGCTGAGAACCTTTACATGCCTGAAATGCAGAGGGCACTGGGGTAGAAAATATCTCCTGACAGAGATCAGTGTTATAAAATACTGACCACTAAGTCTGCATGGTTAGTATTGTGTAGATCTAGTTATCATCCTAATATATTGAAAACAAGTAAGTTCTTGCATGTGTACATGGATAGATGCATGCATGCATATCTGTGCATGTGCATCTCGACAACCATTAGCACTATATCATCTTTTCCATGACAGAAGTATATTTTTTATATTTGTGCTATTCAGGGTCTGTGTCTGACAGAGGCTTCTCGGGTGTCTCTGGGTGTGATAGGATGGAGAGTCAATCAGGACGTGCTTTAATTATTAATTATATGAATACTGCTTTCTGTATAAACCTTGCCTTAACCTGTAATGGTGCCCAGATCCCCCAGGATTGGATGCCAAAATACAAATTAAAAATTACTTACTAAGCATCTATAGCTTTTATTAAACTGTTCTATAGATCGTGGTCCTCCCAATAAACAAATAAGGAAACATATTTCTGACTAAATTTTAAACCCTAATTTGACTTTTATAATTTCTTATAGGAATTAGGCTATTAAACAGAATATCCAAATAGGAGAGAATTTCCATAGGATTTGAATTAATTCATATTTAGATTTCTGTATATTTTCAGAAGTTTATTCTCAGTAAGTTTTTTTTTCCGCTAAACCGTAGAAAAATCTTTTTTCATGTCATTGTAGCACAAGCATATATTTGTTTTAATTAGTTTATGAATTGTGTGGCTCAGAATATGAGACAAATGACTTCCCTAGTAATTGTACTTTTTTGAACTGTTGGAGTGCTCATTTTGGTGAATTCTTGTAATGAGCAACAGGTCTAACGTGGAGCATGCCCAGTTCTGGCTGCTCAGTGGCAGTAACCTTTGGCTCACATTAATTTGTTAGGGCCAAATTTGACTAGGCTATAGCAGAGATTTCAATTTGGTTGAGGCCAGGAGTATAGCCAGGAATTTCAAACTTGTACACATTGACTCAGTGATGCCACACCCCCCTCACCCAGATATTTATGTGTTATAATTGCTGCATCTGTCAGTTGATTCACTCAGCTGCCTTTGTATTTACCTGTTTTAGTGCCGATGTGTGATTGACTGTGTAGTGGTATGCAAAGATAGTCATTCACATGTAGGTAACTTAATATATGAAAAAAATAATTGGAGTGTTTGGTTCCACAGGGTCAAGTGAATCCTTGGTTAAGCTCAATGCCCACCAAGGCAACTTCAAAAGTTGAGTCCTAATCGCCGCCTATTGAAAATTTGTTTTGTTGCCCACTTGCCTGAGCTACATGATCTAGATGGACTGGTCTTATTTGTGTACACTCTTTAGAGAGCTTGGAAAGTTGTGTACTGGGCCGGCCCAGACACTCTCCACCTACAACATTTGGAGGATTCCCCTGCACTCCCACAGTAAAATAAGGATACTGTTATAATATCTCAAAAAGAAGGGAAATTCATTGTAAAAACTCTATTAATGCATCGTTAGGATTGATAGTACAGTGACAAAAGTCTGCTAATTAGATGTTAGTGTTGCCAACCCTACCACCCCACCCCCCACCCGCCAGCAGGCGTTGGGGTGTGCCTTGGGGTTATTTGGCCTAACTTTCACCCCATTTTCCTATATTGTACTGTCTCAGCTTATTTACACATGAAATGGGGTGACAGTTGGGCAAGATGACCCCAACGCAGATCTGGATGCCTGTTGGTGCATGGAGGGTGGGGTGGTACCCTTAACATCAAATTTCCAGGCTATATGTAGATATATAGATATATATATATTCTCTGCAAAAAACTATGGTAATGCACTATTAAATTTAATGCAATAAAAGTAGGGAAATCATACTGTCTCAAAAAGTAAGGAAATTCTCTGGAAAAAAAAAACTACAGTGTATTAATGCACCATGAGGGTTAAAGTATCAAAAGTAGGGAAATGCAACCTTAAGGTTCCCAAGCCTAAGACCCCACCCCCATCTTGTATACAGGAAGTGGCATGAGGGGTGTGTCTTGGAGTTGTGAACCCTAATGCTCACCCCACTCCATGAGAAAGTAAGGTAAGACGGGTACAGTACAGGAGAATGTGGTGAGCATTAGGGTTCAAAACCCCAAGGCACACCCCTCAGGCCACTTCCTATATACAGAGTTGAGATGGGATCTTAGGCTTGGAAACCCTTAGGTCGCATTTTTCTACTTTTGATGCTTTAACCATACTGGTATATTAATGTAGTGTTTATACAGGGAATATAGATAGATAGATAGATATATAGATATTGCAAAAAATATTGTTAATACATCAGTTAGGGTCAAAGCAACAAAAGTAGGGAAATGTGGCATTAAGGTTTCCAACTCTAACAACCCATTCCTCACCCTGCACAGACCCACACATGGTGGGGAGGTACTGTCTGTCTTGTGCAATGTGAACCCTAATGCTCACCACATTCCACTAAAAAATAGTTTTCATAGCTACAGCATAGGAGAAAGGGGTGAACGTTAGGGTTCATGTCACCCAAGACAGACCCTCCCCCCTGCCTCTGGGTCTGTGTAGGGTGAGGAATGGGGTGTTAGGGTTGGAAACCCTAATGCCTCATTTCCCTTCTTTAGTTGCTTTGACCCTAAGTGATGCTCTTAACAAATACAAGCTAGCTCAAGCCCCTTCCTCCACCCCTTCCAAACCTTCACCAAAGTTTATTTTTTCGCTACCTCACCCCCAGAAGTAGTGAAACTCATCAAGGTCCATAACCCCAAGCCTTCAGTAGGGCTTGACAGGATTGGCTACAGGGTCCTTAAATTAGTCTGTGAATCTGTTGCCACTCCCTTCACCAATATTCTCAATTACTCACTCTGTACTTGGTCCTAGCCACTCAAATGAAAATGCACCAAAATCAGACCACTCCACAAATCAGGCCCCAAAGATGACATCTCCAGCTTCCATCCCATCTCTCTTCTGGTGCCCCTCTCCAAAATCCTAGAGAAAATTGTGCACAAACAGACCTCTGATTTTCTCAAACTTTATAACCTACAGACAGAATCCCAACACAGGTTTAGGGCCTGCCACAATACAGACACCACCCTTATCAAATTTACCAACTTTATTAATAGAGTAATCGAAGAAGGACTCCATGCCAGATCTGTGTTTATCGACCTCACAAAAGTTTCAACCTGGTTGACCACAGTGTCCTGTTATCCACCCTTTTTGACCTTCACATTTTGTCAGATGTCACAAACTGGTTCCAAAAGTACCTCAGCAACAGGTCACACCAAACCATTATAAAAGATGTCTTGTCCAACCTCTGCCCCATAAAGTCTGGAGTACTCCAAAGGTCCATTCTGGGTCCTCTCCTTTTCTCCCTTGTTGTAAATTCTCTCCCTGAAATCTGCATCAACACCAAACTCATCCTGTATGCTGACAATGCTGCCCTTTTCTGCAAAGACCCAGCCACACTAATCAACAATTTACAGGTTGATATCAGTAGTCTTCACTCCTGGTTCCCATCCAAAGGGCTTGTGCTAAATGCAAAGAAAAGCAAATTGATGGTTTTCTCTAGTCCACGGAAACCACTCTCTATCAATTTCACGCTACTCGACAACGAGGGCAATGCAATTGAAAAAGCAAATTTAGATACCTTGGTTTGTTCCTTGACAGCCACCTCAACTTCAATTCTCACATAAATCAACTTATAAAGAAACCCACCGATGGTTAGGCTTGCTTTATAGAGTAAGACCATTCCTGACCTATGAAACTAAGTCCTTTTTCTCCACCAGTTTCTTTTTCCCACTCCTCGACTACGGCACCTTAGTCTATTTTTCACCTCTTACCCAAAGCAATCTCCAAAAACTCTATTCCACCTATCACAGTATCATCTGCTTTTTCACTGCTCTCCCCAGACTGACCCACCACTGCGACCTCTACAGTATCTCAATCTTGACCTCCCTTGAACAGAAGAATACTCACTTTTTTTCACAAACTATCTTTGTGCCATCTCCCTGACAGCATTGCCTCCCTCTTTCCTAAGTCCTCCTATGCTCAGACCACCAGAAAGTCCTCCACTCCCTCTTTCTCCATCCCATTCTGCTGGACCACCCACAGCCAAAACAGCTTCTCACACAAAGGCACCAAGCTGTTCAGCAGTCTTCCCCTTCCATCACTGAGTGTCCCTCTTTAGCCTCCTTAACCACCTGCAGGTACTTTGTACTTTGTAAAGTAGGATGGAATTAGGCCTACGCCCATCCAGTCCCTCCCCCACAGTTTAGTTAGGCAAACCTAGTATCCCAAGTATTTATCCAACATATTTTTAAATTTAACTGAGTCTGTTATGGTGTTTCTCCTCATGACACTCCAATCTAGTACTCGCTCGCTCCTCTGGCTCACATCAGCTGATCCTCTCCATATATCATGGAGGTAGGATTTCCCTGACAATACCTTCCACTTTCCTACAAATGCTCTTGTAAACATTTATTTTATTTTGTTTAGTATCCTTATTGCTCACTTGTCTTAAGTCTTGTTTAGCATCTTTCTAACTGTGCACTTGTAAATATTTTGAATACTGTTAAGTAACATGTCTGTGCCCTATTGTCCTATACCGGTTCCCCTTGTGTAATCCATTTACTATATTGCTTGTTAATGTAATCTCCTGTTGCTTTTGTCTAAAACTGGTCACTTGTGAAAATGGGCAACTTAATGCTTATTACGTCTTTTCAGTACAATAAATAAAACTGAACTGAACTGATGCATTAATCAAGATTTTTGCAATTTATTTCCTTACTTTTTGAGATAATATAATAGTATCCTTATTTTATCGAAGTAGTGGAGGGCAGGGTCCTTCAGACCCTAAACTTGCATCCCTCCATTGAGATAGTATAACAGTAACCTTATGTTACAATGGGAGTGCAGGGTCCTTTGGATCTTGCACTCGCATCCCTCCACAGAGATAGTGTAACAGTATCCTTATGTTACAGTGGGAATGCAGGGTCCTTTGGACCCTAGGCTTTAATTCCTCCATTGAGATTGTATAACAGTATCTTTATGTTACAATTGGATTGGCAAATAGTCATAACTGTGCCATTTTTACTCATTTCAACATGTTAGTCTTATGACATGACCACATGTACCCAGCACAGAACATTTTCAAATCCCCACCAAACCATAATTCTGTGCAAGTGCCATGCCATTCTGTGCCACAAGTGTAAGAACACATTTTGGCCATGATTTGAAAAATGACAGCTGTCATATTCATTAGCTTGGGTAATTGCAATGCTATGTTGAGAATATAAGGTGAAAATATAGAACATTTTCAAAGTTATGAGCGTGTATAGTGAGATTGCAATGAATGCTAATAACACAGCCAATTTTTCAAATTTTGACACCAGATTTTCAACATGGCCTCTTGGGGACCCCGCCTCATGAACAATATGACTGTCATTACACAAAACCCATCAGAAAGGTGATTTCACCAACAGACTATGAAATCACCTTTTCAGTGGGTGTTGCCTAATGACAGTCATATTGTCCTTAAGGTCTGGTTCCCAAATCTCAGTGTTGAAATTTTGGGGCCAAAAGGGTGAACAAAACCTGAGTTATGTATAAAAGTTGACCCCCATTGAAATACATTGACACGTATTTCCCATAGTTCATTTTTCACCCATCTGTTCCAGCAACAAGATGTGTCTTTGATCGGCAGAGCAAGTCACAAACCTGGGACCTCCTTAGGTGAGTGGTGGTCTGTGGGGACATCATGGGGGTATGAAGAGGTAGATGCACAGTGGGTGGTTGGGTGTGGAGTGCAGGTGAAACCGCCGATGGATGATTTTTTTCCACAGGTTAAATGCACGCAGAAGACATTGACAGATGTATTTTTTTCTTCCTAGGAAAAATGTAACAGAATGAAAGGGACTGTGGATGGTGGGGGAATACCACTGAAACCAATGTTTTTGGCAGAATAGAAGGTGTGGGGGTAGCCCACTAGATACCAGGAATAAGTGGCAGAAAAAGTGGATGGGGCAATGGATTTTTTTCCCCACAGGTTAAACACATGCAAAGATATTGAGGGACTTTTTTTTCTTTTCAGAAAAAATGTAACAAACAAAAAGGGACCATAAGGGGGATACCACTGCCACCAATAATTTTTTTTGGCAGAACAGAGGGTGGGGGTGGGGTCCCACTAGACACCAGGGGTCAGTGGCAAAAAAAGTCGCAAAAAAGGAAAAATAATAAAAAAGGAAGAAAAAACATATTGGGATTAATGGAGGGGGTCCAACTAGACACCAAGGAATGTAAACAAGCAGGAAGTAAACAGAACAACTATTTTTTTAAATGAGGACATGCCACCCAAAAAAAAACATTTAGAGGGGAAAAAAAACGTATTTGTGACCTGATTTCCCTGTTCACCATCCTGATATGTCACTGACAAATAAGGAAACTGGCTGCAGACAATGATTCCCAGTCTGGCTAATTGGTCTGAAATTTTCATGACCAGATGGCCAGACCGGGAATCCCTGTTCATCAGAACAATTCCTTGTTCTCCACTCTGTTCGCCAGGTGAACAAGGAAGATAACTGATGAATAAGGATTTTCAGTCTGGCCATCTGGTCTGAAATGTTCAGGACCAGATAGCCAGACCGGGTATCCTTGTCTGTCAGAACAATTCCTTGTACATGAGTCTTTGTTCATCAGGCGAACATGGAAATTGGCTCACGAACAAGGATTCCCAGGTCTGGCCATCTGGTAGTGCAGGTTTCAGACCAGATAGCGAGACCAAAAATCCTTCTTCATCAGCCAGTTTCCTTGTTTGCCTGACAAAGACTAAGGAATGCACTAGCAAATGGGCAGGAAGGAGGGGTGGAAGAACAATGGGGAATAATAAAAACTGCCATCACAGAGGTAACGAGCCTTTGTGTGAAGCAAATAAACAAAATAAAACTATGTAAGAAACCACTATGGTTCTCAAAGGAAGTGGCAGTGAAGGTTCAAGAGAAAAAGAAAGCATTCAGGAAGTACAAGGAATCGCAGAAGGAGCAGGACAGAGAACTGTATCAGTTAAAGCAAAAGGAGGCTAGGAAGGCAGTCAGAACAGCAAAGGCCCAAACTGAGGAAAAGATAGCCAGCTCAGTTAAGAAGGGGATAAAACCTTTCATTACATCACTGAGGCGAAGGAAGACCAAAGGAGGAATAGTGAGGCTTAATAAAGGGAGGGAGGGTGGGCAGAGGAGACTGTGAAAAGGCAGAGATACTAAACAAATATTTTTGCTCAGTATTTACAAAGAAAGAGGGGGAGGTACCTAAAACAAACAGTAGAAACACTCTGGATACAGAAGTTGATACCAGCCCATTTACAGAGGAAAGGGTTCTGAAAGAACTCTTAAAACTGAAGGTGGACAAAGCAATGGGGCCTGATGGGATTCATCCCAGAATTCTAAAAGAACTAAGGGTAGAACTAGTGACACCACTGACTACCCTTTTAACAAATCATGGGAGGATGGGGTGGTACCCGAGGACTGGAGGAGGCAGATGTGATTCCCTTCACAAAAGTGGGAGCAGGGCAGAAGCAGGAAACTACAGACCTGTTAGTTTAACCTCAGTGATAGGAAAATGATGGAATCACTTCTGAAGGAAAGAATTGTTGAGTATCTAGAGGTCAGAGGGCAGGACCCTAGGCAGCATGGATTCACAGTGGGAAGGTCATGTCAGACGAATCTGATAGATTTCTTTGACTGTGTGACCAAAGTAGTAGATCAGGAAGGGGCTGTAGACATGGCCTACCTAGACTTTAGTAAGGCATTTGACTCAGTCCCACACAAAAGATTAATATACAAGTTAGCCAGCCTGGGAGTGGGTCCCAAGATGATAGCCTGGGTAAAGAATTGGCTGGAGAATAGGACACAGAGGGTAATAGTAAATGGAGTCCATTCTGAAGAAAGGGGGATTACTAGTGGGGTGCCGCAGGGTTCAGTATTAGGACCGGTCCTCTTTAATGTCTTTGTAAGCAACATTGCAGAGGGACTGGAAGGAAAAGTATGTCTCTTTGCAGATGACACAAAGATCTGCAACAGAGTTGATGCAGAAGGTGGGGTGGAAAGGGTGAGAAGGGACTTGGCAAGGTTAGAGGAATGGTCAAATGTATGGCAGCTTAGATTTAATGCTAAGAAGTGCAAGGTAATGCACCTGGGAAACAAAAACCCAGGGGAAGAGTACACAATGGGAGGTAAGACTCTAACAACAACAAAAATAGAAAAGGACCTGGGGGTAGTCATATCAGATGACTTAAAGGTGGGCAAGCAATGTGAGAGGGCAGTAAGGAGGGCTGGGAGGATACTGGGATGCATAGGAAGAGGCATCACCAGTAGAAAACAGGAAGTTATTATCCCTCTGTACAGACAGCTGGTGAGACCCCATCTGGAGTACTACGTGCAGTTCTGGAGACCCAGTCTCCGCAAGGACATAGACATGATGGAAGCTGTCCAGAAGATGGCAACTAAAATGGCGCAGGGTCTGCACCGGAAGACATATGAAGAGAGACAAAAGGAGCTTAATATGTATAGCCTCGAGGAAAGGAGGGAGGGGACATGATAGAAACGTTCAAGTACCTCAAGGGAATCAACAAAGTCCAAGAGGGTAGCATCTTTCCAAAAAGAGGTGTGCAAGAACAAGGGGGCACAATTTGAAGATAGAGGGGCAGCTCAGAGGTAATGTAAGGAAGTATTTTTTCACAGAGAGGGTTGTGGATGCATGGAATGGCCTTCCGGAGGAGGTTGTGGAGTCAAAAACAGTGATTGAATTCAAGCATGCATGGGACAGCCATAAGGCAATTTTAGGGGTTGGGGGTAGAAAGAAGTAGGCTGCTGGTTAACTAGGATCTGCAGCTTATCCATTAGGTAAGGAAATGGGCAGACTGGGTGGGCCAAGCGGTCCTTATCTGCCATCAAATTCTATGTTTCTATGTATGTATGTATGTATGTATGTATGTATCTATCTATCTATCTATCTATCTATCTATATCAATGCCAGGAAGAGAGGTTGCACATGGCATGGGGTACAGGAATAGAGTTGAGAGCAAATTAAACTGAAACAATTCTGCATTCACTCCAACCTAAGTAAAAGACTGCTCACCACATTAAAAGATGCTCCATTTTAATAAAGTGGATTGTGCACACAGTCCTGATATATTTCAGAATACACAGATTCCTTTCTCAAAGGATCTGAAGATACATAAGAAACACACAATTTACATATCACTAACAATCAGAGAGCGTCAGAGGAATTCTTAAAGTGAAACCACACAGTGCATAAAAATGCTTTAAAAATGCAAAAATATGTAAAATAATACTAACATAACTATTACTCTAATAAATACAGCCCTAATATCAAACACAATAACATTAATAGATGTCATTAAAAATATATTTTGATTTCTCTATATAAAAAGCAAATGAGTCACACAAATGTCCAGAGAACAAAATCCACATGGTTGCTTCAATTTGGATGCATCTTAAATTCATCTGGAAAAAAACAGAAAGAGAGGGAGAACCTATAATTATTGCCTATGGTCAAAATGGTGTAATGACCAAATAATCAATAGATAGATAGATAGAGATACACTAGATATAGACAGATATATCAATGTCTGTCTGTCTGTCTATCTATCTATTCATCTATCTATCTATCTATCTATCTATCTATCTATCTATCTATCTCTATGTTGCAAAAATCTTCATTTTAATGCTCCAGTTAGAGTGAAAGTGACAAAAGTTGGGAAATGAGGTGTTAGGGTTCCCTAACACCCCACCCTCCAAAACCAGGCAGGAGAGCACGTGTGGGGTGTGCCTTTGGCTTCTCAAGCCTAATGCTCACCCCATTTCATCTGTAAACAAGGTCAGATGTGTAGATTTTATGAGAATGGGGTACACTTTAGGCTTGAGAAGCCTAAGGCACACCGAACTGCTCTGCTGCCTGGTTTAGGAAGGTAGTGTGTCAGGGAAACTTTAACACCTCATTTCCCAACTTTTATTGCTTTGACCCTAACTGGAGCATTAATTAGGTTGTTTGCAACTTATTTCCTTACTTTTTGAAATAGTGTAATAGTATCCTTATTTTTCTGTACTCTCATCTCTCCAAAGATGTGCATATGTATGTAGCCGTGGAAGTGCAGGGCCCTCCAAGCCCTGTACTTCTATTTGTAGGACAACAGTGACTAAATTGCCAGCAGCCATCTTATTACCCTACCTCATGTACACGGTACAGAAAATTTTCGAATCCTGCCAAGACATAGTTCTGTGCAACTGCAATGCCATTCCATGCCACTGGTGCAAATACACATTTTGGCCAGGATTTAAAAAATGGCAGTTGTGACATACATGAGGTGGGGTGATAAGAAGGCTATGTTGAAAATCTGAGGCAAAAATATTTAACATTTCTGAAGTTACAAGTGGGCATAGCAAATTTGCAATGATTGGTCATAACTCTGGCATTTATTCATATTTTCACAGGATCATAGTAATCTGTCGGCAGAAATGGACCGCACAGCTTATCCAGTCTGCCTGATACCACCACCTCTTGGAAAAACCCTGCCTTCCATCCCCAGCCTGACGCCTGTCGGTTAGTCCCATATATGTATCCCAGGTTCTTTTGAATTTGTCCACTGTATCCACCCCCACCACCCATTCTGGCAGTCTGTTCTATGGCTGCATCATCCTCTCAGTGAAGAATTTCCCCCTGATGCCCCCTCCGAATCTTCCCCCTCTAGTTTGTAGGTATGCCCTCCAGTGGAATTGTTCTTACTCATTCTTAAAATGCTGTTGACTCTCACCCTGTTTATGCCCTTCAAGTACTTGAATGTCTCCACCATATCCCCACCTCCCTCCACTCATTCAGCATGTACAGGGCCAGCTCCCCCAATCACTCCTCATATGACTTCCCCTGAAGCCCCATTTTGGTTGCTCTTCTCTGGAGCCTTTCCAGCCTGTCCTTGTCTCCTTGCCGGTATGGCCTCTAGAACTAGAGATGTGTAAAACTGGAAAATTTCGCCTAGCAAAATACTTTGCGTAAACATTACGCCAGATTTTTTGCCTAGGCAAAACATAATTTCACTTATGATTTTGCTTCGTGTAATGCAAAATTTCGCCAAATTTTGCTGATTTCACTTTGGCATAAGGTGAAATTTTGCCATATTACGGTAAATATCGCCAATGTTTTTTAATTTCGCCAGCGAAATTGCAATGCATAGTGAGCACATAGTTGAAGCATTATGTGCAGGCTGTTTCCTGCACAGTATATTGTCTGTTGAGTTAGAGAGCAGTTCAGTGTGGTGCATCACAGCCAGTAAACCCTTCAAAAACCTCTTTACTTGTGATTTTTGAGAGTTAATTGCTCCCAAAATCTCAATTTAGTTCCTAGTGTTGCTAGTGAACCTTTTTATGTTCACTTGCGCGCATGCTCAAGGAACGTTTTGGGAGAGTAGCACACTTGAAGGTGTGCCTCTCCCATCCAATGCACTGCTCCCTTGAGCAGGCGTGGTAGTCCTGCATCAATGGGTGCAGGAGCTCAGTATGACAGCGGTGTTCCTCTGCTTCAAAGGAAAACACTGCTGCCATACTGAGCGCTGCCGCCGTCCCCTCTGTCATGCGCTCCCCCCGGTGCACGTTATGCCGTCTCCTTCCAAAGCTTTTCTGCCATGCTGGGAGCCCACCCCAGCATAGCAAACATTGTTTATATTGTCAACGGGGGTGACCAATCCCCCATCGGCTCCACGGCCCCCCAAGCCATCCTGCTGCAACGCTGGGAGCCCACCCCAGCGCGGCAAACCATTCCTTTGTTTTGCCGACGGTGGTGCCCAATCCCCGTTGGCTCCTCGGCCCCCCCACACATCTTCTGCCATGCTGGGAGCCCACCCCAGCATGGCAAACATCCACATCGTCTTTGTTTGTTTTTTTCCCTATAAAACAAAAATGGTCCTTGGCGCGATCTCCCAACCCCCTCCCACAACCCACCCACCCACTGCGCATCCAGCGTCCCCACCCCCATGCCTCCGGACTCTGGCGCGACAATCTTCCGGTGGACCGGGAACACGTCTGCACTCTTCAAAGCCAACCGTGAACTGAGGAAATGCCGGTAAGCTGTATAATGGGCTACATAGGGGTTTCAACTTTATTGCATATCTCAGTCATTTTTTGGAATTTTAGCACCAAATTTTCAACATGGGGTTTTCAGAACCCCTTCTCATGAATGATGTCACTGTCATGGCGTTATTCAGGCCGAAGGTGATTTCGCAGGCACTGTGCGGTCACTGCACAAAATCACCCTTCAGCCTCGAATAATGCCATGACAGTGACATCATTCATGAAGAGTCCTAAACCATGTTGAATTTGTAAAATCAAAAATAACTATTCTGGCGTCCGTTGCGCGGTTCCTACCAGGCTTGTAAGTTCGCGATTTTCAATATTTTCACTCCAGATTTTCAACATTGCCATTTTATCACACCTTCTTATGAGCTGTACAGCTGTCATTTTTCACATCTCATCCAAAACGTGTTTCCGCCCATGTTGCGCACAATGTCACAGTCAGTGTGCGAAATCAATGCATGGAACACATTAAGAAAATCACAGTGACACTGTTCATGAGAAGAGGTCTTAAAATGGCTATGCTGAAAATTTGGTGAAAAAAATTCCTAAAAATGACTGTTTTACAAGCGTCGTTGAGCAGTTCCTACGCACGCTCGTATGTTTGCGAATTTTCAATATTTTCACTCCAGATTTTCAACATTGCCATTTTACCACACCTCCTTATGAGCACTGCAGCTGTCATTTTTCACATCTTGCCCAAAACGTGTTTCCGCCCATGTAGTGCACAATGGCACAGTCGGTGTGCAAACTCAGTGTATGGGACACATTAAGAAAATCACAGTGTCACTGTTCATGAGCAGAGATCTTAAAATGGCTATGTTGAAAATTTGGTGAAAAAATTCCTACAAATAACTGTTTTATGAGCGTGCGTTGTGCGGACTATACTGCCTTTCGTAAGTTTAATTTCCAATATTTGCACTCCAGATTTTCAACATTGCCATTTTACCATCACCTCCCTTATGAGCAGTACAGCTGTCATTTTCACATCCTGCTTCAGCGTCTTTCCCCATGTGGTACTGCAATGGCGCGGTCGTTATGCGAAATCAATGTATGGGACACAGTAAAGAAAATCACAGTGACACTGTTCATTAGCAGAGGTTTTAAAATGGCAATGTTGAAAATTTGGGAAAAAATTCTAGAAATGACTGTTTTATGAGCTAGATGCTGTCAGTTCCCACGCATGCTCGTAGGTTTGGCGAATTTTCAATATTTCCACCCAGATTTTCAACATTGTCATTTTACCACACTTCCTTATCAGCAGTACAGCTGTCATTTTTCACATCCTGCCCAAAACGTGTTTCCGCCTATGTAGCACAATGGGGTAACAAAAGATCATGCTGACAATTTATTGTGCAAATACCAGCAATCGCACAGGGCATTAGGGTAAAGCACCATACATGCCAAACACCACTGCAAATACCTGCAAGTGAACGTTCGGCATTGACAAATGCTTGTTTTGTTTTGGTATCTTTTGATAATACTTAGTTAAACCTAGGTAGTGTTTTCAGTTTTCTTTGTGGCTGTGAGGAAATTGAATGGGGAGGGTCGATTGTGTTGTGTGTGTGTGTGTGTGTGTGTGTGTGTGTGTGTTTGAAAGTAGAACAGGCTAGTTCATAATATTTGACAGATTTCTCACAAGTTGTGAGTGAGTTTCTGTAATTTCTTTTAAGTCTTAATATTTTTGTTGGTGTGCTACTTATTTGTTATGTTTTTCTTACATACTGACCTTTTTTTTTGGTAACTTTCTCTGAACAGTTCCTCATTCTGAGTAGTTCTGTTCCTGTTCCCCTTTGCTTAATCATGTTTGTGATTTGCTTTTATTGAAAGTATTCATGTACATTGACCACTTGACTTGTCCATGTCCAGGTACACTGCATTGTTGAATTGTCCACAGAAATTAAAATTGTGATCTAGCCTCTGCATTGCAGTGTTCTCATTTTTACATTGGCTCGCGCATGCACAGCCAACATATTGTGGTAGTAGCAGATTTGGAGGCTCGGTCACTGTTGGGCGAATGCATGGCATGCATCAGTAGGTGCATCCCTCTTTCCCCAATCAGGCAGCATGCAGGCGCCACATCAACAATTTGGAATGTGGCCACCAGATCTAACAAAAGGTCTGCTGCAATGAGAGCGTAGCTCTCGTGCAGCATGACCACAACACACCTCCCAACGTGCACGCAACTATGCCGCCGCCTCCTGTCAGAATGCTGATGGGGGAGTCCACTCCCCATCAGCATAATAACCCCACTCCCATTTACAATGTATGCTGAGGGAGTGCCCAATCCCCCTCGGCATCATGCATGCCCCCCAACAGTTTTTCTTTGTCCGTTGGCTTCAATGCCCGAGTGATGTTGCTGACGGGGGAGCCCACTCCATGACAGCATTATGTAACACTCCCCTGCTTTTGTTGTGTGCCGACAGGGGTGCCCAATCCCCGTCTGCATAATGTAACCCCCCCCTTTGTTGTGTACCGATGGGGGTGCCCAATCCCCCATTGGCTACAAAGAGTTTGTTGGCATGCTGGGAGCCCACCCCAGCATGCCACATGCCCCTGTTAAAAAAAAAAAATGGTCCGATTTTTTTTTCACCCTGTCAAAAAAGATAATGGTCCCTCGCAGTCTCCCTGCCTCCTCCCACAACCCGCGCCCACCCACTGTGCACCCTGCCTCCCCACACCTCCCTCACCCCATACTTACCTCCGGAGTCTGGTGCGATGATCTTCGGTGGACCGGGAACACGTCTGCACTCTTCAAAGCTGATCACGAACTGAAAAAATGCTGGTAAGCTGTATAATGGAATAAATAGGGTTTTTTCAACTTTGATGTGTATCTCAGTCATTTTTGGGAATTTTGGCACCAAATTTTCAACATGGGGTTTTTGGAACCCCTCCTCATGAATTCTGGCACTGTCATGGCATTAATTAGCCCCAAAGGTGATTTGGCGGTGACTGGCGGAATCGCAGCCGGGTCGATTAACGAAGCGACAGTGCCGGTGTTCATGAGTGGGCTCTCAAAAGACTATGTTGCAAATTTAGTGGAAAAAATCCCAAAAATGACTGTTTTACAAGCATGCGTTGCACAGTTTCCACGCACGCTCGTAACTTCGTGAATTTGTAATATTTTCACTCCAGATTTTCAAAATTAGCATTTTGCCACACCTCCTTATGAACAGTACAGCTGTCATTTTACATATCCTGGTCAAAATATGTTTTCGCACTTCTGGCACAGAATTGCATGGTTGCTGAGCAAAATCAGTTTTTGAGACAGTTTCAGGAAATGATGGTGACACTGTTCATGAGCAGAAGTCCTAAAATGTCTATGTTGAAAATTTGGTGACAAAATTCCATAAAATGACTGTGTTACAGGCGTGCGTTGCTCATTTTCCATGCACCATTGTAACTTCACAAATTTGCACTATTTTCATGCCAGATTTTCAACACTGGCATTTTTTTACGCCTCCTTATGAACAGTACAGCTTTCATTTTTTACATCCTGCCCTAAATGTGTTTTCACACCTGTGGCGCACAATGGAGTGGTCACTGTCTGAAATCAATATTTTGGACACATTAACAGAATCACACTGCTACTGTTCATGAGGAGAGATTCCAAAATGCCTGAGTTAAAGATGTGATTAAAAAAATCCAAAAAATAATTGGGTTACTGACGTGTGTTGCACAGTTTCTATGCATGCTCATACCTTCACCAATTTTTCATATTTTCACTCCAGATTTTCAATGTTGCCATTTTTTTACATCTCCTCATGAACAATACAGTTGTAATTTTCCACATTCTGCCCAAAATGTGTTTTCATCCCTGTGTCACCAAATGGCATAGCCGCTGTGCAAAACCACCTTTCAGCTAACAAACTGATAGTGCCGCTTTTCATGAGGTGGGCTCACAAAAAGCCCATGTTGAAAATTTGGAGTGAAAATACTAACACACGCCTACGGTGTTAGGGTTTCCAACTGTAGCACCCCACCCTATAGAGACTGAGAGGTGTTGGGGTGTGACTTGGGATCATCGGCTGTAATGCTCATGCCATTCCACCTCAACTCTCACCCTGCAGTCAGTGACAGGCATCGTGGTGTGCCTTGCACTGTTCGGCCACAAAGTTCACCTCATTCTCCTATACTGCACCCACCTCAGTGTATTTCCATATGGAATGGGGTAAGTAATGCCCAAAGACCCCAAAGCACACCATGATACTCATCAGTGTATACAGGGTAGGGTGAGGTGAAAAGGCATGAGCGTTATAGCTGATGACCCAAAGGCAAACCCCAATGCCTGTCAGTCTCTACAGGGTGGGGGTGGGGTTGGCATCATTTTAATACTTCACTGTCATTCCTATTATGCGTCTCTAACTCCGGCACTACCAATGCCAATGCCAGCGAGACAACATTCGGCATTGACAAATGCTTCTTCTATTTAATTTGCTTACCATATTTTTTAATTTTATTTATTTATTGAAGTCTAGGATTACAAGTACCTTTGAGCCAAGGCTCTTTTGCGAAGGTTCCATGTCAGATGATATACAATACACAAAAAAGGACATTTAAGTACAAAGGAAGGAGAAATGGATAACAATGGGTTACATAAGCATAGGTGCATACTATACAGTAAATACTAAAGTCAGAGGCATTGCAAGGGTACACACTGAATACAACAATAGGTGCAAACACAATAGATTTGGCTGCCAGATACATTGTCAGAATACAAAGAAAAGTGCAGTGGCAGTTGGGGGGGAGAGGCGGAGGTAAGTGAGGGGATGGGGAAGAGGGGGATTGAGATAGGAAAGAGGGGAGTTAAGTGCTAAGCAGAAGTAGCAGAAACAACAGGAAAGGTAGATGGTAAGGAAGGGTGATTGGGGAAGCAGTTGAAGGTGCTAGAGGCAGAGAGGAATTGAAGAAGTTTAGATTTGAAAGGGCCTAGCTTGGAAAGGGAGGTGATGTCAATGCTGAGACCATTCAACCAGCTAGGGGTTCTGTGAGCAAAAGATATCTGCCCCTGTGAGGTGTGGCAGCGAGGGATCTGCAGTAGTTGAGTTTCGGTGCCCCTAGTATGGTCAAGGATGACGAGCAGGGCAAAGGAGATCTTGGACTCCTGAAGGTGCAAGCCCAAAGTTATTTTCTTTGCCATTAAGCAGGTTTGGTACTTGATGCAGTTTGAGAGTTGCAGCCAGCCTGCATAAAGGTCACAAGAGTGAGTGAGATGGTGGGATCCTGTGATGAGCCGACAGGCTCTATTGAGAGCCATGGCTATGTGTCTGAGGGCGGTAGCAGAGGCAGAGCCATATATGATCAGGCCATAGTCTATAAGACAGATCACAGAGCTCTGAACTGTGACCCTTAAGGCTTGTGGAGTAAGGTTATACCTGTGCCTGTAGAGCAGCCCCATGCAGGTATTAGTGGATTTGGAAACATTATCAGTATGTGCACCATAAGACAGGTAGTTGTCAATACAGATTCCAAGATATTTAAAGTAGTGCATCTGCTCAAGTGCAGCACCATTGCAGTTTGTAATGTTCAGGGGGAAGTGCCTGCACTTGTTGTGAGGGCTGCAGAAAATCATAGTCTTGTTTTTTTTTATAGTTGAGTACCAACTTGTGTTTACAAATCCAGTTTTCAACTGAGGTGAAGCCCATTTGTAGTTTGCTTTGAAAGGGTTGGAGCTCCTTGTGTGTGGAATGGATTTCAGCGTCGTCAGTATAAAGTAGGATTTGTTCTGGGCAAGATTGCGGCAGGCTGTTCAGAAAGAGACTGAATAGAAGAGGACCAAGGATTGATCCCTGGGGGACGCCAGAATGGACTGGTCTAGCATCTGAGAGGACAGCTGATATTTTTACTCTTTGGGAGCGGTTTTCCATGTAACTTTTAAACCAGGTCATGGCCTTAGGAGAATCCCAGCAGTAAGCAACTGACTGATAAAACGATGATGGACTGTGTCAAAGGACTTAGATAAGTCAATGTAGACAGCTCCAGTTTGATGGCCGTTGTCCAGGGAATTGTATATGGCTCTGATGAATTCCTGAAGGGCAGATGTGGTGCTATGACCCTTTCTGAACCCGTGCTATGCTACAATTCATTCAAAGACTTTTGAGAGGTGGGTAATATGGAGATAGGCCGATAGTTTGTGTGAAGGGTCTGGTCTCCATATATGTGGACCGGTGTAACAGTAGCGGATTTCCATCTGTTAGGGAACTGGCTGAGGCTAAGGGAGAGGTTGAAGATTTTTGTCAATGGAGCTAGCACCTCATCAAGGGTGAGGGACAGCAGTTTAAGTTCGAGTGAGCCCCCTCTAGTTCTGGACTTGGCAATTGCTTTGCTAATGTATATGTGGACGTCATGCATTCTGACAGATTTAAAATAGAATGGCGGGTGATTAGAGGAAGGGAGGAGGCTGGCGTCTAGTTTGGGAGGGTTAGCACTGATAAAAAAGTCAGGCAGTAGGATGCTACTGAGGTCAGTGAATGCAGTAATGAACATATTTGCTATAGTAGCAGGGTCCAGGATTGTAACCACATCCAGGTCCACCATCATGGGGGATGTTTTTGGTTGCTTTCCAGTGACTTCTTTAATATTTTTCCAGAATGATTTGCCATTTCCCCAGGTGTTTGTGAGAGCTTCTTTTTAGTAGTTTGCTTTTCATTAGACGGATTGATTTTGTGCATGCATTGCAAGCCTGTTTGTAGTTCTGGATGTCTGTTGGGTTCCCTGAGGCCTGAGCCCACAGTCAGAGGTGGTCTCTAGCTTTTAGTTGAGCTAGCAGTTCAGAGGTTAGCCAGTGATTGCAGAGGCCTTTAACTTTGCACTTTTTGAAGGGGGCATAGTAGTCACAGGCAGCATTAAAGACGCTGATGAAGTAGTCCAGAGCTGAGTTGCCGTCAGAGGCATTGTAAATAGGAGACCAATCATGTTGTCTAAGGTAGGATTTTAGATGCTTCAGCTGCCCTCTTGGTAGGACTCTGCTGGAAGTGACTTTGGGGGGCATACAGAATTTGTTAGACCATTTGCTGATGACTGGGGAATGGTCACTTAGTGTATCAGGGAGGACAGAGATGTTGGAGATGCTAGTAGCATAACTGGTTAGTATCCAATCCAGGAGGGTACTTGTGCCGGTATTGTAGTTGTGCCTGGTAGGGGAGTCGACTAGCTGAGCAAGGTTGGCTGCACATATGGCATCATTGAAGCCCCCTTTTTCAGGTGCCAACCAATTAATGTTGAAATAACCCATCAGGATTGTCTCAGAGCCAGATGGTAGGGTTCAAGTGAAGTCCAGAACAGCGTTGAGACCTTTGCCATGTTCTTTAGGAAGAATGTATACAGTGGCAACTGTCAGTGCTTTACCTTTCCTCCCTGTTACATCACTGGTGTTTATTACCTGACCCTACTATATATATGGGAGCATGTTAGGCAGTGGCACCACCATGGTTAGGCCTGAATACCATTTGAAATGGTGCAGAATACACAGATTTGTGTCCTGATGGTGTATGTGAAACATGTAACTGCATATCCGACACCTGATTTTTGTCTGAATGTACTGTAACATTTTTTTGGGAAACATTTCTGGACTTCTGGGCCATGTTAGGCAGTGGCAACATCATGATTAGACCTTAAACCATTGGTAAACAGTGGGCCAAATAACATGTTTTGGTCCAGGTGGAAGGCGAGCAGCATATAACAGCATGTCTGACACCTGATTAAGATCTGAATTTATTGTAACATTTTCTGGGAAACATTTCAGGACTTGTATGGCATGTTAGGCAGTAGCACCACCACAGTTAGGCCTGAAAACCTTTTGAAATGGTGCAGAAAACTGCAGAAGTAGGTTCTGATGGTGGGTGAGAACCATGTCACTGCATGTCTGACACCTGATTTCTGTCTGAATTTACTGTAACATTGTTTGGGAAACATTTCTGGACTTCTGGGCCATGTTAGGTAGTGGCAACACCATGATTAGGCCTTACACCTTTGGTAAACATTGGGCTAAACAACATGTTTTGGTCCAGGTGAAAGGCGTGCAACATATAACTGCATATCTGACACCTGATTTCAGTCAGAATTTACTGTAACATTTCGGGAATTCTGGCCTTATGAGGCATGTTGTCATTGCCGGCACCAGATGTGTTACATCTTCTTAATGTGGCACACAACAGTATGGGATGCAACATCACATAGCATTGTGAAACAGTTTTTTAATAGGCACAATACTTGACATTTGTGGATAGGAGGAGGAAACTTTTTAAAGAGCAGGTGATGCCTTCATCATGACTTTAACAGAGTATAATACTGACCAAAAATTCAGTTGCTTTCTTCATATACGGAGTTTGGAAAGGAAAGGCCGGCACCAGTCAAAGGCTATGGGCTGTTTGGGCCCTGTGCACAGAGTCTGTATTTTGTAATTCAAATATCTCGTGTGAATTGCTTCGACTCAAAGTAAGAAGTAATCACCATAAGCATATATCCATAAAGTGCTCTTTCTTTATTACAGTGTCCAGAAACAAATGATTTGATACCTTTTATTGGATCAACATGGATGTTACAGAAAAGAACAAAGTGCTCTAGCTTTCGAACCAACCAGGTCCTTCTTCAGAAGCTTTGTTGCAGTTATTTTGAAAATCCCATACTATTAAAACCAGATTATATTGACAAAACAGAAATGATTTTCATTGTTTTTTTGTCCTTTGATTTTGTAAGTTTATGGTTATCTACATGTTGACTTCTCACCTTAACACTGTGGTGAATGCATGTGAGTGTGCGTGTGTATACTGATGTATGTATGTATGTGTGTGTTTGTGTGTGTTTTGTATGTGTTGTGTTTTTGTTTGTTGTGGGTATGGTGTGTGTGTGTGTTTTGTTTGTGTGTGCGTAGTGTGGTGTGTGTGGATTGTGTTTGTTATATTTGTTGTGTGTTGTGGTTATGTGGGGTGTGCAGGGGTGTGTGTGTGTGTATGTGGGGTGTGGTGTGGTGCATGTACACGCACATGTGTGGGGGGAGCATGGCATGGGGCAATTGTTATGTGGCTAGGACAATTAGTTTTCACATATAGTGTACATTTACTTCCTTCTACTAGTTGTCAGTGGTTGGATTACACACTGTCACATTTTTAAATCTGCTCATATTAAGATGCATATCTCATTTACTTAGGGGTTCATAAAAGGTGTAATTCCTTTGGGTTTTTATTTAGATTCCTTAGACTGATTCTGTGCATTTTTGTTATACACTGACTCTGTGTTGAAATCTGCACTTATCAGGCTCATGGTCTCATTTTCTTGGGAGTCCTTGACAAGTATTTTTTTTTATTTGGCACTTACACTTACAAGTGATACCATCATGCATCGTGTATATATGTGTATGTTAATTTGAGGATTGTTTTCAACTTGCAGTTATACCTAATTTCTGGATTTTGTCTTTCATTATCTGTTCTTTAATACACCAGGACAATTGTAATGTAAGTTGTAAGCTCATCTTACATGTATTAGAGAGAATGCCACCCCAAGGGTGTTTTATCACTAGAATGCTTTCTTAGCATACTGAGACATTTTAAAATTTTTTGTGAGAAGAACTCTCTGGCTGTTGAGAATTCTTAATAACATTTGCCCTTCTGAGGCTTCTCAGTAAAAAGCATACTGGTGTTAATTAGCTTCTCTGACGTAATCTTCTGTTATGTTTTAAATGTATATGTTAATCCAATGAGAATTATTTCTGTTTTGTCAATATAATCTGGCGTTAATAGTATGGGATTTTCAAAATAACTGCCACAAAGCTTCTGAAGAAGGACCTGGTTGGTTTGAAAGCTAGAGTACTTTGTTCTTTTCTGTAACATTCATGTTGGTCCAATAAAAGGTATCAAATCATTTGTTTCTGGATCTGTCCTTACAAGGACCAATACGACACCTACAACATTTTATTACAGTGTGGCATGCAAACAATGTAAAAGATGCTCCCATGTAACTAAGATAAAAAACACCCTCTCCCTCAAGGCACCATACTTCATGGCACATATAAGGAATGATGGTGCCTTGGGGGAGCGGGCATTTTTAACTTGGTTATATGGAAGCACTTTTTCCATTGTTTACATGCCACACTAGAGAATTGAATAAAGAACGAGCACCTTATGGACATGTGCTGTGGTAACTCTTGAGTACATCTAACTGAGCTGAAGCAACTCACACAAGGTATTTGAATTCCAAATGAATATGCACTATTCCATGCACAAGGCCCAGATGGCCAAAAGCCTTCGGCAGGAGCCGCATTTCATTTGCAAACTCAATATACAGGAAATGCAACTGTATTACACATCATTATGTTGTTAAAAGGAATCTAGTAGGTGTAACCAGCTCTAAGAAGTAACACACACCACAAATAATAAGGGAATAAGGTGTTTATTAAGGGAGGGATACACGGACACAGTACAGAAAAAGTATAACAAATGACAGGCAGGATCGTGAGGACAGGGGTAATACAACGAGTGGAGAGAACTAATAGAGAGAGAGAACAAGAAAAGGGAATGAATTCTATAGAGAGCATAAGACAATAACAAACACAACAGCAATGGTCAATAAAATTATTTTACATACAAAATAAAGAAACAAGAGGACTTGAGTAATGGATGTAGATTAAAAAGGACAGAATAGCTTTTTTTTTATTGTGGGGGACATACAAACAACAGAATAGAAGATAGAAAAATGAAAACAGAAAAGACAAATTAATTTGTGCTGCCACATTAGGTGCCAGTGGGGCCGCCACGCAGTTCAGACAGGATGCCCATGATTTTGTCAACATCACACTACAGTTTAGAAATCTTCCCCTGGACATCACTAAATTCCTGTCTGAAATCATTTAACTCCTATTGGAGATGCTGGACTTCAGACAGGATAGCTAATAAGTCCACATGTATCACTGGCACTTCTGGCAGAGCTTGGGCTACCTCGCTGCTGGCTTTGAACAGGGGGAGCCACGAAGAGCTCTTGATGTTACTGACTGCTGCTGTTTTCTGGTACAGCGAGCACAGCAAGGATTTTTAACCGGTCCAGCCACACTTCCCTCCTGCTCACCCCCTTCAGTGCTTACACCGGCACTGCTCCCCACAGCTACATTTGATGATGCCACCACCTCCTGCAATTTGAGATTCCATTGCAGTGGGTGGTAGTGGACCATGTGGCTACGCTGGCTGGTTGTCCCGAAGTGAGATCCACAATTTCCTTGACGCACTTCCTGCCCGCATAAAGTGTAGGTGGCCACTGGGTCACCAACCAATATTAAGTAAAAGAAATCTGAGACAGGAGAACTTTGGGGATGACAGGGCCTGGGGGGGGTCCACAAATAATGCCCCAGGCACTGACTCCTCCTGTCTGCTCTGGAGGGGGCATGGTCTCCTGCTACCTGGGTGGAGGAATAGTATTCTTCTGGGGTTGGGGAGGGGGCACTGTCTCCAACTGCTGCTGCTGTGGTGGAGGGGCCACAGTCTCCTCTTGCTGCTGGGGAGGGGGCACAGTTTGCTGTTGGATGCTGGTGCTGGAGCAAAAAGCCTCCTGGTGTGGCATTTCATTTGTGATGGTTAGCTGAAATGCACGTACAGGTGCCCGCTGTATTCACCCTTCTCCATTATGCTCACAATCCACAAACATCACCAATTCAAACAAAACAAAAAAATGAAACAGAGATAGAACTCATAGAGAGCCGGGGGGGGGGTGGATCACACACACACACACACACACACACACACACACACACACACACACAATCACCAGGTACTAAAATATGAACTATGACAAAGACAAACAAGAAAAAGTTACAAAAAAAATAGCACAAATTAAGCAATTTAGGTGTAAAAGTGCACTCTGCAGTCCCAGGGAGTAAAAATGCTGCCTACTTCCTCAAGATATATAGCACAGGAAATGAACCACTCTTGTCCTGCCTGTTTACACTCAGTCATGTGATCACCAGCAGAGTGAAAAGCCTAATTTTGCCTCAGATGCACAGGCGAAATTGGTGGCAAAATTTCACCGGCAAAAGGCCATAATTACTCAAATATTTTGCTGGGTGAAACTGGCAAGTTTGGCATAATTTTGCTGGCAAAATACATTTTTGCTGCATCTCTATCCAGAACTGGACCTCATATCCCATGTGTGATATGACCATGGTTTTGTATAGTGGCATTATCACCTCCCTCCTCCTGCTTGTGAATCCCCTCCCTATGCATGCCAGCCGGGAAATGGGTCATGAGGGCTCCCTGGACTCAGTGGTGGAGCCAGGTTTGGGAGCATTTGGGAGCCAGGGGGGGCCATTCAGTCAATCATGGGCTCCACAGTGGGCACTAAACAGTGAATAAAGATGGCGGTGGGGCACCACTACTCACACTGGGGCAGTCAGGAGGGGCGACCGCCCCCCAGCCCCCCTGTAGCTCCGCCACTGCCTGGACTGAAGCCCAGCCTTCCCCTGCAGCTTTTGCTTCGATCGTGGACCCCAACCCCCCAAAGCACCCAGGTACGCAAGATTACTCCTCGAAGAAAGGAAGCAGAGAGCGGTTCTGGTGCCATTTTTATAAAAGACTAACTGCCTCAATAAGCCAGCACAGTGCTTCCCTGTGCCTGTGTGCTTTTACTGTCAGCATAAGAGTGCTGATTGTTTTTTTCCTGTTAAATTATGCAGTTGGGCTCCACAGTAGCTGCGCCTTTGTAAAGGTGCTTTAAGACTAGTTCTTTTCAATCTAGCTTATTCACTGTGTTGTCCCAAGAGACTTTAAATTAATTTGGAGCATAATCTAGCCTTACTTGACTGCCAAAAAAATGCCTTGTTTAACATCTGTATGCTGTATTTTGCCTACTGCAAGCCCTGCCTTAAATGTCTGGTCCGAGCATGCCATTTTAGTTAAAAATGCACTGTTTGGCTATGCATGCAGCGAATTGTACAAGAAATTAGAGTCCCTTAAGGAAAGCAAACTTTATCAGTATTTTAAGCTAAAGCCCTGCATTGTTTTATTCGGGTAGAAACGCCTTAAGATACAACAGGCTCTGCAGCATAAATATCCCATTATACTGACACAAGCAGCGCTCGCATCCTAGGAAGGCCACGCACCTTGCTGCTCCCCAACGGCCCTCAAATTTCTCAGCCACTCAGCTGAGTCGCAGAAACTTGCAACAAGGAAGGCTCGTTTCATCGACAGGAGCACTAGCTCTGCATTTACCAACAACACTCTAAACAGAGCAGCGAGGGGATTATGGTGCTACTGGCTGTAAAGCAATAAGGCAGTTACTGTCTTGCGTTTGAATGTTAGCAACACAAGCAAGGTACACAGAGGTATTTGACCACGCGCTTACCTGGGCCCCCAGCCCCCTCAGCCACTTGTCCAATCTTTCAAACAAAGAAATTAAAGTTCAAACTTAATCCCATAACACTGCTGGCTACTTGCACCAATTACACGGTAACTTACCTGCCAGACAGTGATACTCCTCCCACTTCTCTGAATATAAATCCCCTCTCTTCTCTCCGCAGAATCCAGGAAACGGGTCATGAGGGCTCCCTGGACTGAAGCCCAGCCCTCCCCTTCAGCTTTCGATCGTGGACCTCCACCCCCTGAAGCACCCAGGTATGCAAGATTACTCCTCGAAGAAAGGAAGCAGAGCGCAATTCTGGCGCCATTTTTAAAATGGACCAACTGCCTCAATAACTTATCAGCCTATTTTCCCATTTGCAGCTTATCAGCTGCCACCACCAGAGGTCACCAAACCTATTTTTTCGGTCCACTCAACAAATCTGGCCAGGATGCTGCTTCCTACATTCCTTCTTCTCCTTTCATTGGCCACTCTATCCTCCCTGCCTTCCGCCGACCTCCCAACCAGCAAACCCCCACTGTGCCTGCCCCCTCATCTAATACCACAGCCTTGCTACGCTGCCTCCTCACACATGCCTGCTCAAGACTTGGCTTACAACCATTATGGGCATATTAGTGCCGCTATCCTACCACCTTCCTTTCACCAGTGGCTCTCAGTTCTACACACCACAGCCTGCCACTACCCCCCAATTTCCTCTACTTCTCGTACCCCTACCTCCTACCCAAACCCCTCCAGGTCAAAAATAAAGCATCTCATCTCTCTGCTCCTGTCCAAGGACATAGAGGCAAACCCCGGTCCCAACACCGCAAATATCCACACCCCTTTCTCTTTCCCCAAAGGACTCCGTATCCTGCACCTTAACACCTGCAGCTTATTATCTAAAATCTCTCTCTGCTGCAACCAATTGCCCTAACTCAGCACCCCGACATCCTGGTTATTTCTGAAACCTGGTTAAAACCACATCATACTGACGTGGAAGTCTCCATACCTGGGTACACAATCATCAGACATGACCGGTCAGGCAAAAAGAGAGGCGGAGGCACGGCAATGTATATCACCAATAGTCGACAGTTCACAATAGTGGACATCCCCTCACTCCCTGCCAACATCGACTTGATACTCATTAAACTCTCACTCCCATGTTCCACCCCCATATACATGGCAGGCTCATACTCCCCCCATGTACACCCTCTGAGGACATCCTTTCCCACCTGATCACCTTACAGTCCCTAGCAGTTAGGGGTGAGCTCCACGCCACCAGTGATTTTAACACCAACTGGTTAGCTAATGATAAAGCTCACCTGAAGACCTAAATTAAGGCCCTGAACCTCACTTAACTCATTGCTGATCCCACCAGACTCAATCACAAGACACAAAACCACTCATTACTTGATTGGGCTCTCACCTCCCACCCACACAGGATTCTAAGTGCAGGCCTGCTTCCTGATTCCGTAAGTGATCATCACATGATCTTCCTGATCAGGAAGGTGCATAGCCCCACTGCCCCCCCCAAGTTGCTGTGCACCAGGTCCTATAACTCCCTTGACCTAGTATCTCTCCTGTCAGACCTGGGATGTGTAAACTGGTCTTTTATCCCCGAGGCATCCTCCATTGATACAGCTTTTGATGCGTTCAAAACCAGATTCCTTAAAGTCTGGGACAAACATGCCCCTCTGCAAAAAAAAAGAGTTAGGGGCCCACCTCCCCTGGATCACTGCAGATATAATCAGAAAATGCCACTCCAGAGACCACACCTGCAAAGCACATAAGAAACTGGGCACACAGGCTTCCCTCATTACCTACAGATCCCTTCGAAATGCATGCACAAACATCATCCGCCAGGCCAAAAAGAGCTATTTTCTATCGGTCTTTAGTAAAAACATTAACCACCCGACGGATTTCTGGAAATCACTTAAATCCCTGCTCTCCCCCCACACTCAACCCCCACCCCCGACACTATCAGCTCAGGGCATCCTCATCTCTGACCCCATCTGCATAGCTGAAGCCTTTAATACCCATTTCTCCAGCTGTGCAGACAAGCTCCTATCCTCCCTCCCATACACGCACCCCCTGGTCCTCCCTCACCGTACATGCCCTCCTCAAACTGCCCCCCAAGTCCTGCCGTTCTCATTCTGCCCAGTATCCCAAGCAGAAGTCTTCAGTTCCCTATGGGCCCTGAACCCAAACAAAGGCAAATGCCCTACATCCCTGGATGCCAAGATGCTTTTTCTGTCAGCCCCAGCCATAGCCACCCCTCTTGCCGCCCTCTTCAACCTCTCTTTCTCTCTGGGCAAGTTACCAGTGGCCTGGAAAAAGGCCACCGTTATACCCCTGCCAAAAGGGGGTGACCCCTCCTCCCCAGGCAACTATAGACCTTTCTCCCTACTCCCTATCCTGGCCAAATTACAGGAACGACTTGTCCTGTCTCAACTGACTCCGTACCTGGATGCCTCCTCCTTCTTCACTCCCTTCCAATCGGGCTTCTGCAAATCCCACTCAACCATCACCTCCCTACTACGAGTCACTGGTGACATTCTCTCTGGTATGGACACTAGACACATCACCTCGGCCATCTTTATTGACCTAGCCAAGGCCTTCGATACCGTCTCTCACTCCCTGCTCCTTTCCAAACTCACAGATGCAGGGCTTTCCAATACAGCCACTGCGTGGTTCCATGACTACCTAGTGGGCAGGAAACAATTAGTCAAAATTGCCTCACACACCTCAAACCCCCTGCCAGTTACTGCCGGTGTCCCCCAAGGATCAGTCCTAGGACCACTGCTCTTTTCCATTTTTCTAAATGACCTCCCATCAGCATGCTCCCACTTATCCATCCAGATGTATGTGGATGACACAGTCCTGTATGCCTCTGGTCCCACAACATGCAGCGTGACAACTCTCCTACAGGAGGACTTCTATGCTATCCAGAAATGGTTCGGGTCAAACCAGTTATTTCTAAACCCTAAAAAAACCTTGTCACTAACATTCAGCTCCCAACAAAGACTCTCCCGTCAAGCCCCCTGCCTCCCTTTCAAAACCCTGGATGGGACTCCCCTGGAGCAATGCACTAGCTTCAGATATCTATGCGTCTGGCTAGACCAGCACCTAGATTTTACCTCTCACATTGACTCCTTACACAAGAGGCTGCTCCCCAGACTTGGAGCACTATACAGAAACAAAAGCTGCCTCACCTCACAAACAAGGCAAGCCATTGTCCAAAAAATGATTCTTCCCGTACTCGACTATGGTGACATAGTATGCACTATTGCCCCCGCGTCCGCCCTGGCCAGTCTAGACACCTTGTTCCACTCTTTCTGTCGTTTCATCCTCGACTGCCCACAATCCACACACCATTGCACCTTATACAGCTCCCTAACCCTGCCGTCCCTCCATGATTGTAGATTAATTAACTGCGCTAGGGTCGCTGCCAAATTTTGGTCCCTCTCTCTCCCCCCCTACCTGGCCTCTACCCTCTCCCAACAACCTCCACCTGCTTACTCCCTGAGAAGCATGGACCCCAGACTACTCCACATCCCATTTATGCACACAACCAAAGGCCAGGCTGCTTTTAACTACCAAATTCCACAGATATGGAATGCCCTACCTGCCCCAATAAGACTCGAACCAAATCCTTACCACCGCAACCTACTACTCAGAGCGCATTTCTCCTCCAGCTGCTCCTGTTTCAACTAACAATTTTACTATTATGATGACAAAGCCTAGTCGCATATTAAATGTACTCTACCCTCCAATCTTTCCCACTGTATGTATCTACCCCATCTGTAACTTCCTGCCATTTGTCTGCCAGGCAGTAAGCCTTTGCATTTCAATATTGAACTGTCTATGTATTAAATTCTATGTTATGTATTGGGTCTCGGCCCCCAGGTCGCATCTGGAGTCGAGCATGTTGCTCAGTATGTTTTCCTGGTAAATCTCATAAATAAATAAATAAATATTCTGAGTGGCTTCCCTGCTGCTCTGTCGCACTGATTCCAGACTTTCAGGTTGTCTGAAATAGTGATCCTCAGGTCTCTTTCCAGTTCTGTTATCTCTAGTTCCTCCCCCCAGCCAATATTCTGCCTTTGGGTTATTATGACCTATATGCATAATGCTGCACTTTTAAAAAAAAAAATTCATGTTTATTTATGTTTGACACTGTTACATAATCATTTCAGTCATACAATATCATTGGGACATTCTGATGTGTTTTAAGTAACATTTCTGTTGTGTTAAACTGATAGCTCCTTAGGAAAACAGTTAACAGACTCAACAATTTATCATTTTTTCTCTTTTATAGTCCTTTTCCCAATGTTTACTGTTCACCTCTTCTTGTTGTAATAAAACATTAGAAAACATCAAGAACTTCCTTGAAGAGTCATCTTTCATTCCTAATTGTTCATTAAATAACACATTATGTCCCTGAGAATAATACTTGTGTCAATAAAAAAGGAAAAACCTTTAAATATCTGTTAAAAAAGAAAACAACTTAATATCTAACAGTAAAACATTTTAAAAACAGTTACATGGCTGGTTATTTAATGTTTATACTGTACTTTGTTTAATTCATGTGTTAACTATTTCTGGGGGGTTGGGGGAAAAACCTTCCAATCTTTATTCTGTTTCCCAGTCCTCTCTCAGCATTTCAGCGAGCAAAGGCTTGTTGGGAAAGAACCAATACCCCCTCTAAGTTTCCATCAGATGCATCAGTGGGAGCCAGATTCCATTAAACGTATCTTCTTGGAGACGTAATTCAGCTGTAATCCTTTCAACTCTGGAAATTTCCTTTATAATCTCAACCCATTCTTGCCAAGTTGGAGGACTAAGATTCGGCTATCGCCTAGGTATGGCTTTACCTGCTGCTGCAAGCAAAATACCTATAAATGATTTTTGGTCATTGGTTAATTTTTTCTTGAGAAATAGGGCCAAGATCATATGTGTGAAGCCAAGGGGATCCTAAATCTCCCTCATCTGCTGGAAATGATTCATTACTGTCCCCAAAATGGTCGCAGCACTAGGCACTCCCAAAAAATATGATAATGACTCCCCACTGCGCCACAGTTTCTCCAACATTTATTAGAGTTACCCATGTGAAAGTGTTTAATTTTGGTTGCAGTGTTAAAAAATCTAGTATTTTCCATCTAAATTCTTTCCAATTGTTTGAAGCCGAGGTGTGAAACACCCCTTCCCAAACACTCCACCACATTTGTTCATCTAGTTGTATTCCTCCTTTTCTTTCTCATGCCAGCTGGCATGTCAGCGGGGGATCTTCTCTAGTGCTAGAGTTTGTCTTTTCTAGTTGGGAGATGAGATGTGTTGTTTCTAGATTGGCCACTGCTTCCAACACAACTAGTTCTAGTGGGTGAGGGTCCTTAGTCACATCATTCAAATTTGCATCCCTCCTTAAAAATGAGGCTACCTGAAGGTATCTGAAGAAGTGTGTCCCTGGTAAATGAAATCCTTCCTGCATTTCCTGAAATTACTTAATACTTTCCAAAGTAATAAATTGTCTAAAGTATTTTTAACCTCTGTTTTTCCCACAAGGTATAAAAGTGATCTCATCTGGGAGGCAAAAAAAACAACATACTTGGCTATTTCTGTACTATTTGTTTGGGTTGTGGTTATATTTAAATCTTTTTTAACTGTACAGTACTCCAGTTTTGGTACAATTGTTTTAGCCAGGGGTTTGCCAAGGAAATCTTAACCAAGTATTCCTGTGTGCCCCCAAAGTCTCTCCCCAGGATCACCTCTGGACTAGTGCTGACTTCCTGCTGGAACCAGGTATTGTTCAGATCTTGTTTAAGATGTGCCACCGTGGGCAATAACTGGGTCATCTGGTAGCAGACTCTGAAGCTGGGCATCTCCAGTCCTCCTCTGTCTCTCCTAGTAAGCATAGTATTCCAAGCTATCCTGGTCCCCCCAAATGAAAAGTGATGGAGAGCTTTATTAATCTGTTTCCAGTCTGAGCTGGGTATATGTAGCAGCAACGTGTTAAATAAAAATAAAAAACAAGGAAGAATATTCATCTTTATAGATTTCACCTGGCCCATTAATGATAGAGGGAGGATGGTCCACTTTTTTAGGTCTGTAAATATTTCTTTCATTATGTGATAAAGTTGTTTCAGGTCCAGTGGAATGTAAATACTCAAGTACCTAATACTAGATAAGACCCATTTAAAGGGTATGAGTTTCACCAATTTCGGGTTCAAGATCCACTTATTAATATTATTTCAGTTTTATCATTGTTTATTTTAAAGCCAGTGACTTGACTGTATTCCAGCAGAATTCTGCGTAGGGTTGGAAAGGTCCCTAGGGGGTTTCTTAAATATAACATTGTATCATCTGCATAAAGCAAAATTCTGTTTTCTTCCCCACCTAGTTGATTTCCTTCAGCTCCGGATGTATCCTGATGAGCTCTTCCAGAGACTCCATACTTAGAGCAAACAGGACTGGTGAGAGGGGGGCAACCCTGCTTAGTCTCTCTTTGTATGGCAAAATGTTCAGAGGCTGAGCCGTTTACCTTTATCCTGGCTGTAGGTGTGTGGTATAATGCCTTTATCCAAATAAAAAACTGATCTCTAAACCCGAATTTCCCCGATACTTCCTGAAGGAATTCCCAACTCAAGTGATCAAATGCTTTCTCTGCATCTATTGCTATCACCACCTGATGTTCCTTGGCTTTCCCTCCAAAATGCAAAATATTAAGACACCTTCTAATATTATCAGTCAGATTTCTATTTGGCACAAAGCCTGCTTGATCTGGATGCACTAAAGTTGGTAATACTGTACTAATTCTCAATGCCAATATTTTGGTAAATATTTTTGAATCTACATTAAGGAGGGAGATTGGTCTATATGAGGCACACCATTCTGGAGGCTTGCCTTCCTTTGGAATCACAGTAATGAAAGCCTCCCTCCAGGAGTGTGGGAAATCACTCTCTGTTTCACAGCAGTTAAAAATATTTGGTAACATTGGGATTAACTGGGTACTCAATTTTTGATAGAATTCAGTGTTAAAGCCATCTGGACCTGAGGATTTACTTGCCTTCATTCATATATATATATATATATATATATATATATATATATATAATATATTTCATCCCTTCCCAACCTGCCACCCTGACCTTCAGGAGAGACAATTAGCCATCCCACTGCCCGGAATCCTACCCAAATGGAACCCTGAGCCCTTTGGAGCCACAGATTCCCCCCCCTGGCGGGGACAAGGCGGGGGCACAGACGCCCCATAACTTACATTTTCATCGGTCTGAGGTCTGTCGGGTCAGCACAGGCAAATCATGGGCACGGCCAGGTCTCCCCATCTTCCTGGTGGTGGCAGGCTCTTTTTCATGTGTTCTCCCTTCCCGTACAGCAAGTGACTCCCCTGATGTCATGACGCAAGCACCGACGTCCACGCTGCACAATGACTGCATCCCAATCCCCTAATGGAGCTTGCAGTTCTCCGAGCCTCTGCTCAGGGTCATGCAAGTGTCGGGCATTGGCTAGATCCCTCCCCGGAGAAGGCAAGCTGTCACTGGACACTCCAGTCTATCTCCCCCGGTTGACCCACCAATGATCCGAGTCCACTCCTGAACCCCGGTCGCCGGCATGGTGAGGTGTGGCACCCAGCGCCTCAACCCTCAGTGCCACCGGGCCAGCCACCTTCATATTTTTGATTGTCTGGGCTATTTCTATACTTGTTATAGGAGCCTCCATTTTTAATCTGTCTTCCTCAGAGAGCTTGGGGAGAGAAACTCTTGCCAGAAACTCCTGTATACTTGGCCCATCCAAATTCCCCGTGGTCCCCTAGTATAAAGATCTTTGTAGTATTTTTTAAATAAACGGGTTATTTCTTTTGGTGTGTAACTATTAATTGATTCCCCCCTTTAGTAGTTTGTATTTTTTTCACATATCTCTCTGCTTGTGCTTTACAAAGCCGAAATGCCAGTAACTTGCTGGCTTTGTTACCTTGTTCGTAATATCTTTGATTTGCATATCTTAATTTCTCCCTCTACTTCTTGATCTAATATATTTTGTAGGTCCTGCCTGACCTTGTTTAACTCCTCCTTAACTGTCTTATCTTGCTTATTATAACCAGTATTCTCCAACTGTTTTAACTTCTGCATTAATACCTCTTGTTTTTCCTAGCATTGCTTCTTCAAACGAGAATCATATGAAATGATTTTACCCCTTATTACCACTTTTAGGCCATACCAAAAGCATTTGCCTCCTGATTCTTCTATTTTATTGTATCAATAATCTTTAATTTCATCATAAATTCTATTTTTAAAGTCTTCATTCCCCTGTAGTGAGGAATTCATCCTCCAAAAACTGTGCTTACTCAGTCTCCCAGCTGGAGATCACAGACCACCACCGAGTGATCAGAGACCATCCTCGGTTTAATTGTACAGTCTTTCACTTTGTACATGTCTGTTCAGCTACATAAAAAGTAATCTAGCTTGGAGTAGGATTTGCTAGGGTAAGAGTAAAAGGTATAGTCCATTGTGAAGGGATTTAGTTCCCTCCATCCATCTCCAAGTGCTGATTCCTGCATTCCACTCCTTACTGGCTTACTCATTTTTATTTTGGCTTGCCGCAGGCGCAAGCTGACATATAGGGAGAGTGCAGATTTGGGAATGCGGCCGCTGTTGGGCAAATGCAGGGCACGCATCTGTAGGTGCGTCCCTCATTCCTCAATCAGCCTGCATGCCGGCGCCACACCATGCATACATAATGGGGCAAGCACATCTAAGCAAAGGTCAGCTGCAATCCGAGCAAAGCTCATCATACGCAGCAGACCCTTTGCTTGAGTGCTCGCTGCCATTATCAGCATGGTTGGCAAGCGGCTTACGGTTGTTGACATCGGGGGTGCCCAATCCCCCTGTCAGTAAACACCCCCCCACTGTTTTACTGTGCCAAAGGGGGAGCCCACTCCCCATCAGCATACCCCCCAATGTGGAATGCCGAGGGGGGTGTCCAATCCCCCTTGGCTGGCACCCCCCCCGCTGTCTTTGTACACCGACGGAGGAGCCCACTCCCCATCGGCCTCACCTCTCCCTCCAATTGTTGAATGCTGAGGGGGTGCCCAATCCCCATCGGCATTATTCCCCCCCGTGTTGTGAGCCGACGAGGGTGCCCAATCCCCCCGCCGGCTACTGACACCCCCAAAAGAAAAACAGTTAGGTGGCATGCTAGAGCCCACCCCAGCGTGCCAAATGCCCTGCAACAGAAAACTGTCCCACGATGGTTTCTTTTTTCCCCTGTAAAACTAAAACCGTCCCTACGTAGTCGATGCCCCCTCCCCCACCCGCACCCACCCACTGCACACCTGCCTCCCTCAACCTCCACCCCATACTTACCTCTGGAGTCCGGCGAATGATCTTCAGTGGAACGGGAACATGTCTGCACTCTTCAAAGCCGACCGCCAACTGAGGAAATGCCAGTAAGCTGTATAATGGAGTGAATAGGGTTTTTTCAACTTTGCTGCATATCTCAGGCATTTCTTGGAATTTTGGCACCAAATTTCAACTTGGGGTTTTTGGGGCCCCTCGTCATGAATTCTATCACTGTCATGCGTTACTCGGCCTCAAAAGGTGATTTTGCAGTCAATGCGTGAAATCACCTTTTGGGGCCCATTAACGAAATGACAGTGGCAGTGTTCATGAGGTGGCCTCTTAAAAAGCCTAAGTTCCAAATTTGGTGAAAAATATCCAATAAATGCCTGTTTTACGAGCATGCATTGCGCAGTTGCTACACAGGCTCGTAACTTCGCGCATTCACAATATTTTAATGTTGCATTTTCAGCATTGTCATTTTTGTATACCTCCTTGTGAACAGTATAGCTGTAATTTTCCACATCCTGCCCGAAATGTGTTTCCGCACTTCCGGCGCACAATAGCGCAGTCGCTGTGGGAAATCAGTGTTTGGGCCAGATTATGAAAATGACAGTGATACAGTTCATGAGTAGAGGACCTAAAATGCCTATGTTGAAAATCTGGTGATGATACTCCATAAAATGACTGTGTTACAAGCGTGCATTGGCAGATTGCACGCATGCTCCTACTGTCATGCATTTGTGATATTTTCAGTCTGGATTTTCACCATTGCCATTGTTCCACACCTCTTGATGAACAGTACAGCCGTCATTTCACATATCCTGCCCAAAATGTGTTTTCACACTTCCGGTGCAGAATAGCCTGGTCGCTGTCCGAAATCACTTCTTGGGACACTTCGAGGAAATAACAGTGACACTGTGCATGAGCAGAGGTGCTAAAATGCCTATGCTGAAAATTTGGTGCCGAACGCCCATAAAATGGCAGTGTTGCAAGCGTGCATTGCATATTTCACACGCACCCTAGTAGCTTCGCAAATTTGGTATATTTACATGCCACATTTTCAACACTGGCATTTTTTTACACCTCCTTATGAACTGTACAGCTGTCATTTTTCACATCCTGCCCGACATGCTTTCCCGCACTGCACTACCAAACACCCAAAGGGACACCCTAATGCCTGTCACTCTCTGCAGGGTGGGGATGGGTTGGAATCAGTTCAATACTTCACTGCCATTCCTATGATGCATCTCTCTAACTCCTGCACTACCAATGCCAATGCCAGCAAGTCAACATTTGGCATTGACAAATGCTTGTTTTATTTGTGGTCATAACTTGTGATGAATGTTCCACCATGGGGTTCAGGACACAATTAAAATCTCCACACATGAGAATGAGATCTTCCCCCAGGTCTGATACTTTATAGAAAATATGAATATAAAAAAGTGGGTCATCATTGTTTGGAGCATATAAATTGATAAGATGTATCTTCTGGGAAAATAACGTTCCAGTAATTATTACTCCTCGTCCCCTTCTATACTATCTTCCGTTGTAATCTCCAAAGGTAAATCTCTTTTTACTAGGATGGCTGCTCCTGCTTTTTATGTTGGTGCACTTGTATAGCCAACATCGTGGGACAGTGCAGCCTTGAAAGCAGGGTCGCAGTTGGGCGAATGCAGGGCATGCACCAGAAGGTGCGTCCCGCATTCCTCAATCAGCCTGCATGCCGGCACCACACCATGCATACATAATATGGCAAGCACATCCAAGAAAAGGTCTGCTGTAATCCGAGCAAAACTTGTCATACGCAGCGGTCCTTTTCTTGCCATGCTCGCTGCCATTATGTGCATGGTCGGTGAGTGGGTGGCCGCCTAACTAACACCGACTGTCAGTAAACCCCCTTTGTGTGCTGATGGGGGACCCCCACTCTTAAATCGGCATGACCCCCCAATTGTTGAATGCCGGGGGAGCCCAATCCCTGTTTCCCCCCACGCTTTCTTTGTGTACCCAACAGGAGTGCCCAATCCCCGTCAGCATTACTTCCTCCTCCCCCTGTGTTGTGTGCCGACTAGGGTGCCCAATCCCCTGTTGGCTACAGACAGACCCCCAATCAGTTAGGTGGCATGCTAGGAGCCCACCTCAGCATGCCAAATCCTCTGCAAAAAAAAAAAAACCTGTCTCGCGATGGGTTTTTTCTTTTTTCTTTTCCTGTAAAATGAAAATGGTCCGTCGTAGTCTCGATGCCCCCCTCTCTCACCCGCACCCACCCACTGTTTCACCCTGCCTCCCCTCACCACATACTTACCTGTGGAGTCTGGGGCAATGATCTTCTGTGGACCGGGAACACATCTGCACTCTTCAAAGCCAACCACGAACTGAAGAAATGCCGGTAAGCTGTATAATGGAATGAACATGGGTTTTTCAACTTTAATGCATATCTAGGGCATTTTTGCTAATTTTGGCCCCAAATTTTCAACATGGGGTTTTTGAGACCCCTTCTCATGAATTCTTGTACTCTCATGGCATTATTCGGTCCTGAAAGGTGATTTCGCAGTCACTGCGTGGAATCATCTTTCGGGACTGAGTAGCAAAATGACATTGTTCGTGAGAGGGGCTCTCAAAAAGCCTATGTTGCAAGTTTGGTGGGAAAAATCAAAAAAATTACTGTTTTACGAGTGTGCGTAACAACTGTGCAACACACACTTGTAAGTTAGGGTATTCGCACTATTTTCATGCCAGATTCTCAATATTGGCATTTTACCACACCTTCTTGTGAACCGTACAGCTGTCATTTTTCACATCCTGCCCGAAATGTGTTTTTGCACTTGCGGTGCAGAATAGCATGATTGCTATGCAAAATTGGTATTCAGGACACATTACAAAAATGACAGTGACACTGTTCATGAGCAGAGGTGCTAATATGCCTGTGTTGAAAATTTAGTGACAATACTCCATAAACTGACTGTTTTACGAGCGTGTGTAGCAACTGCGAAACGCACGCTCATAAGTTAGCGCATTTGCAATATTTTCACACCACATTCTCAATATTGGCATTTTACCACACCTTCTTGTGAACTGTACAGCTTTCATTTTTCACATCCTTGCCGAAATGTGTTTTCGCACTTCCGGTGCAGAATAGCATGGTCGCTGTGCGAAATCACTGTTCGACACATTACGAAAATGACAGTGACACTGTTCATAAGCAGAGGTCCTAAATGCCTGTGATGATTTTGGTGACAATACTCCATAAGTGACTGTGTTACGGGTGCGTGCGCGGTTTGCATGCGGCTCTTAAGTTCATGAAACATGTTTCCTCCACATTTTCAACAGTGCCATTGTTCTACACCTCCTAATGAACAGTACAGCTGTCATTTTTCACATCTTGACCAAAATCTGTTTTCGCAGTACCGGCGCACAATACCGTGGTTGCTTTGGAAAGCCCGTGTTCAAGACACATTATGAAAATGGCAGTGACACTGTTCATTAGCAGATATCCTAAAATGCCTATGTTGAAAATTTAGGGACGAAAGTCAATGCAATGACTGTTTTATGAGCGTGTGTTGTGCAGTTTGCATGCACTCTTGTGACTTTGTGAATTTGTAATATTTTCACTCCAGCTGTTCATCATTGGCATTTTTCCATACTTCCTTATGAACAGTACAGCTGGCTGAAATGTGTTTTCACATGTTCGGTACAGAATTTCATGGTCACTGTGCGAAATCACTTTTCGGGACACTTTCAGGAAATGACGGTGACACTATTCGTCAGCAGAGGTCCTAAAATGCCTATGTTGAAAATTTGGTTGGCGAAAAGTCCAGACAATGACTTTGTGTTACAGCGTGCGTTAGCGATTTCCGCACCCATGTAACTTTGTCAATCTGCAATATTTTCATGCCACATTTCACCACTGGCATTTGTGCACACCTCATTATCAACAGTCCAGCTGCCATTTTCCACAGCCTGCCCAAAATGCGTTTCTGCCACTCTGCCGCACAGTGGCATACTCGCTGTGCAAAATCACCTTTTGGTACACATTAACAAACTCACAGCACTATGCTTGTCCTCCTCTGCCACTGCCAATGCTAGTGCGACAACATTCGGCATTGACAAATGCTTGTTTTCCTGAGGGGTTAGACGATCCTACCACTCTGCCCACCCATGCTCTTCTAAGTTTTAAGTGTTCTGTCATAGACAATTTTGTCTCTTGGAGAAAACAAATATCAGTTTTTAGTTTTTTAAGATAGTGTATTATTTTTGTTCTTTTAATAGGGGAGTTAAATCCCTGGACATTCAGGGAGACTATCTTTAAAGTACCCATGAGACTGATAGTGTTTACATTTCCCACCTTGTAGCTTACGCAGTGTGTCCATCTCATTCCCTCCCCTCTGTTTCATGAAAAATCCTTGATTCCTTCCCCCTCATTTTTTTGTCCATGTTTCACCATGCCATGTTGATCATTGTTTCTCATATTACACAACAGGTGCGTAAATTAACTTAGTACAAAAATTCATTCAGGTGCAATAAATTTATAACGTATAGTAAATAACAACATCTTTCCAAGCTTTCTAGGTTAATTTGTAGTAGCCCTGTTGCTACACAAGAATTGTAGCATATGCTACTGTGCTTGTAATATCTACAAGCCTGACCACTAGGTGTCAGTTGATATGACTGTCACAATTAGCTTAACAAAATAAGTATGCTGTTATAAGCGGCAGCCCTTACCAGAGTCACCAGGGCTGCCCAGCCTGATCATTTTATGCCTTAAATTTGATGAGCTAGGTAAACCCCTTTATTTATGGGTGGCCTTCAAAGTGTCATTAGGCCCACCTGGTGGTGCATCCATCAACCCAAAAGGTTAAGAACAGCAGGCAGTTGTTTCTCCCCACTGTCCGCCCCATCTTGCAAATAATATCAGCCCTATTACCTTCCTATATAAGCTTTTGCTCATCCAACCCTCCCTTCCCCTAGATCACTCATTAATTTGTCAGAACAATGTGGTGGCATTCATAAAAACCACTAAAAGGGACCCCCCCAAAGTTCCAACTAAAAAATATGTTTAAATTGGTCTGACTACACCGTCTCAGATAGGAGATGCAGTCTGTATTCTTCTCCACATGAGGGGAGATGCCCACACTCATAGAAACTCAGAAACATAGAATTTGATGGCATATAAGGACTGCTTGGCTCACCTAGTCTGCCTATTTCCCTCCTTAATGGATAAGTTGCAGATCCTAGTTAACCAACAGCCTACTTCCTCCTACCTCCACTAGAACTGCCTTATGTCTGTCTCATGCATTCTTGAATTCCCCTGCTGTTTTTGACTCCATGACCTTCTCAGAAAGGTTGTTCCATGCATCCACAACCCTCTCAATGAAAAAAAATACTTCCTCATATTACCTCTGAGCCATCCCCCCTCTATCTTCAAATTGAGCCCCCTTGTTCTTGTACATCTCTTTTTCTGAAAGATGCTACCCTCTTGGACTTTGTTGATTCCCTTGAGGTATTTGAAAGTTTCTATCATGTCCTCCCCTTTCCCTTCTTTCCTTGAGGGTATGCATATTAAGCTCCTTTAGTCTTTCTTTGTATGTCTTCTGGTGTAGACCCTCCTCCCTAGAAGTAAGTTTCCTCGGTTAAAATGAGTTTCCATTTGATAAAGGTGTGGGAGGAAATATTCTGCTTGCAGAATGCGTAGAAGAATCAACAACCAGGGGTAACCCCCAATGGACCCAGGACAGATTATGTCAGGAGTTATATGGCATCCAGCATGCTTTCCCCTTTTTAGTTAAATGGTAGCATATGTCTGCTGAGTAGGAAAAGAGAAAGAAAGAACCCATCCCTTCAGTTACTGTTTTTGAGTTCCTTAAGTGTCTCTGACTGAAGACCCCACTGAGCTTACCTCCAGGCCTTCTGGGCCATCCTGGTGCATTTTTGTTTCTCAGGCTAGCAGTTCCTTAACATCCATGCTGAGGTGAGTGGGCCAATGTACTGACATCGATTGAGCCCATTGTGGTTTACCCACTTTTCACCAGGCCACTTTGGTTATTTCTACTTCCAAAAGGTCTGCTCAAAGATCAGGGCACTGGATTCTCATCCTTCTTAATGTAGGGGTGGCCTCTTGGAGTGAATTGAACAGCATAGGCCCTTTCTCAGTGTGTACTCGGAGGCGGGCTGTGTAGTACAATTGAATTCGTATCTTCTTTTCCTTCCCTTGTTTTATTATTTCCCTGATTGTGTTTTTTGTCATTTAGGTACTTAGAAAAATCTTAGTCCATAAATATTCTCTGTCCATCAAACTGTAAGTCATGTTATTTCCATGCAGATTGTAAAATAATCTGTCTCTCTCTTGGTAGTTTAGCATATGCACAATAATAGATCTAGGATGAGCAGATTGCTCCTCTGGCTTGGCTGCTAGTGAAAGATGTGCCTTTTCAATGGTCAGGGGCACGTCTTCTGAGATCTGAAGAACCGACTGCAGCAAATTAAGCACAAAGTCCTCCATTGCGTCATAAGATTTTTGTGTGTCCTATGGCTGCTGGAGAGTCACGGATATGGGTCATGAAGCCGAGGTGACACCCCGGTGCGAAATGGCCATTATAGTGCTCCCTGTTTAGTGCCCATACCCAAGGGCTCCATGGAAATTAGTGGGCAGAAGGAAATCCGGTGATCCCCCTCTCATCCTACTCGGGCTGTGTTATGCAATGCCAGATTGATGAGGAACAAGACTGCCACAATGGCAAATTTGATTGCCTTGGTAGACCTGGCTTGCATCACTGAGACCTGGCTGGATGAAAATGCCACTCCCATTTTTGGGGCAGTAGTGCCAGCTGGGTACTCCATGATACAAAGCCCAAGGAAGGATCGCAGAGGTGTGGGGGGGTGGCCATTTGTTTTAAATCTGACCTGGGTCTCATGGTGCTACCTATGGGTACTAAGGAATCCTTTGAATATGTTGCCGTGTGGCGGCGGTGGTCCTGGCACAGGTTACAGGATCCTCCTGCTCTATCACCCCCCAGGTAGGGAGGGTGCACTGGCCTGGTGTTGGAGTCCCCAAGATGGTTAATTCTCAGGGACTTCAATGCCTGAGTAGACAACAGGCTCTCCTTATTTAACAATGATCTCCTAAGGAGTATGCAGGGGCTGGACCTGGCACAAAATGTTACCTCAATGACACTCTCGCTCGGCCACAAACTGGACTTGGTGTTTTCATTAGGTCTTGAGACCATTGACCTTAGAGTTGATCTGGTAGTTTGGTTGGATCACAGCACTGTGAGGGTCAAGTTTGGGGCCCCCCTGAAGCCCTTGACTCTGTGGATATGGTCCAGTACCACCCTTGGTGGTGTTTGTCCCCATAAGGGCTGTTAGAAGTGCTGGACCTATCAAGTGTGGGGACTGCTTGTGCAATTGGAATGGAGGAGGTAGTGGCAGCGTATAATGGGGCCGTCGTGGCTGCCTTTGATTCAATCAGACCCATTTGTGTCTGACCCTTATCTACTCATAAGAGACCTCCCTGGCTTTATGGGGAAATTAGGGAGTTAAAGATTAAGGGTTGGAGGTTAGAGAGACAGTGGAGGAGCTCTGGCCTGATAGAGGACAAACTGGCCCTGGTGTCCCATTATAAGGATTATCAGGGGACAATCGCCTGTAAGAAGGCAGAATTTTTGTCAAGGGAGATTGCCACGGCAAGGAGCAGACTGGCTCAGCTCTTCATCATGGTGAATGGGTTATTACATCCTGCCTGCCTCCGTGAGAAGGGAGCAGGTTCAAACACTAGGTGTGAGGAATTTGCTCTGTTTTTTGCCGACAAAGTGTGTCCGCTATCAGAGATGAGATCTCCTATGCCGTCATTCAAAGGGATTGTGTGGTCCACTCTGAGGTGTTGCAGAACACTAATCTGTCTAAGCTGAGTTTGATCCAGTTGAGGTAGAAGAGGTGGTGAAGGTTGCCTTGAGACTGAAGCCAACACACTGTGATCTGAACCCAGGTCTGACACAACTCTTGGTTGAGTGTATGGATCTGATTGCACCTGTTGTTGCTGAGATTGTCCAGAGTTCCTTGAGGAATGGGGTCTTCCCACTGGCCCTGAAAGAGGCCTTGGTTAGACCTCTATTAAGGAAACACTGATTGGACCCAGACTGTCTCTTCAATTGCAGGCCAGTCTCTAACCTCCAATTTTTAGGGAAGGTTATAGAAAAAGTGGTGACAAATCAGCTTGAGGAACATCTCATTTCCTCCTCCACCTATGAGATTTTCCAGTCTAGGTTTAGGGCTGGGCATAGTAGGGAGACTGCCCTGGTGATGGTGCTTAATGATCTCCTAATGGCAAGAGACAGGAGAGATCATTCCATCTTGGTCCTCCTGGATCTCTCAGCAGCATTTGACACTGTGGACCATGAGGTGCTACTTGACCGACTTCGGTTCTGCTGTGGCCTGTCCGGTAAGGTCATCAAATGGTTCAGGTCATACCTACAAGGTAGAATTGCAGAGGGTAGTGATGGGGTTGGCCTCATCTAGCCTGAAGCCTCTTACCTGTGATGTTCTGCAGGGTTGGTCTTGTCACCCTTATTGTTCACAGTGTATATGCTGCCATTGGGAGACATTATCAGGTGGCATGGGCTGGGTTTTCACTGCTATGCAGATGATACCCAGCTATTCTTGTCCTGTGCACCAAGTAACCAGATGGTGGACTCTGTATTTAACAACTGCCTGTCTGAGATCCGGATTTGGATGTCCATAATTGGTTGAGACAAAACCCAGACAAGACAGAGGTGCTGGTGGTGGATCTGGGTCATCATGGGGGGATGACGGGTTGTGGAGACCACCTATGCTTTTACTGGGAGGGGTGCTGCTGACCCCATCCAAATGGGTGAAGAATCTGGGTGTGATCCTTGACACCAGATTGACACTTGATGTTCAGGTGCTGGCCATTGTTAAGCGTGGATTCTATCATCTGAGGAACATTGCTCGGATTCAGAACCTGTTACTTCCCCGAGGAGTTAGCCTCACTAGTACATGCTTTTGTAACATCCAGACTGGATTACTGCAATGCCCTGTACCTAGTGCTATCTGGAGGTAACCTCCACTAACTGCAGCTGGTGCAGCACGTGGCGGCAAGATTATTAATGGGTGTGTGTAAGTATGATCATATCACACCCATCCTCCTCGAATTACACTGGCTGCTGGTTAGGTAGAGGATAGCCTTCAAGGTTGGGTTACTGGCATATAAAGCCCTACATGAAGGGGGACCAGTCTACCTGCAAGATCTCCTTGTGCCTCACCGTCCATCACAGGCTCTCCATTCCACCGAGGGTTGTCTCCTAGATATTCCTAGGGCTAGGTTGTGCCACTTGGTGATCAAGCATTCTCAGTGGCTGCACCTACCCTATGGAATCTATTACCTAAACAGCTACGTGAGGCATCTTTGGTGGATAACTTCAAAAAAGGTTTAAAAATGTATCTATTTAACCAGGCCTTTAATTTTTAGATAATTTGAATTTACTGGAATTGATTGGATAGATGGTTTTATCAATTATGTTTGACTGGATAATGGTTGTGATTTTAATTGTTTTTTTTTTTGTATGTTTTAAAACTGTGGTGTTGTATTGATTGTGAAGTGCTCCAAGTCTCTGGAAAGGAGTGCTATAGAAATAAAGTATCTGTCTGTCTTTCTGTCTTTCTCTTTCTTTCTTTCTGTCTGTCTGTCTGTCTGTCTGTCTATCTATCTATCTATCTATCTATCTATCTATCTATCCGAAAATTATTTCTCCTGGCATGATTTTCTTGATCATCTATTTTCTTTTTCTTTTTTTTTTACTTTTTCCCAGCCCCTGCCCCAAGGAATTAATTCCTCGGGTCTTTTCAGCCATGGTCCCGATGTAGCATGGACCCCAGCATCATTCCGGATGGGACTGGGAGATGTTTTGCCTTTGGTTATTCTCCCAGTCCCCGAACCCCTGAGGATGCCAGCATGCAGGACTTTCATCCAGACAGATGGCATGCTGATGCATGCCTTTGTCATATGCCCTCAGCGTCCTCCCCACCCTAATGCTGAAGAGCCACCTGTGTGCAGGATGCCCATGCTTCCACTGGCATCGGTGTGTCGGGTGCCGTTAAGCACCCCAGGAATCCCACCCCAGGAGAAGAGCAGCTGTTGGGATGCTTGATCCTCCTTTCCCCAATCGCCCCCTAGCGGCCCAAGTCCATTCCCTCACCCGGGTCACCAGCGTGGCGTGAGATGTGGCATCCAGCGCCTCAACCCTTAGCGCCACTGGGCTGGTGATAATCTATTTTCATTTGCAGCTCACGCTCTCATACCAGGAGGTAAAAAATCACCCAGTCATGCTGGCTTGAGTTGATTAGAGTCCCAGTTGCTTGCTCTGCTGCTGTCGTGCGTTTTTCTACTTTCCGAAGATCTGCAACCAAGGATTCTACTTGGTGCAAGGTTTTGATAATGCCACCTAACTTGGACATTATAGTGTGCTGCTTGCCCTGTTCCATATTTTCTTCCAAGTCTGCAATGCTCAACACTGGGGATGCGAGTTGGGAGGTGAGTTGTAGGTCCAGTTGTTTATCGGCTTGCATCAGAGCTCATATCTTTGCCGATTGAGAATTTTGGCCCCTTGTTTTGTTTGCTGCCATCATTTGAAGATCAATATCTGTTGATTTAGAACTCAGGATGAAGCTTTGTTGGCATTTGTTAAGATTTTTTAGCTAGCGGCCCCCTGGGCTCCAGAGTTAAATGGTTATTGATTGCGTGATGTCACCAGAAGTCAAATTCTGCACTTTTTTGTATTGAACTGCAGCTGCCACCTTTCTGACCACTCCTCCAGCCTAGCCAGATCCTCCCTCATACCCTCCACCCCCCCTTCCACCGTATCAACCCTATTACTACATATCTTCATGTCGTCTGCAAACAAACACACCTTCCCTCATAGACCCTCTGTGATGTCCTCTATGTATATGTTAAAAAGTACGGGTCCTAACACAGACCCTTGGGGAATCCCAGTCATCGCCTTTTCTTCCTTTCATGCACCCCATTCACTCTAACTCTCTGTGTCCTACCCTCCAGCCAATGTTCTACACAGTTTGTGAGTTTACTCCTCACTTCTAAGCTGCTTTCCCTCCCTATCAGCCTCATGTGGGGGATGGTGTCAAAGGCCATCCTGAAGTCCAGGTAGTCCTCATCCACTGCCCCACCCTGATCCGTTATCTCCATCACTCTGTCAAAGAATTCAATCAGGTTGGTCTGGCAGGACCTACCAACTGTGAATCCATGTTGATTGTCATTTAGGAGGCTCTTCCCTTGCAGATATTTTATCAGCCTTTCCTTAATAAGTGACTCCATTAGTTTACCAACCACGGAGGTAAAGCTAACCGGGCGGTAGTTTCCCCCGACTCCTCCCATCCTCACCCTTTATGTAGGAGCACTATCTCAGCCCTTTTTTCAGTCCTCAGGACCCTTCCCTTGTGCAGTGACAGGTTAAATAACAGTGAGAGGTTTTGCCAACTCCTGTTTTAATTCTTTGAGTACCCTCGGGTGAATCTCATCAGGCCCCTTTGCCTTATCCGTCCACAGCTTTCCTATTTCTTCCACTGCCATAGCCTCTGTGAAGGGACTTGAGTCCATCTCACTACCCATCCTTCCCCTGTTTTCCAGCTTTGGCCCTTTCCCCTCCTCCACCATGAAGACAGATGCAAAGTATTCTATCAGGAAATTGGCTTTTTCTGTATCTCCCTCAACCAGTGACCCCCTTTCCCCCTTCAGCTTCATAATCCCATGTTTCCCCTTTCCCCTTCCTTCTGTGGCTTGCATATCTGAAAAAACTTCTTGTGTACCTTTTTACCTCCCTTGCTATGTGCTCTTCCGTTTCCACCTTCACCTGTCTGATCACATTCCCCGCTTCCTTCAGTTTTTCCTTATATACCTCTCTGTCTGCCTCCCTCTGAGATGCTTTATATGCCATGAATGCCCTCCTTTTCTCCCTAACTGCATTCACCACTTCTGTTATGGACCAAAGTGATTTCCTCCCCCTCTTATTCTTGCTCACCATCCTAATGCATAGGGAAAGAAACCAATAGGAAGAAGGGTGTGTGGCTAGAACAACAGATATAGTCGAGTGACTGACTCAGATGTTTTCAGGGGCGACCTGGGAGCACTGGGCGGTTAAGTGACTTGCTCAGAGTCGCACAGTATGCAAGTGGAGGTTTTGAAAATCAGACTCAGGTCTGGTCTGCTAGATGTACCAAGCTCGTTCACACCTCGTTCCTCTAACCTCTAGGCTACACTGCCAGCCCAAAGTCTCATATGACCTAGGTACAGTACAGCACCATCCTGAAGAATTACAGAGTAAATACTGGCAAACTAGGGCCCTGGTAATGGAGTCATGCAATAGCCCACAAAATAGAAATACATATATTCCCACCAGCAATTCGCAACAACGGCACTCCATAAAAAACTATCTGTGATAGTGTGCAGAAAAATAAAGTACTTTCAGAGGGCTGGAAAATATAATGTTGCTGAGATGCCCAGTCTCGTGGTGGTGTACCATTGTTCTCCACTGTGCACAATCTGCAGTTGTGTGTGTGGGGGATTTCACTAAACCCTCATGACCTCCCTGGGCTTCTACCATGATGCACTGATGGATCCCCCTGCTCTCTGATCACCGTCCCATATCAATGAAATATGTTCCCTGGTGGTATGTGGTACCCCATCACTGATCACTGACCCTATAAGTGAAAGTCTCCTCCCTGGTGTCCAGTGGTCCTCCATGACACTGACAGCTGATCCGATAAGTGAAAGTCTCCTCCCTCACATCTAGTTATTCCCCTTTTACTGATTGGCAACCCCATAATTGAAAGTCTCCTCCCTGTTGTTCAGTAGTTCTCCATTCATTGATCGCTGACCTGATGAGTGAATGTCTCTTCCCTGGCGTCCATGGTCCCATCCCAGTCCCAGATCCCCTGCCCAATTCACAGTATCATATTTCTTAATGTCCAGAGGTCCCTTCATGGTCCCCAATCCCTGGCTGCATCTGCAGTATCAAATTCCCTGTTGTTCAGTGGTCCCACCCTGGTCCCAGACCCCAAACACAGTATCCTATTCCCTGGTGTCCAGTGTTCCCCCCCCACGACCAAGCAAGCAAGCTTATTTCAATGATTTGGGATGGCAATTGGAGGATGGGGAGAATCAAGGACCACCAGGGATTTCTTTGTTCACATATGAGACAGTGGTCAAAGGATGAGGAACCACTGGACATCAGGAACTTGTTTTTTTTTTCCAGGGATGGGGGATCAGAGTGAGGGCAGGGCCAGTTCCTGGGGCACAATCCTACCACTGCTTCTCATGCAAATGAGCCCATAATGGACATGCATGTTGCCCCTTTGCACCTTCATTTAGATAGATAGATAGATAGATAGATATTTTATTTGTATAGTGCCCCATTCCAGGGACTCAGAGCACAGCACATAAGATTAAAAACAACAATTAAAATACATATCCAATAGGGTGAGCAGTAACAAATATAAAAGCTATCTATCTTTATGAAATAAATCAGAATTCAGTTTACCCGTCTTTAATTAAAATTAAAAGCCTGAATAAACAAGAAAGTCTTCAAGCCCTTTTCAAAGGTTTCCAATGAGCATGCCTCCCACAGATGACCAGGCAAGAAGTTCCACAGGGTAGGTACGGCAACAGCAAATGCACAATCACCCAAATGCCACAACCACACCCTGGGAATTCCAAGGAGGCAACCCATGGCAGAACGGAGAGATTGGGATGGATGGTGGGGCACAAGATCTTGCAAGTAGTCTGGTCCCCCTTCATGTAGGTCCTTATAGATCAGTAGCCCAACTTTGAAGACAACTCTCCACCTGACTGGCAGCCAGTGCAGACCATGGAGGATGGGCATAATATGAGCAAATCTTCAGATACCTGTCAATAATCTAGCAGCCGTGTTGTGCACCAGCTGCTTTTGGCAGAGATTGCCTCCACATAGCCCTAGGTACAGAGCATTGCAGAAGTCCAATCTGGACATAATGAAAGCACATATTGTACCAGAGTAGTCAGGTCCTTAGTTGGTATAAGGTCTTGGATCCTGGCTATATTCCTCAGATGGTAGAATCCACATTTGACAATGGCTGACACCTGTGCACCATCTATCAGCCCATCATTGAGGATCACACCCAGATCTTTAACCTCTGTGGAGGGGGTCAGTGAAACCCCACCAGTACTTAACATGGGGGATCTACCACCCCCCCCACACCAATGACCTTGATCCACCGCTAGTATCTAAGTCTGATATGGGTTGAGTTGTAACCAGTTTTGAGCCATTCAAATCTGGATCTCATCCTGGCCGTTATTAAACACAGAGGCCAGCGTCTGGTTATCAGGTGCACAGGGTAGGTGTAGCTGGGTATCATCAGCATAACAATGACAACCCAGACCCATACCACCTGATAATGTCTCCTAATGGCAGCATATACACCGTGAACAACAAGGATGAGAGGACCAAACCCTGTGTGACTCCACAGAGCAAAGGGTTCAGGTTAGTTGAGGCCAGTCCCATCATCACTCTCTGCACTCTGCCAGTCAGATATGACCTGAACCACTTGATAACATTACCAGTCAGGCCACACCAATACCACAGGCAGTCCAGCTGCACCTTGTGGTCCACAGTGTCAAATGCCACTGAGAGGGCCAGGAGGACATACACTTGGATGGCAGATAAGGACTGATTGTCACACCCAGTCTGCCCATTTCCCTACCTATTGGATATGCTGCAGATCTTAGTTTTACCAACAGCCTACTTTCTCCTACCTCCCCCTAGAATTGCCTTATGTCTGTCCCATGCATTCTTAAATTCCCCCACTGTTTTTGACCCCACAACCTTCTCAGAAAGGCAGTTCCATGGTCCATCACCCTCTCTGTAAAAAAATACTTCCTCACATTGCCCTGTGAGGCAGTATAATGCAGTGGGTTAAGGCTCTGAGCTGCAGATCTGGAGACCTGAGTTTGAATCCCACAGCTACCTAGGTGCATACTGTGTGATCCTGAGCATATCACTTAACTTCCTTGTGCTTTCAGGTCACATCTGGAAACAAGCTTCAGCTTAGTGTACTACTCCTGGCAAAACAATGTTCCCTTTCCCTGAGCTGTCCCCCCTCTATCTTCAGATTGTGCCCCCTTGTTCTTGCACATCTCTTTTTCTTAAAGATGCTACCCTCTTGGACTTTGTTGATTCCCTTGAGGTACTTGAAAGTTTCTATCATGGCCCCCTCCCTTCTTTCCTCGAGGGTATACATGTTATGCTCTTTTAGTCTGTCTTCATATAGCTTTTGGTACATACCATGCACCATTTTAGTTGCCCTCTTTAGAACTGACTCCATCCTGTCTATGTCCATGCAGAGATGGGGTCTTCAGAACTGCATGCAGTATCCCAGATGGGGTCTCATCAACCGTCTGTACAGAGGGATAACAACTTCCTATTTCCTACTGGTGATGCCTCTCCCTATGCATTCCAGTATCCCTCCAGCCCTCCTTACTGCCTTCTCATATTGCTTGCCTACCTTTAGGTCATTTGATATGACTACCCCATGTCCCTTTCCATTTTTGTTTTTGTTAAGGATGGTATGCTCTCTCTCCTGTCCCTCACCATCAGAAGATCATTAAGCACCTTCACAAAGGCAGTCTCCATGCTATGCCTGGCTCTAAATCCAGACTGGAAAGACTCATAGGCAGTGTCTCACGCTGGATAGCACCACTTTTTCTATAACCTTCCCTAAAAATGGGAGGTTTGATACTGGTCTGTAATTGCTGAGGCACTCCTCGTCTCTTGAGGGTTTCTTCAACAGTAGTCTAACCAAGGCCTCTTTCAAGGCCAATGGAAAGACCCCACTCCCCACGGAACTCTGGATGATACCAGCAACCACAGAACCAAGCAGAACCAAACATCTGACCAAGACTTGGGTTGGACTTGGGTCCAGATCACAATGTGTTGGCTGCAGCCTCAAGACTATCTCTGCCACCTCCTTCACCCCAAATGGGTCGAATTCAGCCCATACAGGAGGAGTGTTCCATCTGGTCTTAAAGTTACCCCTGCAATCCCTTTTAGTGGTGCTGGAGGAGATCTCCACTCTGATAGAGGGCACTTTGTTGGCAAAGAACAGTGCAAACTCTTCACACCTAGTACTAGATCCTGCTTCTCCCACCCGGAGACAGGCCAGATGTAATAGCCTGTCTACTGTGGGGAAGAGCTTAGCTGGTCTGTTCCTTGCTGCAGCAATCTCTCTTGACAAAAAAATCTGTCTTCTTTTGGAAGATTGCTCCCTGATAGTCACCGTAATGTGACCTTAGGGCCAATTTGTCTTCTACCAAGCCAGACCTCCACCAGAATCTCTCCAACCTCTGGCTCTTAGTCTTTAACTCCCTGAGTGCTCCATCAACCAGTTAGGTCTCTGGTGAGTAGATAAGGGTCAAGCACAAACAGGTGCAATTGAATTGAAAGTGGCAATGACCACCCTATTATAGACCACCACTGCCTCCTCCATTCCAATCGTATATGTAGTCTCCACACTCGATAGGTCCAGCACCTCCTGTAGTCCTGTTGGGGACAGTCACCATAAAGTGTGGTACTGGACCATCTCCACAGAGGATGGGCCCCTCGGAGGGGCCCTAAACATGAACCTCATGGTGATATGATATGACCAAACTACCGGATTAACAATAAGGTCATCAGCCTCAAGGCCCAGAGTAAGCACCAGGTCCAGTGTGTGACCACAAGAGTGGGTCACTGAGGTGACAACCTGTGCCATGTCCAGTGCCTCCATACTCTACAGGAGATCATACCCAAACTATGAGAGTCTGTCATTGACCCAGGCATTGTAGTACCCCAGAATTAACCATCTGGGAGACTACAAAATCAGGCCAGTGACTAAGTCTCCAATCCCCTACAGAGATTACCTCTCCTACCAGGTGGATGGCAGAGTAGGAGGATCCTGTAACCCACCCTATGACCCCCTCATACAGCAATACACTCAAAAAACTGGGTTGGGCCTCTTAGTAGCACTGTGAGGCCCAAGCTGGTTTGAAAACAAATAACCACACCCTCGCCTCTGTGATCCTTTCTCGGGGGTGTGTGTATCATGGAGTAGCCAGCTGGCACTACTGCTATCAACATGGAGGCAGTATTTTTATCCAACTAGGTCTCCATGATGCAAACCAGGTCTACCAAGGCTATCAAGTCTGACATTATGGCAGTTGTGTCCCTCATTGAATTTTGTTGACCCAGTAGGCCCACTGGGACTAAAAGTCCCTTTTCAGGGGTGACCAGGGGAAGGGGGGATACAGATGGTGAGCAACTGAAATTGAACCAGAGTAAGCTGTTGGTGGCAAGTTTTGTAGTGAATGGGAGAAATTTGGCCAGGATATCAGGGAAATCTCTTACTCTTTTCGATAAGTGCCATGGAATCTTTAACATCCACCTGAACTACCACCAATCCAGGCAGATGGGACCTCAGATTAACATCTTATCTGAAAGATGGCACCTCTGAAGTGCAGCACCCCTCCCTCATGCTGCACTACAGTGTCAGTATTGGGATATTAGCCCAAGTGCCAGATGTGGGAACTGATCCCACAGCCCTCTGATCTCCCAGTCTCAGAGGCGCGTGTGCTACCTACTAAGCCATTGACACTGTTATAACACAATTGAGTCCACGAGGGTGGGATTCGAACCCATGCGTGCAGAGCATGATGGATTAGCAGTCCATCGCCTTAATCACACGGCCACCTCATCTCAACCTGGCATTGCATAACACACCTCGAGTAGGGTGAAGGGAGACTGCTGGATCAGCCAACTACCCACTTTCTAATGTGGAGCCCTTGGGTATGGGAATCAGATGGGGTGGTCCCCTCTCTAATTCCGATTTCACCCCAGGGCATCTCCTTGTTCCCATGACCAGAATCCTTGGCTCTCCAGCAGTCACTCATGCATGCCCATCTCATGACTCCCCCTGAGCAATTCCCAATGCCCTACATCTCTGCAGGAAGCATGGAGGGGATCAAAAGGATGGAGGTCGCAGAGATGGGCTGCCTAGTAACTGCACCTTATGGGCTTCCTTCCCAGGAACACCTTAAACTAGTCAATCAAATCAAAATAATTTTAAAATCCCCACAACTAACACAACACTCTAATGGATCTACTACAGAATCCTGAAAGTTAGTCTCCCGAACTCCATAAGCCAGAGTTTAGGAAACCGACTGTTAGAAGACTGACAAGGTGTTGGTGTAATTCGGGGGGGGGCACCTCCAACCCCCCCCACACTCCCCATAACTAAAATAACCAACTCCAAGGGGGAGCAGACCTTGGAGTAGATTAAAACAGTTTACTGGGGTCAAAAGAGTGCTGCACAAAATTGGAGACCCAGGAATAGAACCAGAGTACGAGAGCACTGGTGGCCGAGCTGCTAGTGGCTTAGCCCTCCATGCCACAGGAGCAGCTTGGCCAACCATTGGATATTTCCCCTTCTTGTGGTGCATGACTAGAGGCAGGGTAGTGGTTCATCACATCCGCTACCTTACCCCTGCTGGCACCAGCGTCAGTCTGTCGGGCAGGTGTGTGTTGGGCAGCCGAACTCAGGATCCTGAATGTTGGGATTCTATCTTTCAGCTTTTCATCGTATTCCACACACTAACAACCAACCATTCATACCACCATTCATAACAAACTCCAAAGAAACCTCAAATACCCACCCTACCCAAATAAACTTTAAACAATAATCCCTCCACCCTAAACCCTTCCATCTAAAATAGTTCTTCAGTTAATTCCTCTTAGGGGAAGGGGGGAGAAAATGTCCACGTCTGCTAGGTAGCCTTCCTATATGCCAAAAGAATCTTCACAATACAATAACCCCAGGCAATCACTCTCCTCTCTCACAGGAGGGTGTATTTTGAGAGTTCTTTAATATTAAAGTCAGCAAAGTCTAAGAGCCAGGCTGGCAGGCATACAACAAAAATGATGAAACACTTTATGCAGACCAGGCTCCCACCACTGACACTACACTTGGACATCATAGTTCTAGCCCTGGTCAGCTCCTACAATAATTGTGGGCAGTATTTGATCTAAACTACAGTGGTTCAAGCCCACTTGTAATTTATCTTTTAAGTCCACTCAGGATGGGCCATCCAGCACAAACCCGCAAATCAGTTTTCTCTCTGGAGTTCATTAAGAGGCAGCTCACCTCATCACTAAACATACAGTGAGCCCTCATTCTTAGAGTTCGTTCTTACAATAGAACCCTTACAAACATGTAGAAAAACAATACCTTGTAAGGTTGCAGTCACAGTGAGAACAACAGCAGTGTCCGGGCTTCAGTTGGCTTTCTCCCCCATCTCTCTTACATCAGAGAGAATCTGCCACAAACACCAGTGCAACCGATGCCTGACAGACCCACTCCAAAATCTGACTGACTGGGGGTCATGTGATGCTTTCCACATAGACAGACAGCTCTGTACTTCGCTCTCACCTCACGACTATAAAACTTTAAAATAAACCCTCATTTCGAGCTAATCAAGCAGCAAAAAACATTTAAATCATCAGCAGAAACCTCCTGGAATGCTACAGAGTGAAAAGTAAATCTTCAGATTAAGGAAAAATCCGGAAGAATGGACACAGAGATGAAGCAGGCCCTCCCTGCGTGCACGCCACCCACGACTGCAGACAAGCTTGCTAAGAGGCCTAAGACCCAAATCGCTGTGTTAACCAAGTCTTCACAAGGGCCTAGTGCCATTGTTCCACTGTCCGAAGACAAATTCCTTGCAGAACTGGCCCCACTAAAGACCACCTTTCAAGATATCGCTTCCAATCTAAAAACCATACAAGAAGAGTTAAAAGATACTACTGGGGCGGTAACTGATATTGCAGCACGAGCATCCTCACTAGAAAGCTGGCAATCCCAAATGGAGCCCGAAATGGTATCTATGAGGCAAAAAATGAATAAGTTAGAGTTACAACTAGAAGATCTGGAAGGCCGTAACAGGCGTAACAACCTGGTGGTGTTTGGCCTTCCAGAGGAAGCGGAGGGTCACTCGCTTGTGATTTTTGCTCAGAAGCTGCTCCTGAAGACAGCTGGTGCCCCACCTCACTCGGCCATATATGTGGTGGAAAAAGCCCACAGATCTCTTCGACCAAGACCCTTTCCTGGATCCAAACCCAAGCCATTCATCATGTGGCTATTAAGCTACTTGGATCGTCAACACATTCTGGTCAAAAGCAAGGAGTTATAAGAAATCAACTAGGACCATGCGGACTTGCGAATCACACAGGATCTTCCAGTAGCCACTCACCAGAAAAGAGCTGAATATCACTCCAGTGTCACAAAATTGCTGGCAGCCAGCATTAAGTTCTGTATGTTATATCCAGCTAGGCTCTTGATTCTATACCAAGGTACATAGAAAACCTTAGAGAAGGCCGAGCAGGCTGCCCGAGACCTAACTACCCTGTTTCCTGATTTATTTGCTCAACACTGATCCAGATATCTGTGAAGTAAGAGGATTTGACCTCAGTACAGCGCTATGGTTAATTTTCTTTATGGAGGGGGTTTGTAGGCTGGAAGACTGGTCAGGTGACAACTGATTTAAACTTTGAGTTGGCTTTGGAGGGGAGGAAATTCCACTGACTTGTCCCTGAATTTTATTGTTGTGCCTAAAAGAATGCGCACTCACCATTTTCTTTCTATAGTGGAAGTGATTCCTGGACAGTCTCTCATTTGTTTTAGTCCTTTGGTCCTGGGGAGATGGGGAGGCTGCTGGTATGAAGATTCGCCCCAAGGAGCCCCCCGAAGTTCAAATGCGCTTCTGAAAAGTTTACCATGAAAGATCAGCATGAGGGGGAGCACGATCGTATTTTGGCAATCACTATTCATTCTTCAGGCTAGAATTAACAGTCGAGGTAATATTTGGTCTACTTATCACTAACTTTGCACCATTAAACTACTTGTGGCTAGCAGCTAATTTCACAGGATACATCCAGCTAGTGCACTCAGCACAACAGCAGTACGTATATTAAACTCTTGGGAAAAAGCCAAGTAAGCCAGCCTCGATATTACAACAACGCATCAGGTCCTTGGGCTTTATGCAGATCCTGCTCTTCTATCGGAATGAAGAAACGACTTCTACAAGGAACTTTGGCAAGCTGTAGTCGGACTTTACTTTCTGATGACTGAGGATAGCAAGATTTACTTTTTTTTTCCTTGTTTAATTAAAAACTGCATCATGTAGGTTGGCTCCTACACAGAATCTTTACCCAATTTGTATAGGGAGCATCAGGGAGAGAACATATTCCTTTTATTTCATTTAGAGGCAGCGAGCTCCGGTTTGTGTATACCCAGGTTCACCCTTACGTATAGAGGGTAATGGCATGAAGGCTGTCAGGATTTTCTTTCTTGCGGAGCTCACTTGACTTTCAACAAGTACTTTAGATTAACACCTCAGCGGAGGTCTCGCTAGAGGGCACAAATGATTGCAGTCCGGTGAATTTTATTTGGACGTTTAGGTTAAACTAGTTATGCTGGGTAGTAAATGGTCACCCATTTTCTCTGTTTCTTCTAGGTAAATACAATAAGTCCAGTACATTAGTTATCTGGATGTAATGGAGGGGTTTTCCTTCCCTTTTTTTTTTTTTATTGTTTTATATATATGGGCAGCCTAATCAGGTAAATCAGTCTGGCTACGACCAGAATCATTCTCAAATTAGAGTGCTGGACAATAAAGAGAAAGAAGGGGAAGGGAGGGGAGGGAGGAAAGAAAGGAAAAGAAGGAAAAGAGGGAAGGGGAAAAAAAAGAAAACATTTTTTTTTTCAAGTAGAAAAGGGGTTTATGTGTTAATACACCTGTTTATTGCAATCATGGGTTTATCATTCCCAGTTATATTGGATTTAAATGCCTTTTGGATATAAGGTTAAAGTTTATTAGTTTCATTATGGTAGGGATGTGCTCCATTATTGCATATATATAACTTTAGGAGTTAAAGTCTTTAAATTAGTGGTAAACATAACTAAGCGTGAGTGTAATGTTACGCTATAAGGATAATTGTCACAAAAGTTTTTAACTCAACCTTGTGGGGGGATACTTACATACTGTTACTATAATTGGGTTCGGATTATCGTAGGGTTTATTTTTTATAGTAATTCTTTCATTAACTAATTCTGGGAGGGGGAGCGGGGCAGGAGATGGAGTGTCTGTAACCTGGAAGCAGTCATGAACCATATATGGGGTTTTGATCTTCCCACACCAATTTGCCTAATTGGACCCCTTAAGATACTAAGGACTAATGGTATGGTGGGAGGGTCAAGGGAGTACTTCCAGAGAATAGGAAGTCAGGGTTTAAGTAAAGGGTGTCGGGGAGAGGGGGGGATAGAGGGATAATACAGGGGAAGTCTGCCACTGGCCTGAGAGGTACTATAGCTAAAACAGCTGTTACGTGCTGGTTCCTTCCTATTAGTACATATCTCACACTGCTAGGATTTAGTCTCAGTCAGGATGAGTCTTAATTATTGTACTTGGAGTGGAAAAGGAGCTCAGTCCCCAGCCAAGAGAACCAAAGTACTAATTCATCTGAAAAGCTTGCAAATAGATGTAGCCTTTCTGCAAGAGACACACTTGTTGCCCAATCAAATAAATTATTTATGGAGAAATTGGGTGGGCCAGGTATTTGGATCTGGAATTGATTCTCGAAAAAGGGGGACAGCTATTTTAATATCTAAGAGAGTCCCATTCCATCTCATTCACCAAATTGCTGACCCTGGAGGCCGATATGTGATTCTTAGGGCCATATTAGGCCAATCAGAGTTAATATTAGGATCCATATATGGTCCCAATGTCAATGACCCGGAATTTTATGCTAGACATATGACCATCCCTGCCCCTAGGGCTTCAATTCCAACACTGTTGGGGGGAGACTGGAATCTGGTTTTGTCCAACCAGCTAGATAGAATGACTCTGACAAAACAAAAACCAACCCCAGGGCAAAAAGCACTTCACGAGCTAATGCGTTCCATGGGTCTTATAGACCCATGGAGGCTACTACACCCAGACAGTAGAGTTCTCATTCCACTCCCTTCTCCACCACTCCTTCTCCCAATTGCATTATTTTCTTATGTCAACAGACCTTATACCGGGTACCTCTTTGGCATATTACTCCTCTAAAGTAATTTCTGACCATCATATTGCCCATATACTTTTTGATATTTCACCTAACATACAAAGGGACAGAATCTGGAAACTAAATAATCAACTCTTGAAATCAGAAGAACAAATTCAATGCCTTCAGGTTTTCATATCTAATTTTATGGATATTAATGCCCCTACAATGCCTAAAAAAGATTTCATGTGGGGCTCATTGAAATGTGCATTGAGGGGTGAATTTATTCGCCTGGCATCAAAATGGAAAAAGCAGAGAGCGGCAGATCTAACAACAATTTTGGCCCAAATAGAGGAACAAGAAAACCTCCTTTCACAATCTGCCCCAACAGAAGACTGGTTAAAAGTAGAGATTCTTCATGCACAGTACAATCAGATGTTAGCTAAAAAGGCCGAATTGTTTATGCTTCAGTCGAGAATATCTTACTTTGATCAGGGAGAAAGGGCCAGGAGGCTTATGGCCCTCCTTCTCCATACTCAAATGGCTGACAAGATAGTCACCTCAATTTACTCGGCTTCAGGGGTTTTATTAACCACTCCTCCAGATATTGTGAATGCATTTCACAATTACTATCGGCATCTTTACTCAACCCCAGTTCAATGCTCCTTGCCCCAACAAATGGATAACTTTTTCCTAGATATTGATCTTCCAGTGTTATCAGAGGCACAAAGTAAAATTTTGGAAGCCCCTATTACTCTATTAGAAGTTTAGGATGCAATAGATTCCTTATCATGGGACAAATCACCTGGCCCGGATGGTTTCACTATAAATTTTTATCAAACATTTAAAGAAAAGATTGCAGCTATTCTCCTTGACACTTATCAATACATTTTTAATGAAGGTATTTCTGATACCTCCCTGAATCAGACTTTCATAATTGTCATTTCCAAACCAGATAAAGATCCTCTCCTTATTCCAAACTATTGACCAATCTCTTTAATCAATGTGGATTTCAAGATTTTAGCTAAAATACTTTCATCTAGACTAAGCCAGGTCTGGGAGTCCCTAATCAGTACAGAACAGGTTGGATTTGTTAAAGGGAGACTATCTTCGGACCTCCTCAGAAAGGTAGCCTACCTCTCTTCTGCATCCAGAGATCTCAATACTTCTGCTGCTCTTGTATCCCTGGATGCAGAAAAGGTTTTTGATAGGGTATCTTGGGACTAGCTCTTTTTGTTGTTGGCCAAATATTGTAGTCCACAGGAATTTATACAATGGATCAAAATATTATATACATTACCGAAAGCTCAAATTTACTGTAACGGTGTTCTTTCCCCGTCTTTTACATTATCCCAGGGTACCTGACAAGGCTGCCCACTCTCCCCATACCTTTTTAATTTGTACTTGGAACCACTTATCAGGAAAATAAAAAACTCGGAGAGGGTATTTGGGATACTAATTGGCCAAACGGAATACAAAATATTGGCTTATGTAGACGATTTATTTCTGCACATCACCAATATAACCCAATCTTTTCCAGAAGCCTTTCACATCATATTGCAGTTTGGGTCCATCTCGAACTATAAGCTGAATGTTGGAAAAAAGGAAGTATTTCCCCTTAATAAATTTACCCTCAAGAGTGAAATCGATTACTTGGGCTTAAGATGGAATACGGCAAAATTCAAATACCTTGGAATCCTATTGCATCCTCTTTCATGAGTAATGAAAAAACTTAATTTAGATGTTCTAATCAGGACCCTATTGGAAGACTTCAAGCGATGGTCAAAACTACCCATTTCATTATGGGGTCATTTGAGCATAATAAAAATGAATGTGCTGCCCAGAATCTTATACCCCTTGCAAATGTTCAATAGGGTCCTCCCGGTGTTGTGGTTTTTGTAGATACACAGAATCATTAGTACTTTCATCTGGCAGGGGAAGAAAGTTAGATGATACTACCTTAAACGTACTCATCAGAAAATTGACGGTGGCCTCCAAGCCCCGAATTGTTATATATATTACTTAGCCATACATCTGGCAAGGATTAGATTCTGGTTAGTCCCCCCAGAAGTAGTGTTGGACTCTCCCAATTGTCCCTCCTTGGTCGGAATTGAACAGGATCTATGTTTGGTGAATGGTTTTGACCCTAAGACTCTCCCTTTTATTACTAGGAAGAATTTCCCCAAATCCTTTACGCATACATCATTATGTGCCTTAATTAGCACTCAGCATCAGTTAAATAAATTCCTCAAAGTAGATGCAAAGAGAGATATAGCTCAGCCCCTGTTCTCTAACCCTAACCTTTTAATAGCAGGTAAGACAGTTATACAACACCTTTTTTGGCCACATATGGGAGTGAAAAGTGTAGATCAGCTGGTTCGTAACCAAGAGTTGCTCTCTTTTACAGAAGCAAGTTCATTTTTAAATGGCCTGTGAATCAAGTGTTTAAGTTCTTTCAAGTATCACACCTTTTAGTTTCCCACTTTGGCACTGGGGTATGGAACAGTTCCTTAATGTCTTCCTTACTCCCATATGTAGAATTTATCCCTATATCTCACATTATTTCTTATCCATATCAATATTTCCTCAAGAAAATTGCCGTTTTGGAAGGTCAACAGTTTTATTGGTGGGACAACATTCTAAATCCGAACCCTCCTCAGAGGAATTGGTCCAGAATCTGGAAACACCTATATAAATACATTAAGTGGGATAAGTACAGACTTACCCAGGTCTATATTAACCAAAATTTATACTACACACCATCCAAAAATGCATCAAATAGGGGCCTTATCCTCCAGCAAGTGTCCAAAATGCCAAAAAGATTCTGCTGACTTATTCCATGTGTTATGGACCTGTAAGAATATCCAATCTTTTTGGATGGATATACGAAATCATCTTAATCCCTAACTTATGCTAGCCGATAGCTTCAGTCCTGAAGTATGTATTTTGGGTGATTTCAAGCAGGTTCTAGGGTCGCAGCAGAGAGCCCATATTGTTTTAATCTCTATGTGTGCTAAGAAAGTAATAGTAAGACACTGGTTAGATTTGTCCATACCACCTTACTTAGAATGGTTCAAGGAAATCATGTTTGCTTTACAAGCAGAGCACACAATTGCTGAAACTAAAAATAGATTGGGAAGTTATAAGAATCGATGGGATATACTACGTACTCTCAAATCGATGCAAAAATTTCCACTAATACTAAATTTGTTCTGGTGTGTTAAACGAAGGAGGTATCCATTTGGTATAATCCTGAAGCCAGTATTGTCATATCCATATTCCTCACAACAGTTCTTTTCAAGACCATGTGGCAGATGGGGGTTGGGATGGGTTGTGGGGGGGGTGGCAGGCAACTTAACTGTATTTCATGTAACTGTCTATTCTAGGGACATGGATATGTTGTTCATTGACACTTATTGGCAGGTTCCTTGCCACTTTAAATCTTGCCAGAAGGTCTTCAAGCTGGCTCCTCCCACCTACCTGGGTGATAAAACTCTCAGCTCCGCCCCATGACGCCAGATCTTCCTTACTGCTTGGAAGCTCAAGTTCCCTCCTTTACGCTCCGCTTATAAGACTAGTTCCTAACTCTTCGGTTTTCCAAAATTAAACTTTAAGGTTTTCTAGACTTTGGTCAACTATTTCCCTCATGGCTGCGATGGACAAATCGACTCCCAGTTTCTGGAGATGCCCATGCGGGCAGAAGATGTCTCGGATGGATCCGCACTCCATGTGCGTCTACTGCTTGGGCCTTGAGCACGACCTGCAGGCTTGCGACCTGTGCTCTTCTTTCTCGGCCTACATCCTGGAAGACCATGCTGCCCGTGTGCAACTTGGGCAACCCGAAAAGTGTTACCCCCTGGTAAAGTCGAAAGAGGCCCGGTTGGCGGTTTCCGCGGCGGTGGGCTTGGTGGATCAGCTAGAGCAGATGATCACCCTCGAAGAGGAGACGGCATGGGCCGGATCTTCCTCGGCTTCGGCATTTATTCTGCTCTCCCTGGGATTCTCATATTCTGCTTCCTTTAAGGAGCTTTGTCTGTCTCTGTCCACTAAGGGAGAGGGACCAACATCTTCAGGGCCTTCCTCTAGGTCCAAAAAGAAGAAGGACATGGGTAAGTCCATCCGTCGATGGTCTTGGGAGCGGGAGAGGTCCCCCTCCCCGAGTGGTCGACCATCGACTTCGGTCAGTCCTTCGGCTTCAGCCACTGGCTTCACGGTGTCCCTGTCAGGTCAGTTGACCGGGACTCCAGTCGACGCAGTCGAGATCTTTCTGGACCCATTGGAGGGGTTGTCGACTGGCGAAGCCAAAAATCCTCTCTCCCCGGTTCCCCCGGTGGTGGTTGAGGATCCTGTGGGCTTGCCAGTGCCTCCGGTTCCGGAGCCCTTGGGTGTTCCTTCCGAGCCGAAGGGAGGGTGGGTTTCCCCCGCTCCTTCCCTGCACCCTCCTCGGAAAAGCCGAGGTTCACAGTCTCGGTCTCGGACTTCTTCACGGTCCAGCCGATCCCACCACCATACGCGGTCTTGGTCTTGGCACCACGGCAAGCAGCGCTGCCGCTCATCCTCATCCTCTTCCTCGGACGAGGGGAGGCTTTGACGCAAGCTGCGGCAATGATACGAGGACCTGATGTGGCAACAGCTTCTGCTAGCCAAGAACAAGCCAACGACGTCGCCTTCCCTGGCCATTAAGTGGCTGTCACCGGAGCGGCGGAAGCAACCCCTCACTTTAGCCGAGGCGCCTGTTTCCAGGCCTGTTGCTCAGCTGAAACCAGCTGCTCCACCGATTATGGTGGAACCTCCGCCTCCACAGCCGTTGTTTGGGGCTCTGACCAAGAACTCTTGGTCGGCTCAGGGTTTACCCCATAGCCTGTCAGTCACCTTTACTCCCGATCGCCGTCGGCAGGTGGAGGGTGGCTCAGGCCTGAGGCAGCTCTTTGCAGACTCTTCCAAGTCTGACGACAATTCCTCCCTTTTCTCCAGGTGAGTGGACTTGGAGTCCTCTGGAGGTCAGTCACTGGATGATAGCCCTTCGTCTTTTATGGGTTTGCTTAGGCTTATCTTGGAGTCCACTGGGATGCAGCTCGAGCCCATATCCAAGCGGGCCAAGTATCCCCTCATGGAGATATTGGACTGAGGGGATTCCCCTATGGAGGCCTTTCCTGTGGCCAAGGTCATTGTGGGCCCAGCCTTGGAGCTCTGGCAGTGCCCTGCTTCCTGCCCTGCGCCTTTGGCCAGGATGGCCAGGAAGTATACGGTCCCTACCGGTTCCCTGTCCGGTTTCTCGGAACACATCTCAGCCGAGGGGTTAGTTACCGACAGCATTTTCCGGTGTGCCGGAAATGCTAGGGACATGGACAAACCTCCCGACAAGGAGTCCAAGAAATTGGACTATGCCGAGTGAAAAGTCTACGCTGCATCCTCCCTTGGTCTTCGTCAGACCAGCTTGGCCATGCTTATGGCACATTTCTCCCATGCCCAGTTGGGCTCCCTGGACAAGGTAGTCCCTCATCTCCCGGCTGACCTGCAGACTACAGTTAGGCAGGTGCGGGACCAGGGCAGAGCAGTGGCAAAGGCGCAACTTCAGACTGCTTTGGACATTGGAGACTCATGCGCCAGGTCAGTCACAGCCACAGTGGCTATGCGCCGTCGGGCATGGCTGAGGATATCCACCTTCACAGCAGATACCCAGCACAAATTGGCAGATGTCCCCTTCCTGGGGATTGATCTCTTCGGCCCTGGAGTGGAAGGCCACCTCCAGAGGATCAAAAAGTCCAATGCCACCTTGGACTCGATCTCATCTGCTTAGAGGGACAAGGGCTGCAGACCACAACCCAAGCCCTTTCGTCCATCTGCGCCCTCGGTATGTCCAGCCCAGCAACATCAGGGCCAGCAGGCTCGCGCTTGGTGTCCCAAACCCAAACCCATGGCTTCCTCCTCCAGGAAGCAGGAAGGTAAAGGCCCAGGAAGTCCCTCGGCTGGTCCCTCCTCCAAGCCTGCACAGTGACGGGTTGAGGGGTGTTGCCTCCAACCTTGTCACCTCACCTCAGGTTTTCCCCATGGGGGGATGGCTCTGATACTTCCTTTCTGCCTGGTCTGCTATTACCACAGACCGGTGGGGGTGTTGGAAGTGGTAGGAAAGGGCCATCCCCTGGAGTTCAAGCAGGCCCCGCCCTTCAGAGCCGTCGCCCCCAGAGGGGTCTCGGGGTCTGCAGCCTCACTGTCGGCTCACCGCGCTGACATCGCTCTGCTCCTCGAGAAAGAGGTGATCAGAGAGGTGGCAGACTCTCCCTCAGACCCAGGGTTTGTGTCCAGGTACTTCCTGGTCCCAAAACGGACGGGGGGCTGGCACCCCATTCTCGACCTACACGACCTAAACAAGTTCCTAAGGTCTCAAAACTTCAGGATGGTCAATCTGGCTCAGATAATACCATCCTTGGAACGCGGCATGTGGTTCTGCTCTCTGGACCTACAGGATGTGTTTTTTCACGTCCCTATCCATCCATCTCACCAAAGGTTCCTTCGCTTTCGAGCGGAGGGATCCCTTTTCGAGTTCCGAGCCATGCCCTTCGGCCTTTCTCTTGCTCCCAGGGTCTTCACCAAATGCATGGCAGTGGTGACAGCATTCCTGCGGTGCTGAGGGTTCCAGGTGTCCCTTACCTGGATGATTGGCTGATAGCAGCCCTCCAGACAGGAGGTGGAGCGGTCCAGAGATCTGACCCTCCAGGTTTGCTCTCAAATCGGCCTCCTCATCAACGAGGCCAAGTCGGAACTCGAACCGAAGCAGGTGATTCTCTTTATTGGGGCAGAGCTCAACTCTCTTCGAGCCAGAGCACAGATCCCAGTGGACAGGGCCGAGGTTCTTTTCTGCTTTGCCCGATCATTTCTGGTTGGGCAATTGCGCCCTGCCCGGGACTTCCTGCACCTCCTGGGTCTCATGGCGGCCTGCACCAGCATGGTCCGTTGGGCCCACTGGAACATGCACCCCCTTCAATGGGGGCTGGCCAGCCAGTGGTCTCAATGCTGCGATCCATTGGACCAGCTAGTGACGGTGACCCAGGGGATGTGGAATGCTCTCCAGTGGTGAATCATTCCAGCTCATCTGCAGGAGGGCATCCCGTGTGTCCGCCCGAGCCGACGGTCTCTCTATCGACCGATGCCTCTCTGATGGGTTGGGGTGCCGTCTGGGGGAGCACAGAGTGCATGGCCTCTGGTCCCCATGGGAGTCCCGATGCCATATCAACCTGCTGGAGCTCTGAGTGGTCCACCTAGCTGTCACCGCCTTCGCTCCGTTTCTATGGGGTCAAGTGGTTCGGGTCCAGATGGACAATACCACGACCATGTACTACCTAAACCACCAGGGCCGACACGCTCCATGTCCTTGTGCAAGGAAGCTCTCCACATTTGGTCACTCGTGCGCAGCCTGGAGGGGGATTTCCTAGCCATTCATGTGGCAGGAGCCTTCAACACCCTGGCTGATGCCCTAAGCCGGATAGGGTCTGTATCCTACGAGTGGTCTCTCCTGCTGGAGGTAGTACAAGATCTGTTCTCCCAGTGGGGCACATCTCAGGTGGATCTGTTTGCCTCCAGGGAGAACGCGAAGCTGAGGCTGTTCCATGCCCGCCCCCCTCAGCAGGGCTCGCTGCAGGGGATGCCTTCTCGAGGCCGTGGACCCTGGGCCTCTTCTACGCCTTTCCCCCATTTCCCTTGGTCCACAAGGTGCTTCTCAAGGTGAGGAGGGACAAGGCACAGGTGATTCTGGTAGCCCCAGACTGGCCCCGCCAATGCTGGTATCCAGATCTTCTCAGCCTCAGCTCCAGGCTCCCAAGGCAGCTTCCAGCTCACCTGGACCTGCTTTCAGTCAATCAGGGGAAGGTGTTCCATCTGGACCTTCAATCCCTGCACCTGACGGCCTGGTTCCTGAGTGGCTAGAGTTCCAGGCCTTGGGTCTTTCTGATGAGGTCCTCAATGTAGTTGAGGCGTCCTGTAAGGAGTCGACCAGGAAATGCTATGCCTTCAAATGGAAAAGGTTCTCCATTTGGTGTCAGGGTAAGGGCCTGGACCCTTCCTCCTGTTCCTTGGCAAGCATTTTGGACTATTTATGGTCCTTTTCTCAGCAAGGGCTCAGGTCGACGACCCTAAGGGTGCACCTGGCAGCCATCTCTGCTTACCGGGTGCGGGCCGGGAAGCAGTCAGTGGTACAGGAGAAGGTGGTCTGGTGCTTTTCCAAAGGCCTTGATCACATTTCCCCTCCAGTGCGAGAACCTCCACCTCCGTGGGATCTACTGCTGGTATTGGCAAAGCTCATGGGCAAGCCATTCGAACCAATGCACAGGTGTGATCTCTCTCACCTGTTGTGGAAGACCACCTTCTTGGTGGCTATTACATCAGCCAGAAGGATGGAAGAGCTCCAGGTGCTTTCCATCGAGTCTCCTTACCTGGTCTTCCACAGGGACAAGGTTGTCCTGCGCCCCAACCCGAAATTCCTTCCAAAGGTGGTGTTGGAGTTTCACCTTAACCAGGTGTTGACTCTGCCAGTGTTCTACCCCAATCACACCTCAGAGGCCAAATATAGGCTCCATACTTTGGACCCTAGAAGGGCGCTCACTTACTATAAGGAGCGCACAGCTGAAATTCGGGGAGAGGTTCACCAGCTGTTTGTCACTACGCTGAAGCCACACCTGGCAGACCTGCAGCCAAGCGGACGATAAGCAGGTGGGTCACCTCCTGCATAGATCTCTGCTATAAGTTGGCGGGCATGGAGCCTCCCAGAGGGATCAGGGCTAATTCTACCCACCATACTGCTGCATCGGTGGCTGCTTCCAGGGATGTCCCTATCCAGGAAATGTGCAGGGTTGCTACCTGGAAGTCAGCACACACCTTTATCACCCATTGCCACATCGACCTTGAGTCATGCCGGGATGCTGGTTTTGGGGCCTCGGTTCTCCTGTCTCTTTTCCCTAAGTAGGGGGTGTGTGTCTTGCCTCCCTCCTCCCAGAGAACTGCTAGGAGTCTGCCAATAAGTGTGGATGAACAACATATCCATGTCCCTAGAAATACAGGTTACTCACCTGTAACAGGAGTTCTAGGAATGGTATATGTTGTTCATCCACATGACCTACCCGACTTCCCTGGCTTTGACGCACAACCTGAGCTTCCAGCGGGCCAGATCTGGCTTCATGGGGCAGAGCTGAGAGTTTTACCACCTGGGTGGGTTGGAGGAGCCAGCTTGAAGACCTTCCGGCAAGATTTAAAGTGCAAAGGAACCTGCCAATAAGTGTGGATGAACAATATATACCATTCCTAGAACTCCTGTTACAGGTGAGTAACCTGTATTTACCAGTTGTACTCTCTCTAACAGCATGTTAAGCTGTCTGCTCTGTTTGTATGGTTTAAAAAAATATATAAAATGAATAAAGTATATTAAATTAAAAAAAATCTGACTGGCTGGCTACTGCTTGCAGTACACACGGGAGGCTCGCACCATTTCCAGAACTACAGCATGTTGATACAGTTTCTTAGCTGGCTGAGACCACAAATGAGCAGGCTCTTCTGCCTGAAAACACTTCCAGGTGTTTGCCAATCTTCTGTCTGCTCAACAGTGGACCACAGAATGTACTCCACAGTGGCTCTCCGGGGTAGACCCTCCTCAGCTGCCCTGAACCATCCAGCTCCTCTAATGCCTTAATCACCTCAATGAAAAGGTCCCACAGTCAATCCAAACCATGGCTGTCCCTCCTGGACACAAATGACCATGGCTTCCTTCAGAACTTCAGAGAATCTTTAGGTGACCCAGCTCCACAGTTCAATGCTGACAGGTAGGACTCCACCTCGCAGAACTTATCTAGCTAAAAAGAAAAAGCTACGCTCCTAAACTTTCCTCACTTTTCACTCCCTATCTGTAGCTTCCCATCCCTACAACTAAATAACTAGCTAAAATACAAATATTTTAAACAAAATAGCATAAAATAACACACAATTGTGGCTTCAGTTGTTCCCCCCTTTATTGATGGCAGCCCAGCACAGCGACCATCTAGACAAGTCAAGATCAACAAAATAGCATAAAAACATAAAAACTGCTTTGTTATTGGAGAGGTGCATGGAGACATCTAAATATTGTGTTGGGAGTTATCAGTGCTATCAGATGTGGGGGCGCTATTCCCTGTACTACCATGGTCCATGTTGGGGCAGCATTATTCAACATAGTGCTGCACTGATATACCCCTATATTCAGCCGGTGTGCTATTGATCTTGGGCAATGGGCATGTGCAGTTCAAAGCTTTGTGCTTTGCTTTGCCCATTTTTAAATATCAAGTCCTTGGAGTTTTTAGAAAGGTGCCAAAAAATTAATTAACTCCCAGCTTCCCTTCCTACTTCATAGTCAGCTTTTGGCCAGACAGAAAGAAGCAGAACAAGACCAAGAAGGTAGCTGACTGTTTATGGCTGCAGTGTGTATAGCTTTGCAGATGTTTTGCTTTGAGAAAAGGACTGTGTGCATAAATTACCTACCAAACAACATGATAGAGTGTGAAAAATAGTGTCCTCCACTGAAAACTCATTTCTATGCTGCCTGTGTGTGAATGGGAGCTGGAGAGCATTGTTTTTTCTTCTGGCTTAAATGAGTAGTCCACCCAGAATTTGCAAAAAACATATGTTATGCAGAGTGTTTTGATATGTATGTTAAGTCCTAGTGTGTCCTTCCCTCTGTCTGCTATTAGGAGTTTTTACTAAATTAGCCTGCTAGCTGTATAGTAGTTTTATGACCCATGGGGATCTCCATCACAAATAGGTTTATTAGCTTTCTTTCTCCTATGATGCACCCTTTCTCATGTGATAGTGATGTAGTCAGGCCCTTAGATTTAGCATGTGCACTGCTTTAAAATCAGATTAAAATCAATTCACAACAGCAGAGCTTTGTAACTGTTCTTATCCAGGGAGCACAAATGGCAAAATTGACAGTTTAGCAGATACCTGAGAGCAAGCTAACTGTGGTTTTTGTAAGACATCGGCTACTAAGCAGCTCTAATTCACTATTTTTGTTTTCTATGTGCATCCAGTCTAGCTAGCAGGAGTGTTGTAATTTTAAAACTTTTAATTTTATCAAATTATACACAACCATAAAAACACAGAAATTGCCCAGATCATCAATGCTATAATTAATAAATACTCTAGCTGTTTTCTTACAGAAACCCCACTCAGTTAGAAGTCAAGTATTTGCTAGACTGTAAATATGGACATCAGCATTCTATTAGCAGTTAGTGCTGATTTTGCTCTGTGACAAGATTTTCATTTTTTTTTTTTACAAATGAAGTGTATAGTATGAAGCTGCAGCCTAGAAACTGCAAACAACTTTAAAGTCAGCTTTTCTCCTGCCTGTGGTATGGCATGAAAGCAACAGGATGACAGTGACCATTCCAGCTACACATTTGATTCCATTTTATAATGGTTCACTGCACTACACATTTAGTGTATCACACTTTTTGAAATAATAAAACAAATATTCTCCAAACTAAATAACTCACACAAACATATTTTTATATGTTATTAAAAAAACACTTCACATTTGTAACAAAAAACAAACAAAAAATAAATGCATGGACGTCATGTCACAGAGTAAAATTAGCCCTAATTCCCAGTTCCTTCTACTAGAATGATGGTACCTACATTTATGGTTTTTAATCCTAACCAGTAAAGTGGTGACTGATGCCCAGGCTCGAACGGGCCCTTCCCTGGGAATCAAGCACCATGGTCAAATCCAAGGGGGCCACTGGCATTCATATGTAAGGACGAATATTCTGTGCCACCCTAAGGAACCTGATGGTGTCTGCATGAGCATTGGGCTGCGAAAACCCAACTTTCCCAATGACTGCTCCTATGGCTGACAACTGCACCCATAGAGAAGAAGTGGACGTCCTTTGTCCAGGCCCTGCTGCAGGTACAGTAGGATCACTGACATATCCACCCATACTGGATCGAGTTGCGCAGACTTGCACCAATTGGTGAAGATGTTTCACTGCCTGCTATAGGTGGCTGTGGTGGATGGCTTTCTGGACTGTAGGATGGTCGAGAAGACCAACTCATGATACCCGGCAGTTAACAGTCTCTGCCTATCAGGAGCCCAGCCGACAGTTTTAGGGTGTGGAGGGCTAGGTGAATCATTGGTCCCCAGAACAGCATGTCTTTCTGATATGGGAGGGTCGATCTGTCCAGTATCCTGGATACTGTGGATGCAAACCACACTTCTTCGCAGTCAGTAAGATGCGATCAGAATGATCTGAAGTTGGGACAGTCTGACCTTTGCCAGCACCTGGGGAATCAAGGGAATCAGAGGGAAGATATATGACCATTCCTGGTTCCATGTCTGAGACAGGGCATCTATTCTCAGGGCCTGTTTCTCCCTGTATCTGGAGAAGTATGTCTTGACCCGTGCATTCACCATGGATGCCATCAGGTCCATTTGGAACTCGTCCCCACCTCCTTTGCATCATGGCAAATAAAGCCAGGTGAAGTTGCCACTCCCCCAGATGCACCTGCTGTCTGCTTAGCCAGTCTGCTCTGACATTCAACTTTCCCACCAGATGGACAGTGTGGAAGTGGGTGAGGTTGGATTGGGCTCAGTTTAACACCTTGGCAGCCTCTCTGAACATGGCTCTGCTGCGTGTCCTGCCCTGTTTTGCTATGCATGCTACAGTGACCTGGTTGTCGGATTTTACCAAGACTGCCCAGCCAATAATGCTCTCCCTGAACACTCTCAGAATGTGGAACACCACCCTCATTTCCAGGACATTGATGGACAATCGTACCTCTGCCATCATCCATTTACCTTGCGCTGTGGAGTCGTGCATGCATGCTCCCAAGCCGATTAGGTTGACACCGGTCTCCACTGTCACCTCATAGGACAGCTCCTTTGGACAACTCCTCTTGAGGTTCTGGTGGGGTGTCCATCACCTCATTGAGTCCTTGACCATCTTTGGCAGGTGAGGTCGTCCTCCGATGAGGAGCCTTGCTGCAATATGCAGTTTTGCAGGGGAGCGCATATCCCACCTCACCCAAGGAACCAAGTCTAGGCAAGATGCCATGCAGCCGAGGACCTGTGCTGCTTGGCCCATCGTTGACTCAGCTGAGGACCACAGTGTTCAAACTATTGATATCACTGAGTCGACCCGTTTTCACGAAGGTCTCGCCATCCCTTCAGCTGTGTCCCTCTCTGCCCCGAGGTGCTCTATGTGCTGTGATGGTCATAAGAAGCTCTTCTCCCAATTGACCACCCAACCATGCTGGGAAAGGGTCAACAGAACTGAGTCTGTGTCCCTTTGTGATTTGACACTGGTGCACACCCGTATCAGCCAGTCATCCAGGTAAGGAATGATATCCACCCCCCTGTTCTCGCAGTCAGGCTTCCAGGACAATGGACACTTTTGTGAACACCCTGGGTGCCTAAGTGAGTCTGAAGGGTAAGGCCTGATACTGGAAGTGTTAACCCAGTATGTGTAACCAGAGGAAGTATTGGTGGCTGGGTCTGATTGGGTTGTTTGTGTATGCATCCTTCAGATCCATGGATGTGAGGTAGTCCCCCACCCATATGTTCCTCACCCTCCCTTACCCCATACTTACCTCCGGAGGTCAGTGCTGTCATTTTCTCCTGACCAGGACTTGTCTGCATTCTTGAACCCCAAACTGAAGAATCAAAGGTAAGCCCAATAATGAGAGTCAGTGGGGGGAGGGTTCAACTTAGGTTGATATCTCAGCCATTGTTTGGAATTTTGTCCCCAAATTTTCAACATGGGGTTCTTGGGACTCCACCTCATGAACACTGTCTCTGTCATTTCATTACTAAGTCCTGATAGGTGATTTCACAGTTGCTGTGGGTCCCAAAAAGCCCATGTTGCAAATCTGGTGAAAAAATTCAAAGAAATGACTGCGTTACGAGGTGCATTGTGCAGTTTGTATTTACACTCCTAACTTCACCAATTTTTAATATTTTCACTCCAGATTTTCAACATTGCCATTTTTGCACATCTCCTTATTAACAGTATAGCTGTCATTTTTCACATCCTGCCCGAAACATGTTTTCGCTCCTGTGACATAGAATGGCATGGTCGCTGTGTGGAATCAACTTTTGCAATGGAGTAACAAAGTCACAGTGCCACTGTTCATGAGAGGCGGTCCCAAAAAGGCCATGTTGAGAATTTGGTGAACAAATTTAAAAAAAATGACCATGTTACAGGTATGCTTTGTGCAGTTTCTTTGCACGCTTCTAACTTCACCAGTTTTTAATATTTTCACTCCAGATTTTCAACATTGCCATTTTTTCACATCTCCCCATGAATAGTATAGCTGTCATTATTCACATCCCCCCTAAAATGTTTTTTCCCACCTGTGGTGCAGAATGATGCAGTCACTATGCTAAATCACATTTCGACATGAGGTGGGATCCAAAAAAAGCCACATCTGGTTACATCTGGTCATTCAAAATTTCTGCACACATGTGTAACTTTGGTCATTTTTAATATTTTTACTCCAAATTTTCAATATAGAAATTTTACCACAACACCTCATGATTAGTACAACTGCCATTGCACACATACTGCCCATAATGTGTTCTTGCACCTGTGGTGTGGAATGTCATTTTCCCACAGATTTGAAATTGTTCACCTACATGGTTCATGAGGTGGAGTGATAAAGAAAACTATATTTAACATTTGGGGCCATAATATGAAAATATTACAATGCCTCCAACTGAGTCCTGCAGTAATATAGCCATACATTCAGTCCAGGCTGTGTTTTTCTTTTTTTTCTTTTAAAAATGGCTGCTTTGGCCTATGAACGGGGAGGCAGGAGATGAGGCCCACAAATGTGTAGGTGGAGGCCAAGCCCATACCTCTCAACTATCACACATTATGAGATATGTCACTCATTTTCCCCTCAGAAATTCTTTGTCCCACATGGGGAAGGAGATATTCCACATTTCCCACTGAGACTTTAAAGAAGAAATTCAAAATATTCTATTGTGTTCATTTATCAGCAAACATTAAGAATATTAGTGCACTGCTAACCAGTGTTCTGAGCTTGCAGTGCCATGTTAGATGATATGTCACACATTTTGATCATTTGTCACACATCTTGTCACACATTTCGGTGAAGAAAGGTTGAGAGGTATGGCCGAGCCACATTCTCTTTTCTAACCAAGGGGCAAATTCTTGCTCAAAAGCAATATAACATTCACTTGAAAGGCCATCTACCCCTGGAGTTTTCCTTCTGGGTACTTTTTTAATGGTGTCATTACCTCCTTCTCACCTCCCCCTGATGTTCTTCATTCATATATTTTCAACCTACTTTCCAACTATGCAACTGTATACTCATTAACATACACTCCTTCAGTTCTTCACTGCCATTCCTATTATACATCTCTTTAACTCCTGCACTATCAATGTCAATACTGTCATGTAGACAGCCAGTTGGGAGTGCTGTATCATTTTTTTTAATATAAAATGTATTACTGTCTCTGCCAAAAATCTGATGCCCTAGGAGTGACCTCACCCCCCCCCAGGTTTCAGCTGAAAGATGAAAGCCATGAGAAAATGCTGAAGACAACATGTGAGATCACACTCACAGTTTTTAGAGACAATGTGTTATATGGAAGGCCTTAATCAAGGATCTCATGTTTTTCTGAGTTAATTACAGCTGTAGTTGCTAAGATGGAATTTCACACCCATTGTATGATGTTGGAGAGGAACCTAGGTTGTTACACTGGGGTGCAAGGTTGTAAATGTTCCTGTGAAGCCTGTGTGTAGGAGGATGCAGCATGGATCAAAGAGATGTCATTTGAAACATATGAATTATACTGAAGTTGCAGAATGTAATACTTTAAAAGGAAATCCTGTTTTTGTGTAAGATATATATTTTTTATATATAATCTGACAGAGCAAGAGCTAGATGACTTCACACAAAAGGGGTTGGCAAATACAGTTTACTTTAAGGAATATTCTGTTTTACTACACAGAGACACACTTTTACCTAGACTCTGACAAGAGAGTCAAATCTAAGTACTGTAAGTAGGAATTGCACTGTTTAAACCTTGTTCTTTTAAAAGATTTGTATGTCTTGTGATATAAAGTTCTGTATTTTGTGTTTTACATATTTTTATCTATTTTTAGTAAAACTCTTTTTAGAGCATACTTAGTCTGTCTTTGATTTCTTTTCATTTGTAAGAAAAGTATATATGGTTAAGGCAGACAATAGACATAAGCTTGAATGGTGGTACCAAACTGGAAAGAGAATCGTTTTAAATCTGAGGTCTTTCTTAAAGTTTTTAAGGGTTCATCTCTGTATACCAAGTTAGGTGCTCGTAGGCAAAGATATCTGGCCCCCCAAAGACAGAAATATCTGAGCCTGTGCATTGGGTAGGCTAGCAAGAGGTTCACAGTTTGAATCCCTCCAAGACTTGAGACCAAAGGTTGGTCCAAACTCACAAAACAGACAAGAGGGTGACCTTGTTCTGTTAAACTGTTCACAAGACTGCGCTCAGAGGTTGACACTTTGGGAGTAGAGGGCCTGACCTGCTGAGTGGGTTTGTGACAGATTGATTGGCAGCAGTGCAGATAATTTTGGTATCACAAGCTTTATTGTTCTGTGTCAGCTGAGACCATAAGCTCTCTTGCAAAGAAAGAAAAAGACAGTTTTATTTTAAAACGGAAACAGAACTATTTATCTCTTGGCTTACAGTCAAGTTCCTACCCATTTTGTTTTTTTTCTAATGTGCCAGTTAGATTAGCAGTAGTCAGGAAAGATGGCTTCCAACTACAGCAGACACTCTGTAGAATACTTAAAACAGTTGTGTGAGGACAGAGGAGTCCTGTTCGAGGTGACAGCCAAAAATCAGAACCTCATAGAGGCCCTGATGGTAGCAGATACCCAGAGCAGCAAGTCACCAACCATGACTGAAAGGGACCAGACCTCGAGTGTGGCAGGGCTAGTGGCCAGTGCTGTGTCCAGGTCCTGTGAGGAGGACAGCAGGGCCACAGTCAGTGAAGGAACACAGCAGCAGGAGAAGGTCCCCAGTATTCTGAATCTGGAAGTTATCAGGCTGCAAATTTAGTTGTGCAGGATGGAGCTGGAGTTCCAGGAGAAGCGATAGCGAGAGAAGCAAGAGGTGGACTGTGAGGCAGAGCGAGAACACCGTGAGGCAGAGTGAGAACAGCGAGAGGCAGAGAGACAACAGAGGGAGGGAGGCAGACCGTGAGGAGCATGAGAGCCAGCGAGCTGCAGAGGAGAAGAAAGAACAAGAACACTGAGATGCAGACCATGAGGAGCAGGAGCACCAGAGGCAACATGAACTGGAGAAGATACGACTCCGACCAGAGGCACCAGAGCAGGTAAGTGGCTTGGGTTTAACTGTGACTGCAGGACTGGGTTACAAATTGAACTCCAAATTAATAGCCGAATTTAAGGAGGGGGAAGATATGGACACTTTTTTATATTTTGTTGAAAAAGTTTGTATTCAGGCTAAAATTCCTAGAGAGTCCTGGAGCTTCCAGCTATCCCCACTACTTACTGGGAAAGCTCGGGATGCATTGGGTCAATTGAACTATGAGGACCGCAATGATTACAGCAAGCTAAAAACTGCACTGTTAAAAAAGTTTGAATTAACTGCTGAGTCATACAGAGATAAATTCCGTAAGCTCAGGAGAAGCCCAGATATGAACTATGAGGAGATAGCCATGAAACAATGTCAGTTTTTAAAACATTGATAGAAACATAGAAACATAGAATTTGATGGCAGATAAGGACCGCTTGGCCCACCCAGTCTGCCCATTTCCCTACCTACTGGATAAGCTGCAGATCCTAGTTAACCAGCAGCCTACTTCTTCCTACTCCCACCCCGTAGAATGGCCTTATGACTGTCCCATGCATGCTTGAATTCCACCACTGATTTTGACTCCATAACCTCCTCCGGAAGGCCGTTCCATGCATCCACAACCCTCTCTGTGAAAAAATACTTCCTTAAGTTACCTCTGAGCCTCCCCCCCATCTTCAAATTGTGCCCTCTTGCTCTTGCGCACCTCTTTTTTTGAAAGATGCTACCCTCTTGGACTTTGTTGATTCCCTTGAGGTACTTGAACATTTCTATCATGTCCCCCCCCTCCCTCCTTTCCTCGAGGCTATACATATTAAGCTCCTTTCATCTCTCTTCATATGTCTTCCAGTGCAGACCCTGCACCATTTTAGTTGCCCTCCTCTGGACAGCTTCCATCCTGTCTATGTCTTTGCGGAGATTGGGTCTCCAGAACTGCACACAGTACTCCAGATGGGATCTCACCAGCTGTCTGTACAGAGGGATAATAATTTCTTGTTTTCTACTTGTGATGCCTCTCCCTATGCATCTCAGTATCCCCCAGCCCTCCTTGCTGCCCTTTCACATTGCTTGACCACCTTTACATCATCTGATATGACTACCCCCAGGTCCCTTTCCATTTTTGTTGTTGTTAGTATCTCACCCCCATTGTGTACTCTTCCTCTGGGTTTTTGTTTCCCAGGTGCATTACCTTGCACTTCTTAGCATTGAATCTAAGCTGCCATACATTTGACCATTCCTCTAACCTTGCCAAGTCCCTTCTCACCCTTTCCACATCACCCTGTGCATCAACTCTGTTGCAGATCTTTGTGTCATCTGCAAAGAGACATACTTTTCCTTCCAGTCCCTCTGCAAAGTTGCTTATAAAGACATTGAAGAGGACTGGTCCTAATACTGAACCCTGCAGTACCCCACTAGTAACCCTCCTTTCTTCTGAGTGGACTCCATTTACTATTACTCTCTGTGTCTTATTCTCCAGCCAATTCTTTACCCAGGATGTCATCTTGGGACCCACTCCCAGGCTGGCTAACTTATATATAATCTTTGTGTGGACTGTGTCAAATGCCTTGTAAAGTCTAGGTAGACCATGTCCACAGCCCCTCCCTGATCTACTACTTTGGTCACCCAGTCAAAGAAATCTATCAGATTCATCTGGCATGACCTTCCCACTGTGAATCCATGCTGCCTAGGATCCTGTGCCCCCTGGCCTCTAGGTACTCGACAATTCTTTCCTTCAGAAGTGATTCCATCATTTTCCCTATCACTGAGGTTAAACTAACAGGTCTGTAGTTTCCTGCTTCTGCCTTGCTCCCACTTGATGGGAAGGAATTGAGGCAAACTCTGTTGATAAAATTGAAAATGTGATTTTATTAGAACAGTTTTATTGGGCTTGCCCAGCAGAGTTAAAAACCTGGCTAGAGGAACGAGATCCCAAAACAGTGCAAGAGGCTGCTGAACTCTTGGACCGCTATGCCAGGAGCAGACCTGCGTGAGAGTAAATGGGGCTGGCGTGGCAGTGCAGAAAGAGAAAAGTGCACCTTCAGGGCAGCTAAAACCCTCACTGCCTCCACTGAAACCAGTTAGCTCCAGGTTTCAGAGAAAAGATTCTCTGAGAGAAGAACTGAATGTTGGTTGTGTATGAGGAAACTGGGCTGTTGCCAGACAGTGTCCAAAAGACAAGCCATAATACCTGACGGTGCTAGAAAAGAAGTGTGTTGTTTGTGTGTCCCTGGAAGCATGCCAGTGAACATGAGGGAACACATGCACCCAGTCATGGTAAATGGTGTGAAGACTCAAGGCTTAAGGGACACAGGGGCATCCCTGATGTTGGTAAAGGGGAATCTGGTACAGCCTGGTCAGCTTATACCCCATAAATATGTCACTGTACAAGGGTTTACTGGTGAAGAAAAAACATTGCCACTGGCTAGTGTTCTCCTGGACTGGGGTGAAACAGGGGGACCTGTGCAACAGGTGACTGTAGCCAAAATGTTAGCTGTGGATGTGATCCTAGGTAACAATCTCCAACAGGGGATGGAATGTGCAGTTACCCGTAGCCAAGCGGCAAGGGAAAATTGCATTTCCCTGAACCCCACAGAAACCATTGTTGAAACCACTGAGAGTTCTGTATTTTGTGTTTTACATATTTTTATTTATTTTTAGTAAAACTCTTTTTAGAGCATACTTGGACTGTCTTTGATTTCTTTTCATTTGTAAAAAAAGTATATATGGCTAAAACAGACAATAGACATAAGCGTGAATGGTGGTACCAAACTGGAAAGAGAAGCATTTTAAATCTGAGGTCTTTATTAAAGTTAAGGGTTCATCTCTGTATACCAGGTTAGGTACCTGTAGGCAAAGATATCTGACCCCCCAAAGACAGTAATATCTGAGCCTGTGCATTGGGTACACTAGCAAGAGGTTCACAGTTTAAATCCCTCCAAGACTTGAGAGCAAAGGTTAATCCGAACTCACAAAACAGACAAGAGGGTTACCTTGTTCTGTTAAACTGCTCACAAGACTACGCTTGGAGGTTGGCAATTTGAGAGTAGAGGGCCTGATCTGCTGAGTGGGTTTGTTACAAATACCAGTAAGCAAACATTAAGCATTGACAAATGGTTGTTTAATTACAGTGGTCCACTCCAGTCATAATGAAGCAGCAGCGATCGGCCCCCAGAATTGTAACTGTGATACTGGGGGTGCCAAATCCCATAGTGTCAGGATCAGGGCTCAGTCCATCTTTTTATATGATATTGGGGGTGCCCAATCCCCCAGTTTCAGGTTTAGGAAGTAGTTTGTCTGTTTTTATGGTACTGGGAGTGCCCAATCCCTCAGTGTCATGATCCGGGTTCATTGCTGTTGGTCTTTTTCATTTGTTTTTCAACTGTAAAAAAAAACAAACTCCATCGATGTCATCTCCCACTTAATTGTAACACTGGGGGTGGCCAATTTCCCCAGTGTTGTGATAGGGGATCAGCAGTGTCTCTTTCTTTTTTTTTTTGCACCTGTAAACAAAAAAAGGTCCATCAATGTCTTTTATGTCCATTCATTACCACCACCAGGCCCTCCCATAGAGCATCCACCACTCCATAACACCCCACCAGCTCTTGCTTATCCATGGGGGTCCAATGCTGTCATCCTCTCTGGAACACAAACACGCAGACTCTTCAAGGCCAGACCTAGTAATTAAGCTACAGGTTTACAGTTCAATGTATTTCAATGGGGTTATGAACTTCTGTTTTCTTTATAATGGATTTCAGTGTGCTTCCTTTAACCAGGGCAAATCTCAGTGGTGAGTTTCATTCTGGCCCATGAGCCAAGAGAAGTGGTACCAATAGTTGCAATAGCAGCAGTAGGTGGAAAAATGGGATTCGCAGGATCGGAGGTGATAGCAGCACCAAGGGTGAACTTAGCATCTCAGGCATCTGCACCAGCCACAGAGGTAATTGCTGTGGAGATGATCCTCCTGGAACTACACTGTCTCAGCACAGTCCCTCTTCCACCACTTCATCACCACCAACACCAAAACTCTCCTCATTCCTCAACACCAGCAACTGCTCTCCTCTGTATGGCTGACAACTCCCCAGAGTCAGACTAGCCAGACATTTACTAGTGTGAATTCCAGTAGGGGCTTACCCTCAATTATAATCATTGTATACTGCAGTGGGGTCCAATATGTGCAGTTGTTTTACACTGCCCTTACAACATCTTACAGGTTTACAGGGTCACCAAACTGTACATGCCAATCCTTTGAATGTTAGCTCAGATCAATTTGTGATTCTTGTACATAGAAGAACACAGATGTTTTTGTTTACTGGTAAGCACATCATTAATAATCCCCAACAAAGTGCGGGTTGGACTGAGATTTACCCACACTTGGCAAGTGACCAACAATGCCAGGTGTGCATAAGTCCCAGTGCACTCCACACTGTACAGTGGATTACTGTTACTGTACAACTGGCAGGAAGTAAGTGAAAAAAAAGTTATTAAAATACTCAATTTCTAGAGGGCAGCATAGGTGCAAAGGGGATGAGGTATTGGGCTTACCTGTAGGTGTCAGCTGTCCAGGCATATCCCTGTCTAAATCAGTGTTATCTTAAATCAAGGCAGTAGCCATTTCATAGAACCATGAGACTGAAACTGATTCTGCAATTGATAAAGCTGTGATGGGTAACATATAGCTAGCTAAACTCTGGCTTCCAGGGGCTGATATCCACCACTTGCAGCTGGTGCAGAATGCTGCAGCCAAATTGCTGACTGGGCTTTCTAGATCTAGTCATATGTGAATTCAGGTGAGATTGTTGACTATGAGAAACGTGAGATATTTAAAGCGCAGTAAGAGTTTTTGTCCTCCCATGTCCCCTGCTTTACAAGTGTTTTTAAAAAGCTGTTAAAAGGATTTAGATATACTTTTTGTTACATATGATAAAAGGTTGTTTCACAATTTAAGAAAGCAGGAAGAAATAGCCCTTAAAGGGTTAGGAGAAAATCAGTATCACAATTAAACAAGCAGATAAAGGAGGACCATTGTGATTATGGATACAGTGAAATATGAGGCTGAGGTGTTAAGGCAATTGTATCAAACAGAATTTTATGTGAAGCTCAGTTATGATCACACTTTGGAATACAAAAAAAATAATAGACAGTTACCTGCATTTAATTAAGGAAAGGAATTGGGTGCCTATAAATGTGATTGATTTTCTGACTGTTAAATTTCCTGTACGGCCCACTTTTTACTGTCTCCCTAAAATCCATAAGAATTTGCAAGATCCCCCTGGAAGGCCAGTTGTGTCAGGGAATAATTCCCTAACTGAACCTCTCACTAAATATGTTGACTCTTTTCTTACAGATTTGGTAAAATCAGTGCCTTCATATATTAAAGACACTGGTGACATTCTTAGAATATTAGAAAATATAGCAATTGAGGATGACTGGTATTTGGTAACATTAGATGTTTCATCATTGTATACCAATATTCCACACAAAGAAGGGTTTGAGGCATTGGAATTTTTTCTAAATACCAGAGAGGTTCTGGAACCACCATCTGAAGTATTAATACAATAGTCAGAATTTGCATTGACATGTAAAACATTCTTTTTTGGAAAAGATTTCTATTTACAAAAAAAGGGGACAGCCATGGGGGCAAGTTTTGCCCCCAATTACTCTAATTAATGCATGGCTAAATGGGAAGAAGAGGTAGTACGTTCTGACAAAAATATGTATTTTCAGAAGTTAGATTTATGGAAGCACTTTATTGATGACATTTTTATTATCTGGAAAGGTACATTAGAGGAATTGACCTATTTTGTCCAATATTTGGAAAATAGCAAACAAACTCTCAGGTTCAGTGTTTCTGTGGATCTGAAAGAAACAACATTTTTAGATTGGTAATTAAAAAGGATGGACACGGTGGGCTTTTAAAGATTTGTATCACAAGCCCACTGATGGAAACATCTTATTACTGGCTAGCAGTAACCATCCTAGACATGTAATCAAAGCAATTCCGAAAGGACAATATATTAGAACAAAGAGGAATTGTGGAGCTGCAGAGCTGTATCAGGTGAGAGCAGATGAACTAACTTCACTGCTGAGGGAAAGATGATATTCCCAAATACTTCTTGATGAAACCAAGAGTGAGGTGGATGGAATCCCTAGAGAGCCACTATTGTTAGAAAAGGAGCAGGTGGATAAAATTGACCCCCCGCTTACTTTTGTCAGTACATACAATCCCCAGTCTAGACAGATTGCTAGTATTATAAATAGACATTGGCATATAGCCAAACAAGATCCTGGCTTAAGAAATATTGATGAAAAAGATCCTACAATGGTTTATAGGAGGGGTAAGACTATTAAAGACAGGACAGTACATTCTTTACAGCCCATTAAAAATGACCACAGAATGTGGCTGCCTAAGAGGGATGATGGTTCTAACAAATGTGGCAATTGTAAGTTTTGTCAGAAAATAGTAGTAGCCAAGTGTCACAAACCTGCTCAGCCGGTCAGCCCTCTACTCCCAAAGTGCCAACCTCTGAGTGTATGATTTGTGGACAGTGAACAGTACAAGGTAACCCTCTTGTCTGTTTTGTGGGTTCGAGTCACCTTAGTCTCCAGTTCTGGAGGGATTCAAACTGAAAACCTATTGTTAGCATACTCAATTATCAGATAAGTCTGTCTTTGGGGGGGCCAGATATCTTTGCCTATGGGCACCTAACCAGGTCTACAAAATGAACTCTTAGAACTCTATGCAAGACTTTAGAGAACTCTATCCATTTCCCAGTTTGGTTTCAAAATAAGCTCTTACACAGTGTCAACTATAACCTTTAAAAGCTTCACTTAAATAAAAAGAAATTTCAAGGCACACTAGCAGTTTCCGTTTTAAAATATATATCTTTACTTTAAAAATAGGAAAACAGAAAATATTACAGAACAAAATATCCCAACACATACAGCCTTAAAACAAACAGGTAAAAGTGCAGATTCCTACAATAAATACTTTCAGACTGGTCTAATCTAATATATGCTTACTTTCTTTCAGTGCTGTGATGTTTCTCTTCTCTGAGACAGAAATATGAAAGTTCAGACTGTCAAGGTTCTCTCAGCAGTTAAACACAGTTCTGAGCCTTCCTTCTCTGAGGTCACCAAACTCCGCCTTGGTGTAACAAAATCTGTATTTTTTTATAACACCAAGATAGCCTACTAAGGTATTTAAAAAATTAAGAGATGACATAATGCATTTCCTCTTCTTATGTTTGACTGGTCAGAACCAGCCGTTGCTTTGCTTCACACACCCATCAAACGTCTCTTTGATATAAGTCACTGTATTTAAAGCAAAAGTGTATTTGACTCTGTAATTCCATCTGGCCTTGGTATCTACACATCAAAGGTCTTTTTGATGAAAAGATCTGGTCTCCTGGAAGGTTATTCATAACACTGGCCAGTGTCCCTTTTCTCAGAGCATCTAGTGCAGATCGAAGGATTTCCCTGAGGATGTCATGAATGGCTTATTTCATTTCCTGGGATCAAAGCAAATTGACCAGATAATTGCACCCCAAATATCTGCAGTTTAGCCATGTCCTTTCCTTTGAACTTATCCCTGGGGGGGTTTAAGTGTCAGTTTCAGCAGCCAGCATTGCTTTTTTCCACAGTCCATCATACATTATCTTTTATATTTACAACAAAAAATTATACAGGGATCAGAACCAGCTGTCCAGGTGTGACAATTACAGTACTCCCCACCTAGACTGAATTTTGGGGGTCTATTCCCTGCATCTGATGAGCTTCCCAAATCAGTTCACTCCTCATACACCCTGGACAATCCATTTGAGTTCTGATTGGTCGCTCTAGCCCTATGTAGAATGGTCATATCATATCCTTGCAAAGCAAGACTCTGTCTTCATAATCAACCATTGTTTTTCCCCATCTGCATCAACCAAACTAGGGGGTTGTGGTCAGTCTGCACCGCAAAATGCTGCCCATACAAGTATAGCTCCAATTTCTTTAGGGCCCACACTATGGCAAGACACTCCTTTTCCACTGTGGCGTATGACTGGTCTCTGGGAAGCAACTTTTTACTCAGGTAGGCTATGGGGTAGTCTCTCCCTTTGCTGGATGTCTGGCTTAGTGCTGCCCCAATACCCATGTCTGAGGCATCAGTCTGAACTATAAAGGTTTTACTATAGTCGGGACTTGTCAAAACAGGAGCACTGCACAGTGCCTCCTTTAGTTTTGGAAAAGACTTCCTCACAGGCTGGGCCCCAGGTAGTTTTCTCAGGCATCCTTTTCTTTGTCAGGTCAGATAGGGGAGCAGCCAGGGCACTGTAATTGGGTGCAAATTTTCTATAGTACCCTGCTGTCCCGCGAAAACTCCTGACATGCTTTTGAGTTTCTGGTCTCTGCCATGCATGGATCACCTCTATCTTTATTTGGTGTTCTCGGCCTACCACATGCCCGAGGTATGCCACTTCTCCCATGGCCACCTGGCAATTCTCAGCTTTGACAGTGAGCCCGGCCTTCTGTATCCTGTCCAGCACTTCCCTAAGGTGTGAAAGGTGTTCCTCCCAGCTGGTACTAAAGATGGCAATGTCGTCCAGGTACTCCACGGCGTACTCCTCAGCACCATTTAACACCTGATTCACCAACTTTTGGAAAGTGGCCATGGTGTTCTTCATTCCAAAAGGCATTACTTTAAACTCAAATAAGCCTATTGGAGTGATGAAGGCCGACCTCTCCCTAGCTCTGTCTGTCAACTTTACCTACCAATATTCCTTTGTCAGGTCAATGGTCATAAGGTAGGTCACCCCTCCCAACTTGTCGAGGAGTTTATCCGTCTGGGGCATCGGGTGGGCGTCTGACTTCGTAACTGCATTAAGTCCACGATAGTCTACACAGAAATGAGTCAAGCTATCTGGCCTGGGTACAATGACTATGGGTGAGGCCCAGGGAATGTGGGATCTCTGGATTACCCCTAAATCCAGCATCTCCTTCACTTCCTTCCTAATGTCCTTTTGGACAGCCTCTGACACCCGATATACTGTCTGCCGTGTGGGCATCTGTGTCCCTGTCTCCACATTGTGTGTCGCTAAGTGGGTTAGTGCAGGCTTGGCACTAAACAAGGGGACAAAGTCTGCTAAAACCTCCCTTGCTTTCTGGATCTGGCCTGGGGTCAGCTGGGGAGACAGTTTTACTGCATCCACAGAGGACTCCCACTTACTCTCTTCCGACAAGTCCAGAAGGGGCTCTTCTTCGTCTGTCCGCTCCCCATGACTACATACTGCGAACAGCATGTCAGCCCTATTTGCATATGGCTTCATCATGTTGACATGGTACATCCTTTCTGTCTGTCTATGGTCAGGTAACTCCACAATGTAGTTTACGTCATTTATCTTCCTAACCACTTTGTATGGTCCTGACCACTCAGCTTGCAGCTTGTCTTTCTGGATCGGAATAAGGACCATGACTTCCTGACCCACCATGTACGAGTGAGCTCTGGCTCTGCAATCATACCATACTTTTTGTTTCTGTTGGGCAGCTGCCAGGTTGCTCTGGGCTGTCCCCCTAAGTTCCTTCATCCTTTCCCTAAACCTAAGGATGTAATCCACAAGGGGAGTTCCCTGGGTGGCATGCTTGCCTTCCCAGTCCTCCTGGATCAAGTCTAGGGGCCACATACCTGGCATCCATACAAGAGTTCAAAGGGGGAAAATCCTTTCTACTCTTGGGGAACCTCCCTGTATGCAAACAACAGGTGGGGAAGGTATTTCTCCCAGTCCCTCCCATGCTGTTCAGCAAACACCCAGAGCATTGATTTTAATGTACCATTGAATCTTTCCACAAGTCCATTGGTTTGTGGGTAATACGGTGTTGTGCATCTCTGCACCACCCCACACTTCTCCCATAAACATGTCATCAGGTCCGGCATGAAGTAACCCCCCGATCAGTGATTACCTCCTGCAGAAACCCAACACAGGAGAAAATCTCAAGTAAGGCATCTGCCACTTTGACTGTCCTCAGAGAGGATAGGGCGAATGCATCTGGGTACCGGGAGGCATAATCCACCACAGTCAGGATGAATCTCTTCCCTGAGGAGCTGGGGGTATTTAAAGGACCCACAATATCCATTCCCACCCTCTGGAATGGCTCCTCCACTATGGGCAATGGAATCAGGGGGGCTTGGGTTTTATTGCCCGCCTTCCCTATTTCTTGGCACCGGTGACAAGACCTGCAATACTCCTTCACCTACTGGGTGAAGTTAAGCCAGTAGAAATTCTGGGCCAACCACTGTGTAGTTTGTGCTAGTCCCAGATGACCAGATAAGGGAATTTGATGAGCAACCTTGAGCAACTGCTCACGATATCCCTGGGGAATGACAAGCTGCCTGCCTAGCATCCTTCCCTCTGTCTGTAATGCCTGTGTATACATAAGTCCATTTTCCCAATAAACCTTATGTCTGCTGTCATCTCCCTGTGTTCCATCAGAGTCTGCCCAAACCCTCAGCTTTTCTAAACTAGGGTCAGTCTTCTGAGCAGCTGCAAACTCCTCACACAGTCCCAAGGCGTGGGACAGGTCCACTTCAGTCACTCCTCAGAGTCCTTAGCACTAGCGTCAGGGCCCTCAGAATCACTGTCAATTCCAAACCTCTGACAAGGGGTCACCCCTCAATCTTCGGAGTAACCCTCTGTAGCTATGTGGTTACTTGCTACTGGGGAAATTTCTACCCCCTTTTTATCAGTCTCCCCATCTGGAGACACAGGCTGGGTAACCAGCCTTTCAGTGGTTTCCACACTGGCATCTGTGGGGTTCAGGGAACTACTATTTTCCCTTGCCGCTTGGCTATGGGTAAATGCACGTACCACCCCCTGTTGGAGATTGTTACCCAGGATCACATCCACTGCTAATGTGTTGGCTACAGCCACCCAATGCACAGTTCCCCCTGTTTCACCCCAGTCCAGGAGAACACTAGTGAGTGGCAATGTTTTCTCTTCACCAGAAAATCCTTGTACAGTTACGTATTTATTAGGTATAAGCTGACCAGGCTGTACCAGATTCCCCTTTACCAATGTCAGGGATGCCCCTGTGTCCCTTAACCCCTGCGTCTGTACACCATTTACTATGACTGGGTGCATGTGTTCCCTCATGTTCACTGGCATGCTCTCAGGGACACACAAACAATCCACTTCTTTTCTAGCACCCTGTTGTGTATTATGGCTTGCCTTTTGGTTGCACTGTCTGGCAATATGCCCAGTTTCCTTACACAGCCAACAAGCACTTCTTACTTCAGATAAATCTTTTCATTGAAACCTGGGGCTAACTGGTTTCAGTGGAGGCAGTGAGGGTTTTAGCTGCCCTGAAGGTGCGCTTTTCCCTTTCTGCACTGCCACACTTGCCCCATTCGCTCTCAGAGCAGGTCTGTTCTTGGCATAGTGGTCTGAGAGTACAGCAGCCTCTTGCACTGTTTTTGGATTTCGGTTCTCTAGCCAGGTTTTTTGCTCTGCTAGGCATGCCCAATAAAACTGTTCTAATAAAATCACATTTTCAATTTTATCAACAGAGTTTGCCTCAATTCCTTCCCACCAACGTTTTAAAAACTGACGTTGTTTCATGGCTAGCTTCTCATAGCTCATATCGGGGCTACTCCTGAGCTTACGGAATTTAGCTTTGTATGATTCAGCAGTTAATTCAAACTTTTTAACAGTGCAGCTTTTAACTTGCTGTAATCGTCACTGTCCTCATTGTTCATTTGACCCAATGCATCTCTAGCTTTCCCGGTAAGTAGTGGGGATAGCTGGAAGCTCCAGGACTCTCTAGGAATTGTAGCCTGAATACAAACTTTCTGCTATTAATTTGGAGTTCAATTTGTAACCCAGTCCTGCAGTCCCAGTTAAACCCAAGCCACTTACCTGCCCTGGTGCTACTGGTTAGAGTCATAGCTTCTCCAGTTTGAGTTGCCACTGGCACTCCTCTCTCTTCTCCTCTGCAGCTCACTGGTGCTCATGCTCCTCATGATTTGCCTCCCTCTGTTGTCACTCTGCCTCACGGTCCGCCTCCCTCTGTTCTCGCTCTGCCTCCAGTTCCATCCTGTGCAACTCAATTTGCAGCTTGAGTACCTCTGGATTCAGGATACTGGTGACCTTCCCCTGCTGCTGTGGCCATTCACTGACAGTGGCCCTGATGTCCTTATTGGCTCAAGACCCCTCACTGGCCACTAGTCCCACCACACTTGAGGTCTGGTCCCTTTCAGTCATGGTCTGTGACTCTCTGCTCAGGGTATCTGCTACCATCAGGGCCTCTATGAGGTTCTGCTTTCTGGCTGTCCCCTGGAATAGGATTCCTCTGTCCTCACACAACTGTTTCAAGTGATCTACAGTGTGCCTGCTGTAGTCGGAAGCCATCTTCTTCCCTGACTATGCTAATCTGACTGGCACTTTAGAAAAAAAATATAATGGGTAGGAACTTGACTGTAAGCCAAGGGATATAGTTATGTTTCCTTTTTAAATAAAACACTGCCTTTCTTTTTTTCCAAGTGAGCTGAATGGTCTCAAGCTGACACACTGAACAATGAAGCTTATACCACCAAACTTCTTATGCCACTGCTGCCAACCAATCTGTCACAAACTCACTCAACCAGTCAGCCCTCTACTCCCAAAGTGCCAACCTCTGAGCATATGATTTGTGGACAGTGAACAGTACAAGGTAACCCTCTTGTCTGTTTTGTGAGTTTGAGTCACCTTAGTCTCAAGTTCTGGAAGGATTCAAACTGATAACCTATTGTTAGCCTACCCAATTATCAGGTTCAGATAATTCTGTCTTCGGGGGGCCAGATATCTTTGCCTATGGGCACCTAACCAGGTCTACAAAATGAACCCTTAGAACTCTATGCAAGACTTTAGAGAACTCTATCCATTTTCCAGTTTGATATCAAAATAAGCTCTTGCACAGTGTCAACTATAACCTTTAAAAGCTTCACTTAAATAAAAAGAAATTTCAAGGCACACTAGCAGTTTCCATTTTAAAATATATATCTTTACTTTAAAAATAGGAAAACAGAAAATATTACAGAACAAAATATCCCAACACATACAGCCTTAAAACAAACAGGTAAAAGTGCAGATTCCTACAATACATACATTCATACTGGTCTAATCTAATATATGCTTACTTTCTTTCAGTGCTGTGATGTTTCTCTTCTCTCAGTCAGAAATATGAAAGTTCAGACTGTCAAGGTTCTCTCAGCAGTTAAACACAGTTCTGAGCCTTCCTTCTCTGAGGTCACCAAACTCCGCCTTGGTGTAACAAAATCTGTATTTTTTTATAATACCAAGATGGCCTACTAAGGTATTTAAAAAATAAGAAATGACATAATGCATTTCCTCTTATTATGTTTGACTGGTCAGAACCAGTCATTGCTTTGCTTCACACACCCATCAAAAATCTCTTTGATATAAGTCACTGTATTTAAAGTAAAAGTGTATTTGACTCTTTAATTCCATCTGGCATTGGTTTCTACACATCAAAGGTCTCTGATGAAAAGAGCTGGTTTCATGGAAGGTTATTCATAACACTGGCCAGTGTCCCTTTTCTCAGGACATCTAGTGCAGATCAAAGGATTTTCCTAAGGACGTCATGAATAGCTAATTTCATTTCCTGGGATCAAAGCAAATTGACCAGATAATTGCGCCCCAAATATCTGCAGTTTAGCCATGTCCTGTCCTTTGAACTTATCCCTGGGGGGTTTTAAGTGTCAGTTTCAGCAGCCAGCATTGCCTTTCTCCACAGTCCATCATACATTATCTCTTATATTTACAACAAAAAATTATACAGAGATCAGAACCAGATGTCCAGGTGTGACACCAAGCACTACACAAATCCATTAAATGATATTATAAAATTGGCTTTTAAAATACAAAAATCTGATTGGTTAATAGCCCTCCAGAGCCATGTCCTTATCAGCATTTATCATATGCAACTGCCACTTATCTTCTCCCTATGGCCCCATAACAGCAGCATATCACTGACCTCCGGCCACTATAAACAAAAAAACCTAAGCCAGTAATGCTTCCTGCTATTTTCTGTGAGCCGCCTCCCCCCTCGCTCTCCCAACAGCACTGCCATTAATGCTCCTTGTATCCCTTCACACTAAAAATTACTGCTATTCAAACTCCTCACACAAAACTAAAAATGTGTTTTTATTTTTATTTTGTCTTACAGACATCAGAATGCATCAGTCACCGTGACGGCTGAAACAGGAAGCACTCACGCTAAACAGGCTGCGTATGAGCCGACTTGATTCATGCCGTTTCATTCCCGATCCCTTGCATTCTTGCTCTCCTCAAATATAAAGCACTCAAGGCTTTAAAATAAAAAATGTGACCTGTACTTTACCACAGAAACCTGAGACCAATCTCCAGTCTCTACATTCCTAACGCCTCTTTACCGTGACTGCATAGGGACACACCTGATGCTATTGAACTGACACTGAAGCGGGACTTGAACAAACAATCAAAAATAAACAAAAGTAAAAGAAAAAAATGTTTTCTGCATCTGAGGTCACATAATCAAATTGTACCCAAAGTCTCAAACACTCGCTACAGGGCTTGCTACTCCTCGCTGTAACGCAAACTAAATGGGCAGTCACACTGTGAGTCACTACTCACACATAGATAAACCAATAACTAAGTTAAATGTTCTTTCCTTTTGCAGTGAGGAGGACCTTACATACTCTATCTTTTATTTTTCTACTTTCTATCTCAAATAGTTAGGAAACCCTCTGATGCCAATAAACACCACTTTTAATAGTGGGAATATTTTTTCAATATTTAACCCTCTGAAGCCCCACTTTTATATTTCTGACTTTATTTCTTCTTTTTTAAATACTTGGATGCCCATTTTATAAGCGCAATAACACACTCCAAGGTGTGGGTTATCTCCTGATAAGAGCACGCCCAGGTGCATAAGGCACTCGATGCAACTGCCTCGTGCCTAACAATGCACCTAGGCATGCTCTTATCAGGAGATAACCCACACTTCATCGTGTGTTATTGCTTGTGGAACACATCTGTCAGCGGCTTCATTACTTGCAGTACTAAAGTGATGATATATTTGGCTACTTGCAAGTGTGGCCATTTCTATGTTAGTAAAACAAAAATGAATGTTTAAATTGAGAGTAGGAGATCATGAAAGTGCCAAAGAAGGGGAAGATCTAACTAATTCTCTGGCAATGCATGTGTTTAAAACTAGAAATAGAAAGGAACATATTTTTACATATCTGGGTATTGAAAAACGATTATGTCCAGAAGAGGTGGTGATTAGGATAATCTACTGTTGAAGAGAAAACAGTATTGGATATTTGTCTTTAAGGCAATGGAAGGTAGAGGTCTCAATGGTAGAATTAAGGTGAACCCCTTTCTTAGAGAATAAGAACATGCTTTTGTAGGATTTGTATATACTGTATATGTGAGTTTATATCATGTTAATATATCTATTTTTTCCTCTCTTTTCTTTACACAGATTTGCACCAGCATCCCTCTGTGCTGTTTTGAGTTTTCCATAAACCATGTGCAATCTTTTTTTCTCCCTTTTTCGCATGTCAGGTTTTTTTTTTTTAACTTTATGTATGGTGGAAGAAGAAGCCTGAGCTGGTGAGTCTTTAAAAATTGTGACTCATTGAATGTGTGGCACCTATGAGAATATTTCCTTGTTTTAATAGAGATGCGGGTCTTTTTACATTGATGCAGACTTCAACTTTTATAGCACAGCATTCCTGGGTGTGGCGGCTCCTAGAAAAAATGTTAACTAGTCATATCATACCTGTGCTGTGTGGCCTGCACTGGCTGCTTGTTCAGTGGTGGATCACCTTCAAGGTTAGTTTACTAACCTACAAGACCCTACATGGACAAAGACTGAGTTATCTGCAAAAGCTCCTTTGTCTCTACCATCCGCTCTGTCCACTCTGCTCTGCCGAGGAGGGATTGCTGGAGATTTCCAGGGTCCATTTGAAGACCTCCAGAGCCTGTTCATTTGCTTTTGTGGCTCCTACTCTCTGGAATTCTCTACCTTCTCAGATAAGGAGGTGCCAGACAGTGGAGAGCTTTAAATTAGCTCTGAGAACGCACCTATTTTCTCTTGCCTATATTGATCATTAAGTTATGGAGTTTGTTGTTAAGGGGTTTTAAAATATTTTATGGATTTAATTGTTTGTAAAAGTGCTTTGATATGTTTGAACTGTGCTTCATATAAATAAAGTTTATTATTTTTAGCAATTTCTGTCTCAAGGTTTTGTGAAATGTCTTCTGCCTTTCTTTATTGTTTTAGTGCACATATTTCAAAAGTGATATTGCTGGACAGCTGACAGCTGAGTAGCCCTTTACATCGACACTGAAAATAATTTATAAGACATTACCTCCTGACTTATAGTGTTATATTCCTTTGGTTTCTTCCAAAAACTTTGCTCCTCATCTTAACAAATTTGAATTGAATAGACTAGAATCTTAGTCTAATTTAAAGCAATTGTATGACACAGGTTTATTACTTAGAAATCCTCAATGTAGCACTAGAAATGTAAGAAACCAGTTCTGTGTAACTTTTTTAAGTCAGTTGTCTTTTATGCTGTAACCTAAATTTTGTTTCTGTATGTCCTCAATGTGACAAGGTACCTTTGGAAATGACCCTCTGGCTCAAAGGTTGTAAACCAATGTACAAATAAATAAATAAATAAATATTGAGAATACTGAATGGGCAACTATGCACAACCAGTGTCTTCTGCCACACAGGGGTTCTGATTCCCTCTGACCAGGGGAGTGAAGCTTGAGAAATCCATGGGAATCAGAACCATGAGGTGACAGAACATGTTGGTTAGGCATAAAGTTGCTCATCCTATATTTTTTATAGTGTATAGTACTAATATGTGAAATGTGTCAATTGTGTTTTTTTCTCTCTTTCATAATGAAACTGACTTGTGAAGTCTCTAGAGGTTCCACCACTCTTTCGGTGAAGAAATAGTTCCTCATGGTACCCCTTAGTCTAATCCCTTCCAACCTTATGACATGCCCCTTCGTTCCTGAACATCTCCTTTTCTGAAAGATGCTACCCTCCAGCACCCTATGTATGCCTTTTAGATATTTGAAGGTTCCTATCATATCACCCCTATCTCTTGTCTTCTCGTCTCCTGGGTATATACAGTATATTGAGGTCTCCCAGTCTCTCCTCATATGACTTTTGGTACATGTTCTGCACCATTTTTGTTGCTCTTCTTTACTGCCTTCACTCTGTCTACATCCTTACAGAGATGCGGCCTCCAGAACTGGACACTGTATTCCAAATGAGGCCTCACCAGTGATCTGCACAGTGGCATCACCATCTACTTCCTTCTGCTGGTTATACCTCTACCTATGCACCCCAGCATCCCACTGGCTCTCCCCACAGCCTTGGTACATTGTTTAGCCACCTTTAGGTCATCCAGTATGATTACCCCTAAATCCCTTTCCTGTTTGGTGACCATCAGTCACCAACTGGTTTAAATCCTATCTCACTGGCAGGATCCAATCGGTGAGAATTCTTGATTCCATCTCCCTTCCACTCCCCATCAACACTGGTGTCCCTCAGGGCTCAGTGCTTGGTCCCCTACTCTTCTCCATTTTCCTTAATGATCTTCCTACAGCCTGCTCATCCTCGTCTATCCACATGTAAGCTGACAATACTGTTTTATACAGTTCCAGCAAAAACCCTGCTGCTGTGGAAACCAGCTTACAGCATGACTTCAACAAAGTTCAGCTCTAGTTTGCTTCTCAGCAGCTTTTTCTAAATGCCAAGAAGACAGTCTCAATGACCTTTGGCACCAGGCAGAGACTGTCTAGGCTCCCTGCCCTACCCATCCTGCAGGACATCTCCTCATTTAGATATCTGGGGGTTTGGCTGGAGCAGCACCTCTACTTCTCTTTGCATATCAATGCTATCCTGAAGAAACTGTGCCCTAAGCTTGGTGCTCTGTATAGGAATTGTAGTTGCATCCTGCTGACTGCGAGGCATGAAATTGTCCAGTAGATGATACTCCCCATCTTTTACTACTGTGATGTATTCTATGGTGCTTCTCCCAAATCTTCCCTGACCAAGTTGGACACTCTTTTCAACTCATTATGTTGCTTTGCTCTCAACTCACCTTCCCACTACCATCACTGTGAACTCTATCACTCTCTAACCTTCCTTCCACCATCTCACAGACGCATCTCACACTGTGCCAAACTAACCTCCAAGTTCTGGTTTGGAGTGCTGCCCTCCTATCTCTCATCCTCTCTCTCTCCACTCCACCTCCCCCCACCCACTCGCTCAGCTCTAATGATGCCCACACCTTGACGATCCCTCATTGCTCCACCCTCATCGGTCAGACTGGCTTCACCCATTGGTTCCCTAAAATCTGGAATTCCCTCCCCCCTGAAATATGACACTCCTCCTCCAACTACTCACTTACCTCTGCCTTACACAAATACCTCTCCCTCAGCTGTTCCTGCTTTAACCCTCCTTAATACCAATCCCCAGTTTCTGCCTTCCTACCCTGACCTCCCCCTGGCAGGGTTCTCAACATCCTGAAGGGGGAATCAGGAAATGTCTACCCCTTCTCCTCATATTCAGTTTTTGCCTCTCCCCCTCTCTTCTCCTGCCCTTCTGGGTCACTTGTGTGCACAACCTACCCCATCCTTTTTACTCCAACAGCACTTGTGTATTACCTTGAGCCTGCTCCTGGTACACTCATGCACAATAAATGGTTTTGTTGCATTATTACTGTTTTGTACATTTATATGTTCTTTTGTATGATTTTGGACATGTATTGTAATTTACCCAATATTCTACTACTGTTTATTGTACAATACCTTCTGTTCCAACCAGGTGGGCCATTTTGTCTTTCAATGGGGGGGGGGGTGGCAACAACTGGTTAGAGAGGCTGTGGGGTGGATACAGGTGCTGAAAAACAAGAAAAATAACAATGGCCTGCAATGTGGTGGGGGGGCGACTGCCCCTGCTGCCCCCTAAATGGCACACCTGGTTCCAACTGTTGCATAATCTTACAATGTTGTATTGTTTGTGCTACCCACATACTATTGTAAATTATCATCCTTCACAACCTATGTAACTCCTCCCCCCAGGTCGCACTCTGAGACGAGCAACTTGTTGTTTAGTGTGCCCTCCTGGTGAAACATTTCAATAAATAAATAAATAAAAATAATGCTTGCAGCCTGGGAAATACAATCCTGTATATGGTGGCTTTGATGGCAGAGGCTGACCTGGACATTGTCACTATTACTGAGACATGGTATAATAGGAGCCATGATTGAGATGTAGCTATACCAGGTTATACTCTATTCAGGAAAGACAGGGAGGGTAATAAGGGAGGAGGGGTAGCTCTTTACATCAGGGAGGGCATAAAAGCCACTTTAGTACAGGGACTGCAGGGGGAGGTGGAGGTCCTGTGGGTCCCACTGGAAACAGGCAGTGGCACCACTGTTTGCATGGGTGTGATATACAGACCTCCAGCACAAGGGGAAGAGTTGGACAAGGTTCAAGTGGAAGCCATCCATAAGATGGTGACTAAAGGGGAAGTGCTGCTGGTAGGTGATTTCAATTTGCCAGATATTGATTGGAGCAAACCAGCTGCAGCCTCAGCCAGGAGCAGGGCATACTGGACTCCTTGCTGGGGGCATGCCTCAGGCAGGTAATGCTAGAACCCACCCATGAGGGAGCACTTTTGGACCTGGTACTTACCAACAGGGACAGAATTTCAGATGTCATGGTCGGTGGACAGCTGGGGTCCAGTGATGATAGCACAGTGTGGTATGGTTCAATATGAGTATAGTGGCAGAATCAAGACAGACATAAGTAAGAGCACTGGACTTCAGGAGAACAGGCTTTGCAAAGTTGGAGGTATGTCTCAGGAAAGCCCTAGCAGGGAGGGAGGGAGGACTAGGGGCAGGGCAGTTGAGGAACAGTGGGCCCATCTAAGAGGACCCACAGTGGAAGCAACAAACTTTTGCATTAGGCAAATAAACAAAGGCACGAGAAAAAGAAAACAATTATGGTTCTCAAGGGAAGTGGCTGGGAAGGTAAGAGTGAAAAAATTGGCTTTCAGGAAGTACACAGAAGGAGAACATAGTAGTGTATCTGGTTAAGCAGAAGGAGACAGAGAAGGCAGTCAGGAGTGGAAAGGTGCAAAAGGAGGAAAACATAGCCCAAGCAGGAAAGAAAGGGGATACGACTTTTTACAGGTACATTAGTGAAAGGAGAAAAATGGTATGCCATTGCTTCAGTGAAAATATTACAGAGACTGGTCATTTACAGTGACAAAATGACAGGTTGCTGTAATGGTCGTGCTACAGTGGCTGGACCCCTGGCATGGCTCATCCTGATCTTGTGCCCCATCCCTGAAGCAACTCCACTGTGGAGGTGATTATAATAAAATCTGGGGGATGTGGGGGGCACAGCCCCTGCAGAAAACACACTTGCGTTGCCAATGACACAATGCGCATCATGACCATGGTCAACATTTGTGCTGTCACTGTAAAGCTGGTCCACAGGTTTGCTGTTGAACCGGCTTAGTGGAACTGAGAAAGATAAGGGGTGGAATAAGGGGAAAGATGGAGAGTGTGCAGAAGGGGACTTGGAAATAGCAAAAATCATGAACAAATATTTTTTTTCAGTATTGACAGAAGAGTGGAAAAGTGAGGGACCACAATTTAGTGACAGGAGCCATAAGGGGAGGGAGGTCCATTTATGGAGGAGAGAGTTCTAAAGGAATTCACAAAACTGAAAGTGGGCAAGGTTATGGGACCACATGGGATGTATCCTAGAATATTAAAGGAGCTTATTGAGGTGCTGGCAGCACCACTGGCGGCCCTGTTCAATGAATCGCTGGAAATGAAAGTGGTTCCAGAGGACTGGAGGAGAGTTGATGTAGTCACACTTCACAAAAGCAAGGAGGAGGCTGGAAACTATTGACCAGACAGCCTGACCTTGGTGGTGGGGAAAATAATGGAATTACTGCTAAAGAAAGGATTGTTGAACATCTTCAGTCCAGTGGAGGACAGGAAACTGAAGCATCATGGATTCACAGTGGGAAGGTCATGTCAAACAAATTCAATAGATTTCTTTGACTGGGTGACCAGGGAAGTGGATTGGGGGGAGCAGTGAATGTGGTCTACCTGATCTTCAGCAAGGCCTTTGACACCGTTCCACATAAGAGGCTTGTAAACAAGTTCAGCAGCCTGAGAATGGATCCCAGCGTGGTAAACTAGGTTAGAAATTGGTTTAGGGATAGGACACAGAGGGTTGTGGCAACTGGAGCTCAATCTGAGGAAAGGATGTTTACCGGAAGGGTGCCACAGGAATTTGTTCTGGGGCCAGCCCTATTTAATGTCTTTATAAGTGACATTGCTAACATGCTGGAAGGAAAGGTATGCCTCTTTGCAGATGACACTAAGATATGCAACAGGGTAGACACTCTGGGAGAAAAGGAAAAAATGAAGAGTGACCTAGGTAAACCAGAGGAACGGTCAAGAGTGTGGCAGCTAAGATTCAATGCAAAGAAGTGCAAAATCATGCATATGAGGTACAGGAACCTAGGGGGGAGGCTTTCATGGTGGGGGTGGGGAGATACTCACAGCCATGAAAAAAGAAAGGGATCGGGGGTAATCATATCATTTGAATTAAAGGTGGGCAAACAATGCACCACTGCTGTGGGGAGAGTGAGTGGGCTACTGGTGTGCACAGGAAGAAGTATCACCAGCAGGAGAAAGGAGGTGGTGATGCCACTGTATAGATCATTGGTGAGACCCCATCTGGAGTACTGTGTCCAATTCCGAAGGCCGCATCTCTGTAAGGACATAGGCAGGGTAGAGGCAGTTCAGAGAAGGGCAATAAAAATGGTGCAGGGGCTGCAGTAAAAGTCATATGAGGAGACATTAGAGGACCTCAATATGCATACCACGGAGGAGAGAAGAGAGAGAGAGAGAGAGAGAGAGAGAGGTGATAGGACAGAGACCTTCAAATATCTCAAGGGCATAAATTAGGTACAGGAGGGTAGCATCTTACAGAAAAGGAGAGGTTCTAGAACAAGGGGTTCATGGCAAGAGGCTGGAAAGGGGTAGGCGATGGGGTAACTTGAAGTATTTCTTCACAGAAAGGGTGGTGGATGAATAGAACAGCCTCCTAGTGGAGATGGTGGGGGCTAACTTGGTAGGGGAATTAAAAAATGCATGTGATAGGCATAGGGGAATCCTAGCAATAGGAAAGAGAATAAAGACAGAGATCAAGTAGGGACTGTGGTTTTTGCAGCAGGTAAGAAAAATGAGCAGACTGGGTGGGCCTAGCAGTCTTTATTCACCGTCAATTTCTAGGTTTCTTACCTGTCCTGAATTATTGGGTATATCTCTGAGGATTGCTTGTCTATGACTGAAAATATGAAAGTATAAACACAGTGGCAACATCCTGGGGCAACATTTAAAACTCACCATGTGTGTAAGAATTGTATATTATTGTACCACGTGAGTGTGTCCAGGGTGACAAGTTTATTCAGGTCTTTCTTGCACTCCACAGTATTCCATATTTTGTTTACCTTACTGAAAGAGAAATACTGTATTTCATTTTCCTCTACTTTGTAACATCTGCCTGTAAAAGCCTGGTGCAGGTGTATATTTCCATAATTTTCAGTGGGTTTCTCTGTTTTAGCATGGAACTTGCTGCAATTCATTTTTTATGTTGGCTTGCGCTTGTGCGCCAGCCAACATATTGTAGTAGTAGCAGATTTGGAGGTGCGGTCACTGTGGGTGAACGCAGGGCACTCATCAGTACATGCGTCCCTCATTCCCCAATAAGCCAGCATGCAGGCACCACACCAGCAACACGTAAACTGGCCACCAAATCTAAAAAAAAGTCCACTGCAATGAGAGCCAAGCTCGTCATGCAACAGCGTGCCTTTTCCTGTCAGCATGCCCTGATCCACTTCATTTGCCGATGGGGGAGCCCACTCCCCATTGGCATAATACCCCATCCCTTTCATTTCATGTGTGTGCTGAGGGGGTGCCCAATCCCCTTCGGCATCATGCACCCCTTTCTTTGCTGACAGGGTCCCAATCCCCCATCTGCTTTAGTTCCCCTTCTCAGTTTAATTTGCCAAGGGGAGCCCTCCCGTCGGGCATAATGTCCCTCCCATTTGTTGTGGGTAGCTGAGAGGGGTGCCCAATCCCCAAGGATCTTGTCCCCCTTTGCCTTGGTATGTGCCACATGGGAAGCCCAAATGCCCTGTCAGATACAGCACCCCCCAAAACACTCTTGTGGCAAGCTGGTAGCCCACCTTAGTGTGCCAAATGCCTCTGTAAAAAAAAAAAAAACTGTCCCGCGATGTATTTTTAATTTTTTTTTAACCTGTAAATCAGAAAACGGTCCCTTGTGGTCTGTCCTGCTCCCTCCCTCAACCAGAACCCACCCTCTGCGTACCCCACCTCCCCACACCCCCCTCACCCCGTACTCACCTCCGGAGCCCGGCGCAATAATCTTCGGTGGACCGGGAACATGTCTGCACTCTTCAAAGCCAACTGTGAACTGAAGAAATGCCGGTAAGCTGTATAATGGCATAAATAGGGTTTTTTCTCAACTTTGGTGCATATCTCAGCCATTTTTGGGAATTATGGCACCATATTTTCAACATAGGGTTATTGGGACCCCTCCTCATGAAATCAGTCACTGTCATGGCATTATTCCGTCCCGAAAGGTGATTTTGTGATAACAGTGTGGAATCACCTTTTGAGACCGATTAATGAAATGACAGTGCCACTATTTATGGGGAGGGGGCTCTCAAAAAGCCTATGTTGCAAATTTGGCAACAAAAATCCTAAAAATGGCTGTTTTACGACCGTGCGTTACACAGTTTCCATGCACACTCTTGACTTCATGAATTTGTAATACTTTCACTCCAGATTTTCACCATTGCCATTGTCCCACACCTCCTTATGAACAGTACAGCTGTCATTTTACATCAATCAATCAATCAATCAATCAAAGTCTTTATTTAACCAGGTGATCACCGTTGAGCAAGCTCATTTTCGAGATGGGCCCAGGTTTGTTAACAAGGAACAAGGGACAATATACATGGGATGCAACACACAAGAAAATAGTAATAATACAAATAAAGTGAGATACAATAATACAGAATATACAAAGTATCAGCAGGTATCTTGGCCGAAATGTGTTTTCGCACGTCAGGTGCAGAATAGTGCGGTCGCTGTGTGAAATCAGTTTTCAGGAAAGTTTGACAAAATGACAGTGACACTGTTCATGAGTAGAGGTCCTAAAATGCTGATGCTGAAAATTTGGTGATGAAGGCCCATAAAATGATTGTGTTACAAGCATGTGTTGTGCAGTTTCCATGCACCATTGTAACTTCGCAAATTTGCAATATTTTCATGCCAGATTTTCAACACTGGCATTTTTTCACACCTCCTTATGAACAGTACAGCTGACATTTTACACATCTTGCCCGAAATGTGTTTTCGCACCTGTGGCATACAATGGCATGGTCGCTGTGGGAGATTAACTTTTGGGACAGATTAAGAAAATTACAGTGCCGCTGTTCATGAGGGGAGGTCCCAAAATGCCTATGTTGAAAATGTGGTTTAAAAAAAAACAAAATAATTGGGTTATGGATGTGCGTTGCGCAGTTTCTATGCATGCTCATGACTTCACCAATTTTTCATATTTTCTCTCCAGATTTTCAACGTTGCCATTTTTTTACTCCTCCTCATGAACAATGCAGTTGTCATTTTTCACATCCTGCCCAAAATGTGTTTACATACCTGTGACGCCAAATGGCATAGCCACTGTGCAAAATCACCTTTCGTCTAACAAACTGATACTGCCACTCTTCAGGAGGTGGGGTCACAAAAAGCCCATGGTGATAATTTGTAGTGAAAATACCAACACACACCTATGGCGTTAGGGTTTCCAACTGTTACACCCCACCCTGTAGAGACTGACAGGCGTCAGGGGTGTGACTTGGGATAATCAGCTGTAATGCTCCCACCATTCCACCCCCACACCCACCCTGCAGCCACTGACAGGCATCGAGGTGTGCTTTGGAGTGTTCAGTCACAAAGTTCACCCCATTCTCCTATACTGCACCCACCTCTGCATATTTTCTTATGGAAGGGGGTAAGTATAATGCCCAAGGACCCCAAACCACACCACAACACTTGTCAGTGTCTACAGGTTAGAGTGAGGTAAAATGGCATGAGCATTATAGCTGACGACCCAAAGGCACACCCCAATGCCTGTCAGTCTCTGCAGCGTGGCGATGGGGTTGGCATCAATTCAGTACTTCACTGCTACTCTTATTATGCATCACTAACTCCTGCACTACCAATGCCAATGCCAGGCAGACAACATTCTGCATTGACAAATGCTTGTTGTATTTTGTTAAACTGAAGTGCATTTTTTATGTAAGATGAACATCCCTAGTGAAATAAGCTCTGCCCCAGGATCCATAGGATGGTAGAGTGTTGTTTGCCAGGTATGGTAATAGCTGGAAATGTCAATGACCTCCTTGTTGTCCATAAAACTCACAGAGGAATGCAAGATGAGAGCAGGAACTGGGAACCTTCTCGTGTAATAAATCTCATGGTTTTACAATTGCTGGGGAACAGCTTGTCAGACCATTCTGGGATGTAAAATGTAATACACCAGGATATTGGATGAGTGATGAGCACAGCTAGCAGGCAGCTTGTCAGAACGGGTATTGATGAAGGGTTTCTTTTCTCTTTTACAGCTGGAGATGGAGAGCGGATGAGACTGGTGAATGGAGGCAGTCCCTGTGCTGGGAGAGTGGACATTTATCATGGCAGTCAGTGGGGGACAGTGTGTAAAGCTGGCTGGGACACAGAGGATGCTGCAGTGGTCTGCAAACAGCTGGGATGTGGATCTGTCCTCCGCAGTGCAAAGTTTGGAAATGGGACCGGACCCATCTGGCTGTCTGGTGTTAACTGCCAGGGAAGAGAGGCTACTGTGTGGGAGTGCAAGTCTCCAGGATGGGGCAATCGTTACTGCATTTTAAGGGAGGACAAGAAATACAACTGTTATGCTTGCACTCACAGCCACGATGTGGGAGTCATCTGTTCAGGTAGGGAGTTCAAACTTTATCCACAGCAAACAACCCTGACAGTACAGGGCCCTGGGTCACACACACTGGTAGGCAGATAATAAAGGGGCCTGTCTGGCAGTTCCAGACAGGAACGGTTACTACACATTGTCCTGCTGGCACTAAGGGGCATCATAGGAGCTGTGACATTGATTTGTATTTTTTTATCAAGGCTGAATTATAGAAAATCCAACAGGAGATTACTGAAACTGCAAGAACCCCCATTAAAGCCCACTAAAAGTTCAGAAGCGTGACTTTTCTACTCCCTATCAATCAGTGCTCTGGTCATCAGAGAGACAGAGAGAGAAAGGGATGGGATGGAAACAAGTAGGACAGTTTCTACCCCAACCTACTGAACAACTATATGAAAAAAAGAAACACAAGCCTTCACTCCTGAGGGCAACCTGGGCCTGAGCAAACATACCATGCAGTGTTTGCATCATTTTGTTTTGTTTTTAAAATTGTTTTTTTATTGAATTCTCAAATAGCACAAGACAATACAGACCTTCCAGCTCAGCTATTACCTATTCTGAGAAATGCTCTTTCTGAGTTTTCATCAAAATAATGAAAAAAAAAAAGCACTGTCAGGAAAGCATTTATCAGCCTTGAATGGCAGGCTTATTTTTTTTAAACATACTGAACATAGGCACATATTTAAAAACTATAATAAAGGAATGTTTGGAGGAATCAATAAACTACAGCTTCATAATTTGTAAATGCAAAATTGTTTCCTTTCATTGAGTTTTCATGTCTTTAGTCGAACAGAAGTTATTTTACAGTGAACAGAATATTTTTTGTGTTTGCTTGCAGAAGAAACATGAATGACATTTCAAAGGTGTTTCACTGCCAAGCGAAAAACATCTCATGCTGCCATAAGCTCAGCAGTACAGACCAATGATCACTCGCTCTGGTCATGAGGCTACCACTGCTTGCTGGGTGGAAACTTCGTGTAGTTGACAGGAACAAAGCGCTGCTATGAAAGAACGCGTTGGTCCTTTCATTTGCAAGAAGTCTATCAACAAACAGCTGATCGGCTTTATGACAGTTGTGTAATGCTTTCAAGCCCTTCCTCTCCACTGTTGACATGCGTATACCATGGCCGGTCTGAGGTGGAGAGACATGTTCCTACCTCTGGGCTCCATCACTCAAGGACCATCAGAAGCATACACATAGTGGGCCCAATTCACGCACATTAGAACATGATGCAAGGTGCTTGCATCAACCAGAATGACGCAAGATGCACCCTATGCCAAAATGCAAGCTAGAAAGGATTCACAAATGCACGATGTGCCAATGGTGGAACTGTTGAGTCAAACCCACCTTGTGTCACCGCTGTGTCCTGTCGGCCAGCCCCATGATGCAAGGTGCGTTTCGACATAAGCAAGGCATGCAGGACACAACACTGCTATTCGCAAAGATGCAATCAACCAACCGGAAATAACAAACAACTGTTAGACCAGCCAGAGCTAAACTAAGAGGACTTAGAAAAAGGAAAGACTGATGCAGGGCAGAGTATTACAGGACTGACATACAGGCAGGACTCAGGACTGACATACAGGCAGGACTGCAGCAGAGAGAGGGAGAGAGTGAGAGAGAGACACACCCCTGACAGTGTTTGTGCCAGTGGTCCTATTGGGCATATGACTGTCCATCCGATGCCACAAGAGACATGCCTGCCAGGATGCCCAACAGGGTGGTGATGTGCAGCAGTCACCGGATGATAGGCAGCAGGTACACAGACAGCAACAACACAGACACAGTAGGCATGCCAGGTGTGTGTACCACCCATGCACCTCACACATGGATATTACAGAGGAGCAGTGCATTGTACAGTACTGGATGGGCAAGGCTGCCATCACACAGTTATGCCATGATCTGGATGCTGAAATGAGAAGCAGTATATGTAGAGGTCATGCCATACCAACCAAAGTGAAAGTATGTGCAGTCCTATGTGTATTAGCTAGTGGTGGATACCAGGCACCAAGCAACAACACAGTGGGCATCTCACATCCCTCTGTATCATGGTGCCTGAGTGCATTTGTGGATGCCCTCATATGCAGGTTGCAGCAATACATACATCTACCCACAGATGCCCATGAACAGCTTGCAATCAAGCAGGGATTCTACAATGTTGCAGGATTCCCACATGTGCTGGGTACAATTGACTGCACACACATCGCCATACGGGCACAACTGGATGAACCCAACAACTTTGTGAACCACAAGGAATATCATTCCATGAATATAGATGTGATATGTGACAGCAGATGCTGTATAATGGATGTTGTGGCACAGTATTCTGGATCCACGCATGAGACCTACATATATTAGAACAGCAAAGTGTGCAAGGCATTCCAGAATGGAACTGTGACAGATGGCTGGCTGACAGGGAAGGCACACACAAACACACCAAAAACATGAAGACATGCGCAGTATTTGGACAGAACAGTAATTGTACCCAACCTCCCCCCCCCCACAGGTGACAGCGGATGCCCCCAACAGCCATGGCTGATGGCACCGGTGAGATAGCCACAGAGTGCAGCAGAGCAATGCTATAATGATGCCCATGCAGTGACATGCAGAGTGATAGAGCATACATTTGGCATCCTCAAGATGAGGTTCTATTGTCTCGAGAGATCCAGTGGTGCATTGCAGTATACACCTGAAATAGCATGCAAGATCTTCATTGCATGTTGCCTGCTGCACAACATGGCACTTGACCTCAGAATACCAATGCCAGAGGATGATCAAGCACCCGGTGATGGTGGTGACACTGAGGAGGAGGAGGAGGACGATGAGAGACCCACCATTGAATGGCCATGACGTTCATGTCTGCAACATGCCCTTGCTGGCCAATGCATGCGTGCAAACCTAATAATGTCACACTTTGGCTAAGCAGATAACACCATGTGCAGTGTGAAAGCCCACACGCACTGCAACACCACCATGGTGCCCTGTAGGGCATGTACCGCACCACAGAGGCTGGATGAAGGCCACAAACCTGCATGCATGCCACCCACCACAGGAATCTTTGGCCAGCAATGGCCATGGTGGCAATCTGTAGCTGTGGATGCAGCAGACAACCATGCAGCAATGTGACAGACCGGCGGACCATGGTGGGGGGACCCCACAACATCAGTGCAATGAAACAGCTGTGCAATATGGAGGTGCCACTACCTGGGCCTGCAGATATGCAGTGGCAGCACTGTACACATAGAGCTGCCCGTCGCCAGTGCACACACACCCAGATGGCACATGGCACCATGTCAATATCAACACCATGCTATACGTGTTAATGGGGGCGACATGACTGTGGTACAATGGACTAGTGACATGGGTGGTGGGGAGAGTGGCATGGGACAATGGAATGTGTGTCATGAACAGCAGGCAGTGTAATGCCACTGGCACCGCACCTGTGTCACTATGGGATGCAATGACACAGCTTGGGTGCCATAGTGTGCTATGCGGCCTGTGGTGCTGGTGTTGGTTTATGGGGGATGGGTGGGTGCACAGCGCAAACAGCATGGCCTGGGGAGTACACCTGTGTTGTGGTATGGTGGTGGCAAATCATGGCATGGCAGGGGCATTCACAAGGCAGCCAGCTGTGTGATGTGTCACACATATGGACAGTAGCCAAACAAACACCACACACACACACACACACACACACACACACACCTGTGCTGGAGCCAACATGGGGAAGATGCACAACACGCATGCTGGGGCACCACTGTGAGAAAAACACCGGTGACGCACGTTGCGTTGCATGTGGCATGTCTAATGGTGCCACAGCTGACGCAAGCTGCATTGCCTCATACCAGGTGGCATGCAGCAATATGTGTCAGGGTGGAGGCCGACTGCATCTGACTGGGTGGCGGCCCTGCAAACAGCTGCTGCTTCATAAATTAAACACCTGGTGGCATCCTCTTGCCATCCCAACCACACCTGATGAGGTTGCAGGCCACATGCCATGCGATGCCAGTGATGATGCACCTTGCATTGCATGCATAAGTGTGGCTGTCACACCTTCCATTTCCCATGTTGGAAGCTGCAAGAGCAATCGGTGCATCTGGGCACTACACAGCACATGCAACACCATGTGCTAGGGCAGCAAAGGAACGTGCAACTCCTGCAAAGGCACGTGTAGTAGGCCTATTATCACAGTGCTGCTCCTGCTACACTCGGCAGATACGGGACATTGTAACTTGGGATTACTACCTTTGTAGACTGCAAATCCAGCACAGTGTGAGGAAATACCCCAATGGCATGCTGGAGCAGAGCCCAAAACTTCACACATGATGAGACAGTCCTGCACATCAATCTGGCAGAACAGTGGTCCAGGGTGCTGTAGACAACCCTCCAGTCCCACAGACAGGGAACGGGTGTGGTCCACCACAGCTACCAGGCTCCATGCAGATTAATGGAGCTCAATATGTATACCCTAGAGCAAAGGAGGGACAGAGGTGATTTTGTTAACCAGACAGGTGCACTAGACAAGTGATTCTGCCTATTTTCAGGCACGACCCGGGAGGGGTACACATCAGAAACAACAGATACATAGTGTCCACAACAGAATACAAAACATCTAATAGGAAGCAAAATACAGTTAAACATGACAATTTTGAATACATCCAGAATGATCGAAACATTCAAAAATCTTAAGGGCATTAACAAGGTGAAAGAGTCTAACGTGTTTCATTATTAGAAAAATAGCAGGACAAGAGGACACAGCATGAGATGAGAGGGAGGCCGATTAAGGAGTAATGTGAGAAAATTCTTTTTCACAGAAAGGGTGGTGGATGCATGGAACGGCCTACCTCAGGAAGTGATGGATATGAATACAGTGCAGGGCTTCAAACAGGCATGGGAGAGGCATAAGGGAACAATACAGATGAGTATGAATAGATAGACCATTGACAGAGTACAGGCCTATGGCACATTCATAAGGTAGAAAAAATGGGTAGACTGGATGGGCCTTGCAGTCTTATCTGCCGTCAACTTCTGTGTTTCTATGTTTCATTTATTGTCTAGCATTAGGAGGACCATGAGGCAGGTCAGGCATCATTTGAATGACCTTGCCTGGAGTGAGAGTAGACTCCTGGCACACAGAAGGAAGGTGCAAGATGCAGACATCCAGATGCATGGAGGATGACCAAGACTGGCAGGTATGCATGGTACCATACCTGGTACCGACACAGACCAGAACACAACAATGCTGGCTACATGGATGTGTACTGACATTGGCCTTCTCCCTTATGCCACCACAGGGCAAGGGCACACAGATGGAAGAGAGGAGAGGCCCATGACATGGGCACAGGGCAGACAATCCTCAGCCCAATGCAATGGCCAGCACAGTGCATGGCACACAGGTAAGTGTGGCCTCAGCACGGCATGCATGCAGTATAGTACTGCAATGTGTAGTGGGCATGTAGTAGACGATAGGCAAGAGGGCTGCCCATTGCTCTGTGTATGTGTCTGTGGCTGTACATGGTCCAGTACCGTGCACTAGTCTGCTGTAGGTGTGTGTCTTTGGGCACATGCCACACGTGCACCTGCACACTTTGCAGAGCCGACCTGTGTCTTAAGTCGTGCATACAGGCCACATGTCCCACAGACATGGTCGCATACGCACACACATTGGGACATGGGGGCATGCTGGCTAGTCAGGGACGCACAGTGTATAGTGTGCATTGACAGGGAAGTCACATACATAGTCAACCACGCATGTGTGACTGCACAGTGTTGCACATGCATTGTACCATGGTGACACAGGACACACACAGTGGTACACACAGGGCAATGTACAGCCACAACTTGCTGTACCACACACAGTCACACAGCAGCAGGGTCATCGATGATGGCTGTGCCTGTGTACTAGTGGGGTGGCACATGCACTGTGTACCATGTTGTGAAGGCAATCCATACCCATGCAGTGCAAGGTGCTGTATACTTACGCACATCATGGCATGCCATGTCCTTGGCATGCCTCATGTTGCGTGTGCAGTCTGTGCCACAAATATGGTATGTGGGCTATGCTGTAAGAACTCGCAGTGCATTGCTTCCTCGTCTGTCACATTGTGATGCAGGGGATGCTGCTGGTGTGCAGAGGGAACAGCAGGGCCAGAAGAGGGCCATGCATCACTTGAAGAGAAGTGAAGCACAGGCATATGCAGAGAAGACCTGGCGGATGGAACACTCCAATGCACAGGACACAGCAGCAGGGGCCAAACAACAATGCCAAGGATGTGGCTGGCCTTGAAGAAAAGCAGCAAGTGCCACCAGTGGTGGATCGGTGGGGACAAAGATGAACAGATGGACTCATATGTCACTGTTGACATGACTGGAGTCAGGCACAGTGGAACGTCCTGATGGGGAGGTGTAAGATGACAATGGTGTCGATGAGGGTGGTCCTGGAACCAGGCATGCATTGGATGCTCTTGTTAGGGATGCTGGGCAGTCCACTGTCTGTGATGACGCAATGCACCCCAAGACATTGGTTCCAGTGATGTCACACAGGGAGACAGTCATGAACCTGACCAGTGTCAATTTGCACGTGGCCTTAGCACACACATCAGGCCACTGGTAAGATACCTTCCTATGGTTCAAGATGATATCAGGGACCTGATGGCATACCTTAACTGCACTGGCAGACAGTGACTATCACAGATACAAGCAGCGCACATGCCTGGAGCAGTCTGTGCTACAGCATGTTAATGCCAAGGACAGAGTCTTTTGTGTGGCAGTTTTGTTAGATAGTATGTTGTAAGTTCCAAACCAGTTTCAGTATTGCTGTTGCTTGTTGCACTGCTCTTCATTGTTTAGTAACACTGTTTGCAGAGTACCCTCCTCTTCATATATTGTTTTTTGTGTTGCTTTACATGTTGCACTACATATGGCTTTCTTGTTCAGTTGTGTTTTTGTAATTGATGTGTTTAATATAGTTGTATGCACCGTTCATCCTGTGTCCATGTATTATTAATGTGTGTGCTTGCCCATCACTTGCCCTTGTTGTGTAGCGTGCAGTGTCAGTCAACAGTGGATTTTCTTCCCACAGTGCCATGCACATGCCCCAACATGGGTCGCACAGTGTGGCAACAGACATCGTGTGTCCAGTAGTGCTTGTCGTGGTGCCAACATGCACCACTGTACACAGTAGTGTCACTGTCTGGGCACACTAACAGATCATCACCTTTCACTCAGTGTGGTTTGTTAACTGTAGATGGGATCCTCTTATGCCACTATGGACTAGCCAAACCACCAGTTGACAAGGTGGGACCCCGCGGTTTGGGCCTGCTAGTGCTTTTGCACGTTATGGTGCCACACCTGTGGATGCCAAACTATGATAGGTATGTGTGGTGTCCCATGGTAGAATGCAGTAAGATATTAGCACCCATTACCAGCTTGTTTCCACACCTGTCTGCTGCCAGTGGTGGTGTTGTGTCGGGCGTTGGGTACTGTGTGTGGGTGTACTGCCACTGGGATGTGTGGGACACACTGTGTACATGTGTGGGGTGGGGACGATTGACCAGCAGTGGGCATGCCCTCTGGTGGGGCACCATGTCCTTCACTGTGCCTGCATGTAGTGTTGTGGGGGTTGCAGGTTTTCGAGGGGTGCTGTCACCTATAGTGCCATGGGCTGCTCAACGGCCACATGTGTGCGCAGGGGGATGTTGGCGGTGGGGCCACGACCAGTAGGATGGTTATTTGCATTACTGTAGCTGCAATTGTCAATGGCCAATGGGTGCTGACACAGCAGGCTTGGCCTACTGGCACCTGCATTGTGACATGATACATGTCTGGGTGTGATCCCAATGTGTGTAGTCAACACACAATCAGTGCGGTTGGGTAGGGTTGTTGGCTGCTAGGCCGCAGGTGTGTAGTGCTGTTGGTCCCAGAGGCAGCAGTAGCATGGTGTTACTATCTACTGGCATATTTGGTGGGGGGAGGGTGCACAGTGGCAATGTTGTGGTGTGCTTTCCTGACACAATCATGCATGCTGTTGCAATGCTGGCTTCAAAAGTGTGTGCAATGGCTGTATGGCCATGGCCTACAGGTGGGTTCTACTTTTGGGAATGTGTTTGTCCTGTGCCTGTGCACACTGGATGTATTATCAGTGTTGCATGACATGTTAGTGCCATGCATATGCAGGCCAGTGTTTCCAGAGCAGGCTGTGGGGACGGTCCTGGTATGTGACATGGGGTCAACCTGTCAGCATGGTATGTACATGGTGTGGTGGTGTTCATGATGTGCTGCAAGTTGCAGACATGTATGGTTGTGTTTACCACCTGTGTTTCCATGTCTGGATGGGGGTCATGGACCTGGGTGATGGCCACAGTCCATGGGGCCATGGTACCTGCCTACCGGGTACACGTGGTACATGTTTGTGGCCTTGGGGGGAAAGGGTGCTATGTGTTTGATGTGTGGGTATGCACACCATGACATGGGGGGAAGTGACTATGATCTGGGTTTTCCTATCCCAGCAGCTGTTAATGGCTGTTATGTGCCTTTATTACTATGGTGGGGGATGGGTGTTTTCCTCATCTGGCTTATTCTTTGCGGATGTTTGCTTCTGAGATCCACACGGTGGCTGTGATGTCATGGTGCTACTAGGCGCTACATCTTGTTGGACACCACTGTTCTCAGGTGTCCTGTACTGGCCATCTGTGCACATGCCAGGTTCCTCTGTGACTGTCAAGGTTCCTCCAGCTTTGCTTGTTTGCCTGCAACAGTCCCTGCCACACTGGGGGTGATTTTCTTCTGTCTGGTGCTCATATCATCAAGTGTTTATTGTTTGTGTGTGGATTTTGAATGTTGATTTAGAACATTCACTCTGTGTACTGTGAAGTGTGCTTTGGGAGAGGGGCATATCTATGGTGTTGGTAGATTAACTGGGAGAAAAGGGCAGTCTTTCTATTTTGGTTATATTTTTCTTGTATAACTGTGTTAATGTACACACAATAATATTTTCAGTAATTCTTGACATTTTTTTGCTGATTGTTGTGGTGCAACAGTGTATAATTTCAGTTTGTTTAAAAGATTTGGTTATATTACTAAAGGTTTTCAATTTGCTTCACATTACTTGTAGTATGTGTGTGAATGTGTACGATGCGTACCATCAAATCAGATACATTTTATTGTGCCACAGAGTAATTGCAGCAGTGTGAACCTGCTATCCACTGCACCTGCATGAATTTTTTGTACTGCTTTGTGGTATCTTTACTGGTAGTTGACTGTTACTGTCATGCACTACCCCCCCAACCGGCAAAAGTTATTATTTTCGAGATTTGGATTTGTGACTTGTGAGCACTGGTTAGGTGTTGTTGTTGTGCCTTTGTATCTGCATCTCTTGAGTGCGCAGTGCAGTCTTAATCTGTCTGTGTGTTTGCAGTGCACCATTAATTCTGAGAGACTTTGCATCTCTTGTTACGCTCTCATTTCACTTCATCAGCACTGGGGAATTTTCTGGACACAAGACAGTAGCATTTTGGGGATGCACATTAATTCTGGTGACTGTGTGTGACCACCACGTGCATGACTGACAGTGCCATTAATTCTGGAAGACTTTGCATTTCTTGTTACACTCTCATTGCACTTCATCATCACTAGGGAATTTTCTGGACAAAAGACGGTAGCATTTTGGTGACTGTGTGTGACCACTGCACACATGACTGAGTGCTCCATTAATTCTGGGAGACTTTGAATTTCTTGTTGTGCACTCATTTCACTTCATCAGCTCTGGGAATTTTCTGGACACAAGACAGTAGCATTTTGGGGATGCACATTATTTCTGGTGACTGTGTGTGGGGGGGGCTGCCAATATTGTTGTCATTTCACCTTACTTCACGTTAAGGCAGAATGACAACGCAAAGTAATAATTACAAGGTGAAGTGAGCATTTCATATTGGTCACTCCACATAGCAGAATGACAACGCAAAGTGCCCATTTTACGAGCACTTCGCCGGTGAAATTTAAATTTGCATCTCTAAGTGAGGGTACTTTTCTTCAGAACTAGATCCTAGCAAAGGTCATCCCAATTGCTAAATGAAGTGACCCTACAGATCCCTCTAACAATTGCCCAATGCCTAGTTATCAACAGTCTCCAAAATATTGGAAAGAATTGTCCATGGACAGCTAATTGATTATCTTGAGAAGTATGTGAAGCTGATTAAATTTCAGTCTGACTTTAGGAGGGGCAGGTCCACAGCCACCATGCTCACTAACTATTTAGATCTGGATGCTAACCCTCTTGGGCTGCAAGGTCCATGAGTGCAGTGTATGTGGCCCTGTCAAAAGCATTTGATTGGGTTGATCATAAGATTTTATGGAGTAAACTCAAAGAAATAGGTGTGGCAGATGAACCCTGTCAATGGTTTAGTCCATATTTAGTTAGAAGAACCCAGGTAGTTACAGTAAATGGGTATCAATCTAAAATACTACCCATAACATGAGGGGTGCCCCAAGGATCAATCCTGGGCCCCCTGCTGTTCATCATTTATAAAAACAGTCTACCAGGGTATATGGAGCATTCATGTATTTGGTTATATGCAGATGACACAGTTCTTGTGGCAGAAGGCAGTTGTCCCAAAGAGGTTGAGAACAAATTACAAACTGATTTTTATGGCTGTGGGCAGAGCCTACAGCCATCTTGCTATCTGTAGCTGGAAAATGGAGTATTGTGGAACACATGTTTTGGACTTTTCAACGTATCGTTCCATGCCAACTGAAATAAAATATTAACTTCTTTCTGTTAAGAATGTTGGAGACATAACTCCGAGCTGCTTATCAGATGCCATTAGGAAACTGAAACAGCTTGTTAAATATATGTTAAATATCGGTTGCCTGTCAAACTGAAGATTTGTTTACCCCCTTCAGAATGAAACAAACTACACATTTAAATATTTAGTGTTTATACGGCTTCTTGACACTAGTTTCACTTGGGAATGTATTGTCTTTCAAGAAAGATGTCACCCTTTCCAAGCAAATCTATGATTTACACTGTGATTTAGCCTCTACAGACACTGTCTGATGAGCACTGTCTCAGACATATGCTAGATCTTCAGTGAACTGCTTAGACTAAATACTGTATGTAGCAATCAGCAGACATTTTTACCATGCTTTTTGGGAAAAAAATATATTGCACTACAGCAAACACATACACACACACACACACACACACACACACACACACACACAGTACACACCATCTTTGTGGCCACAACATTCAAAATAAATATTGCATTCTAATATGTTATAAAGAAACTGTTTACGACAGTGAACACAGTGAAGTTCAGTTTAGAGTAAATTTCCTTTAAATATTTCTTATCCTATATCTTGTACAAACACACACACACACACACACACTACTCACCATCCTCATGGCCACAATACTACTGGGAGGCCTGGCTGAGGCTGAGGCACTTATTCTTTCTCACCTCTGTTTGTATGAGTTCTATAAAATATGCACACCACATTCCTATGTGATTGTTACAAGTAAATACGTGTGTTGTCATTGGGTTGTGCATTTGAGAAAGAGTAATGTGCTAGGAAACTGCCCAGGTACAAGTTGTCTCAGTGGCGCAGCTGGTCAGCACAATTGGAATGGTATTCTGGGCAGCCTGGGTTCAAGTCCCAGCAGAGGCACTTATTTTTTCTCACCTCTGTTTGTATGTGTTCCATAAAATATGCACCTCACACTCCTGTATGATTGTTACAATTAAGAAACATTGTTTATGTCAGTGACCACATATAGGATAGTGGATGGGCAACTATGCACAACCAGTGTGTTGTGCCACCAGTGGGTACTGATTCCCTGTGATGTCAAGAGTGAAGAGTGAAGCTTGAGAGGTCCATGGGAATCAGTTCCCCAAGGTGGCACAACACACTGGTTGTGTATAGAGCTGCCCATCCGCTATTCTATATAGTGTATGGGGATCAGTGCCGATTTCGGACACTGCCCTTTGTTTCAGTGAACTGGAGGTTGGGGGGGCACTTGAGGGTTGGTGGTAGGCTCAGATTACTGACAGTGTGCTGCAGATGTTTCTGCAAGTTCAAGTTTAAAAATCAACAACTTTCAGCTTAATTGGATTCGGGAAATCAAGTATGTGGCAGCTTTTCAAGTTGTTTCGCTGCAGTAGTGACATCACTACTTCAGCAGAACAACATAATGATGTCACTACTACAGCAGAACAAGCATATTCCAGGAATGGAATTCCATGCATAACAGCATTCCACCATACACTGTAGTGAAGTTTAGTTTAGAGTAGATTTCCTTTAAATATTTCTTATCCTATATTTTGTATCTTGGACAGCACTGGGAATATGCTACATCACATTGTCATTGGGATCTTCATTTACACATCTTTGCACTGTATTTACTCAGGCTGTCCCAGATTAGATACAATATCTTGTTTTCAGTGGGGTCATGATTCTCCCATTTTGATAATGTATTTCTTCAGAGTAGCCTAGTCCATGGCCCCCATATTCAAAGGAGATGCTCAGTGCATCCTATCAGAAAAGGGAGATGTGCCGTGCAACTTCAACAATGCACTGCAGCACGATATTCAAATGTGTGGGATGCACCTGCTGAAGGGAATGGGCCAGGGTCCATATAAATAGTATGCTGTGCAAGTCGATGGTGCATTCCCATGCACATGCCGTGCTGTGGCATACTCAGTGGGAACGTACCCCTCAAAGCCCAGAGCAGCGCAACCCACAGTTACATAGATACATAGATACATAGACAGTGTCGGCAGATAAGGGCCTATGGCCCACCCAGTCTGCCCATTTAAGTTTGTAAGTTCAGTTTATGTTTTCCAGGAAGTCTGTTGCCCCTTACCCCTGACCTCCAGAATTCCTTTATGTCTATCCCATGCATTCTTAAATCCCGTGATTGTTTCAGCCCCCACCACTTCCTCTGGCAGGGTGTTCCACTTGTCCACCACCCGTTCTGTGAAGAAATTCTTCCTCACGTTTCCTCTGAATCGTCCTCCCTCCAACTTCATCCCATGCCCTCTAGTCCTGGAACATCTTTTTCACTTAAAAATAGTGCATTCCTGCACCCTGTTCATCCCTGTAAGATACTTGTATGTCTCTATCATATCCCCTCTCTCCCTCCTCTCCTCCAGGGAGTACATGTTCAGTGCCTTCAACCTGTCCTCATAGGACTTGTGATGCAATCCATGCACCATCTTTGTTGCCCTCCTCTGAACCTTCTCTACCCTGTCTATGTCCTTACGTAGGTAAGGTCTCCAGAACTGCACAGTGTACTCCAGGTGTGGCCTCACTAGTGTCTGGTATAGTGGAATTATGACCTCCCTTTTCCTGCTGGTGATGCCCTTGCCTATACAACCCAGGATCCTATTTGCTTTACCTGCTGCCTTGTCACGCTGTTTCCCTGCCTTGAGGTTATCAGAGATGATAACCCCAAGATCCCTTTCCTGCTTGGTGCATGCTATATCCTCACCCCCCAACTGATATATTGTGCCAGGGTTTTTGTGCCCCATATGCATTATCTTGCACTTCCTTGCATTGAATTTCAACTGCCAAACCCTGACCATTCTTCAAGTTTCTGCAGGTCCTTCTCATTCTGTCTACACCCTCTGGTGTGTCTACTCTGTTACAGAGCTTTGTGTCATCAGCAAACAGTGAAATTCTGCCTCTATGTCCTGTGCAATGTCACTGATGAAGATATTGAATAGTACCGGTCCCAGCACTGATCCCTGTGGTACACCACTGGTCACTCTTCCCTCTGTGAGTGACAGCCATTTACCACCACCCTCTGTGTCCTGCTGCCCAGCCAGTTACCTACCCACTGCACTACTGTCCTGCCCACACCGTATTCCCAGTTTGTGCAATAGTCTTCTATGTGGCACAGTGTCAAAGGCCTTGCTGAAGTCCAGATAGGCCATGTCCACTGCCCTCCCTGATCCACCTCCCTAGTCACCCAGTCAAAAATTCAATGAGGTTGGTCTGACATGACCTTCCCTGGTGAAACCATGCTGCCTTGGGTCTTGTAGTCCATTGACAACCAGATGTTCCACCAATCTCTCCTTCAGTAGTGCTTCATGATCTTCTCCACTACCGAGGTGAGGCTGACTGGTCTGTAGTTCCGCTTCCTCTTTGTTCCCGCTTTTGTATAAGGGACCATCTGCTATCCTCCAGTCTTTGGGTACCTCCTGTTTCTAGTGATTGGCTAAACAGGATAGCAGAGGTTCAGCCACCACCTCTCTTAGTTCTTTAAGGACCCTGGGTGCACCCCATCTGGCCCATTGCTTTATCAACTCTTATTACTTCCAGTTCCTTCAGGACCCTTTCTCGTGTAAAGGGACTTGTGTCCATTTCTGCACCATTCTCACCCCTTGTACTCCATTCAGACCCATTACCCTCCTCTTCCTTAGTAAAGACTGAGCAGAAATACCTGTTCAATATGTCAGCTTTACTGTTGTCATCCTCCACACAGCCCCCATCCTCCCCTTCAGTCTCACTATCCTCCTTTGCCTTTCTCTTTTCACTTATGTACCTGTAAAGGTTTTGTCCCTCTACCCACTGATTTTGCAATCTGTTCTTCTGTCTGAGCTTTGGCTTCCCTTACTGACCTCCCTGCCTCCCTTTGCTTCTCCTGGTACTTCTCCCTATCCCTTCTGCCTGTGTCTTTTTGTATTGCCTGAATGCAATCTTTTGGCTTTCACTTTCTTTGCTACCTCTTTAGAAAACCATAATGGTCTCCTCTTCCTTTTCCTCTTGCTAACCTGCTTAATACATAATTCTGTTGCTCTTGTAATCCCCATTTAAATACTTCCACTGTTCCTCAACCCCTGATTCCTACCCCATTCCCCTTAATGCCTCTTTCAAGTATCTCCCCATTTTCCCAAAGTTTGCCCCGCTAAAATCCAGGATACGTGTTTTTGTGTGGTTTGGTTCTGCTCTTTCTGTGATTTCAAACCACAGTGACTGGTGGTCACTGCTCCCCAGGTGCTCCCCCACTCTTACCCCCATCACACTGTCCCTGTTTGTGAGCACAAGGTCCAGTATTGCCATCTGCCTTCTGAATAGCTAGCCTAACCAAGACAGTCACCCTCAGGCGGGCTGTGGAAGTGCACCCAGGTACACAGCAGCTTGGCAGCACTGGTGGATAAGGGGTACCCCCACCCACCCCCGATCAATCCAACTCAATCCGTGAAGAGCTTCATAGTGTAGGGCCCCCCAGGACCCACTCCCACCAGAGGAAACCACAATCCATATCCATAGCATAGAGGACCCCCAACCACCACTTTGGTACATAGACAACCATGCTCCCCCCCATACCTGACCTGTTGCAGAGACTGGCACCACCCCTCACACCCTGCTATGGCCAGCTACCGACTGCATTGGATCCGGGCCGGGTACTTGCACTCCAGCATGACCCAAGTGGCTATGCCATACATTGGGGCACTACACAAACTGTGAACCCACCAGTGTATACAGCCATGTGTATGTCCCTGGGAAACCGTAAGAGGGGATTGACATACCGTCAATGCATGCCTTGTCAATGCTGTATCTTCCTGCTGTCATACACTTTCCCTGTTCCCCTGTGTAACTTGCCACCCTCTGGACTGCTGAGGTATCCTGGGTACTATGGGGTGTGGTATCCTGCAATGCCATTCGTAGTGTACACTCAAGGCTATGGATAGTGCATTTGTGGTTCTCCAATTGTACAAACAAATGGAAGGTCAGCTGTAACATGCCTGTTCCGGGACCTGTGTGAGTGAGCACAGCATTGTCTTTCACCTACACAGAACAGTGCAACAGCACTGGGACAATGGATTTGCATGCAAGTGCCTGAGGTGTATGGCAACTGGGTGTTATCACCTGCACACAGCTCGTACCTAAGTATGACACATTCCAGCATCCTACTGCTAGTACTCCGCCACCCAAAAATAAGATGCCATTTCTTCTGTGAACTAGCAAGGCTAAATATATAGCAATCAGCAGGCATATTCTAGGAAACTACATTGGAAAAATTTGTAAAAGGAAGAGCACATTGAAACTGCTTTTCAGCAGATCTGCATTGTGCAAATTCATTAGAAATACTGAGTAAAAGCATCCCAAAAGCTTTCCACAACCATATCAGCTCTGATCAGAGTTTGTTTAGTAATGCAGGAGTGCTTCACTTCTCTGGGACTGGTTGTCAGTAGTAAAAAGACTCAAGTTATGCTGTTTTCTTCAAAATAGTCAAAACAAAGTACGTCCTAAGCTAGAGATAAAGACAAAAGAAGGGAACATTTTAACCCAAACTGTGGCGTACACATATTTAGGGGTTTATTTTGATCAACACTTAACTTCTGACCATCACATTAAGGAACTGACAAGGAAAACAAACGCTCACATTGGGGCAGTCAGATGGATTTCTAATTGTACAACCGAGAATGTGCATTCTATAGTAGCCAATCAATTGATCTTGCCAGTCATAGATTATGGGAGCCATATTTATTGGCATGCTCATAAACCGCAATTAATGAAACTAGACAACCTAAGAGAGACTGGCAAGGTTTGTATTAAAATGTAAGTACAGTACTCATCACAGTGCAATGTATAATGCCCTAAGATGGAGCTCACTTGATCTAAGCAGAAAAGATGTATGAATCAACCAGGTGTGGGGAATACTTAAAAATAACACATTAGAAGACCTAATAGGGAAGTTACAAAAGCAGAATCAAGGTTTGAATTTGAGAAAAAAAGGGGCCAGGAATCTAGTACAGCCCAAAATAACTAATGATTTTAGCAAAATGGCATTACAATATAAAGTTGCTAAACGTTGGAATGCACTCCCTCAACACCTCATAAACCAGGAGATATCACAAACCACTTTTAAAACTGCAATGCGGCAGGAATTAAATTTTCGCTGTGAGTGCAATAGGTAAACAAACCAGACATGAAATATGCACCAAAATGGTTCACAGCGATTGAATTGTATGTATGTATGTATACATCCCTCCTTGTAATATCCATCTGTCTTATGTGTTTTTAGTTTGTTGTGTATTTATACTGTTTATTGTAATCAGATAACAGGTACACCTTGTGAAAAGGGTATATACAGCCCTAATGGTGTTATCACTATAAATAAAATGTTTCCTACTACTTTTACTACCTGCAGTGCAATGCTGAATTCCATGACCATTGTCTGCCTTTCAATGGCATCTGTCTGGTGCTGGACACACAGGTGTATGTCCTGTAGGAGCATGGCTGTGTGTGTTCTGTGGTCTACCCCTTCCTGTATCCCAGTAATCATGGCTGCATGGATGTCCAGCAATGACAGCTGCAGCTGTCCCATGTGTACCATGGTGGCATTGGTGTGGTTGCAAATGCTGTCGTGGATCCCTGCCATTTCATGCTGCGCAGTCTCCTGGGTGGACATGACATCCTGGCAGTATCATGTCAGGTCATCCTCAAGGCCTCTGTCCAGTGGCAGTGGTCTGGTCCCATGTTGTCCTGCATCATCTGCACCGGCAGTGGACCATGTTTCAGTGCCATGTGCTTGCGCCTCACTGCCACTGGCAGCGTATGTGCTGGCTGCCACTCCTGCCCCATGTGTGGCATCACCACTGTCTACATGCTGCTCATTGTCCGATGTGGATGGCTGGTAGAGTGCTGTTGTGCCTGCAGCTGTGGTATCGCCAGGCGTGTTGCTGCTGCTGGATGGCATAGCATTACTGTCACATTCTGTTGCCTGTCCTTGTCCAGCATCATAGTCTGCATCACTCAGGTGACCCTGGCTTGCAGTGCTGTTGCTGTCACTGGACTGTAGTTGTTCCCCATCACTGTCACTCTCTGTGCCTTGCTGTCCCGCCCCATCAGTATCACTGTCAGACACATCATGTTGCACAAGTGCTGTGGTCTGCGTGGCAGTAGCTTGTTCTCCAGGTTGTGATTTTTGGTGTCCATCAGGGTATAGAGACACATGTGTACAGTGATTGGCATTGCTTCCATGTGCTGTGGTATGTGTTCTCAGTGTCCATGCATACATATGTGTGCAGCTAGTGGTAACCTGTGGAGAGGTATGAAACATGCCTTCCATGCATGTGCATGATGGCACCACTCTGCATTTGAGCCCCCAGGCTCAGCCACCCCCTGCCCCCTCCAATGGTGTTACTCTCTATTTTGGGGCCTTCCATTGTCCTTAGCTTGGTGCCCTCTCAGGGCATTGTCCTCCACTGCTACTGTTTGCCTACTGGTGTCACCCACTGCATACATGCTGTGTACTTACCTTGGCCATGTTGCAGCCAGTTCAGGTTTAGCTCTGTGTTCCTCTAGATGCTTTGTATGCTGATCTGGACCAATATGCATTTCTCATGTTTTGCCAGGGGCCGCAGTTGGGTGGGTCCTCCACCTGTTGCCGTGGTTCATCACCTATTGTAGGCATTCTTTTCCTTTGCATGTTGCCTTATGTCATTGTGCCACTTCTGCAGCTACCTCATGCTGCGCTTGCAGGGGGCCACTGCGTTCACCTGCCTGGCTACCTTATCCCATGCCTCCTGCCACTGTGCCCACACAGTAGGAGCTGCACCTGTTGGGTGGCACATACATGTAACATTCCCTGCAGCAAAGTATACCCTGCACCTCTGCAGCGTTCCCCCTCCTGTACACCTACGTTGGCCTCTATTGCATCCAGTAGGATGTCTGTCTCCTGGTCAGTGACTTTTTTTCCCCTAGTATGGCCTGTTTTTTTTCTGGTCCCCTGCCTGGTCTGCTCTCCCTGCATCGGTTCTCCTTGCTGCACCCTCTGTGGATTGGGCATACTTCCATTCCAGTGTCCTGACACTGCATCCACCATTTCAAGCTGCCTACCCCATTTATTGGATGCACCTTGCATCCTTGCATCATACACACTGTGTTGGAGGCAAGGAGGCCTTCTTTCTGAATTCAGCGCATAGCTTGTGTCACAGGCTGATTTGGATGCAAGGTACATTTGATGCACCTTACATCGGACATAGTGCTCCTTTGTCATTCGGGCCCAGTGTGTTCAAAACTACAGTGCAAGAAAAGAAGGGCAACAAAGAAATAAAGATTGATGACTCTAGTAAATTTTTCTTGCCTCCTAATAACTTTTCAGTTACATTAACATTGAAGACAAGATGGCTGCCACACTGGGTAGCTGTCTCTGAGCTCTAGGTTTGTGAGCTCTGTGTTTTGTGCTTCTTAGGCAATTTTTCCCTCTGTCTATTTTGTTTTTAGTGTAGGACTTTTAGATCTTTTGTCAGGGCAAATTTACTGAGCAAGGTTAGCTAAGTCTTGGTAATTCAGATAAGGACTGCTTGGCCCACCTAGTCTGCCCATTTCCCCTACCTAACAGATAAGCTGCAGATCCTAGTTAACCAACAGCCTACTTCCTCCTACCCCCCACTAGAATTGCCTTATATCTGTCCCATGCATTATTGAATTCCCCCACTGATTTTGACTCCACAACCTCCTCAGGAAGGCTGCTGCATGTATCCACAACCCTCTCTGTGAAAAAATACTTCCTTGCATTACCTCTGAGCCATCCCCCAAATCTTCAAATTGTGCCACTTTGTTCTTGCACATCTCTTTTTCTGAAAAATGCTACCATCTTGGACTTTGTTGATTCCCTTGAGGAATTTGAAAGTTTCTATCATGTACCTCCTGTCCCTCCTTTCCTCGAGGGTATACATATTAATCTCCTTTAGTCTGTCTTCTGGTGCAGACCCTGCACCATTTTGGTTGCCCTCCTCTGGACAGCCTCCACCCTGTCTATGTCTTTGCAGAGATGGGGTCTCCAGAACTGCATGCAGTACTCCAGATGGGGTCTCACCAACTGTCTGTACAGAGGGCCAGCAACTTCCTTTGCATCCCAGTATCCCCCAGCCCTCCTTACTGCCTTCTCACATGGCTTGCCCACCTTTAGGTCATTTGATATAACTACCTCTAGGTCCCTTTCCATTTATGTTGTTGTCAATATCTCACCCCCCATTGTGTACTCTGCCCCCGGGGTTTTTGTTTGTCAGGTGCATTACTTTGCACTTTTTTGCATTGAATCTAAGCTGCCATACATTTGACCATTCCTCCAACCTTGCCAAGTCCCTTCTCATCCTTTCCACCCCACCTTGTGTATCAACTCTGTTGCAGATCTTTGTGCCATCTGCAAAGAGACATACTTTTCCTTCCAGTCCCTCTGCAATGTCACTTATAAAGACATTAAAAAGAACCGGACCCAGTACCGAACCCTGCGGTACACCACTAATAACCCCCTTCTCTTTACTGTGGACTCCGTTTACTATTACCCTCTGTGTCCTGTTGTCCAGCCAATGTTTTACCGAGGCTACCACCCTGGGACCCTCTCCCAGGCTGGCTAATGTGTTTATTAATCTTTTGTGTAGGACTGTGTCAAATGCCTTGCTAAAGTCTAGGTATGTCATGTCCACAGCCCATCCCTGGTCTACCACTTTGGTCACCCAGTCAAAGAAATTGATTAGATTCATCTGATATGACTGTCACACTGTGAATCCATGCTGCCTTGGGTCCTGTGCACCACTGGCCTCTAGGTACTTAACAATTCTTTCCTTCAGAAGTGATTCCATCATTTTCCCTATCACTGAGGTTAAACTGACAGGTCTGTAGTTTTCTGTAGTTTCCTGCCAAAGTCTTGTTCCCACTTTTGTGAAGGGAATCACATCTGCCCTCCACCAGTCCTCAGGCACCGCGCCATCCTCCCATGATTTGTTAAAAAGGGTAGTCATCACTAGTTCTCCTCTTAGTTCTTTTAGAATTCTGGGATGAATCCCATCAAGCCCCATTGCTTTGTCCACCTTCAGTTTTAGGAGTTCTTTCAGAACCCTTTCTTCTGTGAAAGGACTGATATCAACCTCCCTATCCAGAGTGCTTCTATTGACTGGATTAGGTACCTCCCCCTTCTCTTCCTTTGTGAATACTGAGCAGAAGGATTCATTTAGTATCCCTGCTTTTTCATTGTCCCTCTCTGCCCACCCACCCTCCTCTTTATTCAGCCTCAGTATCCCTCCCTTTGTCTTCCTTCACTCCCTAATGTACCTATAAAAGGTTTTATCCCCCTTCTTAACTGAGTTTGCTATCTTTTCCTTGGTTTGAACCTTTGCTATTCTGACTACCCTCCCTGCTTCCTTCTGCTTTAACTGGTACTGTTCTCTTTCTTGATCCTTCTGTGTTTCCTTATACTTCCTGAATGCTATCTTTTTCTCCCTAACCTTCGCATCCACCTCTTTTGAGAACCATAGTGTTTTTTCCTTTCATTTTGATTTATTTGCTTCACACAAAGGCTTGTTGCCTCCGTGATGACAGTTTTGGTCTTTCCCCATTGTTGCTCCACCCCTCCTTCTTGCCTGTTTGCTAGTGCTTTTCTGAGGCACTCTCCCATTTTGACAAAATCAGCCCTCCTGAAGGCCAATACCTACACTTTTGTATGGCTTGACTCTGTAGCTGAGTTTATCGTGAACCACACTGTTTTGGTGGTCACTTGTTCCCAGATGGCTACCCACTTCTAGATCTGAGATCCTCTCTCTCTTTCCCCATTTGATGGTACCAGGTCAACGATTGCTCCTTCCCGAGTGGGTTCCAACACTAGCTGTCTGAGGTATGCCCCCTGTAGGGCATCGAGAAAGGCTCTGCTCTTGGATGTGGCTGCAGCAAAGGTGCTTCAGTTAACATCTGGAATATTCAGGTCCCCATCAGCAATATCTCCTCTTTCTCTGCTATCCTAAGGATGCATTCTATCATTTTCTTATCCATTTCCACCCCCTGAGACCGGGGTCTGTATACAACCCAGGTGTGGATTGTGGTGTCATTTCCAGTCTCTAGGGTGACTCACAGTGCCTCCTCTCCTCCCTGTTTACCCTTTAGTTCTGTTGCTTTGATCCCTTACCTTACACAGAGAGCTACTTTTCCTCCTCTTCTACCCTCCTTGTCCCTTCTGTAGATTGGGCTCCCTGGTATGTTGGCATCCCAGTCATGGTTCTCTGTGTACCATGTTTCTGTGACTGCCACGATATCCAGGCATCCCTCTTCCATCAAAGCCACCGGTTCAGGGAGCTTGTTACCTAGACTACCGGCATTGGTACTCATTACCCTCCATTTTTTGATGGCCTAACCCCTTTTTGCCCCATCCCTGTCCTTACTGCCTTTGTCTTAATTTTTTATTTTCCATAAGTCCAAGCTGAAGTTTGCATCTGAACCCTCAATGCACTAACCCACTTCCTACCCTGGTAACCATTGCTCCTGTTACATGCGAAGGTTCATAAACTTTATAAAGCACACTAGGAACATACATAACTTATGACTTGGAAGCATACAGGACCACTATTTATCGTTAGCATTTTTGTACCATCTTATCTTACAGTACCTGATCATTGTCAGTCCGGGCTTATATTACTTCCCTCCTACTGCTGTTACTGTTTCTGACAGTGTGAGTTGGACGGTGCTGAATTTGCTTACCTTTTGAACAAAAGAAGGGTGGTCTCAGTATATCCCCTAGACACTAGACCATGACTGGATGTTCTGCAGCATTCTCAAGTTGACAGACTTCTGCCTGCAGGAGCATTTCCTATCCAGAGGATCTGGTTGGGAGCAGAGCTTGTTTAGCTGAGTGTCTGCTGCAGTCTTTTTCCCTGGGCTGCAGAACGGCTTTAATTTTTCTTCATTGGTCTTTGGCTAGAATTCTACCTCATGCCTACGTAACCTGCTGGTGGGTTTTCTGGTGGCAAGTAAAACTGGGGTTCAAGAATACCTCTCATTTGGATTGAACTACTGTAATACTGTGTTTGGAGATGGTGGTGACAGCACCTTCAATATAGTTTATTCACTGCATTTACATGCAGGAAAGTGAAATTGTTTCTGTTGTATTGCTCTGACTAAAACTCTAAACCAAAAATCAGGCAACCTACAGTACTTTCTCCGTACATCTGAAAGGAGGCCTGCCTAGCCATCACCAGCAGTGCCCTACTATCTCTTCTACTGTATGGTGTCCCAGTACTACATTTGGCTAGAGAATCAATCCTCTCCAGACCAAAATCACTGTATCCCAGGATCAGGCATTTCATGGTTGATGCCCATTTCAGAACCTATCACTGCTCAGCACTAGCAACCCTGAGATGGCCCTCTGAAACTAGGTAGTGCTTTCACTTGTACTGTCTTAGTTTTAAGCTTCTGCAGCCCCTCTCTCTCTCTGCCCAGTCTCTCTGTCATAATCCAATGCAAGCAGTTCACCTGACCTCTGAGATCAGCAGCCTTCCTGATGCTGGACATCCCCAAAGTGCAGCATGCACTTGGAAGGAGATCCTTCATTTTCACTGCCTCATATCTGTGAAACTCCCTGTCCCTAGAGGCACTTGACTGCCAACTTTAGCTCAGTTTTAAAAGAGGCTGAAATCCCTCTCCTGGTCTCTGACCTCCAGTAACTTCTTCCACTGAATTCCTGCTCAAAGTACCTTTGACCTCTTTGTTTTCCTACAACTATGTTTGTACTGTGTGGTAATTTTGCTTGCTCAGTCTCTGTTGATGTTGGTGATATCCCTACCAATGTTAACTAACTCCTGTATTATGATATACTGTACAGTATATCTGTATGAACAATCACTCACCTATTGTATGTAGCCCCTCACCTATTGTATGTAACTTATTCCATGTCACCCCTGAAAAAGGGACATGTGTCTCAGTGGGCTCACCCGGTCATCAAAATTCAAATAAATACATCAATAAATGAGGGCACATCACAGTAGGAAAAGCTGCATTTAAATGCCACAGTTTCCCAGAAAACCAATATTATCCAGTGAACACGTTACTGGGATAGGCTATTGGGGTAATGCTGTGTTTACTGGCTAACTGTTTGCATGTAAACATGGCCCTTGACAGCTTCACTGGCTCACTGTGAGAAAGTGATTCTTTACTGTTTGGAGGTCAGCACTGGGAGCACAGCTGCAGTGAGAGTGCTCCTTACTTTTTTTTTATACTGGGCTATTTGCAGCTTGAGTTTTCTTACTGGTTTTGTATGGGTGATACACTATTTATACATTTAGCCTAATCTGAGACACTCCATATTTACATTTGGCTTACTCCTCTCCTAGTGGCACCAAGAGTGGCCTTTAAACTGTGCCTTCTCTACATTCGTTATAGTTTTTAATTCAGAATTCCGTTCCCTTCTGACTCAGCTTTGGACAGACTTATTGATTTGTTTATATTTTCATCTTTTTACTTTTTATTTTGTTTTATTCCCATTTTTATACTATTTTAAGATAATGATAGAAAGCTTCAGGGGGATGTATGGTTTATATGTATGTGGCGTGAATGGTGTGTGATTGCTGGGGTTTAGTTTTGGTTAGCTTATAATTTATATTGTAGTTACTGTGTGGGTCTTGGGAGGGAGGGTTATTCATTTTGACTGTTGGGAGAGTATCTGCTTAAACTGAATTTGTTTTATTGTGCGTGATTTTGTTATTATGTGCTTACAACCAGTCGAGACCTTTATAATCTACTCATCATTTCAACTAAGAGAATGACCTCCCTTCAGGGGTCCCCCTGCATTGTGCCTGTACCTACGATTAACCACTGTAGGTGGTTCGGAACCTTCCAAGGATAAACAGAATTGTACATACAACAATAATCCAAAGCATCATGGGAAGCATATGCAAATCTCCATGAAGAAATTTGTACTGGCTCAACTTCAAGCAGAATTGCATGTTGTCAAAGAGCCTCACAATGCAACCAGCAAAGGCAGAGAACAGCAGATACATACATGTGTTTTGTCCTCATTTGGACTTATTATTATGACATATCTGTATCCTAGCCTAGATGGACTGAGCCAGCCTTAGAAGGGTCTTACTTGTTTGGGTCATGCAGAAACCACAATAGAGAAGCATCACAATAGACAATAATCCCAGAGCAAATGCCGTGAGACAAGTGCTACCCTGGAAGGGTTTTCACCATACATCCAAATTTCAAATAAAAACACAATTGCACATTCCCTAATAATGCAAAGCATCATGGGAAGAATATTAATCAAGCAAAATTGCATGGTGTCAAACAGCCTCACAATGTAAATAGCAAAGGCTGAGAACAACAGACACATGTTCTATCCTCATTTGGACCCATCAGTGTGCAATATCTGGATCTCAGCCCAGAGGGAGGGAGCCAGCCTTTGAAGGGTCTAACCTGTTGGGTCATGGGGAGTCCACAATAGGAAAGCAACAGAGAAGCACTATGAAAGACAAAAACACCAGAGCAAATGCAGAGGCAAGGTTATCCTGGAAGCATATTGGCCATACAGCTATATTTCAAAGAAAAACACAGTTTGCCCCAATAATGCAAAGCAACATGGGAAGTATATGCATCTGTTCTAGATGCACTCTGAGACTGACAGCATACCCTCTGGAAGATACCAGACCATTTGACTGAGTGGCTGCTAAGGGTGGGCCTGGTACAGGGTGCAGGATCATGCTTGTATACTCCCCCGACTGTAGGCAGAGTTCAGTGCAGGAACTGGAGACTTTCCATGGCTGAGCTGGTGGTGGAGTCATCAAGTCTTTTGGTTTTGGGTGACTTTAATGCTTGCATCAATGATGAAACTTCTCTTTTTGAAATGCACTTTCCCCCTATGTTGTCTTCTCTGGGCTCTCTATACAGGCAGCTGCCACTGGTACCCACAAGCAGAGCCTCACGTTAGATCTGATTTTCTCAGTGGGTCTCGACATTAGTGATGTCAGATTTGACCCAGTCATTTGGTTGCATCATCATGTTTTGCAGTTTCTTTGCAGGGTTTCCCATTTTACTGTCCCTGTGGAGTAGGTTAGCTACCAGTATTTTAAGCCTCAGAGCCTCTTGGCAGTGCTGGACATTGTAGGGATGGGGATGGGCTGTGTGGTGGGAGCTGAGGCAGCTGTGGAGGGTTGTTCTTGGCTTTTGTGACTGTGTTTGACTCCCTAACACCTCTCCCTGTCTGCTCCCTGATTTCCCATTGCAGGTCACTATGGTATGATGTAGATGTGAGGAGGCTAAAGACTAAGAGGGGAGATTAGAGTGCCGCTGGCAGAGGTCCCGCTCAGAGTAGGATAGATTGCCTCTGAGGGCTCACCATGGTGAGCATCAGCAGGCAGTCACTCTGAAAAGTCAGAGTTCCTGACATGAGTGATTGTTTCTGGCAGGAGATGGCTGGTTCATCTCTTCAATACCATTCACAGACTATTGAATCCTGTCTGCCTCCAGTCCTGTTGAGCTTTTTCATTTGACAAATGCAAGTTTAAACAGTTCCTTCTAGACAAGGTTTCCTCCATTCAGGCTGGGATATCTGCAGCTGGTCTACCCAAACATTGATTGACAGAGGCACTCTGTTTTTCTAGGATGAGTTTCAGTCAGTAGGTGTGGATGATGTTTTTTTGGGTGGTTTCCAACCTGCATCCCACCTTCTGTGTGTTGGACCCTGGGCCGACCCAACTTCTGTTAGAGTGCTGGGTTTGCTCATTTCAGCTGTGGTAGAGATTATAAAGTGTTCCCTTGGGGATGGTGGTTTCCTTGCTGCCCTAAAAAGGGCTGTAGTGAGACCTTACTTCAAAAAGTCCTCTTTGGATCCTGATGATCGCTCCAGTTACAGGTCTGTCTTGAACCATCCCATTCTAGGGAAGTTTATCAACAAGGTGATGATGGTGCAGAAGGAATAAACCTTGAAGAATATAACATCTATGAGCCATTCTAGTCTGGTTTTCATTCTTGTCATAGTATGCAGACTGCACTAGTCAGGGTGCATCATGATCTCCTCCAAGCACAGGATAGCAAATGACATTCTATTCTTATCCTACAATACCTCTCTTTGGCCTTCAACACAGTGGATAATGGCATGCTGTTGGCTCATCAGAAGCACCATATAGGACTTTCAGAAATGGTGCTGCATTGGTTTTAGTACTACCTGTTTGGCAGTGTGCAGCAGGTAACATTAGGTTCATGTACATCAAACACTAATGCACTCTGCTGTGGTGCTCCGTAGGGGTTGATTTCTGCCTTCACATTATTCACTGCGCATATGTTGCTGTTGGGGAAATCATGAAACACTATGGCCTGGGTTTTCATTGATATGCCAATGATACCCAGCTGTGTGTTTCTTCTGCCCCTGGTGACAATGCAGTAATACTGGAACTAAATGAGAGTCTTAGAGAAGTCTGGTACTGCATGGCAACCAGCCACCTCAGATTAAATCCCTCACAAATGGAGGTTTAAGTTTTTAAGTTTTATTGTTTGATGGTTCTTGTCATTACAATATTAGAAAAGGAAAAAACAGAAAACAATTAAACAGGACAATACAGGCAGTGAAATACTAAAACACAGCATTAAATATCAAGCAGGAGTTGGTCTAGTGGTGTGGAGGGCTGAGGCATCCATGCCTTACCTCCTACTACGCTGGCGACCTGGGCTCATGGCATGAGTGGGTTGTTGGGGGCCAGCCGGGGAGGAGGAGAATCAAGCATCCTCAGTTCAGCTCCTCCTCTGAGAAGGGGGGGATGCAACAGTCACTGTTAACCTGGCCCCTAGAGGAGGCTGAGGCTGGCACACTGATGCTGCTAAGACTGTGGGTAGAGGCAGGGCAGATGCCATAAGTGCCACATATGGGAGTGTGCTCAGCACCATCATTGGGGACCTTGAATGCCCCTCTCTGCAGGGGGAAAAAAGCAGGAAAAATTTCAGTGGTTGGATGAGTGTTCAAGCCTGCAGGCCCTGCCTCCAACTAGTCAGATCAACAAAATGGACCCTTAAGTGGTGGGGGTGAGCTCTCCCCCACTGACCCTGCCAGAAGGGGTAAGTCCTGGGGGAAGAAGCTGGTACCGACAGACATCAGGGAACGGGGCTGGAGTGCCCACATGATTGAGTTCCACCAGGAAAGAAATAGTTACTAAAAAAATATATCAGGCAACAGTTGAACATATACACCCCATTAGTCTATCCATATCTATCAAACTTCATCACATAGAGGTATTTCAGCATTACTTAATCTTCATATAGGCTAATGTTTCTTTATAAAATGATTTTGTTATCATCTTTAAACTGGACTTTCTATACTTGCCATGATTTATTATAAGACAAAGAACCTTAGTGTGCAAGCACTGAGGCAATGGTTACCCCAAAGGACAGTGGCCGGGAAGCCAAGTTTCAAAGACGGACAAAATCACAGATACCCCCATAATGCAAAGCACCACAGTATTTAAGAATATAACATCATCAGTATTCAACTTTAAGCAGAAATGCATGGTACCAAAAGGTCTCTCACACAGTCTGCAAAGGGTGCTAACAAAAGACACATATACATGTTTTGTCATACCAGGACTCATTAGTCTGCCTCATCTGTTTGACACCCCAGTGGAATGAACCAGCTATTCTAAGATGGTCTACCTGGGTTATGTTGTGGTGAACCCAGTAAAACCAAAAAACAAGCTAAAAGACAAAGAACTTTTGTATTCAAGTACTGAGGCAATGGTTACCCCAAAGGGCACTGGCTGAGAAGCCAAGTTTCAAAGAAATACAAGATCACACATACCCCCATAATGAAAAGCACCATGGGCTGTATATGCGAATCACCACAGTGTATTATGCCGGTTCAACTTTGAGCAGAAATGCATGGTACCAAAAGGTGTCTCACACAGTCTATAAATGGTGCTAACAGAAAACACATACATGTGTTTCGTCCTACCAAGACTCATCAGTATGCCTCATCTGTTTGACACCCCAGTAGAATGAACCAGCTACCCTAAGATGGTCTATCTGGGTTATGTTGTGGTGAACCCAATAAAAACAAAAAAACAAGCTAAAAGACAAAGATCCTCAGTGTGCAAGCACTGAGGCAATGGTTACCTCAAACGGTACTGGCTGGGAAGCCAAATTTCAAAGAAATACAAAATCACACATACCCACATAATGATTTATTATAGCGGCACAGTAGTGCAGCTGTAGTTAGGGTTAGTGTGAGTATTTAATGTTAAAGGGCAATTTTTGTAGGTTAATAACTTTGTGCAGGTTCAACAGATCTGCTTGAAATTTTGCATGCATCACTGGGAGGGATTGGTCTATTGATATGCCAAATTTGGTTTGAATCCCTAATGTGGTTTCTGAGATAGAATGCTGAAAATAAGAGATTTTTATGTACAACAAGGCTGACATTTTCAGGGTAGAAAACTGTGGCCTCACAGATGTGCCTTTTGAAAGTTTGATGGAAACATATTAATCTGTTCCAAAGTCATGAAATGTTCTTTTTCACATGATTTCCTGTGGGGAAAAAATACCCTATATACTCATGTATAAGCCGAGATTTTTGTACCAAGTCAGCATTTCAGATTAGGGAGTCTTGGCTTATACGTGGGTCAGTCATTATGGCACAGTAATAGTAAGGGTTGGGTGCAATTGGTCAGCATTGCCAGCTAAAGAGAGGAGTCTTCTTTAAAAAAAGAAATGGGAAAGGGAATGGATGCCGGGTGGAATGGATGCCAGAAGGATTGTGGCAGTGAACAGCAGTGCAGAGTGCCCCAATGACAGAGCTGATCAAAAAAAGAGAGAAAACAGGATGGAAAGGGAATGGAAAGGAGATTAGGTATAGAGGGTGACAAATTGCTCAGCAGGAATATTGCAGGTGCTTGCCGGCATTACAAACTGTGAGGGTCTTTGTCATTTGACATCACCAGCAAATCACCTGGATGATGGGAAGCACAGCAGACAGGGGATATGGGGCTGAGAGGAAGGGGGTTGGTGAAAAGGGAAAAGGGCTGGTGGGTTGTTGAGTGACTGGTGGTAAACAAAACAAAAACAAGCATTTGTAAATGCCTAATGTTGATTGCATTAGTCTGTTGAGCTCGCTCACTGCTCCTCTGTCAGTCGCTCAGTCTGTTTCTCCTGGTGCTGCGGGCTGCTCTTTTGTACTTGGCTCCTGCCTGCATTGGCACCTTGTTCTGCCCACTAAGAAATCTACAGCTGTCCCGACAGAGCTCTGTTGAGGTGGCTCACTCCCCCTCTCTCACTCGCTCATTCTGTTTCTCCTGGCACTGCAGACTGCCCTTTTGTACTGGGCTCCTGCCTCTGTTGGTGGCTTTTTCTGACCACAAAGAAATCTGCAGCAGTCCTGACACAGGTCAGTTGAGCCTGCTGACTCCCCCTCTCTCACTCACTTGTTCTGTTTCTGCTGGCTGGCCTTTTGTACCGGGCTCCTGCCTGCATTGCCGCCTTTTTCTGCCAACAAAGAAATCAGCAGCAGTCCCAACAGAGCTCCATTGAGGTTGCTCAGTCCCTCTGTGTAACTCACTCATTCTGTTTCTCCTGGCACTGCAGGCTGCCCTTTTGTTCTGGGCTCCTGCCTCTGTTGGTACCTTTTTCTGCCCTCAAAGAAATCTGCAACAGTCCCGACAAAGCTCTGTTGAGCTCGCTCACTCCGCCTCTGTCACTCGCTCATTGTGTTTCTCCCGGCGCTGCAGGCTGCCCTTTTGTACTGGGCTCCTGCCTGCATTGGCACCTTTTTCTGCCCACAAAGAAATCCACAGCTGTCCCAACAGAGCTCTGTTGAGGTCGTTCACTCCCCCTGTGTCACTCACTCATTCTGTTTCTCTTGGTGCTGCAGGCTGCCCTTTTGTACTGGGCTCCTGCCTCTGTTGGCACCTTTTTCTGCCCACAAAGAAATCTGCAGCAGTCCCGACAAAGCTCCGTTGAGCTCTCTCACTCCCCTTCTCTCATTCTCTCATTCCATTTCTGCCTGCGCTGTAGGCTGCCCTTTTCTATTGGGCTCCTACCTGCGTTGCCGCCTTCTTCTGCCCACAAAGAAATTTGTAGCAGTTACAATAGAGCTCCATTGAACTCGCTCACTCCCCCTCTCTCACTCGCTCATTCTGGTTTTCCCACCACTTCAGGCTGTCCTTTTGTACTGGGCCCCTGCATGCATTGCTGCCTTTTTCTGCCCACAGATAAATCTGCAACAGTCCCAACAGACCTCCGTTGAGCTCACTCACTCCCCCTCCTTCACTCACTCGTTCTGTGTCTCGTGCCGCTGCAGGATGCCTTTTGTACTGGGCTCCTGCCTGCATTGGTGGCTTGTTCTGACCAGAAAGGAATCTGAACCAGTCCCAACACAGCTCCATTGAGCTCTCTCATTCCCCCTCTCTCACTCATTCATTCCGTTTCTGCTGGCACTGCAAGCTGGCCTTTTTGTACTGGGCTCCTGCCAGCGTTGCTGCATTTTCTGCCCACAAAGAAATCCACAGCAGTCACAATACAGCTCAGTTGAGCTCGCTCACTACCGCTCTGTCACTCACTCATTCTGTTTCTCTTGGCGCTACAGGCTGCACTTGTGTACAGGGCTCCTGGCTGCATTGGCACCTTTGTCTGTCCACAAAGAAATCCACAGCAGTCCTGACAGAGCTCTATTGAGGTTGCTCAGTCTCCCTCTGTCATGCACTCATTCTGTTTGTCCTGGTGCTATAAGTGGCCCCTTTTCTACTGGGCCCCTGCCTGCATTGACTCCTTCTTCTGCCCACAAAGAAATTCTCAGCAGTCCTGACAGCGCTCCAGTGAGTTCACTCACTCCCCCTCCCTCACTCACTCTCTCGTTCTGTTTCTTCCAGTACTGCAGACTGCCCTTTTGTACTGGGCTGTTGCGTTGGGGCCTTTTTCTGCCCACAAACAAATCCGCAGCAGTCCCGACACAGCTCAGTTGAGCTCGGTCACTCCCCCCTCTCACTCATTCGATCTTAATCTGTCCCAAACACTGATTTCCCACAGTGACCGTGCTATTCTCTGGCAGGAGTGCAAAAACATATTTTAGCCTGGATGTGAAAAATGACAGCTGTACTGTTCATAAAGAGGTGTGAAAAAATGCCATTGTTGAAAATGTGGCATGAAAATATTACAAATTTGCGAAGTTACAAGGGTGCGTGGAAACAGTTCAATGCAAGCTTGTAACACAGTCATGTTATGGAGGTTCGTCACCAAATTTTCAACATAGGAATTTTAGGACCTCTGCTCATGAACAGTGCCATTGCCATTTTCTTAATCTGTCCTGAACACTGATTTCCCACAGCGACCGTGTTATTCTGTTCCACAACTGTGAAACCACATTTCAGTCAGGATGTGAAAAATGACAGCTATACTGCTCATAAGGAGGTGTGAAAAAATTCCACTGTTGAAAACCTGGCATGACAATATTACAAATCTGCGAAGTTACAAGGGTGTGCGGAAAGTGTGCAATGCACACTTGTAACACAGTCATTTGATGGGCTATCATCACCAAATTTTCAACATAGGCATTTTAGGACCTCTGCTCATAAATAGTATCACTGTCATTTTCTTAATCTGTCCTGGACAGTGATTTCCCACAGCGACCACTCTATTCTGCGCCGGACGTGCAAAAACACATTTCGGCCAGGATGGGAAAAATGACAGCTACACTGTTCATAAGTAGGTGTGTGAAAATGGCAATGTTTAAAATCTGGAGTGAAAATATTATAAATTCATGAAGTTACGAGCGTGCGTGCAAACTGTGCAACACACGCTGCATTAACACCTCATTATATGGAGTATCGTTACCAAATTTTCAACATAGACATTTTAGGACCGCTACTCACGAATAGTGTCACTGTCATTTTCTTAATCTGTCCTGAACACTGATTTCCCACAGCGACAATGCTATTCTGCACCGGAAGTGCGAAAACACATTTCGGCCAGGATGTGAACAATGACAGCTGTACTGTACAAGGAGGTGTGAAAAAATGCCAGTGTTGAAAATCTGGCACGAAAATATTGCAAATTCACGAAGTTATGAGCATGCGTAGCATCTGTGCAGTGCACTCTCGTAAAACAGTCATTTTTTGAATTTTTGCCACCAAATTTGCAGCATAAGCTTTTTGAGAGCCCACCTCAAGAACAATGGTACTGTCGTTTCATTAATCAGCCCCAAAAGGCGATTCTGCGCAGTGACCACAAAATCACCTTTTGGGGCTGTTTAACGCCATGACAGTTTAAGAATTCATGAGGAGGGGTCCCAAAACCCCCATGTTGAAAATTTGGTGCCAAAATTCCAAAGAATTACTGAGATATGCATTAAAGTTGACAAAACCCTATTTATTCCATTATACAGCTTACCGGCATTTCCTCAGTTCGCAGTCGGCTTGGCAGAGTGCAGACGTGTTCCCGGTCCACGGAAGATCGTTGCACCAAGCTCCGGAGGTAAGTATGGGATGAGGGGGTGTGGGGAGGCAGAGTGCGCGGTGGGTGGGCGTGGGTTGTTGGAGGGGCCTGGGCAACCTCCGATGGACAGTTCCTTTTTCAGGGTAAAAACAAAATCACGTCATGAGGACAGTTTATTTTTTCACAGGGGCATGTGGCATGCTGGGGTTGGCTCCCAGCATGCCAGCCTCTTTCATTGGGGCCAGCAGTAGCCGATGGGGATTGGGCACCCCGTTGTACACTAACAAAAGGAAGGGGGTCAGATTATGCGATGAGGTTGGGCACCCGTCGGCCGACAATGAGCGGGGGGTTACAGAATGCTGACAGGGTGGGCTCCCCATCAGCAAAATGAACAGTGGGGGCACCGAAGCCGACACAGATTGGGGCTCCCATTGGAAAATAAACACGGTGGGGGGGTTATATTGTTTGTGAACATGGCGGCAAGCTGCCGCCATGTTCTCAAACAATATCAGGGTTTGGAAGTTCTGCATTGCAATGTCGGGTCGCTCCCTCATTGCAGTGGATGGCTGATGCTGCAATGACGAGGCAGCCCCTGATTGCAGCGGCGAAATTGTCAGAAGTTGGTGCAAAGGTTCCAAACCTGTGTCACCAGCAGCATGCAATGGCATTGGGGAAAGCTGGACAAGCCTTTGCAGGCTGTGGGGGCATTGGCCTCAACAGTGCCATGCTTCCACAACCTGCTTCTGAGCAAGCTGTCCCAATATGTTTCTTGCGCTGCATGCAATCAACACAAAAATGAGCTGAGACACCACACCGAGACTCCACACTTACTGAAACAACCCTCAGCAGTACACAATGGTGGGTGAGATACTAACAACAACAAAAATGGAAAGGGACCTGGGGGTTGTCATATCAGATGACCTAAAGGTGGGCAAGCAATGTGAGAGGGCAGCAAGGAGTGCTGGGGGGATACTGGGATGCATAGGGAGAAGCATAACCAGTAGAAAACAGGAAGTTATTATCCCTCTGTACAGACAGCTGGTGAGACCACATCTGGAGTACTGCATGCAGTTCTGGAGACCCAATCTCCGCAAAGACATAGACAGGATGGAAGCTGTCCAGAGGAGGGCAACTAAAATGGTGCAGGGTCTGCACCAGAAGTCGTATGAAGAGAGAGACTTAAGTAGCATAATATGTATAGCCTCGAGGAAAGAAGGGAGAGGGGGGACATGATAGAAACTTTCAAGTACCTCAAGGGAATCAACAAAGTCCAAGAGGGTAGCATCTTTCAAAAAAGAGGTGTGCAAGAACAAGGGGGCACAATTTAAAGATGGAGGGGTGGCTCAGAGGTAATTTGAGGAAGTATTTTTTCACAGAGAGGGTAGTGGATGCATGGAACGGCCTTCCGGAGGAGGTTGTGGAGTCAGAAACAGTGATGGAATTCAAGCATGCATGGGACAGTCATAAGGCAATTCTAGGGGGTGGGGATGGGAAGAAGTAGGCTGCTGGTTAAATAGGATCTGCAGCTTATCTATTAGGTAGGGAAATGGGCAGACTGGGTGGGCCAAGCGGTCTTTATCTGCCATCAAATTCTATGTTTCTATGTTTCTACTCCCTTGCCTGAGCTTGATGTAGATATTCAGTTGTAAAACTTGACATCGACTTATGCGTGGGTTACTGCATTTTTTTGTGAAATCAATGCAGCATTTTGGGCTTATACGTGGATTGGCTTATATGCGAATATATGTGGTAGATGTCCCTTGAGGCAGACGATTCTAGTTTGATGCAGAATCCTGCAATAAACTGCCATGTTAGATTCAGAATGATGATGGTTATTTTACTGTTATATTGTCTTTTGAATGTAATATTGTCTCTTGAGTTGTCTTGCCAGCTGTTATCGTACACTGTACGCTATATCTATTTTCCATACCCCCCTACCCCCAGAATGTATTTGGGATCAAGCAGCAGCCTGCTCAGCATGCCTTCCTGGTAAAACTCTTAAATAAATAAATAAACAAATAAATAATCCAGCACTGAAGTAGCATTTTACGATGCAGAGTCCTGTATCGAGCTGCCATGTTGCAATGCAAAATCCTGTATCAAACTGTCATTTTTCCAGGCGTACCCCTTTGTAATTGCTGTTTCCCCAAATTGGGGTGCGCAATCCCCATGTTGGCATTTCTTTAACCCTCCATTACTGTGGCACACTGGGGAGACCACCCCCAGTACACCAAAAGCATTAACTTTCTGATAACTTTCTGTTGTTTCCAACACTGGGATGCCCACCCCCCGATGTCGGATGTCCCTCCCCACCACCCCACAGCTCATTCTTATTATTCTTTGCTGACATCAGGATGCCCAATCCCCATGTCGGGATTTATTTCTCCCTCTATTACTGTAGCACACTGGGGAGACTACTCCCAATGTGCCAAAAACCTTTACTTTTTTTCAGTGTTGTTTCTGACACTGGGAAGCCCACACCTGTTGTTGAATGCCCCCCCAGTCCATTCTAATATTAATAGTGTCCACTGACATCAAGGTGCCCAATCCTCATGTTGACATTATGAACCCCCCCAGAACTATGTGATACTGGGGAGCCCACTCCCAGTGTCCAAAAACCCCTCCCCCACCAAACTCTACCATTGTAACTGCATCCCCCACCCTCCACACACAGACAATCATCAGGGTGAGCCTTAGGGTCATATGCCCCACCCCACCCAATCCTACCATCACAATACCACCCCTACCCTCTACACACCAACAAGTGCCAGGGTGTGCCTTAGGGTCATGGACTCTAACGCTCACCCCATTTCATATGTAAGGAACCTGACATGGTACAGTACAGGAGAATGGGGTGTGTGTTAGGGTCCATGACCCTAAGGCACAACCTGATGCTTGTTTGCTTGTGGAGGGTGAGGAGTGCAGTTACAATGGTAGGGTTTGGTGGGGGAAGGGTATAACAGCTGTAAACCCTAACATCCAATTTCCTGACCTCCATACATACAAACGTACGAAGAAGCCAGCAGAAGGCCATTTGGTCTATCAAGTCTGCTCGTATTGCAGGATCCACAGCTTGAGCTAATGTCCCTGCCCTCCCTCCTCCCACTCCTCCCATCCTCCCTACCCGTGATTCTTACTTTCCCCCTATGCCTATCCCAGCCCCTCTTAAAGCTGCCCACTGTCTTTGACCTGTATCACTTTGGTTGAAGATCTATGTCTAGAACCCTAACTTTGTTTTAAACAAAGTTTTTGTTAATTAATATAATATATTGCCAGTGAAACTTCATTTAAGTTTCATTTAATTATTCCTACCTGTACAGTACTACTTCCCTTGGATCTTGCTCACCATAATGTATTGGCCCTGCCTCACACTTTGCCTGTGCCTATCCCCACTAGCAGTGCACTTGCCCACTTACCCATCTGCTACTTGGCACTGTGCCCTGGCACCCCTCCCTCCCCTTGCTTCTGAACCTGCTCTCTTGCCCCTTGGGACCTCTGTGTGTCTCGGTCCTCCCTGCCTTCCCCCTAGCTTCCTCCTCACCTCAGGCACATCTGGGTGTCTTCTTATTCTTGCCTTCCTTCCTGTACCACCCTGCCCACCCTCTTCTCCCTAACCTCCCTCCCCCTCATGTCAGTCATAGGAAAACCTCTCACCATCTCCCAGCCAGAGTGTTAGTCATGCTACTACTCCTGTCAGGGAACATTCATCCAAACCCTGGCCCAGTTCCCAGGAGCTCCCTGACTAGCACCACAGGCCTATGCTTGGTCTCCATGAATATCTGTAGCCTCCTAAAAAAGTTTGACTCACTACAATGCCTGGTCACATCAATTAACCCTGATGTCATTGCTCTGGTTGAGACTTGGCTGTCGAAATCCTCTCCTGACTCCCTAGTCTCCCTTCCTGGTTTCACCCTCTTCCGGTCTGACCGTTTTAGGAGACGGGGTGGTGGCTGCACTATTTATGTCAAGGAATCTCTCCCCATACTAGCCCTGCCTCCTACCATCCTTGACTCCAGGGTCCAGGCGCTTATGCTGAAACTAACCCCTGACCCTTTAAAGGGGCCCCTTTATCTGACTATTGCATACGTGCCCCCCAGGGACCAAATGCAGGCCATTGCCACTCTTACAGAATACCTTTCCTCACTACCTCCTTTCGCTGATCAAATTCTGGTGGGTGACTTAAATGTCAACTGGCTCAGCCCCTCCTCCTCCTCTACCCGTGACTCCTCTTCTGCAATAGACCTAACACAACTAGTTAAAGTCAAAGTCAAAGTCAATTTTATTTAAAAAGACGCCCAATCTCAAAGGCTCTGGGCGCTTCACAAAAACTGTACAGTATGTCATACCATATACATTACGTTAAAATATAGTACACATAAAAACTTAATCCCCAAAAGCCTGCATAAATAAAAAGATCTTCAGACGACTCTTAAAGGCCTCTATAGTGGGGGCCTCTCTCACTTGGAACGGCAACGAGTTCCAGAAAGCTGGAGCAGCAACTCCAAATGATCGATCCCCTGCTGATTTCAACCTTGCTCTCGGAACTTTAAGGAGGCCACCACTAGAGGAGCGGTTATCTTGGACAGAGGTGGACGGTACCAGGAGATCAGATAGGTAGCCAGGGCCCTGTCCATGTAGGATCTTATAGGTGAGAAAACCCACCTTGAACAATACTTTCCACCTGACAGGCAGCCAGTGCAATTCACGTAATATGACAAAACTTACTTTGTCCAGTCAAAAGCCGTGCAGCAGCATTTTGCACTAGCTGCAGTCTGCGAAGAGAAGTTCCAGAGACCCCGAGATAGAGGGCATTACAGTAGTCAAGCCTAGAGGTGACTAAGGCATGTATCAAAGTAGGGAGGTCCAGAGCCGGAACAAGGGGCTTAATCCTAGCGATATTTCTAAGATGGAAGAAACAGGAATGAACCACAGAGGATATTTGAGCCTCCATGGACAGGTTCCTGTCAAAGATCACACCAAGATTTGGCACCCATGGGGAGGCCATCAATGACACAGCTCCTAGCACAATGCCAGTCGCAGAATCAGAGGCCATCCCATCACGAGCTCTGTTCGACTCCACTACCAGTACCTCAGTCTTGTTAGGATTCAGTCGCAGCCAGCTGGAAGACATCCAGTCATTTATCTCAGCCAGACAGATATTCATCACATCCACTGCATTTCATGTTCCTGGGGCAAAGGATAGGTATAGTTGAGTATCATCAGCATAGCAATGAAAACTCAAACCATACCTCCTAATGATCCCCACCAGGGGCAGCATGTATACTGCGAACAACATTTGGGCCAATACCGAACCCTGAGGGACTCCACACGAAAGGAGGCAGGGTACGGATGAGAAATTACCCATCACAACCTGCTGCCTCCTGCTAGTAAGAAATGACTCAAACCATTTGATGACAATACCAGTGAGTCCGCATAACTCCCTCAGGTGGAAAAGCAACACACAATGGTCCACAGTATCAAATGCTGAGGAGATCAAGGAGAACAAAATTGTCTTGTCCCCTGATCTCTAGCCCTGAGGAGGTCATTTGCACGAACTAATGCAGTTTCAGTGCTATGTCTGGCCCGAAAAGCTGACTGGAAGGGATCATACAACTTGGGTCATGAGATGTTCCCCAACTGAGTGATACCACCTTCTCAACAACCTTTCCCAAAAATGGAAGATTGGAGATAGGACGGTAATTTGCCCTAATCTCCGGGTTCAGAGAAACTTTCTTTAAAAGGGGTCTCACCAGAGCCTCCTTCAAGACATCTGGGAAGACACCCTGACTCAAGGAGCACCAGACAATCAGGGCAAACACTGGGCCAACAGTGTCAATGCACCTCATCAAGAAGCGCGTTGGCACGGGATCCAGTTCACAAAAGGTATACTTCAAGTTGGCCGCTATCTCAATGACCTCACGAACCTCCACTGGCCTAAACTCCCCCCAACTAGAAAGAGTGCTCTTAGAACACAGCTGACGACTACTGACAGCAATGATATTACTGGCTGAGGAAACCTCCTGCTGGATCACAGACACCCTGTCCGAGAAAAACCGAGCAAATTCCTCACAATCCTCATTCGAGGAAACTCTTCCGGGCTGAAGACAGAATGGATGGAGAAGTCTATCAACAGTCCGGAAGAATGAGGCTGGTCGGCTTCTCCCAGCAGCAATCTCCCAGGACAAAAATATTGCCATATTTTGGTTGATTGCCTCCTGATATGTGCAATAATGCGCACACAGGACCAGTTTGTCAGCCCCCAGACGGGATTTCCTCCAGCGATGCTCTAATCTCCGACCCAGCTTCTTCATTTCCCTGAGATTGCCATCATACCAAGATGACCTCAGGTATGAGGTTCTGGGTTGTACACGGACAGGTGTGAGGGAGTCGATGGCGCCAGACAGTACCTTATTATAGGCATCTACCCCGGCGTCAACTGCTCTGACGCATGCATCACCCACCCTTGATAAATCAACTGCCGTCAAAAAACCCTCAGGGGTAAGATCTTTTAACGGGTGGAAGCGAAATGTCTCAGAAGGGGAAGAATTAATGACGGGAGCACTAGACGTGAACTTCACCGTGCAATGATCAGACCAAGCTACTCGATCAATATCAAGATCAATGATCTTGAGTCCCAGTGAGAACACCAGGTCCAATGTGTGGCCATCCTGGTGAGTAGGTACACCGACAGACTGCACCAGCCCCAAAAGGGACATAATCTGCAGTAACTCATCGGCGCACTTTTGACTTCTATCCTCGGCCCAAACATTGAAGTCCCCAAGAAAAATACATCTTGGGGAATCCAATGTTTCGCCGGCAACAAACTCGGCGAATTCCTGCAGGAACCCCCCCCATCGGACCAGGAGGGCGATAGATGAGGAGGATCCTGCAGCCCACGCCAAGTCCTCCATGAATGGCCACACACTCAAATGAACCTGGGGTTCCCACCAGGTGCTCGGTGAAGTCCAGGTTTGATTTAAAACAAATAGCTACACCGCCTCCCCTACGATTTTCTCTGGGGCAGTGCACCACAGTGTATCCTGGGGGGACTGCAGCCTCAAAAACAGGGCCAGCATCATCTCCCACCCAGGTCTCTGTAATGCATGCCAGGTCAACCAATGAGATAAGAGTGGCAATAATAGCCGTCTTGTTTCTGATCGACCTGGCGTTGCATAGCACTGCCGTCAGAGGTATTGAGGGTGATGCAGCCCTAAAGGTCACCTGGCCACTTGGCCTGGTGACCCCCTTGGAAATAGGCACCAACCACGTCTGGCTTCTCCTAGATGCTCTATTTATTCCAGGGCATCTCCTGGACTTAACCACCTCTATCCTTTGATCAACCCACTCCTGGTCATCCCACAGCGCATGCGCAGAACAATCCTCCACAATCCCCACTTCACTGGACGTCTGATAGTAATATCAGATACAGGGAGGGGGATAAAAGGACGCAGCACATGCAGCTGTGAATTCCCATAAACAATCCTAGGCCCTAAGACTCGTCTAACAGAACTCCTACACATGTCTAATTAAATAAGCCAAGTGGCACATATAAATCATGTAAGCAATACACATAAAAACTCTACTTTACAATAAAACTGGTTGACATACATAAACTGTTATAACATAGTATAGTTCCCACCTCTCATCCAGAACATGTAAAATTTCAAACCCATTACCCACCCTACCAGGACTAACCCCAAGAGAGGCTCCAGTACCCTGCTTGATGTGGTACTCACCAACCGCCCTAATCAGATCCCCAATGTACAAGTCCTCCCAGACTCTCTCAGCGATCACTCCCCCATTCTATTCCACTGGTCATCCTCAGTCCCCAAACCCTTAGCACAGTCCACATGCCGGCGGTGTCTAATACCTGGTGGACTGATAAAACTTAAGGAACTTCTGTCCCAAATTGACTGGTCTCCTATACAGGCAACTCCTGACATTGACACAGCTCTCTCCTTCTTTACCCGAACTTTTAATAATGCCTGTGATATCTTTGCCCCAATGTCAACCAGCCATTCTAAAAGGCAGAAAGCTCCCTGGGTAACCCCAGTTTTGATCCACCAACTCAAACATAGGGACAACCTATGGCACCGTGCCATTGAGACTGGCCGACCCAGTGACAGGCAGTTATATGCTGCGGCCCGAAACAAGTGCACTTGGGCCATCAGAAAGGCCAAGTCTGAGCACTATCGGTCCTCACTCACTGCCTCATGGGGGAACCTCAGAACCTTCTGGGATAACATTAAACAGTTAAATGGGAGTGCACACTCCCCCACCTCCCAGATCAACATTAATGGCATGATCTCCTCAGACCCAGCCCTCATAGCCAACCACCTCAACACCTCATTCACTGACCTTAGCCCTATCCTCCCTACAAATTTTTTGACCGTCCTCCCCAGTGCCTGCCGTAAATCTTTCTGGCCCTTATTTTCTCCTCCGCCATGTTTCTGCCCAAGAACTTAGGCCGCACCTTATCACTGCCCTCAAGAGTAATAGTACGGGCAGTAACACCCTGGATCCGTGTATCCTACGGCTGGTCTTAGACACAGTCCTTACCCCGATCACATGCCTCATCAACCACTCTCTTTGCCTGGGGAAGGTTCCAACTGCCTGGAAAGTCACCACTGTCACCCCTATCTTTAAAGGTGGTGATAGGACGGTGGCTGGAAACTATCGGCCAATCTCCATTCTCTCTCCTCTCTCCAAGGCCGTGGAAAAAGTGGTGGCCTCTTAAATCTCTGACTACCTCTCCACCTACAATGTCCTATGTCCTGAGCAGCATGGCTTCCGAGCGGGCCACAGTACAAACACAGCCCTCCTAGAATTCTCCAACTTTCTCCACTCCTCCTTAGACACTGGTTCTCTGGCTGGTGCGGTCTTCATTGACTTCTCTAAAGCTTTCGACACTGTCTCCCACCCCCTCCTTCTTGATGCCCTTAATCTCTCTGGTTTTGCTGCTGGGCCTATCTCCTGGAGCACCAGTTATTTGTCTGACCACTCACAGCGTGTAAAAATTAATGGGACCTACTCAGACATCTGTCCCATCTTTTCTGGGGTTCCCCAGTGCTCCATTCTGGGCCCCTTACTATTCTCCCTTTACCTTAACACCTTTCCACGCTCTTGCTCGGGGAACATTCTATTGTAAGCTGATGATGCAGTCATCTTTGCCTCAAGTTGTAACCCTATTGCCCACCAGGACTCGCTGCAGAAGTCCTTCGCCGAAGCCAAGGGCTGGTTCAAGCAATATAGATTGGTAATAATTCTTAAAAAAACAAAAACCATGTTCTTCACTCATCCTCAAAACAAGTCCTGCAACTTCAAACTCCGCATTCACTCTGGGTCCTCTTTCCCACTCGAACAAGTTTGCTCCTATAAATACCTAGGGATCATTGCGACCCTCCTCTCCTTCCATGGACACATCGCTGCCCTAGCCACTGCCACTAATATCCGATTGGGCATCTTACATCGGTATAAACACTGCCTCCCCCCAGAGGCTCGTCAACTCGCAGTCACCTCCTCTATCCTGTCCCTAGTGGACTATGGACTGCTGGTGTATGGTGCCGCTGATCAGACCACACTCCATAAAATTCGCACTACTCTGAATAAGGCCTGCAGGTTAATTACTGGGGCACCTAGGCTAACACACACACCTGTCTACTGTACGCTAAAGCGCTGGTACTTGATCTTGATGAGCGCCTCAAATATCTGACCTGTACCCTTACAAAAAAGACCCTCCTTGGGCTATCCCCGCCAGGATTGACCACCACCATCCGCCGCTCTGTCCCACTAGTTCATTCTCAGAGCTCTGGGAAAACCTCTCTTGTTATCCCTAGAGCTAGGACCTCTCACGGCCAAAGAGCCTTCAGCTTTAGGGCCCCCTCCTGGTTCAACACACTGCCCCCCTCCATCTCTGAAGCTCCAACTATATCGTGCTTCAAAACATTCTTACGGAACCACCTTGTTAACACCCAAAGCTGTAATTGCCACTAGTCAAAGCTGTACTCAGTACTTATGACAAAGCTTACTACTAAGCTGCTAAGGACAACATAACTCTGGTATTGTTTGCATCAATCCTACCTGTACCAGCTTGTTTGTATCTATGTCTTAAGTTACTGTTATACTGTGTTATACTGTTATACTGTTATACTGTGTATTTTCATTTGTCTTACTGTGACAAGGTACCTTTGTAAATGAGCCTATGGCTCAAAGGTTTTCCAAACTGCTGTCTAAATAAATAAATAAATTTAATATAGTAAATAGCTAAGTCAATTTGGATTCAAGTTCCCTATGGTCTAAATAGCCCCAAAACATCAGGGCCAGGATTCACAAAACATTGCCCAGGCTCAAACCCAGTTTGCCTGGGACAAACTGGGTTTTGCCTGGATTTGGTATCCACAAATCCCGGTTTGTACCAGGGCAATGCAATGAGGGGTTCTGCAATGCAAATGACGGGAAGGGGACCTGCATATCCATGTAATCCCATTCACAAAACTTGCATTCCACGTAAAAGTCATTTTCAATTACCCTTTTGTGGAAAAAATACCTCTGGCAAAAATCTGGCAGTTTTCCATGCAACTCTAGTGGATGCATCAGTACTGCAGCCCTCCATTTCCTGATCTCCCATCTGAAATGTACAGTCCCATTTTCCATAGTGTAGATTCCCTCCCTGGTCCCCAAGCTCTTACCCAAGTATCAAAAAACATATTTTCCATAGTGTAGTGTTTCTCCACCCCCAGTTCTTGATCTCTCACCCGATATCAAAAAAATATTTTTCAATGGTGCAGGGTCCCTCTCCAATCCCTGATGTCCCACCCAAAGTGTTCCAATAATTCTTCAATAGTATAGTGTTCCCTCCCCCCATCCCTGGTTCCCTGGTCACTGATCGCCATCTCCAGTGGAGTAAAACAAATTTCCTGGTAGTCTGCAGTTCCTCCGTCCATCCCTCAACCCTGCCCAATGTGACCCACCACCCTACTCCCTCCATCCCAATCTTTGGTTAGTGATCAGCACAACCCTCATCTCGCCACCATAGCTGGCAGCTGACTAAGCCCTCTTGGAATGCACACTTATACAGTATGCATTCCAAGAGGGCTTAGTCAGTGGCCAACTGCACTGGTGAGAGAAGGATTGTGCTGGTTGCTGACCAAAGATTGGGATGGGGGAGTGGAGTGGTGGGTCACACTAGATAGGGGGGTGGGGGAGGGACCCTAGGCTACCAGGGAATAGGTTTTACTCATCTGTGGATAGCAATCAGTGACCAGGGAGGAGGGAGGGACCTATATACTTTGGAACAATTAACGAACACTTCTTTTGGGAGATTGGGGACTGGAGAGGGAACCTGCACTATGGAAAACTATTGGAACACTTTGGGTAGAGTATCAGGGACTGGGGATGGACCATGCACTATGGAAAATGGGGGTTTAATATGGGGTAGGAGATTAAGAACTGGGGGGAACACTACACTATGGAAAATATGTTTTCTGATAGTCAGGTGGGAGATCGGGAACCAGGAAGAGAACCTACAGTATGGAAAAATGGGTTTTAATTCTCAGGTGAGAGATCGAGGACTGGGGGACACTACACTATACAAACACTATTTTTGTACAGCTGGGTGGGAGTTTGGGGAGGGGGTGGGACTAATACATTGCAGAATTTTTTTTTCATTTTGTGGTCAGCGATTAGGGGCGGAGGGACCCTGGACTTCCGGGTACATCATTGTCATAGGGGATAGCAATCGGAGGAGGGGGGGGCATCACATTTGGGGACTGCGGCTGCATGGGGCAAGGGCTGGTGGGGGGAAACACACAATGCCACTCTTGTGCAATGCAAATGAGACCATAATGGGCATGCTAATGGCCACTAGCACCTTGCCTGCCCAATGGGCTCATTTGCATGGCTACTTTTGTGAATAGCATATTAGTGCCTGAGTGCTGTTGACTGCAGGGCCATTGTCGTGGCTGGCTATGGGGGCAGAGCTACTGGTTATCATACTGATTTTCCTGGGTTAGTGCTGCCCCTGCTGGCCCCTATTCACAGTTGGATAGCACACATCGTTGTCTGTCTGTGAATAGCACTATTGCCTGTCAGCGCAACCGCGAGGTGCCGCGTAAATATCTGCACGTACTTTTCATTTTTTTTTTGTGAATCCTTACCAAGGTCGTTTATTGGGAAAACATAGAAATATTTACTTGCCAAGTTCCAGTTAGTAGCTACATTCTCATTCATCAGAGTTATGCTCCTATTATGCCCTTAAAATCCCTTAGTAATAAAACCTTTTAGGATATAATTCAGTAGGAGTTTTCTCAAGTAATACAGACACATTTACATCTAACTGAATAATACTTAATAGACAGTTCTGTGCATCTAATACTCAATATAACATATTTCCTGCAAACTAAACAATCTAGGTTACATCTTCTTAATTAAACAAACACTTACTTAAAATACATAACACTTAGTTAATGGGATGCCACAGTAAAAACATAATATAATATGATTTAATAGCTATGTACCCCCATACATCATCCACCAACAGGGACACAGAACAGGCCTGGGGCAGTCCTGGACCTATGATCAGAAGTCAGCCCTGATTCAGGATCAAGAACAGGCCCAATGGCCAGTGGGTGTAACATTTAAATTTCCCAGTTTAAAACCTTGAGAATAGGTGTAGAAGCATTGTGTTAATTAATCATATGATTTGCACAGTATGTAGAGATAAAACTACTATAGCTGTGAAAGCATTTAACATTATACCAACACTCTCACATAAAATAGTATAACATCAAACTTGGTAATTCACAATTTCTGCTATAAAACCTTGTTTTTAACTCAACAGCTAGGCATCATTTATTAATTTTTATTTAGTTTTTATTGACAGGGAAAGGAGGACTAGACAATTCTGCCTATTTTCAGCCTCGTCCTGCGGGGAGGGGGATACAGATGGATAACAACTGACATTGAACCTGATTAAGCTGTTGGTGGTATTTTTAGTGAATGGGGGAAATTTTGCCAGAACACTGGGGAAATTCCCCTACTCTACGGTTGAGGGCACTGCAATTTGGAGTGATGTGTTCAGTGTGACTCAGGACACTGAGGAGTGCGGATGTGTGGGAGGCCAAGGTGCTGATCACCTCCTCGGCCCCCCCTGCAACTCACTGTGATTGGTATGGCTTTGGAACATGTAATGGTGGAGGAGTTGGATGATGTGATGGTCCGGGTTTGTGATCCTACAGGTACCTCCAACAATCAGTTGGAGACCTTAGTAATGGAAGGATCTAATAATGCAGCAATTATACAGCAACTGATTGCTGTGGAGGAGCGTCGGTTCCTTGCAATATGGAACCGATTATTGCAAGAATTGGAGTGTGCCCATGAGGAATGCATGGACATGCAGGAACAGGAAGTCATATGGCTTCCCCTTGATATGGGCTGAGAGTCAGTCAAAATGACCAGAAGGAATTCCACAATGCCGCCGGCTGTGTCTGCAGTAGCGGTCTCCTCCTCGATTTTACCAGGGACAACAGTGAGTACAAAAGAATCAGAACTCTCAGTTTTCACTCTTGCCAAGTGAACACAGAGAATCACATTTTAGGTCTCCTCAGTGTACTGGTGAAGAGGAAGGCTTTTTTTCTCTCCCAACTGACAGTTTAGGTTCTCCCCTGTTAGATACTGTTGGTACTGCATTTTCAAATCGGAATAGTACCATATTGCAGACTCCTGGAATGGAGACTATTGATATTACTCCGGATAAATATCCTAGTACTTCTACATTAAAGGGTCCAATAAATATTAATCTTCCTGAGGGACAGATTCCCACCCCAGTGGATTGAGTTTCCCAGGCGTTGGAGGCTGCAGGGTGGGTGAAATCTCCAGATAGGAGGGGATGGGATGCAAATGTTTGTTCTTTGCCCAAAGCAGTTTTGGTTGATAACTCTCTTAATATGCCTAATTTAATTACTTCAGCTACACTTCCACCTGGTCAAGGTTCCCCTGTAGTAGAGCCCCAGGCTTCTTCTGCCATGGTTGTGGATACCATATTAAATGATATAAAACATTTAGAGGGAGAGGGGTCAGAGCCTGCCCCCCCCATCCACTGCTAGCTCTGGGGAATGTCATCTTATTGCACTGCAGTCTCCTTCTTCTGCTCCAGTACAGACCCCTTTGGAGCCAGAACCTGCTCAGAAAACTACCTCTTTGGTTTGGCATGCTGGAATTAAGGAACAATTATTCCCTGCCACGTTTGGACATTTAGCAGAGCCAGCAGTATGGAGGAATGCAGTACATCTAAAATTTAGGGACCCTCTGTCAGAAGTCCCTAATAGATGGTTTGTTGGGAAAAAGTTACTGAAAGGAAGTATGAAATTCTATTTCTACGAGATTTATGCACTGATCCATGTGCCAGGAGATTCTGTATTTGATATTAGTTTTAAACATGCTGCAGGTCTTGATAGATTCTAGAAGCAGTTTCAGTCTCTTAAGCATACTCCTCTGTGGAAAACTTTTATAGCCATTCCACTAACTAAACCTGTCTCAAAGAAAATTACTGTGATGTTTTGTAATGAGGGGGTCAATGTGGCAGATATTTCCTATTGGCGACAGCAGCATTGTACTATTAAGGGTCAACCAGAACCTATTCTGGATGAGAAATGTCTTTGGACTGGGGGTTGGAGATTTCTGGTGGCTTTATGATTAGAAAATGGCTTGACAAAACATGTACCTAATTGTTTTTTCTTGGGGAGAGATAGGGGAGTGATATTTTATCGAGGACAGCCACATGCCTGCTATAAGTGTGGTGCATTAGGACATCTTAGTAATGTCTGCGATCAGCAGAAATGTGGTCTCTGTGGAGATCCGGGACATGTTGGCGCTCATTGTAGGAATCCTCCTAAATGTAATCTGTGTGATGAGCTTGGTCATACATTCCGTACATGTTCCTGGGCTTCTCATAATAATGCAGACCTGGCTCTTTGGGCGGAACAAGATGGTTATGTGGCTACAGCTCAGAAAGAAAGTAAAAAAGTGCAAGACCTGATTACCCACTCCCAGTCTTCCCCCTTGATCCCTCCCTTGCAGCCCGTGGCTTCACCAGAGGCTCCCGTAGTGCTTTCAGAGACTGCTCATTTAGATATAGACTCCCGGTATTCTGAACTTATAGTACCAGACTTACCTATAGTAGAGGCAACACAGGCATCTTTTTCCACCCCACAGGGTGTCGCATTGGTATCTGCAGCCTCTAACACTGGAGACATTACGGTTACTGGCATGGAATCAGATGCATTAGATGATACTACAATACATAAGGGTATATCCTGTATGCTTCCTTCTGAAGTGCAACAAGAGTCAATTTTCCATAGGGCGACTCGATCAAAGTCCAGTAAAGCCACTTTGGATGGTCAAGTCGAGCCTGAATTACTCCCCTTACAAAATTCGTACGCCCTTTTGTCTGAACAGAATGGAGAGGAGGATGGTTTAGAATCAGACATTTATTCTGTGGCCTCCTCGCATGCTGAGGTGGTTCCAGAAGTAGGAGTGTGTGATATACCAAAACAGAAGAAAGGAAAAAAATGAAAGTGAACTGTTATCTTTCTATAAATAACAAAACAGAAAATGACTGGTCCTTGTCTTTTTATAGCCTTTTCTCATTCCTCACATGTCTAGAATGGCAGAAGGTGTTGTATTCCTTACTATTAATGTGAATAGTATTAAACCCTCTCATAGGAGGCAGATTACCTTTGCAAGTTTGCAGAAAAATGGAGGTAATGTTATTTTACTTCAAGATACCAGGATACATTATTTGTTGCAATTGAAAGAAGCTGAAAAGGACTGGAGGTGGGGTGCTTCTTTGTGGTCTTTGGGGGAGGATACTTGTGATGGGTTAGGTATTCTTTTTTGTGGAATCAATGTTAAAATTTTGAAAGTTTTTGATATTTTGCCAGGGAGAGCCATGATGGTGGATCTTGTTCTTTCTAATTGCACATATCGCATACTAAATATATATGTTCCTCAGAAAAAAGTAGATAGGTCAGCTTTATTTAAGAGGATTACCCCGTACTTTCATACTTTGAAATTAGTGTTGTGGGGGTTGGATTTTAATTGTGGATTAGCAGCTAGGGATTGGGGAAGGAAAACACAGAAGGTTTTTTGTGACACTAACGTGCTCCGTGATGTGCTATAAAATAATGATTTGGCAGATGTGTATGATATTTTGCAAACTTCCCATCAACAAACTTTTTTAAGGGGGGTTTGTCCTCCCAAATAGATTATTGGTTTGTGTCTAAAAGACTTACTTGTTCTGAAGTGATGATTTTACCTATGGAGACTTCTGATCATGTAATAGTAAAAATACAGATAGGTTCTTATCAAATGCATACAATAGGTAGTGCCTATTGGAAGTTGAATGTTGTTCTTTTGCATGATGTCATCATGGATGAACAGGTGAAAGCCTTTTTTGCTGCTCGGATGGATCTTTGTTTTTTTATATGACAGCCCTATTGAATGGTGGGAGGATACCAAATTGGATTTAAAATTGTTATTTTTACAAATTTTGAAATGTAATACCAGAAATCTTTATTTAACATATTTGAGTCATAGGGTACAGTATCTGAAATTGCTGGCTCAGGTACCTAATGCAGATGGTGCGGTAGTGACCTAGCTTAAGGAAATTAAAAATAAAATGTATGATTTTCTTAAAATCAGAGAAGAAAAATGTTTCTATCAACAAAAATAGGGTACTAAACAACAAGTCAACCCGTATGATCTCCAGTTACGGGATTCAGAAAAATATGGTATAACTGCTTTAAGTGACAGTGATGGTACTGTGGTGCAAGATGTTAGGGGAATATGTTGAGTTGTGAAATCTTATATACGGTCTACATTTCAGGATGTTACCCAGCCTTACCTAGCACATTTTTTCACAATCTAGATATTCCTCATTTATTACCTGAGGACCTGACAGATTTGGTGGCCCCTACTGATGATTGTGAAATCAAATTGGCTATTAGTAAATTATCTGTCCGTACCATCCCAGGCATTGATGGTATTCCAAATGAATTTTATAAAAAAGTATTTGGAATTTTTACTTCCATGGTTACCTGCCCTATTTGCATCTATTTGGTCTGAAAATAGACTTCCACCTAGTATATGTAATGGAATAATGATATTTCATTTTAAAAAAGGTGACCCACATCTGTTAAAAAACTGGAGACCTTGAAGTCTGTTGACCTCAGATTACAAGATTTTGGCAACAATCTTAACAGTTCAGCTTTCAAAGGTGGCATGGAGTTTGCTTTTCAACATAAACGTGTGCGGTCCCAGGTAGAAATATTGTACATAATTTGAATTATCTCAGGGAGTTAGTAGAGCAAGGTTTATCCCATAATTTAACTGGTTATCTCATGTCGTTAGATCAAGAGACAGCATTTGATGCTATCCGGCAGGAACATATATGGACTGTTTTACACTTTTATGGTATTCCAGATTTGTTGATTAGATTATTGGAAACGTTGTATTCTGCAGCACAAATTACTCCCTTAGTGAATGGACATATGGGCATTCCTGACCATCTTAGCATTGGGGTCTGACAAGGGTGTCCTTTAAGTCCTCTATTGTTTGTATTTGGCTTTGATCCTGTTTTAAGACAGCTAGATATGGACCCTCAGGTGCTGCCCATTACCACAACAGGAGGCTGTACCTTTAAAAAGTTGCTAGCATATGCAGATGATTGTATATTTACAGTGGTAAATTTAGGTTCAGGGAAAAGGTCCCCAAGACCTTCAGGAGTTGCAACCGTTTACAGGTATCTGGATTAATCTTGAAAAGAGTCGGATATTGGTTTTGGGCAAGGCTTTGGTTCCAGAAGATTTTGTTATACCAGTTGTTACTAATAATATAAAGTTTATAGGTATATACTATGGTACGTCGACTGCTTTACATTGTAATTGGGATATGGTTTTTGACATAGCCAAACAGAAAGTTACTCGATGGCAGTCTTGGAAAATGTCATGGAAGAAAAGGGTGTTTCTTCTTCAGACGTATATAACCCCACTTTTTTTATATGTATCACATGTGTTTCCTCTCCCTTACAGTATGCATACTAAAATTATGAGCCTTTTCTTTTCATTATTATGGGGAAGCTGGTTAAACCCAGTTAAATGGGCTCATACCTATAGAGCTTGGAAATCGGGAGGTCTTAATATGATTCAACCTTTAGTGTACTTGTTTGGTAATTTTGCTTATAGTACAGTTTGGCCTATGTTGTTAGCCAATGAAGATATGGGGTCTTTGTTTATGAGGTTATGGGGAAGGGAATTTTTGACAGCCTGGGGTAGGGGGAAACTGGCATTCATCGGAAAAATTACTACCTGACTACGTTTGAAATACGCTTAAATACATAAGAATGTGGAAGATAGAGCTTTTATAGTTTATTTATGGTTTATCGCACATGAGAAAAAATCATTTTATAAGCATATAGTTGATATTTGTTATTTGGAAGATCCCTTGTTTCAGGTTCCTGATATAATGAAAACTGATTTATTGATTACCAGTATTCCAGAGCATAGAATTCCTAAAAAGATGCAAGATATGATATGGCTCTGTGGGCATCAGAAGCTTAATGTGAAAAATAATCAGAAACACAAACAGTTGGGGGATAGGTATTGTTCTGAACTAACATGTCAAGGATGTCTGGGAAAGTATACAACATCTGTACTTTGACTGCATACATGTCCAAGGATTTTGGTCTACATTGGCCAATTGGTGGAATAAGCCTCTTTTTCGTTCTATGACTTATGATATTTGATTTTGGGACAGATTCCAACAGACTGGAACATATGGAATCAAAGTACAATGTTTGTGTTTCTAGCCTGTATCAAATGGTATATCTGGCAAGCAAGATGTCTGCGATGTCTTCAGAATAAGACTGTTCAATTACAGGAAATTTTATTTCAAATACAGAGTGATTTTGATAAACTATATGAGTATGAATTTCGCACTTTGGGGTCTGAAGTGGGGTCATGTTTATGGAATAATGTCAGATGGGTAGGATAGGTTTTGTTTTTTTCTTTCTTTTTTTTCCCTTGCACTTTCTTTTTTTAGTGTTTATATTACATATTAGTATATATGTATCTTGTTCCTTGCTTGTTTTGTATTTGACATTGCTTTTCTGCTTGTATATTCATTTAATGATATTATTTTGTATTCTGTTTTTGGTTATCTAATAAAAATTTCCCCTGCTCTTTTCGAGAAGTGCCATGGGATCTTTAACATACATGTGAACTAGCACCAGAACAGGCAGATGGGACCTCAGTTAACATCTCATCTGAAAGTCGGCACCTCAGGAGTGCAGCACCCCTCTCATGCTGCAGCACAATGTCAGTATTGGGATTTAACCCAAGTGCCTGGTATTGGGATGGAACCCATGGCCTTCTGATCTTCTGGCCTCAGAGGCAAGTGCGCAACCTGCTAAGCCACTGACACTGCAGACAGGTTTAGTGATGAAACCAATTCAGAGGCCCTCACAAGACAGCTGCTTGCAATATCCAATTGAGGCAGCGCTAAAAGACGAATTAGCCCTTATGTGGCTCAGGGTTCAAGTTAATAGCAGACCAAAATATATGTTAAACATTTGTAGCCCAGATAAGCCTCATAATCTTGCATAAGTCATAAACTTGAGATTTGTGAGAATAATGAATCTAATTATAAAATGTCCACATTTTATAAATGAACCATTCTTGGCAACTCCATAACAGGTCTCTTGCCTTCACCTTTTTTCCCCTTTGGTGGATTGAATAAAAACTTAATAGAAGTATGGCCTAGTAAAAATGACCATTTAGTCTCAATAAAAGGTTTTTTTTTTCACTTTATCTTTTTATTGAAGATTTTAAAAGGAAGACATATGCATACAGTACAGATATAAAGCATCCCCCATATGCGGGACAAAACTGATTGTACGTAACAATATACATGCTCTAAAAGAGAAAGGTCACAAAATTTAGACTGAGCTTAGGCTATAACCATGGAAGATAAGGTTACAATTAAATAAAAGAGACATTATACAGAACAGGATAAATGCTGGTTTAAATGTAACCATCATATAGGAAAAGTAGTAGTGGTAAATAACTAAGGTTAAACCTAGTAATAATTGTAAAGGGTGGTACAGGAAAGGCTGCAGTAAATGCACCATGCTGGAAGGATATGAATGAAAGAATAAGAGAGAAATATAAGCAGCGAGTAAGAGACAACAGAAAAAAAAAATGGATAAGAATAAGGAAAGAAGAAGAGGGAAAAAAGCTGAAGAATAAAATATTTCTGTGCATGGTTACTTAGAGGCCTCCAATCTAAAAATAAGTTAAAACAATGAATAAGAGTCTGAACAGTCATCTATTAGGGCTTAGGAGTGTTAGAAATATCGATGTGCTTGAAATAATCCTGCCAACATCCATCATATACATTGAGTCAGTCATGAGTAAGGTGGGATAGTTGATCTAGGGATGCATACTGAGAAAGGCTTTTCTGGCAGTGAGAGTGCCTGTTCGTCTTTAATTTCTGTGTATATTTACAGTGCTTTCATGTTAGGATAAGGTGAGAGCTAACCTGGGGGTGAAACCACTTACTGGTTAAATCTTCGGAGGTGAGAGCTCTGAGGATCTCTGTCATTTCAAGACTTATGCAAGATATGTTAGTTTTGGGACCGGAAGTTTTCTACAGTGGTATACAAGTGGGACACTGACTGGGGTTGTATGTTCAAATCCCCTGAACCATCCTTGTTGAACTAAAAACCTGTTTGAAGGGGAAGGGTAGTTGTTTTATTTGGTTTTGTTAAAACTCTTCCTTGCTATGTGAGAGGTGGTGGGGAGTTTTTTTTTTTTTGCAATTTAAAATTTTATTAATTTCAACAGCCAGTATCCACACTTACAATCATACAGAGAAAAAGGATATATCCAGGACAATACAAGCTTATTGCAGATAAAACCTGCATAACAACTGACTAAAATAATTAAGTAAATACAGAAACAGGGCGGCGCAACCCACAATAAAAAAAAAAAAGACAAAACAAGACCCCCGCCTCTATTTCCGACTATAAAACTAAAAAAACACCCCACCCCAGAACCCTAAAGCCCCCCAGCCCTGCTCAAGGTTACAATCACAACCAAATTACAAGCACACACAAAGAAAAAGAGAAAAGGAAAAGGAGAAATCAAGAATAGGCAGAGAAGACAAAAAAAGAGGAAAGCACAAATAGATTGCTATACTACAGTGCGGTCAATTTGCATTTCCAAAATTACTTAGCAATAGGTCAAGAGGCCCCCACTTAGTCATATAAGCATTTGGCTTACCTTGCATATAGGCTATATGTTTCTCTAATTGCAACGCTAGCATACACTCGGTGCCATTCCAACATAGAAGGAGAACCCTTAGATGACCAATGTCTGAGAATTACTAATTTCATAACCGCAGTAATAAGTGAAACATGGGCTCTCCAAGCTTGGGGCCATGTCCGAAAGATTAACAATAAACAAGTTCCGGCAGAGACATATTGGAAGGAGCCAAGGATAGGACGAACAAGTCTACTGATGTCCTCCCAAAGTGAGCGAATCTTTGGTACTCCCACAGCATATGCAATAAGTGAACCCTCCCTAACGCCACAGTGCCAGCATGCTGGGAGCACCGTGCTTCCATCAGAATAAATATGAGGGTCAGAGATACAGATGATGCATAATATTAAATTGGACCATCCTAAGCCTATCTTGCTTAACATATTTATAAACAGAGTTCCACAGATTCTTCCAGAGCTCTAGTAGATCCCACCCCCAGCTCTCTAGCCCAATAGTAACACACCCCAGAAGGAATTTTCTTATCCCATTCTAAAATTTTTCTATAGATTTTGGAGACCGCATGGGATTGGGTTGCTACTCTCCAAAGTTCGTCCATACTAGAGGTATGACCATGCGAGGCCGCGGACAGAAAAGGCCCTTGACAGACAGCCTTCTTAAGCTGCAACCATTTAAAGAAACAATTGTCCGCCGCCCCAAAGGCCTTTTTCATATAGGCAAATGACCTGCATTTTCTGATCTAAAAACTGGCTACCGTGAGATGACTAACCTGGGGCCAGAAAGAGAGAGATATTGGGAGACCCCAATCTTAAAATGCATATTTTCAAAAATAGGCTGAGTGTCTGAGACCCACCACTTAAAACCCAAGTGCTGTGCAATTGAGAAAAGCTTTCAAGGACTATCCCATGGATTGTTCCTGAAGGCCTTCGGAAATTCATAGGGAAATATATAATAATGACCGCAACGAACATGCGATGCCCTTAGCCAGGTCTGCCTCAATATCATACCAGAGAGGTCTATAGTCCGCGGGCTGCACCTTCCTAATCCACCAAGCAAGCTTACTAACATGCTGGGCCAAATAATAGGTAAAGACCGAGGGGGCCGCCAAACCACCCCTGTTTCTGGGGGCAGTCAGGTTGTTAAATGACCTACGAATATGCTTCCCTTGTCCTATAAAGGAGACAAACAACTTCTGCAGCTTAATAAACCATCTTTTCGGGAGAGAAACCCCCAACATTCCCAACAGATACAGAAACCTGGGCAGGACATTCATTTTTAAGAGATTTATCTTACCCCAGAGGGTGAGAGCAATGGGTCACCACCTATTCAGATCATCTGCTACCACTTGTGTAAGGGTGCCCAAATTCTCCTTAATCATCAAAGCCAAACTATTATTAATCTTAATGCCCAAGTATAATAATGAACCAGATTCCCAACCTAGGCCTAAGGATTGCAAATCGTCTCTTATCACCCTCCGATTTAAAGGGAAAATCTTAGTTTTAGAGTGATTCAACTTATAACCCGATACCTTTGAGAAATAATTAATTTCCTCCAATATCGCTGGGAGGGAGACACTTGGATGTATCACATGCAAAAGGACATCATCAGCATAGGCTGAGCAAACATAGGTTCTACTGCCAACTTTGATCCCTTCAATTCGTGGGTTTTCCTGTAACCTGCGTAGAAATGGCTCAATATAGATATTAAATAGAAGAGGGGATAATGGGCATCCCTGTCTGGTCCCCTTTCTAATCTAATAGCTTGTGAGAGGACTCCATTACATTTCACCTGGCGGATGGAAAGCGTAATATAGTATTTTGACCCAATTAATAAAACATCCGCAAACCAAAGGCCACATAGCAAGGAACAGGTAGGACCAGGAGACTCTGTTGAAAGCCTTTTCAAGGCTCCAATGACAAGAGTACTGCAGGAACATCCGCCTCCTAACCTCTGCCATAAGGTGCAACAACTTTCTCAGATGGTTCTGAGGCACCCTACCCCTCATAAAGCCCACCTGCTCCCTGCATATCAATTTATCCATCACCTTCGACAACCTGCCAGCCAGAATTTTCACCAGTATTTTAACATCAGTATTTAACAGGGATATCGGACGATAGCTATTAAGATCAAGTGGGTCTTTGCCAGGTTTCAAAATTAGTGTAACTATTGCCTCGAGAAAATTGAGATCCGAGACCCCGTGTCTGTGCCAGTACTCAAAGACTTCCAACAAGATAGGAGCTACCTGACTCGAGAAAGTCCTAAAAAAATTATTGGGATACCCATCAGGCCCCCGCGATTTGTCCGGGGGCATCTGCTGGATAGCTTGACGGACCTCCACAAGAGTGATGGGAGCTGCTAAATAGTTGGCCTCATCGGTTGAAATTTTTGGGAGACCCACAAAGGCTAAAAAATTATGAATTTCAAAATCTGATGACTCAACCCCGGAGTCCCGTGAGTAAATTCTTTGAAAAAAAAAGCTCTAAAGGCCTCAGCCATCTCTGTCGTGTCTGAACACACTTGCTCACCCTGAGAGATGCAAACTCCCACAATATGATGCGCTAAATCCAACTGTTTTAATCAAGTGGCTAACAGCCTACCTGCCTTTTCTCCTGACTCTAAGTACTGAAGTTTTGTACGGCGTAATGCAAGCTCCGCCTTTTGTTGAACCGACCCTGCAAATTGGACCTGTAACTTATGCAGCCTGACCCTCTCAGAGTCAGGTGAATGCTGTGAAATGTTCAACTCTATTTGCTTAATCTGCGTTAATAAGGAGTCTATCTCTTTTTTCTGGGCATAATTTCTCCTTGCAGCAAACTTAATTAACTCCCCCTGTATGGAGCACTTTAGCGCAGCCCAAACCAGGTCTTTTCGGGTCACTGAGTGCTGATTAACCAGCAAAAATGTATCAATATGCTCACTAATTGTCTGGCATACAGACTGAGCTTTTAATAGTTGCATATTGAGCCTCCAGTGAGGGAACGCTGGCAGAAGTTAGGAAGAGCAAGATATACTTACGGGGCATGATCAGAAATCACCCTGACAGAAATATCTGCCTGGATTACCTCGGGACTAATAGGGCACTAACTAAGATATAATCTATCCTTGAATAGGACTTATGTACCGGGAGTAAAAGAATAATGACGTACATTTGGATTCAAGATACGCCTAAACATCCAGGAGGGCAGCACATTCCATAAGACCCTTTAACGCCTCTCTGGGCAGGGATAATCCTTACATCTATTGAATGTCCTGTCCAGGTCATTTTGGAGCACAAGGTTCCAGTCCCTCAATAATTATCGGTATGTGAACCGCCAATATCTTAGATAATACCTCCGTATAAAAAGGGGGATCATCATTAGGACCATAAACTGAACCCAGCAAAATCGTTTGTGAGGCTACTTGAGCCAGAACAAATATAAAGCGGCCTTCAGGGTCCCAGTGCTCATCTAGCAGTTTAAAAGGAACAGTCTTGGCTACCAATATAACCACACCAGCCATTTTAGTTGGTGCACCAGCACCAAATACTTAAGCTACCCAGGTCCTCCTAAAATACTGCACATCACATCTGTTCAGGTGCGTTTCCTGAAGGAAGGCAATTTTCGCCCCCAAGTGATTCAAATGCCGTAAAATTACTTGTCGTTTAGTCCTATACTTGGCTCCCTTTACATTCCAGCTGATAAGTTTTAAAGTCTGAGTCATGTAAGAGCAAAATATAAGGTTCCCTGAGACCTATCATAACACCTAAACTTACTACCATCAGGAAGGTGACCCCATCTTGACATAGGAACATCTCTAAGACCAAAGCATAGGGGACTCCCCAGTGAATTGTAACCTTGAGCATAGCTAACGCCCACCCCTCCCCATAAAACCCCCCAGGCCACCCAGCACCCACATCCCTTCCCCCCAGCCCAACACAGGTATATACACACCACTTCCTCCCACCTAAAGCACTTCCCAGTTCCAATGAACTGCCTCCAACCTAACACTAGCCACATGATAAACATTCTATCAACCCCGAACCCTCAGCCACCGCCCCGGAGCCCCCCCCACCATAATTAATCCACATGAACTCAATCGACCCAACTGCAAGCAGTAGGCCTTAGAAAATACATAGAACTAATGGAGGACCCTAGTGCGAAAAAAAAAGCACTCCACCAGCAGCATAGGTCCCATCATTAAGTAAACCAGATGATCACATGCAAGGCCTTGTCGACGCACTGCAACCTCAGGCCCATTCGAGCTTCCCCGAAGTAGCAGTCCAGATCATCCAGACCAAACACGCTAAGGCACGGGGGACCCCAGCCAGGCCACAAGCCCCGCCACCAGCAATAATCCATGTTAGTAAGGCCGGACCACCATGTAGAAAAAATGGAGAGAAAGAAAGAAAAAAAAAAAGGAGAATACTGTCCATCTTCCAACTGCGTGAGAAAAATTTTCCATCGTCTCTCCTAGTCTCCCTTTATAACCAGCAGAGGACCTCCACACAAATCCACTTCTTCTCCAGAAAAACTAGGCTCTTCCTGTAACATCCCAACAGTCCATAAGAACAGCAGGCAAAAAAGTTCCACATTCCTCTCGCTGGACCACCATGACCATCAAACATACAGTCCTGTACAATGTCACTTAAATAGGTCAGGGAGCAAACGCTGCAACTCCTGCTGAGCCTCTGAGCTAGTATCGAATGAAAGCCACTGTCCATCCAGCTTGACCATCAAAATAACGGGGTATCTCACCAGGAAAGGTTTAGCAGCTGCCACCAATTTAGCTACTATGGGATGTAGTTCTCGTCGTTTCAGCCTAACTGAATGAGGCAGATCCTGTATCACACGAATGCATTTGCCCTCCCAGAGCAGGTCTTTTATGCCTTTGACTTTGTTCAGGATGTGCTGTTTGTCCAAATAATTGAGAAACTTTATGATAAATGGCCTGGGAAGCAGATCTGATGTAGGAGGAGGCCGCAGGGCCCTATGCGCCCTCTCGATTATATAATCTCCTCCACCTGGGGGAGAACCTGCAATCTTAATGCAAAGCCTTTGAATAAAAGTTATTGGAGCACTGCCCTCTTCTTTTTCAGGGATACCAACTATCACAATATTATTGCGCCTGATGCGCCCCTCCAAATCCTCCAGCTTTTCCTCCAATTTCTTAAATCTCCTTTTTACCAGCACTAATTCAGTCTCCTGAGAGGCCAGCTTATTTTCAAGTGAAACCACTTTAGACTCCATGTCTCTGACCCTAATTGAGAGTGCATCCACTGATTTTTTGATTATTTGAAATGTCTTCAGCTACTGAGGCAATCGTCAACTGCAGTGGCTGCATAAGCTCCAGAAACTGCGCTTCCGATAGCGGGGCGTCACCAGTCGGCAGGCTCGAAAGGCTAGCAGCCTGCTGTTTTGCCCTCTTCGCAGCCTTCTGTTTCTCTGGCATCTGGGGGGGCGAGGGCTTAGGCCTTGCCTTCTTCACGAATCCATCCATGCCAAATCTCACCGCTGACTCACTCCGCCGCTTCCACGATGTCTCAGCAACTCTAAAAATAGGGAATTGCACAGTAGGGAAACGATTGAGCCCTGAAATATCACACTGTTGGCCCGGCGATCGGGAGAGCTCCTTGGTCGCGCTGTCTACACTCAGGCTGACATCACGTGACTCCCGGGGGGGGGGTATTGATTTGGTTTAATTTTAGTTAAAATAGTCTAATTTATTGTTGTTTTTCTTTTTTGAGAATTGTTGTATAAGTTTATTTAAATAGGGTTGTGGTGTTGATGCTGTTAATTAAATCTGTTGGTCGACAGTAGTTTTTAAAACAGGCAACATGTGTTAGGACCGAGTTTCGGTGGGTAGGTGCTACTCCCCCCTCCAGGCTGAGGGACCTGCGCCCTTCGATTGCCCCCCATTGCAACCCGAGGTCATAGGCATTGTCATGCCTTGGAGACTGCATGGAGGAGGTGGAGGGGGAGGGGGGGTTCCTCAGCTGGGGGGGAGGAGCAGAGTGGGCGGATAAGGGTAGTGAGGTCAGGGAGACACCCTGGGGTGAAATGGGTCCAGGATAGGGGTTTGCGATGCCTGGTTCCCATACTCAAGGGCTCCACTGACTGTGGGCAAGTGGCCCGCTCCTCCAAGGCCTCTCATCCAACTCAGGTGGTGTTGTGCAATGCCAGGTCTATAAAGAACAAGACAGCAATTATTGCTGATCTTGTTCAGTCTTCTGACCTGGCTTGCATCATTGATGAGACCTGGCTGGATGAGAATGCTAGTGCCATATTGTGGTCAGCTGTTCCAACCAGGTACTCTGTTATACATCACCTGAGATTGGATTGGGGGGGTCGCTATTTGTTTTAAATAGGAATTAGACTTGTAGAAGTTCCAGTGGTGACCCCTAGATTCTTCGAGTGTATCATGGGAGCTGCTGTGGGCAGAAGAATCTTGCTCATCTACTGTCCACTTGGTGATGAGAAAGCTTTTCTGCAAGAAGTTGCAGACTTCATTGTCGACATGGTGTTGGAACCGTCCAGGTTGTTGGTCCTGGGGGATTTCAGTGCCTGAGTCAATGATGAACTCTCACATTTTGGTCAAAACTTTCTCCAACTGATGATCTCATCGGGCTTTTCACAGGTTGTTACCACTGCAACCCATATTTTGGGTCACTCTCTGGATCCGGTGTTCACCCTGGGGATGGAGACCATGGAGCTGGTGGTGGAACCAGTTGGGTGGTCTGATCATCACTCTATAAGGTTCAATTTTATGGCCCCCCCATGAGACCAACTCCTTTGGAGATGGTTCAGTACCACCCTTTGAGGGGTGTGACCCCCGAGGGTCTGATGATGGTGCTGGACCTATTGAGTTGGCCTATGGAGTGCATGAAACCAGATGTCTTAGTAGTGCACTATAATAGTATGGTGCTGAAGGCTCTGGATTCCATAGCACCTATCCATGTTCACCCCTCTCCCTCCACCCTCAGTCCCCTTGGTTTGATGGGGCATTGAGGGAGTTGAGGAGAGTGGGGTGAAGATTGGAACGCTGCTGGTGGAAATCCAGCCTGGAAGGTGACAGGCTTAGATTGATTGCCCATTATATGGACTATCAATCAGAAATCTCCCATAAGAAGGCAGAGTTCCTGTCCAGGGAGACAGCTGCATCAAGGAATCAACCAGCTCAGCTCTTCTGGACCATGGACAGGCTGTGCAATCCAGCCTGCCTGCGAGGTTGGAGAGCTTTTTCACAAATAAAGTGTGACGAGCTTGCTCGGTTCTTTGATGATAAGGTGTCATCGATCAGGTTGGAGATCCACAAAACGCATTCAAATGAGCATGGCAGTGACTGATGCAAGGTCACAGGCCCTCAGTCTGTTTGGACAGATTTCAACCAGCCAGCGATCATGGATATCATGAAGATTGTCCAGGGCTTGTGACCGACTTGCTGTAGTTTGGATCCCGGTTCTATGCGCCTCCTTGTGGGGTGCGTTGATGCGATTGGACCAGTCCTTGCTGAGATAGTCTGGTGCTCATTGGACCAAGGGGCGTTCCCAGAATCTCTTAAAGAGGCTATCGTGACTCCTCTTTTAAATAAATCTTCTTTTGACACAGACTGTCTCGCTAACTATAGACCGATCTCTAACCTGCCCTTTTTGGGCAAGGTTATTGAGAAAGTAGTCATGTTGCAGCTCGATGACTTTCTTACCACCCATGAGGTCTATGATCCTCTCCAGTCCGGTTTCAGGAAGAGGCACAGTACTGAGACGGGGTTGGTTCGAGTACTGAATGATCTCCTAATAGATAGAGATCAGAGGAGCCATTCCATCTTGGTCCTCCTTGACCTCTCTCTGCAGCATTTGACACCATGGACCATGGGATGCTGCTAGAATGCCTGTGGCTACTCTGTGAACTGTTGGGGACAGTCCTCAGATGGTTCCATTCTTTCCTTATGGGCAGAACTCAGAGGGCAGTATCAGGAATTCTGAGGGTAGTATCAGGAATTTTTTCCACTGCTCCCTCTGTTCTGCCTTGTGGGGTGCTACAGGGTTCTGTGCTTTCCCCCCATGTTGTTCAAGGTGTATATGCTGCCGTTGGGAGACATTATAAGGCATTATCAGCTGAGTTTTCACTGCTATGCAGATGACACTCAGCTTTATATGTCCTTTGTACCTGAACAGAATGATGCATTATCGATCTTTAACAACTGCCTCACTGAGATTCAGGACTGGATGAGTGCTAACTGGTTGAGACTGAATCCGGATAAGACTGAGGTGTTGGTGGTGGACCCAGGACACTGTGTAGAGAAATTGAATCCTGGGTTTCCCTCTGGCCTTGTGTTAGGAGGTAACCAGTTGAGACCATCTGAACAGGTGTGAAATCTGGGCATAATACTTGACAGCGAGCTGACACTTAAGACACTGGTGTCAGCCGTTGTCAAGTCCTCTTTTCACCATCTGAGGAATATAGCCTGGATAAAACACCTTGTTCTGCATGATGACCTTCCTGTGTTGGTTCATGCCTTTGTTTCTTTGCATTTTGACTACTGCAATCCTCTTTATCTAGGGTTGCCAGGGGTGGATCTCCATCACCTGCAGCTGGTGCAGAACATTCAGCCAGGTTGTTGACTACGTTACCAAGAACTTGCCATATCACACCTGTGCTGCACGAACTGCACTGGCTGCTGGTGCACTGGAGGATCACCTTCAAGGTCACATTGCTGACCTATAAGACCCTACATGGACTGGGACTGGGCTACTTGCAAGATCTCCTTAGACCCTACTGCCCTCTCCACCCACTCCATTCCACTGAAGAGGGATTGCTAGAGATTCCCAGGGTTTGTCTTCAGTCATCTGGGGCCAGAGCTTTTTCTTTCGTGGCCCCAACCCTGTGGAATTCTCTACCTCATCGGATTAGAGAGTGCCCAGCCACTGAGTCTTTTAAAGCTTCATTGAAGAGCTACTTATTTGAGTTAGCTTTTTAAATATAACATCTAGTCTACCTGTTGCCTTTTAATGTTTTTATATTTGTATTTATTATTGATATTTGTTATCCTTGCTATGTATTTGGACTTTGGTATTTTGAAAAGCGCACTACAAATCAATACTGATTTGATTTGATTTGAAGAACATCTGAAAATGTTGGAACATGGGCTGATCTCCAGTTCCTGAGTATCAAATGCTTAACAGGAAGAAACAGTATATTTAGCCATCTGAGATGTGCATGTGAGAGGGTAGCGTTACTTGAAGTAAGAATACCTAACAAAAAAAATTAGGGTCTAGAGGAATTTTTTGTCCACTAACTCTGGAGGCAAATGCATGAACCCTGTGCCAGAGCTTATTGACAGGGGTACATGCCCATAGAATGTAAAGAATGTCACCATTGGGCGAATTGCAACACCAACAGTTATTATTGTTTGATAGTCCCATACAATGTAATACAAAGGGGGTTCTGTACCAAGAGTATAAGATTTTAATTTGTACAAGGGAGCTATGGGCATCTTTGAATGTGTTATGGGATATATGCCAGCAGTGATATTATAGTTAAGGAGGGTGCTCCATTTATTTTTAGCTGGTGTTGTTTGATCAGGTAAATAATCTATGATGTCTCTGTAGATGGAGCTATACCATTTTGCTGATACTTTAATCCAGTGTGAAATGTGATGATCCTGAAGGTTAAGTTTATGAATATGACAAGAGAAGGAACTCTAAGCAGTACAAATCTGTAAGTACTTCCAGAAGTCTTGCTTGTGGAGGTTCCAAATACTCTATAAGTCTGAGAAGGTTTTGAGAGTTAGTGAATTCTGATCCAGAATATCCACTAGGAAAAAAATACCTTCATTTTTCCATGAACGGCAGAAAATTGTTTGGTTCTCTAGAATGATTAATGGATTACCCCATAGGAGGGTATAGGACCAGGGGGTTGGGTTGGACTTTAAGAATTTATGAATTTGCTTCCAGTAGAAAACAGAAGCTGAAATGGTGGGATGCGACTTTAGTTTGGGGGAAGACGGTTATAGATAAAGGATGTGGGAATTCCACCAGGACAGGATGCAGATCTATTATAACCCATAGCGGGGTATAAGATGAGGGTTTTTGAAACCACTTAATGGTTTGGGCAGTCCAGAAGGCCCAAAGGTAGGCATTGAACCATGGGAGTCCAAAGTCTCCCCTTTTCCAATGTGTATGAAGCTTGTTACAACTAAATATTAGAGGTTTACCGCCTCATATAAAGCCATAAAACAATTTGTCGACTTTACATAAGAAAGTGGCAGGCAAAGTTAAGGGGATATTGGCGAATAAATAGAGAATCTTGGGTGAGATGGACATCTTGATGGCGACTAGTTTCCCCATAAAAGAGAGATTAAGAAGTTTCCATCTATCCAGGATAGTTCTGATGTTATCAATTAAAGGACTAAAGTTTGTATCCCACATTTTTTCCACGTTTTGGGTTATTTTGATTCCTAGGTAAGTTATACCTTGAGGTGATCAATGAAAACCAAGGGCAAGGTTCATAAATGGTTTGTAGAGGTCATTGAGAGTTAATGTTTCTGCTTTGCCATAATTCAGAGCAAGACCTAAAATACTAGTGAATTTATTAAGTAACTTGACCAACAAAGGTCCAGTCTCTTTTAGATTTTCGAGTAAAATTAAAAGGTCATCCACGTAAGAGAGAGAAACATATCTTGAACTGCCAATAGGAATGCCCTTAATATAAGTGGACTGATGCAGACTGGCAGACAAGAGTTCCACAACTAAAATGAACAGAGATGGCAACAGAGGACATCCTTGTCTGGTTCCTCTTGCCAGCTGGAAGGAAGAGGAGAGCGAGTGGAATTAGTAAGAATTTTTGCCATAGGCATAGTATATAATAATTTGATCCAGTAACAAAATGTATGAGAAAAAACAAAATAGATAGGATTTGGTAAAGATAATTCCAATTTAGGGAATCAAAAGCCTTTTCAAAATTGATAGCTATGACTGCCGTGGGAGATTTAAGGGATTTGGCTTTATGAATTAGATTAAATAAAGAATGTAAGTGGTCTGCACCAGACCTGTTCTTGAAAAACCCAGCTTGTGAACAGTGAGATAACTTAGGAATCAAAGGTTCAAGATGAGATGTTAGTAGTTTATCAAATATCTTTCCATCTGTATTTAATTGAGAGATTGGCCTGTAACTTGCAGGGAGTGAGGGATCATTATCTTTTTTAGGGATTAAAGTTAAAATTGCTTCAGTGCAAGTTGGAGGGAGTTTACCTTTGTCAGAGGCTTCTTGAAAGTCATTAAAAAGAATCAGGCAAAAGTATCGGAAAGCGATTTGGAAAGATTTACAGAGAAGCTGTCTCCCCCAAGAGATTTGCCAGACTTCAAAGAGGACAGAGCTTGCTGAATTTCTTTAAGAGAAAAGGGTTCATCTAAAGAGTTTGCTTTAGAAGTAGAAAGGTGAGGTAAATGCAAACTGTTTAGAAACTGCTGTATGTGCAAGGTAGGTGAAGGTTTTGGATTAGAGTATAGTTTCTGATAAAAGGATTTCATAATATGGTTTATGGAAGGGTGTCCATGTGGATTGTGCCTTGTTGGTCTTTAAGAACTGAAATGAGTCTTTCCATTTCCTGTACTTTAAGCTGGTAAGAAAGAAGCTTCCAATTTTTGTCACCTTGCTCCCAATATCTGTGTTTCAGTTTGAGCAAAGCCAACTCAGTTTTGTGAGAGGTTAATTTGTTTATTTTGATTCTTAGTTGGAGAATTTCGAGATGAAGATGAGATGAAGGATTGTGTGAATAAGATTTAAAGTACAGAGACTCTTTGGATTTAAGGGATTTTTCAAGATCTGTCAATTGTTGCTCTCTTAATTTTTTCCTGTGAGCAGCGTTGCTGATTATTTTCCTACAAATCGTGGCTTTTAGTGCTTCCCATACAGAGCACATAGAGGTAGCTGCAGGATTGTTGTGAGAGAGGAATTCTTTAATTTGCGATTTGACCATAGGTAGGAAATTGGGATCTTTAAGGAGAAGAGGGTTGAGATGCCAGAAAGAAGATTTTGGCTGTGGGAGGGACCCACAAGATTTGCATATTAACTGGGGAGTGATCTGAGATTACTATGGGCAAGATAAATGAATCAATGTTTTATTTTTCAGCTGTAGCAGGGGAGGCAAACCAGCAGTCAATCCGACTATAGGTCTTATGTGGTGAGGAGTAAAAGGCAAAATCTCGGTCATGGGAGTGGAAGAGTTGCCAGACATCAGATAAACCCATATCTTTCATTATTAGTGATAGGGATTCAATAATTCTGGGGTGGGCATCTGTGGACATGTTACTTCCATCCATATTGGGTTCTAAGGCAAGGTTAATATCACCTCCTAGAATTATTGGGGTATTGTCCAAGTTGGTAGATAGTATCTGTTGTGCTAAGTTATGGAAGAACTCTGGAGAATCAGAGTTGGGTGCATAGGCATTAACAAGCATGAGGGGACCTGAAGGAGTATTTAATTTAATGATTACCCACCTGCCTTCTGTATCAGAGATGTAGTTTATAAGAGACAATTTAAGAATTTTGAGTGAGTATAGCTACTCCTCTCTTTTTAGAGGAAAGCGATGAGTCATAGATTTGACCGACCCAGTCTTTTTTAATTCTGATTATATGCTCTGTTAATAACTTAGTTTCCTGAAGGAAAGCAATATGAACTTTGTGTTTTTTGAAATATGTAAGGACTTGTTTTCCTTACAGGGTGAGTTACGTCCCTTCAGATTCCAAATATACAAAAGTAAATCGTTCATGGCATTATTACTGAAGAAGGAAGGTAGTTGTAGGAATAGTGAAGGACTTAGAGATAAAGTAGAGAATATTCAGGAGATAAAAAAGAGAAAACTTGTATATGGAGAGGGGGCAGGATCATTCATGTTGGCAAAATAAGGTATAAAGAGTATAATCAGCACAGATATATTTTTATAGATGGAGTAAATAGAGAAAGGAGAAAGAGACATTAATTATTAATCACAGTATAAACACACTTATGCACTGAAAAAAATACTTCTTATGGAGCAGCGAGATAAGAGTCAGTTAATCTGCTTAGAGACTCTGTAGCCACACATTAGGGTGTCCAAAAGTTGGAAAAGACCAAGAAGGACCAATTAAAAAAGTGTTGGTCAGATACAATGGTCTAAACCTAATATTATTAATAGATCAATGTATCAAACAAACTAGATCAGAACTTAGCTATACCATATAAGGCAGGGAACTGTAATAACCTCAGATTAAGATAAAAGCTAATATAGTGAAAGAAAAAAAGCATTACACCAGAGCTTGTTTGTTAAAACTAGTAATGCCAGTATTAATGGAAGTGCCAGCTTCTTATAACAAGAAGCCTGTAATCGCTCTGTGAGAAACAAGTATTGCCGTAAGGAAGAAAGATCAGAAGAACTGGGTACTTTAGTAATTGCAATTATGTGTGGAAGAATAGACAATATTTACTACATTTAGCAAGTTGTAAGCTTAGTTCCCAGATAAAACACTACAATTTGTAGAGAGTATAGCTTCAGGATGGACATTGGAAGATTGAATAATGGTTCAACAGAGTAAGATATTGAAGCTCCTATGCCTTGAGCCAAATAAGAGTGGGAGATGAATGAAGTAGACTGGCTTCAGAGTTGACATTGGTCAAAGGGGAATCTGAAAGTGAAAAATGAATACCCTTTACTCGAAAATCACCCAGATCAATTATATATGGGGTGACTGAGTCTAAATGATAGGCCCAGTAAACCCCATATCGTAGGAAGGGGCACAACAGAGAGACCCCTTTTAAATTTCTTAGGCTTTGAGTAAAATAGGGTGTAAAAAGGCAAATGTTAATTAGATGCCCTTTGTAACCATGCTCTGAAAATGGACAGCAGTTATTATTAGTAATATGGATTCCATAATCTAATAAAGAGAGACAATGGGGTAATATAGCATAGGAGAAATAGTGCTAACAATATATTTCAGTGTTAATTCAGTTAAATTGTCTTATGGGAGGTAAAGATAAAGTGTCCAAGAGCTTATGCTCTGAGGGTACTATAGTGGGTGTAGATATAGGGATAAATAATGTTTTACAGGGTGTATCAGTACCACCTGAAGCTATGCATAAATACATAGACAGTGTCGGCAGATAAGGGCCTATGGCCCACCCAGTCTGCCCATTTGACCTTGTAAGTTCAGTTTGTTTTCCTAGAAGTCTGTTGCCCCTTACCCCTGACCTCCAGAATTCCTTTATGTCTATCCCATGCATTCTTAAATCCCGTGATTGTTTCAGCCCCCTCCACTTCCTCTGGCAGGGTGTTCCACTTGTCCACCACCCGTTCTGTGTAGAAATTCTTTCTCATGTTTCCTCTGAATCATCCTCCTCCAACTTCATCCCATGCCCTCTAGTCCTGGAACATCTTTTCTCTTAAAAATAGTGTTTTCCTGCACCCTGTTCCTCCCTGTAAGATACTTGTATGTCTCTATCATATCCCTCTCTCCCTCTCTCCTCCAGGAGTACATGTTCAGTTCCTTCAACCTGTCTTCATAGGACTTGTGATGCAATCCATGCACCATCTTTGTTGCCCTCCTCTGAACCTTCTCTACCTGTCTATGTCCTTATGTAGGTATGGTCTCCAGAACTGTACACCGTACTCCAGGTGGGGCCTCACTAGTGTCTTGTATAGCGGAATTATGACCTCCTTTTCCTGCTGGTGATGCCCTGCCTATACATCCCAGCATCCTATTTGCTTTACCTGCTGCCTTGTCACACTGTTTCACTATCTTGAGGTCATCAGAGATGATAACCCCAAGATCCCTTTCCTCTTTGGTGCATGCTATATCCTCACCCCCAACTGATATATTGTGCCAGGGTTTTTGTGCCCCATATGCATTATCTTGCATTTCTTTGCATTGAATTTCAACTGCCAACCCCCTGACCATTCTTCAAGTTTCTGCAGGTCACTTCTCATTCTGTCTACACCCTCTGGTGTGTCTACTCTATTACAGAGCTTTGTGTCATCAGCGAACAGTGAAATTCTGCCTTCTAGGTCTTGCGCCATGTCACTGATGAAGATGTTGAATAGTACCGGTCCCAGCACTGATCCCTGTGGTACCCTACTGGTCACTCTTCCCTCTGTGGAGTGACAGCCATTTACCACAACCCTCTGTGTCCTGCCACCCAGCCAGTTACCTACCCACCACACTACTGTCCTGCCACCTCCATATTCCCCAGTTTGTGTAATAGTCTTCTATGTGGCACAGTGTCAAAGGCCTTGCTGAAGTCCAGATAGGCCATGTCCACTGCCCTCCCCTGATCCACCTCCTAGTCACCCAGTCAAAAATTCAACGAGGTTGGTCTGACATGACCTCCCCTGGTGAAACCATGCTGCCTTGGGTCCTGTAGTCCATTGACAACCAGATGTTCCACCAATCTCTCCTTCAGTAGTGCTTCCATGATCTTCCCCACTACCAAGGTGAGGCTGACTGGTCTGTAGTTCCTGCTTCCTCTTTGTTCCCACTTTTGTATAAGGGACTACATCTGCTGTCCTCCAGTCTTTGGGTACCTCCCTGTTTCCAGTGATCGGCTAAACAGGATAGCCAGAGGTTCACACCACCTCTCTTAGTTCTTTAAGGACCCTGGGTGCACCCATCTGGCCCCATTGCTTTATCAACTCTTATTACTTCCAGTTCCTTCAAGACCCCTTCTCGTGTAAAGGGACTTGTGCCCATTCTGCACCATTCTCACCTTTGCTCCTTCAGACCCATTACCCTCCTCTTCCTCAGTAAAGACTGAGCAGAAATACCTGTTCAATATGTCAGCTTTACTGTTGTCATCCTCCATGCCCCCATCCTCCCCTTCTGTCTCACTCTCCTCCTTTGTCTTTCTTTTTCTTATATACCTGTAAAAGGTTTTGTCCCTCTACCCACTGATTTTGCAATGTGTTCTTCTGTCTGAGCTTTGGCTTCCCTTACTGACCTCCCTGCCTCCCTTTGCTTCTCCTGGTACTTTTCCTATCCCCTTCTGCCTGTGTCTTTTGTATTGCCTGAATGCAATCTTTTGGCTTTCACTTTCTTTACTACCTCTTTGGAAAACCATAATGGTCTCCTCTTCTTTTCCTCTTGCTAACCTGCTAATACATAATTCTGTTGTTCTTGCAATCCCCATTTAAATACTGCCCACTGTTCCTCAACCCCTGATTCCTGTCCCATTCCTTAATGCCTCTTTCAAGTATCTCCCCATTTTCCCAAAGTCTGCCCCCCTAAAATCCAGGATACGTGTTTTTGTGTGGTTTGGTTCTGCTCTTTCTGTGATTTCAAACCACAATGACTGGTGGTCACTGTTTCCCAGTTGCTCCCCACTGTTACCCCCATCACACTGTCCCTGTTTGTCAGGCACAAGGTCCAGTATTGCCTTCTGCCGAGTTGGTTCCATGACCAGTTGCTTGAGGAAGGCACCCTGAAGGGAGTCCAGATAAATCTGCTCCTAGTTGCTGCTGCTGGGATGCTCCAGTCCACGTCTGGAATATTGAAGTCTCCAACCAGTATTACCTCACCTTGTCTGCCATCCTTTGGATGGCTAGCATCAACTCCTATCTGTTTCTTCCTCCTGGGCTGGTGGTCTATAGACCACACCTGTGCGGATGGCTGTCTCCATTTTCCTTTCCAGCTTAACCCACAGTATCTCTCCCCATTTTGTTCCTCCTGGATCTCTGTGGCCCTTATGTCATTTTTCACATAGAGTGCCACTCCTCTTCCCTTCCTGCCTGCTCTGTCTCTTCTGAATATGTTGTAGCCAGGTATGGCCATCTCCCAGTCGTGGTTATCATTACACCTGGTTTCAGTGATGGCCACAATGTCCAGGTCTGACTGCACCATGACAGCCTCCAGATCTTCCATCTTATTGCTAAGGCTCCTGGCATTTGCACACATGGCTTTCCATGATTTGACCTCCCTAGACTGTCTCACTGTTCTACTCCAGCCCCTTTCTTGGTTGTCATTTATCCCTGGTTCTCCTTGCTGTCTGCCCTTCTGCTGAATTTTGCCCCTTTTGCTTATCACCTCTTGGGCACTAATCTCCATCTTTTTCACACTGCTTTGCAGAGATAGCCCTCCTCTGGTTCACTGGTTCCACTGCTAGCTGTGAGGGGTGAGCAAGTAGGTACCCTCCTTGCTGGCCTGCCACCCCCCTTTGCTAGTTTAAATGCTTGTCACTGTAGCATTTAAACTTATCGTTGAGTGCTTGGATTCCCCTCCAGGATGGATGCAGCCATCAGGCTTGAACAAACCTCCATCCCTCCAGGTGGGTCCCCAGTCACCAATGAATCCAAACCCTTCCTTACAGAACCAGTTCTTCAACCATGAGTTAAAGTTCCTGGTGCATGCACTCCTATACTCTCCCTTGCCTCTCACAGGTACTACTTCTGAGAAAGTGACAGAAGTAGCTACCTGCTTGAGACCCCTCCCCAGTTTCCTAAACTCTTCCTGAACTTCCTTTGGCTCCCCATTTGCAAGGTCATTAGTACCTAGGTGGATAATGACATCCAGCTCACCCTCCTATCTTGCCTTCCCAGTGATCCCCAGGATCTTCCTTCCATCCCTCCATGCCGTGGCACCTGGTAGGCACCTCACCTCCCTGTCCTCCCCCTCCTGTGTTCCTAGCTGGATCCCTCTTATGATGGAGTCCCCCACCAGGATTCACTTCCTCCTCCTCTGGGGTCCACTGCTTTCCCCACTGAGGTCACCTCCTTGGCTAACCTCCACATCCTTTCCTTCCACTTCTCTGGGTACCTCTATTTGGTTGTCCTCATTTGCCAGTGTGGCATATGAGTTCTTGAGTGGAATAGGATCTGGGATGTGCCTCTGCCTGACCACTCTAACCCTCCCTGAGCCCACTGTCATCCAAGTGCTCCTCGTTCTCGGCATCCTTTGAGGCAGTTGCATTGGACTAGGTGGTCCCTGGATAGGGGTGATGGTACTCCTGACCCAGTTTACTTCCACTCTGAGTCTGGCTACCTCATTCTGCAGTCCAGAGAGATACATGCAGATAGGGCAGCACCTCAGTGTCCAGAAGGTCTGCCTGAATATGGCTGCCCCACAGCCACTGCATTGCACCACTCCCCACATTATACCATTATACTGCTATTCCACTACTTGTCTGCTACTGAAGCTCTCCTAGTTCCCTTTTTATTAATTTACTGTCCTAAAAATCCTGCTACTGTTCCTCTATAATATTTGAAAATACATACACTTCTATCTAAGCTCTTTATCCTTACAATCAAAAAATCAAAAGGTAACTACAATCACAATAATCTACCTTCTACTAATACAGATTCTATCACAGAATCAGAGCACAATGCAAAAACATTTGCTACTTAGCAACAACAAAAAGGTGACAACATACCAAGTTGATGTAGCTTTTTAAAATAGAAAAGAAAATGTAATTGTTTAAACCAATAGAAATCAACAGTTCCAAGCACCATGAACTACAAGAAAGAACACAGTACCACACCTCTGCTACAATAACTAAACAGTTCTAAAACATTGGAGAAAGAAGAGAAAAATTAGAGACTGAGCAAATAGATACAATGTACTATAAAGTATTAGGCAATAGGTATACTCAGTTGTTTAACAGAGAAAATAAAGTACCTACCAAAACAGACAGGATACCCACAAATGACACTTAGGTTCTCAATATCAGACACCACCAAAGGCACATACAGAAAGGGTTTAAACTATAGTATTAAAATAGTATTAAAATTAACCACATTATCTAGATTTCTGCCCAGAATGTAAAATAATGAGGGATATCAAGACAACCAGCTTGCCAAATGTAGTAATACCAATTAAGTATTTGCCCAGATGTTAAGAAAATTAGCGGAAATTAACAAAGTACCAAGGTTACACTGATAACATGAGCAAAAAGGCTGCTTTTAACTATATGTGATGTTACTTAGGGCCAGCCAAGATGTACAGCCTTTCATATTCACAACCAGCTGGGAGCGAAGTGATCAGAGTAGTGAAGGCAGTACAACACATGGCTAGACAATAAAAAAGACTGGTTCTCTAGCAGTCAGTCTCCTGGGAAAAACAAGCCAGGAGAAAGTAGAGCAGCCTGTAAAACAGCTTACAAAATCATGTCACCATAGCTTTACGAGAGCAATTGGAGCTGTTGGGATTTTTTCCCTTCGTTTTTTCCTTGCACTTCTTTTTTAGAGGCTCTAATGTTTTATAGGGAGAGCTTGTGATGGCGTCAGTCCAGGAGGTATCAGTGGATATGTTTCCTTGTAGTGCAGTACACAGGTTAGTGGGAAGATCTTCTGCAACTTGTGGTGATAAGTCCTCCTGTGAGCAGTGCATGTCATCCGACAAGAAGGCAAATTTGTTGCTCAGCAGAATAGAGGGTTTTATTTGCAGGAGAGAGACTAATGCTTGGGAGGGTCTGGAGGGACTATCAGGAGGGCAGCAAGAATAATTAGGTGTGCAAGGGCTGGATAAATGTTTCTCCTGCAGCCAGCTCGATTGTCTGGGAGGGGGAGCAGCTGTGATAGTGCTGTTTGAGACCATAGGCACCGTTGAACTTCCTCCTCAAACCTGTATGGTCGTATCATCCCTCCGAGTGGAATCCAAGATGCAGACCAGGCTTTCCTCCTCATTTGATCCCCCCAAGGTAGAAAAGTTTAGATGAATACCAAGAAAATTAGCTAAGGCATTAGGAGAGCTAAAGTCTTTAAAAGAGGATCCAAGAGAGAGGCGCATTACTGATGGATAGCGCAGGGCAAATTTAATGCCTCTTTGGTGTAGTATCTGTTTGAGGGGATTGTACTCTTTCCTTCTTCTTGTCAGCTCATTGGAAAAGCCTCTATATATAAAGATTTTATGTTCTTGCCACAGTGATGACCCAACTTCTCTAGCTCGTTTCAAAATCATTTCAGTATGTTCATAATTTAAGAATCGAGCTATGATTGGTCTAGGCCACTGGTCTTGGAGTGGCCTGGGACCTAGATTATGATGAGCTCTCTCTATGGTCAGTACTAGGTTGGGGGGGTAACTTTAGCATTGCTGGTAAGACATGGAGAAGGAGTGCAGATGTGTCCCCCAACTCCACACCTTTTGGGAAGCTGAAAAAACATAAATTGTTCCTTCTATTGCAAGTTTCAATGTCATCGATTTTGGATTGCAGGGATTTTATTGTACAGTCTTGATTCTGGATCATGGCCTGAAGGTCGTGAATGGACCCTGCATTTTGGGTAGTTAATTTCTCAGTAGTGGTCATTCTTTGGCAGACAGCTTCTAGTATGAGTGCATTCTGGTGAGTGGTGACTTTTAAATTGAAGATATCTGTCATTAGTTTAGAAAAAAAACTCCACTCTGGCGAGAGAGTTAGGTTGAAGGTGAGAGTTGGATATGTTATTGAATAGCGAGGCCTGATATTGAGCAGTGCTGATATGACCATATAGGGATATTAGGACAAAAATAGACTTACAATTTATTTGGGGGTAGTTGAATACAGGATGATCTTAGGAGTTGGCACCAAAAAAAAACAAACTGGATAAGGCTAGATGAGGTTAGATTACTTCTTCCTCTGCACAGAGTTTGATTTATACTGCCAGCTTCTGTCTAGCCAGGGCACACCCCAAATAAAAGGTTTTTTTACTGTAGAATTTTTGTTAAATAAACTGTGATTTTAGAGCACAAATATTTTGGGTGCAAACATGAGGTCCATGAAAATGAATGGAGAATGTGCCTTTTTTTTTTTTGCATTTGAGCTCAAAACCTCAATTTCAATGACAATAACAGCTCTCTTGCCTCATTAGTCTTATTCCTTTAATAAAGGGAGTGAAAATATAAAAATAGAAGCAGTACATTTATATAAAAAGACAATAATAACACCATTACATCAAGCCACTCAGTAGTAAACTAATCTCCAAGTCTGTGGCCACAGCAAATTCATAAATTACCAGGTGTTCCTCATCCCATTGTCTGTCTTTATACACATTAACAAAGTAGTGATGCCTTAAGAGAATAAACTTGGTTCCCTTCTCTCAATCCGGGAATCGCTCCAATAAAGACATGATGTCTCCTGAGACTCCAAACCTCCTTATACACATTTCAGGCTCAGGAATTGTATTGTTTTGGTCACCTGAGGAAAAAGACAAGGATACGCTCCACTGAGCACAGTAAATTTGGTACATCTAGTATGATACTAAGACCCCCCCCAGCCATAATCAATGGTATCATACCTTTTACATTGTAATCAAGCATTTTAGTATGTACTGTGTACCTGCAATCCTCATCATCCTTGTAGATGGTCTCCTGGTTCATGGTGAAAAAAAACCGAGAGTGGCCATGGTCAATCTCCAACAACCCTCACAAATCTTTGCATCTGACCAAAAACAACCACCAGTTTGGGAAACCAAAAGTTGCCTTGTCACCAAACAATAGGTGAAAAAGCCATTGGTTTTAGGTTAAATCAAATAACAGCATATCTTCCGAGCAAACAACTCCTTGTCATCAGACTACCAAAAGAGTTCAGTGCTGCAGATCACATACTAAAATAAGTTTCATTCATCTAGTTTAAAACAGTGAAAATATAATGAAGTTTTAGCAGAAAGATACGGATATCCAAACAAACATGGAGTATCAGGGAGCAGAGCAGCACTGCAGCCATCTTCTACATGGACAGAGGTGTTACTGGTGGAGCCCGGTAAACTGGGTTCAGCTGTGGCGAGTAGTAGTGTCTTGATACATACATTGGATAGTGTGACACTGCAAGCTATCGATACAGTGAAGAATCTAGGGGTCATTCTGGACTCCAGGCTAGCACTAGAATAGCAGGTGTTTGCTGTTGTCTGCTGTGGCTTTTATCACTAGCAAAACATCACTTGAATCAAGCCCTATCTAGATCTGGCTGATGTGGCAACACTGGTACATGCCTTACATATGTAGATGCTGGATTACTGCAATGTGCTCTAACTTGGGGTATCCACAAGGCTGCTGAACCATTTATAGCTGGTTCAGAATGGGGCAGCCTGACTAGTTACAGGGACCTCTAAATTGGAGCATATCATGCCATCTCCCTGTGTTCTTCACTGACTGCCAGTAGGATGGCATGTCAGCTTCAAGGTACTGTATGCTTGTTACTTACAAGGCCCTGCACAGTCTGCATCCAGGCTACCTGAAAGACCTCCTGCTACATTATTGTCCTTGTCATCTCCTCCGTCAGTGGAGGCAGACCTCTGATCAGTATTGAGGTCCCACTTGAAGTCTTTGGAAAACAGGGCTTTTGGGGTTGCAGCCCTGGTACTATCCCCTTCCTAAGGAAATAAGAGGTTCCTCTTCTGCGGCCATTTTTTAAAAATCTCCAAAAAGTTATTTTTTCAGCTTGAGCTTTGTGTCTGGCTTTTGAAGTAATGCTTTCATTTATTATTTTCTTTTTTCAACATGTTTTATCTCTGTATGCATTGTGAGGCACCCAGAACATCTGATATTGAGTGCCATATACTGTAAGTAGAATTGCCTTGCCTTATTTTATTTGTATTGTGTGACTGTGAAGAAACCTGTACTCATACCTGACCTGTTGTACACACTGTGCAAGCTTAATGTGGGGGAGGGCAGCAAGCCATGAAGCCCACAGCACTGATGTTTCTTATTCTAAACTTCTAGTCAGACAGTGGGAAGGAGGCATTGGAGTGTACCAGTGATCTGAAATGAAATCCAGGCACACTCTCCAGTTGGCTGCATTCACTTCAACTCCAGTCGGCCACCTCTGTGAGCCTTGCGTGGCTTGACTGATTACAGCCAAAAGGGTGATTACTGGCTGTGCAGATACTGGCAGATTTTGACTGTCTGTTGAGTCAGCCAGAGGGAGGTTCAATAGACCAGCCATGGCAGACGAGCACCACTGCTTATTGGTTAGTGCATTTAGCTATATTTTCCTCATTATTTTTTTTTTTTAATTCTGGTGGCCAGCAACACTTCTAGCCCATTCTTTTTAATCAGTGTTGTGCAGCAGCATGTGTCCAGCAGCTGGACTCCAGCAGTGAGCAAGCACAGTGGCTAAAAGAGTACAAGATTTTCCAAAGAAAACCAGGCAGAGGGCCAAGACATTTCCAATTATCTCCCAGCCAGATTCATGAATGAGTGACGTGACACCAGACTAATGTGGTGGACTAAAAATGTGATTTGGAGTATCAGAAAATGTGGAAAGTGCGGCTTAGTCAGATAGCTACTTGGAGTCTCAGATACTGATGCAGTCAGTTAGTATATCAGTTGGCTAGTGTGTCAGGCAGTGCTAAGTAAAGTGCCTGAACTTTCTTCAAGTAAGAATGTTTTGGAAGAGGAATTGAAATACTAAAGTGACCTTGAGCAAGTCATAGTTGGCCTCTTTCCACCTGAGTCCCTTGTACCTGTAAACTGAAGTATTGCTGTATCACTCCATTTTGGGATCTCTATGCTTGGTCACACTTGGAAACAAGCTCCATCTCAGCATGCCCATTCCAGTCACCACATTTTAACTAAAGAAGTAAGACCTATCTAAGAACAATATATTGTATTTCAGCTAGGTTATCTTGGGGAAAGCAAGCCCCCAACCAGTAACAAAAACATACTGGTTTCCCAAACAGCAGAGAAACATGCTATTAGTATAGGAGTTGAAAGGTTATATCATTACAATCTCTAGTTTAAACAAAGTCTGGTCAGAGCCACTAGGACTGCTAATGCATTAATTTGATAAGTCTATGCCATATTTATAAAGTAGGTGAGGACTAATTAAGTACCACATGATGAAATCCCCACTGTTAGCTGGATTCATTAACCACTTCATGTAATTGGAATAATTATTTTGTATAATACACCTCCTGAAAGATAAATATTTAGGGACTGTGAACTGCAACCTGCCATGGGCTTCCATTATCGATGGAACTCCTGGCCCTTCTGAGGTAGTGGAAATACAGTATGACTGAACACAATTAAATCATCCTATTTGTTTTGGGTGAAGACTATTCCATGTGTATGTTATGAGTCCAGAAATCTTCAAAAATGTGGAAAGCTGTGACCAAACTAAGTGACCCCATCTGTAAAACAAGCATTTGTCAATGCCAAATGTTTGCTTGCTGGCATTAGCATTGGAAGTGCAGGAGTTAGACAGATGCAGAATAAGAATGACAGTGAAGTATTGAACTGATGCCAGAACCACCCCCACCCTGCAGAGATGGACAGGCATGGGGGTGTGCCTTTGGATAGTCACTCATAACGCTCACATCATTTCATCTCACCCCACCCTGCAGACACCGACAAGTGTCGAGGTGTGCCGAGGGGTATTCAGGCTTTACACTTACCCTACTCCATAAGGAAATACAATGAAATGGGTGCAATATAGGAGAATGGGGTGAACTTTGGGGCCAAAGAGTCCAAGGCACACCTCAATGCCTCTCACTGGCTGAAGGGTGGGGGTGGAATGTAATGAGCATTACTTTCAAAAATCCCAAGTCACACCCCTGATGCCTGGCAGTCCCTACAGGGTAGGGCGTTGTGGTCAGAAACCCTAATGCCCTGGGTGTTTCTTGGTATTTTCACTCCAAGTTTTCAACATGGGCTTTATGTGTGAGGTGTCATCGTGGCTCAGTTGGTAGCACATCCACCTCTGGAGCAGAAGGTTGTGGGTTCTTGTCCCACACCTGGATTGGGCATGCACCTAAAAAAATCACTGGCATCCGAGTGCAGTATTGAGGCATGCTGTACTGCTAGGGTGTGCCATCCTTCGGATGAGATGTTAAACCGAGGTCCCTTCTACCCATCCTGGTGTTGTCCTGGTGAGTGTCCAGGTGGAAGTAAAAGAACCCAGGGCACTCTTCGTAAAGAGTAGGGGACATTTCTGGTATCCTGGCCAACATTCCCCTTCCCATAAACTGGTTCATGCAGTTATCCAGGCTGTGTGTGGGTGATGATGTACGATATGGCCACCACTACACATTCAGTCACTTCGCTACCAGTCTAGCATTTCTTGTAAAGTGCTTTGGGATACACTGTGCATGAAAAGTGCTATATAAATGCTAATTCTTCTTCTTTGTGACCCCACCTCATGAACAGTGACACTATCAGTTCTTTAGTCAAAAGGTGTTTTGGCACAGCGGCTGTACCATTTGGCGCCACAGGTGCGAAAACACATTTCAGGCAGGATGTGAAAAATGACAGCTGTACTGTTCATGAAGAAGTATAAAAAAAATGGTAATGTTGAAAATCTGGAATGAAAATATAAAAGAACTGGTGAAGTCATGAGGGGTGCATAGAAATTGTACAATGCACACCCATAATGCAATTATTTGGGGAATTTTTTACACTACATTTTCAACATAGGCATTTTGGGACTTCCACTAATGAACAGTGGTGCTGTGATTTTCTTAATCTGTCACAAACATTGATTTCACATAGATACCATGCCCATTGTGTGCCACAGGTGTGAAAACATGTTTCAGTGTAAAATCTGGAGTAAAAATATAAAAAATTGGTGAAATTATGAGTGTGCGTAGAAACTGCGCAACACATGCTGGTAATGTAGTCATTTTTTGAAATTTGTTCACCAGATTTGCAACATGTCCTTTTTGGGACCTCTCCTTATGAACACTGTCACTGTGATTTTCTTAATCTGCCCCGAACGTTGATTTTGCACAGCAACCACGCCATTGTGCATTACATTTGCGAAAACAAATTTTGGGCAGGATGTGAAAAATGACAGCTGTACTGTTCATAAGCAGGTGTGTAAAAATAGAAATGCTGAAAATCTGGAGAGAAAATAATAAAAATTCTTGAAGTTATGAGTGTGCGTGGGAACTACGAAATGCATGCTCATAACACAGTCATTTTGGGGAATTTTTTCACCAAATTTGCAATATAGGCTTTTTGGGAACCCACCTCATGAACAGTGACACTGTCATTTCATTAATCTGTCCCAGAAGGTGATTCTGCGCGATGATAAATCATCCTTCAGGGCGGAAATAATGTCATGTGGTGACTGAGATTCATGGGTGAGTAACCCATATTGAAATTTTGGGACCAAAAGTCACAAAAACGGCTGCGATAGCCACCTAAACTGAAAAAAAAAAACATTTATGCCATTATAAAGCTTATTGGCATTTCTAAAGTTCACGGTCAGCTTTGAAGAGTGCAGACGTGTTCCTGCTCCACACAAGATTGTCACGCCAGACTCTGGAGATAACTATGCGGGAAGGGGGGTGTGGGCAGGTGAGATGTGCAGAGGGTGGGTGTGGTTTGGGGGATGGGACCCGATGGCAAGAGACCATTTTCTGTGTTTCAGATTATAAAAAAAATTAAAAACACCACTGACCGTTTCTTTTTACAGGTTTAACAGTTTGGGGGAGGTCATGTTAGCCACACTGGGGTGAGCTCCCAGTGTGGAACACAATGGGGGTGGGCTGGGGCAGGAAAATACTGATGCGATGGGGGGTTAAACATGCCAAAAGGGGAACTGGGCACCCCATCGGCAAGCATGTCTGTGTTTGGGGGGGGGATAATTCCGTGGGGGATTGGGCACCCCCCTCAGCAGATTGGGAACAGGGCATTGAAGCTGACAGGGATTGAGCTCCCCATTGGCAAGCATGTCAGTGTTTAGTGGGGGATGATGCCGAGTGGGATTGGGCACCCCCCTCAGCAGACAAAAACAGCAAAGAGGCACATATGCCTATGGGGATTGGGCTCCCCCATCAGCAAATGAACTGGGAAGGGGGCATGCTGCCAGGGGGACTGGGCACTCCTGAAGTTGGCTTGCTGGGAACTATGAGAGGTGGATGGCAACAGCCGCTGCTACATTTACTGAAATGCTACACTAGGCAAGGCATGCCCCTGCAATGAGGGGGTGCTCCCTCATTGCAGCTGCAAAATCTTTCAGGTTGGTGGCATGCTTGCTGATTACCGTCATAGCTGGCATGCTCCTTCATTGTTGAAAAACAGACGAGCCCCCAAAAGCAGTGTCAGCACTGGCCACAACACTGCCGCACCTCCACAACCTGCTTCCCCAGTAAGCTGTCATATGTTTCTTGCATATGCATGCAAGCAAACATAAAAAGTAGTGATGATGCAGCCATATCCATAAAAGATCCGGCAGCTTCCCACAAAGTGGAGTGAAAATATTGAAAATTAGCGAACTTACGAGAGTGCGTAGGAACAGCGCAACGCATGTTCTTAAAACAGTAATTTTGGGGAATTTTTTCACCAAATTTTTAACATAGCCATTTTAACACCTCTGTTCATGAACAGTGTCACTGTGATTTTCTTAATGTGTCCTGAACATTGATTTCACACACCGACTGCACCATTGTGCGCTACATGTGTGGAAACACAGTTTGGGTGAGATGTGAAAAATGACAGCTGTACTACTCATAAGGAAGTGTGGTCAAATGGCAATGTTGAAAGTCTGGAGTGAAAATATTGAAAATTCGCGAACCTACAAACATGCGTAGGAGCAGCGCAATGCACGCTCGTAAAACAGTCATTTTTTGAAATTTTTTTCGCCAAATTTTCAACATAGGCTATTTGAGAGCCCATCTTATGAACACTGACACTGTCATTTTGTTAATTGGTCCTGGAAGATGATTTCACACAGTGACCATGAAATCACCCTTCGGGCCTGATTAACGCCATGACAGTGGCAGAATTCATGAGGAGGGGTCCCAAAAACCCCTTGTTGAAAATTTGGTGCCAAAATTCTAAAAAATGCCTGAGATATGCAGCAAAGTTGAAAAAACCCTATTCATTATATTATACAGCTTACGGCATTTCTTCAGTTAGGTAGTCGGCTTTGAAGAGTACAGGCGTGTTCCTGGTCCACGAAGATCGTCGCACGAGTTCGGAGGTAAGTATGGGGTGAGGTGGGGGTGTGAGGAAGCAGGGTGCACAGGGGGCGTGGGTGTGGGAGGGCAGGGAGACTGAGAGGACCCGTTTTTGTGTTTTCAGTTTGTTTTTAATTATGGCGTGGGGCGTTTGCCATGCTGGTGGGCTCCCAGCATATAGTAATTAACATGGGACATTTGCCATGCTGGGGTGGGCTCCCAGCATGGCAGCTAAACTTTGGGGCAGTGGAGCCAGCGGGTTGGGCACCCCCGTAGGCCATTCTGACTGTTACCACACTGGGGTGGGCTCCCAGCGTGGCACTCAGTAATCTCTTGGGGGGACTGTGGAGCCGACTGGGGATTGGGCACCCCAGTCGGCCAAACACATTGTTGCCACGCTGGGGTGGGCTCCCAGCGTGGCACCTGAAAGACTGTTTGGGGAAGGGGGGAGAGCACTTCAGTGAGCACGTCCCTTATCTGATCGTGCTCACTGAAGTGGCTCTCTTCCTTTCAACTGTAAGCCACTGCATTCTTGAGTGCTGTCATAGACAGCTGCAGCATGCATTGGGCAACTGTGACCATGCCTGCAAACACAAGGAGGTAAGTGGAAGAGGGGGTGACTCACCTTCAAAAACTCGGATGATGGCACTTTGTTTCTTGCACATGCAGAGTGAGGGAATCACTCCCCATGCTAGACCACACCTCATTCACATACTATGTACATAAAACATTGTTAAGTATGTAGACACTGACAGAATAGCATGTACCAATTTCATATGTAGTTTCCCAGTCAATATGTGTCCCTCAGTAAAACAGAGGAGCATGTGTGGGCATTGAACTGGTGCAGTTGGGACTGTGAGGTGCTAATATTGAGAACCTCACATTAAAACATGAGGTATTCTGGACTTAAAACCTTACAGCTTGACTTCCCCCAACATATAAATAAAAGATTAGCAGTGTCCCCATTTTTTATGTTGATTGCGCGCATGCACAAGAAACATATTGAGGCAGCTTTCTCAGAAGCAGATTGTGGAGGCACGGCACTGTTGTGGCCAATGCCCCCACAGCCTTTAAAGGATTGGCCCGCTTCCCCCAATGCCGTGGCACGCTGCTGCTGACACTAGTTCAGTGAGCGTGCCACAACCTTCTAAAAATGTAGCCGCTGCAATCAGGGGCCACCTTGTTATTGTAGTGTCAGCCATTCACTGCAATGAGGGAGTGACCTGTAATTGCAGGGTGGAACCTTGAAACACTGATATTGTTTGTGAACATGGTGGCGTCTTGCCGCTATGTTCTCAAACAATATTAATCCCCCCGCCAAGGGGTGCCCAATCCCCATCAGTAGCATGTGCCCCCCACTGTGTTTGTTTGCCGACGGGGGCCCCATTCCCCATTGCCTTCAGTGGCCCAAGGTTTATGTTGCAGACAGGGAAGCCCACTCTCTGTTGGCATTGTGTAACCCCTCCCTGCTTTTGTTGTCTGCCAACAGAGTGCCCAATCCCCATCGACATAATGTCACCCCCCCTTTTGTTGTGTGCTGACAAGGGTGCCCAACCCCCCGTCGGCTACAGCTGGCCCCCTCAAAAAAAGACTCCACTGGCATGCTAAGAGTCCACCCCAGCGTGCCACATGCCCCTGTAAAATCAAAAACGGTCCCGCGATGTCTTTTTTTTCTTAACCTGTAAAAAAGGAAACTATTCCTCGGCGGTCTCCCTGGCCCCCCTCCCACAACCCATGCCCACCCACTGTGCAGCCTGCCTCTGCACACCCCCCTCACCCCATACTTACCTCCAGAGTCCAGCGCGACAATCATCGGTGGACCAGGAACACGTCTGCATTCTTCAAAGCCGGCCGCAAACCGAGAAAATGCCAGTAAGCTGTATAATGGAATAAATAGGGTTTTTAAACATTGATGCATATCTCAGACATTTTTTGGAATTTTGGCGCCAAATTTTCAATATGGGGTTTTTTGGACCCTTCCTCATGAATTCTGGCACTGTCATGGTGTTATTCAGCCCCCAAAAGGTGAATTTGTGGTCACTGTGCAGAATCCCCTTTTGGGACCGATTAATGAAACGACAGTGCCAGTGTTCATGAGGTGGGCTCTCAGAATGCCTATTCTGCAAATTTGGTGGGAAAAATCACACAAATTACTGTTTTACGGGCGTGCATTTCGCAGTTGCTACTCACGCTTGTAACTTTGCGAATTTGCAATATTTTCACGGCAGATTTTCAACATTGGCATTTTTTCAGACCTCCTTGTGAACAGTACAGCTGTCATTTTCCACATCCTGGCCAAAATGTGTTTTCGCACTTCCGGCGCAGAATAGCTCAGTCGATGTGGGAAATCAGTGTTCAGGACAGATTAAGAAAATGACAGTGGCACTGTTCATGAGCAGAGCTCCTAAAATGCCTATTTTGAAAATTTGGTGATGATACTCCATAAAATGACTGTGTTATGAGTGTGCGTTGCGCAGTTTGCACGCACGCTTGTAACTTCACGATTTAATAATATTTTCACTCCAGATTTTCAACATTGCCATTCTTCTGCACCTCCTTATGAACAGTATAGCTGTAATTTTTCACATCCTGGCCAAAATGTGTTTTTGCAGTTACGGCGCAGAATAGTGTGGTCGCTGTGGGAAATCCATGTTCGGGTCACATTATGAAAATGGCAGTGACACTGTTCATTAGAAGAGGTCCTAAAATGCCTATGTTGAAAATTTTGTGACAAAAGTCCATAAAATTAGTGTGTTCTGAATGTGCATTGTGCAGTTTCCACACATGCTCTGCATCATAATTGCAATATTTTCCTCCAGATTTTCAGCATTCCCATTTGCCACACCTCCTTATGAACAGTGAAACTGTAATTTTCACATCCTGGCCAAAATGTGTTTTCACTCTTCCGGCGCACAATTGCGCGGTCGCTGATGGAAATCAGTGTTTGGGACATATTAAGAAAATCACGCTGACACTGTTCATGAGCAGAGGTCCTAAAATGCCTAGGTTGAAAATTTTGTGATGAAACTCCATAAAATGACTGTGTTATGAGCATGTGTTGTGCAGGTTCCACACACCCTTGTAAGTTTGCAAATTAGAAGAAGAATCAGTATTTATATAGATACATACACAGTATCCCAAAGCGCTTTACAAGCAATGCTAGACTGGTAGTGAAGTGACTGAATGTGTGGTGGCGGCCATATCGCACATCATCATCCACACACAGCCTGGATAATTGCATGAACTGGTTTATGGGAAGGGGAAAGTTAGCCAGGACACCGGTAATGCTCCCTGCTCTTTTGCGAAGAGTGCCCTGGGTTCTTTTACTTCCACCTGGACACCCACCAGGACAACACCAGGATGGGCAGAAGGGACCTCGGTTTAACGTCTCATCCAAAGGACGGCACACCCCAGCAGTACAGCACCCCCCAATACTGCACTCGGATGCCAGAGATTTTTAGGTGCAAGTCCAATCCCGGTGTGGGACGAGAACCCATGACCTTCTGGTCCAGAGGCGGATGTGCTACCAACTGAGCCATGCTGTAATATTTTCACACCAGATTTTCAATAGTGGCATTTGTTCACAGCTCCTTATCAACAGTACACCTGTCATTTTTCACATCCTTGCCAAAATGTGTTTCCACACTTCCGGTGCATAATACCACAATCGCTGTCGGAAATCAGTGTTTGGGACAGATTAGGATCGAGCAGGTGGGGGGGAGTGACCGAGCTATACTGAGCTCTGTCGGGACTGCTGCAGATTTCTTTGTGGGCAGGAAAAGACGAAAACACAGGCAGAACCCCAGTACAAAAGGGCAGCCGGCAGCACCGGGATGCACAGAACGAGCGAGTGAGGGAGGGGGAGTGAGTGAGCTCAACGGAGCTCTGTTGGGACTGCTGCAGATTTCTTTGTGGCAGGAAAAAGCAGAAGTGCTTGCAGGGGCTGAGTACAAAAGGGCAGCCCGCAGGGGTGGGAGAAACAGAATGAGCGAGTGAGAAAGGGGGAGTGAGCGAGCTCAACGGAGCTGTATCATGACTGCTGCAGATTTCTTTGTGGTCAGAAAAGGCTGGCAATGCAGGCAGGAGCCCAATACAGAAGGGCAGACAGCAGCGCTGGCAGAACGGGAATGAGCAAGTGAGACAGGGGGAGTGAGTGAGGCCAACGGAGATCTGTTGGAACTGCTACAGATTTCTTTGTGGGGAGAAAACAATTCCAACAGAGGCAGAAGCCCACTACAAAAGGGCAGCCTGCAGTGCCAGGAGAAACAGAGTGAGTGAGTGAGACAGGGGTAGTGAGCGACCTCAACAGAACTGTGTCGGGACAGCTGTGGATTTCTTTGTGGGCAGGAAAAGGTGCCAATGCAGGCAGGAGCCCAGTACAATAGAGCAGCCTGCAGCACTGGGAGAATCAGAATGAGCGCATGATAGAGGGGGAGTGAGCGAGCTCAACGGAGGTCTGTCGTGACTGCTGTGGATTTCTCTGTGGGCAGGAAAAGGTGGCAATGCAGGCAGGAACCCAGTACAAAAGGTCAGCCTGCAGCCTGACAGAAACGGAATGAGTGACTGAGAGAGGGGAAGTGAACAACTTCAATGGAGCTGTGTCGGGACTGCTGCACATGTCTTTGTGGGCAGACAAAGCCAGCAACACAGGCAGAAACCCAGTACAAAAGGGCAGCCTGTAGCAGCGGGAGACACAGAATGAGCAGTGAGGGCAGGGGAGTGAGTGAGCTCAATGGAGCTCTGTTGGGACTGCTGTGGATTTCTTTGTGGGCAGAAAAAGGCAGCAATGCATGCAGGGGCCCAATACAAAAGGGCAGCCTGCAGCAGTGGAAGAAATAGAATGAACAAGTGAGACAGGAGGAATGAGTGAGTGAGAGAGCTCAACGAAGCTGTATCATGACTGCTGCAGATTTCTTTTTGGCTTGAAGAAGGCAGCAATGCGGGCAGGAGCCCAGTACAAAAGGGCAGCCTGCAGTGCCGACAGAAATGAAATGAGCGAGTGAGAAAGGGGGAGTGAGCGACCTCAACAGAGCTCTATCAGGAGAGCTGCGGATTTCTTTGTGAGCAGAAAAAGGTGCCAACACAGGCAGAAGCCCAGTACAAAAAGGCAGCCTGCAGCACTAGGAGAAACGCAACGAGTGAGTGAGAGAGGGGGGGAGTGAGAGAGCTCAACAAACCTCTTTTGTGACTGCTGTGGATTGCTTTGTGGGAAGAAAAAGGTGGCAACACAGGCAGGAGCCCAGTACAAAAGGCCAGCCTGCAGCACCGGCAGAAATGGAATGAGCGAGAGTGGGGGAGTGAGCTAACTCAATGGACCTTTGTCAGGACTGCTGCAGATTTCTTTGTGGGCAGAAAAAGCCGCCAACAGAGGCAGCAGCCCAGTACAAAAGGGCAGCCTGCAGCGCCAGCAGAAACAGAATGAGCGAGTGAGAGAGAGGGAGTGACCCACCTCAACAGAGCTCTGTCAGGACAGCTGCAGATTTCTTTGTGAGCAGAAAAACATGCCAATGCAGGCAGGAGCCCAGTACAAAAGAGTAGCCTGCAGCACCGGAAGAATCAGAATGAGCGAGTGACACTGGGGCATTGAGCAAGCTCAACGGACCAATGCAATCAACATTTGTCACTGACAAATGCTTGATTATGAATAATCCTGTGTCTATGAAATCTATAAACATTCATTGAATGGGAGACTACATATCAAACTGGTAAATGTCATTCTGCCAGTGTCTGTAAATATTTAAACATTGTTTAGATAAATTGTATATGGAGGAGGTGTTGTCTGCAGTGTGAGCGGCCCCCTCTCCCTTAGAGCCTCTACACTGATTGTGACTATTTTTGTGTATTTCCAAATGCTATGGATTATGGTTCCTTATTGACTCAGATGAAAAAAAAATCCTGGGGCTTCTGTGAACTGAGAGACATGAACTGTTTTTATGGGACCCTGGAGGACTTGAGATGTTATTGCATAACTGGATACATATACTGCTTCTTCATTCTTTTACAATAACAGCACCTATGCACAATAAGCATTACTTAGTGTTCCAAAGACTGGAGTTCTTGAAACTTGCATTTTTTATTATTGTTTACCATTTAACCTTGAATTGACAAGAAATCAAGAAAACTTTATTATCTGACCGGGGGAGGCACACCAAGCCACAGCTCAGACAGGGAACATGTCAGAAACACTTCCAGTTGCTAATAGGAAGCCTGGAACTGTACAAGTCACTACAGAAATAGCACTTTTAGGGTTACAGTATGAATAGCACTTTGTTTTTTTTATTCATTTATTTATTTGATTTTAGTGAATGGGTTGTAAGGAGGCTTTTGATAAGTTTGGCTGAAGGGCACTACCTCATCTTCAACTGAGTCCTGCTTTTATACTCATTTGCAATACATTCACTTCTGATAGCCAAGCTGAAGTGCAATACCTCAGTTTAAATGGACTCCTGCTTTAGCCACCCCATGCTTGCGTGCTGTTTAAGGAAACTAAATATATGTTGCTATATACACACGCATATCAGGTATCCAACAAGTAGACATTATTTTCAGGACAGTTCTCTTATAAGAACATTTGCTGTGGACACTAAGGACATTTTTGTGCCTCCTCCCCTTATGTACTAACTACATTTCTGAAATGTTCCAGGGAAACCAGGGAGATAGATATTATTTTATTTATTTATTTTTTTTAATTATTGATTGTATCAGGACCCTTTGAGTCAGAGACTCCTTTACAAAGGTTCCATGTCATCAACAAGTGAAAGAATACAATAAACAGGAAAACAGTATACAGTAAACAGTAAAATGCATAGGTACAGCCAAGCAACGATAACAGTAAAGTGCATGTATGAGAACAGGGAAAAATTAGACAACTAGGGAATAAGGCATGCCCGGCAAAAAGGCGAACACAGACCACATAGAGTCAGGCAGACCTTATTGATACAGAGCCCTATTGGGGCAGCAGACTGTCTGAGACAGACCTTATCCATGGGGGACAGGTGGTGAAATAATTCAGGTACAGTCGCACCTGTCAAGAGAGAGGAGCTGTTCCCTTAGGGAACATTTGTAGGGGCCCAGGTAGGTACAGGAGGAAATCTCAGGTGGAAGAGCCAAAGGGGGGCCCAGTAAAGGAAGGTCCTCTGGCATTGGGAGATTTTGCAGTAAGGTATATAATGAGTAGGCTTGCTAGATTTCCTAATGGTCCGGTGGGTGCTGTGGGGGGTAACTAGTTGTAGGAGGCCAGGGGGGTGAGACCAGCAATAATCTTCTTGGCTAGGAGACAGGTGCAATATTTTAGTCTACTTTCAAAATTCATCCAATTGGAGAGGCTGTACATGTCACAGATGTGGTTGAACCTGTCACAGCCAGTCACCAGACAACAAGCTTTATTATGGGACACCTTTAGTCTATGGAGTATGGTATCAGATGCTGAGCCATAGATGACTATGTCATAGTCAATTAGAGAGAGAATGGAACTGGTAACCGTCAAGCATGGGCTTCAGGGGGCAGGCAATGGTGGAGCCGGTATAGGATGCCAGTTCTGCTGTTCACAGCTATGCAGACTAGGTTGACATGAGATTGAAATGAGAAGAAGGGGTCTAGGGTGATACCTAGATATTTGATGCTGGGGACTTGGTCAAGGGCAGAGAGACGGTTGTTGAATATGGTGAGGGGGGTATCCCTCAATTTATTTTGTGGGTGAGAGAAAACCATGACTTTAATTTTCTTCTAGTTTATATTAAGCTTGTGTTCAATAAACCACTTCTCTAATAATGAGAAAATATGCTGAACATCCAGTTGGACTAGGTTAGGCTCAGGGTGGCTACAGAAAATTACTGCATCATCTGCATACAGTAACATGTGACGCAGGCAGGCCTTGGGAAGTGACTTTAGAAAAAGGGAAAAGACTAGAGGCCACAGGATGTAGCCCTGGAGCACACACAACAGGACAGGGAGGCAGGGGGAGAGGGTGGTGCCAATTTTTACCTGTTGCTGCTTTTCTCAGAGACGGTGAGAAAACCGGGCAGTGGATTCCAAGGACAAGCCTAGAGAGGGGGGATGCTCTAAATGAGGAGGGCATGACTAACCTGTGTCAAACACCTTGGTAGGGTCAATGTAGATGGTGCCTACTAGGTAACCTTGGTGCAGGGCTTTTTGAATATAGTCAGTGAGGTCCAGAAGGGCTATGGTTGTGCTGTGACCCTTATGGAATCCATGTTGTTCAGGGCACAACAGATAATATTTGTCAAGGTAGTTGGAGAACTGGTCAGACACAATTTTTATAGTGTTTTAGAAAGGGGTAGGAGAATGGAAATGAGGCAACAGGTACTACTTTTACTCAAGATATTGCTGAATTGGCTAAATGTTTTTGGCTCAGTGAACTGCAGTTCCATGGAGGAATTTCATTTTCTGTTAAGTAGGACATACAGCTACAGTATATATGCACTTTACAAGCTACAGCCATGTTTTTCTAGCCATTGTTAGGTACTGGACACCACAGTGACTGAGTCTTTGTGGTGTGGAGTAATTGGGGTTTTCAGCACTTTAGATTGATGTTTTGAGGCAATATTGAGATAGTTAATCTATGTATTAGTTAGTTCACATTTAATTAACTGTCTAAATTCAGCCTCATAACACCAATCCAGATTGCTAAAAACTCCATTTAGTGCACACCACAAAAACTCATTCACTCTAGTGTCTTATATTTAACAAAGCCTAGAAAAACATGATTTTAGCTTGCAAAGTACATAGTTAGTTGTAAGTCCCACTTCTCACAATATAAAATTCCTTCTTAAAACATCGGTTCACTCAGCCAAAAATATTTAACCAATTATGCAATATCATCTCAGTTCCTCCAAGGTCACTACAAAACAGTTCATGTCTTTCAGCTCACGGAAGCCTCAGGATTTATTTTCATTCAATACAGAGACATAAGCCATAGCATTTCTATTTCTAGAAAAATCAATTTTGTCTGGTTGTAGGATAAAGTTATGTAGGAGACTTAAGAAACCTTTACCAGCAGACTTAAAACACCATCCCCAGTTGTCCGTAAAATGCTAAAAATAGCAAGCAAATAAATCAAAATACAGTAAAATTGTTAAAGTCAATAAAGTCACTCCCAGGGTGAGGGAATCGCTTTCCTCACTACACCCCACCTTCTCCACATACTATTTATATTAAAAAAAAATAAGTATGCAGACACTGACAGCACACACACACACACACACACACACACACACAAATTAAATAAAAAATGGTTGTTTCATTTACCATATCCACTCACACTTTCGAACCGCATTTTGTTTGAGTTCAAGAATACTTTATTGCATTGAGTTCTGGCAAGATCACTGTTTAAAGAGTGCTGGGCTTGGAGGGATGACGGCACCCTTGTATCCCCAACCATAGATGACCAGTGTCAGAGGACAGTACCCCATCTGGGTGCTCATTCCTGTGGAGAAGCTGACCATTGCTAAGCAACAGCATGAAATGCACTTGCAACTGGGAGCCAAGTGCACAAAACTCTGTCACCCATATGATTATTTCTTCCTCCCCCAGTATCCATCTTTTTGAAAGAGTTTAATTGCAGAAGTCACAAATTGGTGCAGAAGGTGGAGATTTCACATCTGAGAAAGGCATGCTACTCAGCTTATAAATACTTATGGCCTGTCAGTTCCTGAGTCAGTGTTAAAGCACTACTAATAATTGTGCCTGATTATCTGGCAATGCTCCCACACACCCAAAACAAACTTACCTTTTAAAGGTTAGACGTAATGTAATAAGCATTTAGTCATATCTGCTGATAGCAGTATATCAAATTAAAATGATATGGAGTAAAACTGGGAGAAATTGAGAAGGGGCACAAGATGACAAATGAAAAATAAAAATAAAAATATAGAGGAAACAGATTCTCAAATATCAATAAACTTTTTTTTATTAACATTACAACATGGAATATACTGAGTGAGATTGGTGGAAATTGGGAAGGCGTACAGAATGGCAAATGAAAAAAAATATGGAAAACTGATTTTAAAATATTAATAAACTTGTTTTATTAAAGTTACAATACATAATGAAATGATTTCTAGTGGCGCCAGTATTAATGGCTTGTATTTATCTGTACTTTCAGCAGTTATCAATTACCTGTCTCATAGTGACCTATGAAAGTGGCATTTCAGTTATGGGACTCTATGGCAAAAGAAAAGCTTCCTCCCCCTCTCTTTCTCCTTCTCACCTGTGGCATTAAAAAACAACTAGAGACATAAGGAACATCTCATACAAAATAGAAATGAATGGACCTTTGGATATAAATGTTGTAAATAGAGTATGCAGGACCTTTCTCAAGTGGGACAGCAATTCTTTTTCTTTAATTTTTGTTTTTTTTACACTTATTTTTCCCTCTGGTCGCGGTCAGCAGGGGACTCTCTCAGGCATCCTGCTTGTCCTGCCCTGCCTGAAGTCCTTTTTGCCTGTACCTCCCCTCATCTTCTCCTTTTACACCACACTTGGCACTCCTGGCTTAACCCCTCTGGGGTGGGCTGCCCTTCCCTCAGGTGCTCTACACAGACAGTCTCTGGTGTGGGTAAGGACCCTGGTGGAGGGACATGGGAGGCCAGGCTGGATGGACCCGGCTACAGGCATGGGGGCAGGTGCTGTTGCCTACTCCTGCTGACTGGGCTTTTCCCTTGTTCTGGTGCTCATATCACTCCTTCCCTTGCATCAGGCCATGCTACTGTCGTGCTGCCCTGTGTGCTGTAGCACTCCTGGTCTCCACCAGGAGCTGCTGGTACACTGAGACTCCTTCACCTCCTCCTTCGACACCACACTCGGCACCCCTGGCTTAACCCCTCCAGGCTGGGCCACCCCTCCCTCAGGTGCTCTACACAGACAGTCTCTGGCATGGGCAAGGACCCGGGTGGAGGGACATGGGAGGCCAGGCTGGATGGACCCGGCTGCAGGCATAGGGGCAGGTGCTGTTGCCTACTCCTGCCGACTGGGCTTTTCCCTTGTTCTGGTGCTCCTATCCCCCCTTCCTCCTTCCCTTGCATCAGGCCATGCTACTGTCATGCTGTCCTGTGTGCTGTAGCACTCCTGGTCTCCACCAGGAGCTGCTGGTACTCTGGGACCCCCGACCCCCCAGGGAGGAGGGCTTCCCTGCAGGCACTCAGTCTCTCCCCTGCCAACCCCGACAGCAGACTCGGGTCCACTGGCATAGCGCAAGGTGTGGCATCCAGCACCTCAACCCTCAGCACCACTGGGCGGCGGAACAGCAAGTCTGAGAGGTAAAATGAGAGACGCCCCTCACAGTGTGTGATGTTCAGTGATTAAACAATCTAAATGAAAATGAGTCATGCTAAGCAAAATGTGCTTTTAAAAAGCAATATACAGGAAAGAGGAAATGGGCAGAATTGGGAAAGTAAATGTATGGATACAAGGAAGGAAAGAAATGCGATGTTAAATTCTCTTTCATAAAAAGCCATATCCTAAAGTGCTTTTTGGTTTAGAACAGGGGGTGCAATGCTGATTTTTGAGGTGCACTGAGAGACAGAAATAATGGCATAATAGTGTTTATAAAATGGGCATTTCAAATCAAGAAATCTGATTGGCTAATAGCCCTTGAGAGCCGTGTCTTTAACAGAGGATATCATACCCAACTAGCACTAATCTGCCCACTAAGACCGCATACCACCATATCACTGACTTATGGCCACAGCAAACAAAGCCAGATCGCAATCTCGAATTAGGTGGATTGGACATCCACGGCCAAGGTGGAGAATGGCCCCCCCCCGCACATACAAGGAACTGCACAGCATTAAGTTATTAAATTTTCCTGACAGCAAAACGGTTCTATGTCATAATAGTGATCACCAAATGGCAAACACTACTATTGCAAGTGCATATTGCCGAAAACCAAACTGGCGCTATGCATGTGTAGGTGACCTGACATCCGGCATTACAAGAAGTATTTTTGTAGTGAGGGGGCTACACCCCCCCAACCCACCTCACAGGGGAATTTGCCCCAGGTGTCCCCCTGCTGTTAGATTGTTAACTCCGGGGCGGAGGAGGGGGATGTCAAGGGGTGGCACAGTCCAGACCCATACAAAAAACAAAGTCCTGCAGCCACAGGCACCAACAAAACTATAACCCTACTGACACCAGCCCCAGGCCCAGAACCTACTACACCGGGGCCGGCCTCCCTTACCAGCACGCCACATGGCTGGCTTGGTAGCAGCAGGTCCGGTATATTTTCTTAAGCCATTTCCCTATCTATCTATCTATCTATCTATCTATCTATCTATCTATCTATCTATCTGTCTGTCTGTCTGTCTGTCTGTCTGTCTGTCTGTCTATCTATCTATCTATCTATCTATCTCCTTCCCCTTGCTAACCTCCCTTTCCAGTCACCCTCTCCTTCCTTCCCCATCGTAGTGGGTCACTGCCTTTGCGGTCACCCTGTGATAAAAGTGCCGAATATAAGTTGCTGTTTTTGTGGTTGCCCATATTTTGGCACTATTATCACTGGATACTCAGCAAAACATTCTAAAATAAAATAGCTGTGCTGCTGCAGTAAAGAAAGCTGATCACAACAAAACTGAGTGATCTGCATGCTGCCAGGAACTGCATTCAAACAATCTACATACCCGATCCTCCAGTGGCTGCTTTATATGTCAGTTTTTTAAATAATATTAGAAAAAATTTTCTTTTTTTATCACTACTTTATTTATGCATCTGGTCAGCTTGCCCCTTTTGGCCTGACTGACCTCCCTCCAGCTCTGTCACCCAGAATTACCGGGGCTTACCTTATGCCTGGCCCAGGAGCAGTGCCTGCAGGGGGCAGGTGTCATCCTGCCACCAGTGATTTTTCTCCTTCATTTTTTTTTTATTTTTCCCAGGGCCCCAGGTGTAGTCACATGCACTTGGAAGTGTGCATGCACACTACAGCCCCAGTAATGACTCCTTCCGCCCTCCCCGTCAGCCTAATGTGTAGGCACCCTCTGAGTCTGTACTGTCCCCTGGCCTCCAGCAGGAGGCAGACAATAGCCGAGGGATGCCATCTTCCCTCTCTGGAGAAGAGAGTTACCTTTTACCAAGCTCCATCCAGTTCTGCCCTCCCCCCCTTTACCGACCTCCGATGACTCATGCTCACTCCCAAACACGGGTCACCGGCATAGTGCACAGTAAGGCATCCAGCACCTTAGTCCTCAGCACCACTGGGCCAGAAAAAATTGTCTTTTAATAGTAGTACTATAATTACTTTAAACACTTACAGCTGTGGACCGACTGTCCCAATGAAACTGCACAGAACCATAATCCTGTCCTCTCACAAAGCACAAACAGAGAATGTTCAGTAGGGTGAACTGCGGAGGAACACGCTTATAGACATGCTCATTTCTGTTCAAGGCAGCAGCTCAGCTCACTACCAGACACGCAGGATAGTGTGTTATTTAAAATACATTTACTATTTAAAAAAAGGCAGAATGAAACCTGAATAAAAGTTCACTGTCTGACCAAGTGGGTGTCGGGGTGGTGGTCTGCCAGAAGGTGGCTTTGTTGTGACACTCTCGCATACATTCAGTAGGGCAGCTGCAGAGGGACATGCTCACTTCGGTTCAAGTCAGTGGCTCACTCCAAGACACACAAGATAATCTGTTAATTAAATTAAAATACAGCATCTACTATATAAAAAAGTCAGAAAACCTGAAAAAAATAGACTGGCCATGTGAGTGTTGGGGTGGGGTGGGGGCTGCCTCAAGGAAAAATCATGACTGTCACTCTCTCTCAAGCTCAGTTACAGTCATCCACCTGTTGGTCCCTGAAAAAGACAACGTCTGAAAAATAGAAATAAAAAATACTGTAAGGAGATGGGACATGAGGAGAGACAAACAGACATCACCTTCCCTGGCTACAATCTTAAAAGTAGTTTCAAAACCTTCACTAGATGGACAGCAGTAGGGACTATTTTCTTCAGACTAGAAAAAAATAAGTAAAAACATTAATCTCACTTTTCAAACTGCTGTAATTTTGTCAGAATCTGTGTTGGAAATTAAGTGTCCATTTTATAAGTGCAATAACACACTCTGAGGTCTGGGTTATGTCCTAATAAGAGCACACCCAGGTGCATGAGGCACTCAGCACAAGCACCTCATGCCTTATGACACACTTGGGTGAGCTCTTATCAGGGCATAATCCACACCTCGTCCTGTGTTACTGCTTGCGTTAAACAAAACAGAAAAAAACATAAACAGCAACAAATAAACATCTCATCAGGGAAATGAACTTGAAAATATGTCAAGCAATAATTTAAATAATGCAATAATGTTCCTGCCTGAATAGTACATTTAGTATTTCCGGTGCTTTAAAGAACACAGAAAAATATATGAAAACTGTAATGTGTAAACATGATAGAAAAAAATGGTTTAACAGATAATTTGATCTATTTCTGCATATTTGTGCTTGTGACTAGTCAGACAGCTCTTCGACTGATAGTTTGATTTACAGAGGTGTTTGCATCAGCTTATAAAGGACTGCTCAGGTACAAGTAAATATGAAGATAGAACAGTCAACACTTATATTCTTACTGCACTAGAAGTTGTTAGAAGAAACAATGCAAATGTGTAAATACACAAACAAACACACAGACACACACACACACACACACAGTTCAAGTTTCAGATCTTCTAAAGTATGGCTTGAAGTGGCACCTTTGAAGAAGCTAACCATTTCTCATTTGTTTAGATAGATGATAGATAATGTAGACAGATAGCTAGACTGACAGACAGATAGATAGATGGATGGACAGAGACAGACAGACAGTCAGACATGCTTGTAGTTGTTTTTGTATTTGCAGTTGCAACATATTAACTGTTCTAATTGCTCAGTGTAGAAGTTCTTATTCACCCCCCTTACACCATGCTTCCCTCCAGAGGTTGGTGCTATCATCTGAGTTCTGCGCAGTCATTTTCTCTGGACCGGGACACGTCTGTACTCTTCAAAGCAGAACCGTAAACTGAAGAATCAAAGGTAAGCATGCTATAATGCCATTCAATGGGGTGTTCAACTTATTTTGATAAATAAGCCATTGTTTGGAATTTTGACCACAAATTTTCAACATGGGACACTACCTCATGAAAACCTTTGCTGTCGTTTTGTTACTTGGTCCCGAAAGGTGATTTTGGGGTCATTGCGTGGAATCACCTTTTGGGAACAATTCATGAAATAACAGTGGCACTGATAATGAGCTGGGTCCCAAAAAGCCCATATTGCAAATTTGGTGAATAAATTCCCAAAAATGGCTACGTCATGAGCATGCATTGTGCAGTTTCTATGCACACTCCTCACTTTGCCAATTTTTATGTTGGCACACTTGCGCAGCCAACATCTTGCGGTAGTGCAGATTTGGGCGCCCGTCACTGTTGGAAATAATTCAGGGCACACATCAGTAGGTGCGTCCCTTATTCCCCAATCAGCCTACATGCTGGTCCACGTCACCTGGGTGAGCACATCTAAGGAAAGGTCCACTGCAATGCGAGCAAAGCTGCGTCACATGCCAGCGATTACCAAATTGCTTACCGACACAAACATGGCGGCACACTACTCAGCAAAACTGCCACTCAGGGTGCCCAATCCTGTCGGCTTACCCTGCCCCTACCGTATGTGCCGACAGGGGATCCACTTCCCATCTGCATAAAGAACCCCCATTTGTTATATGCTGAGGGGGCCCAATCCCCTCGCTCTTGCCCTCCCCAGTTTCCTTGTGTGCCGATGGGGTGCCCAATTCCGTCAGCATAAACTAACCCCAACCCACACCCACCCACTGCACCTCTGCCTCCCCACACCCCCTCACCCCAAACTTACCTCCGAGTCCAGCGCGATGATCTTCAGTGGACGGAACCGTCTTCACTCTTCAAAGCCAACGCGAACTGAGGAAATGCCAGTAAGCTGTATAATGGAATAAATAGGGTTTTGCAACATTGATGCATATCTCAGGCATTTTTGGAATTTTGACACAAATTTTCAACATGGGGTTATTGGGACCCTCCTCATAATTCTTGCACTGTCATGGTGTTATTCAGTCCCAAAAGGTGATTCGCGGTCACTTTGTGGAATCACCTTTTGGGACTGATAATAAGCGACAGTGCCACTGTTCATGAGGAGCTCTCAAAAAGCCTATGTTACAAATTTGGTGACAAAATTTCCCAAATTGGCTGTTTTACTAGCGTGCATTGTGCTGTTTCTACGCGCGCTCGTAACGTCATGAATTTGTAATATTTTCACTCCAGATTTTCAAACTTTGCATTTTTCCACACCTCCTAATGAACTGTACAGCTGTCATTTTACATATCCTGCCTGAAATGTGTTTTTGCACGTCCGGTGCAGAATATCACGGTCGCTGTGCGAAATCACTTTTTGGGACAGTTTGAGTAAATGATGATGACACTGTTCATGAGCAGAGGTCCTAAAATGCCGACATTGAAAATTTGGTGCCGAAAATCCATAAAATGACTGTGTTGCAAGAATGTGTTGAGCAAGTTCCACGCACCCTTGTAACTTTGCAAATTTGCAATATTTCCATGCCAGATTTTCAACACTGGCATATTTTTACACCACCGTATGAATAGTACAGCTGTCATTTTTTTACATCCTGCCCAAAATGTGTTTCTACACCTGTGGTGCACAATGGTGTGGTCGCTGTGGGAAATCAACTTCTGGGACAGATTAACAAAATCGCAGCACCACTGTTCATAAGAGGAGGTCCCAAAATGCCTATGTTATAAATGTGGCTACCAAACTCCCAAAAATAATTGGGTTACGGACATGTGTTGCGCAGTTTGTATGCATGCTCATTGCTTCACCAATATTTCATATTGTCACTCCAGATTTTCAAGGTTGCCATTTTTTTACGCCTCCTCATGAAAAATACAGTTGTCATTCTCCACATCCTGCCCAAAAATGTGTTTTCATCCCTCTGTTGCCAAATGGCACAGCTGCTGTGCAAAACCACCTTTCAGATAACAAAGTGATTGTGCAGCTTTTCATGAGATGGCCTGACAAGCAGCCCATGTTGAAAATGTGGAGTGAAACTACCAACACACACCTACGGTGTTAGGGTTTCCAACTGTAGCACTCCACCCGGTACAGACTGACCGGCATCTGGGGTGTGACTTGGGCTCATCAGATGTAATGCTCACACCATTCCACCACCTACCCCCACCCTGCAGCTACTGACAGGCGTCGTGGTGTGTCTTGCACCGTTCGGCCACAAAGTTCACCCCACGCTCCTATACTGCACCCATGTCAGTGTATTTCCTTATGGAATGGGGTAAGTATAATGCCCAAAGACCCCAAAGCACACCCTGACACTTGTCAGTGTCTATAGGGTAGGGTGAGATACAATGGCATGAGCGTTATAGCTGACAACCCAAAGGCACACCACTATGCCTGTCACTCCCTACAGGGTGGGGGTGGGGTTGGCGTCACTTCAATACTTCACTGCCATTCCTATTATGCATCTCTAGCTCTGGCACTGCCAGTGCCAATGCCAGCGTGACAACATTCGGCATTGAAAAATGCTTGTTTTTCTTTTGTTTTACCTGTTTAACTGTTTAGATTGTACTAATATCATCTGGACCAGACTGCTAAATTCAGGAATGTACTTTTAAAACTCTTTGTTCCTTGCTGAATGTTTTAATCTCTTTTATCTGCCTTACTGAATGTTTTAATTAAGCCAGCCTTAAAGAAAGTTCAATTATGCTGCTGCTTTACTAATTTATTCAGCTTCTTCCACCCAAGAATTTCTTTTGTCTTCCTATCTCTTTCTTTCTCTCTCTCTCTCACCTGTTTTGGCCCCTCCCCCACCAATTTTCTCCCCTACTAATCTGTGTCCTCTTCTCCCCTCTAGGTCCTAAGCCCTGATCGGGCTGAGTGACCCTCCCCACCCGTACCACCAAGTCTGCAGCTCTTTGCAGCATCCGCACCACAAAAGGGGACCGGAGCCCCACATACAAAGGTATGGCAGGTGAGCTCCTAAGCTCCTAGCGCTAAAAGAATTTGATATTTTTTCCCTCCCTGCCTCCAACCCCTGCCCCTGTCACTCTTTAAATATGCTTCCTGCCAGATGGCCACACCCACCTGTGGCTGTCTTGCCCCACAGCACCACCCCTAAGCCTTCCAGTCATTTGAAGCAAGAGGCTCTTCCTAATGGTATCGCCCGTAAGCCTTCCAGCCATTTGAAAAAAGATGATCTCCCTTGGTCATCTTCAGACCCTCATCATTTTTCCTCTATCCTACCTTAGCATTTACCTCAGGCTGCTTTTTACCTGAATCTACTGGCTATGGATCACTCCACATGCTGGGTAGCAGCCTCATTGATACTAATAGCCCCGAACCCTTCCTCTACACCTCACCCAACTCGTGCAAACATGCATTCTCCACCTTGGACATATGTGCTTATGATTTACCCTTATTCCTTTTGTCCCGTATGGGACAAGGCCTGTCTCCACCTACCCCCCCATGCTCAGTTGCCATCAGCCCCTACACTTAAGTGCCTTAGCACTTTTTAGCTCACTTCATCCCTCTCACCTTATAGTTGATTTGAGACATCTGGACAATCCTGCTCTGAACAGTAGGACAACCAGGAAAAAAGAAATAGCCTCACTTGTAGTGACCCTGAAAAGAATAATACTGCTATTGCTCTTACGTTCTGCAATGTGGAGCTAAACCCCGGACCACAATCTACCTTAAACTTACTGGCTGACTTCGCTTCATCCTCAGGCATTAAATTTATGCTAATATATGCCTGCAGCATCCTGAAAAATTTTGTTCAAATACAAACCTGGGCTGCACATACCAACCTGAACGTATTAGTAATCACCGAGTCATGGCTAAACAGTTTCACCACTGACTCCCAGATAGCACTACCATCTTACAACACTTACAGAGTAGACAGACCCACTAGGAGTAAAGGAGTTGTTGTGTATCTTAATACCAAGCTCAGTGCCACAGAACTACTCCTGGAATCCAAACCCAAAGAATTTGAATGCCTGGCATTCAGGCTACTACTCCCATCTACCAAAGTAATTAACATTGTGGGCTGCTACAGACCTCCCTCAGGTGAGCTGGACATACTTTGAAAGCTCAGGGATATTTCGGTGTCCAGACCAATACCAATGAAACCATTATCCTTGGGGACCTAAACCTTGACTGGCTTACCCCTACAGCAAATGCCATCAAAGACTTTTGTGATGAGCTTGGATTCAGTCAGCTTGTCACTGAACCCACAAGGACAAACACTAAGAATAAAGACTACAGCTCCATTCTCAACTTAATCCTCTCTTGCCATCCCCACAAAATCAAACACTCAGTGGTCTCCCATCATGACTAGAGTGATTACAATACTGTGGTTTGCACATGTGTCCACATCAAATGTCACTCCTACTCCAAATATATCATCAGCAGAAGCTTGCGTCAGTTTAATATTCATAACTACCTTGCGGACCTTAAATGGATAGACTGGCAATCTTTTTATCTGGCCAAATCTGTAGAATCTGCTGTCACTATTTTTAATACCATTATCACAGGCCTTGCTAACAAACACGCACCAATCGTCAAATGTAGAATTAGGAAATTTACACACCCATAGTTCTCCCCATATCTGAAAGCTGCACTATCACAGTGTCATAAACTCTGGGCCCATGCAAGGCAATCTAAATCTGAAACCCACTGGCAGGACTTCAGAACAGCTAGAAATGCATGCACCAAACTCATAAGGAGTGCCAAGTCCTGTTATTACGTCAAACATATAAACATAGAAACATAGACTTTGACGGCAGATAAGGACTTCTTGGCCCACCTAGTCAGCCCATTTCCCTACCTACAGGATAAGCTGCAGATCCTAGTTAACCAACAGCCTATTTCTTCCTACTCCCCACAAGAATTGCCTCATGTCTGTCCCATGCATTCTTGAATTCTCCCACAGTTTTAGACCCCACGACCTCCTCAGAAAGGCTGTTCCATGCGTTCACCACCCTCTCTGTGAAAAAAAACTTCCTCACATTGCCCCTGAGCCGTTTCCCCATTATCTTCAAATTATGTCCCCTTGTTCTTGCACATCTCGTTTTCTGAAAGATGCTACCCTCTTGGACTTTGTTGATTCCACTGAGGTACTTAAAAGTTTCTGTCATGTCCCCCTTCTCCCTCCTTTCCTCAAGGGTATACATATTAGGCTCCTTTAGTATCTCCTCATATGGCTTCTCTTGCAGACTCTGTACCATTTTAGTTGCCCTCCTCTGGACTGCCTCCATTCTGTCTATGTCCTTGCAGAGATGGGATCTCCAGAACTGGATGCAGTACTCCATTTGGGGTCTCACCAACTGTCTGTACAGAAGGATAACAACTTCCTGCTTTCTGCTGGTGATGCCTCTCCCTATACATCCCAGTATCCCTCCGGTTCACCCTACTGCCTTCTTACATTGCTTGCTAACCTTAAGGTCATCTGATATGATTACCCCAGGTCCTGTTCAATTTTTGTTGTTGTTACTACCTCCCCACTGTGTAATCTCCCCCTGGGTTTTTGTTTCCCAGGTGCATTATTCTGCACTTCTTTGCATTGAATTCAAGCTGCCATACTTCTGACCATTCCTCCAACCTTGCCAAGTCCCTTCTCATCCTTTCCACGCCTCCTTGTGTATCAACCCTGTTGCAGATCTTTGTGTCATCTGCAAAGAGGCATACTTTTCCTTCCAGTCTCTCTGCAATGTCACTTATAAAGATATTAAAAGGACTGAATCCAGTACTGAACCCCGCAGTACCCCACTAGTAATCCCTCTTTCTTCAGAGTGGACTCCATTTACAATTACCTTCTGTGTTCTGTTGTCCAGCCAATGTTTTACCCAGGCTACCACCCTGGGACCCACTCCAAAGCTGGTTAATTTGATTATTAATCTTTTGTGTAGACTGTGTCAAATGTCTTGCTAAAGTCTAGGTAGGCCATGTCCACAGCCCCTCCCTGGTCTACTACTTTGGTCACCCAGTCAAAGAAATCAATTAGATTCGTCTGACATGACCTTCCCGCTGTGAACCCATGCTGCCTTGGGTCCTGTGCCCCACTGGCCTCTAGGTACTCAACAATTCTTTCCTTCAGAAGTGATTCCATTACTTTCCCTACCACAGAGGTAAAACTGGCAGGTCTGTAGTTTCCTGAATCTGTCTTGTTCCCACTTTTGTGAAGGGGCATCACATCTGCCTTCCTCCAGTCCTCAGGTACCACACCATCATCCCATGATTTTTTAAAAAGGGTAGTCAGTGGTGTCACTAGTTCTCCCCTTAATTCTTTTAGAGTTCTGGGGTGAATTCTGTCAGACCCCATTGTTTTATCCACCTTCAGTTTTAAGAGTTCTTTCAGAACCCTTTCTTCTGTGAAAGGACTGGGATTGACCCCCCATCCAGAGTGCTTCTGTTAATTGGATTAGGCACTTCCCCTCCTCCTCTTTTGTGAATACTTAGCATAAGTATTCATTCAGTATCCCTGCTTTTTCACTGTCCCTCTCTACCCACCCACCATCCTTTTTATTCAGCCTCACTATCCCTCCCTTTGTCTTTCTATGCTCCCTGATGTACCTATAGAAGGTGTTATCCCCCTTCTTAACCGAGTTGGCTATCTTTTCCTCAGTTTGGGCCTTTGCTATTCTGACTTCCCTACCTGCTTCCTTCTGCCTTAACTGGTACAGTTCTCTGTCCTGCTCCTTCTGTGTTTCCTTATACTTTCTAAATGCTATCTTTTCTCCCTAACCTTCCCGCCACCTCTTTTGAGAACCATAGTGACTTTTTCCTTTGTTTTGATTTGTTTATTTGCTTCACACAAAAGCTTGTTGCCTCTGTGATGGCAGTTTTGATGTTTCCCATTGTTGCTCCACCCCTCCTTCTAGCCTGTTTGCTAGTGCTTTTATAAGGCACTCTCCCATCTTGCCAAAGTCAGCCTTCCTGAAGTCCAGTGCCCTCACTTTTGTATGGCTTGACACTGTAGCTGAGTTTATTGTGAACCACACTGTTTTAATGGTCACTTGTTCCCAGATGGCTACCCATTTCTAGATCTGAGATCCTCTCACTGTCCCCATTTGAGAGTACGAGGTCTAAGATTTCTCCCTCATGAGTGGGTTCCAAAACTAGCTGTCTGAGGCATGCCACCTGTAGGACATTGAGAATGGCCCTGCTCTTGAATGTGGCTGCAGCAAAGCTGCTCCAGTTAACATCCGGCATATTCACGTCCCCCATCATTCAGTATCCCTGCTTTTTCACTGTCCCTCTCTGTCCGCCTACCATCCATTCTATTCAGCCTCGCTATCCCTCTCTTTGTCTTTCTATGCTCCCTGATGTACCTATAAAAGGTTTTTATTTATTTTATTTATTTATTTTTTTAATTATTTATTTACAATTTGGTGACTGGGTAGGCCCACTGAGCCCTGAAGGTCCCTTTTTCAGGGGCAACCAGGGATAACAATACATATTTTCATACAGAGAAAGACTTGGGTTACAGAGTAGTTTCAGGTGTGTGAGCAGGTTACAGCCATGGTTATCATCATGCATCAGTCCTTACAAATATGACAGTAGAATTAACAAAAGGTGCAGAAGAAATGTAATTTTACATGGTAAGCTCATTGTTTACTACTGGCATGGTTCAGTGGAAAGTTAGCTGTGGTACTATGCCTAGAGAGAAGCACTGTGGAACCTGATAAGGTGCTTGGAGGATCTGGACATTAGGAGGATAGAAACAAGTGGGGGGGTCATGAGCCATGGCAATGACTAGTGCTAGTATCAGACATATAGGCTTTGAGTCTGGTGCAGAAGTTCGTCAGTGAGGAGGCTTCCTGCACTAGGGGTGGGAGTTTGTTCCACAGGTAGGGGGCTGAGTAGGAGAATGACCTGCCACCAGAGTTAGTCCTGACTCTGGGAATTTTAAGCAGTGTACATCCAGATGTCCATAGGCTCCTGGGGTTATGTTTGAGTGCGATAGTTCCAGTGGTTCTGGGTGGAGCTGAAGGGCTGAGTAGCTTGAAGGTCAAGCAGAGCAGGGGGTAGTGGAGATGAGAGGTCAGCAGTGGACCAGCATAGCTGAGCAAGTGTGTCACAATGGTGCCTTCGCGAGTGGTCCTGGGTAGCAAACTGGGCTACCTTGTTATACAGGATTTGCATCTTGGTGACCTCCTGCTTGGACATGCTCTGTAAGATCAGGGCAGCATAAGTCAGGGTGGGGAGGAGGACATTTGTGGCAATTGAGGTCCTGGCCTCAGGATGAGCTGGTCTTTTAGCCAGTACTGAGTACCAAGTTTGCAGTGTATGGTCTTGCTGACCTGATCCATGTGGTACTTGAAGGTAAGGAATGGTCCAATGTTAGACCTAAGTATTTTAAGGAGGGCACAACCTCGATGTCGTTTCCCGAGAGAGAGAGATGAGTTACAGAGATTTAGACCTGTCGTGTCCAAGGGCATTGCATCTGAATAGCATCCCCTTAGATTTGCCTGCATTTAGGACCATTCTGTTTGCTCTCAGCCAGGCCTCAAGAGGTGCTAGGTTGGCTTGGAGAAGGGGACCTAGAGCTGCAATGTTATCCAGGGATCAGTAGATGACAGTGTCATTCGCGTACTGAACGACCGATCTTCCCCCACAGTGGAGGCTTAGGTCGTTAGTAAATATGGAGAAAAGGAGTGGGCCAAGTATTGAGCCCTGCAGTACTCCCTCTGTAAGACATAGAGGATCTGAGGTGGCACCCTTCTAGATGACCCTCTGGGATTGGCCCGATAGGTAACTCCCAAACCATTTGAGGGCGAGGGGGTCTAGGCCAGTTTTATCCAGTTTTAGTAGCAGGAGTTTGTGATCCACAAGGTCGAAAGCCTTGGACAGGTCTATAAAGACGGTGTCAGTGTGTGTCCCATTATCCATTGCTCTGAGCAAGTCATTCGAGAGATGGATGAGTGCTGTGTCAGTCCCATGGTTAGTTCTAAAACCATGCTGTGAACATGCAATTAGCTGATGGGACTCCAGGTAGTCACGGAGTTGACCATAGACTAACCTTTTCTGTAGCTTAGCAAGTGTACTGAGCAGGGAAATAGGCCTGTAATTGCTTATGTTTTCTCTGGAGCCACCCTTGTGACTAGGGACCACGTTAGCCTGTTTCCACTGGTCCAGAACAATCCCCTCAAGTAGGGATTTGTTTATGAGCCAGGTCAGTGGTCTGGTGAGGAATGGGGTGCCAGCCTTAAGTAGCCGAGGGTTTATCCCATCAGGACCTCCTGAGCCTTTGTCTTTCAGAGCCCTTAGGAGGGATTAGACCTCTTTTGTCTTCACCAGTCTTAGATGGAAGGAGGGACGGTCAAGGCGAGTAGGCTCGATAACATTAGGAGCCGAGGTCGGTGAGGGCAGGCCGACCTTGTAGGCATCGAGGTTACCAAAGTGATTGTTGAAGGCAGTAGCAATTTTGAGGGAGTCACTCACTGGTTGACCATTGACCTCAATGGGGCTAGATTCAGTCTTAGTGTTACCCCTGATCAGGTTCTTGACGTGATACCAGAATTGTTTAGGGCTGCCCAAATTGTTTTTTTGTAGGTGAGTGACATACTCCCTTTTTGCAAGTTAGATGCCTCTCTTGCATTTGTTTCTTAAGACCTTGGATGACACATGGTCGGTAGGAAGGGAACAGAGCTTGAACTTCTTCCAGGCCTTGTCTCAACTGACCTTAAGGGTTTTTAAGTGTAACCCCCCCATTACCCGGGGTTACTAGAATCCCAGTAAGACCTAGTGGTAGGCAGGGAAGGCAGCTTGTGAAACTCCAGTTAAATGGATTTCACACTGTCTCCCTCTGTTCTCAGTCTCAGCTGAGACCGAGGGATGACATCACCATAGAACTCTCACAGCTGCATGAGCCACACTGGAGTGTTGCAGTTGGAAGTTAGGATAGAATGTTGGGAGAATTTGAATAGAGTCTGTGTGCAATCTTGGAGAGAGGAAGTAGCTCAGCTGTCTGTGAGCAGGCTTTCAGAGCTTTAAGCTCTGTTTTAGAGTTACTGTAAGGGAGGTGTGTGTTTCCACCGTAAGAGGAACACAGAAGTTGATTGCTGAAATGGTGGATACCACTGTTACTGGTCTAAGGGCCCCATCCCTAAGGGGATGGGGGGAAAGGTTTGCCTGTTCTCCAGGGGCAACCCTCCTGGTTCCGGCTAAGGGAAGAAGCTGTCTGTTTCAAGTTGTGCTGTGGCACCAGAAGCTGTGGGAGAGAAATTCCTGTGAGTAATCACCTGTGGGGCACCTGCAACCAAAGGGTGAGTTCGCTGTGACAGATGGCCAATGTTTTCACCTGCACTGTTGGAACGTGGGGATTGGACTACTTAATCTGTAGGAGGTCTAGTGTAATAGTCATTGCCGGTTAATTCAAGTAGGTTCAAGTCCAGCACAAAGAGTAAAGTAAAGTGGGGATTGGACTGCTTAATCAGTGGGGGGCCTAGAGCAATGGGCTAAGCCAAGTAAAAGTATGTTCAAGTCCAGCACAATGGGAAAGCAAGACAAGTAGAGGAAATGTGACATACATTTAGCCTTAATCTATATTGCCAAGCTTTACAGAATGAGATGTTTATTGTCCAAAGAAATGTCCGGGTTTGAATTGTGGGAGTGAGAGGTGGGAGACCCCTATCAGTAGTAACCAAATTCACCTCTACGGATTTGCTCTGTGGCACCTTTACTTTCTCTCAGGTACTTGGCCAGTGCCTGAGGAAAGTACCCTGATGTGGGATTAAAAGGAGAATTCCCTGATAGAGCTGAGGTGCTCTTAGGTAGTTTAGAGAGCCACCAGAAAATGTGTCCATGACAAATAGAAAGTGCATTTAGGTGGTTTAGGGAGCCACCAGAAAATGTTTTCATGACAAATGGAAGGTGTCTGAGTGGCCAGCAAGGGAGCCGAGCCAGGGAAAACCAAGAATAGTGTACAAGTTTGGGCTGTGTACCAAAAGCAGCATGCAAGTCCGGGCTGTATGCACGGTGGGTTCAGAGCCTGAGGGCTGAAGTGTTGAAGAAGTGTTCTTGTTTCTTTTAATCTGCATTACCAGAAGTGTAGCCTCGTGGGGGTCCATATATGCTTTGTTTGTTCTGTTTGAATGTGAATAAAGTCACACTTTAGAATTCCATTTCTGGTATTGGACAATACAGTTATTGCTTCCTGTGTTTGGAGTTACTTGCGTGCCCCTGTGCAGAGTAGCCAAACATAGCCCTTGTGCCGAGTAACCTATTCCTCCCCAAACCCAGTCCCCACCTGGTAGTGCTGTCAGATTCAAACAGCATACCGCCTGTCATTTGCAAAAGGCAGGGGTGGAGGGCTTACATAAGAATGGAGAGGTCCACTGGTAGCAACTACACTTTGTTCTACATTTTTTCAAGGGGGCGAAGAGGTTAGCTGCTGTACATACTGCGTTGTGGAAATGCTACAGAGCCTCTGCCAAGGTGGAGAGAAGCTTAATTGGGCTCCATTCCAGACTGTGTAGGTAGTCATTAAACTGCACTGCTGAGAAGTTTGAGTAGTCCCGAGCAGTGAGTATTCTGGGTTGGTTCTTGGGTGCTCTGTTCTTCCAGATGCAGAATATGGGGGAGTAGTCACTTAAGGAGTCGGCCATTATGCCGGCTTTCTGGATGTTGGCGGGATTGGACACCAGAGCCCAATCAAGGGTGGTGTGGTTCCCTGATTTGTAGTTAAGTCTGGTTGGTTCTAAGATGAGCTGTACCAGGTTTGTTTCTTGGGTCAGTGGCATAAGGGTGTTGTTAGGATCCTGGGCCCAATTTAGATTAAAGTCACCCAGAATAAGTAGAAACAACTTGGGCCGTGATTTTTGTTATTGCTTCTATGGATTGAAGAGCCGATTTGGGTGGGTGGTAAATGCAGCCAATAGCGAGTTGCTTGTTGTGCCCTAGGGTGACTTGGATGAATATAGATTCACCATCAGGGGAGGTGTGTTGCTGCAAGGTGAGGAGCGATATGGTTAGGGCTATGTTGGCGTAAATGAGTACACGGCCCCCTCTTTTATCCCCCTTCTTAATTGAGTTGGCTATCTTTTCCTCAGTTTGGGTCTTTGCTATTCTGATTTCCCTCCCTGTTTCCTTCTGCCTTAACTGGTACAGTTCTCCATCCTGCTCCTTCTATGTTTCCTTATACTTCCAAAATGCTATCTTTTTCTCCCTATCCTTCCCCACCACCTCTTTTGAGAACCATAGTGGCTTTTTCTTTTGTTTTGATTTGTTTATTTGCTTCACACAAAGGCTTGCTGCCTCTGTGATGGCAGTTTTGATGTTTCCCCATTGTTGCCCCACCCCTCCTTCTAATCTGTTTGCTAGTGCTTTTCTGAGGCACTCTCCCATCTTGCCAAAGTCAGCCCTCCTGAAGTCCAGTGCCCTCACTTTTGTATGGCTTGACACTGTAGCTGAGTTTATCGTGAACCACACTGTTTGGTGGTCACTTGTTCCCAGATGGCTACCCACTTCTAGATCTTAGATCCTCTCACTGTCCCCATTTGAGAGTATAAGGTCAAAGATTGTTCCCTCATGAGTGGGTTCCAAAACTAGCTGTCTGAGGCATGCCACTTGTAGGGCATCAAAATGGCCCTGCTCTTGGATGTGGCTGCAGCAAAGGTGCTCAAGTTAACATCTGGCATATTCAGGTCCCCCATCAACAATATCTCCTCTTTCTCTGCCATCCTAAGGATGCCTTCTATCACATCCTTGTCCATTCCCTCCCCCTGACAAGGGGGTCTGTATACAATCCCTCTGCGGATTGTAGTGCCATTTCCAGTCGCTAAGGTGACCCACAGTGCCTCCTCTCCTCCCTGTTTACTCTTTTGTTCTGTTGCTTTTATCCCTTCCGTTACTTAGAGAGCTAATCCTTCCCCTCTTCTACCCTCCCTATCTCTCCTGTAGGTTGTGTACCCTGGTATGTTAACATCCCAGTCATGGTTCTCTGTGTACCATGTTTCTGTGACTGCTACAATATCCAAGCATCCCTCTTCCATCAAGGCCACCAGTTCAGGGAGCTTGTTGCCCAGGCTACAGGCATTGGTACTCATTACCCTCCATTTCTTGAGGGCTTTACCCCTTTTTGACCCATCCCTGTCCTTCTTGCCTTTGTCATTTTCTCCATTTACCCCAGCCCATCCCCCATTGACATCTCTATCTTGGTGTTTAACTCACTTACTAGCCTGATTTTTTGGGGGGACTAGGTTTCCTGCTCCTTTCCAGTGCCTCCCCCTTGGCTAGTTTAAATGCATGCCAATGAAGCATTTAAACTTATCACTTAGGATCCTGGTTCCCTTCCTGAACAGATGCAGACCATCATGCCAGTATAGGCCTGCATCACTCCAGGTGGACCCCCAGTCCTCAATGAAGCCACATCCCTGAGCTCTGCAAAGTTTTTCAACCACTGATTGAATCCCATGGTGTGCAGCACCCTAGTCTCATCCATGCCATAGACAGGCAGCACCTCCGAGAAGGTTACCATGCATGCATCTTGTCTAAGGCCCCTCCCCAACTCTACAAACTCTTCCTGCACTGCTCTGATCCCTTTCTTAGCCAGGTCATTTGTCCCTAGGTGGACAATGACATCCAGCTCTCTCCCCCGTGCACCTGCTGCAGCAATCCTGAGGATTCGCTCCCTGTCCCTCCAAGCCATGGTGCCAGGCAGGCACCTTACCTCCCACTCCCCTTCCTCCCCAAGTTCTACCCTCCTAACAAAGGAGTCCCCCGCCAGTAGTTGTATCCTTCCCCTGTGGTGTCCCATGCCACCCTCCTGTTGGTCTCCTTTATGGAGGTTCCCAGCATCCTCCTTGGTCTCCACTGTGGGTGCCTCCATAGAGGAACCACTCTTTGCCAGAATGGCATAGGAATTGTGGAGAGATACAACTGGAGGGATGCGCCTCCGTTCCACCACCCTCACCCTCCCTGAGCTCACTGTGGTCCAACCACTCCTCTTTCTTGACAAACTCTGAGGCAACGGCAGTGGCCCTGGTGGTCCCTGGGTGGGAGAGGAGGTCCCCCAAATCCTAGCCAACTCAATCTGGAGATAAGCAACCTACTCCTTCAGCCCAGAGAGGTGCCTGCAGATGGGACAACACAGCATCCTCCAGAATGTCTCCTGGAAGACTGCTGCTCCACAGCCACTGCACCACTCCCATCATGTCTTATTTCTGACCCCTACACTGTTGTTTGGAATACCTACTCTTTCCTCTGTTTATTTAATTTTTTTCTCCATACTTACTTACTGCCTCTGTGCCCTTTAAGCTCCTCATCTTCCTGTTCTGAGACAAGAAGTTCCTATATTTCTCAGTAGTCTCCTTGCTTGCTCAGAGTCAGACCTCCAGCAGGTGGGGAAAGAGGGGAGACAGAGAGCTACTCTTTTCCTTCTTTGATGGTGAGTCTTTCGTGGCTCTGTGATCACTCACTCCCTGCTCCCAAACTGGAAGTGCCTATTGTCAGTCAAATCCTGTGCCTATAAAAGTAGAACTGGCTATATAGGGCAGTTTTTAAATCTGGCTTTAACCTGGCTACCTTCTAGCTAAGCCACTTCCCCTACTTTACAGCTCTTTTTACACTTAGTTAATTGCACAGATAATAATTCCCTTCAGCCACCTGAGACAAACACCTATATCAATTCACATGTTTCTGATATGTTGTGCCCCTCTCTCTCAGCACTTAATGCCTGTACTTGTTTTTGTCCCACCTCCTCTCAAATTTAGTTATTCCATTTATATGCATAGAATATACGTCCTTGCATTAGTCAGTCTCCTGCTATGTATTAGCTAGCTTAACTGCACCTGCATTTACCTGTACCTCATGACAATTTCGCTATGTACCATTTTTCTTTGTATTAGTGTCATCCAAGCTTTCTGTTTCAGTTCATATTTGTTTTGTTATTGTCAATATTACCAGGACCTCCTTGTGAATGAGCCACCATCTTGCTCAATGTAGTATTTCCTGTAATAAACTTGAATTGACTTCAACACCACCAGATGATCCTTCTTTTCAATCCATGGTGCAGCAAATGCAGTCTGCCATGTGTTTTACTTTGGAGGAAGAAGACTTCACAAGGAAATATCTAATGGAGTTCTTAGAGGTGCCAAAAACTCCATCCATTGTCATACCTTCAATATACCCAGCTATGGAGGATGCCACATACTGTATGCAGCCTGGTATAAACTAATTTATTTATGTATTATACCTATCAGAATTACAACCCTTTGAGTCAAGGACTTGTTTCCAAAGGCTCCACGTCAGTTCCAGTGGATTCAACACATAGACAGCAACACAAATGCAATATGATAGACAGGAGGTTACAGAAGTTTTTTTGTTACATACCAAACAGTGAATAACAAACAGTATTCATATATTTGCAGGTGTCAGAACAAACAACATAGAATCTCGAGCCATCCAGTGCCCAGATAAGAGTTACATTATACAATAGCAGTACAGAGGTCTATATAGTGCGAAAGCTAGGTTCCAAGGACAAATACAGTAAATTCAGAATTGCAGCCTGAGATAAGGCAATTGGCATCAAGAGTCTAGGAAAGGGGCCGGGGAGGGAGCGTGGCACCTATGGGCTAGGATCCTGCTTGTGGAGTACATTCGCAGCTGCAGGTGGAGAAAATGAGGCTCTTGAGAGCTGCCTTAAAAGAACCTATTTTAGTGAGGAGATCGAGGAGGGAAGCGCGTTGAACCAGTGTGGTGCCCTGTAACAAAAGGATCTCTGAGCGAGTGATGTCCACACCCTCGGGACTCTGAGAACGGCCTTAGTGGGGCCACAGGTAGAGGCAGAGGGGGAAGCAGGGTGGAGGAAGGTGGACACCCTTGGGGGGGAGAGACCTAGAAGTATGTCATAACAGCTGTTCCTAAAAGGGCTGATATGCTGTATCCTACACTATCTAATAAGCCTTATCATGCAAATCAACCAGAAACTGATTTTGTAGTGATCACAGATGCCCATGATAGATCCAGGGCACCCATACGCATGAGTTCCTTCCCTCCAGACAAGGAATCTAGGAGGCTGGATGTCATGGGAAAGCATACCTATGCCTCTGCCTCATTAGGCCTGTATATTGCAAACTACTAAGCCCACATAATTAAATACAAAATACCTTGTGGAGAAGTGCCAAGGCTGCAGCACAGATGTTACCAGAAGGTAATGCCAAAAATGATTTACTTAAAACCCTGATAGCAGGAGCTGAGGTGGGTAAACATTTACTCTGCTTAGCTTATGATATTTAAGATGCCTCTGTTAGATCAGTTGCCTCTGGCATTTGCATGAGGAGCTATTCTTGACTCCGGGTAGTTGGTTTTGCAAATGATGTTCAGCAGTCAGATTTAAATGCCCCTTTTAGAGGCAATACACTGTTTGGCTATGAAGTTGAGGAGGCTTTAAGAGGCCTTCAGTCATCCAGAATGAAAGTGAGTTCAGTAAAATCCTGTAACCCATGCCAGGCAGAGGTAGGGGCAGGGGCCACATTCATCAGCCCACTGCCAGAGGTGGCAGACAGGTCTATAGACAGCAAGATAGAGGTAAGGCTACTGGATCCTTGACAGTTCCTCTTCCTCAAGGTTCCCATGCAAAAGCACCTAAAGGTGGTGGAGCCAGTGGTGCTGCTCCCACTGATTCAGCCTGACTCGCAGCGGTACACTCCAAACCATCATAGCCCCAAGGGGTGGTTGTAGGGAGTCATCTCTCCCTTCATCTGCGTCAATGGAAAGAGATCACCACAGATGAATGGGTACTGGAAATCATTGCAAAAGGTCATGCTTTGGAATGTCTGGATACCCTTCCAGATCATCCACTACCTGTCTCAACTTATTTCCTGGGACACATGTCCCTGTTGAGGGAAGAGGTACAGGTCTTACTCTACAAACAAGCCATAGTACCTGTACCACCCAAACAGAGGAACAAAGGGTTCTACTCCAGATACATCCTAGTTCCAAAGTGGACAGGGGATCTGAGGCCTGTACTAGACTTGAGAGTCCTCAACTTCTATATAGAGTACAAGAAGTTTCATATGGTCTGTGCACGCTCTGATTCCCCTGTTGCAGACAGGGTACTGGATATGCTCCCTAGACATGAAGGATATTTACCTTCCTATAAAAATCAGGAAGAATCACAGACAAAATCTGAGATGTATGCTGGAAAGGGAGCATTACCAACTCAGAGTATTGCCCTTTGGTTTATCTTCTGAGCTAAGGGTCTTTACCAAATGATTGGCAGAAGTAGCAATAGCCCTCTGCAGGGAGACCTGCATGTCTTTCTACATCTGTACAGTTGGCTCTTAAAGGAGAATTACACTGAACCTGCAAGCCATTTTCCCCAGTAGAAGCTGATTTTTAAATACTGGTTCCAATTCTGTTACCATTCCATCTCTACAGGTTTTATAACTATCCTAGTGGGTGTTTCTGATTTAAACACAGCAGGTAATAACCATTTTAAAACTTTGTGATGTAGTTTATGCCCCTTGGTCAGATCTTCCATTGTTGCTACAATGCATCTGTTTTCTACTATAGAACTCTGTGGCTCAGAGGGACATAAATTATATCATAAAGTTCTAAAATGGCACTTAACATAGGAGAGTAGATGAAAGAAATAATCACTGGGATAACTAAGACGCAATTAGAGATAGAACAATGAAAGCATTAGAACCCATATTAAAACAAGCATTTGTCAATGCCGAACATTCGCTTGCAGGTATTTGCAGTGGTGTTTGGCATGTATGGTGTTTTACCCTAATGCCCTGTGCGATTGCTGGTATTTGCACAATAAATTTTCAGCATGACCTTTTTGCTACCCCCATTGTGTGCTATATAGGTGGAAACATAAGGAGGTGTGGTAAAGTGGCAATGTTGAAAATCTGGAGTGAAAATATTGAAAATTCGCAAACTTACGAGCGTGCGTAGGAACTGCACAACGCACGCTCGTAAAACAGTTATTTTTAGGAATTTGTTCACCAAATTTTCAACATAGCCATTTTAAGATCTCTGCTCACGAACAGTGACACTGTGATTTTCTTAATGTGTCCCATACACTGAGTTCACAGAGCAACTGTGCCATTGTGTGCTACATGGGCGGAAACACATTTTGGGCAAGATGTGAGAAATGACAGCTGCACTGTTCATAAGGAGGTGTGGTAAAAGGGCAATGTTGAAAATCTGGAGTGAAAATATTGAAAATTCACAAACTTACGAGCATGCATAGGAACTGCGCAATGAACACTCGTAAAACAGTAATTGTTAGGAATTTTTTCACCAAACTGTCAACATTGGCATTTTAAAACCTCTGCTAATGAAGTGTCATTATGATTGTCTTACTGTGTGCCATACGTTGATTTTGCACACCAACTGCGTCATTGTGCACTACATGGGCGGAAACACATTTTGGGCAGGATGTGAAAAATGACGCTGTACTGCTCATAAGGAGGTGTGGTAAAATGGCAATGTTGAAAATGTGGAGTGAAAATATTGAAAATTCGCAAACTTACGAGCATGCATAGGAACTGCGCAATGAACACTCGTAAAACAGTCATTTTTAGGAATTTTCTCACCAAATTTTCAACACAGCCATTTTAAGACCTCTGCTCATGAACAGTGTCACTGTGATTTTCTTAATGTGTCCCATACATTGAGTTCGCACACGGACTGCGCCATTGTGCGCTACATGGGCGGAAACATGTTTTGGGCAGGATGTGAAAAATGACAGCTGTACTGCTCATGAGGAGGTGTGGTAAAATGGCAATGTTGAAAATCTGGAGTGAAAATATTGAAAATTCGCAAACTTACAAGCCTGCATAGGAACTGCACAACGCACGCTCATAAAACAATCATTTTTTGGAATATTTGTACCAAATTTTCAACATGGGTTTTTTGGGACCCCTTCTCATGAATGATGTCGCTGTCATGGCATTATTCAGATCCAAAGGGTGATTTTGCACAGTGACTGCGAAATCACCCTTTGGGTCCGAATAACGCCATGACAGTGACATCATTCATGAGAAGAGGATGGAGGGGGTGCAATCCTCCTCCTCATTGTTCTTTTATGGCCTTGGTAGATATGGTATCCACTGCTGTATCAGTTGGCAGTGGAACCCTCAGTACCTCTACCATTGTGCAAGGGCCTGCTGTCACAGGACAAGTGGTCTCTGGCCCATCTGGACCTGAAGTCTCCATATCTAAATGCATGGCTCCTGAAGACATAGCCATAGCATGCTTTGGGGTATCAACTAATGTGGCTGATGTTCTGGTGGCTGCCAGAAAATCCTACACCAGACATACCTCTTCATTGAAATGAAGGGAGTTGTATAGTGGGCCACTTCCAAGCACCTGAACCCATTTACCTGCCTGCTCAGTGCAGTGCTGGAATACTTGCTATCCCTATCAGACTCAGGTCTTCAGTATTCCTCACTCAAGGTGCATTTGGCTGCTATTTCAGCTTTTCATACCCTGTGGATGGACGTATGGTTGCCCATTTCAAGGTATCCCATACTTTTCTGAGAGGTATATTACATATGCAACTTGCCATTGGAAATCTAGTCCTGGCTTGGGATCTGAATTTTATTTCAGAGTAGCTTACTTTGGCTCCTTTTGAGCCAGCTTTGAGTTGTGGTTCATGCTTCCTTTCATGGAAAGCATTATTCTAATTGCAATCACTTCTGATAAAAAGATTTCAGAGCTGTAGGCTCTAAGGTGTGAATCTCCCTATTTGTTTTTCCCCCGTTTTTTTCACAAAGACATGGAGTCTTTACAAACCAATCCTAAATTTCTTCCTAAGGTGGTGTCTGAATTCACTTTTAACCAAACCATTCACCTTCCAGTGTACTACCCAGAACATGCCAATCCAGAGAAAGCATTGCTCCATACCTCGGATGTACATAGAATTCTCAGATACTATGTGAACTGCACCAAAGACTGCAGAAGGTCCTCTCAGCTTTTTGTTCAGTTTGCCCCTGAGAAAGAGGGCACTCCAGTATCTAAACAGTGCCTGTCCAAATATCTGGCACATTATATTACGTTCTGTTATAGGAAGTACAGTAATGAACTTCCTGGTGTGGTTCGTGGTCATTTCATGAGAGGCATGGCCACTTCTGTAGCCTGTTTTCAAAATGTTTCTGCTGCTGAGATTTGTGCAGCTCTGACATGGAGCACAGTCCACACCTTCACTAACCATTACAGTCTGGACATTGTATCTCTCAGATGAGCAGGATTTGGCCTGGCTGTATTACGGGGCCTGCTCCCTTGAACATAAGTGTACCATTTGCCCTCACTTTCAGCTTTTGGTACTACTGGGGACTCATCCCAAAGGTGTGGCCTGATGAAAGAAATATCCTCAAAGAAGATAGAACAGTTACATTAGAACTTATTGTGCCAATACATCTTGAAGAGAATCTCTTTCATCAGGCCATGCCACTCCACCTTCCTTCCCCTTTAGAGGTTATGGCACCGGAATGCTATCTTGTTTTATTCCATAGCTGATGTTTCCAGCACACATTTTTGCCTAGAATGTGGAGTGCTGGCATATCTCCTGGTTCCCCACAGAGAGGTTCTCTGAGCATAATCTCTGTCAGGAAACCGAGAAGAGATTGGGCCAACCATATTTATGTAGACGCTGGTGCTTGACGTCGTTGTGGGTGGTCCCTGGCTTGCAAGTTTCCATGTGGTCCTAGTACTGATGCGGATATACTTCCAAAGGTGTGGCTTGACAAAAGAGATTCTCTTGAAGATCTACTGTTATGGTAAGTACTTATGTAACTGTTCTTTTCTTGCCGATTTACCCACCCATAACAAGGATTGGATGAGAGAATCAATTTTTTTAATAACTTTTTGCTTATTAATCTGGGCATGTTTTGCATTACATAAAGATTTTAAGAGCTGTAATCATTTTTATTGCATTGATTTCCCCCACAGGGATAGACTGTTTCACCCATTTATTGAATACATTTGCATTTCTTTTATGATGGTGTCAAATTCCTTTCTGTGTTACCACATATATTGTTCAATACCCTCAGACCCAAATATGCTATCTCCATTTTGATAATTTCCAGCTGTATAGTAAGGAGTCTTTCATGATTGTTGGGCAGAACAGGGGCATTACTTGTTTCTTGCTGCAGTTTAGATTTAGTCCTGATTTTTAAGGACTTTTGCAACTGTTTTGTTTGTATAGTACAATGAAACCAGTAAGTTTTCACCTTTACTTTTCAAACTACTAGTAAAGAAAGTTCAATAGGTTTAAGTGACAGCTACTCAAGGGCAGAATTTAGCTTATTTTTATCTTCAATCGGTGTTCCATCCTTGCCAGAATGAAGTCATTTCATTTTTATTTGATTTTTATCTTCTATGATATTTTAGCTCCCTCAAAGTGTTTGTTTTTATGTTGATTGCATGCATGTGGAAGAAACATATTGTGACAGCTTTCTCCACAAGCAGGTTGTGGAGGCACTGCACTGTTGTGGTCAATGCCCCCACAGCCTGAAAAGGCTTGTCCAGCATCCCCCAATGCTGTGGCACACTGCTGCTGACACTAGTTCAGCCAGCTGTCACCAACTTATAAAAAATTAGCTGCTGCAATCAGGGGCCACCTTGTCATTGCAGCGTAAGCCATTCGCTGCAATGAGAGAGTGACCCTTCAATTCAGGGCAGGATGTAGAAACACTGATATTGTTTGTGAACATGGCGGTGGTTTGCCGCCGTGTTCTCAAACAATATTAACCCCCTCCCACCGTGTTTACTTGCTGACAGGGGCCACAGTCCCTGTCAGCTTCAGTGCCCCAGTGTTTCTGTTGCCGACGGGGGAGCCCACTTCCCATTGGCATTACGTAAACCCCCTCCCTCGCTTATACTGTCTGCTGATGGGGTGCCCAATCCCCGTCGGCATAATGTTACTCCCCCTTTTGTTGTGTGCCGATGGGTGCCCAATCCCCCATTGGCTACATTGCCCCACCCCCAAAAAAGCAAGAGTCTGTTGGCACACTGGAAGCCCACCCAGTGTGCCACATGCCCTGTAAAAGAAAAACCGTCCCGCACGTCTTTTTTTACCTGTAAAGGAAACCATCCCTCGGGCGGTCTCCATGGCTCCCCCAACAACCTGCAATTCCACCCACTGCACACCCCTTCCTCCCCACCCCCATACTTACCTCTGGAGCTCGGCGCAATGATCTTCGGTGGAAAGGGAACACGTCTGCACTCTTCAAAGCCGACTGTGAACCGAGGAAATGCCGGTAAGCTGTATAATGGAATAAATAGGGTTTTTCCAACTTTAATGCATATCTCAGTCATTTTTTGGAATTTTGGCACCAAATTTTCAACATGGGGTTTTTGGGATCCCTCCTCATAAATTCTGGAACTGTCATGGTGTTAATCGGCCCCAAAAGGTGATTCCGCAGTCACTGCACGAAATCACCTTTTGGGGCTGATTAATGAAACAACAGTGTCAGTGTTCATGAGGTGGGCTCTAAAAAGCCTATGTTGCAAATTTGGTGGAAAAAATCAAAAAAATTACTGTTTTATGAGCGTGCATTTCGCAGTTGCTATGCACTCTCGTAACTTAGTGAATTTGCAACATTTTCATTCCAGATTTTCAACATTGGCATTTTTTCACACCTCCTTGTAAACAGCACAGCTAATCATTGTTCACATCCTTGCCAAAATGTGTCTTCGCAGTTCCTGCGCAGAAAAGCGCGGTCACTGTGGGAAATTAGTGTTCGGGACAGATTAACAAAATGACAGTGACACTGTTTATGAGTAGAGGTCCTAAAATGCCTATATTGAAAATTTGGTGATGATACTCCATAAAATGACTGTGTTATGACCGTGCGTTGCGCAGTTTGCACTCATAATCATAACCTCGCAGATTTGTAATATTGTCACACCACATTTACAGCAGTGGCATTTTTTCACACCTCCTTATGGGCAATACAGCTGTCATTTTTCACATCCTAAGCAAAATTGTTTTCACAGTTCCGGCGCATAATAACGCGGTCGCTATGGGAAATCGGTGTTCGGAACACATTAAGACAATGACAGTGGCACTGTTCATGAGCAGAGGTCCTAAAATCCCTATGTTGAAAATTTGGTGATGAAACTCCATAACATGACTGTGTTACAAGTGCATGTTGAACTGTTTCCACGCACCCTTTTAACTTCGCAAATTTGTAATATTTTCACGCCACATTTTCAACAGTGTCATTTTTTCACACTTCCTTATGAACACTACAGCTGTCATTTTCCACATGCTGGCTAAAATATGTTTTTGCACTCCTGCCGGAGAATAGCATGGTCACTGTGGGAAATCACTGTTTGGGACAGATTAAGATGGAGCGAGTGAGAGAGGGGAGTGACCAAGCTCAATTGAGCTCTGTCGGGACTGCTGCAGATTTGTTTGTGGGCAGAAAAAGGCTCCAACACAAGAGCCCAGTACAAAAGCACATCCTGCAGCACTAGGAGAAACAGAACGAGAGAGCAAGTGAGGGAGGGGGAGTGAGCGAACTCACCGGAGAGCTATCAGGACTGCTGCAGATTTCTTTGTGGGCAGAAAAAGGCATCAATGCAGGCAGGGGCCTAGTACAAAAGGGCAGCCTGCAGCGGTGGGAGAAACAGTACGAGCGAGTGAGACAAGGGGACTAAGTGAGATCAACAGGGTTGTATCAGGACTGCTGCGGATTTCTTTGTGGGCAGAAAAATGTGCCAATGCAGGCAGGAGCCCCGTACAAAAGGGCAGCTTGCAGCGCCAGGACAAACAGAATGAGCGCATGACAGAGAGAGATTGAGCGACCTCAATGGAGCTCTGTCGGAACAGCTGCAGATTTCTTTGTGGACAGACAAAGGTGCCAATGCAGCCAGGAGCCCAGTACAAAAGCACAGCCTGCAGCACCAAGAGAAACAGAACGAGTGAGTGACAGAGCGGCAGTGAGTGAGCTCAACGGAGCTCTATTGTGACTGCTGTGGATTTCTTTGTGGGCAGAAAAAGGCAGCAATGCAGGCAGGAGCCCAGTACAAAAGGCCAGCTTGCAGCGTTGGCAGGAACGGAATGAGTGAGTGAGAGAGGGGGAGTGAGCGAGCTCAATGGAGCTGTGTTGGGACTCCTTCAGATTTCTTTGTGGCCAGAAAAAGCCACCAACACAGGCAGGAGCCCAGTACAAAAGGGCGGCCTGCAGTGGTGGGAGACACAGAACGAGCGAGTGAGGGAGGGAGGGGAAGTGTGTGAGCGCAATGGAGCTCTGTTGGGACTGCTGCAGATTTGTTTGTGGGCAGAAAAGGGCAGCAATGCATGCAGGGCCCCAGTACAAAAGGGCAGCCTGCAGTGGTGGGAAAACCAGAATGAGTGAGTGAGAGAGGGGAGTGAGCAAGCTCATCAGAGCTCTATTGTAACTGCTGCAAATTTCTTTGTGGGCAGAAGAACGCGGAAATGCAGGTAGAAACCCAGTAGAACAGGGCAGTCTGCAGCGCTGGCAAAAACTGAATGAGCGAGTGAAAGAAGGGGAGTGAGTGAGCTCAACGAAACTTTGTCGGGACTGCTGCAGATTTCTTTGTGGGTAGAAAAAGGCACTAACTGAGGCAGGAGCCCAGTACAAAAGGGCAGCCTGCAGCACCAGGAGAAACAGAATGAGTGAGTGAGACAGGGGGAGTGAGTGACCTCAACGGAGCTCTGTCAGGACAGCTGCGGATTTCTTTTTGGGCAGAAAAAGGTGCCAACGCAAGACAGGAGCCCACTACAAAAGGCTAGCCTGCAGCGCCGGCAGAAACGGAACGATTGAGTGAGACAGGGGGAGTGAGCAGGCTCAACAGACCTGTGTCGGGACTGCTGCAGATTTCTTTGTGGGCAGAAAAAGCCACCAAGCACAGGCAGAAGCCCAGTAGAAAAGGGCAGCCTGCAGCGCCAGGAGTAACAGAATAAGCGAGTGAGAGTGAGGGAGTGAGCCACCCTTAGTGGAGCTCAATCAGGGCAGCTACAGATTTCTTAGTGGGCAGAAAAAGCTGCCAAAGCAGGCAGGAGCCCAGTACAATACAGCAGCCTGCAACACCACGAGAAACAGACTGAGCAAGTGACAGAGTGGCAGTGAGCAAGCTCAATAGACCAATGCAATCAACATTCAGCATTGACAAATGCTTGTTTGTTTGTCTTTTGGTATGAGTACAGACTGTCTGCTGTATGTTGCAGCAGCAGAAGCTATAACTGAGTCAAAGCAAAAATGCTGTACTGTAGCTACAGCTACAGCTATAGCTGAAGCTGAGCCTGAGCTCTGGGGAACAACTAGCTTGAACAGTGGAACACCAGAGTTCAAAATGGTTTGGAGGAGTTGAAGAATAAAAGGGTGAAGGAAATGGTGAAAGAAACCATGAAGGAATTCTTGAATGTCCAGAAGTGGTGGCAAAAAAATTGAGGAGAGGAGAGGAGAAGGAAAATTGTGAATTCTCTGCGATAGTAAGTGGGAAAGGAGTAGTGGTGGATGAAGTGGCCTCTATTCTCTCTGTGAAGTGATTCGCAGAGCCAAGGCGAATTTGCGGAGTACTCCGCAATGTGAAGTGGAGTTATTCAAGTTATAATGGGTAACGCAAAGTCCATTGAAAACAATGACTTTGTGTTACTCTGCCTTCCTAGACTACTACTACACCCAATTTTAAGGCGCAGTGCATTGAAAACAGTGCACTTTGCCTCACTTCGCCTTGTTTTTAAGCTCCGAAGGCGAATTTTGCAGTGACTCATGGGATTTCCGGTCACATGGACTCTATATTGATCTGCACAGCCTCAGTTCGGGGTAGTGTGTGTATGAAGCTGTAGGAGACAGTGTGCTCTGAGAGCTGTCTGTGATTAAAATCTTCTAAAAGCTGTTAAAAAAACCTTTTTGAGCAAATTTTTTTTGCTCAAACTTTAGTTCATCGATTGTAGGAAACCCTCCTGTGCTCATATCATCAAGCATTTTTTTTTTGTGTGGATTTTGAATGTTAATGTACGACATTGAGTCTGTGTAGTAAGAGATAGTGAAAGTGTGCTATTTGGGGAAGGGGTGTATCTGTGGTGGAGGTATATTTAACTTGCAGAAATAAGGAGTTATTTGTTTTTTGGTTGTATTTTTGTTATATAACTGATTGTGTTAATGTGCACAGAATAATATTGTCAGTAATTGTTGAAATTTTCTTTCTGATTGTGTGTTGTGTGGATCTGGTGCAGCAGTTCATAATTTCAGGTTGTTTACAATACATGGCATATTACTGAACTTTTCAATTCGCTACGCATTACTTGTAGACAAATTGTGTGTGTGTGTGTGTGTGTGTGTGTGTGTGTGTGTGTGTGAGTGTGTGTGTGCGATGCTGCGTGACAGCAAATAATACACCTTTTATTGTGCCACAGCGTAATTCCAGGCGCAGCAGTGTGAACCTGCAATCCACTGCAGCTGCATGATTCTGTACTGCCATTGTGGTATCTTTTCTTTGTTTTGCTGCTTGCACTACCATAAAAATCTGCAGTCAGTGCTCCTCCCCCCCCACCACCAAAAGGAATTGTTTTCCAGATTGGATTGTTTGTGACTTCAGCACCACTGGTTAGTTAAGGTATTGTTTTCACTTGTGAATTTGAGTCTGTATTTTTGGCATCACATCCAGCATCCCCCCATGCAGAGTGAAAGTTCCAAAGTCTAAATTTGTTTAGAATATTGTTGATGATCCCCCAAAATGCCCACAAAGAGATGTGCAAGCAAAGCTGGTTCTTGCTGTGGCACTGCTGCCAGTGGTAAGATTGTCTGTGGGTGTGGTAGTACACAGATGCAGCAGTGCTTTGCTGATGTGAGGAAAGGTATTTCTTCTGCAATGTTTTTCACAGCCCAATCAGTAGCTTCACTCATAGTTGGAGGAGATGATGTTGTCCCAGCCAGTGGTGTTAGTGCAGCTGCTGATGGTGGTAGTATGAGTATTGCTGCCTCAAGTTCCATTTCTGACCAGTGTACCATGTCCAAAAATATAGTGGAGTGTGAAGCAATGCAAGTGAGTGGCAGTGTAGATGATGTCATACTTCCCAGTAACATCCCAGTAACTGAACATGAGGATTCTGATAATCATGTCAATGATAGCATACAATGTGACATTTCTTCTACCGCAGTTCAGGTCACACATTTTCCATGCAGTGATTCACAATGTGATGAAAGAATATCAGGTGATGGTGCTGTCGATGATGATGATGATGAATCTGATGATGATGATGATGCTGTGGTTGCAACATGCAGTCCACATGTCAGCATCCAAGCAGATGTGGATGTGGGTGATGCTGATGAATATGGTGATGATGTAATTGATCCCAGTTGGGAACCAGAGAAAAATAAATTCAAGGTGGCTGTGTCTAGGTCTGCTTGCATTAATCCCCCCCAGTGAAAACTTGTGATTTACCAGTTTCAGTTGATGGTGATGATGATGATGATGATGATGATGATGATGATGATGATGATCCAGTAATAATGATAGGTAGTCATGGTGGTCAGTTGCAGTCCAAGTGTGTTCTGCCGAAAAAATCACATAGCACGCCCTCCACTTCATGGATTAAAAGAACGGAGTCCAATAAGCAGCATCATGGACATGTTAAAAGTAGAGCATCGCAATCCCTTGTTTGGGACTTTTTTGTTCAAGATGCAAATGATGAGTCAGTTGCAACCTGCCAGGTTTGCCATGTGTGTGAGTTGAGGTAAAAAGGGGAGCCATCTGGGTACAGGAGGGCAGCATACACATCTTAAGAATAGGCACATGGCACTGTGGACCCAGCACAAGCTGGCAGCTAATACCACAGTGTGGTGTTCACCCTTGTCTTCAACCATAACGAGCATGTTATCCCCTTCCATGACTGTTAAATCCAGTAGGAAATGAAATGTGTGCAGTAGTGAGGAAATAAGAGCAGAGGATTACTACAGGCATGATGAGGTGGAGGAGCATTATGATTTTGAAATGTTGTCCAGTGCAGGTGAGAGTAGCAGTTTTGGTGGTGGTGGTGGTGAATGCAGTATGTCTAGTGCAAGTGGTACATCAACCCTGGTTGGCAAATCTGGCAAAATAACTGCATTTGTGGGTTTGTCATCATCACCTATACAACTGTCTTCATCAAACTTCCACAATCTACCCCCTGCCATTTGCAGAGCAGAACCATTTGTCATCACACCCCATGTAAAATGTTTAAGTCAGCCCACATTACAGAGTGTTTTTGTGCATAAGCTGAAGTACCCACCCAATCATACAGTGTCACGTGAACTTAATGCTGCTGTAGCTGAAATGTGGGCAATTGATCTTTTGCCCTTCTCCTTTGTGGACAATTCTGGGTTCCAGTGGTTTGTTGCATGTGCCTGTCCAAAATGGAAAGTCCCATCCAGGGCATACTTTTCAACCTGTGCTGTCCCCAAGTTGTACTGTACTGTGTCCGACTCAGTAAGACATGCCCTTCAACATTCCTCCTCTCCATTCATCATTTAAGTATGGATATGTGGACAAGTGGCAAAACAGCGGAGAGTTCATATCTATGTATAACTGCACACTGGGCGCAGGTGCCGGGGGTTGTTTGTGATGTTGGTAGCGTGAATAATCTGTGCAGTAAGGTGGAGTGTCATGGAAGCAATTTTCCAGGAATTCGACAGCATGCAATATTTGCTATGCACAATGTGACCTGTTCACACACTGGTGAAAACATGTTGGATGTGGTACTGACTGAAATTGACAAGTGGCTGAACCCCCTGTCCCTGAGAGGTGGATTCGTAGCAATTGACAATGGGTCTAATGTGGTGAAATGCATCACAAATGGTGGCTTTTTTCGTGTTCCATGCATGGCCCATTGTTTAAATCTTGTGGTGTAAGAGTTTCTGCAACACCCTGATGTAAAGGAAATGCTGACAGTTGCATGCCGTATCTGTTCTCACTTTTCACGATCTGCAAAGGCCCATGACCAACCTCGGCAGTTGCAGATGTGAAACAGCCTCCCTCAACATAGCTTGAAGTTGGAAGTTGCCACCCAATGGAACTCCACTTTATACATGGCAGAGAGGTTGTATGAACAATACACAGTCATCTCAGAATATCTTGTGATGCACACAAGCAGTGATAGTCCGGGGCCTCCATGTCCGTGATGAATGAACAGTGGCGTCTCATGGACTCTGTAATAACAATTTTGTGGCCTTTTGAACATGCCACACAGGCAGTGAGTGGTGAGTCTGCCTCCATTAGCTAATCAATTCCACTGCTGCAGGTGCTGAGGCAGACATTGGTGAATGTAAAGCATGGCCTTGATGTTGCTGGACATAGCGGTAGCAGTATGTTGCTGCAACACATGCTGACAGTATTTGACCAGAATTGTCACATTTTGAGCACTCAGTATAGTGACAACTTTGCCATAGCAACAATGCTGGACCCACAGTACAAACATGGAATTGCCTCAGTACTAGAGGAAGGGCCTGAACAGGTAAAAAATGTTAGTGGGCAACTGGTGCACTTGGTTCATGGGGCACAGAAGTCATGTGCCAAGGTCTGTAAACCTCAGCAGCATAATCAGACTGAAGGTATACCTGGAGGACCATCAAGCATATCCTGTAAGGGGAAGGGGACTGCAGTTCCAGGTGGTCTGTCATCAAAAGCAGTTGGTGTCAACCCACTTTGGGAGGCTTTGTCCCAAGTGAGAATTTGTGAAATAAATTGTTCCGGCGATCAGGATGATGCATCAACCACTGGAATTATTGCAGCACAGAGAATGGTTAAGTCATGTTTGTTTGAAAACAGGCATCTGTCAATAACTGACAATCCTCTTTTGTACTGGAGCAGAAAGGTCAGTGAATGGCCAGAGCTGACTGCAGTGGCACTGAAGTACCTCACATGCCCATCCTCCAGTGTAACTGTCGAGAGGGTATTCAGCTCAGCAGGTGCAATAGTCGGGGACTGTCAGACAAACCTCTCTCCTGCAAATGTTAGTTTGCTAACATTCATAAAAATGAATGAGAGGCATGTACCAGCACAGACTGCAACCTTGGTATTTGTACCCTGCCCTAGTCATGGTGGTTTTGGTAATGTAGAAATGGACCATCCTGGTGGCACTGACAGTGGCAACATGAAACGGCCTCCCACTGACGTAGATGATGACACAATGGAGAAAGAATTTCCCAGTGGTCAGACTTCAGACATAGATGACTGTGAGGGCAGCTTTCTTTATGAGGATGATGATGTGGTTAATGTTGGCAGGTTTTACCTGAAGTTGTTAAAAGGCGGTGACATTTGCTGTATGATACATGTTTTTTTTTCATAACTTTGTGTGCCCCCCTGAACCACCACCATCACCAGGACTGATGTTAGCCACTGCCACCACAGAGAATGACTTTGTGTGCCCCCCTGGACCACCACCACCAGGACCGATGTTAGCCACTGCCACCACAGAGAATGACTCTGTGTGCCCCCCTGAACCACCACCACCAGGACCAATGTTAGCCACTGCCACCACAATGAATGTCTTTGTGTGCCCCCCTGAACCACCACCACCAGCACTGATGTTAGCCACTGCCACCACAGAGAATGACTTTGTGTGCCCCCCCAGACCACCACCACTGCTGTTGGCCACTACCACCACCACCAGATGCAGGAAGATGTCACAAGGGAATGTCATCATGTGCAGCAGCTATAATCACCAGCACCCACCACCAGTGTCATTCTGACAATGTTTTCCCATTACATTGACCATGCCAAGGCAGAGGGAGTCGAACAGGAGACCACATCCATCAACCACAGCCACAAGGCTTCTAAATATTAAAACTATAAAGTGAGTATGTGTGCTAATGTTTTTTTTTGCTATTTAACTTTCTTTAGCTGTATGTTTTGTTTTCTGTTGCTTTTCTGAGATGCAATGGTCAAACAAATATGGTAAACTTATTTGTTTTTTACAGGTTAACAAAAAAACAACTCTCCTTCACTGAAAGTCGGTATCAATGGTACTGCAGCAGTACCGTACACAGGAACCTATGGAATATCCATTTCAAATCCATACTGGTAAGTATCTGTATTTTATTTCATCTGTTCAATTTTTTTTTTAAAAGAGTGCAACAACACCGACTGAGGAGGATTAATAAACTAGGTGACATGTGTACATCACCAAAACTATTTCTGCAAGATATCATGTACTGTATTCTGAACTTGCAGCTGTGCAACCATGACAGTGTTGAAAAAGTTGCACACAGGTTGTGTTACTTAACAAGATGTGGTTTCGAAATGTAACTTGAGTTGAGAACCAGGGACACTGGCACAGTATATTTGTTACACAGTCTGGTACTAAATTAAGTTGTGATTGATCTGCTGATTGCAGTGTGACAGCTTACTATCTGTGTTAATAATCCAGGTACCCATGGAACAGCCACGGCTTAAACATACAGTAATGTGTTACTGCTGCAATCAAGTTGTAATAAGTCCTTCATTTCTTTTTTTTAGGAAACTTTCAGATGCTTTGTTGTGACATAGTTGCCTTATCCAAAGAAGTTCTTCAACATCAACACCCCCCCCCACCAAGGCTGGGGCAGACATGCAACATGCTGAAGTTGTTTCAATCGATGACCATGATCATTATTACCAACCAGACTCGAGAAGGATGCAGATGAAATCTGTGAAGAAGTAACCAAATAAGAAACCATTAATGAGACCTACCTTCAAATATGCTTCCCCCCCAAAAAAAAATACTTACCTTCATTGGCTTGAGAGTTATCCGTTTCCAATTTCAATGCAAAACGTTCTCATCAAGCACTGGAATATGCTCAACAAGAGTATCTGTGACCTGTGATACAAAACAATACAATGAGTATATGTCTATATGTCAACCCCCACCTACAATACAAAAAAATATATATATATATATATATATATATATATATATATATATATATATATATATGTATATAATAGTGCATGTAGTGCCACTATAGTTAGTTGAGGAGCCATTTCTATGTTAAACCCGCAAACTTTGCACCTTAATAACTTTGCAACCATTTGATGGATTTGCCTGAAATTTGGAATACATGATTCAAAATCATAGGCCTTGGGATCTGCCAAGTTTTGTACTGGTTGGATATACGGCTGTGGAGTTATTAAGCATGATCTGTGCGCGCGTTCGCTTTTTCTGGAATTCTACGGTCGCGCCTACAGGTCGTACGGTTTGCACAACCAGCCCAAAATCTTCAGGGAATGTGCGGCCAGGGTTCCCGATGTGTCTTTTGAAGATTTCATGAAAAAATATTAAACGGTTCAAAAGTTATTCAAAAAACAGTTTCCCATTAAAAGTCAATGGGAAAAGTTAACAAAAAGTTTGACAGTGTCGCAAATGCATTTTTACTTTCGCAAATGGGCCTGTTACTTTCGCAAATTGGCCATTTTATTTTCAGTTGGTGATCAGAGAAATGGTTGGCATTTAAATTTGGGACCCTCTAGCAACCTAATTCTTTTTGTGTTCACCTAGTCAGACCCTGAGGATGCCTGCCATGTCTTTATTTTGTGGTAAAACACCCCAGAAATATTTTTTTCAAATTTCTGGAAAAAGTACTTTCGCAATTACTTTCATGCTCACGAAAGTGTCAAACTTTTTTGCGAAAGCTTCGCAAATTGCGACAGTAGTTTTCCATCTGTGGGAAAGTGACAGCGATTCTTTGGCACTGCACTGCAAAAGAACCGTTGGGAGTTTTGGGCTGAAATTTGGAGGGAACGGAGCCGACATCTCACAGATGTAACGTTCAGTATTATATTGAAAAAATATTACACGGCGGCAAAGTTACGGCACTTCAAAGTTGACAGTTTTTCCCATAGGATAACATTACGGCACCTGACGCATTACAGAAATCCTTTGGCACCCTGCTGCAAAATAACGGTTTGGTCTTTTTTCCTGAAATTTGAAGGGACGACAGCCAACAGCCCACAGATGTGTCTTTCAGTGGCTTGGTGAAAACATATTACATGGCGGCAAAGTTACAGCACTCCAAAGTTGAAATTTTTCCCATAGGATAACATTCACGGTGCCAACGCATTACAGAAATCATTTGGATCCCTGCTGCAAAATAACGGTTTAGTCTTTTTTCCTGAAATTTGGAGGGAAGACAGCCAACAGCCCACAGATGTGCCTTTCAGTGGTTTGGTGAAAAAACATTACAGGGAGGCAAAGTTATGGCACTCTGAACTTTTCTTTTTTTCCCATAGGATAACATTACGGCATTCACCGTGCCTTTCAGGGCCCGTATCTCGGAAACGGTGCAAGATACGGACTTTTTGTCTGAAAAATTCTTAGCCCCCTTTGGCACCCTGCTGCAAAATAACGGTTTGGTCTTTTTTCCTGAAATTTGGAGGGAAGACAGCCAACAGCCCACAGATGTGCGTTTCAGTGGTTTGATGAAAAAATATTACACGGCGGCAAAGTTACGGCACTCCAAAGGGGGCTAAGTGCCAAATTAGCCAGGACAGTTGTAAATAATATGACTTTTAAATTTTTTTTCTATGTAGTACGGTTCCTGAGATATAACGTATTTAGTATTCCAAGTTCTCATTTTCTGCGCCGATACTCATTATTATGCAAACATTATTTGTACTCACTGTCTTTCTCTATGCAGGTTTTGGGGAAAACCAGCCTGTGCGCTTACATTACTGTTACTGTTGCCCTTTCCGCTTGCAGTTCCGTACCCGTTTCACTTACCGTTGATGTCTGCGCCACCATGTGCGTTATCCTTTGCGTTTTCATTTGCGCTTGTGTTTCTGTTATTTTTTGCCATTTCTGTCTACAGTACTGTTTATCTTTCTGTTTCACTTTACATCACCATGCCCATTGACATTTCTGTTTGCAGGCACCATGTTACTATGTGACAACACATCACGTGGCAGACCGTTCCCGTCTACACCACCATGTGCTTTACCCTTTCTGTTCTTATTCGCGCTTGTGTTACCATGTGCGTCACCGTTAGCATTTCTGTTTGCGTTGCTGTCCCTGTTAGTATGCCACAAGACATCATGCGGCAGGAGCGCGGGGCCCTCCTGCCGCTGCATTACATTCACTATTTCTCGTTATCATTCTCAAAAAGAAGGGAAATTAGAGGCAAGAAACTCCATTTAATGCATTAGTTAGGGTTGTTTCACAGCGACAAAAGTGGGAAATTAGCTGTTAGGGTTGAAAACCACCTTGGACCCCGCCCACCCCCAACTGGCATTGGGTGTGCATTGGGATCATGGGTCCTAACTCTCACCTCATTCTCCTATACTTCTGCTGCTTTACACATGTCATGGGGTGAGAGTTGGGCTGATGATCCCCAATCTACCAATGCCGGTTGTAGGTGGGCGGGAATCAAGGGGTTTCAACCCGAACAGTGAATTTCCTCACTTTTGTCACTGTGGAACAACCCTAACTAATGCATTAAACAGAGTTTTTTGCCTATACACACACACATATATAAACTCACCAAGGCTGCTATTAGTGTACAGACAAAGGGCACCCTTACATCTGGTTGAGATGATCGCATTGCTTTTGCAGGAATCACATCACGCATTGGACCAGCAACAGTTCACTCACAGTCATCATTTCTGACGGGACTTTGCATGTGGTGTAACGCACTCATTTCACTTCGTTACCACTTGTCAATTTTCAAGACACAAGACAGATGCATTTTGAGGATGAAGACAAAATCTGGGGACTCTGTGTGGACACTGCGCACATGACTGAGTGTGCCATTAATTCTGGGACACTATGCATGTGGTGAAACGCTCCTATTTCACTTTGTTACCACTTGTTAATTTTCTGGACACAAGACAGATGCGTTTGGGGGATGCAGACAAAATCTGGGGACTCTGTGTGAGCACAGTGCGCATGACTGAGTGTGCCATTAATTCTGGGACACTTTGCATGTGGTGTAATGCTCCCATTTCACTTCGTTACCACTTGTCAATTTTCTGCACACAAGACAGATACATTTTGTGTGTTGTAATTGTGAGCACATGATGTCATACTTAAATTATAAATTAAAGTAGCATTGCAAGACCGTGGTGACAATTTTGATCTATACTTTTTTATGCTATTTTATATTGCCAGCCACTAGTTACCTCCTGATTTGAATGATGCCCTTCTTTTCATAATTTGAGTCTGCTTTCCTTCTTATTCTCATGTCTGAAAAAAAAAGGAGCACACATTTTAATATTGTTCTGACCAGGTTTTTATCATTATTTGTAGCTGTTTTTCAATAAATATTGTTCTGTGAAGTGATAAAACACTGCCTGCTGCACAACTTTTAATTTTACAGCACAAGTGATATATAACAACTGATGGAGAAAAGCAGCAGAAAATACTGACAGAGACCTTGTCCACATCATATTTTCAGACATGAAAAAAGTAGTAAAGCAGACTCAAATACTAGAAATTATAGTATCATATAAGTCAGGATGTAAGTAAAGTGGCAATGTAAAATAGCATTAAAGAGTATAGGTCAAATTTTTCAACAGATTGTTGCACTGCTGCTTTAAAGAGATTCACTAAGTTCCAAAGTTATTATGGTGTTGCTCCCAATATATTGGTGCCTTACCTCCAGGGGAATCTTTCTTGCTATACATGTCCTTACATAGTGCAATACATTTCTGGCAAAAACACCCATAATTGCATTAAAGTGGGTCATGGAGGACTTCCCGTTCTGAAGAGCCACCCAAGTTCTGCCTCCTGTGCTCAGCAACATTATGACATGATGCCAGGGAGAGCGTGGGAGCATGCTTCATTATAGTGAATGTGTGGCAGCTTTCCGAATGTTTCTTTATGTTATAATGGTCAGTTTGTGGTGAAACGTAGGCACATTTCCACTAACAAGGCTCTTGTTACTGGAAATATGCCCACATTTCATCACAAACTGACCATTATAACATATAGAAACATTTGGAAAGCTGCCACACATTCACTATAATGGAGCACTGAGATTCCCCTGGAAGTAAGGTGCCCTTATATCTGGTGCAATGCTGTAAGTTGGTGAATCTCTTTAATCTCCATTGCCTGCAGTTGGTGCAGAATGCGGTGACCAGGCTGTTGACAAGGCAGTCAAGATCTTGCCATTTTACGCCTGTGCTGCGCAAACTGCATTGGCTGCCGGTGTGATGGAGGATCATCTTTAAGGTCGCGTTGCTGACCTATAATACCCTACATGGACAGGGACCGGGTTACTTGCAAGTCCTCCTGTGACCTTACTGCCCCCTCTGCCCTCTCCGCTCCATCGATGAGGGATTGCTAATGGTTCCCAGGGTCCATTTACAGACATCAGGTGCTAGGGCCTTTGCTTTTGTAGCGCCGGCCCTGTGGAACTCTCTACCTCACTGGATTAGAGAGTGCCTGTCCACCGAGACATTCAAATCCTCCCTGAAAACTTATTTATTTGGCATAGCATTTGGGGAGGATTGTTAGCCATATGTATGCTGTCTTTTAATTCCTTGTGTTTTAATTGTTGTTGAATATCTTAAATTGTAAATACACTTTGATTTAAAAAAGCACACTAGAAATAAAGTATGATTTGATTTGATTAATGTCTACTTCACAAACAAAATATTTATGGAGCCTCAGTAATGTTTACTTTGTGTCAGAACTCATGATTTAAAGTGTTTCACAAAAAGCATGACTCAGCAGTGCAAGTATGTTTTGCTAAACTGCATGTGTGCCGTCAGTGTTCTTTTCTGTGTGTGCATGCATTGTCCAGCTTCATGCAAACATATATGTGGTGTGACTTGTTGCAGTATCTCAACAATAAAGATAAAGAATACATGACGTATATTTTATTTGTAACATCAGCACCAGCAGAGTAAGTGGTATGATATTTATCGGGTCACTGTGCACCTCAGTCACTCACAATGCACACATGACTTACCGGAGATCATAGCCCAAAAAGCACATGCTCTCCTAAAAGTCATGTGTGCAGTATGTGACTAAGGTGCACTCTGGCCAGACATATCTGAAAAAGTTTCATATTACTTAGGCCACTGATGATGATGGTGATAATAAAATATACGTTATTCTGCTCACTATTCTTCCTACCATAAACACAACAACAAGTCAGCAATATATGTTTGCAAGAAGCTGCACAATGTCTGATATCACACACACACACACACACACACACACACACACACATGAAACAACACTGACTGCACACATGCACTTTAGCACATCATACTTGCTCTGCTCACACAAGCTTTTCCACAAGCACTCTACAACAGAAAGTAAACATTACTGAGGCACTGCATTATAACAATAGGACAATAGGAGAATGTATGACTGTCTATTACTAAACATAAAAAAAAATCATCACAAAACACTATAGCAGTGTGGGGGGGGGGTGTCCAGAAAAAAATATGTTTATGGGGGATTCCATGGTGTTCCAGCAGCAGATGAAGCATTGACAGTATCTGTAGCTACTGTTGCTGGATCTGCTCCACCTGCTGCTGCACAGCACCCACTCTCTCGTTGCTTTCCTCAAAGGCCACTCATACCAGTGCAATGTCTGCCTGCATTGCAGGCACTGTGGAGGGGTCCACTGCAGCAGGAAAGCCAAGTAGTGGTGGTGCTGAGGGTGGTGCTGGTGGCTGTGGTAGAGGTGGTGGTGGAGCAGCTGCTACTGTTGCCCTCTTCCTGCTGTGGCAGAGAGGCACAACACCCCCAACACCCTCTGCCACTGCAACAGAAAGGACAGCAGGTGGATGCCTGGCCCCTTCGGTGGCAGCCTGCCACTCCACCTTGTGCTGGTTTGCCATATGTGTGCACTGGCCACTGGTCCCCAAATGTGTCACCCAGGGGCCGCGGCACACCTGAACACCTCATTAAAGGCAAACCACAATGGTGCTGCCCCCCACACAGTTAAAAAAACTGGCAGGCTGGGGTGCTGCAGCGGGGACCAGGCACAGGAGGGGCGGTTGTACTGCCAGCAGCACCGTCAAGCAACTGAGGCGCCACCTGTGGCTGTGGAGGTGGTGCTGCTGGAGCCCCTGCAGCTGCTACTGCTGGTGGTGGACTTGGTGAATGTGCTGCCACCGGTGGCACTGGTGGTGCTGCTGCTGCTGTTTCCAGAGGGAGAGAGGCAACACCAAACAGTCAAGAATGGTCCATTGACACCCAACCACTCCCCTCTGCCCATGCCCATGGGCCACAGACTCTTCTCCCAGGTCCATCGTGCACAACTAATTCCCTCTCTGACCAATGCCTCAAAAGACTGCTTCACATGCACTCACAGTCTCACACACATGCACACACACAGTCACACACACACAAAACAAAACTTATAAAACAAACATATCAGTAGCAAAAAAGAACTGAAAAAACTCACTACAAAAAAAAACTAAAGATTTAGCTTTTAAAAAAGCTGGAGTTTTTTGGGGCAATTCGCAAGATATGTAGGAACAATACCATCAAACTCTCCTCTACACACAAAATACTTCCTCCTTCTAGCACTGCAAAGGAGAAAGTGAAACAAAGTGCTTTTATGACTCACTTCCTTCCTGCCTTCCTAAAGCATGTGACTTACAGTACTGTAAGCCATGTGATGTGTGGGGGGCTGCCTGTATTGTTGTCATTTCACCTTACTTCACGTTAAGGCAGAATGGCAACTCAAAGTCATAATGAGAAGTCATAGTGAGCATTTTCCAATGGCCACTTTGAGTAGCATTATGATAATGCGAAGTGGCCACTTTGCATCCACTTCGTCATCGGATTTTAAATTTGCTGCATCTCTAGAAAGGAGTTTGAGAGACACAAACACAATCATTTTAAACTGACTAGCAGAGTCAGACCAGGGAAAAAGAAGTCCATTTGGTAAAGTCAATGGATGGACTGGTTATAAAATTTAATATTGTAGCCATCTCTGAGACTTTTTGGATTTGGATTTGGACGTTTTTATGATTTCATGATTTTACTGCAAAATTATTTAGTTTTTCAGAGTGGGTCCGTAACTTGGGTTGGAACTTTGTTCAGCTGGTGACTCACAACTGCATCTTTAGTTTTATATTTAAAATAAGTTGGCTCAGTTTAAGGGTTTGTGGTAGTTTTCCACCTATAGCAGTGTTTGCCATTATATTTACACATAGAAGTATTTATATTTTATTTGTAAATTTTTCCTTTTTTCTATTTTGTTTTTACATTTTTAAAGATACATGGGGGGAATTAAGGAGGTAATTAGTGGTTGTACTACCCTGCAATGTCAGTTTTAGAATTGCCCTGCTTAATAGATTGTATTTATTTTTAACTTAGTGCAATTGGTTGTCCACATTGGGATTAGCGTGCTGTAATCTGCACAGTCCCAGTATGGTATTATAAGTGCTTGTTTAATATAGCATTGAATACAGCTGGCGGTGCTTATAGAGTTTGTTGTGCTCCCTGTGCGCCTTGTGCTTCTCGTGCTAGCTCATATAGGCAAATAGTTAAGAACCTTTTGGGGGTGAGTGTTGTAGCAGTTGAGAGTTAAGCGGTGTAGTGACAGATCTCTCAGGATCTCAACTTGAAAAGCAAAGCATGCATCTTAAATTTTTGGTAAGCACTCCTTTAGCTGTTAGTATTGCAATTTAAATTGTTTTTGAGAAAATAAGAATTGAAGAATAGAATAAGATATTGAATTTTGCTTCTGTGTTTGTTGTATTGCAGACCCAAGCATTTGTGGCTGAGCTATCCCCTGGCTGCTAGTGTCTACTCACTTTCAGTAAAGTGTGGAGCTTAGGTTCACAGCAACATGATGATTAAAGCAGTGTAAGAGAGGATTCATAGAAGCAGTTTCTGCTATAAATTGGATACTGCCTTGGAACTTGTGGGAGCATTATACTATTTTTGTTTCTGTCACTAACAAGTGAATTTAAAGATTTTTTTGTAGCTTAATGTATTGGTACTGGGTTTCTGAGTCCACTATTAGCCCTTATGTTTTGTTCTCTTCTTTTAGTGGTTGAAGTTATAGATATCTCTCTTGGATACATTCTCTCATACCTAGGAACCTTAGTTTTGGGTTTTGTATGCCCTATTTCCAAATGCCCACCTGAGCAACCAATGTAGCTACAGCAGGGGCTTTTTCAGTAATTCAAGCTGAAGTCTTCTGAAACTGTTCATGTGGACCTGGAGGAAAGATTTCCAAATATTTTATACTGTAATATTTCCCCTCACAAATAACATATTTGTACAGTATATCTGGAATTTTGTATTCCTTTATTTACTGTAATGTTATGGTAGTAGAGGGGAGTGTGGGGGGGAGGAGGAGGATGGTGATGTTGCTGCTGGTGAAGTTGGGGCAGGGACGGCTAGGAAGGGTGAAGGGGCAAGAGGCAAGGGAGCAATAGATGGGGACCCAGACAGGATGGGGGAAGAGGGAAGGGGGGGAGAAAAAGGAGAATCGGGGGACAAGGAGGAGGAGGAGGCTGATGGTATGGAACAGGGGAGCACGACAGGCAGGAAGATGCAGGACAGTAAATGGGATGATAGTGAGCAGAAAGCCAAGTAGGCAAACTGATAGGATGGATGGATTAGTAAGGAGTGGGGAAAGAGATACAGAGAAAGATACTCAGGTGGAGTGGATAAAGAAGGCCAGGACACGGGTAGAGGAGGTGACCAGGGAAAATAGTGAAGGGGCTACCTTCAACACCCAGATTGTGGGAGGTGCAAGGAGCCAGTTGGGGGAAGAACCCAGATGAAGGGATGAGGAGAGGCATGGAAGGAGGGGAAAACTGAAGGGTGAACAGAGAGGCAAGGGGGAGGTTATAGTACTGCAATTGGGGGACTCCATGATCAGAGGCATCCAGTGGGAGGGGTAGGGGGAGGGTGAAACGTGTCTGATCAGAACCAAATGCCACCCAGGCCTGATGGTGCACAAGGCCAAGCATGAGTTGTATTCACTGACTAGGGAATGCAGGGGGACAGTCTAGTGCACTTGGGGACAAATGACATAATTGTTAATGGTGAACTAGAAATTCAGGCAAGGTTCTGGGAGTTGGCCAGGGTATGCCTTTCCATAGGCTGTAAGATCTCCTTTTCAGAAATCCTGCCAGTGCCAAGGGCTGGTGGGAAAAACAAGAAGAAGATTAGGGAGATAAATCAGTGCCTTAGGGAGTGATGTGGGAAATTGGGGTATGGCCTGGTGGGGGACTGGGGTGAGAACTGGGAAGAAAATTGGCTGTACGCTAGGGACAGGCTCCACCTTAATTTGGAGGGGAAGGAAATCCTTAAGCTCATACTTGCTGGGTTCATCAGTGAAAGGTGGGGTTTAAACCTGTGAAGAGGATATGGATAAAAAAAGGAGCAGTGCTAGCAGGTACCATAAATGAGGGACATGGTCTCTGCTCCTCTGGGGGCTAGAGAGATATGGAAATGGGTCATCAGGTAGGGTGCAGAAGCTGAGAAATGGGACCACAAGGGGGGAAGGAGAGGAGGGAAAAGGGATGGAGAGTGGTCCTGATAAATGCCAGGAGTTTAGGAAATAAAATGCCTGCACTCCAGGTGATGCTAGTTGAGGGGGAGGTAGATGTGGCAGCAGTCACTGAGACCTGGGCCACTCACCAGCACGAGTGAGACCTAAATCTGTAGGGCTATACTATGTTCAGAAAAGATAGGGTGGAGGGAAGGGGTGGTGGTGTAGCACTGTTAGTCAGGAATGGCATGGATATTGAAGGGGTAGAGGAGGCAGAGGGGAACATGGAGGCTATTTGGGTCACCTTGCTGATGCAGGAGGTAAGAGAGTAAAGGTCAGAGTGGTATACAGACCACTAGCACTGGTGGAGGTTCTGGAAGAAAGTTTGGTGGCAAATCTCTAGAGACGCTGTAGATTGGGAAAGGGAAGGGCAGTGGTAATGGAGGACCTCAACATGCCAGAAACAGACTGGGGAACTATGACGTCACCAGTGGCCAGAGAGCAGAGGCTGCTGGATGTCTTCCAGGATGCATTTCAGGCACAACAGGTGGGTAAGCCAACTAGGGAGGCCTGGACACTGGGTGTGGTCCTGGTGGACAGTGATCAGATTAGGGGCCTAGAGGTGAGGGACCCATTGGCGGGGAGTGATCATGCCACAGTCTGGTTCTTCCTGGACCGGGGGGGAGGAAAGCTGAACAAGGGTGGCAGTAACTGAGTTTTGGGGTGCAGACTTCGGGGAGATGGGAAGGATCCTTAAAGATTGGACAGGATAAGGCCGGATATGGATGCTGACAGCAGGTGGGGGATCATTAGGAGGAGAATACCGTAGGTTACCAGATCCTGCACAAGGGAAAGGCATAAGTTTGATAAGGCCAGAAAACCGTACTGGTGGACTCAGGAGGTACAGGAGGTGGTGGGGAAAAGAAGGTGGTCTATAGGCATTTCAAGTGCTCAATGAGTGAAAGGGATAAGGAGGAATATGAGCTGACAGCCAAGAGAGTCACCAGGGTGGTGACAGCAGCTAAGGCAAAAAAGGAGCAGTCCTTGGCCAGTGGGATCTGAAGGGGGGACAAGGGGTTCTTTAGATACATAAGGGGAAAAAGGAAAGCAAGGGAGCAGATTAGCAAGATAAGGATAGGGGATGGTTGGGCACAGGAGGTGGGGGAACAGGCATAAGTTCTAAATGAGTACTTTGCCTCAGTTTTTACCAGGGTGATGGAGGGGCTAGGTCTTGCGAGGGGAGCTGCAGCAAACTGGAGGAAGGGGTGGGACCGGTAGAGACCAGGGGCCCTGATGGGTCTGGGGAAAGGGAATGGCCACCACAGACAGGTGGGGGGCAGCAGTACAGGGTGAAAAGGGGGAGGATGTGGAGGCTTAAATCCTAGTAGAGAGAGTAAGGGAAGCTCTCAGGTCCCTTCAGACAGAGAAAGCACCTGGGCCAGATGAGATACATCCCAGGGTGCTGAGGGAACTGGTGGATGTCCTGGCAGTCCCTCTAGTGGAGCTTTTCAACATCTCTCTGAGGACTAGGTGGGTGCCCCAAGACTGGAGGGGTGGCCCATGTCATGCCGATCCACAAGGGGGGTTCAAGAGAGGAGGCGTGAAATTACAAGCTCGTTAGCCTGACATCGGTGGTCGGTAAGGTGATGGAGGGTATTGTCAAGGAAAGGCTGGGGGGCAGTTATAACTCAGGACTGCTCTACAATACTGGGATTCCAGATCTGCCTCTCTGACTCCAAACTCCTCCTAGGGGGACACTACCTCCCTAGCTGCACTACCTCTACCTCAGAGGCAATGGGTTGTACTCTCACTTATGGAGGCTAAATGACTTGTACTTGTGCATTGGCACCAACCGACTCCTCTGACTCGCTCCCAGTAGCATGAGGCTCTAGCTAGATTAGCCACACTAGAACATTTATCCTACATTCACTTAGGTCGTATGGACCAATACGCTGCCAGATGGGAAGCCTATCTCCATTCACCTCTTGGCAAAACTCCAATCCGAGGCTGTGACCCCCCCCCCACCTTGACTACATGATATTTCATCTCTGTAACTATTATTCTTGCTCCTTTCAGTCTCTAGTACTCGAAGACAGTGGAAGTCCACCTTGGCGCATTGGGTAGTTTTTTTTTTTTAAGTTGTATCTCAGGTTGGCTCATACAAGATTATATTAAGTCATGTGCTTTGTGAATATACCTACACATCTTTACGGCAATGTAATAGTTTCTGGTTGAATATAGCTGCATATGGAACATGTTACCTATCTATGAGCATTAATGTATGTGATACTATACTGCTGCATGGAACTTAATAAAAAATTATTCTATGATGAAAAAAAAGGAAAGGCTAGGGGGGTTACTAGAGCAAACTGGTACTTGGATGATAGGCAGCATGGCTTTGTCCTAGGAAGATTGTGCCAGACAAACCTTGTTGAGTTTTATGACTGTGTGATGAGGGCTCTGGACCAGGGTAGGCCAGTGGATGTCCTCTTTCTGGATTTCAGCAAAGCATTTGATTTGGTACCCCACAGTGGCATGCTGGCTAAGCTGAAGGAAATGGGTGTTGAGAGACAGTTGTTAAGATGGATAGGAAATTGACTCTCTGAGCAAACTCAGAAAGTGGTGGTTGGAAGGTTAACCTCATCCCCTAGGTGGGTTACTAGTGGGGTTCCCCAGGGGTCAGTGCTGTGGCCAATCCTGTTCAATGCCTATGTCTCAGACATCAGGAAGGGGATCAGGAGTGAGATGAGTCTCTTTGCAGACGACTCAAAGCTGGGTGCAGTGGTGGATGAGGAGGAGGGGACAGTGGCCTTACAGGAGGACTTGGAGGCTCTGGAAAGGTGGTCAGAAAAATGGAAACTAAAATTCAATGCAAGTAAGTGCAAGGTTCTGCACCTGGGAGTCAGAAATCCAGGCCGGGGTATACCTGGGAGGAGACTAGATTCAAGTCACGGAGGGCGAGAGGGACCTAGGGGTAGTGGTAGATCTCAAAATGAACAACTCAGAGACCTGTAGAAGGGCAGCAGCAAGGGCAAATAGGATGCTGGGATGCATCGCATGGGAGAGTACCTCCAGAAAGGCAGAAGTGATCCTTTCACTGTACAACTGCTTGGTTAGGCCACATCTCGAGTATTGCGTGCAGTTTTGCAGACCACATTTAAAGAGGGACATTACACTCCTAGAGAGGGTCCAAAGGAGGGCAACCAAAATGATCTGGGGCCTGGGGGAGAGGACCTATGAGGAGAGTCTCAAGGAGCTCGACATGTACACCCTGGAGGAGAGGAGGGACAGGGGGGACATGATAGAGGTCTTTAAGTACATGAAAGGAGTCAATAAGGGAGGTTCAGTCAGGGTGCCCCAAAGAAAGGAGGGTGGAGCACCGAGAGGTCACAGGTGTAAGCTGGAAGAGGGCAGGCTCAGAGGGGAGAGGAGGAGATGTTATTTCATTGAAAGGGTGGTGGAGCCATGGAATGCACTGCCCCGAGAGCTGTTAGAGGTGGAGACTGTGGACAGGTTTAAGAGGGGATGGGACAGGTACAGGGGGAGGGTAAATCCGACCAGGCCCAATACAGGTGGAACATCTGGGACTGGGGACAGTATAACCCAAGGGGAAGGGGGGACACACCAAAATCGGCCCTCAATGCGGGTGCTGAAAATCAAGCAGACTCAAGAGACCATTAGGCCTGTTCTGCTGGCATTTTAGCATGTTAGTAAGGTTTGTTTTAGTGTAATAATGTTTTAGCGTAATATCTGTATATATCTGAGATATTTGTTACTTACAGCTTAAACCATCTAGAAAATAGGACTTTGAGATTTTGGGCCACCAATATGGTTATTAAGAGGCAACAAATGAATGAGAAATTGACCTCAATTGCAGTTTTTGCTATGGAAACTCTTAGTAATATCAGCCTTTTAGAGGGTATTATAGGGAAAAGAAAAAATTCTAAAAAGGCTCAGCAACATAGTCTTAAAAATCCTTAAAGTCACAAAAATGAATACAAAGAATCTGTTATTAATAGATAGTATATCTCAACCAAAAATTACTGATCATCTATCTAACAGTGTAAAGATAGCTATGAATGAGTATCAGTTACAGAACTCTTCCTGCCTGTGTCAGAGTAAAATGGATTCTAAGCAATTAACTTCAACTCCAAGATTAAGTGCTTTTGTGACTGGATCCCCTGAATCAGAATGTTAATAAACTCCTTGATTCAGTATTTAAATCTACAGACTTGGCTCCGGTGTTGGTTACATCAGAAACCAGCCAATTACCAAATGATGACTCTTATGAGTCTTCAAAAAAGCAAGTGTTGCCAGCCTGGTGGTGCTGAGGGTTGAGGCGCTGGACGCCACACCTCGCGCCGGCGACCCGGGTTCGGGAACAGACTCGGATGCCAGGGGTCGGCAGGGGAAGCATTGAGGACTGAGCACCCATGTGGTGCTTTCCTCCCTGTCCTCCCTGGACCAAGGGGATGGGTTGGCCTGGCAAGCCAGGGACCCTCGGTGGAGACCGAGGGTACTGTAGCAAGCCAAGCAGCACATACTAGCGTGGCCAATGCAGGTAGGGTTGCCTTTGTGCCAGAAACATCTGGGCATACCCCATGCATGGATGGGGAGAAACCAAAGAACATGGAAAAACCAGGTCCTAGGGGTAGGCGACAGCACCAAACCCCATCCCACTGCCAGGTATGTCCTGGCTGACCTTCAGGGATCCTACGCCTGGGGCCCATGTCTGTAGCTAGAGACTATGTGTGCAAGTGCGCCGAAGGTAGGAGGGGTGGCCCCACCCTAGAGGGGTTAAGCTGGGGGTGCCAGCTGTCAGGCGGGGCGGGGGAGAGGAAGGCTCAGTCAAGGAGACTTCAGGCAGGGCAGGATTCAGGTTGGATGTCTGAGAGAGGTTCCTAGGACCATGACCAGGAGGGAAAAAGAATCAAAGCAAAAAGAAAAGCAAGTGTATCAGCTAATAGATTTTTGCAGCTTCCTGATCCATCTATAACCCAGGAAGTTAATGTAGGGAAAATGGATGTGCCAAAGAGAAAATTCTATTATGTCTGAAGTTATTTTGAATCTTCATAATACTGTAACAGGGCTGAAAAAATTGTATAAATCTAACTTGAGGCACCCTGATTTAGGAATTTCTCAGAATCCTCAGTTTAGATTATGTTCTCATGTTAATATCAACACCCCAAGTTCACTCCTGAGGCTCTTAAGGCATGTTTTTTTGTCTGATGGTAAAACTGAACCTTGTGACCAGATCTGTTCCACTGAGCAGTGGGGGGTTCACTCTGTATGCTGGCGACTTGGGCTCGCACCCAAGCTCAGGATGACAGGAGCGGAGTCTGGCTGGGAAGGTTTGCAGCTTCCATGGCACACTCTCCTCCCTGGTGGGGTGGGGTCTGAGCCTATACTGCTTCATTAGTGGCTCCTGGCAGCCTATAGTGGTGACTAACTTGTGCTGTGTTGGTGAACATATACTGCCGGTCTGTCCAGTGAGGATTCCATGAGCATCCGGCCATCTAGGAAAAGTGGGGATGTGAAGTCTAAAAATGGCCACCTGGTCAACCGGATGATGCCAGCTGGACCCTTGTGTGCTGTGAAGCCTGGAGATGTCCTCTCTGATGTTTTGCCATGCCCTGGTGAGAAAAGGAATGCTTGCTGGGCAAGTCTCCCCTCCCAGTCCCTGCACCGGGAGGAGGCACCCCCCAAAAAGGGATACATCGGGTCAAATGGGGCAATGACAGTAATGGGGGCAGTGAGATGGTGAGGGGGGGTTGTGGCAGAGGGGCCTTAGCCACGTGAAGGAGTGGTCAGATGGGAGGGCTGAGGGCGATAAAAAGATAATATTAAAAAAACTGAACCTCTTCCCTATTTCCCTTCTTATTTGAGTAACGATATCATTAACTTATTGAGTAACCTGTATGCGGCAGATCTTATGCTGATGGACCAATTTGTCATTATCCATAGTGAAGTTGATACAGTTAGGGAGGACATAACTATTAATGGTGCTAGAATGGATGATATAATAAGATTATTCCATCAGATTTATCCTCCAGGAGATTAATCTTTGGTGGCAATCGTGGAGGACTTCGATCTGGGGCCAGAGTCTGATATTGGACCAGATTTTAGCTCCATTGTATTCCCTGACTTGAGCTCTTCAAAAACTCTGCCAGAAAATAAATGAGTAACTAAAAAATCTAAGAAAAGGAAGTCCCTTGGAGGACCCACTTGTTTCTCCTCAGGAGCCATATCACATGAGAATGGTACGGGATCCTCAAATTATGGTAGTGTTCTGGGGGTAAAGTAGCTAGTGCTCCTTTGGAGGCTGGACTATCCAAAGATTCCTATTTACCTTCAACCAAGATGAGTGATTCCTTGGGTTTAAAACTTTGGGCCACTCACTCTGATAATATTGCAATCAAGGACGATTATGAGACCTTGATGGGGAAAGTTGGTGATGTGTATACACAAGGCAAACATTAAAGCGTGATCCCTACTAGTAGTAATTGTTCCAAAGTAATGGAATCTTGAGCTGCTGATAAGGTTTGAACTCAGGAGCCAGGATATGCTCACAAAGATTGGATTGGGAAGTAGGTGGCAGCTGGGGTTATGTCAAGTGTGACCCCTGTGCAAATGGGAGTTTCTCTCCCTCCAGATCCTCATAATTTGGCCTTGTATCCTGGTATTCTGAGGTTATATGGATTGAAAACGAAGGACTCAAAGGAAGATGAAACTTTGTTAGATCTGTTGTTTCTTTTGCTCCAAGATGGAAGTCCAGATTGAGGTAGATGATATAGTTCAAGTTCGTCATTCCAGGGATGAGATGGTTTTGGACTGTATTCAGATTAATTATGCAAATCATAGAATTATAAATTATTTGTAGCATAACGGTCATCTACTTGAAAAACTTAATATAATTTTAGCATATGTAAATAGGAAAGAGGACTTTAGCGCTGCAGGTCCAGCCCACCAGGATAGTGGACCTTTTTCTTTTAATATTTTTAGTCTTAAGAAGCTGCGGGGGGAAACTGATGCTAAATTAACTAAATCAATTTGTTTGTTTCAAATTATCTTAAAATTTCCCTGGGATTCATGGGAGTAATTAGAGCTTACAGAAGGGAGGATCATGATGGCGCCCAAGTTGAAGTGCTTTTTAAATGTAGGACAATTGCGGAGAATTTTTGGAGAAATGTCATATTTTAGACAGCCTAGGTGTTTATGTAGTGATGAGTTCTATTTGTGCTCTCCATGTTGTATCTAAACCCTAGATTCATCTGAGGCTGGACCCTACTGTCTGTGCAGTACCACTTACCAATATATTTCAAGTATTTGCACGCTAACAATGGCTCATGGTTGCATCTCCCAAGTTACTTTCTATAAATGCTCCTTGCAGCCCTTTGGCTGATGAAGCTCTAAATTATTTACTTTGTTGGAATATTGCAGGTTTTGGTTCTAAATGGGCAGACCAGGAATGGTTGGGTTTGTCTCAGCCTATGCAATACTATGTTTCCAGGAGACTTGGCATTTACAGAAACAGGAGATTCATATTAATAATTTTGAACTTTTTCAGGTTCCTGCAAAAAAAGACCATAAGCTAGGCAGGATATCAGCAGGCCTTGCATGTTATGTTTAGATTTATAAGCATTTTTCTGCTCAGATTGTTAATTTTTCAGATTTATGTTTAACTCTGTATAGCAAGGTGTTTAATTTAGATTTTTGTTTTACTTTTGAATTTATATATTCCACCTCCATTTTCTAAGTTTGCTACTGATGATCCATGGGGCTCCTTAGGGAACCTCCTAGAGAAATTATGTCAGAGATATGTGAATAGCCCAGGCAGGAGACAGAGGCCAAAATCAATACAGCGGTTACAACAGGAACAATTATGGCACTAGAAAGAGCTACAACAACTACAATGGGAGGAGATGGTAACCAACTCCTTAAAGGTAATTAACCTTTCAGAACATATTTTAACAGAACGTGAAGAAAGTGTTCTTAGTAAAAGGTTGGGATTTGCACCGACGAGTTCCATTAACAGATTCGAAACTCTGATTGATTTGAATATTGCATGCAGAAATTTAAGCCTCACTTCATTTTTTAATAATAGAGCATTATCCACTGACACAAATCAATACCCTATGGGGGATAATAACTTTCATACTAAATCAGAATGTTGTCTTCCATATTCTGTGGCTATTACTGTATTTAAAGATTTCAATTGAGAAGGATGTGGAAATTTTAATAGAGCAAAAATCAAAACCTGTATTTAATAATTTAAAAACACCTTAAAGAACAGCATTGGAAACATTAAACAAGCATTTGCCAGTGACAAATGTTTGCTTGCTGGTACTAGCATTGGAAGTGCAAGAGTTAGACAGATGCAGAATAGGAATGGAAGTGAAGTACTGAGCTGCACGCGAACCCCACCTCCAATCTGCAGAGATGGACAGGCATTGAGGTATGCCTTTGGGTCATCGTGCATAACGATCATGCCATTTCACCTCACACTATTCTGCAGACACCAACAAGTGTTGAGGTGTGCCTTGGTCTGTTCAGCTTTACAGGTACTTCATTCCATAAGGACACACACTGAAATGGGTGCAGTATAGGAGAATGGGGTAAACTCTGGGGCTGAAGAGTCCAAGACACACCTCAATGCCTGTCACTGGCTGCTGGATGGGGGTGGAATGGAATGAGCATTATAGCCAGCAATCCAAATGCACACCCCAACACCTGTCAGTCTATACAGGGCAGGATATTATGGTTAGAAACCGTAATGCCTGGGGCATTTGTTGGTATTTGCACTACAGATTTTCAACATGGCCTTTTGTGACCCCCACCTCATGAAAGCATTTGGTGCATCTACTCATGAAAAGCGGCACTGTGATTTTGTTAATCTGTCTCAAATCTTGATATGCTACAGAGACCATGCCATTCTGCATGAGATGTGCAAAAACACAGTTTGGGCAGGATGTCAAAAATGACAGCTATCCTGTTCATAAGGAGGTGTGAAAAAATGCCAATGTTCAAAATCTGGAATGAAAATATTAAAAAGTTTTGAAGTAAGCCAGCTCAGTGGCACTGAGGGTTGAGGCACTGGATACCACACCTCACGCCATGCTGGCGATCCGGGTTCGGACGCAAGCCTGGGTTGCCAAGGGTTGGCTGGGGAGGGATAAGAGTGAGCATCCAGAGGACTGCTCTCCTATCTCTGGGGAAGGATCCAGGGAACCATCACTCTGTGGTGGCCCCTAGTGATGACTGGGGGGGGCTCTACCAGAGCAATGGCAATATAGGGGGATGGGGTGAGGCAGATGTCAGCACGTTGTGCCTAGACATCATGGCACATCTGCATTCTGCAGGGAGAAAAAAACAGGTGGAAAAATGGTGTAGTGAAGGTCTCGGCAGCTGATGGCCATGCTTGCCCCCCCTCCAGTTCTCGAGGTGATCCTACCACAGAGTGTGAGAGCCCTACCTGGCTGGCTCTGTGGGGATGACAGATTGGGCCTGGGGGGTGCATGTGCCAGCAGCCGGAGATCATGGAGATCTGCACTGCTGAAGAGAAGGAGAAATAGAAAGAATACAAAAAAAGTCTCGAAGTTACGAGCATGCTTGGAAACTACACAACGCATGCTCGTAATACAGTCATTTTGTAAAATGTTCTCAGCAAATTTTTAACATAGGCATTTTGAGACCTCCACTCATGAACAGTGTCACTGTGATTTTGTTTATCTGCCCCACAGCGACCGTGCCATTGTGTACCACATGTGCGAAACCACATTTTGGGCAGGATGTGAAAAATGACAGCTATACTGTCCATAAGGAGGTGTGAACAAATCACAAAGCTGGAAATCTGGATTGAAAATATTAAACATTTTCAGAGTTATGAGCATACGTGGAAACTGCACAATGCAAGCTCGTAATATAGTCATTTTGTGAAATGTTCTCACAAAATTTTTAACATAGACGTTTTGTGACCTCTGCTCATGAACACTGTCACTATGATTTTCGTTATCTGTCCCAAACATTGATTTCCAGCGACCGCACTATTGTGTGCCAGCTGTGCAAACACATTTCAGGAAGGATCTGAAAAATGACAGCTGTACTGTTCATAAGGAGGTATGAAAAAATGCCAATGTTGAAAATCAGGAGTGAAAATATTAAAAATTTGCAAAGTTACAAGGGTGCGCGGAAATTACACAATGCATGCTCATAACACAGTCATTTTATGGATTTTTGTCACCAAATTTTCAACATGCTCATGAACAGTGTCACTGTGATTTTCTTAATGTGTCCCGAACACTGATTTCCCATAGTGACCATGCTATTCTGCGCGGGAAATGCGAAAACACATTTCATCCAGGATGTGAAAAATGACAGCTGTACTGTTCATAAAAAGGTGTCAAAAATGCCAATGTTGAAAATCTGGAATGAAAATATTCAAAATTCGTGAAGTTACAGGCGTGCATGGAAACTATGCAATGCATGCTCATAACACAGTCATTTTTTTTGAATTTTCCACCAAATTTGCAACATAGGCTTTTTGGGAGGCCACCTCATGAACACTGACACTGTAGTTTCGTTAATCAGTCCCAAAAGGTGATTCTATGCAGTGACCGCACAATCACCTTTTGTGACCAAATAAAGTAATGACAGTGACTGAATTCACGAGGTGGGGTCCCAAGAACCCCATGTTGAAAATGTGGAGCACAAATTCACAAAAATGGCTGAACTATCCACCTAATACAGATTACCAGCATTTCTTCAGTTTGTGGCTGGCTTTGAAGAGTGCAGACATGCTCCCGGTCCACCGAAGATCATTGCGCCAGGTCCAGAGGTAAGTATGGGGTGAGGGGGGTGTGGGGATGCAGGGTGCGGAGAGAGTGGGTGTGGGCTGAGGGAGGGGACATGATGACAAGGGACCATTTCCTTTTTTCAGGTAAAAAAAATTTGAAAATTTTACCACAGGCCATTTTCCATTTTTTTACAGGTTTTGGTCACACTGGGGTGGGCTCCCAGTATGGCACACAATTGGGTGGGGCAGCACCAGGAAAATGGGGGTTAACATGCCGACTGGGGGATTGGGCACCCCTGTCAGCAAGCATGGCTGGGTTTGGGGGCATGATGCTGAGGGGGATTGGGCACCCCCTCGGCAGACCACAGCAATAAAGGGGGCACATATGCCGACAGAGGAATTGGGCACCCCTGAAGTTTAACTTTTTTTTTTGAAGTCCCGATTTAGTCAAAGACAGCACCACAATTTAATCAGCATATGTCAATATAGGAATGGGGAAATTCTTAATTTTAGGAGAATCCCTATAAACCTCATTACAATGTTCTAAAATACCTTCCATATAAACTGAAAACAATAAAGGTGCTAACATGCAGCCCTGCCTAATGTCACACTTTATTTCTAAAGGTGTTGAAAGCTGGCGCTTAAGGCCAAGTCTTATTCTAGACTAGGTATTACCATAAAGCTGAGCTATAATTGTTATTAAGCTAGGATTTATTCCTCTATTTAAGAGAATCTGCCATAACGTTTCCCATGATACACTATCAAAAGCAGTGGTATAATCTGTAAATGGCACACAGAGAATTTGTTTTCGCATCTAAACATACTTTTCAATAATATGTCATATCACATATACATTATCAAGGGGATAAGCTGAAATACTCCCTGTTCTATTAACTTCTTCCAACAATCGCCCTAGTATTATCTTTGAAAAAATCTTTAATTGAATGTCTAGTAAACTGATAGGTCTGAACAGTCTAGGGTCCTCTAAAGGAGTTTTTTTTATGTACAGCCACAATGATAGCACCTTCCCGTGAGACAGGATAAGTTCCTTGATTAATACATTTGTTAAAAAGTACTGTCAAAAACTAAGAACATGACAGGGTCTCTGTGAGGTAAACCTCAGCAGGGATCCCATCAGGGCCAGGCACCTTTTGTGTTTTTAATGTATAAATAGCCAAATAGACTTCATCTAAAGTAATAGGTCTAAAATAAGCAATAGGATAAACAGCACTAATGCCAGGCACAACATTTTCAATTGCAGTATAAATTTTCTTAAAGTGCTCAAGTCATTTTTCTCCAGCAATATAGGAATTAATGTTCCTCTTAAATTCATTATGCCCCTTAGTAACTAGGGTCCAAAAGGCTTTAATGTCTTTATAATGTACTGCCCACAGCATTTCCCCCCATTTCTTTTCCAATATACAATCTTTTCTTTTCTGTGATCAATTTTTTTATAAGCTCTTTTTTTTCCATTTATCTCCTTTAATAATTCCCTAGAAGGGGTCTTATTGTACCTTCTAATTAATTTCCTAATATGTAATTTACTTTTTCTACATTCAGGATCAAGCCAAGTATCCTCAAGCTTATTAATTACTTTCCCACAGGGTACCTCTAATGTAGTTTTTATCTCCTCCAGCAGAGTTTGAAATTGCTCATAAATTTGAAGAAAGCTCTTTTTTTCAAGCAGGGTTAGCAGTTATAGTGATTTTGAATGCAGTATTATGTAGCTAACATTACTTTCACTATCACATCTCCAGAAAATCCATCATGAAGCTTATTTCAGCTACATTCACTTCTTCATCATCCTGAGTTTTTTTGCACTCTTCTTGAAAACTCAGACTCACAGGATAATGATCACTTTCTGCTCTAATTTGTACCTGGCAACTAAGCCAAAGTCCCACCAGCCCTGACCAAAAAGCAAAATCAACAGTCGAGGCATCCCTTATTGAGAGAAAGGTATAATTTCCTTCAGAGTCACCCTAGATTCTCCCATAAAGTGGATACATACTATTTTCCTCTAATAAATCTAACACATTTTCCCAATTCTTATTAATTATGTTATCTCTTGCCTGGTGGGGGTTTAATTGACAGAATATACGGTTATGAGAAAATAAAGGGTGATCTGCAAACCCGTCAAAAAGACCTATACGGGAATTAAAATCTCCCAAAAGCAGTAATTCTGTTTTTGTGAATTTTTGTTGTGCTTCATTTAGAATATCTGAAAGCTCAGACCATATCCCCTCTGAAAAATAACAGGAATTTTCTGGGGGAATATAGGAATTAACAAGTAATATTTCTTTACTATTACTTTGTATAAATACACTTAACAAATTATTCGTAGCCCTATATGGCATAACCTTTTGGAAAATACCCACTTTAATTAGAGTAATGATCCCACCAGATTATCTACCCAATTTTTTATTCCTAACACCTGCAACTTTAAAAATGTCATAACCATTTATCATGATAGATAAATCTTCATTATGTCATGCTTCTAGGAGACAAATAACTTCATGCTTTGTTAAAAATACCAAACTCTCCTTGTCAGCCCAGATAGATTTCCATCCAGCTATGTTCTAAGATACAAAACAAATACTGGTTACATTAGTAACAGGGCTGGCTTAATTCATTGATGGTCAAACATCACGGTACCCTGCTAATAATCTAAATCTATCAGCTAATGACGGTCTCCTATTATTTACTTCAGGGACAAAAGAGGCATATTGCGACGATACCATGCTTAGAAGCATAGAATCAACAATATGGAGACCCAAATTGTCCAATTTTGCTGATTGCAGTAACATCTGATTACCCAATCTTTAATTATCAAACAATATATCAATTTGGCTCCCTTCATCTGCCCATCTTGCATAAATCTTCCCCATCCTTTCTACCAGTATTCCCATTAAATTAGTCAGTAAGTCAGTTAAGGACTGGGATAACTACTTATCTGTTTCATTCATAATTATATCCATTCCAAATAATGTTAACATTTTCTCTGGGTCACTTTCAATTCTATCACATACCAGATTAAAATCCTCTCTGTTAGGACAGAATAACAAAATTCCATCTTTATTTTGGTTCTGCCTATTGATCCATTCATAATTAGCCAGTCTTGGAGAAACAAAATGCAGATCAACAATAGTTGTCCCCTGTATAGTCAATTTCTTAATGTTAACAATATATGCCTCTAATATCCAGTTCTTTATTTAAATAATTTATTACTTGGAATTCAAAGTTTGCCTTCTCCAAATTGTCCCAAGTGTAGAGACCATACAGTCTAATTATTGGGGTACATTCTGGATAATTTTCCAATGGGCTTTATGATGGAGTACCGTTGTCAGTTCTCTTATACTTTTTCACATCTTTTTTAACTTCTTTCTTAAGGGCCATACTTGTTTTTTGTGCTCTATTCTTTATTTCCATATCCCCCATTTCCCCAAGTTCCTGAGATAAATTAGCAATTTCCCCTTCCAATATTGCCAATTACAATGCTAACTTTGGTTGTTGGATTGGATTAAATACATACTCAACATGTTCAGTTAGACCAGAAGAGCTAACTAATTCAGCCCTAAAATCCCTTGTTGTTATATCCTCCTCATTGTCTTTAGTGACTTTAGGATTATCCTTTTTATCACCTCTATCATACCCTAGTGTCAACCTCATTTCTTCCCCCTTATCCCTAGTTGCTAATCTTTTCTTTTTTCTGTTTGTTTTCTTTTTTGCTTTCTTGTTTATATTATTATTGTTTGTATTATTATTGTTTTTCTTCTTCTTTTTTAACTTTATTCTTGCAATATACACCCATAGAGAGAGATCAGGTATCTCAATAATACTAAAATCAGGTCTAGGTTGAGTTTTATCATTCCTACCATACTTTACTAACAGCTCTTGATTTAATGTCTGATTTTCAAGAACGTAATTGATTTTAGCCTCATTAAGAGCAATATGTGCTAGCATATTTTCCATAATTTCTTTATTACCTGTTACTTGTTCCATTATAATCAGGGGGCATTATTAGGATCCTTCAGAAGTGTAATAAGACCCTCGCTCAAATGAGTAGGGGCAAAGGGGGTAAAGGAGGTAGACAATCCTTCCTCAGGGTTTCTAATGTGCAGGTTATGCTTAAGGCTACAATGGTTACAACAATTCGTATTACAATTCTTAATTGTCTCTTCCAGGGCCCTAAGGCCATTTATAGTTTGCTGCAAATCTGCACAAACACCTTTAAGTTCCATTTCCCTAAACTTTGTATCATTGGAGGACCTAGAGTGTCTAGATCCTTCCAGGCTGTTCATAGACACCACAGGATTACACCAAAACTCAGAGTAATTTCCTGTACTATTCTTCAAAGAGTCAAGTTTAATGTCAGATTGCCCTACAGATGTTTCTGTGGGACTAAGGGGGTACTCATTATACTCAATATATTGACTGTTCTCCATACCACTTTCTTCTGCTTTTTCTAAGTCTACTAAACTTGTTGTTCCTAAGGCCTCGTCAACCATTGGTACAAAGGACATGTCCAACTCACCTTAGTCTCTTAGGGCAGGTAGTTGGTTGGAGATGTCACTACAGGAAGTAGATACTTTATTAATGGGAGAACTTATTTTCCAAATCTCTGTTAATTTAAAAACACAAACAGAATCCTCAGAATATATAATGTATTTGATGTGTGGACTGTATAAAATGTTAAAACATTCAACTTTACAAGCTAATAATAGCAAGCCAAGGCAAAACAACAACAGAAATATGTTGCGACTGAACCCCTAAAAGCAAATCAGGGGACACTTTCCTTCAGGTGCAAACTCTCTCTTTCTCTCTCTCCACTTTCCACTGTTCCATCGGTGTCTTCCTCAGATAACTGCATTTGGGATCTGGTACTTACTAGGGGGAACCCCCCCTCGGGCCACCAACAGCCTTCCTCCTGTGAATGAGAAAGAAAAGCAGCAGAGGAGCAGCACAGCAGGGGCCAACAATAAGATGTACTAGAAAGGAGATCTTCTAGTTCAACATAGGTGGCATACCTTTTCACAAATATTTAAAACAAAAGAATCCCCCTACTTCTCTATTCTAATTCCACAGAATAGAGAGTGCATAGCTGGCAGCCATTTCAGTTGGTCCCTCCTCTCTCAAGGATTCCGGGCTCTGAGTTAGGCTGGGGTGGTAGGGGACCCACTAAACACCATGGACAGGGAAGGGGATTCATCTTTTTATTTTTGAAGATTGGGGGCTGGGTCATTGCTGGGGGGAGGGGAAAATAACTGGAGTTGACTGGGGAGGTTCTAATCTTTACTTTAATTTGGCCAGTGATAGGCCACGAGGGGGGCCACTAGACACCAGGGAGAGGGGAAGGGGTTATGTTTTTTTAAGGATTGAGGGCTGGGAGATAACTTGGGGTCACTGGAGGGGAATGTCCTTGAATTCAGTCAGTGATCGGCTGTGGGGGGGAGGGGAACCACTAGACACCAGAGACGGGAGAGGGAATTTTTTTTAACGATTGGGGGCCAGTGGTGAAATTGCAAAATGTCACCCATAAGTGAAAATTTCACTGGTGGGAAGGCAAAATTTCACCCATTCTACTGGCAGAATTTCACATTTTTCCCAGCAAAATATTTCACAAAATGCACAAATTCCATGAAAAATTTTGCCAGGTGAAATTTTCCAGTTTCGCATAACACTAGTTCTAGGGTATGTCCCACTCTGTTGCATCTCCTGGTGGAAACCAGGGGTCCTACAGGAAGCAAGGGCTTGATGCTACATCATGGGCAGAGCAGTAATGGCCAGCTGTGTGCACTGCCAGCATAGCACGTCTGTTCTCCAGAGGAAAAAGTAAAGAGAAAAACACCCTGGTGGCCTAGTGGTGGCGAAGGGGGTTCCAGTGTCCTGCCCACATCCCAGCACCAGGCTTAAACTCCTGGTCTCCTACCTGTCCTCTGGATTCCTCGGTGGTCCCTCTAATTTCCAGAAAGGTCACCAAGGTTGGGCAGACCCTCCCCAGGTGATCCGGGGGGGGTGGACTAAGCCGGGGAATGTTGGAGAGGAGACCAGGTAAGGAGGGTTTCAGGTAGTGAGTAGAGGCAGCAGATGAGTGGGTTTCCAGGAGAGATGCCCTAAGCCCCAGTGAAGAAAATGGAATTGGAAAAAAAAAGATGCTCGGTAGCAAATAGATCTATCTCCAAAGGTGAATGAGTTATTGTCAGTGGAATAAAAAAAAACACAGTTTGACCACTACAAGCTCACTATATAGATTCATACTATGCAAAGAGAAAACTCTGTGCTTCAAACTGTAATGTTTATGGAGGTTGATGAAATGCCTATAAGGTCCTGTACGCATGAGAACGTGGTTAATCCTGCATACCTCCTTACTGCGTTCCTGTAGAGGTTCTTCAGAAATTGCTGCAAATGAGAAGAGATTACAGAGGCTAGTGAGGGGATACATAAAGAAAATATAATATTAAGGAAGGAAAAAAACAGAAAAAGAAAACAAAATGCATACTAGATGTAGCCTCAAAGGAAGCATGACCTCCGCATATGAACTATAAACCAGACGTGTTAAAGGGACCAATGAGAGCACTCAAACAATGAACCCGGTTATCATTTTGATGGTGTCATCATTTCCTTTAGAGTTTTCTTCTGGAGCTGAAGAAGATGTTGTCTCCATTGTTCTCTGACTCTCAGAGCTTTGACTTCTGCCTCATTTCTTAGGATTCCTCTGTGGGAGTCCTTTATCATAAGAGGGAAACATGCAGGTGGCAGGTCTGCTTTTCCTGTAAATTTTAGAGCAGTGAGCAAGGTTGTGATGTTCAAGAAGAGTCTGTGCAACAGTGGCATATGGGGGGGGGTATTCCAGTTTTTCTTAGGACTATTGCCAGACTATAAGGGTTTATTGTTTGAGCCTGTGCTTTGAGAGGTTTGTTTTGTGCTGGTTGCTCATGAGGAAGGTCAGCATGTGCTGGAATGGAGCTCTGGTGGAGATTCAGATCATTAATTGGGAAACTTTTAGAGTCAATAAGTAAATGTTTCTTGATATAAGACCTGGTTGAGTCTCAGGAGTTGCAATGAAATGGTAGTCTTCTGGAATCTGTATGACCAAAGTACCAGGGTACTTAATATAATACGGTATGCCAAAGTCCTACAACATCTTTTTAACATCCACAAAGGTTTTCCTCCTATTCATGACATCTGCAGAAAAGTCTTGTAAAATAAGAATCCTCTCCACCTCCACACTAGGCATCTTTGTCTACCAGCCAGTATTAATTATTTCTTGACAGAGATATAGAAAGTCTACAGTTATTGACCTGGACTTGGCTCCTTTCTATGGTCTAGGACCAAGTGTGCGATGCACTTGTTCTGTCTCTAGGGAATGTGGCTACTGAACACTGATTATTTCAGACAGAAATTGTTGTAAAAATTGAATGATGTTGCTACCCTTTGCTCCTTCAGGAAACCCTAAAATATAAATATTTTGTTCTGTCTGACCCTATTCACAAAGTCATCCAGTTTCTTCAAAATATACTGCAGCTGTCAGTCCAGAAAATTATTTTCCTTCCTCTAAGTAAGCCACTGTGTCTTCTAAGGCTGTAATTTTACTATCAACCTTTTTAACGTAGCGATTAGCAACACAGAGGATGAGATAAAGGCAACTGTAGAGTAAGAGAGCCTCTAAGTGGTAGTGCCCATTATATGGCACTGTTCAATATCCAAAACTAGTGTGAGAAAAACTGAGACAACAAAAATAAGGTACTATAATAAAGAAAATTATTCTGAAATTAAAAAGTTTTAAGGAATTGGGATTAGGCAGCAGATCTAGAAACATAGAAACATAGAAACTGATAGCAGATAAGGACCGCCAGGCCCATCTAGTCTGCCTGTATACCCTACCTTTAATTATCTGCCACTGACTCTACTTGGTCACCAGCTGCTGCCGCTCCCTCTCCCTTCCAGGGTTCCCTCATGCCTATCCTATACATGTTTAAATCCCCCCACTGTGCTTGCTCCCACCACCTCCTGAGGCAGGCCATTCCAAGCCTCCACCACCCTTCCATGAAAAAGTACTTTCTCATGTTGCCCCTTAGTCTACCCTCTTCCAGTCTCATGTCATGCACTCCTATTGTTTAAGATATTTGAAGGTCTCTATCATGTCTCCCCTCTACCTCCTCTCTTCTGGGGCATACATATTGAGTTCCTCCAATCTCTCCTCATGTGACCTATGGTGCAGGCCTTGCACCATTTTTTTTTGCCTTTCTTTGAACTGCCTCCTCCCTGTCTATGTCCTTCCAGAGATGTGGCCTTCAGAACTGGATGTAGTATTCCAAATGAGGTCTCACCAATGACCTGTACAGTGGCATTATGACCTCTTTACTTCTGCTGGTAATTCCTTTCCCTATGCACCTCAGCATTCCACTGGCTCTACCCACTGACTTGGCACATTGATTGGCCACCATTAGGTCATCAGATATGATGACCACCAGCTCTCTTTCCTGTTTTGTGGCCACTAATGTCTCTCCCCTCATCATGTAATCCTCCCCTGGGTTCCTGCACCCCAAGTGCATGATTTTGCATTTCTTTGCATTGAATCCTAACTGCCACATTCTGGACCATTCTTCCAATTTAGCTCTATCCCTCCTCATTTTCTCCACCCCTCCTGGGCTGTCTATCCTATTGCAGATCTTTTTGTCATTTGCAAAGAGAGGCACGCCTTCCCCTCCATACCCTCTGCAATGTCACTGATGTAGATAATAAACAGCACTGGTCCAAAAACTCAGCCCTGTGGTATCCCGCTGGTCATCCTCCCCACCTTGGATTTAGCCCCATTTGCCACCACCCTCTGCATTCTATTCTTCAACCAATTTCCAATCCAGTTCACCACCTTGTGTCCCAATCCCTGACTGCCCAGCTTATTCACAAGCCTCCTATGTGGAACGGTGTTGAATACCTTGCTAAAGTCAAGGTAGGACACATCCACCACTCCCACGATCCACCTTCTAGTGACCCAGTCAAAGAAATCAGTCAGATTTGTTTGACACAACTTCCTGCTGTGAATCCATGCTGACTTGGATCTTGTGTTATACTTGATTCAAGGTGCACTACTATCCTTTCCTTTAGCAGAGATTCCATAAAATTACCCACCACTGAGGTCAGACACCAACGACAATACCATTTTTTAAATTGTGCAAAATGGAATTTGCCCTTTCTGAATCCCAGTAAACCATTGTCCCTGCTAATAGGTCTATATTTTCCAGCCTCCTCCCTGCTGCCACTTTTGTGGAGAGGGACTACATCAGCCCTTCTTCAGTCCTCCAGAACTTCCCCTACTTCCAGTGACTTGCTGAATAGGGCTGCCAGTGGTGCTGCCATTACCTCTGAAAAATTCCTTTAATATTTTAGGGTGTATCCCATCTGGTCCTATTGCCTTATTCACCTTTAGTTTTGTAAGTTCTTCTAGGACTCTCCCCTCTTTGAATGGACTGTTGTCCACCTCTCTTCCAGTCCTGCTTCTAAGTTGTGGTCCCTCCATTTCCTTTTCCTCCATGAAAACTAAACAGAAATATTTGTTCAGGATTGATGATTTATTCTGGTACCTTTCTTCTCACTCTCTTTCCTTTCCTTTCATCCTTACAACCCCCACCCCATCGGTCCTTCTCTTCTTGCTAATGTATTTATTAAAGGTCTTGTTCCCCTTTTGTAACTTCCTTTGCTATATTTTCTTCTGACCTTTCCTTGGCACCCCAGGTACCTTCCCTGCCTCCGTCTACTTTTCTAGATACACTGCCCTGTCCTCCTCCTTTTGAGACTCCTTATATTTCTTGAAAGCTATCTTTTTTGCCCTTACTTTTCCTGCCACCTACTGTGAGAACCATAGTGGTTTTCTCTTCCTTTTGCCTTTGTCTACTTGCTGAATACAAAGGTTGTTGCCTCCATTATGGCTCCTTTTAGATTGGCCCATTGTCACTCAACTGCCCCGCCTCCCATTTCTCTCCCCCATCTAGGGCCTCTGTGAAACATATCCCCATCCTAATGAAGTCTTCCCTCCTGAAGTCCAGAACCCTCACCTTCGACTGGCATGTCCCTGTTGTAGTTCTCACATTAAACCACATTGTGCAATGGTCACTGGTCCCCAGTTGTTCACCTACCCTGATATTCATAATTCTGTCCCTAGGATGTATCTGCCCCTGGCTGTTTCAGCCATTTGGGTGCCCCAATCAACTTCTGGCAAGTTGAAGTTGTCTACCAGTAACACCTCTCCCTTGGCTGCCATCACATATATGGTTTCCAGTAGATCCCTGTCCAGCTCCTCTCTTTGTGCTGGAGGTCTGTATATTACTCCTGTGCAAACAGCAATGTCATTGCCTGACTCCAGGGTGACCCACAGTGCCTTTGCCTCCCCCTGTATACCTTGCACCTCTGTAACATTTATATCCTCGTTGATGTATAGCACCTCCCCTCCTCCCTTTCTACCCTCTCTGTACCTTCTGAATAAAGTATACCCTGGTATAGCAATGTCTCAGTCATGGTTCCCATTGTACCATGTCTCTGTGACAGCTATAATATCCAGGTCAGCCTCTGACACCATGGCTGTCAGATTCAGGATTTTGTTCTCCAGACTGCGGGCATTCATGCACATGGCCCTCCCATTTACTGCAAACACTCCTCCTGACCTCCCCCTATTCCCTTTGCTTCTCCTGTCCCCCTACTTCGGCTGACTTCTGTGTTTACTGGCAATTTAGTGTACTTATTGTCCTCCATGTTAGCTACTGTACATTATCCTTTGGGGGTGCGTATTTAGCTTTCTCATGCTTCCTTCCTCTATCTCCCTTGGCTAGTTTAAATGCTTGCCAATAAAGTATTTGAACCGTTCACTGAGGACATCAGTCCCCTTCCTGAAAGGATGCAGGCCATCACCACTGTACAGTTCTGCATTACCCCAGGTGGGACCCCATTCCCCAATGGAGCCAAATCCTTGCTGTCTGCACCAGCTCCAACCAAGCCCTTGGTGCGGAACTCTCTAGCCTCCCCCTTGTCCTAGACAGGCAGTATCTCTGAGAAGGTCACAGATCTTGTCAACTGCCCCAGGCTCCTCCCCAGTTGCCTGAACTCCTCCTGCACTCTTCCTATCTCTGCCTTGTCAACTAGGTCATCAGTCCCCATATGGATAATGACATCCAGCTCCCCCCTCTTTGCTATTGCCCTAGGGATCCTCTGGATTCATTTTCCATCCCTCCGAGTTGTGCCTCCATGTAGACACTTTTTCTTCCTCTCCTCCTCTCTGCCTGTTCCCAGCTCCACACCCCGGACGATGGAGTCCCCCACCAGGAGTAGCTTCCTCTTCCCTTGGGGCCCTCTTCCACCCACCTTTGGGGCTCCATTGTGGAGCTCCCACTTATCGTCCCGGGGGTACAACTTCGGGTAACACTGAGGGGCCCTCCTGTTCCTCCAATATAATGTAGAGGGGGGCAGACATGGAACTTCAGGAGTGTGTGATCAAATTCATACCAGGAAGAACAAAATATAATTCAAAAGGCAGGGTGCCTTTCTGGTGCACTAAAATGGTTAGGAGGTTGATAAGGAAAAAGAAAAAAAGCCTACAGATTAGTTAAACATGCTAGCAGGGATATGGAAAATTTATAAGGATAATGTAAGATCATGTAAAAAGCAATTAAGATTGTTCAAAGGGAGGTGGAAATAAGACTTGCTAAAACAAAGACAAAAAAAAATCCTTATGTAATTACATTAAAAGTTTTAAAATAGGAAACCAGCAGAAAGGTCCCATTATTAAGTTAAATGTCCCAAAACCTAAATCGGAAGACATGGCAGAGGTTCTTATTATTACTTCACAAGCGTTTATCTACAGAGGGAGCATATAAATAATATAGAAACATAGAAACTGTCAGCAGATATGGACTGCCAGGCCCATCCAGTCTGCCTGTAAGACCTACACTTAAGTTTATGTCCTCTGACCCTATGTGGTCAATGGCTTATCACCAGTCCTTCCCACCTTTAAGATTCCTTGTGCCTATCCAAGGCATGTTTAAATCCCTCAACTGTGCTTGCTCCCACCATGTCCTTTGGCAGATATTCCATGTGTCTACCACCTTCTTCATGAAGAAAAGCTTCCTCACATTTCCCTTTAACCTGCCCCCTTCCAATTTCATATCATGCCCCCTCGTTCTTGAACTCCTCCTATATTGGAAGATGTCTCCCCCTGCACCTTGTTCATGCCCTTAAAGTGCTTAAATGTTTCTATAATGTCCCCCTGCTCTCTTCTTTCCTCCAGTGAGTACATATTGAGGTCCTTTAATCTTTCCTTATATGCTCTCTGGTGCAAGCCTTGCACCATCTCAGTTGCTCTTCTCTGGACTGCCTCTACCCTGTCAGTGTCCTTGCGAAGGTGCGGCTTCCAGAATTGCACACAGTACTCTAGGTGAGGCCTCACTAGTGTTTTATACAATGGCATCACCACCTCCCAACTTCTGCTAGTGGTACCTCTGCCTATGTACCCCAGCATGCCATTGGCCCTTCCTGCAGCCTTGGTACTCTGCTTGGACACCTTTAGGTCATCTGAAATGATAAACCCCAGGTTACTTTCTTCCATGGTGATCGTCAGTAACTCCCCCAATCCCATAGCTTTCCCCACATTCCTTCATCCCAGGTGCATTATTTTGCACTTCTTCAAATTAATCCTCAGTTGCCACAGCTCAGATCATTTTTCAAGCTTCCCTAGCCAGGTCTCACCTCATTTTTCCATCCTGTCCAGAGTATCCACCTTGTTGCAGATCTTGTTGTTATCTGCAAACAGGCATCCTTAAACAAAACAGCAAACTCCGTAGAAATAAAAGTATGCAACACTGTAAAGAAATTAAAGAGTTTAAATTAGAACAAATAAAATGCCCAGATGGATTGCATCCTAGACTCCTTAAAGAAGTAGTAGAGGAAATAGCAAATCCAATAGCTAGGGATTTCTAGAGATCTCTAGATGAGGGGAGAGTGATGACAGCATGGAGGGAGGCAGCCTTAACAGCTATTTTCAAAAAACGATCCAGAGCAAACTTTATGAACTATAGACCAGTATGCCTACCATCTGTGATTGGAAGAATCCTTTAAGGTTTCATAAAGGAGGAAACTGAGAATTTCATTAGTACAAGGGGACTGGCTGACCCAGCACAGCATCTGGCATATTCTTGAGGAGTAGACTTTGCTGACAGACAGAAGTGAAAGCACCTAGCATTACCTTAAGGGTATATTGATATTTTGTTATATTTCTGTTCATACTGAAAATAGAAGTTTAAGTGGGGAGAGAAAAGAGATTTGTTGACAGTGTTTGGGGCACTTTGAAACTTGTCTTTAAAACTTCAACAGGTGGGGGGGGGGGAACTAGCTCAGAAATTTAGTCTTGGGGCTGCATAGATTTAGAAAGTCCTGTGAATCAGGTGTATAATTGGGGCTGGAGCTGACAGAGGCTTTGTGCCATCTTTTTTTTATTCAAAGTTTATTGAAGTTTGAAGCTTAATATACACCTCGCCTGAGGTTCAAGGAAACCTAGTACAACTGTATGTTGATAAAACAAAACTGAGGATCCTGGCCGGGTGATTACCCATGGATTACAAACTAAAATATAACATGAACATGAGAGTAACTCAGAGCACTAATACATACAGCTAAGGACTATAGTAGTGCTTATAGTGCTTAGCATTATACCCATTCGGTGGGAGTTATAAACTGATTGTCTTTACCTAATGTGGAATTTAACTTTGTTGGTACCCTGGAAGTTTAGAGTGTCCAACCTATCTGAGGTCCACCTGTTCCTCTTTGTGAAGTTGACACCTGTGCCTTCACACCCTAGTTATGCTTAAAGGGTTTTGTCCCCCCCCCCAGGCCTGGAATTATCCTATTCCATTGTGTGGGGGTTCATTGAACAGAAAGTACCCTGTGAGGATCTTACAAAAGTTTGATTGTAGGAAAGGGCCCCAGATATTATGAAATGTCCCTAGTTTCCCTTGAGATATGTAAAGGATACATTTGTAGCTGACTGACTTACCCATCTCTGTCAGCCATTCCTGTATGGGTGGGGATTGGGCCCCTTCCAGTACCTCAGGATTTCTCTTTGGGCATCATTTAAGGCCCCTTGCAACTAGAAGAGTCTGTTGTGATCCAGTGTTGGTCCTCTTTCTGGGATGGTGTGAAGGCTGAGCATCACTAGGGGGTCTGTTAGGGGGATGTCCAGTGAGAGAATGGTGCTACATGCTCCTTGTATCTTGCCCCATTCTGTAAAGACTGGCAGGACCAAATAATATGGGTAATGGACACTGCAGGTCAGTTATATCTCCAGCAGTTTCTTGTAGGGGTTAGGCCCCATTCATGTAGCTTTTGGTGGGGGTTTCTATGCCACCTTGCAGTATCTTCAACTGTGTGAACCTTCTTTTGGTGTCTTTGGAAGCCTTCTGAGCTCAGACCAGCACCTTTCCCAAGTTTCTACATTGATCTTCCATCCTATTTCTGATGACCAATGGTGTCTGGTTCTGGTGGAGGGATCGGGTAGCATATCTATTAGGTGCTGGTATATATCCCTACTATGGGGTATTTTCCCACTCCTGGGACACAGCAATTTGTCTGTATGGTTGTGCTTGGGTGTGTTCAGACCAGAACCCAGAATCATCCCAAAGCATGCCTCAATTGAAAGCATCAACAGTGATTTTGTTGTGAGATGCAGTATTTATGCCTGTCTTGCTCAAAGGACATGAGGGTGTGTAGGGTAGGATGCATAATGTCTCGAAGGGCTGTGATCCCAGTTTTCTCCCATTTCTTGAACTTCACTGAATGTCTCCTCCCCATTTGTATTGACTGATTGGCCCATAATAAAAAGTGTCTGGCCCTTTCAGGCTTTCATCCACTTAACCTGCAGTACTATGACCATACTGCCTTTGATTGTACAAATGTAGAAGGAGAGGGGGTTAGCTTATGTATGTTACCAAACATTAAGGCATGGGTAGAGGACTTCCAGCTGCTTTGGCTTCACATTCCACCCATTTGGGCCTCAGATTCTCTGGAGTCCAGGGAGTGATTTGGGCAATCTGGCAAGAGCATGAGCTATAATTCCAAATTGAAAGTCTGGAAGTTTGAATCCCCCTGTCTGTAACCTAGCCTAAGTTTGGACCAGTTAAAGTGGTGGGAGTCTATGCCCCAAAAGAACTTCAACATTTTAGTCTGAAGTCCCTTCAAAATCTTGGGGTCTAGGTTCAGGGGGAGATTGTTGCGTATATACTGGATATTGTGTGCTGTCATTAGCTTGAAGTCCTGAGCTCACCTCCAGTGTGATAGGTGGAGCCTACTGTATCTTCTGAGGTCTGCTTCAAGTCTATCAGAAGAAGGGTAAGATTTATTTTTTCCAGCTGGGCCATGTTCCATTTGAACTTCATCCCCAGTTATTTCATCCATTTAATGGAATGTTTAAGCCCCCAGGGGTACTGAGGGTGCCAGGAGACTAGATGAGAGGATGCCAGAAATGTGACTTTGCCAGGTTCAATTTGTACCCCGAAAGCCAGCTGTATTGAGAAATCAGATCTAGCAGCTTGGGTACCAAGTGATGCAGGTCTGTTAGGATCAGCAGAATATCATCTGCATAAGCAAGCAGTTTGTGCTCTCCCCTGTGCTGCACTCCTTTAATGCCTTCAGCCTGTATTATGGCTTGCAGGAGTGGTTTCAGGGCCACAGTAAATAACCTGGTCCCTCTCCCCAGATGGAAAGGTAAGAATAGTGTGCCATTACTGACCACTTGTTCCACTGAGTCCTTATATAAGACTGATACCCATCCTCTGAAATTGGGGACTATATTGAATTTACTTAGGGCTCAAAAGAGATAGTCCCACTTAACCCTGCCCAGTGCCTTCTAGGCATCTAGGGAGAGCAGGTTGGTAGATGGGTTTGGGCACTTTGTGTGGTCTATCAAATTCAGCAGGTGCCTGGTGTTGTCAGCTCCCTTACACCCAGGCAAAAAGCCTACCTGGTCCTTGTGTATTAGGTCTGGGATAACCTCACAGAGTCTATTCACCAATACTTTGGCATAAACCTTGCAGTATGCCGTGATCAAGGACATGGGTCTGTAACTCCCACACAGTGAGGGACTCTTGCCTGGCTTGGGCAATAGGTATATATGGGCAGTGAACATGGATTGTGGCAGAACTTGAGTTTCACATGCTTCAGCATAAGCGGCTTGAAGCAGGACCTGCAACACATCTATAAAGACTTTAAGGAAGTCCGCTGGAAGTCCATCCCCTCCAGGTGCCTTCCCTGGCATAGTTAATGGAGCTTTCCTGATTTCTTCCCACTCCATGGGGTGGTCCAGTTTAATCTGGTTGTTAGGGTCCAGGGAAGGTAACTGCACAGGGGCTATAAAGCTGTCAATCTGTGGTACATTTGGAGATACTTCAGTGGAGTATAGAGAATTGTAAAATCTTTTGAATGTCTCATTTATTTGAGCCTGATAAAAGGTTAGGTCTCCCCGCTCATTCTTGATGGCAGTGGTCCTAGAGTGTTCCTGCTGCTTCTTGAGTATGTATGCCAATAGTCTGCCTGGTTTATCCGCAGACTCCCAGAAGATTTGTTGGAGGTGGACTAGAGCTTATTCTGCCTTCAGGTGAAGGTGTTTATTCACCTCATATCTCAAGCCTATGGTCTCTGCAAGGTTATTACCTGATGTCAGTGTGTTTTCCCTTGTCTGTTTCTCTAGCTCCTTAAACTGGGTGAGGTGAGCTTCAAGTCACAGGCATGGATTCCTTTTTGATGGGAGGTATAACTAATACATCTTCCCCTTATGAATGCCTTCAATGCCTCCCAGTGAATGGCTTCAGATGTGTTCTTCAGTTTATTTGCTTCTAGGAGAGTATTAATATCCTCCCTGAGACTGGCAAAGAAGTGTGCATCTCAAAGTGTGGAGGTATTAAAGCACCACGCTCCTTTACAGCTTGATGCAGCTCCTTGAGGGAACCAGGTAAACTTAACAGGGGCATGGTCTATGATTATTACAGCACCAGCTGTGGCATCTGCAGCTTCTGAGGTCCACACAGATGGCATTAGCCACATGTCTATCTTGGTAAAGGACTAATAAGGGAGTGAGAAGAAAGAATAGTCTCTCCCTGTGGGGTACAGTAACTCAGCCTCCATATGTCTGTAAGGCCAGGTTCTTGGATTAGGTCCGCTAGGGCTATAAAGGTGGGAGTCCTGCGACCCTCTGGGACTTTACTTTTGTTCAAGAAGTCATTGAGGATTGCATTCATATCACCCCATAGTATAAGGTGTCCTGTGGATTTCTGTGAGAGGAGCTGAGCTAGGTCCTGAACGAATGAGGCCTCCCCAGAGTTTGTAGCATAAACATTACAGAGCGTTACTGCTTGACTCTTCAAAACTCCTTGCACTATGATATACCTCCCCTCTGGATCAGGAATTATGGTGGTTGCTTGAAAGCCACATTTTTCTTTACCAGAATAGCCACTCCTCTGCTTTTGGAATTATAATGTGCACTATACACTTGTGCTATCCAGCCCATTTTGAGTTTGGCTGCTTCAGCCCTGGACAGGTGAGTCACCAGTAAAAATGCAATCTCCATCCCCTCCCTCCTGAGTTGGTCAAGGATTTTCCTTCTTTTGATTGGAGTTTGAATCCCTTTTACATATCATGAAACACATTTAATAGGTTGTTTAGCCATTATTAAATAATAGGGATGCCAAAAGGAGAGGATGACTGAGGTATAATGTAACAAGTAGAGATATAGTGTCCAGTAGTCCGTTTAAGTAGGGATGAGGTGGGATATATAGCCTTTATGACCCCTTAGGAGCATGCCAGCCAGGGTCAGTGCCAGTTTCTGCTCCAAACTCTGAGGGGTTGCCTAATAACTTGAGTAGGTTCCCTAAACTTATTGTTATGTTAGCTGTACCACATTTATCCTGTGTGTAGGCAGCCCCTGCCCACGTATAATATGACCTTGAGGAAGTGGACCTCATGCTCGTGCCAAGATGGGAAGTTCCAAAGGCAGCAGCAACATTTAGGGCCCTAGCCACAAGAATCATACTCCCTAAAGTGGAGCGAAAAGGGTCCTTGCTATGAGAACTATAGTGTGTGGGGAAAAGGCTTTGACACATTGACAACACGTTTCTAAGTTGGACTCAGCTTGTAACATTGGATTCTGTGCAATAGGTTGAAAGTACCAATCTCCAGACAGTTCTTGGGATGCTCTACATAAATGAAAGCACTTCAAAACAACAGAACTAACAACATGAAAAACATGATAATGCAAATTATCCACTGTTTATTCAGTTGACTTTTAGCCCTGCGGGTACAAGGCATACGGGGGGGGGCATTGAAACCTTAATTTGTCAGTGCTCCAGTAAGCTGTAAGCTGCAGCTACAAAATGAACCACTTGTGGCGTGAGCTGGTGCTCACCATTTCAAAGGCTTATGCCTCAGTGGAGATCTGTTTGCAGGATGGGTGAGCTGTACACAACATCCCTTCTAGTTCCCTTTTGCAGTGTGCACATGTCTGTGCCAGTAATTCTTTTGCTACCCCACAGTTAAGTGAGTTAGTTCATTCATTAGCTTGCTGTACCCTGAATAACTGCCTCTTCACTAAGTCACATTGGAATAGGGGAGATATGAGAGAGAGAGAGAGAGAGAGAGAGGCGGGGAGGGATTCTATTGTGGCTGGCAGGCAGGTGGTTTTTGAGATGGGTTTTGGATCCATTTGGTTGGATTATGCTGCCCAAAACCTATCTTTGGTTTCAGGCTCTGGTGTGAATCTAAGTCACTGAGTGCCCCCATGAGTCGATTCCATCTTGCATGTTTACCTCGGCTAGCAGGCATACTAAGTATTCGGTTTCAAATGCTTACACATGGGAGCTCGAAACTGTTGAGGTTCCTGTGGGGGATGGCAGCTGCATAAGTATTATTACAAACATAGGACATGTGGTTCTGGAAGAGGATGCAATCATGGCTGATCACTCCCTTGCAGTGCTGCCCCCCCCCCGTCCCATTCTCAGACTAGGAGAACTGGGCCCTATGAGCGAAACCCTGGGACCAGTTAATGTTCTGTTGTGCATTGCTTTCCCCATTTCTTTACATGTCCTTCCTCCGCCCAGTTCTCCAATTCCCTCACTAGTTTCCTGCTCTTTGACATGCAGAGGAACACCGTACAAATATTTTACTGAACGATCGGGCAGTTACAAAACCACATTATGCCTTGCGGTGAACTGAGGATATGATAACCAATAGAAAAGGGTACAGTCAGTCATTCAGACCAATGCTTATGCAAGCCTTAGTAACCTTTGGGAGAGCCAAAGGAAAAGTCTTTCAATGGGGTAGACCTGGCCCGTATTCTGTGGCAAGTTTCTGGTTAGCTTTGACTAAAGCCTTTTGTTCAGCTGCATTAACCTTTCCTGCTCAGATTCAATCACGGCTATGGATTAAGCTGTGACTTAATTTATAAAGGGTCCCCCACCATGTGAGAGGTGGTGTTGGGGGTTAATTACAGCATTACTACTTTACTTCAAGTCAATTCAATATACTGTGGACAGTATTGGACTTGCATGCATGTGACAGGTTCTGCATTGAAGTCAGGAAAACAGAGTTTTATTTTATTTTTCTTTATTTTTAGTTATTAGTTTTAGTTAATTTTTTGTTCCCCCTTACTATGTGAGAGATGGTATCGGAGCTTATTAATTTGATTTATGTTTTGTGATTTTGTTGGAATAAATACATGCAGGTGAGAGGTGCTGTATTAATGCCACATATAGTTTGAATTACATATAGTTTATTATAGTTTTTGTTGATTTTTTTCTTTTTTGTTTTTTCTAAACAAGTTTCATAAGGACTGTTAATAACACATCGGTGAGGAGATTCATTAATATATGTTTTATTTAGTATTAGATTTTTTAATCTCATTATTATTATGGGGAGTGGGGTGGTTATTATTAAGAGGGTGGGTGTATTGGGGTGAAGAAAGTGTTGATTTTGTGGGGGTTTTAATTGACATAGCATTACTTAGAGTCTGAAATATGTGCTGGGGTGGAAAGAACAGAGTCAGGCAGTACTCCCCCTCAAGACTGAAGGATCTCCGTCCATTTGAATATCCTGCACTGCCTTTGGAAGTTTATAAAAACTGCTGAGTTCTTGGCATTGTGAGACGAAGGAGTGTGAGGAATAGGAGATCCTGGAACTCTTGTGGGGGATGGGAAAGTAGTGGGCAGAGAGGGACAGTCAGAACCAGGAGATGCCCTGGGGCAAAGTGGATACAGGAGCAAGGTTTACCTTGCCTTGTACCATTACCCAAGGGCACTGAATTGGTCAGGCAGGAGGTGGAGTCATCCCTGAAATCTCGTCCCTTTTGGGCGGTGTTAAGCAATGCTAGGTCTATCAGAAACAAGACTGCAGTAGTGGTGGATCTTGTTGCATCTGTGGACCTGGCTTGCATCACCGAGACCTGGCTAGATGAAAACGCGGGCCCTATTTTGGAGTCTGTGGTTCCAACCGGGTTCTCAGTCCTTCACCACCCGAGAGGGGTGGGGGAGTTGCAGTCTGTTTTAGACAGGAACTTGACCTTAGGGAGGTGCCAGTTGGATGTACCAATTCCTATGAGTGTATTGTACAGTAGCAGCCACAGACACTGCCAGCTATTTCCCAAAATTTCTGTGATATTTCCAGATATATCTAATGCTTTCTCCATTTCTACAGTATGGGCAGCAGAGAGAAACTCTTTAGAAATATCACAAAATATCTGGAAATAGGTGGCAATGTCTGTGGCTACTACTGTAGGTGCAGGTGCAGGTTTCAGGATCCTTCTCATTTATCATCCACTGGGTGATGGGAGGGAATTCCTGAAGGAGGTTGCGGACTTCATCGCCGAGAGGGTGTTGAGTACCCCCGATGGTTAATTCTGGGGGACTTCAATGCCTGGGTCAACAATTAACTCACGCGTTTTGGACAAAACCTCCTCCAACTGATGAATTCATTGGGCCTGGCATGGGTGGTTACCTCTGCAACTCACGAGGGGGAAAACTCATTGGACTTGATATTCCATCTGGGGATGGAAATCTCCGATGTGGAGGTGGAGCCTATCGGTTGGTCTGACCATCACGCCCTAAGGTTGAGTTTCACAGCCCCCCAAAAGAGGTCTGGCCCTAAGGAGATAGTACAGTTCTGTCCTTTGGGAGGAGTTACCTCAGAAGGCCTAATGACGGAGCTGGACTTCTCGGGATTGTCAATGGATAGCACTGACCTAGGGCCCCTAGTGCTAGCCTATAATAGGGCAGTTGTGGGGGCCCTGGATATCATTGCTCCATCCCGTGTTTGTCCCTCTACCCTTCACCCAGGGGATCCATGGTTTACCAGGGAGATCAATGGGTTGAAGAGACAGGGTCGAAGATTGGAAAGATGCTGGTGGAAAACTCGCCTGGAGATGGACAGGCTTAGACTGCTGTATCATTATAAGATCTATCAGTTAGCAATTTCCCATAAGAAGGCAGAGTTCCTGTACAGGGAAATTGCTACAGTGAAGAATAGACCGGCCCAGCTCTTCCGGACTGTAGACAGACTGTGCATTCCAGCCTTTCTTCAAGCCAGTCGAGCTTTGTCACAGCTACAGTGTGAGGAGTTTGCGATGTTCTTCACTGATAAGGTGTCCATCATCAGGGATGAGATCAGCCAGCGCCTCCCCATTGGGTCTTGCAGTAATCAACCAAGTGGCACTAATACTCTACTAACTTGGTTCACCTTTAATCAGTTGGCAGTCATGGATATAGTGAGGATCATCCAGACTTTGCATCCAACCTACTGTAGTTTGGATCCGGGCTCTACTCACATACTGGTGGGGTGTGTAGAGGTTATCAGCCCAATCCTTACTGGGATAGTGGTGGTATCATTGGAGAGAGGGATCTTTCCAGATCCCTTAAAGGAGGCAGTGGTGTGCCCCCTTTTGAAAAAGCCCTCCCTTGATCCAGACTGTCCAGAAAACTACAGATAGGTCTCGAACCTCCCCTTTCTGGGGAATGTTATTAAGAAGGTGGTTGCTTTGCAGATGGAGGATCATTTAACCAGCCATAGTATCTATGACCCTCTCTAGTCTGGCTTCAGGAAATGGCATAGCACTGAGATGGCTCCTGTATGGGTGCTGAATGATCTCCTGATGGTGAGAGATCAGAAAGCTCATTCTATCTTGGTTCTCCTTGATTGATCAGCAGCATTTGACCCCATAGATCATGGGTTATTGCTTGAATGCCTGTGGGTTCTCTGTGGACTAAGGGGGGGTGGTCCACAGATGGTTTTAATCTTTTCTGCAGGGTAGGACTCATAGAGTAGTGTTGGGGATTTATTCTTCAGCCTCTCACTGCCTGCGCTGTGGGGTACCACAGGGTTCGGTGTTGTCCCCCATGTTATTTGCGGTGTATATGCTCCCATTGGGGGGCATTATCAGACAGTATGGGTTGAGTTTTCATTGCTATGCTGATGACTCTCAACTCTACATGTCTTTCGTACCTGAGCAGGAGTCCGATTCAAGTGCAGTGTTTAACAACTGCCTGCTGGAGATACAGAACTGGATGAGTGCCAACTGGCTGAAGCTGAACCCAGAAAAAACAGAGGTATTGGTAGTGGAGCCAGGGGTGAGGATGTTAAGTTCATGGGCGGGAAACCCTCAGGTTTATTTCTGGGGGAGACCCCACTTATGGCATCTGGCCAGGTGCGTAACCTTGGTGTTATGTTTGACAAGGGCCTGACCCTGAGGGCACAGGTGTCGGCCATAGTCAAATCATCCTTTTTCCATCTAAGTAATATAGCACAGGTGAAACACTTGGTTCCATTGGAGGATTTGCCTACCCTGGTCCACGCCTTAGTTGCCAGTCATCTTGATTACTGCAATGCCCTTTATCTAGGGCTGCCAGGAGTGGATATCCACTGCTTGCAGTTGGTGCAAAATGTGGCAGCTAGGTTGTTGACTGGAAGCCGAGGTCCAACCATACAACACCTGTGCTGCGGGAGTTGCACTGGTTGCCTGTACAGTGGCGGATCACTTTCAAGGTCACATTGATGACCTATAAGGCCCTACATGGTTTGGGACCCCGCTACCTGAAAGAACTCCTGACTCCTTACTGCCCCTCCTGCTCCCTCTGATCCTCTGGTGAGGGATTGCTAGAGATTCCCAGGGTAACCCTGAAAACATCTGGTAGAAGAACTTTTGCCTTCATGGCACCTACCCTGTGGAATTCTCTACCTTGCCAGATATGCAATAGCCTTACTGTAGAAGGGTTTAAAAAGCTCTTAAGATCTTCCTTTTTAAACATGCATTTTCAGAAATGTAAATTCTGCTAAGTATAAAGTGTTTTTATTGTTGTGGATTTTAAATAATGTATGTAAAATTTGTAAAGGCGCCATGAGCTTTGGAAGGGCGCCTTACATAAATAAATTTTTACTTACTTACTTACTTCAATATAAGGACAGCTGCAGAATTGAAACACTCAAGATTGAGGGTCCTGGATTTAAGGAGGGCAGATTTTATAAAGATAGGTGAATACCTCAGGTATGATCTGGCAGGGGAGGATGGCCTGGGTGAGGTGAAGGAACAGTGGGCATAGTTTAAAGGGAGTATTAGCATAGTAAAGGCAACTATCCGCTGTATCAAATAAGTGAGCAAAAGCAAGAGGAAACAGACTCTGGTCACTGCCAATACAGCCTAAAGCAATGTGATGGTAGTGATGCAGACATTGGGATAGGAGTTAGTTAGCCAGGCTTCCCAAGTACAGCAGAGCAACCTGGACTTGAACTTGGACTTCAGACTTCTGTGAAAGCAGATGAATTTTATCCATCTTTCACTATATAGCCCTCACACAATATTGAACCTTAATATATGTTCTCAGTTCCATTTTAACATTCAGATGCTCTGCACTGTTTGCCTCTGGCCACTTCCCTCCAGCAGGTCATACAACACAGTTTTTTTTGGCAGGATCAGTTATTTCCAAGACATTAATGACTGATCCAGTAGCCAATCAGGAGCCTCACTGGGCTCATGAATAATTAATAAGATGTATAATCCTAATTATAAAGTGCTATTACTCAATCTGTGTCAGTATCAGTCTCAACCTGGGAGACCACAGGAGTCAAAAGGAGTCAAATATAAAATTAAGTTTGATATCAGATACATTTTTAATTTGGGACTGTGTGAAAAATCTCAGTGTTTAATGCACCCCAATAACAGTGTATCTACAGCCCCTTTTGCACATAATCTGTGAGTATTAACTAGTTCCAAAAACCATTTGCCAATTCTGTGTAATCCTAGTAGTATTATAAAGGGATGAGATTTTCATCACATTAGTGATGTACACATTCGAGCCACTTTTTCTATTTTACATATACAATATATATATATATATATATATATATATATATATTCATTGCAAAAAAAACTTTGTTTAATACATCAGTTAGGGTTAAAACAACAAAAATGGGGAAATGAGATGTTAGGATTGAGCCCCTAACCTCCCACCACCCCACCCCCATCCTCCACAGACCAACAAACACTGGAGTGTGCCATGGGCTCATGAGGCCCAACTCTCACTCTCACTCCATTCCATGTGTAAACCTGTTGACATGCTGCAGTAAAGGAGAATGGTGTGAGACTTAGGCCTCATGACCCCATGGCATACCCTGGTGTCTGTTGGTCTGTGGAGGATGGGGGTGGGGTGGTGGGAGGGTTAGAGGCTCAACCCTAACCTATCATTTTCTCACTTTTGTCTCTTTAACCCTAACTGATGCATTAAACAAAGTTTTTTTACAATGAATTTCCTTACTTTTTGAAAAAAGTGTAATATAGCTATTAAATACCATGTGTTGGTGGGAGTGCAGGGCCCATTTCTGCATAACAATATGCATCTGTGGGAGTGCAGACCCTTCGGGCCCTGCGTTCCCACTTACACATAACTATGAAGCCATACAGCAGCTCTATAGGGCAAGGAACCCTTGTAACACTAATTTGCCAATATCTCAGGAACCGTAGCAGATAGGAAAAAAAATTAAAGTGTCAATGTAATCATGACAGCGAATCCTCCATGCAAGATACATTGACCAAAACCATGTCTCACATCGTTTGCAAGATACAGGCACTGAAAAGTGCTGAAAAGGCACCCTTGGAACCCTTGTGACACTAATTTGCCAATATCTCATTAACCGTACAACCTAGGAAAAAATTCCACTGCAGGTGTAATTTATGATTTCCAAATTTATTTTTGAAGCTTAGATCAAAGCTACAAGTAGCAAAAAAAATCCATATCTTGCTTCGTTTTCAATATACGGGAGCTGAACGTCACTATGGGTGCCACAAGGTTATCCTACCAGAAAAATCAAAACTTTGTGATGGCATATCTAGGAAACCAATTAACTTTTCAACACCTAAATGGCATTACTCACATCTCTGGGGCATCCCCTAAATACCCTGTAAATTTCAAGTCAAAAGACCCAAACATTAATTTACAATGCAGTGACAAAGTTTTTAAAGGTTTAAAAATTCCCAGTTCATGAGGTAGCAAAATCCTGACTGTCAGATCAATCCCCGTTCATGAACTTTCAAAATTGCCATCCACGAGAAAGCCTTGACCATCAGATTTTGGCCATCTGGACCCTAAGTGACAGTCAAGGATTTTGCTGCCTCACAAAAGGGGATCTAGTGGTGGACTGGGATTTTGTCAGCTCACGAATGGGGATTGAACAAAACAATCCTCTTTCACAAGCTGACAAGATCCCAGATTGCCAGCTGATCCCCTTTCATGAGGCAGCAAAATCCTTGACCGTTACTCAATCCTTGTCCACGAGAAGGGCCATCTGGTCACAAAGTGACAGTCAAGGATTTTGCTACCTCACAAAGGATTGCTGGCGAACTAGAATTTGTCAGCTCATGAAAGGGGATTCAAAAAACCAATCCCCTTTCATGAGCTGACAAAATCCCAATTCGCCAGCCGATCCTCTTATGCAAGGCAGCAAAATCCCTGACCGTCAGTAAAGCCTCATCCGTGAGAAGGGCCATCTGGTCACAAAGTAACGGTCAAGGATTTTGCTGCCTCACAAAAGAGGATCAGCTCATGGACTGAGATTTTGTCAGCTCACAAAAGGGAATCAGAAGTGAGTCATGGACAAATAATTTTTAAATTTGAAATGGCTGTTTTTTGGCCAAAATGAAGCAAACCAAAGGTACAGATTTGTAGAGAGCATCACCAGGAATAAAATCCATGCCTTATTGCAACAAGAAGTCACTCATGGAGGAAGCTATGGCATTTTGTTTGGGGGAAAAAATAAAAACAAGATGGTGGCCTGTGGACAAGGAAATTTTCCTCACAGACTAGGATTTTTTTAAATCCAATTTTGTGAGCTGACAAAATCATTGACCATGAGCCCAATTCTCTTTTGCAAAACATATATATAAATCTTGGAGTGAACTGAGCATGCTCAGAATCCTCAAATTAAAAATTAAAAAACTTTGGAATGGATTAATATTTGTTAGCCAAACCAGAGCCGGATTGTTCTTTGACTCAAACCCTTTGTGTGTTCCAAATTTCAGACCAAAACACCAAACAGTGTGGTTTCAGCATGACAGGCATAAAATGTGACAAAAATGGCAAAAAATGCATTTTTCAGCGCTTTGCTGCGCAGGAACCATAAGTCTGACCAAAAGTAACTTGGCATACCAAGAGATCTATCATACCAGACCATGCATTACAAATGTTGTGCAAATCTGTTGAACGGTTGCAAAGTTATTAATGTGCAAAAATTGGGGTTTAACATTTAAGTGCCTACTCAACACTAACTATATAATAAGAGTAGATAGATAGATAGATAGATAGACAGATAGACAGATAGATAGATAGATAGATAGATAGATAGACAGACATAGATAGATAGATAGATAGATAGATAGATAGATAGATAGATAGATGGGACGGACCAGACGGACGACAGACAGACAGATAGATAGATAGATATGCATGATACATGAGGGGCAGGAGTGTGATATGGAAAATATTCTCCTCCTACAGAGTGAGCTCTGATTACTCACATGTGAGAGTGTCCAGAGCTCCCTATGAAGGAGTTAGAATATTTTTCATAGCACACAATCTGCACATTGTGTGTGCTATTTATACAATAAAGGTAGGAGCTTCAGAAGTGTTGTTATGTTTTGCTGTATGCTCTGTTTTTTTTTTTTATTTTTAGTCTTTGGTAACCGGGTAAGTTTTCATGGGTGACCTGGGAGCACTGGGCAGTTTTATTTATTTGGTTTTTCTTTACCGGGTAGGTACACTAGACAAGAGTATTGCTTATATTCAGGCACAACCCGTGAGAGTACAATCAGGAGAGAGCAAGGTACAGAGAAGGTACAAACATCAGTGACAATTGTTCATGGTGCAGCATGAAGTGGGAACAAACAAAAGCAAGACATATTTCTGTGGAAACTGAGAGAAAAAAATACCCTTACATTAGCTACTTGCACTGGATGATACAACAATAATAATTAAGGATATACGACAAATAACAGTTTTAACTGATATTTTTGGGGAGGGAGTGGGAACATGCAGATTTTATACAGTGGAGGGAAACAGTAAGTTCCATGTAGGTAAGGAATGCTACTGGGAGTCAGTCTCATGTTACAGCACAGGAGCAGCCATCAGAGTCAGTCAGGTGGGTGCGGAGACCCAGTTTAAAGGCTAGGTGGGATTTAGAGTGTTTAATGTGAGGGGGGAGGGAGTTCCAGATGCTGGGGAACAATATAGCGAAGGATAGTTCCCCCTTTTTTGTGAGGTATCTGGGAATTTCAAGTTGGGTTTGTACAGATGCCCTAAAGAAATATGCTTGGGAGGGATGACATAGCAGCCTTGAGAGATACTCAGGTTTCCCCATTCTGATGATATTGTCAATTAAGCATCCAGTAGAATAGAGTACATACAAAGTCGGGGAGAGCCAATTAAGTTTGGAGTAGAGTTCATAGCGATGAGTCAGTCTGTGTGCAGAGAGGGCGAAGCGGCATATGCTGTTATAACAGGTGCTCCATTTATGGAGGGATCATTTGTTGGCATTAAGGTATACCTGTGAGCAATATGTAGGGGAGGGAAGGAAGAAAACTTGTGCAATAGCAAGCTGGGCAGCATCCTTTGGGGAGGACCTAATTCTATAGGCAATACCCAGTTTGGAGTTAACCGCCTTGCAAGTAGCCATAAGGTAGAGGTTGAAATCCAGAGATGGATCAAGTGTGGCTCCTAGGTACCGAAAGAAGTTAACTGATTCCAATGGGGAGCCATCAAGACATAGTACTGAAAGATTCAGAACACAGGATTTGATTCTAGAGGGGGAGCCAAAAAGCATAGCCACAGTTTTGTTAGCATTAAGTATGAGTTTGCTTTGTAGAAGCCAGACTTGTAAGCAATCAAAGTCAGCTTAAAGAGTCACCTTTACTGATGTGGAGTCTTTACCACAAGCGAGAAGCACCATGTCACCGGCATAAAGGATCAGCAAGGAGAGACAGGGAAGTGAGGGCAGGTTGTTAATAGAGAGAAAGAAAAGGAGAGGGCCAAGTATAGATCCTTGGGGTACTCCAACAGAGGATGGGGAGGGGTCAGAGACAATAGTTGCAATTTGAACAAATTGCCTCCTCCCAGTGAGGTAGCTATCAAACCAAGAGATGGCAGACTGGTAAAAACTCAGGACGGACAGTTTGGAGAGTAAAAGGGGGTGATTCACAAGATCAAATGCCTTAGTGAGGTCAATAAATATGTCCTCCTTGAGCAGGCCCCTATCCATTGCTGTGAGGACTTTGTTTGATACCTGAAGTAGTGCAGTTGTGGTACTGTGCCCCGTTCAGAATCCATGTTGAGCAGGGAATAGAAGGTTGTGAAGGTGCAGATATTCTGAGACCTTGGTGGCAACAGCCTTCTCAAGCAGTTTATTTAAGTTAGAGAGAATGGCGATCGGTCTGTAGTTAGCCATGTTTTTGGTGTCCCCTCTTTTGTGTACAGGGACAGCTCGAGCAGTTTTCCATAGTGTAGGCACTGTCTGGGTTAGTATAGATAGGTTGAACATTCTTGCAATGAGGCAGCAAGAGCTGGAGCTGCCATTTTGATGAAATAGGACAGTAATCCATCTGGACTGGCAGATCCTTGAGGGGAGATAGATTTAAGAAGAAGCAGCAGCTCAGTAATGGAGCGTGATCGGAGCAGAAAAGAGAAAAGTTAAGTGACTTGTTCAGAGTCACACAGTATGCAAGTGGAGGTTGTGAGAATCAAACCCAGGTCTGGTCTGCTGGATATACCAATCTTGTTTACAGCTCATTACTCTAACCTCTAGGCTATACTGACAGCACTGTTTGTGCGTGGTCTGTTTGTGAGTGTTTCTAAATGGTCTGGGAGTGTTAGAAACACTCTGGGGAACAGGTGAGTGTGTTTTGTAATGCTAATTGAGTTAGTTGCAGCTAGCAGTGAGAAATAGCAACTGTGTGGTGAAGCAGTGTCATTTAGAATGCAGGGTTTTTGAAGTTAAGAGTAGCATAGTAATGGGCTGGGAGTTTTAGAAACTGTATGGGAAACAACTGAGTCCCCTTTGTAATGTTAATTGAGTTACTTGCATGTAGCAATGAGAAACAGATTTTTGAAGCTGTTCAGTTTAGAATGCAGGCTGTAGTGAGTGATTGGTGACATCAGCACAGTATGGATAAATTGCATTTATAATCACAATAGTGATGTCATTGTCATTTATCACACACTATAATCTCTCACCCCTATTGTATAAATATATACATATATGTCTTTAACTTTTTTTTCCTGCCTTTGTATCATAACCTCAGTCTATATATTTATTCAGGGACTGATTTTCCCACTCATGTCACTAATCTTATTTCTTTACTAAACAGTAATTTAATTGCATAAACAATTACAAGCGCATCATAAGCAATTGCAATGGACTAGATAGGTCAGGCAGTGAATATAATTAATCATGCTTTACGATTTTCTTTTTACATGTATCGCTGTCTCTCTCTCATCCCTACCACTGCAGTTTGTAAGGCTATGCATTAATCTGAGCTCTATTTTTCATAACCTTATAGCCTCCTCACAGTGGGAGGTCACAGAGGTCAGAGGGGATAGATATGATCTTGTTTTAGAAAAAAAATTCACACATGGGAGAATTATCATCCTGGAGTTTAAGCAACCTCAGTTCATTGCCCATCCTATCAAATCTATCGCAATTGCTTATGTGCTCCTGATTGTTGACAAAATTACATTACAGTACAGTTTGGTAAAGAAATAAAATTAGTGACATGAATGGGGAAACCAGCACCTGAATAAATACATAGACTAAAATTGTGATGCAAGGGCAAACAAATATATATAAAAAAGGAAAAAAGAGATTGGAATGTATACATCAATCATGTGATGAGAATCTCATTATTTTATAATACATTGGGAGAACATGGAATTAACACATTCCAAAAGCAATTTTCCAATTGTGTGGTGTTCTAGTGGTTTTATAACGGGATGATATTTTCATCACATCAATCTGTGGCTTTTTTCATGTAAAATATAGTATGTAAGCAGCTGGAAAATGAAACAGGCTGGAAAATGATTTTTTTTCTTCTAATTTATTTCTTTATTGAATAGTTCAACAAATACAAGAAACAGTACATAAATAATGACAACAATTAAAATGCCCCCCAAATACTATAATCTGATATTCCATATTCAAAAAATGTTAAAAATAAATTGTAGTTACACAACTGAGAAGAAATTAATAGTCATAAATCAAAAAATGACAGATTTAGGGTACAAAATCAGATTTATTTCCCATAATATATACCACCCATCTATGTCATCATATGTCAGAGGCAGAATACTTATGCAGCCTTGCTGTAATTTTTTTTCCATTTGATAAATATTGCATACTAGATTGTGCCACATCTCAATAGTGAGAATCTGTGGTGTTAACCAACATTTGATGATTGACTTGTGTGCTGTTAATATTAAAATATGCAATAACTTACAGGATTCTGGAGTACGGTAGGCCTAGGGAGTTTCTAATAAAAGAAACAGAGTAGCATTTAATTTCAGCTCTGAATCCCAGAGCTCTATGAGTGCAGATTGGACCCTCTGGAAAAAATGGCTCCAGAATGGGACAGGTCGATAGGATGTGGACTAAAGCTGCAGGGGTATAGCCATATTCTCTCTAGCACTGAGCTCCCTTATGTGGTAAATATTTAACCTGCCTTACTGTGGTGATAAAATATCGAACCAGACCCTTCCAAGAGAATTCATGACAAGAAGATGAAAAGGTAACAGTGTGTGTGTGAAAGATAGAATAAAGTTCCATTGCTGGTCATTAAAACTCATATTAAGATTCTTTTCCCAAGCCAGTCTTACATGATCTATCAAATGAGTTTGAAGAGCCTGAAGTGCTTTATTCAACTGAAAGATTAGGTATTTTACTTGAAGAGAGTGAGCATTATTAAAATGACTAAAGTAGGGAGGTCGCCACTCAAAGATTTTATCTGAAGCTGGGCTTTGAGGTAGTCCCACACCTGTAGATACCTGAAAAATAATGTAGGCAACAGGTGATATTGATTTACCATTTCTGTTATGGTTTGAATGGTTGAGCCCTGCAAGAATTGGCACCAATACTTAAGGCCAAGATGTGGCCATCTATGATATGTTAAATCCATGCTTATAGGGGTATTGTCCAAAGACTCCACAATTAAAAGAAATGTATATTTGTGTGATTGTAATTCCCTTTTCTGGATCATTTGAAACCAAATGCGAAGTGTATCTGCAGTATATGGGTCTGCAGGTGGGTTAATTGTATGTAAAGGAGCATTAGTTAATGGAGATTTAGGGAAGGAAAAAGGAACCCCTTTTGAAATTCTAAGATTTTCCAGTGAGCCTCATAGTTATTTATTAACCAATTATAGCATCGTGTGGAGCTACGCATCCTGGTGATATATCAATAAGTTAGGGAGAGCTAATCCTTCTTCTCACTTGGGTAATTGTAATACATTATACTAAATATTTATTTATTTTTATTTAGTTTTTGTTGACTGTGTAAGTGCACTAGACAAATCCTGCCTATTTTCAGGCACTACCCGGGGGAGGAGGATACAGATGATTGCCAACTGACCCTGAACCAGATTAAGCTGTTCGTGGTATTTTTAGTGAATGAGGGAAATTTGGCCAGGACACCAGGGAAATTCCCCTACTCTTTTCGATAAGTGCCATGGGATCTTTAACATCCACCTGAACTGCCACCAATCCAGGCAGATAGGACCTCAGTTTAACATCTCATCCGAAAGACAGCACCTCAGAAGTGCAGCACCCCCCTCATGCTGCACTACAGTGTCAGTATTGGGATATTAACCCAAGTACCAGTGTAGTACAGCATGAGGGGGGTATGGGATATGGGATTTCTTCCCTTGCAAGATATACAGTACCTAGCAATATGTTTATTCCAGCTATTGAAGTATGATGGGAGGGTAGTTGGTAATGTTTGGGCTAAATAAAGAAAGTGTGGGAGAATAGCCATACAAATGTTATCTATATGCTGAATGAGAGATAATGGTAACTGGGACCAGCTGATAAGATCTTTTTGGTAAAGATGTCATAATTAAGTTTACAAGCCTGACTAGGATCCTCAGACAGAAATACCCCTAAATAATGTAAAGATGTAAGGCTCTTTTTAAAAAGAATTTGGTTATCAATATTCTTGGAAGGGGTGTAATGTATAGATACCACTTCAGTTTTTGACATATTTAAATGATATCCTGCCAATTGACCAACTTGGGATAATGATGACCAAAGATGAGGAAGTGCTTTATCTGGCATGGTTAAATAGATCAGGAGGTCATCTAAGTATAAGGCTAATTTTTGCTCCTTATTGCCAATATTTACCATCATCATGTTAGGATTTTGACAAAGAGCTTGAGCTAAAGACTCCAAATAAAGGGCAAAAAGTGGGGAGACAAAGGGCAACCCTGCCATATTCCCCTACCAAGGGAAAAGGTTAAAGAAAGTTGTCCATTAATTTTCACATAAGCTAAGAGGTGATTGTAAAGGGCCTGTAACATTTGAACATAGTGGGGGGAGGGGGAATTCAAAACTGGTTATAGCCTGAAATAAAAAAGGCCATACCAACTGGTTGAAAGCCTTCTCTGCATCTACACTAAGTAAAAGAAAGGGATTATTGGACCTGGTGGCATGGTGTAATAGATGAAGGGTTCACTTGATATTAGCTTGGGTTTGGTGGGTGGAAATAAAGCCAGTCTGATCTCTATCAATAAGAAAGGGAAGAACCTGATTCAGACGTTTGACCAAGATAGAGGCATACATTTTATAATCAATATTCAATACCAAAATCAGGAAGAGCATTGAGCTTTTTCCTTTCCTGGTTTTAGTATCGCTGAAATGGTGGCTTGTTTCCAAGTGTGTGTGTGTGTGGGTGGAGGGGGGTGAGATATGACCCTTCATCAGGGCAGCCTTGCAAACTGGAAGAAGTTATGGTTACAGGGTTTTTATAAATGTCTTGTAAAATTCTACTGTATAGTCATCATTTTTCATATTTTTAAGTGATGCCAATAATTCTGTCTGAGAAATAGGGACACTAGGATTTGTTTCTGTTGCCCAGATAAAGAGGGGAGATGCAATTAGGTCAAATACTTCCTAATAGAGTCTTCATTTGGGGTATTATCTGGTGTATATTTTTGTTTATTTAGTTTTTGTTTACCAGTAAGTACACTAGACAGATTCTGCCTATTTTCAAGCATGACCTAGGGAAGGGGGATACAGATGAATGCCAACTGACCTTGAACCAGATTAAGCTGTTGGAGGTATTTTTAGTGAATGGGGGAAATTTGGCCAGGTCACCAGGGAAATTACCCTACTGTTTTGGCAGAGGGTGCCATTGTTTGGTGACTGTCATGGCAGACAGTCACTTTGGAGAGATGGCTGGTGTACATGCAGGGGATCTGATCTCCATCCCCACAGGTCCAGCACAGGAGAGCAACATGATGGAAACAGAACCTTTAGTCCAAACCAAATGAGAAAATGACAATAACATGGATTTAGATGAGGCTGAACAAAGTCTGCAGAATAATCTTGATGCAGAGAAGCTATGTTTGGCAGAATTGCTCTCCTCTGCTGAACACCAGTTTTTGGAGAAGAAAAAACAGTTGGAATAGGACAAGAAAAAAAGAAAATGGATTGCAGGGAGCCCTGATGCTGTGAGTAGTAAAAAACGTCCTATCTCGATCTTCTAGTTTGGTGTGCCACAACCTAAAGAGTCTTTGGGATTGCCTACCTCATAGAACTCAGCTGAATTAAACTGGACACTGGGCGCTACCCTTCAGGACATGGGAAGGATCCTATCTGACACAGGCATATGGATCCCGGACCTGAACATGCCATTGCCTGGATCAAGTCTAATGAATTACGTGACAACCCCTAACACCTCAAAGGAACAAAATGGTATCTCAACAGAAGTCCTGGATCAGATAAGCAATGAAGGAAAGCACATGGTTTCTGACCAGCCAACAACCTCTTCAGGTAACAAAATTGTTGCTGCTTATGTTGAAATACAAACAGAACACCATAATGAAATTTCTGACAGCTTACACTTGGAACCAATGGTACCTAATGAAAAAGCTAACACACCAGGATTGTTAAATATTGATTTGGTTCAGACAAGCATGGAAACGGAACAAACTTATACTGAAACTGGACAGACAAATACAAATTCTGAGCAAAACACAAATGAAAATGACAATACTCAGTCTCAAAAAAAATCCTGTTTTGCAAGCTTATTCCACAAACCACCAGAAAATGCAAAATGACGGCATGCTGTATGGATACACTACAAAGGAGGCCTTGAAGAACCACCTGCCAGGACTTATGTGAGGAAACAGCTGATAAAAAACTCTTTGCATTTTTTTCCCATCTGAGGTTTATGCTTTCATTCATGTGCCAGGGAAGCAAAGTTTTATTATGAGTTTTAGGTCTGCTAATATACTGGGCAGGTTTTGGCAACAGTACCAGCAAGTAAAAGAAAGCCTAATTTGGGGTCCTTTTTTTTTGCGATACCCTTATCAGAAACCACCATCAAAGTCATTGTGATTCTCTTTCGTAATGAAGGAGTAAATGTGAATAAATGTAAATGAAAAGAAGCAGTGTCAGTGGCTCAGCAGGTAGCACACTCACCTCTGAGACTGGGAGATGAGAAGGTGGTGGGTTCTATCCCCACATCCGTCACTCGGGTTCAATCCCAATACTGACACTGTAGTGCAGCATGAGGGGGATGCTGCACTCCTGAGGTGCCATCTCTCAGATGATATATTAAACTGAGGTCCCATCTGCCAGTTCAGGTGGATGTTAAAGATCCCATAGCACTTCTCGAAAAGAGTAGGGGAAGTTTTTATTAAGAAAAGAAAACAATCATGTAACAAGAAAGTCAAAATCAGTAATCCATGGCATCATTTTCCACAGTTCTAACAAAGATACAGTTGGTAACTTTCTTAAATCAGAATAGTACATGTCAGATAAATCCTGTTCAACCCTCTGAACAATCTCTATAAGAGGCACATCTTGTTGTTGCAAAGTAAAAAGACATCAAGCAGTCTAAATATGCCACTTAACAATCACAAAAAGCAAATTCAAAGTATTAACATTCCATTTGTTCCAAGGATGGGGAAAAGAAACATACATCAACATCTCATATGTAGTGAGAGAAAATAATGGTTCTCGCCACCTAGTAGTTAACATTGACCAGAACTTAGTTATATAGGAACAAGAGAAAAAAAGATGAGCAATAGTTTCTTCCTGCACATGGCATCCTGGTCTAGAACAAAACCATTCCTGTAACTGGTTATGTTTCTGATTACCTTTCACATTAATTTTCTCATGGCAGCTAAACCAGTATAAATCCCACATTTTATGAGGGAGCCTAGGGTGTTGTAGCAGGGAATATAGGTCAGTCAAAAATGGATTTGGGCATTTAGGAAAAACCATAAGATTCATACAGATGAGACCTAAAAGGTGTTGGTACAGGGCCTTTCCAGAAGAGGCAACCATCAAGTGGCTAGTAACATGCCATTGTTTGAGATGAAAAAAGACATCCTGGACATGGGGGGACAAGTGGGACCTGTTTCAGCGTCTTCAAAGTGTTAAGTTCCCATTGATGAAACCAAGGACCACAGGACTTAAGAAATCAGGGTTCCCAACCTCTATCACGATTAACTAAAAGGGGCTTAATATTAGTCTCAAAACAGATAGTAGTATAAAAAAAAATTGGCTGAACCATAGCAAGACCTCCCTCCCTCCCGAATGGGTAAATATGTAATAGGAGGTTTAATTGGGTTGAGACAGCTACCCTATAAGGCTTGGAAGAAAATACTGAGCAATCTAGTTTCGAAACATCTGGGAGGAGGAAAAATGTAGGCTAAAAAAAGGAAAACAGGGAGCAGATAAGTTTTTATCATGTAAATCCTCTTCCTCTTGTTCATTTTCCAGGCATTCCAGCAGGAAACCAGGGATTGGGCATGTTCCAATTTAGGAGTCCAGTTAAGGACATCTAAAGGACCATCTCCAAAGAAAATACCTAAAACCTTTATCGGACTATCACTAAGGTTAAGGTCAGCACCATCGAAACCATCATCCATTGGAATACCCAGTCTACAGCCTATACATTTATCCAGGTTAAGGGCTTCCCCGGAAAGCACTCCCAAAGCAGCACAGAGTTGGATTGCTGAATGGACAGAGGTGACATCAGCCACCAACAAACTCATGTCATCTGCGTAAGCCAAGATAGAATGGGGAGTGGAAGGAAGAGAAACAATCTACTGTGCAGTGTTAATAGAGTGGAGCAAGGGGTCCAAAAAAAAGGCGTATAAAAGAGGGCTAAATGGACAGCCTTGCCAAACTCCTCTATGTAGGTTTATCAAAGGACCTCTCCAGTCATTGACCAGAGGAACAACAGAGGTAGATCGATAAAGTAGCTGAAGCCTAGAAAGAGTATATTCAGGGACTTTATAGTGACTTAACATTTGCCACAAAAAGGCATTGTGTACATAATCGAAGGCTTTCTGCTGATCCAGGGAAAACATGTAGCACTGTAAAGCAATCAAATTCCCATGTTCAGTTAGTTCCCTGATCAAAATAATATGATCCTGAATACTCCGTCCTGGGACATTACTAGATTGGGCCGGAGAAATCACAAAAGGGGCCATTTGGGAAAGTTGGAGTGCAAAAATCTTCATCAAAATTTTGAAATCAGTATTCAAGAGACACAAAGGTCTCCAAATAGAAAGCAGTCATTTATCCCCCTTTTTATATAGGTAGAACAAACATCCCATATTAAAGTCTAGGGGAAGAATATCAGCACATAAAAGAAAATTATAGACCGCAGCCAATTCCGTACACAAATCAGCATAGATCAATTTATAGAGCTCATTAGGAAGGCCATCGAGACCTGGTGTCATGCATGGATTAGAGCCCTAATGACCGCCTCTACCTCCCGAGCATGTATGACACAATCAACAGAGTCCAGAATGGAAACCGGAACATCAGGAATCCGGATATGAGAAAGATAGTCTAAAATATCTGCAGAGGGGGTGTGCATAGGACCAAAGAGTTGTTCCGTATAATGGGCAACATGCTGTTGAATATCAACAGCATCTGTTAGTTCAACAGAGTCCTCATTAAAAAGCACATCAAATGTCTTGAAATCGATACATTTCTTAATGTTGGCATATGGACAGATACCGTCACTGGGGTCTGTGGTCCCAAAACGTTGTTGGTGATATAGGGAAGAGGCTTTCATCGAATTATAGTCCATCAAATGGCATTTAAGATTACTAATTTGTGCAGAAAACTCATGGCCAGTTGTGTGAGATAGGGTAAGAATTTTTTGCAGTTGAAGTTTGGATTTATGGTATTGGAAATATAGGGATTCATGGTGTTGTTTACTAAAGTATTTAAGCAGATGCCATATGCCACATTTAGTGTCATGCCACCAATTTCAGGGGTCATCACACAAAAAAAAGACAGATTTCCTATCCTTAATGTAAGTAGAGAAATGGGACAACAGCAAGGAATCAAGTAAAAAAGATGTATTCAGTTTCCAGGTTCCTGGACCAAATTTTGTAGTAAGTGCAGGGCCTAAAGAGACAGACAATAAATTGTGATCCGTAAACTCTGCAACTTGTACCAAAGCAGTAGAAATTTGTATATGTGAAGAAATTAAAAAGAAATCAATACATTTTGCTAATGGTCCTTTATGGAAGGTGGGAGTATGGTGACCGGTGAAAGTTAAATAGGCATCCCATAACCTCGTGGAATATAAAAATTGTTTCAAGAAATTCGTGCCACAAAATAATTTCATGGTTTTAGAGGTGGAAGACTTATCCTTAAGGAATAAACCACAGTTAAAGTCACCCCCAAAGATGACATTCATAGAAGTAAACAAATAAGGTTGTATAAGTTTCAATAAGTTAATTCTATGAGATTTAATTTGGGGAGCATATATATTAATGATCCAAAACAGGACAGAGGAAACCAGGATGTCTAACAGAAGAAGCTGACCAGGGCATAAATCCAGGAGTTTGACAACAGTAACATCTGGGATGCTAAACAGAATACCCAAACCCAAACAGGGTTCTTGCCCAAAGGATCAATAGGAAGATCCAGGGAACCAATCATGTTGGGCCCTATAAATTTCAGGAAGGGTGTGGTATTTAACATCCTGCAAAAGTATAACTCCTGCAATGAGGAGGGACAAGAAAGAAAAAACAGCATCTTGTTTAGGCTGTTTCTTAATGCTGTTTACATTAACAGTGTGTAGAGAAAAGGCAGGAGGCATCACAAATACAAGAGGAAGGAAACCAAAACAAGAAAACCAAACAAAATTCACCGGAGCTTATTCTTCCTAGGGGTACCTTCCCTATGTTTCAACTTTGCTTTTGCCTTCCTCTTCTGAGAACCCACATTGTCAGCTGCAACTTCAGTGTCAGTGGTGACCTCAGGGTGGGATGACAAAACAGAAGCATCAGAATCTGTATTATCTTGGGGGTGGCACAATAGCTCAAATTTGTTGACTGAAACAATGTCAGAGGCTTTCAGAGTTTCAGAGAAGAAGGAACCCCCTTTTTTGGACCCCCTCATAACTCTAGTGAAAGATTCGGGGGGGGTTCCATGGCTCTCACTCGGGTGTAGGGAGGGGAAGTGACAGAGTCCTGAGCTGGAGCCGAGACCATAGAAGAAACCGGAGGAGGAGGGGAAGGAGGGGGTTCCACAACTGGCAGAGGCAAATCAAAAGTCTGGGCAGAAGTCAGCTCAAGAGCAGTAGGGGAGGAAGAATGCAAGGCAGGGACAGCAGAGCGTGGAGTGGGGCAGGTACGTTGAGGTACAGAAGACATGCTATTGAGTCTAGTGCGTTGCACCACTGTTATAAGTAGTCTCTGTTCTTCCCAATCTGCTAAGTCTGGGGAGTTATGGCAGCCAAGGTACAAGTTTGAAAAGTGTGTCCCAATTCATCACAAAGGATGCAATGGGGTCCATCCACACACTGTGAACCTGTGTGATCTAGGCCTCCACAGACTGAGCATTTAACCCTGTCACAGATGCTACTGATATGAGCAGTAGAGCCACATTTGTAACATGCTTTCAGTTGTCCTGGATAAAAAAGAACACCCCTATCCTTCCCAAGCATGAAGATGTTAGGTAAATGTTGAATCCCGGCTTTGGATGGCCTAAGTAAGACCTTTGCCTTCCACCCCCCAGTCCATAGATCCTCAGAATCAAATATAGCCTCAGGGTCAGAAAGTAGAGCACACCTTTGTTTTAACCACACTGAAACATCATGTAAGCTAACACCCTCATTCCTAAATAGGATAGTGACAGTTTTCCGAGTAGGTTTCATCAGAGGGACAGCACTAAAAGGGGCCCATAAGGGAGAGGATTTTAAATCATGAAATTTGTTCCAAAATTTTTCTAGCCCATCTAAAGTCTTAAAGCTAATATTAAAATGAGTTTCAGAGGAAACATGTATCAAAGCATGAATTTCATATGCAGCAAACTGCATTGAATCCTTTAACAAAGTGTGCCTCACAAAAAAAAGTCAGGTAAGTCTGGAAACCCCCCCCCTCCAAATATTGCAAACGAACAGCATTATGTCTCTTAGCTTGCTGTACAGGAATTTGAAAACAAGAGGCATACGTTTTGGAGGCAGGGCGAGATGCTGATGCAGCCAGTCGAGGAGGAGACCCAGGACCCTGGTGTGGCTGATGTGGAAGCTGGTCAGTTGAGGCAGACACAGGTCCAGAAGAAATGTTCAAAACAGGATTTTGAGTGAGCAACAAGTCAGAAAGCAGGGAAAGGTCCAAATCAGCAGCTGACCGGTCAACCTGAGGGGAATCGACTGAGATCGGCAGCAACGGTGAAAGCGTGCGAATAGAGGAAGGACTGGAATGCCAAGTCCCTGCAGCAGGATCTTTCTCCCATCCTGCTGCCATAAGAGCAGAATCAATGGACCAGTTTGAAACAACAATAGGTTCATGGGTAGGTGAGGTAGAAGGAGGGCGGAGACACAGTAGAAGTACCCAAAACAAGCAGAGCAGGAGAATCAACAGGAGCAGCCGACTGAGGTCCAGAGGAAGCCACAGTGGCCGGTGTGGAATATGGAATTGCCAGGAGTGGAGCCAAGGCAGCAGAAACAGCTGAGGTAGGGAACATTGAGTCAGCAGGAGGAACCATAGACAAGGAGACAGGCAGTGTCCTGAGGGCTAGCAAATGTCGTCAAGCAGCAGGATAGCATTGTTCAGCAAGTTGCAGGAGCACGTCCACATCCTGAGGGTTTCAAGAGGAAAGTGCAGTAGGCAAACCAGAAGCAAGATTAATAGGCAGCATGTCCAGAGCTGTGACATCAGGTAAATTAGCCAGAGCTGAACTCTTCTCACGGTGATCATCCGTAGTGACAGGGGAAATATTCAAGCCATTAGAAGAAATCTGTTCAGCAGGAAAGGAAACAGAACTGTTAGTAGCAGTGGTCTCTTGCAAGACAGAGACAGGGGAGGAGACCATCTCCCCTGCCTCAAGCACCTCCATGTCCGCCTCCGTTCCTCCAGGAACTGCCATCTTGGCAATGAAGCCAGGATGTAAGGAGACCCCCACAGGAGAGATGGGGAAGTTTCCCCCGGTTTCCTGGTGAAATTTCCCCCCACTTGCTAAAAATACCACCAACAGCTTAATCTGAATCGAGGTCAGTTGACATTCATCTGTATCCCTCTCCCCCAGGTTGTGCACGAAAATAGGCAGAATTTGTCTAGTGTACTTACCCAGTCAACAAAAAATAAATAAATGTCAAGGATATCCTCTACCAGTTAGTGCAAAAGTGTAAGGTCCAAGGTTTACCTCACTCAATTACTGATGGAAAAGGTTTTTGGACAGGGGGGTGGAAGTTCAAAATCCAACTTAGGCTTACTGATTCTGGCATTCAGCACCTCCACAGCAGTTTTTTTTCTGGAGTGGGATCCTGGAATTCTGTTTTACCCTGGACAACCCTGTTCTTGTCACAAATGTGGGTCCTCTAGGCATGTGAGTAGCAAATGTGAAAAAATTTGGTGTTCTATGTGCAGTATGATAGGACACCATGGGGTTCATGGTACCTTTACACTGAAATGCGGTTTGTGTGACACTGAAGGACCAACATTTATTAATTGCCCTTGGGCATCCCACAATACTTCAGACACTGATTTTGCTGTACACAAATTCTATGTAAACTCAGCTATTCACAAAATCAATTGAACAAGAAGCCAGACACATCTACATCACAACCCCAACCAGATAAACAATCACATATTACTGCACAAAGAGAACAGACTGATCGACCTATGGGTCCAACAGCTAGTCCAGAGGAAGTAAGTACCAGAGCAGAACTCCACCCCCCCCCACACCACTGTCTGCACCCCAGGAACTAGTGCTTCCTCTGACATGCCCCCTCCTGACCCAAATCCCTTTCAATGGATAACACAAACTAAAGGGAAAGGTAAACCAGAGAAACCACCATCCAGTTCAGTACAGCTGCAAAGCCAGTTTGAAGCTCTAAAGTGGGTGGATGCTAGGATGGAAGATTTTTATGACACCTCTTCCATAGTAGAACAGTCCTCAAATAATGAAGATCTTTCCTCAGTCACTCCAAAGGTTAAAAAAAACACTGGGGTACAAGATCCAAGGCTAAATCCTCCCCCATTACTTAAATTTTACAGTAACAGTTTCCTCTCATAATTATGCATGATCTATTGGTTGCTTCACTTACCACCAGCAGTTTAAAGAATAAAAAAAGAGGAAAACAATGTTTTCCTTCTTTTAAATGAACAATTATGATGTCATTTTCTTGGAAGATAAAAGGTTACATACGCAGCCCGAAGCAGCTAGAGCATCTGCAGATTGGAAATGGGTCTCTAGTTACTGGTCCTTCGGTACTGAACTTTGTAGTGGTTTAGGTATCTGTTTCCAAATCCTCAAGGTTAAAATCTTAAAAATGGGGGAAATCCATCAAGGGAGAGCTTTTCTCCAAGACATTTGGATTAGAGATCAAGTATTTCATCTCATTAACTGCTACACCCCACAAATTAAGTCTGCAGGAATAGATCTTCTTAAAGAAATACAGCCATACCTACTTAATGCTAAAACAACTATCTAAGGTGGATATTTTAACTGTGGCCTACTAAGGACAGATAGGGAAATTAGGACTAAGTTTTCTGTGATGTCAATTTTCTGAAAACTTTACTTTTGCAGTCTAAATTAAAAGATGCTCAAGGGTCCTACACTAAGTCACCAGTTTACACCTTTCATAAAGGGAAACTATCATCCATGAAAGATTATCTGTTTGTATCTGAAAAGGCACCAGTACAACACTCAAAACTCATGTAGTTGCCACATCAGATCACTGCATTATCAATATTTCTTTAACAAACATCTTAGAGTTCTCTAATGGGAAAGGAGTATGGAGGATGAATAACAAACTGTTCGAACAAGATGATGCAAAGGAAACTTTGTTAGAACTAATAGAGGCTAGGAAATCTGTCTTATGTTTATATGATAATATTTTTTTATTTAAAAGTTTTACCAGGAAGGCATACTGAGCAGACAACCGCTCGATTCCAGATGCGTCCTGAATTCCAGATGCATCCTAGGGGATGGGAGGATACATACAAATTTGAAAGTACAGTACAGACATTTCACAAATACGTACAAAAATTAGCTATATGTAATGGTATGTACAGAATAAATACAGAATGTGGCACCACAAGCAACCAGAAAATCTGGGTGTACACAGCAGCTAAATGATCTGCTGTGCAAAGATGACAATGTTCACAAGAGTCAGAGATAAATATTTGGAGTACCCACAGATGGCGCCAGTTGGAGAGCTAGTACCTGGTCTAGTGTGAACTTAGACCCCATGAGCAGTTGGCAGAGAAGTGCCCTTTGAGGAGTGAGTTGATTTGCCGAGAGGTGGGGGCATGCCAAATGTCCACCGGCAGAGAGTTCCATAGTTTTGGCATGCGAGCTCTGAAGGCCAACTGGCCGGCAGAGGTTGACATGTTAGAGACATGCAGGAGTCAGGAGTCGAAATTCCTGAATGAGTATGCAAGGGGAGTTTGGGCAGTTAGGGTAGTAACGAGGTAGGAGGGTAGTGACTAGGTCCAGAATCTGGCCATGAGGCTATTGCAGTGGGACTGTCACCTTTCGTAGAGTGAGGGGAGGTTAAGGGACCAGTAGAGGTTGCAGTGGTGGATGGAGTGTGTGCAGTTCAGGGAAAAGCAACAGAAGGAGTGGAAAAGAGGATCCAATCTATCCAGGGTGGTCGTAGGTGTGGCACCATAGTCTACGTCCCTGTAATCAAAAATAGGGAGGATAATTTTCTGTACAATTGCCCTGCAGGATGGCAGAGGAATACAGCCACAGTTACGGAATAAGGCGCCCAGTCTAGGGTGCAGTTTTTTATGGATAACGCTGATGTGTGCTGAAAATTGAGGTGCTGGTCCAGCCAGACCCCAAGATATCTGAAGGAGGTGCAATTTTCTATGGGAGTCCCTTCTAGGGTTTTAAAAGTAGGACTGGTGGGGAGTCGGGAGAGTCTCTGCCTTGTGCCGAAAGTTAAAGAGACCATTTTTTTGGCGTTTAAGAAAAGTTGATTTGAGTGTAACCAGTGTTGAATAGCATTGAAGTCTTGCTGGAGTCTGGGTGCCACTTCCAGTAGGAAGGGGTCTGAATTATACAGAACTGTATCATCTGCATACATATGAATGGATGTGTGTGGGCACACTGATGGCAGGTGATTTAGGAAGATGGAAAACAAGATTGGGCCAAGGACAGAGCCTTGGGGTACACCGATGTTGGCAGGGAGGGCATCGGAAGTGAAGGTCCCAATTCTGACTGATTGGGACCTGTCAGCAAGGTAAGATTTGAACCAGCTGATGGCTGCAGTGGAGAGTCCTGTGCTGGAGAACTTCACCAAGAGAAGGGCATGAGAGACAGTGCTAAAAGCCTTAGCTAAGTCAACAAAGATGGAAGATGTGATGTGGCCTTTATCCATGCCTGTAAGGATGGAGTCAGTGAGTCTGAGGAGGGAAGTGACAGTGGAGTGGGATTTCCTAAAGCCTGATTGGTAAGGAGTAAAGAAGGAGGAGGAATCAAGGAAGGAAGAGAGTTGTGAGAGGACTAGATGTTCCTGGATTTTAGCAACAATGGGGAGGAGGGAGATCAGGCGGTAGTTACCAGGGGAGGATGGGTCGCTGCCTTTAGGGAGGGGGATGACTGTGGCATGCTTCCACTCAGAGGTGATAGCAGAGGTAGTAAAGGAGAGGTTGTAGAGTGAAGCTAAGCGGCTGGCAATGGCTGGGGCCAACAGATAGAGCATTTTGGTGTCCAACCCCGAGGGGCATTTACCCTTAGAGGGGTTGAAGTCATGCAGGGCGTTGAGTACTTTGGTCAGAGTAACCAGGAAGAATGAGAAAGCTGGGTAGGGGGTTTGGGTTTGTGGGGATGCGGATGTAGGAGGGTGTGGTACAGGTGGTGGATTTGAGTGGAGAAAGGTCATGCCACTGGTGAAAAAGGAGCTGAAAGCAGTGGCTACTGCATGTAATTCTGATATTGTGGAGCTGCCTACGACTAGGACCGGGGGGGTGGGTTTGAGGGAAGAAGAGTGACTTGATCGACTTCCAAAACTTAGCTGGGTGATTTAGATTTTTTCAGAAGGATGATGAGAAATAGAAGGCTTTGGCCTGACGGATAAACCTGGTGCAGGTATTTCTAAGTGCGCAGTAGTGTTGGTGGTCAACGAGGGTACCTGATGATTTGAAAGCTTTCAACGCCTGGTCCCTAGCTCAGAGGTGTTCCATAAGGTCAGCTGTGATCCAGGACAGATGAGCACCCCTTACTCTGGCCTTTTTGAGTGAGGCATAGTGGTCCCAAACAGCAAGAAATCTGGACTTAGAGAAGTTTAGGGCAGAGTCAATAGAGTTGGCCTTGGGGATGAAGGACCAGTCTGAGTTTGGTAAGTTGTTTAGGAGCCCTTCAAGGTCAAGGGATTTGTAAGACCTGATGAGGAGAGTTCTTGGGGGAGGTACCTTGGCTTTAAATATTTTTCTAACTAAATAAATCATGTGATGATCACTAAGAGAGTCTGGTAGGAGGACAGAGGCAATAATCCTGTGTGGGTGCGAGGTGAGGGCCCAGTCCAGTAGGGAGTGGTTTTGAGTTTTGTGATTCAGACACGTGGGCTCAGTGATCTGTTGAGCCAGATTTAGTACAGCCACAAGGTTGCAGAGCTTGGTGCTAGTGCTGGAGAGTCAGTACAGGTTAAAGTCACCAAGGATATGAAGTTCACCCCCCGAAGCAATGGTTTTTAGTGCATCCAGGTACGCTATGACCGAGGTCATCTAAGAGTCCGGGGAGCAATAGGAGCCTGCTATAAATATGGGGATTGCGTGAGGTAAGGAGACTTTTAACAGTAGGGCATTAATGGATGGTGGGAGATCGGGTACTGGGACTATAGAGAACTTTATCCGGGATGATATGAAGATGGCAATGCTGTCACCTCTCTTGGTGCCCAGGCGGTCATGAAGAGTGATGGAGTAACCAGGATAGCTACTTCTGCATTCAGGTTGTGTGGTTTCAGCCAGGTCTCAGTTATTATCAGGATGTCAGGACGTAGTGACAGGATGATTGATTGGGGCAAGGGCAGTTTATGTAGTAGACTGCATATATTTAGGTGGGCTACTTTTAGGCCTCTGGGTAGTTGGATAGCGGGACAGGTGTTGTGACTGGTGTGGGTTGCATGTCCCGGGTTTGACTCGATGTATCCTGTGAGGAGGAGTAGTAAAGTTAGAACCCATTTTGTGTTATGTAAAAAAAAATGTTGGTCTACAGTGGGCAGAGGGAGTCTTGGGGGAAGGTGTGGAAAGTCCCACCACAGGGAATTTTATCACTGACAGTTCAACGTGAAAGGATGGGGGGAGAATGGAAGGACCTGGAAGCCAGCCATGGTGTGTAGCGAGGGGGTGCTGTCCTAAGTTGGGGAAGGAGTAGGTACTTGGGTGTGTGATTCAGACGGTGATATAAGGAGGACTAGGTTGCATGTTGGGCAGATACGAGGGTGGAAGGGATGCTATGGTGGCAAGTAAGGCTGCCCCTAGGATAGTTTTATAAGCTATGTGCAGCATTTTATGTTGGAAAGGGAGAGCAAGTGCAAAGTAACTGTGCTGGCCCCTAGTGGTCATAGCTGATAAGTTGCAAAGGGGAAAGTAGGGTGATTGATTATTTTTGCACACATGACCCTCTGCCCTCACTATATAGCAAGTGGCTCACCTAGCATGGTGGGGGAGGGTGGTAGGACAGCTGATGCAAAGCATCAGCAGGGAGAGAAATGGCAGAAAATCCTTTTTAAGTTTACTTTCAGGCTACAGTCCTAGTAGCGCTGGCCAGACAGAAAATTTGAACTTGGCGCCCAAAAACTTGAACACAGGGATTTCGGTTGACTCGGATGCGTACCTGCAGAATTTGGCTCTGGGAGAGGGCGGCTCCGTGTGCCCTCATGACCACCAGTGGGGCAAAGCAGCAGGAAACTGAGGAGACAAAGCAGAGAGGAGGTATTTATATCTCAAAAGGCTTTGTTGGGGGAGGAGGGGGGTGGGGGAAGCCGCATGCAAACAAGCTAGTTGATTAAGGCTCAGTAGCTGAATACTGGACACATGTGTAGCTCCTAATTCCTCATACATTTAATAAAAAAAAACAGACTCCAAATTCCAAGCGCACTGTCCCTGTGGCAACAATTCCTAACTCAGACTTCTAAGAGTGAAGCAGGGCATAGGCACATGTGTGTATATATATATATATATATATATATGTATTATTTTTAATTTCAGCAACCTCCTAAACACATAAAACAGCTCCGATGCAGTAATTAATTTAAACCCTGCTTGCCTAAAACAAGATTACTTATAACGAGCTTTAAAACAGATTGTTTTATATTCATTTTGGGGTGCCTTATTTTAAATTACTAGGCAATTCCATACATGTACCAAAAATTCTTTAAGCTTTCCCTTTTCTCCTCTATTTTCTACAACTGTAGTACAAATTACATTTATCTAAGAAATGGCAGAAAATCCTTTTTAGGTTTGCCTTTGGGCTGCAGTCCTAGTAGTGCAGGCCAGACAGAAAATTTGGAACTTGGCGCCCAAAAACTTAAACACAGGGAGGTCGGCTGACTCGGATGAGTACCTGCAGAATTCGTCTAAGGGGGAGGGTGGCTCAATGTGCCCTCATGACCACCAGCAGGGCAAAGCAGTGGGGAGCTGCAGAATTCAGCTCAGGGGGAGGGTGGCTCCATATGTGCCCTCATGACCACCAGTGGGGCAAAGCAGCGGGGAGCTGCAGAATTCGGCTTGGGAAGAGGGTGGCTCCATGTGCCCTCACAACCACCAGTGGGGTAAAGCAGCAGGGAGCTGCAGAATTCGGCTCCGGGGGAGGGCGGCTCTGTGTACCCTCATGACCACCAGCGGGGCAAAGCAGAGGGGAGCTGCAGAATTCGGCTCAGTGGAAGGGCAGCTCCATGTGCTGTCATGACCACCAGTGGGGCAAAGCATCTGGGAGCTGCAGAATTCGGCTGGAGGGAGGGCATCTCTGTGTGCCCTCATGACCACCAGCAGGGCAAAGCAGTGGGGAATATAGTTCTTTGGTGGTTAGACTCCAGGAAAGACTTTTCAAACAGTCTAAAAAATATCGCCAGGAGACAGAACTATACTAAACAAAACAGATACAGGGAGTTATAGACCCAACTGCAATTTTTACAAGAAAGATCTGGTAGTACAAAAAATGCCACATGGCAAAAAAACACCATAAGAGAAGAATTAAAAAACACTACAATATGATAAATTTAAATCTCTAGAGGCTGAACAAAAATTTGGCACCTAAAGGAAATCCTATATTATAAACCCATATGAAAACTGTAAAAACAGGATACAGAATAAAACCATCTCCCAAATAAAGACTGCTTCTAAACAATTAATTACAAATAAAACTGAGATCTTGAAGGAAATTGAGAAAGTTATCTCGTCACTTTTTGGGACCGAAATCCCTCTAAACAGGGCAACAGAAGACTGGCTAAAGGAAATAGACCTGCTCCAAATATCTCCAGCACAATTACAAATATTATTAGCCCCTATCTCCAGCCAGGAAATAGCATCAGTTATTAAATCTTTGAAAACAAATATGGCCCCAGTCATAGACAGCTTATCTTCAGAAGTTTTCGAATGGTTACGGAAACAGTGTCCAGATGAATTACTTCTGCTATATAACAACATGCTTTCAAGAGATAACATCCCCTCTGAAATGAACGTAGAGATCCTATTCCTTCTGTTTAAAAAGAGGGACAAAACTGAACTCAAGAACTGGATGCCTATCACACTTCTTAATGTATATCTTAAAATATTAGCCAAAATACTCAGTAATAGACTTTCAACCATATTACCCCATATAATTCATAAGTCCCAAACTTTTTCAATCCCTAAAAGAAAAATAACTGATAATGTACTTCACCTATGGGAAATAACAGAATACAGTCAAGCAACACAGATCAGAACTTATATTTTGACTTTAGACCAGTGTACGCATTAGATGGAGTGTCACACAAGTTTGTCTGGCTGTGTTTACAACACTATGGAGTACCCGTATTATTTATTTCACAGTTACAGAAATATTACACCACTGCAACTCTGAGACTTTTATTACAGGGATGGTTAGGACAGAAGAAAGCTGTTAGAAAGGGAATGAGACAGGGCTGCCCCTCAGTCCACTTCTTTATATTATCACTCTGGATCCAGTAATCAGGATTTTAAACACTTCTAGGGAAATCACAGGAATTCATCTTTCAGATTCAGAGGCTGTTAAAGTGTGCACCTGTGCTGACGACCTGGTAGTCATAGTAACAGATCACACTTCGGGTCAACATGCACTAAAGGTCTTACACACTTTTTATGTTTGCTTACTCGCATGCACAAGAAACATTATGTGGCAGCTTAGGAGAAAAGATGGTCATGGAGGCTCGGCATTGTAGCAGCCAATGGAGGCAATACCTTTGGGGGCTTGGCACTGGTGGACCAATGGAGGCACAGTGTGCTGATGACACTAGTCTCCAAAAGTGCCACCAAGTAGAAACATTTTCACTGCAGCAATCGGGGGCTGCCTCGTCATTTCAGCATTAACCATTCCGCTGCAATGAGAGAGCGACCTGTCATTGCTGGGCAGAGTGTTGCCTATTGTAATTATTGTCTGTGAACGCATCAGCAAGCCGCCGCCATGTTCCCAAACAATATTACACCCCCTGTGCTGAAGGGGTGCCCAATCTCCCTCGACGTCATGTGCCCCCACGAAAAGTGTTTTGCTGATGGGAGGCCCAATCCCCATCGGCTTCATTCACCCCCATGTAACTCACAATGGGGAGCCCACTCCCGACAGCATAATGGTTTCCCCACCGTTGCCCTTAGTCAGCCGACGGGGTGCCCAATCCCCCATCAGCTAAAGCCTCCCCAAAAAAATCACTTGGGTGGCATGCTGGGAGCCCACCCCAGTGTGCCAAATGACCCTGTAAAAGAAAAACTGTCCTGTAATGCTTTTTTTTTAACCTGCAAAGTAGAAAATGGTCCCTCGTCGAGTCCAGTGGCCTCACCCCCCAACTCATGCCCACTCTCTGTGCACTCCACCTCCCCACACCCCCCTCACCCAATTCTTACCTCTGGAGCCCGGTGTGATGATCTTCAGTGGACCGGGAACACGTCTGCACTCTTCAAAGCCGACCACGAACTGAGGAAATGCCTGGTAAGCTGTATAATGGCATAAATATGTTTTTTTCAACTTTGGTGCATATCTCGGGCATTTTTGGGAATTTGGGCACCAAATTTTCAACATGGGGTTATTGGACCCCCTCCTCATGAATTCAGCCACTGTCATGGTGTTAATCAGTCCCAAAAGGTGATTTCACGGTCACTGCGTGGAATCACCTTTCAGGACCAATTAACAAAACAACAGTGCCAATGTTCATGTGGTGGGCTCTCAAAAAGTCTATGTTGCAAATTTGTGGGACAAATCCCAAAAATGACTGTTTTATGAGTGTGCGTTGCGCAGTTGCTTCACACGCTCGTAACGTCAACAATTTGCAATATCTTCACTCCAGATTTTAAACATTGGCTTTTTTCCACACCTCCTTATGAACAGTATAGCTGTCATTTTTCACATCTGGCCGAAATGTGTTTTCGCAGTTCCGGCACAGAATAGCGCGGTCGCTGTGGGAAATCAGTGTTCGGAACACATTAAGAAAATCACAGTGACACTGTTCATAAGCAGAAATCCTAAAATGCCTATGTTGAACATTTGGTGATGAATGTCGATAAAATCACTGTGTTAATCGCATGCGTTGCACAGTTTCCACGTATGCTCGAAAGTGCTAGCATTTTTACTATTCCACTACAGATTCTCTACATTGCCATCTCTTCACACCTCCCTATGGATGGTACAGCTGTCATTCTTCATATCCTGCTGCATCTGTGTTTTCATACACGTGGTGCTGAATGGCACGGTCGCTGTTGGAAGTCAAAGTTCGAGACACATTGACAAAATCACACTGCCACTCTTCATGAGAAGAGGTCCCAAATGATTTCATGAGGTGGGGTCACAAAAAGGCCATGTTGAAAATTTATAGTGCAAATACTAACAAACATCTGGGACATTAGGGTTTCTAACCATAACGTCCCTCCCTGTACAGACTGACAGGCATTGGGCTGTGCCTTTGGATTGCCGACTGTCCTGCTCATGCCATCCCACCCACCCCCACCCAGTGACAGGCATCGAGCTGTATCTTGGACTCTTCAGCCCCACAGTTCACCCCATTCTCCTATGCTGTACCCATTTCAGTGTATGTCCTCATGGAAAGGGGTGACTGTAAAGCCAAACATCCCAAGACACACCTCAACATGTGTCGGTGTCTGCAGAATAGGGTGAGGTGACAGCATGAACGTCATGGGTGATGACCCAAACACTTACCCCAATGCCTGTCAATCTCTACAGGATGGAGGTGGGGTGTGCATGAATTTCAATACTTCACTGCCATTCTTATTCTGCATCTGACTACCTCCTGTATTTCCAATACTAATACCAGCAAGCAAACATTCAGCAATGACAAATGCTTGTTCTAAAGTGACAGGCGCTGTAATTAATTATGCTAAAAAATGTTGTCCCATAACTGGCAGAGTAGATAGACATGAAACTCATTTTAAAGAGATCTCAGTTACATTTGAACCCTATAAATTTCTACAGGCATGTTTTGGACCCTGTGACATGTCTGAATTTAATTGGAATGCCAAACTTGATCTAGCCCTTCCAAGAATCTCATCTTGGCAAAAATGGAATATAGGGAAAGAAAAAAGAATTTATGTGATAAAAACCTTCTTGGTACCAATGTTTCTGTATATTAATCATGTCTTTCCCATTTCAAAACAGTTAGAAACCAAGGTCCTTGGTTGTTTCTTTTCATGTGTGTGGGGCAGCCAGATAAAATCCAGTTAAGATAGGTATTATCTGTTTAAATAAAAACAAAGGAGGACTGGGTGTGATTCACCCAACTGTGTTTTTTCTCTGTACTTTCCTGTTTGCAAATGTGGTTCCTAGAGAACCCACCTTGGGGGCCCTGGATATTAGGGATACTGCAAACCATATTGAATAATTGGGAGGCGAGCTCTGTTCTATCTAAATCCCTTTAAACCTTTCTGTTACCCAAGTATTTCAAATATAGCATCGATAAACTTAAACTTTGGGGTATGACAAAACATTTGTTAACCACCTGTTCCAGGAACTAGATATACACCTTTCTTATTGAGCAACACTTTATTTCCACACCCTTTGAGGATAGGAACGGTTCTGAAAAACAGAACATTTTTCAAATGTCTACAGACATCAGAATTCTTGAAAAAAACATGGGACATATTATCACTAGGAGCCCATGGGAACTTAAATGTAAAAAAACAACCTAAAACATAAGGAAGTCACCAAAAGATACTGGCCTAGACCAAGTTGCACTACAACCCTGAAGACAATGTCACATTTATATTTTGAAAGCCCATATATAATAGAATTTGGAAAAACTGTAAAAAATGCTTGGTCCTGTCTCCCCTTTCAGTATTTGAATTATGACACTTTTGTACTTGGAGTCCATACTAAATACAAGTACAATGTTAGTGTTATTTCCCATTTTAAAATATTGGATCTGGCAAAGCAGATGTAGATAATCTATTCAGCAACAAGTGATCTCCCAGGAACAACTGCTCCAGATAAGTGAAAATGAATTTAAAGAATACTTTGATAAAAATAATAGAACTTTAGCACACAAAATAGTTTCTAAACTATGGAAAAACTTCCCCACATTATAAGAGAGGACAATTTTAATATCAAGGAAAGGTATGTAGTTTTTTCCAGAAAGCAAAGAAGGTATCCTAAAAACAAGGGAAATGAGATGTATTTTGGAAGTGCAATTATACCTTAATTCTCAGACAGAATATGATTTTAGAATATACCTCTGAAATATAAATATTTTCCCATGATTTGTATTTGTATTCACTAGCCAGTCTGTATGTTTCCCTTTTTCCCTAATTTAGGTATATATTGTTTATTTTGCTTATTGGTTGGTGTTCTTTTTTCTTTTCTGTATACAAATGATGTGATGTACTTTTTTTCTGATTGCAAATAAAAATTCCCCTACTCTTTTTGAGAAGTGCCATGGGATCTTTACCATCCCCCTCAACTACAATCACAACAGGCAGCTGGGACCTCAGTTTAACTTCTGATCCAAAAGATGGGATAATCTAACATAGAAAGTTTTAAAGGCCTCTAAAATAGCATTCGGGGAAGAGATTGTTTGGTTAGTGGTAGGGTGATGTCTGGGGCAGACATGTAAGCTACTTGTTGTCGCAACTTATAAGCTAAAAACATATCTGCCCTGTCTCTGTCCTCATAATAAGGCTGCAAATATCTAAGTGCCATCTCTGTATGAATATCAAGAATAGCCTGTAGTTTGTTTTCAGTTTCTGATAGGTCATTTAATACAAAGTGGTCCCCCTGCATTTGGCGTGCCTGAAGGACAGCCACTTTCTGCTGTAACAAGGAAAGTTATGATTCTCTTCTCTTTCCTTTTTTAAATGTGAGGCATATTTGATTAGTTCTCTGTGGAAAAAACATCTTTAATGGTGTCCCATAATACATCTGGAGTAATGTCGGGGCCAATGTTCTCACTGATAAGTCACTGTAAAGTAGTGGATGCACACTGTTCAAAGTTTTTATCATTCACTATAGAATTATTAAATTTCCAGTATAGCCTCTGGTTTGTTGTAGTTAAAATTCCATACATACTGTAAAGAGGCATGATCAGATATTAAAATAGGGTTGATGGTGCAAGTATGCATTCAATGGGCATACTCTTGAGGAACCACAGAAACATAGAAGTTGACAGCAGAAGGAGACTACTAGGTCCATCTAGTCTGCCCATTTGTTTTAGATCTGATTTGACACTCTAGTTGCCATTTGTAGTAAGGCCTCCCTTGTGTCTATCCTATGCATTCTTGAATCCCCACACAGTGTTGATTGGGTGACCAAAGTAGTAGATCAGGGAGGGGCTGTGGGCATGGCCTACCTAGACTTTAGCAAGGCATTTGACACAGTCCCACACAAAAGATTAATATACATGTTAGCCAGCCTGGGAGTGGGTCCCAAGATGGTAGTCTGGGTAAAGAATTAGCTAGAGAACACGACACAGAGGGTAATAGTAAATGGAGTCCACTCTGAAGAAAGGGGGATTACTAGTGGGATACCGCAGGGTTCAGTACTAGGACCGGTCGTCTTCAATGTCTTTATAAGCGACATTGCAGAGGGACTGGAAGGAAATGTATGTCTCATTGCAGACTACACAAAGATCTGCAACACAGTTGATACACAAGGTGGGGTGGAAAGGATGAGAAGGGACTTGGCAAGGTTGGAGGAATGGTCAAATGTATGGCAGCTTAGATTCAATGCTAAGAAGTGCAAAGTAATGCACCTGGGAAACAAAACCCCAGGGGAAGAGTACACAATGAGGGGTGAGATACTAACAACAACAAAAATGGAAATGGACCTGTGGGTAGTCATATCAAATGACCTAAAGGTGGGAAAGCGATGTGAGAGTGCAGTAAGGAGGGCTGGGAGATACTGGGATGCATGGCGAGAGGCATCACCAGCAGAAAACAGGAAGCTGTTATCCCTCTGTACAGACAGCTGGTGAGATCCCATCTGGAGTACTGAGTGCAGTTCTGGAAAACCAATCTCCACAAAGATATAGACAGGATGGAGGCAGTCCAGAGGAGGGCAACTAAAATGGTGCAGGGTCTGCACCAGAAGACATATGAAGAGAGACTTAAGCAACTTAATATGTATAGCCTAGAGGAAAGGAGGGAGAGGGGGGACATGATAGAAATATTCAAGTAGCTCAAGGGAATCAACAAATCCAAGAGGATAGCATCTTTCAGAAAAAGAGGTGTGCAAGAACAAGGGGGCACAATTTAAAGATGGGGGGTAGCTCAGAGGTTATGTAAGGAAGTATTTTTTCACAGAGAGGGTTGTGGATGCATAGAATGGCCTTCTGGAGGAGGTTGTGGAGTCAAAGACAATGGTGGAATTCAAGAATGCATGGGACAGTCATAAGGCAATTCTAGGGGTTGGGGGTAGGAAGAAGTAGGCTGTTGGTTAACTAGGATCTGCAGCTTATCCATTAGGTAGAGAAATGGGCAGACTGGGTGGGCCAAGCGGTCATTATCTGCCATCAAATTCTTTGTTTCTATGTTTCTAACCTCTTGGGGCAGGCTGTTCCAGGCTTCCATGACTCTTTCTGTGAAGAAACACTTCCTGGTGTTGGTAGAGAATCTCCCTCCTTGCAGCCTGAGGTAACTTCCCCTGGTCCTGGAGCCCTTCTTGAAGTGAGAAAGCTCCTGTGCCTGTACCTTGTTAAAGCCTTTTACATACTTCAATGTTTCAGTCATGCTCCCCTCTCTCTCTTCTCTGCTCTAGGGAGTACATATTCTGTTCCCTAAGTCTTTCCTCTTGGGACATGTACTGCAAACCCGGAAACATTTTTGTCACCTGTCTCTGTACTGTTTCTACCCAGTCAATATCCTTCCTACGGTGAGGCTTCCAGAATTGGGTTCTGCATTCCAGGTGAGGCCTGACCAGCAGTCTATGCAGTGGTAGTACCATCTCTCTCTTCCTGCTTGTGATTCCCCTCCCAATGTAGCCCAGCATTCTGTTGACCTTCAGTGCTGCCTTCTCACACTGCTTACTAACCTTCAAGTCATCTACACTGCTTACTAACCTTCAAGTCATCTGAGATTATGATTCCCAGATTTCGTTCCTGGTTTGAGGCCACCAGACTTTCACCTCCTAGGAAATGCTCCTTTCTTGGATTTTTCTTTCCTGTGTGCATGACCATGCACTTTTTGGCATTAAATCTTAGCTGCACACACTCCAGGCCATTTTTCTAGTTTCATGAGGTCAACTTCCATCTTACTCACTCCTTCTGAGGTGTCCACCCTGTTACATATCTTGGTGTTGTCTGCGAATAGACACACCTTCCCTTTCAGTCCATCAATGATGTCTGCTGTAGAAACATTGAAGAGCAGAGGCCACAGCACTGAGCCCTGGGGCACCTTCTGGTCACCCTGCCTTCCATTGATTGTATTCCATTAACCTGTACCCTCTGGGTTCTGTCTTGTAACCAGTTTTGTACCCCTCTGACTACTTCTAGACTAACATCTGCGTGGTCAAGCTTCTTTACCAGCCTTCTGTAATGAACTGAGTCAAAAGAGAAGGGACCTGCAGAAACTTGAAGAATGGTCAAGGGTTTGGCAGTTGAAATTCAATGCAAAGAAGTGCAAGATAATGCATATGGGGCACAAAAACCCAGGCACAATATATCAGTTGGGGGGTGAGGATATAGCATGCACCAAGCAGGAAAGGGATCTTGGGGTTGTCATCTCTGATGACCTCAAGGTAGGGAAACAGTGTGACAAGGCATCAGGTAAAGCAAATAGGATGCTGGGTTGTATAGGCAGGGGCATCACCAGTAGGAAAAGGGAGGTCATAATTCCGCTATACAAGACACTAGTGAGGCCCCACCTGGAGTACAGTGTACAGTTCTGGAGACCATACCTACATAAGGACATAGACAGGGTAGAGAAGGTTCAGAGGAGGGCAACAAAGATGGTGCATGGATTGCATCACAAGTCCTATGAAGACAGGTTGAAGGAACTGAACATGTACTCCCTGGAGGAGAGGAGGGAGAGTGGGGATATGATAGAGACATACAAGTATCTTACAGGGAGGAACAGGGTGCAGGAAAACACTATTTTTAAGCGAAAAAGATGTTCCAGAACTAGAGGGCATGGGATGAAGTTGGAGGGAGGACAATTCAGAGGAAACATGAGAAAGAATTTCTTCACAGAACGGGTGGTGGACAAGTGGAACACCCTGCCAGAGGAAGTGGTGGGGGCTGAAACAATCACGGGATTTAAGAATGCATGGGATAGACATAAAGGAATTCTAGAGGTCAGGGGTAAGGGGAAATAGACTTCTAGGAAAACAAACTGAACTTACAAGCTCAAATGGGCAGACTAGGTGGGCCATAGGCCCTTATCTGCCGACACTGTCTATGTATCTATGTATCTATGTAAAAGCCTTACTAAAGTCTAAATAGACCACATCTACTGCCTCGATGTCATCCACTATTTTTGGAGTGTAGTCCAAAACCTCAAGCAGATTTGTCTGGCATGACCTACCTGCTGTGAAACCATGCAGTTTAGGGTCTTGTTGGCTGCTAGTTTTGAGAAATGCTATGATCCTCTGTCTGAGAAGTATCTCCATTAGTTTCCCCACTACAGACGTGATGCTTACTGGTCTGTAATCACTAGCCTCTTTGCAGCTGCTTGATTTGTGAAGTGGAACCACTATTGCCTTTTTCTAGTCTTTGGGTACCACACTGCTCTTCAAGAATTTCATAACTAGAAGTGCCAGAGGGGCTGCTAATTCAGTCCCCAGTTCCTTAAGGATTCTGGATGCATCTCATCTGGTCCCATGGCTTTGTCTTCTTTTTGTTTGTTTAGCACTTCCCATACTTTAGCATCTGTAAAGGGACTCGTGTCTACCCCGGTCCTGGGGTGTTGTGTTATTTCAAGGCTGGGCCATCCCCTGGGTCCACTTTGGTAAACAATGAGCAGAAGTATTTGCTGAGGATTTCGACTTTCTCTGGGTCATGTTTGGTGCATTTTCCTTATTCAGTACCAATCTTTACTATCCCCCTTTTGCCTTCCTATGCTCCTTAATGTATCTAAAAAAAATATTTGTCTCCTCTCTTTGCCCCTTCTGCTGTTTTTTCCTCTGTCATGGCTTTTGCCTTTCTAATTTGTTAGTTAGCATCTCACATTTTTTCCTTGTACAACTCCCAGTCTTTCTCAGTTTTGATTTCCTGCTATATGCTATTTATCTTCTTTTTTTTCTTTGACTGTGTTAACCACTTCCTTGGAAAACCATAGAGGATTTATTTTTCTTTTTGCTTTGCTGACCCATCTGGCACATTGATCATTGGCAGTCTTTATTGCTGTCTTGCATCTCCCCCACATAACCTCCACCTCCTCAACCTCTATTTTCATTAGATGGCTACTTATGTTGTTCCTCATTTATTTTGAAGTCAGCCTTTCTGAAATCTAGCACCTTTATCTTTTAGTGGCTAGTGTCCTGTGTTATGTTTGCCTTAAAGCTTACCATGCAATGGTCGCTGTTACCCATATGGCATCCCAATTCAATGTCCTTGATCCTTTCCAAGTTTGTGAGGACAAGAATGAGAATGGCATCTCCCCTTGTTGGGGTTTTAACAAGTTGGCACAGTCCCATGCCTTGTAGTGAAAATAAGAAGTCCCTTCTTGTTGTTGTTGCTGTCATTAGTGTGCTCCAGTTAATATCTTGTAGGTTGAAGTCCCCCACCAGTATTACTTCACCTTTATCAGACATTTCCTCTATTAGGGCTTTGTCTCATTCATCTCCTTGATTTGGGGGCCTGTGCACGATGCTGATTCTGAAAGGTTTTCCCTTGTCCGTGTCTACTATTAGTCACAGTGACTCAAAGTCCCCAGGTTGCCCTTTTACTTCAGTGGCTTTTATTTCCTCCCAAATGTAAATGGCTATGCCCCCCCTCTCTTTTTTTGGCCGTGATTATCTTTTCTGAACTGATTGTAACTGGGAATGGTTGTATCCCATCTGTGGTTTTCCATGAACTACGTTTCTGTTCAGCCACCCAGTACAACCTTTCTAGCTCCAAGATCGCTATGAGTTTGGGATGTTTGTTGGTTAGGCTCCTAGTATTTGTAACCATTGCCTTTCAGGAATGTACATCCTCCTTGGAGCAAGGTTGTACCCTTTTCCTGGACTGCTCCAGTTTGCTCTTTCTGGCCAAGAGATTAGGGCGGTTGCTGGTTCAGGTGGATGTTGGCTCTGATGGGTGTATGCATGCATTTGGCATTTTGGGGAGTGATGACCAGCCCACCGATGGCAGGGGTGTGAGCTGTGTCTTACTTCCCTTTATTTAGTTTAAACTACCTGTATAGACATAAAATATTTGTCCAAGTGCTCACATACCTTCTCTGCTTAGGTGCAATCCGTCATGTTTAAAAAAAGCTCTATCCCAAAAGTTGTGCTAATTCCCCATGTAGTGGTATCCCTTGTCTTGGCACCAATCATGCAGCCATGAGTTGAATTCACCTGCTTCAATCTGTCTGACTTGCTTGGTGCATTTTTCTATTTCCCACACTTGCAGCACTTCTGAGAAGGCTAATTTGGATGGAAGGGAAGAACGTTTGTTGGCCAGGTCCTCAAAGTGTTTCATGGACTCCTGAAGTGTGTGATTTGCCAAGTCATTGGTACCAAGGTATATTGTTATATGTGCAACATCCCATGATTCCTGCACAATTGTATTTATGTGATTAGTGTCCCTACTTGTAGAGGCTTCTGGTAGACACGTTACCATGATGTCACTTTTAACATTTTATGTTAGGTGGTGTTCCACTCCATGGATAATGGAATCCCTGATTATGAGAATGTTCCTTTTGTTTATATTTATGTCTTTTCATTTTGAGTTTTAGTATTTTTGTTGTTATTGCATTTGGTTTTGGTATTGTTGTTGGTTATAGTTTGAGTATTAGTATTTTTGTTTTCATCATAGTGTGTATTGGTTTTAATTGGTGTGTTAGTCTTTTTTGGTGGTTTGATTGCTTTATCTTGTATTACCTTGTTTGTGGTTGGTAGCAGTGGAGCGAATCTGTTTTTTGTTTTGATGGCTGGGAAATGCTCCTGGTTTTTGGTTTCCTTGCTGGGCCTCCTATGATGCCTCTTTTTCCTTACCACCTGCTAATCTCTGGGTCCTGCCTCAAGTCCTGTCACCTAGCTGATATGCTGGTACTAGTGGTGGGGGGATGACGAGGTGTGCTATAGAATTCATCATATTGGAGGTGGTATATTATAGTTCAAGCATCCTGTAGTTGGGCTGCAAGATCTGCTATGGTGCAGCACACACATCACGGTCCTGATTGCCATTTGTAGATCCTGTTGTACAGTGCACTGCAGTTTGTGCAACTGACAAGGTCCATTTTTTGTCGTTGTTTGTTTTAGTTGAGAGCTAGTGCTGATTCCTGTTTCTTGGCAGGAAGTGTGGACAGAAAAGAAAACAGAACAGTGAGGTTTTGGTTTTTTTGTTTTTTTTTGTTTTGTTTTTTGTACCTTACTACCTCCTATCAGGTGTTGTAGGTGGTGCTACATGCCTATAAAGCAAGAGCACTTGGGGAGGGTGGGATTAGGTGGACGGCGGGTGGGCATATCTGACCGTTCCCTGTGTGCTGTAGGAAACAATCAGGCAGCTATTAAACAAATGTGGTCTAGCTTGTATTCCTGCAAGGTAAGAAGGAATCTAATTTGTAGCTCAGTTGTTTTGCCCTTTGGTTCAGAACAGCTCTGTGGAGTCCCCGCTGCTTGCAGGAAAAAGCCCTGCCTGTGTTTCGTGCATCCCAGCTCCCTGCTGCTGTGAGGAAGGGGGAACTGATCCACAGGTTGCAGGACGATACCCACACTTCTCAAATGCTGGAGTGCCCAGGGAACTGCTGCAGCAGAAGCTGCTGATGAGAGTAGAAGCCAACAACAAGATGGAACATGGATGTGGCTATGCTGCTGCGAGTTCTGCTTTTAGCACTTCAAGTCAGCAGACCTGTAGGCAAGAGCATGGGAGAATTTAAATCTTCCACTTGTGCTTCCCTCAGGTGAAGATCCGTAAAGCTCAGCAAACATTAAGGCTAGGGGCTGGACCGCACTTGACATATGCCTCCTAGGGTTGGCACTTTGTGTCTGAGCTGTTCTGCTGGAGAGAATTGAAAGGTAGGAAAAAAAATGTTTTCTAAAGTTTTTTTTGTCTTCTAGTCAGTACAGGTAGGGAGTGGGTGTTGACATGCAGGATCTATACAGGAAGAGGGTCAGGGGTGGGTGAGATTAGGGGGTGGGGCGCAGAACCTTTGTTCCTCCTTCCTGCTGAAAAAATAATCAGTTTGTTAAGGTCTGCTACTTAGTAGCATAACTAGAGACTGGAGGAGAGGAGGTCTCTCTCCCAGTTGGTGAAGATCAGTGAAGCTCAGCAGACAGTAAGGCTATGGGCTGGACCACATTTGGCTTATGCCTTCTAGGGTTGCCCTTTGTGCCTGAGCTGTTGCTTCTGGTTGTTTCTGGCTGAGAGCTTTCTATTAGCTGACCACTATTGCAGTAGTGGGTACAGAAGACAGTAAGGCTAGGAGCTGGACCGCTTTTGCCATATGCTTCCTAGGGGTATCCTTTGTGTCTGAGCTGCTGCTTCCAGCTGAGAGCTTTCTATTAGTTGACCACTATTTTAGTAGTGGTACAGCAGTACAAATGATGACTGACATACAACAGCCAGGAATTCTGGGTAAGTGTTCCAACTGCTTCTTATGCTGAGATAGCAGCTGCTGGCTGGGTCTAAGCAAAGCAATTGAGAAGAGAAGTCACCTCAGTGGAGAGAGGAGCCTGGGTTGTGCAGTCCAAGGGCAATTTAGCCAGGTAGAACTGCAGTCAAGAAATTCCTGCTTCTGCACCAGTCGGAGTCCACCTTTCCTCCATGATTGGTCTCTCTCTCCCAGTCAGTGAAGATCAGTGGAGCTCAACTGACACTAAGACTAGGGGTTGGACTGCACTTGGCATATGCCTCCTATGATTGCTCTTTGTGTCTGAGCTGGATGTAGACACCATGGGGGGCAGAATAGTGAGTATAAAGTCTGGTAGTAGGATGTTAGTAATGCCAGGTGTCTACCCATCCTTTTCTCCTAAATATGATTTAACCAGATGTTGTGCAGCAGTCAAGCAAAAGGGTAAGGGGTTAGTTGTATCTTTATTGTCAAGAATCATATTAAAATCCCCACCAATGAATTACATGCCTTCCTGAAATGCTGTGATCTGTTGCAGCAGCTTTTTAACAAATGAGGAAGATGACTCAGGGGGGTAAATATAAACTCTCAAATGTTAGAATTTGTCCTATATAAGGCCCTTTAAGCATGCCTAAACAACCTTGGGTATCTGTTTCTGAGGCAGTTAAATGAAAAGGAGTGGTATGCAGGATTAAAATAGCTGTGCCACTCCTTTTACCTTTCTAATAGGAAGAGGCAACTACTGTTGAAAATCCAAGTGATGCTAATTTTGCATGTTCCATCTTTGACAAGTGGGTCTTCTGGATAAGAATAAAATCAGGTTTGGTTTTCTTGAGAGAGGTTAATATCTTTGTTTTATTGGATTATTTAGCCCATTTATATTTTGTAAAATAATTTTCATGTTCCTATCCATGAAGTCATTAAGAGGCAGATTAAGCCCTGAAGAAACTTCCCCTCCATTGCATGAAAAATAAATATGGGGACCCATTCGATAACAGCTGGAGTTAGTAAACAGAGGAATGATAAAACAATAAGCTGGTGACACAGTGAAAACATTTGGTGGCTTTTACAGTGAACTATATATAAACAACAGATAACAGTATCATTAACTATTACTACTAATAGATAAATGAGAACATATGCTCCTATATCAATATAAGAGGTAAGTTGAGGAACTGTAAGTAAATTCCTGCATATAAACAGGATGAATAGAAAAAGAATAACTTCCATCATAGGAGGGCCCTCTGAAAGGCCCTCTATGTGACTGGGAACTTCCAAGGCAGGGAGCAGGTTCCTCCATCCCACTCCTAGGCAATTCCAAAGAATACTTGGAGGTATAATGGGGAAAAGTTATATAAACCATGCCCCCTCAGTTCAATAAGAACCATCAAGATAGAAAAAACTAGAAAAAGACAAACAAGAGTACAGGAGGGAATAAACTGTCACCCCACCCAGCTATAAAATACGAAAATAAATATTTCTCTCAGAAGATAAAACAGGATATTATAGAATCCGTCGGCTCTGAAAATAAAAAATTCCCCCAAACTCTCACATAAACTAATTAATATCCTGTACCCAAACATCTGTCCCCTGATTAAAACAAAAATAGCATCATCTATAAAATAAAATGGGTGAAAAAGAAAAAATAGGGGGGAAGAAAGGGAGGGGGGAAGGGGTAGTCTGTAAATTAGGTGCAATCTTCCCCAAAAACTTTAAAAAACTTTGCAAGGACAATATGTTAATCTCACCATCTGGTCTCCCAAACACAAAGCACCACTATTTGCATAAGTATTGTCTTAAATATATGAAATATATATATATATATATACACACATTGACAAAATGCACAAGTGAAATAGTCTTTCTGAAACTACAAACTATAAAATAATGGAAGGCCTTAGGAACCCAAAATCATGATAAGTTGTGAAAAATATAACTGAGAATGTAAGAAAGGCTGCAATAAGAGAAAAAAAACACAAGAAGGTACAGAGACCATGAAATACCAGATCCCCTAGAGAAATATTGACCAAACTGAGAAATAAAATGTCTAAATCAATTCAGAACAGCCAAACTAAAAAAAGTTCACCAAAAAAATGAACAAAGAAATGACACAGGTTGGTCAGACAAGATAAACAAGGAATAAAAGAAGATGATGAGAAATACAGGGAATCAATGAATAGGGAAGGAATTGTAGTGCTGAAACATTGTAAGGAAAAAAAACAAAAAGGAAACCAAAGCAAAATGGACCTATGAGGGAGCAAACCAATGAAGGGAAGAGCATAATATTGTAAAAAGAGTTACAGCAGTTAACCAACATGACAAAAAAAGAATGGAAAGGAAAGAAAGAGAAATAAAGAAAAGGAAAGTCCCCCAGATGAACTATACAGTACAAAAAACTTGAATAAAATAAAAATGAAAACTAACAAGATATAAGGAGACACACAAAATAAAATATAAGCGCAGAGAAAGAAAACATGGAAAGAGGAGATTAAGAGGCATACAATGAAAAAAATAACAAATAAATATGGCTTTAAACACATAATTTAGCAGTCCCAGCAGAAGATAATTCCTGCACTGACATGGAGGACCTACAAGGATATCAAAGAACAGCTTAAACATTCAGATCAGGTAGTATCTTCTCTGTCTGCAGCATTGCTTTTATTTCAGCAAGATTTTGGTCCTGCTTGCAATTTTTTTTTACTGTGCAGAGACACTTTGTCCCGTTGATATTTCTGCAAAGCTCTCTTCTCCCTGGAAACATCAAACTTCATCTGTTAGTCAGAAGGTAAAGAAATTCTGACTCATCAGTTCTTGGAAAGCTAGTTCAGGATCATCAAATGTACAGACACCATCCAGAAAATGAACATGCAGTCTGGTGGGGTATGGGGTGGTGAATTTAATTTTGTGCTCCCAAAGTTGGTGAAGAAGGGGATCATAAGCCCACTTCCTAGCCATTAACAAGGGCGAGTAATCATTCTCAACATACACTAGCCAGCCCTTGTAAAATAGTTGCCCTTTGCACCAGGACCAAATCAGAACCTCCTGTTTCACAACATACTGTAGTTCAAAAAACAGACATTAGAATGGGGATGCCCCATTTCTTTTTTCTTTTTCAATTGAAATTTTATTAAAGTTCCAATACAGAGAATGAATCAAAACAGTATAAAACATGACCCCATACATCAGGTACAAAATACAGAAAGATTCGCTCTCCCCACCCCCCACAACCAACCCAGCACCCACCCCGAACAACCCAGTGCCTCTTTACACCTTTAGCACAGTACTTATGGATAAAGCCTAACAGTGCTTAAACTTGTAGTGCATAGAGAGTTTGCAGTGGGCCCCAGATCCTATCAAACTTCTTAAGTTTGTTATATAGACTGGCAATAGTCCTTTCAGTTCTGAGGTTTGCAAGTAACTCCTGAAGCCATTCAATATATGTTGGTACCTCCGTATCCTTCCAGTGTCTTAACACCACTTTTTTAACAGACATCGACATCAAGGCTATGTGGTACCTCCTGTTCACCACCAAAATGGAGGAGAAATCCCCAAGAAGACATATTTCGGGGATAACAAGTCTGAGAGCCCTAACAGAGGATCAACATTCTGTTTAATCATAGTCCAGAGTGGGACAATTTCAGAACAGCTCCAGAAAATATGAAGAAGGTCCCCCTTCTTGAGACTGACATATTGTGCAAAGGGGAGAGGACACAAGACCCAGTCTAGCAAGCCTCTGCGGAGAATAATAAATATTGTGCAAAATTTTGAATTGCATTAATCTGAGTCTATCCTGCTTGAGGAATTTATGACAACTTTGCTACAGGAGAGACCAATCCAGATCTCTGCCCTGAAAGAGAGAGTCCCAAAAGGAGACAGGAGCGTAATTGTCAGGGTAAGCCCAGGTAAAAAGAGCACAGTATATTTTAGATACGGCATGATGTGAACCCACCAACTCCATTAGGGTAGCCTGAAAACTGATATGGGAAGCTGGGGTTGGTCAAACCCATTACCTTAACCAGGAGATGATGAAGCTGGAAAATCTTGAAGATTTTTGTGTGAGGTATCATAAACTTGTGCATAATATCAGCTGAAGAATACCATTGACTATTGGGTGACATGAACTCATCTAAACAGCAGTTTCCTATCTGAGGGAGCCAGGTGGCTGGGAAAGGCTTACCATCTAATAAAAAATTGGGATTACTTGTGACAGGTTGAAATAAATCCTTGTGATTCTTATATCTCAGAAATGCACACAATTGAGTATGAACCCTGATTGAAACAGCTATAGGGGAACTACGTAGAGACTCTGGTAGGGAACTAACCTTGGTATATAACAGCGCAGCAGGAGAAAAAACATGTTTTTTAATGAAGGCAGACTCGACTGCTAACCAAGTCGGGGTGTATGTAGCAGCCTTGGATGATTGATCCACGATCAGCCAACTAAGATACTTATTGGCCTGACTGGCCCAATAATATAGCCCAATATGGGGAAGTCAAAATCCTCCTTTAGCCTTCGAAGTTGCTAATTTGTGGAATGCCATCCTGGCCTTCTTATCACCCCATATAAAAATGGAGATCATACCGTGCACTTTTTTAACCCAGGACAGGAGGAGCCATATATTTAGCATGTTAAGGGGGTAGAACATGCGAGGGAATACGTTCATTTTGATTAGATTTATTCTGCCCCATAGAGAGAGGGGAAGTAGGGTCCACCTACGAAGGTCTAGATCTATTTTGTGTACCAGTGCATCAATATTTATGAACATATGAAATTTGCCAGCAGATAAAGGCCTAGTGGTCTATCAAGTCTGCTCGAATGTGCAGCTAGCACCTCTTATTCTGCAGCTGCCCCTCCCTTCCACCCTTCCCCTTCATTAACCCTCCCCCTTGTCCTGTCCCATCTTCGTTTGAAGCAGTCCACTGTTCTACTGCATACCACTTCTGCAGGTAACGCATTCCACCCAGCCACCACCCTCTCTGTACAAAAGTGTCTCCTCATCTCCCTCCTGAACCTTCCTCACTCCAGCCTCATATCATGGCCCCTGGTGGCCCTCCCCTCTCTTACTTTGAACAGCCCCTCTGTACCAGTCTTGTTTATTCCTTTCATATATTTAAAGGTTTCAATCATGTCACCCCTGTCTCTCCTCTGCTCCAGTAAGTACATGTTCAACTCCTTCAACCTCCTCTCGTATGATAAGTCCCCCAGCCAATATTTAGTTGCCTGAGCCGCGCTGTATCCCTAGTTAAAAGGAGCCCCAGATATTTAATATAGTCAGACTTCCAGGTGAGCCCAAACACAATAATGTCCTGTTTGTATACCCTATGATTAAGAGGAAAAACCACAGTCTTTCCTACATTAAGTTTATAGTTTGAGACCTTTCTAAAGTCCTCTATTAGCTTCAGGATAGTGGAAATAGATGTGCATGGGTGGGTTACCTGCAGCAGAAGATCGTCTGCATAGGCCACCACTTTAACCACCTGCTCCCTTAGAGAAATACCCGATAAACCACTGTTTTTTGGTTTTTACTGGAAAATCCAGTAAAATTCCGGAAGTAGGGCTGCCTGAAAAACGGTAAAAATGAAGATTTCACGGAATCTGGCATTTTATATCAGATCAGTAAATCTGCAAAAAAGTGTGTTTTTCTTTTAATTCCTTCATGTACTATTTTCAGTTTGCTTTATTTAATGCGCTGTATATTAAGCCTCCTTTAATTCTGATTATTTATGCACATACTAAAAGAATGATAGCAGAATCCCGGTAAAATCCAGAAATTAGAGTAACAATCACCGGTGAAATTCCGGAATCTTAAGACTTGAAAATGGAATTTAATTGTCTTAATCACCATAAATCAGTGGCCTTGCTGATGATATGCCCTGGGCACCTGATAATCTCCTGATAAGCGGCTCTAAATAAATGTTAAAGAGAAGGGGAAACAAGGGACACCCTTGTCTGGTCCCCACATGCAATTTAAAGGGGCTGGACACAACCCCATTACATGAGACTCTGGCAGAGGGGAACTTGTATAATGAGCTAACCCAATTCTGGAATTTCATGGGAAAACCGAAAACTTCCATCGTAACAAATAAGTAAACCCAATGGACTCTGTCAAATGCCTTCTTGGCATCCAGCGAAATCAGGACCATTGGATGAGGAGCATCCTTGGATGCCAGGAAGACGTAAGACAGGGCCCTCAGATGGTCAACTGATGATCTCCCTTTCATGAACCAACCTGATCTGCCCCGAATAGAAAGGGAAGTACTGCCTCCAAACGGTCGGCTAGTAATCTTGCCAAAATGTTAATATCATGGTTAAGAAGGGAGATCAGCCTATAACTTGAGACCTGATCTGACGGTCTGTCTGGCTTGGGCAACAAAACAATCACCACCTCAAAAAGGGAAGGATCAGACACTTGACCAGAAAGAATAGCCTAGAAAAGTGGCAGTAAAATGGGAATCAGTTGCTTAGAAAAAACTTTGTAAAAATTGGAAGTAAACCCATCAGGGCCCGGAGATTTATCAGATGGGAGGGATTTAATTACCCTTTCAATCTCTCTCCCTCAGAGATAGGAGACTCCAAAATTTTCTGCTGGAATTGTGTAAGAGTTGGCAACTGCAAATCACTCAGATATTCATAAAGTCTATCCTTGGATGGGGAGTTGGCCATAGGGCCATATAAATCCTGGAAATACTTTGTGAACTCCTCCGCTGTCTCCGAGGGTAAGACCTTAAGGGAGTTGTCATTGGGAGAGTGGACTGCAGGAATGAATCTGGTGGATTCTGTTGCTTAATTTGCAATGCTAACATTCTGCCCGTCTTCTCACCCTGATCGGTATATACAGCTTTTGTTTTCAAAATTGCAAATTCGGCTTGCTCCGTTAGTATTGTTAGATAGGCTTCTCTCAATTTCATTAAGTCTTGTTTGAATGTCTCGGAGGAAGATGGAGATAGAACACTCTCCATACTCCTAATTTGAGAGAGAAGGTCAGAAATACGAGAAGCCCTCTCTCTTTTCCTTTTCGATGTTAGACCAATTATAATCCCCCTTAAATATGCTTTACAAGCACGCCATACCATATCAGGCTTCCCTATGGAGTTAGAATTAGAAGCAGTAAACTGCTCTATTTGGGATGTTATATACTGAACCATCTTCGGGTCCTTCAAAATTTGGTTATTCAACTTCCACCTGCCCCCTTTATTCGGCAGTGAAGCTAGGGCTATTAGGCAGGTGACCACAGAGTGATCCGACGGGGGCCCAGAGACAATACTAGAACTTATAACCCCTAATAAAAGGGTTTGAGAAATGAGGATATAATCAGTCCTCGAGGAAGTTGCAAGTGTACTCCCTTATATTGGGATGTAATACATGCCATATATCACAAAGACCTATAGAGTCTGTCCGGTCCCTAAAAGCTCTTTGTGCTGGAGAGAGACCTTGACGGGATTGACCCGATCTGTCGACAGCCTGATCAAAAACAAGATTAAAGTCACCCCCTATGACCATGGGGGTATCCAAAAGTGGAGTTAGGGCTTCTATTATCTGAACAAAAAAGCTAGGGGAGTCTACATTAGGGGCATAGATGGCACCCAGGACAATTTCCAGGGTATGCAGTTTGCCTTTTACAAACAAGAATCTGCCCAAAGGGTCAGATATAACTTGAAGAGGTTTGAACGGAACTGACCTATGCAGAAGGATCATGACCCCTCTACAGTGGATCGTACCCTCCGCTGCAAACATCTGCCCAATTTGTTGCCGTCTCATTTTGTCAGCCTCCTTCTTGAGCAAGTGCGTCTCCTGCAAAAACATAATTTCTGCCTTCAGATGGTTTATATGTTTCAGAATTTTATATTGCTTAGTCCTATGCCTCACCCCTTTAACGTTCCAACTAATAAATTGAATGTTTCTAGCCATCACCCATATTGCTAGTCAGAAATCCTCCAATGCCCAGCATATACTTCTATTTTACATCTCTACTTCTCCAAACATGATATGCGCTGGGTTGTTCTACCTTCCCCCCAACCCTACCGTCACTGAGTCCTTTCCCCCAACTGCCCTCTGGAACCCCCCCATCCAAAGCGCCCATGAACCCTAACCCCCCTCCTCCACACCACCCATCTTTTGCATGGCACATGATGACCGGCAGACTGAAAAGTTCCTCTCCCTCCAACTATCCCACCCTCGTAAACCAGGAAACAGGAACAAAATTACCCCTGTATGACCAGAACACTCCATAGAGAGTAACATATCCTCAACTCTAATTGCTTGACATCACCCCTTAATAATACAGGGGAATTAGCTGTACTAGCCCCTTAGAGGAAGCGATCCTCCCTGCAGAAACCCCATGAGCCATACAACAACATGGCCTGCAGAGCATGAAGTGTATAAAACACTGGTATCATGTGTAGAAAAATAATCTCAGACACCCTCTTGTGGCTCAGCCCACGAACAACAGGCGTAAATGGACGAGAGTAGGCAGGCCACTACTGCCTTCTTTGGTATAGGGGAGAACTGAGAGCTCCAGGGTCGCTGTCCAGACTGCATTTCTTAGACCAGAAACAGTGACCATCACAATTCTGAAGGGGAAATTGAAAAAGAAAAGGGGAGTCCTCCAGAAACAGCACTCAAGCAGGGTTATACGGGAGGGGCGAACCAATGCCAAATTAAGGCATACAGAAACCTTGATGTTTTCATCTGTCCTTAATTGCAGAATCCCCCTTGGTTTTCAGGCTAATCATATTTATTGCCCAATGGTGACAGGGAATGAGAAAGGGAGGGAAGCCTGAAAAGGACCAGGCCATGCTAACAGGACCAGGAAGAGACCGCAGTTACAAGCAGAGTCTCATTTTAAGCTCTGAGAAAGCTGAGCATTGCCCCCCCCCCATTGTCATAAAATCGGGACATCACCCCTGAGGAAACAGGTTACCAGATCTGTCATACTGGGATTTAACTTGGGCACAGTGACCCCGCTCAAATACTCATTGATTAAAACCAGAAAGAAAACACATGAGCCCACTAACACCTGGCTTGTAAACTAAAAATGAAACTGGGCTTAGCCAGATTTAAAACATGGGAGTCAGCAAGATATTAAGCAGTCCTGGAGATGAGAACCAGATCGGGAGCGAAATGTCCATTTTCTATCAGAAAGAATACCCATCTTGAGAGTTGCAGTGTAAGGTTAAGTATCCAGATGCACAGTTTGTCACCAACATAGCCCCAAAGACATGATAGAGAATTATAAATTGCAGCAGCTAGACAACACCACCAATGGAAAACTCAGCATAGCACCCTGCACCAGGTCAGTTCTCATGTAGGCTTGAATAGGTCAGGAAGCGCTTCTTTAAGCCCTGCGGTTGCCAACTCCACCTCCTCGTAGGTCACCCAGGAGCCGTTCAGACAAACTTGAAGCCTTGCAGGAAAACCCATCAGAAACTTGAGTCCCGCGGCGATCAGCTTGAGGACCACTTTATGAAACATGGCTCATTTCTGATGCACAGATAAAGGCAGATCTTGCGCCACCCTCAGCTTTTTACCTTCCCATTACAAATCTTACACTTCCTTAACCTTGTATAAGAAATGCTGTCGCTCCTGGAAGTTTAAAAAATAAAATATGAATGACCTGGGGGGGGCTCCAACCGGGGGAGGAGGGCGTAGTGCACGATGAGCTCTTTCTATAATATAACTTGCACCAAAGGTGGAAGGGCCTGCCACCTTCTCCACAAACTTTTTAATAAACTTATTGGGGTCTGAGCCCTCTTCGCCTTCGGGCACCCCTCCAGATCTTCCACCTTGTTCTCCATCTTCACTAGCCTTTGCCTCAAGGCCACTAACTCCAGATCGGCTTTGTCTTGTTTCCTTTCAACAGAGCGTATATGAGCTTCGTTATCAGCAGTCTTCTTGGAGAGCTCCTCCAGGGTACTAGAGATGCTTTTTATTTCTCCTGCCATATTCTGCATTTCACTCCTCTAGAAACCTCGAGAGGGTAAGGAGATCCGCATCAGGGCACTCAGTAGTAGCAGGCAGCGAGGATTGCAAGGAGGAGGCCCTAGCTTTCTTAGAGGCCTTCTTGGGTGTTGCAGGAGGCATATGTTTAGAAGTGATTTTCCGCATCTCCTCGTCCATCGACTTCTTATAAAGAGGGCACGAACGTTCAGGAAGGTGACAGTCAGGCGATCTTCAGTAAAAAACACCATAGAACAGGGTTTTAAAGGATATTTAACGGGTAGTAGGTCGGAGCAGGCAGAGAGGCGTCCTACACAGCACACTGCATCACGTGACTCCGGGGGTGCCCCATTTCTGAAGAAGGTTTTGCAGTAAGGGATCAATGGGCCCATTCAGATTGTAATGGAGAGAGGTCATTAATATCCAGAAGAGAGGAGAAAAAGTCTTGAAGAAAAGAAAACATGTCCTGACCTTCTTCCCCCTCCATAACACTGTATATTCATAAATTATTTTCCAGTTCTCCAGCTCCTCACATCTTTCTTGAAGGTCCTGATGATCCAGCAATGATTTACTGAGCAGTCGCTCTCAATGATCCATGCGTGAATTGGTCCCAGTGTCAGATTTCTCAAGTTCACCAACCCGACCTTCCAGACCCATGAGGGAGTTTTTAAAATCTGTCTGGAGATTGCAAAACTCCACTTGGAACTTCCTCAGCTCATCCATAAGTGCTGCAGTAGAAGACTGCTCTTGTATTGCCAGGGAGGTCGTCGCTATAGCCAGTTGTGCCATTGCCAAGCAGGAGCTGATCGAGACCCTTGGGGTAAATTCTACTGAGCTATCCACAGTCTTAGGTGTTTTTTTCTTTGCTCCCATGCAGTAAATGTTCCAACCAAAGTAGTTAAGTAATCTTTGGAGGGAAAGAAATGAATTAAAGCCAAATTTGTAGCTGGGTGGTTGCTGAGGTATAGGTTCACCCCTCCATACTGTGGAGCTGCGTCACCGGAAATTCTGGAAAATGAAATCCTATCTATATTCTGCAAAGGCCCCTTTCTGTTCTCTGAAGTTGTTTAATAGTAAAACAATGCCTTTGAACTCTGTGATGCAGGCAAATCACTTACAGATGGTCTGTTTTTACTGGTTGGACTGTCTAGATGTGCAAACAGTGAAGAAGGGTGGAACTGAAAATGAGCATGGATCATTCAGTATTTGCTAAAGCTGTAACTGCTTACTAGATGATATGCCCCTTGCCATCACCCATAGCAAGAATCAGAATAAATACAGTATGTAATTATGCATGTTTTGTTTTTTGTTTCGATTTAACTATAATGGCCCCTTTTCACTGGATTCATGGACTGGATCTGGATACTAAAAGTGAAGGGAGTTTGGGGACTGGAAATGAGCATGTTCTGCAGTATTTTGCTAATAAGCCATAGTAATAGCAGTAATAGTAGCTAGCTGCTCAGTTTTTGTTCTCAGTTTCTCATTGCAATCTTACTGTAAAGCACATCAGAATGCAAGGCGAGTGTGTGAGTGTGTGTGTGTGTGTGTGTGTGTGTGTGTGTGTGAGTGAGGAGGACGCACAGCACTCTTAACCCTTAGGCTGCAAACAGAACTAGAATGTAAAGGAATTCTGGATTGATACAGTATGTCAGTCCATGGCAAAGCAAGGGTTAAGCGCAGTGGGGTGGGGTGGGGCGAGAAAGACCTTAGTCTAAAATGAGTCAAGATGATTCACTGTAGCCTGAATACAGAGTAGTATGTAAGAGAGTTTGCCTTGAGTTTACTTAGGACATCATTTGCATGCCTCTGCTACTGTAGTGCACAACTGTTTCTTTGATGGTGCTGGTGTTGAGAAATAGTAGTGGAGGAGGCAGATGGGACAGCAGCAGAGATGATGACTCCACTGACTCCATGATCCTCCAGATTCTCTCAAGCCTTTGACTTTGTGAAGTGTGCAGCAGCAAGCTGTGCAATCTGCTGAAATCAAAGTCACTGTCAGTGGTCTGAAGAAAGCCAAAGAGAGTGTGGGTTGCCATAGGGGAAAAAACACACAGGTTAACAGAAAGGGACATTCTTTCATATAATCAACCAGTGAGTGCTGGCAATGATGTGAACTGGAAGTAAGGACACAGCAAAAAAACTGTGCAGGAAGAGAGGAGGAGAACAGACAAAAGAACAGCATTGTGGTGAATGGAGGGGACCACATATGCTTATGCTTCTGTTCCACTGTGGAAGGACACAGTCTAGGTATCCTGTCACATGATTCCAAAGCCCATTCTTCTGTGGCATGACTCAGTCCATGTAGCTGTAAAAAAGAAAGCTATGATTCATGAAGGAGGTGACTGAAAAGGCAAAGGCTAAATAAGTTTCATTCAGAAGGCATAAGTCAATGCAGAGAGAGAAAGAAGGATATGAAAGTGTGTCAGGGAAACAGAAAGAAGCAGATAAAGCAGTATGGAGTGCAAATGTGCAACTGAAAATAGAATACCCCAGGAGGTAAGGAAAGGGGACAAGGCATTTTTTTCTTCAAGTAAGTAAAAAGATGAAGATGAGATGTGGGATTGTAAGGTTAAAAAGGGAAGTGGGGAAGTGCACAAAGGGGGACCAGGAAAAAGCATATTTCCTGAACAAGTATGTTTGTTCAATGTTCAAAGAGGATTGAAAAGGAGAGGAGTCACAAAAAAGTAACATAAGCTTTGAAGGAAGGTAAACATTAGTCCTTTTTTGGAGGAGAGTCCTGAAGGGACTCACTAATCTGAAGATGAAAAAAGCAATTGGGCCAGATGGGGTACATCCAGGGGTATTGATGGTGCCCAGGAAAAGTATTGGTTGCACCTGTGATACAGGGTAGTCCTATTTAAAACTCACTGGAAACAAAGTGGTTCTGGAGGACTGGAGGAGGGCAGATGTAGTTCCACTTCACAGAAGTGGTTGCAAGGAGGAGGCTACCAATTATAGGCCAGTCAGCCAGACATTATTGATGAGAAAGTAAATGGAATTCTTGCTAAAGGAAAGAACTGTGGAATATCCTGAAAGTAGTGGGTTAAGAGACATGAAGCAGCATGGGTTCACAGGGGGAATGTCATGTCAAATAAACCTGATAGATTTATTTGACTGGGTGACAGAGGAATTAGATCAGATTTGAGCAATGAACATGGCCTACCTAGATTTCAGTAAGGATTTTGACACTGTTCCACATTAGAGACTAGTAAGCAAACTGTGTAGCTTAGGACTGGCTCTAAAAGGTGGTAAATTGGATAAGAAATTGGTTAGGGGGATAAGCGACAGAGGATTGTGGTAAATGGAGTTCAGTCTGAGGAAGAGAGGGTGACTAGAGAGATTTCTCAGGGATCAGTGCTGGGACCAGTCCTCTTTATTGTCATTATAAGTGACATCACAGAGGATCTGGAAGGGAAGGTTTGCCTGTTTGTGGATGACACCAAAATCTGCAATAGGGTTGACTCTCCAGGGGGTATAAAGGGTGAACGGACACCTGAGAGAACCAGAAGAGTGGTCAATGATATGGCAACTGGGATTCAATGCAAAAAAGTGCAAAATAGTGCACTTAGGGCATAGAAACCCTGTGGCAGACTACAAAATTGGGGGAGTGGTACTGATGACTACCAAGCAGGAAAAAGACCTGTGAGTAATTATATCAGATGACTTAAAGGTAGAGATGCAGTGTGACAATGCAGGTGGGAAAGCTAGAGGAATGCTTGGGTGCATCGGGAGGGGTATCATCACCAGCCAAAAGAGGGAGGTAGTGTTGTCTCTGTATAAGTTTTTATTTATTTAAAAATTGGTAACCAGGAAAAATGCACTGAGCCGAGACTCATTTCCAGGTGCAATCCAGGGGAGAGGGGAAGGGAAATACAAAAGAATAACACTGCAAGAACATCTGAGTATAGTTACATAGGCAACAATACAGGTGCAAGAGCAATGTAGTGAACAAGTAGGTAAACAGCAGCATGGTTCATCGTACTGATATGATTACAAAGCATGCAAGAATAACATTTATTTGTTTATTTGAAAATTAGTAACTGGGAAAGGCACACTGAGCCATGACTCATTTCCAGGTGCAACCCAGGGGAGCAGGGAAGGGGAGTACGAAAGAAGGTAAATTATAAAAACATCAACAACAAGTTACATAGCCATCTTAACAGTTGCAGATGAACAAGCAGATAAACAACATTGCTCTTCACAGCAGGGTGTAGCTAAATTATATAAAGTGCACAGTGTCTGTTGGGAAAAGTTGCAGTGCATTGGGTATAAGCACAGACCACAGGTTAAGCCACATTAAACCTGGCAAGAAGTGGCAAGGTGTTTCAAGGTAGGAGGACAGGAGGGAGGGAGGAGAAGGAGAGTCATGAGTGGGGTTGACTGGGGCAGGGAGAGCAGAAAGGTGCCTTAGCTGGTACCTAAACGCAGTGAGTGAGGGGGAGAGGTAAAAGGAACAGGAAACGGATCCCTAAGGGAGGGGAATAACAGAAGGCAAATTGCTCAGCCGAGGAGAGGGAGTAGGGAATAGAGAAGTTGCAGGGATCCCTGGAGATGGCAGGGTAGGAGGAAGAGGGGTGGGGAAAGGACTGAAGACAGTTATGAGGGAAAAGACCCAAACCAGTATGTAGCAATGAAGGAGGCACAGTGAGATTGGCGACATGAGGAGCATGGAAGAATAGAAAGGGAGGAGATCAGGGAGTAGTAGTGAGTACGGGGGATTGATGGCAAAGCAACAGAAAACATTACTTAGAGTATCCAGTCTGGCAAGGAAAGAGGCGGGGGCTGTGCAATAGACCACATCTGTATAGTTTAATATTGGGAGGACCATTTTGGTAACAGCTCCCAATGGACCTGGGGGGAAAGGCAGTCCTTGTTGCAGTATAGTGCACTACATTTGGGGCAAAGCTTAGCATGGATGGCATCAATGAGTGCAGAGAAGTCCAGGTTGCTATCAAGTAACACACCAATATACTTCAAGGCAGGGATTACCTCCAGAGGGGTGCCATTCAGCATGGAGAAGACAGGTAAGGGCAAGAGCCTAGCCAGTTTCTGGCTTGTATTGAAGGTCATAGACACCATTTTCTTTGCATTAACCTTGAGTTGGTTGGAGTGGAACCAGCTCAGTATGTTGCTGAAATTCTGCTTAAGCAGATCTTCAACAGCTGAGGTTTATATGACCTTATCGTCTGCATACATGTGGATATAAGAGGAGATGCAGGCAGAGGACAGGTCATTGAGGAAGGCTGGGGACATGATAAGACCCAGAACTGAGCCATGTTAAGATGGAGAGGGGAAAGGGAGCCTCCCACCTGAATGAACTGTTGGTGGCCTGTGAGGTATGAGTGGAACCAGTCAATAGCAGGAGCTGTGAGGCCAGCAGAACTCAGCATGTCTAGGAGAAGTGGGTGGGACACTGAGTTGAAGGCTTTGGCCATATTAATGAATATTGCAGCAGTGATTTGTCCCTAATCCACCCCAACTAGAACAGAGCCAGTTACACTCAGCAAGGAGGAGACACTGGAGTGGTGCTTCCTAAAACCAGACTGGAGGGTGGAGAGGAAGTTTGAGGAATAAAAGAAGTCAACAAGCCTAGAGTAGATGCTACTCTCTTGCTGCTTTGCTAGAGAGGGGAGATGGGATATCAGCTGGTAATTGCCAGTGGAAGAGGGGAGATCCCCTTTGTGAAGGAGCAGCACCCTCACAATTTTCCAGGCCTGGGGGACAGTGTTGAGGGAGAAGGAGATGTTCAGCAGATAACAGAGTGGAGAGGCAATAGCCAGAGCAGAGATATGGAGAAGTTTGGGGTCCAGTCCATTAGGGCTGGACATGGAGGGTTGAGTGAGGATGGGGTGAGGATGTCTTCCTGAGGTGAAACAGGTGAAAACTGGAAACCATCAGGTGAGCTTGAGAGGGGATAGACAGAAGAAGACAGAAGGGGAAGGGGCTCTGGAGATGGAGGAGAGGAAAGTGCACAGGTAGTAAATAAGTTGTTAAAAAGAGCAGCAGTGGGGGATGGAGGTCAGAGACTGGTGAGCTGTCCACCAGGAGAACAGGGGAAGTGGACTGGGTTGGAGAAGTTGAAGAAGGATTGGATAACCTTCCAGAAATTATTTGAGGAAATGAGGTTTGATTTGAAATAAAGAGCCTTAGCAGTGCGAACAGCCTTTGAGCAGGAGTTCCTGAGGAACTGGTAAGATAACAGGCTGGGCAGGGACTGGGAAAATTTGAAGTGTGCCCAAGCAGGTAAGACCTCACCTAGAGTACTGTGCTCAGTTCTAGAGACCACATCTCTGAAAAGGTACATACAGAGTGGAGTCAGTTTAGAGCAGGGTAACTAAAATGGTGCAGGATCTACATCAAAAGTCCTACATGGAGAGACTAAAGGACCTCCGTATGTACACCCTGGAACAGAGGAGGGAAGGGGGAATATGATATGATTTATTTAGTTTTCATTGACCGAGTAAGTGCTCTAGACAAATCCTGCCTATTTTCAGGAACAACAGAGGGGAGGGGATACAGATGAATGCCAACTGACCTTGAATTAGATTAAGCTGTTGGTGGTATTTTTAGTGAATGAGGGAAATTTGTCCAGGACACTGGGGAAATTCCCCTACGTGCTGGTGCTCTGTGGCCAGTAGAATGCTGTGCTGGGTCTGTAGGATGGCAGATGAGGTGCAGTTGTGTATGGAGCAGGACGTTTGTATGGAGGCTCCTGCTATCAGAGATGCAGCTTTACCGCTACCAGAAAGGATCCCTGTCTCTATGAGTGGGGTGCCTGATTGCACTTTTTCCGGTTGTAACAAAGAAGATACTGGCAGGACGCCAGTCCCGGAGATCGTACATACAGGTGATTCTTCAGTTTACCCTCTTGTTCCCATGCTTGTAATTTGCAACCTGAGTACCTCTTCTGAGTTGGGTCTGGTTGTCAGCACGGACCCGCTTTTGGTACCGGAACTTCTGGGTATGGAGTCTGGGCGCACCGAAGGACCGGTCGGATTTTCAGCAACTGAAGCAGCTTCTTCTACTTCCCAAGTCGTTCGGTGACAGTTTGGACTAAATAATTCTGCTACTGATGTTTTTGAGGACTGGTCGGCTGAGGCCTCACTTTCATGATCAGGATGGCTTCATACAACTTTGGGGACATGGGTACCTGACCCTGAATGGGTAGACAGCGGGCCTACATCATCTGCTACTATGCATGCCAACAAACTGAGCTCAGGTACAGATTCTGGACACACTTCTGTTTCTATGCAAGTTATAAATGGTGCGCACCTTATTCAAGGGGATTCTGAGGCCATTTCTGGCCCAAGTACATCCTCGGGGGGTTGTAGTCAGAAGTCTGGGCAAAAGTCTACGAAGTCAGGAACTTCAGACAGCAACAAATGCATTCCTATGGCTGATTTATTTAAAAATAAATTAGAACAAGCTCCTAGGAGAAATGCTATGAGATTGCGTTATAAGGGTGGGCTTTCTACTCATCCTGATAGGTATTATATTGCCAATCATTTACTTAGAGGCTCCATGCATTTTCTTCCCTCTGACTTATATGCCTTAATCCATGTATCTGGGCAAGACTCTTTTGATGTCAGTTTCCGACTTAACAGTAGCTTAGAAAAATTCTGGGAAAAATATTGTGCCCTTAACAGTACTCCTTTATGGACCCCCTTTTTTGCCATTCCCCTTACTAGACCTCCAATTCGGTATGTCACTGTCATGTTCCAAAATGAAGGGGTGAATGTCAGTGATATTTATCACTGGTTACAGAACCGATGTGACATTCTCAGTCCTCCTGAAGCTCTTTTGGATTTAGAAGGTATCTGGACTGGGGGATGGAAATTTAAAGTAAAATTATTTCAAGTCAACTCTGATATTATTCATCTACCCACTAGTTTTTTTTTGGGTAAAGACAGAGGTGTTTGTTTTTATAGCGGGCAACCCAAGGCCTGCTATAAATGTGGCTCACGAACACATATTAGTAGTTCTTGTGATATGTTAAAATGCTCTTTGTGTGGGGGATATGGACATTCTATGGATTTATGTGAAAATATTTTTCAGTGTAACTTATGTGATGAAAAAGGGCATGCTTTTCATTAGTGCCCATGGGCCAAACGAAATAGGACTGAAGGTTGGGATCACGACAATTTAGTTTTTCAGGCTCAAGAAAAACATCAGGGTTTTCCACCTTCAGATCCTTCTAATCCCCATTCTATGTCTACCCCTTCTAGAGGCCCTCCTTTGGTACTCACTTCTGACTCTCTACCCACTTGAGCTAGGCATTCTCTGTCACCCGAGCAAGGCCCTGCTCCCACCTCAAACCTCAGCGTTGATTCTGTTGTCAATGAACCTGTTTTACCCAGTGAGACTACCATGCCCCTCCCCTTACTTGAAACTGTTAAGGGTTGTAGATTTACTAGGTCCTCTCTTAAAATTCCCACTCCTTGTCCTATTTCTACGACAAACATTCTTTCCCCCCTTCAGGAGGATCTGGGGGAATCTGATTTGGAGTCAGACACCTCACACAGATCTGAGCTGACTATTGAAGATGAAGAAAGCAGATCCACTGAACTTTCTAAAGACAAAAAGGGAAAAAAGGGAAAAAAAGAAAAGCCAGCAGCAGTTTAAAGGGAAGGCCTTGACAAAATTCTATGTAATAGATGGGTACTTTGAAGCTGATGTCTTTCAATGTCTGCAGCTTAAAGACCTATAAGAAATAGATATCCCTGTTTTCTTTTTTTGATTCCCTTAATGTTGATGTTATCTTTGTTCAAGAAACACATCTTTCCTCACTTACTGAGGTAGAGCAAATAAAAAAATGATGGTATTGGGGGCCTTCCTTTTGGACTTTTGGTTTAGTAGCTGCAGACTGGATTGGCATTCTCTTTAAATCTACTCAATTTCAGATTACTAGGCTTATTGATGTTAAGCCAGGGAGGGCCTTGGTGCTTGACTGCTCCCTTGGGGACTTTTTCTTTCATTGTATTAATCTTTACACCCCCTCCAGCTTAAAACAGCCAGAATTGAGCTATTTGAAGAAATTAAGCCTTTCTTATATATCAAAAAATGTATTATTTGGGGAGGAGACTTTAATTGCACCTTGGACACCAAGCTTACAGGGGTCACCCAGAAGAAGATATATTGTAATTCTAATGCCTTAATACATATTATTTCTGGAGCCAGTATGCGGGATGCTTTTTGCAGTTTACATACCACAGGTACTGGAGCTACTTACCATAGACACATATACGCTACCCGTATTGATAAGTTTTTTATTTCTAAATATTTTATTCCTATTTGGTGTGCATCTCAGCCCTCAGAATTTTCAGACCATAATATTTTATTTTGCACTTTAACTGCTATTCCTCCTAAAAAATTTTCCCCACATAATCGTTGGCGGTTTAATATGTCCCTTTTGGACTCCCCTCCCCTTTTTTCTTGTATTGAGGTTTTTTTTTGCAAGTTGGGACTCTGTTATGTACTCCTATGATTCTTTACTGAATTGGTGGCTGGATACCAACATGGAGTTTAAAAAGGTTATGCTCTCCTTTAGTAGGCATTGGGCTAACTCTAATTATTTAAATTATCTCCTTTTAAGAAATCAGTTATATAAATGAATGTCTTTTCCCCTGCATTATAAGAAAGGATTTACTTCTCAAATTTTTGAACTCAAGAAACAGATGAAGAACTATCAATATGATAGGGCCAAATCCTTGGAGATGGAATTTAGATTTTATACACAGAAGACACCTGCATCAAACCCATATGCGGCATGCAAACAGAGGTTAGATAACACTCTAATGACTCATCTTTCCACTACTAATGGCACCGTAGTAAACACGGATTTAGGAATGCTAGCAGTAGTGCAGCAGTTTGTTAGCACCACGTTTCATCCCATTCCTGGTAGTTCTTCTCCCATATTGTCTGGTTTTACTGCACCATTGCTCCAGGTTCCTATGGCCATGGTACAATCACTAGTACAACTTATATCACCCAAGGAGGTTGAGGCGCTATATCCCAATTAAGTATGGGTACCTCTCCCGGATTGGATGGCATCTCCAATGACTTTTATAAAAGGTTTTTGCCCCATATGATCTATTTTTTGCATTTGGTTTTCAACTCTATGTTGACTTCCTCTTCTTCTTATTTTGGGTTTAATACCTCTCTATTATATTTTTTATTTAAATCGGGGGATAAAACCCTGTTAGCTAATTGGAGGCTGTTGACTCTATTAAATAGCGACTGCAAGATTTTAGCTAAAATTCTTAATAATAGATTATTGATGGTTGCTGATCTCCTTATACACTCTGCTCAGACTTGTGCTATCCCCAATAGATGTATACAACACAATTTATATCTTTTACGGGATGTATTTGAAGCTAGTCATAGACATCATCTCTCTGGGTTCATAGTAGCCTTAGACCAGGCTAAAGCCTTTGATAAAGTATGACATGATTATCTTTTCCCCTTTTGCTTAATTATGGTGTTCCTAAACCCTTTGTGTTTTGGATTTCTTCCCTTTATGCTAGGGCAACTATTATACCTATGGTTAATGAACTATTTGGCACTGCTATTCCTCTCACTATTGGGGTGAGGCAAGGTTGTGCCTTAAGCCCTCTCTTATACTCTTTTGTTTTGGACCCTGTGATGCGACAAATTATTTGGGATACTAATATTTTAGGTGTGGCTCCTTCTCCTTTTTTGCCTCATGAGAAAAGCACTGCTTATGCAGATAAAGTTACTTTATTAGTTCAGGATGTACCTTCCTTAACAAAGGCTTTGCAGATTTTTTCCCATTTTGGAGCTTTGTCTGGAGCCAGGCTTAATATGGATAAGAGTTTTATTTTTTCTTTGAACTCTATCTGTCCAGTTTCTTTAGACACTTTAGGGATACCAGTGGTCTCTTCCCCTCACAAGATTTTAGGTGTTTGGTTTGGTCCAGGTGATTTGGAGACTTACAATTGGGAAAAAACAGCTACATATAGGAGAAAATAAGATTCACAGATGGAAGGGGTGAAAATTTGGGAAAAAGAAATGAATTATGATTATTAAACAATTTTTACTCCCTGTATTTTTATTTGTATGCTATGTTCCCCCCTCCATTGCATCTGGAAACTAGAATTCTCAGTCTCTTTTTTCAGATGCTTTGGGGCAATAGATTAAATCCTGTAAAATGAGACATTACCTATTTGCCCATTAATAAGGGAGGATTAGCTGTGATCAACCCTATTGTTTTTTATCATTCCCTGTTTATTTTTTGGTTCCTTTACTTATTTATGGACTCCTGCTACCCTTTCCTGGCAGTTATGGTCACAATTTCTTTGGTCACGATATTTTGATAAATGGACGTTATTATCCCCTAAAATTCTATCCTCAGATTTTTTACCAACTTATAGGTTATCCACTCTCAAAAAAATGCAACAATGGAAGGTTTATTTTCCTACTTTACTGACTTTCAATAGAAAATCATTTTATTACTTTATTGTGTATGATGTACAAAAAAATGTTTTATTATTTCCTGAATGTGTACCCACTAAAATGATGTTTTCTCTACATAAATTGACAGATTTTAGGATTCCCCTCCATATTTGGGATATTGTATGGATTTCCATTCAGGGGAGACTGGGAGTTTGGGGAAATTTAAAATATAAACCCCTGACTGAAAGATTCTGTTTGAAACCTACCTGTATTAACAGTGAAGAAACTATGGTGCATTTTTTTATTAACTGCCCTCATAGTCAATCTTTTTGGCAGGATGCTGCCACACATTGGCGTTTACCTTTTCTAAACCACATTTCTTATCACACCATTGTTTTAGGGGAATATACAGGGATATGGGGATCTTATCACGAAAGTACTCTGAATGTTTTTTTCTTTTGTTCAATATTTCTTATGGCAGGATCAGTGTCATTTTGTGTTACAACAACAGTTAGTTTTACACAGTACCATTTTTTTTACAGATTGAAGATGGTTTATTATCTGTTAAAAACAAGGATATTCATAAATTCTCTAAAGCTAAAGTAGATACTTTATGGAAACATTTTTTCTTTTGAAATCCGTTTTATTGACTGTTTTCTTTACGTCTGGATTTATTTTCTTTTGTATAACTGAATAATCCTGATGCTTTATTGTTTCCTTTGTGTTGTTATGATTTCTTTTCAACAAACTTCCCCTACTCTTTTCGATAAGTGCCATGGGATCTTTAACATCCACCTGAACTACCACCAATCCAGGGAGATGGGACCTCGGTTTAACGTCTCATCCAAAAGACGGCACCTCAGAAGTGCAGCACCCCTCTCATGCTGCACTACAGTGTCAGTACTGGGATATTAACCAAGTACCAGATGTGGGAACTGAACCCACAGCCCTCTGATCTCCCGACCTCAGAGGCAAGTGTGCTACCTACTGAGTCACTGACACTGCTAATAATGATAGAGACCTTTAAATACCTCAGGGGGTAAATAAGGTACAGGTGACAGGTATTTTTCCAAAAAAAGGGTGCTCAGGAACAAAGCAGCAGGGGGAGATTCAGGAGAAATGTTATGAAGTACTTTTTCACAGAAAGAGTGGTGGATTCCTGGAACAGTCTGGGGAAAAAATCCACACACATTAAGATGAGGGCCTTGGACTTCAGAAGAGAGGGTTTCAAAGAAATGAGAATCTGCCTCAGAGAATGCCTCAAAAAAGGGGAAGGCCAAGGGGAAGTGGAGACTCAATGGAGAAAAGTTATGGAGGGTATAGCACAGACAATGGCATGCTGTTTGATGGATGTGAGCAAGTGAAAGGGGAGGAAGAGGCCACTAGGGGTTCTCTAAGGAGGTAACAAAGGCAGTGAAGGAGAAGAAAACAGCATTTTGAAAGTACAAAGACACTCAGAAGGATGAAGATAGGGATGTACTGTATATCTATCAGAACAAAGGGAGGTAGGAAGGAGGGTGAGAGTAGATAAAGCACAATGTAGAGGATAGCTAAGGGGGACAAAAAAGGGGACAAAATCATTTTCAGGTATGTTGGGGAAAAGAGGAAGACAAAGGGAAGGACAGTAAGAATCAGGAGGGTGAGGGGACTGCACAGAGGAAGATCAAGGGAAAGAGTAAATATTGAAGGATTAGTTCTGCTCGGTCTTCATGGTAGAGGGGTCATATGGGGTGGGGGGTGGACCAACATACTGCAGTAAGCAACAGGGAGAGGGTGGAGTTAATACAAGTCCATTCCTGGATGAGAGGGTGTAGAAGGGATTGGAAGCCTTCAAAGAGAATAAGGAGATGGAGCTGGATGGGATTCATCCAAGGGTCCTAAAGGAACTAAGCGCAGCACTGGCTGCCCCTCTGACAGCGGTTGTTAGCATCTCACTGGACAACGGAGAAGTTCCAGAGGACTGGAGGAGGGTTGATGTGGTCCCTCTGCACAAAAGCAGCAGAAAGGAGGATGCTAGCAACTACCATCCAGTCAGTATCACATCAGTGGTGGTGAAGGTAATGGAGACACTACAGAAGGAGAGGATCATGGCACACATGAAGGCAAAAGGGCTGCAGGACTACCAGCAACATGTTTTGACAGGAGGGAGGTCATGTCAAACTAATCTCATAGATGTCTTTGACTAGGTTACTAGGGAAGTGGATCAAGGGAGAACAGTGGACATGGCCTATCTGGACATCAGTATGTCTTTTGACTCTGTGCCACACAGGAGGCTAGTTAAGAAATTAAGCAGCCTGGGGTGGGGAAGAAAATGACATGCTGTGTATTGAACTGCTTAAGGAATAGGAGGAAAATGGGTGGTCGTAAACAGTAGTCACTCAGATGATAGGGGAGTGACTAGTAGGGTGATGCAGGGTTTGATGCTGGGATGGTCCTATTTAATGTCTTCTTAAGTGACATTGTGGAGGAGCTTGAGGGTAAGGTGTTTCTCTTTGCATATGATACAAAAATCTGTGCCAGGACTGGTACTGAGAAAGGAGTGGAGAAAATGCAAAGGGATCTGAGGAAACTAGAGGAATTGTATAGGTGGTGGCAGCTGAGTTCCAATGCCAAAAAGTGCAAGGTTATGCACTTAGGGCTGTGAAACCAAGGGTCTGTGCATAAGATGGGGGGAGTGGAGTCAGTTACCAAACATGCAATAAAGAGACATAGGGCTCATCATATCTGATGACTTCAGTGTAGTTGGGCAGTGAGACAAAGCAGTGGGAAAGGCTAGCAGGATGCTGAGGTGCATTGGAAGAGGGATTTCTAGCAGAAAGAGGGAGGTGGTGCTGCCATTGTATCACTCACTGGTGAGGCCCCACCTAGAGTACCATTTCCAGTTCTAGATGCTTTATCTCCACAAGAGGAGAGTGAGAGGGTACATGATTGAAACCTGCAAGTATCCCACAGGAGTGAACAAGATGCAAGTGGAGGGCATATTTCAGAGAATGGAAGGCACTAGAACAAGGCAGCATGTAATGAAGCTAAATGGGGAAGCTTAAGAGAGGTGCAGAACTATTTCTTCACAGAAAGGGTGGTAGATGACTCGAACAGCCTGCCAGAAGATGCAGTAGGGAAAAGACTATGGGGAACAGCAAGCAAGAGTGGGAAAGGAACAGGGATATATAAGGCCGAGAAACAGGGGAAGGAGTGACACCAATATCCAACTAAGGTCAGTGGCAATGGAATAGGAGGGACAAGGGGCAGACTAGATGGGCTGAAAGGTACTTCTCTGCCAACAAAATCTCTGTTTCTATTTATGTTTCTGTGTTTCTTCTAGGGGAGGTGGTGGGGCAGAAACAGTGCTGGAGTTCACAAATGAATGGGACAAGCCAAGAGAATCATAGAGAAAAGGAGGGGGAGAGAAAGATCTGTAGATCAAGTAGGGTCTGCACTGATAATGTAGGTATGGAAAAATGGGCAGAGTGGGGGTGGGGTGGGTAAGCGGCCCTTATCTGCCATCAAATTGGTAGGGAAATTAGCAGACTGGTTGGGCCAAGTGGTCCTTATCTGCTGTCAAAGTCTATGTTTCTATGTAAATTCTTTAATTCCCTGTTTCTATGATTTAAAAGGGGATGGTTATGTCAGACCAACTTGCTGCATTTCTTCAAGCTAATAAGCAAAGCACTGGATTGTGGTACACCAGTAGATGTGGTCTATCTGGACTGCTCTAAAGCATTCAACAATGTACTGTACCACATCAGATACTGTCAACTAGACTATTTGAAAAGTACATTAACAAAAACATAATAGCCTGTATATCATTATGGTTACATGAATGTAGGCAAGGAGTTTGTATTAGGGGGAGTTTACTCAGAATGAGGCAGTGTCAGCAGTGCGATGCCTCAAGGGTCACGGCAAGGAACTACACTTTTTAATATTTCTCTAATTTCTTATTTTTCAGTAAGCCACCTCAGCTAGGAGCAGTGTGTCAGTGCTGGGAACCAGTTCAGGTGTTGGTTGGTGTGCAGTTTTTTCTGTTGACAGCAGGACTCAAGGACATTGCCCTGTGCTGCCCTCCCTTCTGATTGGAAGGTTTGTCTGTTTCAGGGGGGTGAGGCTCTCATTCAGCAACAACAGTGCAACTTTTGAACTGCAACAGCTTTCTGTAAGCCACCTCAACTGTGAGCAGTGAATTAGTGCCGGGAACTAATCTGGACTTCACTCAACTTTGACTATTTACCATCTGTAGGACTTGTTAGTTGGTGTGCTGTTTTTCTTGCTGACAGCAGGACTCAAGGACATTGCCCATTGCTGCACTCCCTTCCGATTGGGAGGCTTGTCTGTTTTGGGGGAGGGGCTCTTCTCTCTTTTATCTGTGCCTACGTTAGCACTCCCCGGCTGTGGTCCAATCGCTTAAGGGCCATAGCATAAGGGCATCATGGAGTCTGCCTGGAGTAAGCCATGAAGTAACCATTTGACCATCCATGCTGCTCCCCTGGGCTTCAGCTGATTCTCTCTCTCTCTCTCTGACCGTCTGAGCCTTATAATTCTGTAAGTGTTGTGCTCTGACAGATATTACTCTTCCTTTTCTATTCAGCTGTTGTGAGCCAGACATCTATGTTTTTTGTCATAGGGTATTGCATTAGGCAATTATTTTATGTTACTCTTTCTTTACTACATTTAATCTGTTAATTGTAGCTTTTAATTGCTCCCTTTCATCTTGCTTTCTATGGACTCTATATTTTGGATCCCTTATTTCACTGAGTACTGAACTGTGAGCATTTTTTTACTTATTTCTATTTATAGGTCTTACTATTGTTTGCAACTGCTTGTGATATTTTAATTTGCAAGTCCTTCAGCCAATGTACTGGACTTCAGGGTTTAAGCCTACTTAATTATTTTTTTTTTCATTTAAAGTTTATTAACATTTTTAAACTTTACAATGGACAGGATCATGATTACTCGAAGACAATATGTATCAAGAAAGGAAAATCCAACATACATGATCACATCCATCCTCCTCACCCACCCACCCCAATCACCACCCGCACAGTCCCGATATACAGGCAGTTCAAAGTAACATATTCAGACCACAACTTACAGGTTAAGTGGTATATAGCATATATAAAGGAGCTCATATCTTTTTATATTTAACATTGTTGTTATTAAGACTAGAAATGATCTTTTCTGTCCTAAGGTTAGCTAAAAACTCGTTAAGCCATTCAGAACAGAGGACCGACTGTGCATTTTTCCAGTATTTAAGGACCAGCTTTTTAACAGACATGGAAATCAAAGCTATATGATATTTTCGAAGATTCACTGTTATCTGAGAATAATCCCAGAGAAGACATATCTCAGGTGAGAATAAATCAGACAACCCCAATAATGGATCTGCTCTGTCCTGTATCATCCTCCAAAGCGGAGCTATCTTTGGCCAGTCCCAGAAAATATGTAACAAAGTACCTTCACTCTGTGAACACCTGGTGCATAAATTAGAGGTTGTTACTCCCCAAGCAAACAGCTTTTGTGGTGAATAGTAGAGATTGTGCAAAATATTAAACTGCATCAGCTGTAGCCTGTCTTGAGCTACAAAACAGTGACAGTTACTCCATAGGGCAGGCCAATCTATGTTCTGATGTGGAAAAAGATCAGACCAATAACTTGAAGGTCCAAAGGCCTCAGGAAAGCGCCAGTGATATAAAAAATTATACACATTTGAGATTACTTTTGTGGTGATAATTAGGGGACACAGATCATGTTAGAAAGACTACGTTGGTAATGTGGGAGATATCCTTTCAAATTTTTTAACCAAAAGGTGCCTTAATTGAAGAATTCTAAAATGAGCCTTTGGTGGTAAACTAAGTTTCCGTGCATGTTCCATCTTCCTTCAGAAACAAAGACAATTTCCCTTCTCCTAATCGAGGTAACCATGTAGATGACAGAGGCTTGTTATCTATTCTAAAAGTGGGGGAATTCCAAATTGATTGAGAAGGATCTGCATAATGTTTATATTTTAAAAAACCACATAACTGTGTGTGAATTCTAATAGACGTTTCTATAGTAGTGCCTTTTAGCTTTTTTGGCAAGACTGATGTTTTTAAAAATAACAATGTGGAAGGATCCATATTACATGAACGAATCATTTCCAATTCAATTTTCAACCATGGAGAAAGAACGAGCACTGAGTTTGGGACTAACCACTGAAGATATTTGGAAGCCTGACTAGCCCAATAGTACAAGCTGAAATTAGGTAATGGTAGGCCCCTTTGAGTTTAGAAGCTGCTAGTTTGTGATATGCTAATCTTGGTTGTTTCTTGAGCCAGATAAATTTCATTATTAGGCTTTGGACCTTTTTAAACCAGGTTCCTGGTAAATAAATATTCAATAAGTGAAGAGGATAAAGCAACCTGGGCAGTATGTTCATTTTGACTAAATTTATTCTTCCCCATAAAGAGATGGGAAGAATTGACCAGTGTTCTAAATCTTGCATCACTATCGTTAGTAGTGAATCCAATTTCTTCTTGATGGAAAGCTGTGTGGTTCTAGTTAGTTCAATACTGAGATAACATGAAGATTCCTTTGACCACGTCAAGCCTAAAGCAGTAATACTATGCTTAAGAACTCTGTGATTTAAAGGGAAAACAGTGGACTTACCAACATTTAACTTATAGTTAGAAAACTTACTATATTCCTCTATTAGGTCTAACATGACAGAAATGGAGGCCTCTGGATATGAAAGCTGTAAAAGTAAGTCATCGGCATAGGCGGACACTTTAATTTCCGTATCTAAGATTGTAATATCCTGTACCTGTGGGCATAAAGACAATTTGCGGATTAACGGCTCTAGGTATAGATTGAAAAGAAGGGGGGAAGGGGACAGCCCTGTCTGGTACCAGAACGTAAGGAAAAAGAATCTGAAATTACACCATTACCTGATATTTTGGCTGAAGGATTTTGATAGAGTGCCTTAACCCAATCCAGGAATTGTTGTGGGAAACCAAAGGTGTTCAAAGTTTGCAACAGGAAGTTCCAATTAACTCTATCAAAAGCCTTTTCTGCATCCAGGGACACCAAAGATGCTGGAAAGGAGGCATCCCTGGACACCAAAAGTACATGGGAAAGAGTGCGTAGGTGATCTACAGAAGAACTTCCCTTCATAAAACTTACCTGTTGTGAACCTATTAAGTCTGGAAGAATTAGACTGAGCCTATCTGCTAAGATCTTGGTTAATATCTTAATGTCCTGGTTTAATAAGGAGATGGGTCTGTAGCTTTCCACAAATTCTAGATTCTTGCCAGGCTTTGGTAGAAGTACAATGAGAGCCTCAAATAATGTGGGATCTACTTGTGTACCAGATAATATAAAATGATATAAAGAAAGAAGATGTGGGATAATCTGTTCCTTAAAACATTTATGAAAATTGGATGAAAACCCATCAGGTCCCGGAGTTTTATCTGAAGGTAATCCCTGTATTACTTCCTCTACTTCTAATGATGAAATTGGGGCCACTAACTTCCTCTGATGGGGTTCTGGAAGAACGGGTAGTTGAGCCTCTTTTAAGTAAAGGGAAAGAGTTGAATTAGAAGAAGAGTTAGATGTAACACCGTACAATTGTTTGTAATAACTGGTGAATTCCACTATTATTTCTTGAGGGGAAGATTTTAGAGATCCATTCGATTTAGAATGAATTGGAGGGATAAAGCATGCTGATTCCTGTTGTTTAATTCGCTGAGCTAATAATTTCCCTGCCTTTTCTCCATGGTCTACATATGAGGCCCTTGCACATAATATTGCAAATTCCGCCTTCTCATTAAGAAGGCTAATATAAGAGTCTTTCAATTTTGCTAATTTTTGTTTGACCTCATCAGTTGATTGTGGATGTAATTTAGCCTCCATTGATCTAATCTGGGATAGCATAGCTTTCTGCTTTGACTCTTGATTTTTTTTCCTACTAGACACCAAGCCAATTAAGATACCATGAAGATATGCTTTAGAGGCACACCACATAATGTCGGGTTTAATGTCCTGGGTAGAATTTATTTCAAAAAATTGTTTAATATGATCTTTGATGCAGTCAACAGTTTTAGAGTCCTTGAGTAATTGATCATTCAACTTCCATCGGGTATGATGTTTAGGCAGGGATGGAAGAGACAACCTAGACTGCACCACTGAATGATCTGAGAGGGGACCCAGTTGAATAGAACAGGCTATTACCCCAGGCAAAATTTGTTGTGATACCAATAAATAATCAATACGAGATGAGGATCTATGGACAGGGGGAAATAAAGGTATACTCCCTAGCTTCTGGGTGTAATACCCTCCATATATCACAAAGACCCAGGCAGTCCATTAAATCATGTATGGCTTGCCGAGCAGGAGAAGGTCTTCCTGAAGTGTTACCAGTAGGATCTTTTTCTGGATCCAACACCAAGTTAAGGTCTCCCCCCAAAATTATTGACGCAGGTAATAATGGGAGTATAGAATTTAGTAAATGCATATAAAAAAAGAGGGTCCTCCTTATTAGTACTATAAATACTCCCCAATAAAAATTCCTTGGAGTAAAGAGTACCTTTCACCAATAAAATATGCCCTGTGGATCTTTAATCACCTGTGTGGCAGTAAATGGAATATTCCTATTAATAAGAATTAAAACTCCACGACTGTTAGAGGTACCTTGAGCAGAAAAAACCTGCCCTATTTGCATTCTTCTCATCTGAATGGCCTCGGAGTCTAACAAGCGAGATTCTTGAATAAAAGAGATAGGAGAATACAAAATATTCAAATGTTTCAGAATGTTGTATTGTTTTAATTTCTGACAGACCCCCTTAACATTCCAAGTGGAAATACACACATCATTAGCCATCCTGTCTAATCACCCACCAAACCAGTTTCGAGCTTGAAACCTATTATTTTTGAACCGTTGTAATCATTTTTTATACTGGACTGTTGAACCCACCCACAACAAAAAAGAAAAAACCCAAACAGAAAAAAACCCAAACTAAAAACCCCTTGAATAACCCGCCCCCCAGCCCTCCCTACCTCCCTTTCTATCCTCAGAATCATTTTGCAGCACACCATCACATCGCCTTTCCTTCCACCCACCCGCCCTGTTCTATCCCCCGAAAACCCTATATAATGTAATGTAGAACCATCACCTTAGCCAGGTATGTATCTAGACATTTGAACCATGCAAACTGTGTAATAAATCCTAAGTACAAAAATTATCTATAAAATATGAAGCTTCGTCTAGATGTAAGCTAGCATTAAATCCGGAAGAAGGAAAAAGCAAAAGGAAAAGGGCAAACAACCCAAAGCTTTACTATGAAGCATAAAAGCTTTCACTACACTATAGATAAAACCTCCAACCAAAATAATGCAAAAGAAAGCTCACATACCAGGTCCTCCTTGGCTACTTCTAAGGCTCCACTACCTAATGATTTCCTAGCACTAAATCTAATCTCAAAATGCAACCAAATCAACTATCCTACATCCCCGAAAGCAACATGTATCCTGTTATTGCAATTATGTTTAACCACATTGCTACAGTAGCCTTGTCGCACAGCTCAGCTCATTACTAATCTAGTGGGAAACCAAAGCAACACCCCCCTCCTGTGGCGACTCCGCGTAACTACATCCCTACCTTAGATCTCTAGGAGCTTTACTGTGCTTACTGAAAATATGGGGAAGAAAACCAACAAAAGAAAAGAGAAGGAAAGTAAACTCTGATAATTTCTATCTCTTAATTTAAACCCCTAAATCCACTGTAATGTGATGTAAACCTTTTAAGCAGCTCTACAACACACATCATGCAACTCTTTTCCTCTTTAAAGTTAGTGGAAATGTGCAAATACGCCTGCTTACTGACTGCATACCAAAAACCACAGGACTACATTTCTGAGTACTATCTTCATGGTAAACAATTGTTACTTCTTGCCACTGTACTGTTATTAGTCCCAAACCTGTGAACACAACCGCATGAGCAACTCACACTTATTATCATTTACCTCAGAGATAGAAAAGCAACTATTCTGGCTATATTATACATTTATTCCTGTTTCTTCCTTATGATTTAAAAAACGTAAACCTCTCCCTTTATTACATCCCCCACTTACTGAGAGAGAGAGTAAAAATAATATAACCAGTGCCCAAGTCCACAGGGCTAATCGATACTTAGAAGCAGACCGTTCTCAAGCAAAAACAGCTAGTCAGAGTTCTGTTTCTCTTTTTTTTTTTTTGGGGGGATCTTTTACTGTGATAATTTCTCCAAGAAAGCACTAGTCCTCCATCAAGTGTCCTTGAATAATTCGGGCATAGCCAACTTCAGATCTTTGGTTGCCATCTCCAAGTCCTCATACAAGTGCCAGGTTCTGGAAATTAATACCTGCAGTTTGGCTGGGTATATTATTTTGAACTTAATTCCAGCCGCAATTATTTTGGTGACAAGAGGGTGCAAAGAAAACCTACGTTGGTGCACTGATAGTGGCAAATCCTGGGCAACACGAATTCTAACCCCCTCCCACTGAAGGTCTTGGATCTCTCATATTTTGATAAAGAAATGTTGCTTCTCCAAATAGTTTAAAAAACGAAAGATCAAGGGTCTGGGGGGAGCCTCGGACGGTGGAGTTGGGCGAAGTGCCCTATGAGCTCGTTCTATAATGTACCGGGTCCGATAAGGTGAAGGACCCACTATTTTCTCCAGAAACTTTTGTACAAATAGAATTGAATCGTGCCCTTCTTCAGCTTCAGAGAGGCCAATAATTACCGCGTTATTTCTGTGGCTACGGCCCTCTAAATCCTCCAATTTCTGCACCATTTTTGTCAACTTTTGTTTAACGGTCACCATCTTGGGTTCAGATTTGTCTGCCCTTTTCTCTAAAGAAGTGATCCGTGCCTCACTGTCAGATGTCCTCAATACGATATCTTCTATAGCTTGTGTAATCGATTTAATTTCTGAGGTAAGACTCCTTAAATCCTCCTTAAAAGGTCTAAATTCAGGCAGAAAGCCTGAGAGAGTTAGCGGCTCTTATTCGGAGCTCTGTTGTGGTGTGGATTGCCCAGGCAAAGTGTTGGCCCTTTGTTTTTTAGGTGCCTTTTCAGGCGTGGCCGGCGGAGTATGTTTCGGCTGTATTTTCTTCATGTCCACTTCCATCTCCTAAAAAACACTCCACCTTGATACCCCAGCCTTTCATACACCTTTTAGTTGCCTTTTCTGCATTCGGCAAGTTAAATTATTTAATTTAAATTCGGATTAATGCAGCAGTAGGCGGGAGAGGTAACAAAAGGCGTCTCTTCAGGCTCGCTGCATCACGTGACCTCAGCCTACTTAATTATTTTAATTCTTGTTCTCAGATTTGGTTGTCATCCTTTGCTATCTCAACTATTGCTCCTTGTGTAACTACACCTCTTTCCCTCCACACTTTAATAAGTAACTGCTACAGGTCAGGTCTTCAGTAGGTTCCCTTCTGCCTGTCTGTGCTTGCTAATCTATAAGGTTAACGTTATTTACTCTGTTTTATTTGTTTTCCCTCCATTTCACTAATTAATTTCTATTTCCCCTGCCAACCCTACCTCTTCACCCTCTGTGCTCCAGGGAATCCTGCCCTTTCTTCCTTTCGCATCCCCACTCAACTTCTGGTCAGTCTGCTGTCTCCTATCATCTTCCCTTCCTCTGGCATCAGCTCTCCTCTGCCTTTTGTCAATCCCCCTCACTCCCTCATTCTCTTTAAGTGCCTTCTCTGACACACTCCTGTTGCTTCCTGCTCCTGCTCTTCAACCTGCCTTGCCACCCTTCCTCAACCTCCTTAACCTCCTTGTGGTCCTGACAAATAACCTCTTGACTCATTCAACTCATGTTGAAATGTTGTCCTTGTTTTATAACTTTGTACTTATTTGTTGTCATTATTGTTGTAATTTTGCCTGTGTTGAAGTTTCACCTTGACTTACAACTTTGAACCTAATTATTGTCATATTCCCATATTTTGTTTCTTTCTCTCTGTGCTGTATTCCTTTTTCCTGGGTCATACCTCTGAAAGAGCTCAGGCTCAGTGTGCCTTTCTCAGTTACCAAATTTTAAATAAATAAATAAAGAAATTTCCCTGTATTTCAGTGTCTGTTAAGCCAGTCTGGTTTCATCTCACTATCTGTTTAATTTGTTCATCTACTTTTCTTTCTCTCTCTCTCTCTCCTTTTTACTTGTTTTGTATTATAAAAATAGTTTTTGCACTGTTTTTTTCACTATACTGTTAGCTTCTCTTGTATTTCTTATTCTTCTTTCATTTCTTTTCAACAGTCTTCTGTGTTCTTCTCATCCCTCTAGTTTAGAAATTTCTACTCTTCATCCCCTATGCTCCCCTTTGCCTTGCTTCCCTCTCCACTATATTCCCCTGGCATCCTTTGTGTCAAATTCTTCCTGCTCCATGTCTTCACCTTGAAGGTCTCTGGCACTTTCTCTCCCTTCTCTCCCTCCTTTACTTACCTCCTGTCTCCCTTTTCCAGGAGGCACTCTAGCTTTTTATTTAGATTTAGAAGAGATTTACCAGGAAAGACATACTAAGTCATAAACCTCATTTCCAGATGTGTCCTGGGGCAGTGCGGAGAGGATAAGTACATAATAACAAGTAAAAAGCACAGTAATATGATAATGCAATAAGTTACTGCAATGAGCAGTAACACAGTAACATATTGGCATAATTAATAACCATACAAATTGATTACATCAGGAGTGTAAGGACCAGACACTCCCAGACTGTAATGTCAGGAACAGGATAGGGTAGAAAGAGTTAAATTAAAACAGGAGGGGTCAACAAGGAGGAGACAGGTGGAGGTAAAGAAGAGATGGAAGGAAATAGGTTAGGGTTGGGAACAGCATGTATAGAGGTATGGAGGGAACAAATTGATGGAGGTAGGATAAGGGGAGGGGGAGGAGACTGGAGAAGGTAGAGGGGGAGGAGGAAGTGGATGCAGGAAGAATGGGAATGGGGCTGAGGTAGTAGTGGAGGGGAGGATCTAGAAGGAGGAGAGGTTGAAGGGAGGGAGAGATTTTAGGGGTAGGAAGGGAAAAGGAAGGGAGGGCTGAGACGGGGAGAGGATGAGTGTAGTGGTTAGAATACATTAATGGTGGGACATGGGAGGTGCAGAGAGGTGTAGCAGCTTGGGGGACAGGTGGAGTGTAGGGAAAGAGGAAAGGAGGGAGGCAGGACATTGGGATATCGGCATTTGCAGGAGGGAGCGATGTAGGCTTGGAGTAGAGAGGAAAGACATCATTTGGAGGAGGCAGACCAAATTGTTAGGGGAAGAGAGTTCAAGATACTAGGAAAGTGGAAAGAGAAAGCTTTCTGTCCAGCAAGGGATTTATCAGAAGGGAACAGTAGGGAATGATATCCTGAGTTACAGAGAGAGTAAGAGGAATGAGGCATAGGGGAGAGAAGAAAGCTGAAACAAGGGGGAGTGAAGCCAGCCAGAATTTTGAAATGAAGGAGGTGCAGTGGGTTAGGCAGTCATCTACCAAGGGAGGAGGGAAAGAGCAGAGTATAGAAAACAATGGTAAGTACTGGGAGGACAAGCCAAGGCAAAACAGCAGAAGGAGTGGAAGACAGGGTCTAGTCTGGCCAAGGTGGACTTAGGAGCTACACAGTAGGCAATGTCACCATAAATGAAAATGGGGATGATTTTCCTCGAGATGACATCTTGGCAAAACAGGTATAGGGATGCAGATTTTGTTCCTATAAAGGGCACCAAGCATGGGGTGACGCTTTTTGTGAATGGTGGCTACGTGCTGAGAACAGCCATGGTGCTAGTCAAGCCAGACACCAAGGTATTTAAAGTTTTTTAAAGCTCCTTGTTACATTGCTACTTTTGTTAGCAGGTGACATTGAACTTGATCCTGGTCCCTTCACTTCCTCATCCTTATAACGTCCCAAAGAATTGAAAGTTGCCCATTTGAAAATCCTTAGCCTTCTCCCTCAAATTGACCAATTACAGCCCATCATGCTTAACCCTCGGCTGGATGTCCTAGTTATATCTGAATTCTGGCTCTTCTCTAAGGTACAGAATTCTGCTGTAACTATCTCTGGCTACACTATAGTTAGGCAAGATTGTGCAAAGAGAGGCAGTGGTGTTGTTATCTACATATCCAGCGGTATCTAATCTGTGATCATTCTTGATGTCCCTTCCCCATCTTCTTATGAGCTGCATCTAAGCAAACTCCCCATACCTTTTTCTGTCCCACTTTTTTTGCTAGTGTATAGTGTTGCCCAGGTATTTCCTCTGATTCAGTTACAGAGCTTCTTTCATTCATTTGTTCTAAGTCTTCCAGAGGTGAGCATTACATTCTCCGTGATTTTAATATAGATTAGCTCTCTCCCACTACAAATAAAATTGTTCAAAATGTAAAATCACTTCATTTGACTCCACTGATCTCTGACCCCACTCATGTAAATTTAAAATCTTTGAATCAGTCTCTGTTAGATTGGGTCCTCTCATCTCATCCCCACCGTATTGTGGATGTAGGAATCCTTCCTGATGCCATCAGTGATCATCACAGGGTTTACTGTGTGTGCAAGCTACATCGTCCTAAGATCCCTCCTAAATGTATTCACCTCAGGTCCTTTAGGACACTGAATGTCTTTTCTCTCCTAGTTGATCTAGGAACAATTGATTGGTCCCTGATCTCATCAGCCAACAATATAAATTCTGCCTGCAATACTTTCAGTCCAAATTTATGGCTGTTTGGGATCATTATGATTTATATAGAATATGGACCTGTCATCTTCCCTGGATTACAGCTGAGGTTATGACTTGCCTCCATACTAAAGATCTTGCCTGGTATTTTTTTTAAGATCACTAGTTCCCCAGCTGCTTTGACAAACTATTGTCACCTTCATAATGCCTATACCAAAGCAGTAAAACTTGCAAAGTCTGAATATTCAGCATCCACACTCCAGAACTATATCAATCATCCCATAAATTCAGGAAGGTTATCCATTCCTTGTTCTTGCCTCTGACCCAGTCTCTCTCTCTTGTTCTCAGGGTTGATGAATCCCTCCTCTCTGACCCTTATATTGTTGCCTCTTCCTTTAAGACCTTCTTCACTACCTGTGTCATATGTCTCATCCCTTCCTCCTCCTCCTCCCCGCTTTTTCCCTTTCATAAACTTCGCTTCCTTTAAATCCCTCTTTTTACTTCTCTCTTACCACCACCTCTGTTCCCCTTAAGTCATTGCTTGCTCTTAATCCTCACAAATGTAGTAGTCTTGATGGCCTTGATCTCAAACTTCTCCGTCTCTCAGCCCCTGCCACAGCTCTGCCTAGTACCTTGCTTCACAGTCTTTCTTTTTCTTCTGCTACTGTTCCTGATGCCTAGAAGCATGCTACTGTTATTCCTATCCCTAAAGGTGGCGATCCCTCTTCTCCTGGTAACTATCATCCTATCATTTTTTCCTACTCTAGCTAAGTTACAGGAATGTCTTGTACTATCTCAACTTTCTACCTTCCTTGACTCTTTCTCCTTCTTCAGCCCCTTTCAGTCTAGTGTTAGGAAATCCCACTGCACCTCCACTTCCCTTCTGCAGCTCATTGACTCCATCCTCACAGATACAGATCAGAGTCTGATCATTTCTGCCATCTTAGTTGATCTTGCCAAAGCTTTCAACACAGTGCACATCCCCTCCTCCTGGACAAGCTTAAACCAGCTGGTCTCTCTGACTCTGCAGTCAGCTGGTTTTACTCTTACCATGAAGATAGGTCTCAAACTGTCAGGATAGGTAGTTCCATTTCATCACCTCTCACCATCCGCTGAGGTGTTCCTCAGGGGTCTATTCTGCGTCCTGTTCTCTTTTCCATATTCCTGAATGATCCACCCTGTGTCTGTTCCTCTGCATCCGTGCATATGTATACTGATGACACAGTTATTCTTGCATCTGACTCCTCATCTCATGACCATACCTCACAGCTTGAGCTGGATTTTGCAAATTTTCTTTGCTGGCTCCAGTCTAACCAACTATCACTCTATGCCAAATAAACAGTTTCTGTAACTTTTGGCCCCCATCAGAGGCTTTCTAGACTCACCCCTGTCTCTTCATTTCACACCCCTGATGGTACTATTATTGAGGAGGTATCCTCTTTCAAGTAATTCAGGATCTGGCTTGACCATCATCTTTATTTCTCAGTTCCTATTGATGCCATACACCAAAACCTTCACTCCAAGCTAAGTGCACTGTAAAGGAATAAAGCAAGAATCCTGCTTCATATCTGCTGTGAAATTATTTTAAAGATGATTCTCCCTATTTCTGTTTATAGTCATATAGTCTACAGGGTATCCCATTAATGTGTCGACTACATTTTGGTGCTGCAATTAGCATGCCACATCAAGGGTGAGAGTGACAGGACAACCATGATTTTTGATTGTCCCTTACTCACATTGTGTTTTGTGCCCCAACAATTATCTTCTCTTTGGGGCATGCCTACCCCAGAATGTGTTATATTTTGATATGGGGGAGCACGGGGGGCTGAGCCCCCTACAAAACAAGAATGTTTTCCTGGACAGTGCGTTGGTGCTCTGGTCCAAGGAGCTGCAATGCCTGGCACTCCAGAGCCAGGCAGTGTATTGCCTGTACCCATATCAGTGTCAACAAAATGATTGACACACCAATCGGGGTGAACTATCTATCGTGGAGCTCCCAAAATCTCCCTTGCCAGATTGTCACTTTGCTTTACATTGTTCCCCTTGTACCCACCATTGCTCACTGTACTCTGCCCTTTCATTCCCCTTTCTTGATGCCAGGTGCCTTCCCCATTATGCCTCCTTTATATCAAATGCTGATTTGGGTCCCTTCCCTTCTACCTTACATTCTTCTTTTCCTCTCCTTGAGTTTGATCCTACCCTCTATGCAATAATACTTCCCATTCCTTCACTATTCTTTCTAGAAAATCTACCATTGGTCTGTCTGCTTTCTGTTACTGCTTTTTCCTAAGTGTCTGGTCAAAACCATAAACACAAATATGCAGGGTCAAAATTGCACGGTCATAACAGCGATGCATGGTTTCAGAGTTGGTATATATAATCTGCGTGGTTTTGGACCATGTGGTTTTGTACTAATGGCACATCGCTGTTATTGACTATGTGGTTTTTGGTGTTACGGTCTTGACACAGTGCCGCTTTCCAAAACTTTGGTCCTCCTTTCCATTGCCAATTCACTCTGTCACTTTGGCTTCCTCCTTAAAGTTTCTCCTTCAAGACTGTTCTTCTCCTTCCTGCAGCTCTCCATGACTCTGTTCCTCACCCCTCCCTTTCTTGGTCTGCCCTGACAATTTGTATCCTACATTACCTGTACATACAGTATATTATTGTAATTTGTTTACAATTTTGTATTATGCTCCTTGATGTACTGTATTTATAGTAGATGATTTTTCACATCCCCTCCCCCACAGGATGCACCTGGAAATGAGCAGTTAGCAGCTCAGTGTGTCTTTCTTGGTGAAACTTTTGAAATAAATAAATATTTTTGTGTCATCAGTGCAGTATACCAACAAAGCATGGCTATGCAAATGTGCAGATGACACTAAGAACGACGAAGTAGTCGAGAAAAGAGGAAGAGGAAGTAATATTTAATTTTCAACAGGAAATAAACTTAGGGAAATGGACCAAAGGACTGCACACTTGCCTTTAACACTTGCCACCAAAAATAAAAAACTTGCTATTTTATGGAGGGGAAGGAGATACAAAAGGCAGACTTAGAGAAAGATCTGGGAATTATCATTACAAACACTCTGAATTTTGATAAACATAGAAACACAGAAACATAGACTTTGACAGCAGATAAGGACTGCTTGACCTACCTAATCTGCCCATTTTCCTACATAGAAGCTGATGGCAGATAAGGACTGCAAGGCCCATCCAGTCTGCCCATTTTCTTTTCTACCTTATGAATGTGCCATCGGCCTTTGCTCTGTCAATGGCCTATCTAGTCATACTCATCTGTATTGCTCCCTTATGCCTATCCCATGCCTGTTTGAATCCCTGCACTGTATTCATATCCACCACTTCCTGAGGTAGGCCATTCCATGCATCCACCACCCTTTCTGTGAAAAAGAACTTCCTCACATTACCCCTTAATTGGCTTCCCTCTAATCTCATGCTGTGTCCTCTTGTCCTGCTATTTTTCTTATATTGAAACATGTTAGACTTCTTCACCTTGTTAATGCCATTAAGGTGTTTAAATATTTCGATCATATCTCCTATCTCCCTCCTTTGCTTTAGGGTATACATATTGAGCTCCGTTAATCTGTCCTCACATGTTTTCTGATGCAGTCAGTGCACCATTTAGGTTGCCCTTCTCTGGACTGCCTCAATTTGGTTAATGTCTTTGTGAAGGTGTGGCCTCCAGTACTGTATGCAGTACTCTAGATGGGGCCTAACCAGTGTCTTGTAAAGAGGGATTATTACCTACCTCTTATGACTTGTGATACCCCTACTAATACACCCCAACATCCCCCTAGCCTTACCTACTGCTTTACCTACAAACAGCTCAGTTCAGGAAAACTCCTCCCAAGCAATTGGGTGACAACACCTGTGATATAAGCAGATCTTTCTGTGAAGATACATTCCTTTGTCTGGGGTGAATATACAACCAGAGCACTGAACCCAGGAATTAAAATCAAATCAGTCCTCAGCCACCAGTAGAATCCTAAATGTTTGTTGCAAAAATGTCACTAAAAATACTAGTTCACTACACCAGCCAGCTGTCTACAGGAAAAAGCTGTTCCAGTATATTGCAATAAACTGCCCCCTGAACTTCAGGCCTGTAGTTCAATTGGCTCATTCACCTCCTCCCTCAAGGATCACCTCCTCCAATTCACCACTTGTGCGTGGCCTAGTAGGCACCCCTCCTGAATCACACATGACCCCACAATGCAAAGCATCATGGGCTGCATATGCAAATCACCACAGAATATTATGCTGGTTCAACTTTAAGCAGAAATGCATGGTGCCAAAAGGCCTCTCATGCAGTTTGCAAAGGGTGCCAACAGAAGACATAGACACGTGTTTCATCCTACCAGGACTCATCAGTATGCCTCATCTGTCTGACACCCCAGTGGAATGAACCAGCTACCCTAAGATAGTCTATCTGGGTAATGTTGTGGTGAACCCAATTAAAACAAACAAACTATTTAAAAGACAAAGAACCTCTGTACGCAAGCACTGAGGCAATGGTTACCCCAAAGGGCATATGGCTGGGAAGCCAAGTTTCAAAGAAATACAAAATCACACATGACCCCACAATGCAAAGCATCATGGGCTGCATATGAAAATAGCCACGGAATATTATGCTGGTTCAACTTTAATCAGAAATGCATAGTGCTGAAAGGCTTCTCACACAGTTTACCTTTTTCTCTGTATCATTGCCCAGATAGACTATCTTAGGGTAGCTGGTTCATTCCACTGGGGTGTCAGACAGAGAAGGCATACTGATGAGTCCAGGTAGGATGAAACAAGTGTCTATGTCTTCTGTTGTTTGTGTGTTTTTATTTCTTTTAAACAGCCCTTCAGAGTTAACTCCCGAGGTGCCCTGCTCAGTCTTGCACAAGAGAGTTCTTATCCCTTCTGAATGTCCAGCAATCCTTGAGCTACCTTAGACTTTATATGTATCTGTTGATTGGCTCTTTTGTTGTGTGCTCTGTATTTTTTTTCTAATCTAGATGATCCTGTCATATACATTGTTACCATTGTAAACATTTTGCTAATTTTGTTTTACCTTTTTCTCTGTATCATCAATTTTCTGTACCACTGGATGTTTAAGAAAATTGGCATTTTTGCTCTCATACTTTCCAGTATAAAAATAAAATTTAATTTAATTTAATTGAATCTTCAAATAGATACCCAGTCCTCCAAGCCCCTTCTTGATTCAAACAAGCAAAAATTAAAGTGACAGTATAAAAGTATGAAATAAAAAAATGCAATAAAATACTGGGATGCATAAGTAGAACTGTAGCTAAGGTAGCTCAAGGATTGCTGGACATTCAGGAGGGATGCCTACTGGAGCAGGCACAAGTGGTGAATTGGAGGAGGTGATCCTTGAGGGGAGGAGGTGAATGAGCCAATTTGCTCCTGTATATGCATCATGTATCTCACATCACTGATGTGCCCATATTGTGTGTTATGTATTTGCTCACCCATGTAGTTAGTGCCTTATGCTGTATTAGAGTAGTAGTCTGTATTGTGTATCTGTGTTATACTTATGTATTCTGTGTTCTACTGTATACCAATCTTTATTTATACTTGGAGCCTTTGCAAATGAGTCTGTGACTCAAAGGGTTATAATTCCTAGACCATCAATAAATAAATAAAAATATATTCAAAAGTTCCAGGGAGGTGGTGATGCTGGTATACAGTGCCCTTGTTAGACCTCACTTGGAATATTGTGGGTAGTTCTGGGCCCTATATGAAAAAGGAGACATAAGAAGGCTTAAGGGGGAATAATGCAGGGTCACAAAATTGATAGCAAACATTAATGAACTGCCATGTGAACAGAGAAGGGAACAACTAAACATATGTTCTCTAGAATACAGAAGACTGAGAGGAAACATTTTTATTTATTTATTTATTTTATTCATATCTTGGATTACAAACACCTTTGAACCAGTGTTCTTTTACAAAGATTCCATGTCAAGAAAGTATAAACAGTTGACAAAATGAGGAGAAGAGGCAGTATAGCGCAGTGGTTTAAGGCTCTGAGCTGCAAACCTGGAAACCTGGGTTTGAATCCCACAGCCCCCACTTGCATACTATGTGACCCTAAGCAAGTCACTTAACTTCCCTGTGCTCCCGGGCTGTACCTGTAAACCAGCTTTCAGCTTAGTGTGTCTCACTTGGCTAAGCATTTGGAGAAAAAAAAGAAATATAACAATACAATATCATTACAAGTATGGTGCTATGTAAGGCACACCTCAATCAGGTCCTGAACAGGTAATATAGCAGTCAGTAAGTGACTTTGTCAAATTAACTTGTAAGGGCAAGATAGTCTAGATTAGAAGAATATCAGAAAGTGTAGGGAGGGGAGGTGGACAGAGGGAGATAGGTGTGAGGTGTGGGGAAGGGGGTAAAGGATGACAAACAGCAACTTCAGAGAGAGAAATGAGGTTAAGGAGAGGTGAAGTGGGGGAAAGAGGCATAGGAGAGAGAGTAGGTGGGAGTGCCACCAGTCAAGGAGAGAGGTGAATATAGAATAGCTAGGTAGTATGTGTGGGAAAAGGAGGTCATAGGGGATGGAGGTAAATAAGGGCCTTATGCAATGATAGCTTAGGGAGACAGTCACAGTTGTGGAGCACTGTAAGGTATTGGTGAAGCTTAATCTTAAAAAGGCCAAGCTTTGATACGGCATTAATGTCAGAGGGAAGGGAATTAAGCCAGATCAGGTCCCTGTGCATGAATGTATGCTGAGCCTGAGTGGTCCAGCAGAACGGGGCAGAAGGGGGCAAGGTAGGACAGCTTGGATGCACTACGAGTACTACAAGGGTTGGGAGTCAGCAACAAGAAGAGGCAGAGTGGCTAGAGTTCTTAGGCCCAGGCTGATTTTTGTTTTGGCCATAAGACAGGTCTGGCAGGTAACCTTGCCTTTAAGGTGCAACCAGTTGGTATGTTCATATAGGTCACACTTGTGAATGAACCTGTGGGCCTCAGAGACCAGTCAACAGGAATTGTTAAGTGCTATAGTCATTTTCTTGAGGGTGGTAGCAGCAGCTCCATATACAGTATGACCAGACCATAGCCAACTATGGAAAAGATTGAGTTACTGTAGTAACCGCTAGTCATAGGGCTTCAGGGATCAGGTAGTGTTTGTGCCAAAATAGAATCCTGATCCTAGAGTTTATCATCTTAGCAATTAGGTTGAAATGCATGGTGTAAGATAGTGAGCTATCTAAGGTTATTCCAAGATATTTAAATTCATGGACCTATTTAAGAGGCAGACTTTGGTTATTCAGTATTGTTAGGTGGGCTGTTTTATGTCTGTTACGTAGGCTAGTGAAGTGCATAACCTTCATTTTCTTGTACTTCATAAGTAATTTGTGCAGAGTGAACCAGGTTTCAACCAGTTCAAAGTTAGTCTGTAGGCCTCTCATAAGGGGGAGGGGCTTAGACTGGCATGAGTAGAAGACAGCATCATCCCCATAGAGTGCCATGTTGCTGTTGCATGCTTGAGAGAGGTTATTAAGAAAAAGACTGAATAGTAGGGGTCCAAGGATGGACCCTTGAGGGACCCCAGAGTGCACAGGATGACTGTCAAAAAGAGCATCACAGATTTTGACTTGTTGCATACGACCTTCAAGATAGCTCTTGAACGATTCTGTTACCCCCTTGGAGAGACCAGGGACAGGGAGTGAATTCAATAGTAGGGTGTGATTTATAATATTGAAGGCCTTAATGAGGTTGATATATACTGACCCCACTAAGTGGATCTATGACAGTCAGTCGACAATTTCATTTTCAACCGATGTTACAGCGACTCCTTCATGTTGACCGCATCAGTGGCTGGCATAAAGGAAATCACTGTGGACTATGTTTTCTTCAGGGGGATTAGTCCCCTAATCCCCCATGCAGGGTGTTCTGTCCCCCCGCACCTTCTGCTACTATATTAACTCTGAGTCAGAGTTGCTTCAGGGAGGGGGTGCAAAACCCCCAGAAAGCAGTGCCAGGGTTCCACACCAACACTACAGCAACCTGGCACTGTTGTTGTAGTGTCGGCTGAGATAAAGTTGTCACCATAGCTATGGTATACCCCACTAAGTGACCCTGGTCAAGAGCCTTGTGGAGAAAGTCCATATACTCAAGCAGAACAGTAGCAGTGCTATGAGCTTTTCTAAAGCCATGCTGCTGCGGACATTGGATGTTGTATTTATCTAGGTACTCTGTCAAATGGTCAGAGATGATGCACTCTAGTGCTTTGGGGGGTGGATATTGCATGATAGAGTGCAACAACCTGTCACCACTTTTATGAACTGGTGTTACAATTGCTGCTTTCCGAATCTGGGGGAACTGACTATGGGTGAGTGATAGGTTTAGGAGTTTAGTTAGCGGTTTCAAGACAACATCTAGGGTAAGGTTTAGGAGTTTGAGGTCAAGAGAGTCACTACTAAATCTGGACTTGCCAAGAAACCTGTGTAGGTAATTTTCAGTTTCATTAAGGGTGACTTTCTTGAAATAGAAGGGTGGGGTGCTGGGTGGGACAGAATTACGAGTAGTACCCAACTTGTCAGGTGCTTTGAAAAAGTCAGGGGAAAGTATGTCACTTAGGTCCAAAAAGGCAGTGTTAAAGGTGTCATCTATCTGTTTATGGTCCTGTAGGGTTATGTCATTCTCCACAATCATAGAGGCAGATGTTTTGTTGGGCTTACCCATGAGGTCTTTAATGTTGTCCCAAGATCTCCTGCCATTACCCCCGGAGTTTGAGCTCATGTTAAAAGTGAGCAATCTTGTCATGGTGGACTTCCCGGGTGCAGGTGTTCCTAACAGTTTTGTAGCACTGTATGTCAGCTTGATTACCGGAAGCTAATGCATGATGACACAGATTGTCCCTGACAGACATCATTTTTATGAGATTGGGGGTTATCCATGGGTTGGTTGCACCCCTAACCTTCAGTTTACAAAGTGGGGTGAAAACATTGCAGACATGATTGAATTGGGCTATAAAATAGTCAAGTGCTTGGTCAACATTTTTGTCCATGTCCATGGGTGACCATTTGCACTGTTTGAGATAGGCTTGGAGGTGTTTAAGTTGCCCTCTTTTTAGGACATGTTGTAGAATCATTTTTGCAGGTGACTTAGGGGTCTTGTTAGACCAGAGACACATAACTGGGGAGTGGTCACTTAATGAATCTGGGAGTACAGTAATGGGAGTGATTCTTTCAGGGTGGGTTGTGAGGAGTAGATCAATTAGTGTGCTGTGGTCAGTCCTATAATTAATTCTTGTAGGGGTTGTCACCAATTAGGGTAACATTAATGGCTGTGATAGCATGCTCGTAGGGGTTAGCTTTGGGAGACAGCCAGTTAATGTTGAAATTGCCTAGCCCTATAACTTCTGAGCAATGGAGTAAGTTTATTTATTTATTTAGTTAGTTTTTGTTAACCGGGTAGGTACACTAGACAGCATAGCTGCCTATTTTCAGGTACGACCTGGGAGATTACAACAAAGGGTATGTAGACAATAGTAGAAACAAGAAAACATCATGGGAACAAGTAGAAGTCAGACATAGTACACTTATACAAAATTTTCAGCAATGACAGTACATTTGCAGGAATCTATATGTAGTAACAAAACAGAAATATAAGTGCAAATAACTAACAGCCATAAGTCATACAAGTAGTGAGTAAGTGCTAGAAGAGAGGAAATAACAAGATTTCCAGGGAGGTTTGAGAGTAGTAGAGGTTGGAGCCAGTAGGCAACTATGAGGAACCAGTACAGGAGTGGGTGGATAGAGGACAGGAGCAGGGTTCAGAGCCTAGAAGAGCCATACAAAGCTCCTGTTTGAAGCTGTGTGGAGAAAGGGAGATTCTTAGACTCAGTGGAAGGGAGTTCCATAGTTTAGGGTCCCAGCTAAAGGAAGCATTCTCCCCCATTTTGGTTTTACATCTTAGTTGGACAAGAAGGGATTTGTCAGCTGATCTCAGTGGGTAGGCAGAGGTCACAGGTTTGAGCACTAGAGCCAGTTGGTCAGGTATCTGGGAAGAGATTATATTTTTTATAAAACAGTAGAAAGTAAACTGTCGGAAGGCTGAGGAGGTAAACCATCCCAGACTGGAGTATAGTGTGCATCAGTGAGTAAGTCTGGGCAAAGACAATGCAAAACTGCAAATGCTGTTTTAGCAGACATCCCACTTTCGGAGGAGCCCTCCAGTAGTTTCGGGAAAGGCTATTAACCCATACATCAATTTGGGACTCAGCATCCCCTGTGCAATGGCCATTCCCACCATGGATGTTAGGCTATGTCTCACCTTATATGCCAGTCCAAGTTGAATATTGACAGATTTAATGACTGAGGCTAGGCGCAGGTCAAAATCCAAGGCAGGGTCAAGGGTTATTCCTAGGTATTTAAAAGAGGTAACTGTGTTAAGGGGAGAGCCATCAAGCACTCTGATACTTAATGGTTGGGTGCAGGACCGAATTTTTGAACCTGAACCGAAGAGCATAGTCACCGTTTTATTTTTATTTAAGACAAGCTTGTTTTACGATAGCCAGCTCTGAAAGGTGTTGAAGTTACTATTGAGATTCAGGTTGATATCTGAGAGGTTTGAGGAGGATGAGTAAAGAACAAGATCATCTGCATATAGCAAACCTGAGCAAGCACCAGTGAGTGGTGGGATGTCATTTATGAAGACTGTAAACAGAAGAGGAACAAGAATCGAACCCTGGGGCACTCCAATCCAAGTAGGATCTAGAGCGGACTTAGCATCTGTGATCTGGACAATTTGCTGACACTTTGAAAGATAATTTTGGAACCAAGTGGTGACCGAGGGTGAGAAGCCTAGGGATGACAACTTTGATAGGAGCAGTGCGTGGTCAACTAAATCAAACAGTTTTGAAAGATCAACAAAAGTAGCCCCAGTGAGAGAGCCTTTGTTCAGCTAGGACCTGAGAGTTGTTAATGGGGGCTGCTGGAGGGATGGCTTGCCCCTTCAACAAGTCTTTCAGGTAAATCACACACCCCCTCCCCTTTTTCCAGTCCCACTCTGTCTAAATAAGGTATAGCCAATAAGGGAGATGGCAGCATCGGGTATTTTCAGAGATAGTTAGATTTCAGTAAGTGAAAGAGCATTCAGATTTTGCTGTGCTACCCAGACTTGCAGATCGAATTTGGGCAGTAACCTTTGGGTGTTGAAGGTGGCTAGTTTTAGATTACCATTATTGCTGTTGCAATAATGGAGTTGCTGTGGGGGGCAAAAATTAGGGTGTACATTACCTGACAAAAGAAGAAGAAGCAGAGCAATCCTGAATAAATAGTACCTAAGAGACTTAAGTGGAGAATGCAGTCTCCAGATAGATTTGTGCATCTTAGTAATGAATAGAGAGGAAGAAAGATGTAACAGGAAGGGATATGTCAGTATGAGGGGTTAGTAGATCAAGCTGTATACTCGAGAAGTGGGTCTAAGGGCTCGGGTGTGTAGTGTACTTGTTGACACTGTGCTTTGTGGAATGTCTTTCAGGTGCATGTGCAGATCATGGGGTTGCTATGGCTATGAAGCAATATAGTAAAAAGAAGGAGAGCAATAGGGGCTATGTAGTTTAGGAGCATCATGTTGTTACGTCAGCAACGAGGTTGGTTGACACAGGGCAGGTTGGTGGGGGGAGGGGGTGTATTAGTATGTAGAAGCAAGTGGGAGACCAGGGAATTAGAAGTCCTAAATGTTGCTAAAATAAGTGTAGATTAGTTTAAAATTGGTAGTAATGAAAGACAGAAGGCGGGCAGAGGTGATTGGGGGGTGAGGAGTAGCAGGTGTTGTTTAGAGGGGAATGATAGACAGAGCAATTATTTGGCAAATCATGTTAGAAAAGGCAGTAGATCCAAGTCTATTACATATAATTTTCAATTTATACACAGATACCTGGGCAAGAGTCAGACTGGGTAGAAATGGGGAATTATCCAACACTATACCTGTCAACAAGGGAGTAAGACGGGGTATGTGTTGGCACCAACCATTTTCTGTATATACATCAATGGGCTATTAAAAGCCCTTTTACAACAAGATGCAGATTCCCCCAAAATAAAATGCTCCAGTTTACCCACTCTTGTCTACACAGATGACATCATTACTTTTTCTTTGTCCAAATCAGGGTTAAGGAAGAATTTGGAATTGCTTGATTCGTATTCCAAGAAATTAAAATTAAAAATGAATATCAGTAAAACACATTTGATGACACTGGAATCCAGAACCAAAACATATAAATGTAATTGGGAAACAAGGTCATTGGTATCAATAATGGTTATAAACATTATTTGGATGTCTCTCAAGATCAACATTTCTGACAAATGTACACAAGATACAGATTTGAGACTTTTCACAGTAGCATTCTCTTGGCCAGACATAAAAATTTACCAATATCTACGAAAAAATGCTATTGTAATGTTGATGAAAAAGGAAACCTACTATATGTGATGTGGTACTGTCAATGGTATTCAAGAGACAGAGTGTTCTGGTTATCTCCATTTGTGAAAGACTGGTCACATATTGATAGAGAATTTCTGATGGAAGTTCTGTTAACAACCAATGATGAACAGTCTATCACACATGTTGCATCTTTTCTTGCACAAATTAACAAAATAATGAAAAAAAATACAAAATAAATACTTTTTCATATTTAACAGACTTAATTAAGTTGGATATTGTTTCCCTGGGTAGAGAGAAAAATTAACTGTGGGAAATGATTCAAGTGGGTCATATAAGAATGGAAATAAAAGTTCCATAAATATTATGAAGGACATTTTTGTGTTTGCTTGCACGCATGTGCAAGAAACATAGTGCCATCATCCGAGTGTTTGGAGGTGTGGCAGCCCTCTTCCAATTCAGTCAGTGTGTTTGCAGGCACGGCCAGCAGTTCTCCAATGCCTGCTGGAGCTGTCTATGACAGCAGTCCAAAATGCAGTGGCGTACAGTTGAAAGGGGGAGCTACACTTCAGTGAGCAGCGATAAGATATCGCCTGCTCATGCACGCTTCCCCTACACACACACACACACGCATGCATACTGCATGCTCACCCCCCCACGCACACACTGTGTAGCCAATGGGGGTGCCCAATCCTCTGGCTGTGCTGCGCAGTTCCGCCAAAACAGTGTTCCATATGCCACCTTGGTGCCCACCCCAGCGCGCCACACACATCACCATAGCCGACGGGTGCCTAATCCCCGCCGGCTCCACTGGTTCCACACTCACCCAGTACAGAGTTCCACACTGGGAGCCCACTCCAGCATAGCAGCATATGTTGTCACGACGGGGTGCCCAATCCCCATCGGCTCCATGCCCCCCACCAGTCATCTGCTCTGCCATGCTGGGAGCCCACCCCAGCATGGCAAATGTCCCACATCGTCATTTAAAAAAAAATCTGAAACTGAAAAACGGTCCCTCACAGTCTCTGCCCCCCACCGAGCCCACCCACTGCACACCCTCCTCCTCACACCCGCCCACCCCATACTTACCTTCGGACTCCGGGCGCGACGATCTTCGGTTGACCGGGAACACATCTGCACTCTTCAAAGCCGACCGCGAACTGAGGAAATGCCAGTAAGCTGTATAATGGGATAGACAGGGTTTTTTCAACTTTGCTGCATATCTCAGGCATTTTTTGGAATTTTTGCACCACATTTTCAACATGGGGTTCTTGGGACCCCTTATCATGAATGCTCTCACTGTCATGGCATTAATCGGGCCCAAAGGGTGATTTTGCAGTCACTGCATGAAATCACCTTTCAGGACAGAGTAATGAAATGACACTGCCATTGTTCATAAGGTGGGCTCTCAAAAAGCCTATGTTGAAAATTTGGTGGAAAAATTCCTAAAAATGACTGTTTTACAAGCGTACATTGCGCAGTTCCTATGCATGCTCATAAGTTCATGAATTTTCAATATTGTCACTCCAGATTTTCAACACTGCCATTTTACCACACCTCCTTATGAGCAGTATAGCTGTCATTTTTCACATCTTGCCCAAAACGTGTTTCCGCCCATGTAGCGCACAAAGGCACAGTCGGTGTGTGAAATCAATGTATGAGACACATTAAGAAAATCACAGTGACACTGTTAATGAGCAGAGGTCTTAAAATGGCTATGTTGAAAATCTGGTGAAAAAATTCCTAAAAATGACTGTTTTATGAGCGCGCGTTGCGCAGTTCCTACACACGCTCATAAGTTTGCGAATTTTCAATATTTTGACTCCAGATTTTCAACATTGCCATTTTATTACACTTCCTTAAGAGCAGTACAGCTGTCATTTTTCACATCTTGCCCAAAACGTGCTTCCGCCCATGTAGCGCACAATAATGCAGTCGGTGTGCGACATCAATGTATGGGACACATTAAGAAAATCACAGTGGCATTGTTCATAAGCAGAGGTCTTAAAATGGCTATGTTGAAAATTTGGTGAAAAAATTCCTAAGAATGACTGCTTTATGAGAGTGCGTTGCGCAATTCCTACGCACTCTCGTAAGTTTGCACATTTTCTATATTTTCACCCCAGATTTTCCACATTGCCATTTTATTACAATTCCTTATGAACAGTATAGCTGCCATTTTTCACATGTCGCCCCAGATGTGTTTCCACACATGTAGCGCACAATGGTGCAGTCGGTGTGCGAAAGCAATGTTTGGGACAGATTAAGAAAATCACAGTTACATTGTTCATGAGCAGAGGTCTTAAAATGGCTATGCTGAAAATTTGGTAACAAAAGTCCATAAAATGACTGTGTTACGAGTGAGCATTGCGCAGTTTCCACGCACCCTCGTAAGTTCATGACTTTGTAATATTTTCAGTCCAGATTTTCACCAGTGGCATTTTTCCACACTTCCTTATGAACAGTACAGCTGTCATTTTTCACATCATGGCCGAAATGTGTTTTCACACTTTCAGCACAGAGATGCGTGGTCGCTGTGGGAAATCATCGTTCGGGACAGATAAAGAAAATCACAGTGACACTGTTCATGATCGGAGGTCCCAAAATGCCTGTGTTGACAATCTGCTGTAAAAATTCCCCAAACTAATTACATTATGGGTGTGTGTTGCACAGTTTCTATGCACGCTCGTGACTTCACCAGTTTTTTTAATATTTTTACTGCAGATTTGCAACATTACCATTTTTTACACCTCCCCATGAACAGTACAGCTGTCATTTTTCACATCCTGTTCGGAATGTGTTTTTGCACCTGTGGTGCTAAATACCGTAGTCGCTGTGCATAAGCAGCTATCGGCTAACAAACTGATATTGCCACTGTTCATGAGGTGGGGGTCACAAAAAAAAACATGTTGAAAATTTGGAGTGAAAATACCAATGAAAGCCTGAGATGTTAGGGTTTCCAACCAAAACGCCCCACCCTGTGGAGAATGACAGGCATCAGGGGTGTGACTTGGGATTCTTGCCTGTAATGCTCATACCATTCCACACCCTCTGGCCAGCAAGAGGCATCGACGTATGCCTTGGACCCTTCGGCCCCAGAGTTCACCCTATTCTCCTATACCACACCCATCTCACCGTATTTCCTGATGCAATGGGCTGCGCATAAGGGCCAAAGACCCCAAGGCACACTGTGACACTTGTCAGTGTCTGCAGGGTAGGGTATGGTGAAATGGTGTGGCCGTTATGCCTGACGACCCAAAGGCACACCCCAATGCCTGTCACTCTCTGTAGGGTGGTGGTGGGGTTGGCTTCAGTTCAATACTTCACTGCCATTTCTATTATGCAGCTCTGTAACTTCTACACTACCAATGCCAATGCCAGCAAGCAAACATTAGGTATTGACGAATGCTGGTTTGTACCTGTTGCTCCTTGTCAAACACCTGTGTGTATATATATATATATATATATATATATGCACTTGTTGGAATGTTTTTATCAAACTGAACTGTTTTAAATTTCAATGTGCATAACAGTAAAGATTTTACTACTACTATTAGAGGAGAATGTGTAGCAAGGATAAAAGTTAGCAAAAGACAGTATGAAATTGTAGCTGCTATGATAGTGTAGTGGTTAAGGTTGTTGCCGCCAGTGTACAGGGTCAGGGGTGAGGGGGATTGCCTAATAAAACTGCGGGAGTAAATCTGCAGGATAGACTTAGAACAAGCTAACAAAAGTGCTGAGAGATACTAAATAGGGGAGACTGAAGGAGTGTGGCAGTGTCTCTTAGCTGTCAGTCAGTATAAAAAGCAACTGGAAAAGTGAGGAGATAGAATTTACAGTGCTTGGTCATGTGATTTATGTGACCTATAAATCAAGGGACAGGAAAGCTCAGGGGGGCAGTTGCTGCAGGGCAGCAACAGGCTAACACAGGTACATTATGTGTATCCATGCTGTTTTTTGCTGATGGGCTCCATGGAAACTGCCCAGAATGGGAGGGTTACAAGAGCCTGTGCTGCGTATATTTGATCTATAAAACACAAAATGATAGTGACCTGTAGGAGTGTATAGGATTAGAAAGGAAAGATCATGAAAGAGTCAGAAGGCAACATAAACTGCAACTAAAGGGAGAACAAAATGTAAACAAGCATTTGTCAATGCCAAATGTTTGCTTGCTGGCATTGGCATTGGTAGTGTAGGAGTCAGAGAGCTGCATTATAGGAATGGCAGTGAAGTATTGAACTGAAGCCAACTCCGCCACCACCCTGTGGAGATTGATAGGCATTGGGATGTGCCTTTGAGTCATCAGGCATAACGGCCACGCCATTTCACCACACCCTACCCTGCAGACACCGACAAGTGTCATGGTGTGCCTTGGGGTCTTTGGCCCTTATGCTCACCTAACTCCATCAGGAAATACAGTGAGATGGGTGCTGTATAGGAGAATGGGGTGAACTTTGGAGCCGAAGAGTCCAAGGCACAACTCGATGCCTCTCACTGGTTGCAGGGTGTGGAATGGTATGAGCATTACAGGTGAGAATCCCAAGTCACACCCCTGATGCCTGTCAATCTCTACAGGGTGGGGCGTTATGGTTGGAAACCCTAACGTCTCAGGCATGCGTTGGCATTTTCACTCCCAAATTTCCAACATGTTTTTTTTTTACCCCCACCTTATGAACAGTTGCAATATCAGTTTGTTAGCCGAAAGCTGATTTTGCACAGTAACTACTCCATTTGGCACCACAGGTGCGAAAACAAATTTTGAACAGGATGTGAAAAATCACAGCTGTACTGTTCATGGGGAGGTGGAAAAAATGGCAATGTTGAAAATCTGCAGTGACAATATTAAACAAGCATTTGTCAATGCCGAATGTTTGCTTGCTGGTATTAGCATTAGAAATGCAGGAGTTAGACAGACGCAGAATAGGAATGGCAGTGAAGTACTGAACTTTACATGAACCCCACCTCCATCCTGTAGAGACGGACAGGATTTGGGGCAAGGTTTTGGGTCGTCACCCATGACAGTCAAGCCATGTCACCTCACCCTATTGTGCAGACACCGACACGTGTTGAGCTGTGCCTTTGGGTGTTTGGCATTACAGTCACCCCATTCCATAAGGACATACATTGAAATGGGTGCAGCATAGGAGAATGGGATGAAGTCTTGGGACGAAGAGTCCAAGGTACACCTCGATGCCTGTCAGTGGCTGTGGGATTGGGGTGGGATGGCATGAGCAGTACAGTTAGCAATCCAAAGGCACACCCTGATGCCTGTCTGTCTGTACAGGGTAGGACGTTATGGTTAGAAACCATAATGCCTCAGGCATTTGTTGGTATTCACAGTATAAATTTTGAACATGGCCTTTTTGTGACCCCACCTCATGAAAGCATTTGGGACCTCTTGTCATGAACAGTGGCAGTGTGATTTTGCCAATGTGTCCTGTAAACTGACTTTCAACAGTGACAGTGCCATTCTGCTCCACATGTATGAAAACACAGATCGGGCAGGATGTGAAGAATGACAGCTGTATCATCCATAGGGAGGTATGAAGAGATGGCAATGTTGAAAATGTGTAGTGGGAATATTAAAAATGCTTGCATTTCTGAGCATATGTGGAAACTGCACAACACATGCACATAACACAGTCATTTTATGAAGTTTTATCACCAGATTTTCAACATGGGCATTTAACGACCTGTGGTCATGAACGGTGTCACTGTGATTTTGTTACTGTGTCCTGAACATTGATTTCCCAGAGCAACCATGATATTCTACACACGAGAACTGCAAAAACACATTTCAACCAGGATGTGAAAAATGACAGCTGTACTGTTCATAAGGAAGTGTGGGAAAATGGCAGTGTTGAAAATCTGGAGTGAAAATATTACAAACGTGTAAAGTTATAAGCATGTGTGGAAACTGCGAAACGCACACTCATAACACAGTCATTTTATGGACTTTTATCACCAAATGTTCAACATAGGCATTTTAGGACCTTTGCTAATGAACAGTGACAGTGTGATTTTCCTAATGTGTCCCAAACACGGATTTCCCACAATGACCATGCTTGTCTGCGCTGGAAGTGCAAAAACACATTTGGGCCGGGATGTGAAAAATGACAGCTGTACTGTTCATAAGGAGGTGCGGGCAAATGGCAGTGTTGGCAATCTGGAGTGAAAATATTGCAAATGTGTGAAGGTATGAGTGTGCATAGAAATGCGCTATGCACGCTTGTAACACTGTCATTTTATGAAATTTTCTCACCAAATTTTCAACATAGACATTTTAGGACCTCTGCTAACGAACAGTGTCACTGTGATTTTCTTAATCTGTCCCAAACATTAATTTTGCACACCAACTGCGCCATTGTGCGCTACATGCGTAGAAACACATTTTGGGTGAGATGTGCAAAATTAAAGCTGTACTGCTCATAAGTAGGTGTGGTAAAATGGTATTGTTGAAATTCTGTACTGTAAATATTAAAAATTGACACACTTATGAGCGTGCGTATGAACTGCGCAATGCACGCTCCTAAAATAGTCATTTTTAGGAATTCTTTCACCAAATTTTCAACATAGCCATTTTAAGACCTCTGCTCATGAACAGTGTCTCTGTGATTTTCTTAATCTGTCCCAAACATTGATTTCACACACCAACTGCGCCATTGTGCGCTACATGCCCATAAACAAATTTTGGGTGAGATGTGAAAAATGTCAGCTGTACTGCTCATAAGTAGGTGTGATAAAATAGCAATGTTGAAAATCGGGAGTACAAATGTTACAAATTCTCAAACTTACGAGCGTGCGTAGGAACTGTGCAACGCACGCTCCTAAAACAGTCATTTTAAGGAATTTTTTTACCAAATTTTCAACATAGCCATTGTAAGACCTCTACTCATGAACAGTGTCACTGTGATTTTCTTAATCTGTCCCAAGCATTGATTTCGCAAACCGACTGCGCCATTTGCGCTACTTGTGCGGAAACACATTTGGGTGAGATGTGAAAAATGACAGCTATACTGCTCATAAGTAGGTGTGATAAAGTGGCAATGATGAAAATCTGGAGTGAAAATGTTACAAATTCGTAAACTTACGAGAGTGCGTAGGAACTGTGCAACACATGCTCATAAAACAGTCATTTTTAGGAATTTTTTCACCAAATTTGCAACATAGGATTTTTGAGAGCCCACCTTATGAACACTGGTACTGTCATTTCATTAATCAGTCCCCAAAGGTGATTTCACACAGTGACCGTGAAATCACCCTTTGGGCCCGATTAAGGTCATGACAATGACATCATTCATGAGGAGGGTTCCCAAAAGCCCCATATTGAAAATTTGGTGTCAAAATTCCAAAAAATGCCTGAGATATGCAGCAAAGTTGAAAAAACCCTATTTATTACATTATTCAGCTTACCGGCATTTCCTCAGTTCGCTGTCGGCTTTGAAGAGCGTAGAAGTGTTCCCGGTCCACCGAAGATTGTCATGCCAGACTCCGGAGATAAGTGTGGGGTGAGGGGGGTGTGGGGAGGCAGGGTGTGCAGTGGGTGGGCGCGGGTTGTGGGGGGGGTCTGCCAGATTGCGAGGGACTTTTTTTCCTTTACAGGGAAAAAAAAATAAAAAAGACAACGAGGAACAGTTTTCAATTTTACAGGGGCATTTGGCATGCTGGGGTGGGCTCCCAGCATGCCAAGGTACTCTTTTTGGGGGGTGCCAGCTGTAGCTGATGGGGATTGTGCACCCCCATCGGCACACCAGAAAACGGGTTGGGGGAACATCATACCGATGGGGATTGGGCACCCCGTCAGCAGGCAACAAAACGGGGGGGGTTACATATTGCCGACAGGGAGTGGGCTCCCCCATCAGCTAAATAAATAAACATTGCAGGCACTGAAGCGGGGGGGAATTGGGGCCCCCATCTGCCAACACAGACCATTTGGGGGGGCACATGCTGCCGAGGGGGATTGGGCACCCCTTTGTCATGGGAGGCTGCCTAATATTGTTTATGAACACAGCAGCAAGCTGCCCGCCATGTTCACAAGCAGTATTAGGCTAGCTAACATTCTGCCCTGCAATGATGGGTCACTCCCTCATTGCAGCACAATGACTGATGCTGCAATGATGAGGTGGCCCCTGATTGCTGCGGCGAAAATGTTAGAACTTGGTGCACTTTTTGGAGACCAGTGTCATCCACACATTGTGCCTCCATTGGTCCACCAGTGCCAAGCCCCCAAATGCAGTGCCTCCCTTGGCTGTAACACTGCCGCGCCTCCACAACCCGCTTCTCTCCTAAGCTGTCACATCATGTTTCTTGAGCATGCACACAAGCAAACATAAAAAACTGGTGAAGTCACAAGCGTGCGTAGAAACTGCACAACACACTCCCATAATGCAATTAGTTTGGGGATGTTTTACAGCAGATTTTCAACACAGACATTTTGGAACCTCCGCTCATGAACAGTGTCACTGTGATTTTCTTAATCTGACCCGAACAGTGATTTCCCACAGCAACCAAGCATTTCTGCGCTGGAAGTGCGAAAACACATTTTGGCCATGGTGTGAAAAATGACAGCTGTACTGTTTGTAAGGAAGTGTGGAAAAATGCCAGTGGTGAAAATCTGGACTGAAAATATTAGAAATCCATGAACTTACAAGGGTGTGTGGAAACTGCGCAATGGTTGCTCATAACATAATCATTTTATGGACTTCTTTCACCAAATTTTTAACATAGCCATTGTAACACCTCTGCTCATGAACAATGTCACTGTGATTTTCTTAATCTGTCCTGAACATTGATTTCGCACACCGACTGTGCCATTGTGCGCTATATGCACGGAAACACGTTTTGGGCGAGATGTGAAAAATGACAGCTGTACTATTCAGAAGGAGGTGCGGTAAGATGGCAATGTTGAAAATCTGGAGTGAAAATAGTGAAAATTCACAAACTTATGAGAGTGCGTAGGAACAGCGCAACATATGCTCATAAAACAGTCATTTTGGGGAATTTTTTCACCAAATTTTCAACATAGGGTTTTGGGGGGCCTACCTCATGAACCGTGACACTGTCATTTGGTAAATCGGTCCAGAACGGTGGTTCTGCACAGTGACCGAGAAATCATCTTTCAGGGCCAATTAACAAAATGATAGTGACAGAATTATTGAGGTGAGGACCCAAAAACCCCATTTTGAAAATTTGGTGAAAAAATTCCAAAAAATGCCTGAGATATGCAACAAAGTTGAAAAGACCCTATTTATTACATTATACAGCTTACCAGCATTTCCTCCTCAGTTTGCGGTCGGCTTTGAAGAGTGCAGATGTGTTCCCGTTCCACCAAAGATTGTCGCATCGGACTCCGAAGGTAAGTATTGGGTGGCAGTGTGTGGGGAGGCAGAGTGTGCAGAGGTTGGGTGCGGGTGGAGGGAGCGGGGGTCAGGACAGTCAGCGAGGGAAGGTTTTCTCTTTCAGGTTTCTTTTTGGTTTCTTGGATGACGCAGGACTTTTGCCATGCTGGGGTGGGCTCCCAGCATGGCAGCAGGATGGCTGTTTGGGTTGGAGGGGTCAGTGGAGCCAGTGGGGGATTGGGCACCCCTGTCGGCCATACAGTGTGTGGGGGGGACCACATTAGCATGCAATATGCGTGCGTGCGTGTGTGTGTGGGGGGAGCGCATCTGGGTGGCTATTTTCTTTTACGTTGGTGGCAGTGTTCGAAACTAGTGTCACCAGCTGTGTGCCCCATTATTGGTGGACATCACACATGCCCCAGAATTCCATGCCGGTATTGGCCACAACAGTGCCGCACCTTCAGAACCTGCTTTGGCACCAAGCTGCCGTAATATGTTTCTTGCGCTGCGCGCATGCAAATATGAAAAAGAGGGGCATGGTTAAACCAGAGAGCTGTATTTATCCAGAATGGTTTAAAGGAAAAAGGAAAATATAAGACAATGCATGCATTTAAAAAGACACTGGGTATATATGAATGTACAGTAGCACATAGTGGAATAATTTGACACTTTCACTGAGAAATGGCAAGTCTATAATGGCAAGCACTGACTGACTTGTGTCTTCCTATGATTAGTACAGGTGGAAGCTCTGATCTTGTTACTGCCAGTGAGGAGTTGCACAAACATGTTCTCAACATGGTCACTTGGTATTGCCAGTGCCATTGTACGAGGCAAAAGATCATGGACAATGCTGAGAAAGCTCTGTCACTGTGGTATATCTTTGTGGGCATGCTGCCACCAAACAATCACACTATCCAAAAAAATTAAAAGCTTCTAGAGATTAACAACAACTTGCAGATGCCAGTGAAGTGAGCTGGTAGAAGATAAGATAATGATCAGGGCTTCAGTTAACTCCATTTTGGGAGTATTTGACTTCCAAAAATAAGGCAAAAACTTCAAAAATAAAGAGGGATGAAGTCATTTACTTCCACATGTAAAACAAAAGATTAGATGACTTCCAGCATTAAAGGCATGAGAGTCATGAAATGATGGATTTTTCTAAAAGAAGTAATATTTTATCACTAATATTTATAGCAACATCAATAAACTAGTCCTTTCTAGAATACTGACTTCTAAAATGTGGGATACAGGAAGTCTTTTGACTGCCAAAAATCTGGAATGACTTCCAGATTTTGACTCATGGAAGTTTTTGACTTCCACGAAAAATAAAATTAACTGAACCCCTGATGATGATAATAGGAGAAAAGAAAAGTATGTTAGATGATATGAGGATGAGTGTTTCAATTGCCTGAATACTGGAAATCAGACTTTCAAAGTACATCCACTAGGTGGTAAGGCAGTTCTTTTCCTATTTGGCTACCTGTTATTTTTCACCAACATGAAGAGGCAGAAGGCACAGTTTGAGAAAGGAACCAGTTTATTTAGCAACGGACCACATGGAAGGGAACAGAAGAAAAAGGGGAATAACAACAACAACAACATGCAATACTATTAAGGTTATCTTCCTAATACCCTTGTTCTTGTTCTCATTTTGTTGCTCAGTGTGCCTTTTCTGGTGAGACTATTTCAATAAACCCTGAGGCCTTATACTAATATTATATTTTCCTATATGAAAAGGACAGTAAAAGAATCATCTGTAACAGCTATAAGAGAATCCTATCTATACTCCCTGTAAGAGGTTAACTCTACAACAAAATTGACAGAATGGATCAATTGGTTGTAACAGCTCTGCTGCAAGAGTGTCTTATTCCTAATTCCTGTTCAGACTTCCAAATCAACCCTGAGGTGAACCTCTAACTGTTATTTACATTTCATACTATCAGTCACTCTATATGCTATAGGAAGAGTCTATACATATGGTGGATAGCAGTTATTGCCCATTCAGATTTTCTCTGTCATCAAGAAGAAAATGTAAAGCAACTCAACTTGCTGTCCAGTGCAGTTCTGAGAACCTTTTTATGAACATACGAATATACAAATTTGCCAGCAGATAAAGGCCTTATGGTCTATCGAGTCTGCTCAAGTGTGCAGCTAGCCATCCTTATATTCCAGCTGCCCTTCCCTCCCTTCCCCTGACCTTTTCTCTTACCCTATCCCATCTGCTTTTGAAGCAGTCCACTGTTCTACAGGATACAACTTCTGCAGGCAATGTGTTCCACCCAGACACCACTCTCTCTGTGAAAAAGTGTCTTCTCATTTCCCTCCTGAACCTGTCCCCCAATCTGAGATCATGACTTTGAGTGTCCCTACCCTCCCTTAACTTGAATAGTTCCTCCATGCCCATCTTATTTATTCCCTTCATGTACTTGAAGGTTTCAATCATATCCCCCGTCTCTCCTCTCCACCAGTGAGTACACGTTCAACTCCCTCAGCCTGCTTATGTAGGGAATGTCCCCTAGTCCCTGGATCATCTTTGTTGCCCTGCACTGCACCCCCTCCAGTAACTTTATGCCCTTCTTCATGTATGGGTGCCAGTACTGCATGCAGTACTCCTGGTGTGGCCTATCCAGTGACCTATACAATGGCAGGATCACCTCCCCTCTCCTTGAAGATATACCCCTGTCAATACAACCCAGCATTTTGTTGGCATTTGCAGCTGCCTTCCTGCATTGTGCTGAGTTGTTCCTTGAGCCAATTATAATCACCCCCAGATCCTTCTCCTCCTCTGTTATGGCTAGCTGAACCCCCCCAGCTGGTAGTTCCTTCTTGGGTTTTTTGCCCCAAAATGTAGCACATTGCACTTTTTGGCATTGAACCCCAACTGCCAGGTGTCCTACCAGGTCTCCAATTTTGACAGATCATCCTGCAATCCATGCCACCCTCCTAGGTCATCCACTACTGCTCCCATCCTGGTGTCATCTGCAAACAAACTGATCTTGCTTTTGACGCCCATTGAGATGTCTGATATGAACAACCCAAACAACACTGGTCCCAGCAGTGAGCCCTGCGGTATTCTGCTTGTCACTACCCTCTGAAATGAGTGCTCCCCCCACCACCACCACTCTCTGTTGCCTTTACTATAACCAGTTTACTACCCATCCTACCATTTTTGCCCCTTCACCTGTACCTGCCAATTTACTACCCAGTCTCCCATGCTGCACCTAGTCAAATGCCTTCCTGAAGTCCAGAAACAGGACATCCACTACATGGCCTTTGTCCAACTGTCTAGTTACCCAGTCATAATAATCCATCAGGTTGTTCTGACAGGATCTGCCCATGACAAACCCATACTGCCTAATGTCCTGCAGCCCATTGGTCTCCAGAAGGGACACCAGCCTCTCCTTCAGGATTGTCTCCATCAGTTTTTCCACAATGGATGTGAGGCTTACCCACCTGTAGTTTCCCAGTTCGTCTTTTGGACCACTCATGTAGGGGTACCACGTGAGCCATCCTCCAGTCCTGAGGTACACTTCCTGAGACCAGGGAGGCATTGAACAGGTCTTCCAAGAGCCCCACCAGGATTTCTGCCAACTCTCTCAGTATCCTGGGGTGAATGCCATCTGGCCCTTGTGCCTTGTCCACCCTCAGTGTCTTCAGGCCCTCCAATACCCTTCCCTCTGTGATTCCCACATCTGTCACCTCTTTCCCCCCTGGGAAACTATGGGATGCAGGGATGATTTTAACAGACCATGAGTTCTTGGCCACACCTAACCTCTCTAGGGTTGCCGGAATACAAATGCTGGATCAAGAATTCTTTGGCTTAGAACCCAACTGAGGGCTGCCAGAATAGGAACACACAAGATCCAGCTGCAGTCCACTTCTGGATTGCCCGGAAAAGGGAAAACAATGCAAGTCACCCAGCCACAATCCACTTCTGGATTGCCAGGTGAAGGATTTGATGCAAACTACCTGGCCACAGCCTGCTTCTGGACTGCTGGATGAGAGGACAAAAAAGAAGATACAGTCCACTTCTGGACTGCTGAATGAGGAGAAAAAAGAAGATCACTCTGCCACAGCTCACTTCTGGACTGCCGGATGAGAAGGATGATGCAGATACCACTGGATACAGAAGTCTGGATAAGGAAATCTCTGGACATCAAAGGACAATGGTCTTCTGAGCCCCAAGGCCAGATGAGCCAAGGGCATAAACAAAACAACAAACTGTACATTGAACTGTGACCAAGATCAGGGTCCAAGGCCGGACAAGCAAAGGGCACACTAAAACAATAAACAGATCATCACTTGGAGAGCTGGAACTAACGATTCAGATGGTACTGGGATAGAAAGTCAAAATAAGAATCAGACAGCAGATTCTGCACTGGCCAAGCCATACTTGGGAGCTGGAAAGAGCAAAATAATAAACAGGGTAATGCAACTTTGAGTTGACTGCGGCACGGCTCTTCAGGGAGTTGCTGTTGGCTGCTTCCAGGATACACTGAAAGATGATTCCTGAAGAACTGATGAAGACTGACAGGGTTGCACCAGGGTGAAGTGACTCCAAAGATTGTTGAAGACTGATTCAGGTACTTTCCCAGTACTAAAATACTGGCACAAAACAATGCAAGACAGTTCTGATGCTTAATAATGTTTGTAGGATGAATAGCAATGCAAGAAATGTCACAGTTCCTACTGTAGGGGTCAACTATAGTCTCCATGTCCAGATCACAGTAAATAAGCAAGCACTTTTATTCTTCTTGGTGAACCCTAGTGTTCAGTGGACCTAACTATGAGGGGTCCCTCTAGCTTAATTGGGTTCTCCTGTTACTGTGGATATGCTACAGTTGGGAAGAGGCTCTCTGAAAGGCTATAGACTCGGATGTATGACCAAGTCCCTTTAACACTTGTGGGCTTAAGTGGCTAGCTAGGTTCCTATTACACCTGGGGTTGATTATGCTACTGTGCCCCTATAACATCTGTGGGCCTAAATGGCTAGCTATGGATCCTCAGCCTTGTGGTGCCCTTTTAAGTCTCTGTGGCCTTCCCTTTGACCAAGCCCCTTTAACACCTGTGGGCCTCATTTGTTTTTTTAAGATCTAGACCTAGTTGCCCTCTTTAACAGCAGTGGTGGGCCTAACTTGTCTTTCTAAGGCCTGGGCCTAGTCACCCTGTTTAACACCTGTGGGTCTAACTTGCACTTTTAAGACCTGAGCCTAGTTGCCCTGTTTAACACTTGTGGACCTAACTTGCCCTTTTAAGACCTGGGCCTTTTCTCTGCCTAGGCCTGTCTGGCTGAGCCCTTTCAATTCACTGGGCCTCGCTTGGCGTGCTGAACCTATCTGGCAGAGCCCCTTTAATTCATTGGGTCTTGCTGGGCTTTGCCCCTTTTAAATTCTTATTCAGGCCTTGCTGCCACTCTTTAACTTCTGCCCCACCTTGTTCTTCCCCTTTATAAACATTAATAGGTCTTTTGTATGGCCTTGCTGAGCTACAGTAATCCCTCCTCGTGGGTATCGCCACACCCTATCAATATTTAAATTAGGGGTCCTCTCGTCTCAACCATCGGATGATACACTTAGCACCTAACACTACTGTTTTTGCCCATTCAGATTTTCTGTATATTCCTGGTGGACAGCACTTTGCTGGTGTGCTGCTGCCAACACACCACCCTGACCCTGGGTGAAAACAAGGAGACTGGATCGGGAGGTGGGAGGTTTGCTGGCAGTTGAAGGACACCCCAGGCACAGGCAGCACAGTGGATGGCAGGGGGCCTTTTGAGTCTTCCCGACACTGACTTTCGCTCTCTCTCTCTCTGTCTCTGCACACTACTCGGGAATATGCAGCTCTGCTGCCGCCACTTCTGGGGGACCAAAATGTTACTTTTAAACTAAAAATAATAAAACGGGGCACCAAACCCTTCTCTTTGAGAACCGGATAGCTTTATTTCTTCTGGTGCTTCACAATGGCTCTGCAAACCATGCAACAGCTTCAAGGGCAGTCTTCAGTAGCTGGAGGCAGAAGAGGTGCGCAGACAAGCCCTCAGGGATGGCTTCAACCCTCCAGGTAACCCTTCTCTTGTCCCTCAACACTTTCTGTGTCCTCTCTCATCAACAGCTACTAGGAACTCACCAGTAACAGATAAAAAATTTCAAGCAGTCTAAGTTCTGGATTTTTGGATTAGAATGCTGTGCATGTGCAGCTCAGCACAACATTCTATCCTGGGCACATTGTTTGCTTTTTCTGGTATAGCAACCTGACTTGCATGATGTATTCTGTGCTCTGGATCTGGACACCTTTACTGGGGTACACTGTGGAAACTGGGGAATACAGGGAACTGCAGAGAAACCCTTATTTTGGGGTATTACATGTTCAGCCCAGCTAAAAGATACATGTCCCCATGTATCCTTCTAAGCTTTCTTGAGAAGACACAATACTTCAAACACTCTTATTTTCTACCATTTAGCGTTTCTACTGTTTAACACTTCTACTAGATAACATTTGTAACTATAAGATAATTCTATTTTCTAAATTGGTACTGTACTTTTGCTTTATTTACAGGTGACCCTTATGGAATTATTGGATGTCTTCTAGCCAACGTTTTGGAGGAATACCTTTTGTTGTACATGTGGAGCTATGGACAGAACCTTCAGTAGATCTGGTAGAACTGGGATTGAACATTGTGATACCTGGCAACCAAGGCCATTCTGTTGGGTCTCCATGGGTTGCCGTATCTATCCTTGTGTGTTCCTGCCTCTCCCATCTGTTTTAGTTGTCTTCCTGACCATTGTCTAGACCAGGAGGTGGAAATGTACAAGGTTTCAGAATATTTTGGTGCACAATCTTACTTGAATGTCCTTCCATTTCTGATTTTATTCTATATACTGGAAGTCCTGGGTAGGAAATTTCAGTTATCACAAATGGTGTAGGTTCCCACCTGGATGCAAGCTTTTGTCCTCTGGTATGATTGTTTTTCAATAAAACTCTTATCTCCTATGGACAAAGGTACAGCATGTGCCTTATGGTCATTCAGTTCTTTTTGCCTCCGTTGTGCGCATCTTATCTGAGTTGACACGATATCAGCTACTTCCTTGAGTCATCACTGGTGTTCTTCAACCCATACTGTGGTTGGCTCCGCTGTTTTTCTGTATGTCTGCTGTACATCTGGAACTATAGCCATTGGGAGTCTTCCATGTCTGCCAAACATTAAATAATGAGGCGTGTATCCTGTAGACCAGTGAACCTTATTGCTGTAAAGGTAACAAAATTCAGGAAGCAGTTCAGGCCATTTTGCTTTCTGATGCTCTGGCATTGCTCTTAACATCTCCAGTAGGGTGCAGTTTGCTCATTCACATAACCCATTTGTTTGCGGGTGATAGGGTGCTGTTCTCAGTTTCTTGCTGCTGTACATGGAACACAGTTCTTTGAATAATGTAGATTCAAATGCACCACCTTGGTCAGTCAATATTTGAGATGGATATTCATACAGATGGACAAAATGTTTCCAAAGTGTTGTAATCTGAGCTGTCAAGTCTCTTACTGGTACTGCTACCATGAACTTCATGTAGTGATCAATGATCATTAGCACATATTGAAATCCATCTTTACTAGATATAGTCTTTAAATGATCTAGAGCAACAATCTCCAATGATTCCTTGGTTACAATCGAGTGTAAGGGTGCTCTTTGTTTACTACTTCCTCTCTCTTTAAGTTGCAGGCCATGCAGTTCTCACACCGATGTCTAATGTCCTCTCTCATGCTGATCCAATAAAATCTCTCTGTCATTGTTTTCTCAGTCTTTTCACGTCCAAAATTACCTGACTTATTGTGGTAGGCCTCCAGTATGGTATCTGCTTCAGCCTGTGGAATGAGGATCTGAACAATCTTTTTTCATGTTCTCGGATCTCGAGTCTTCTGTACAATCTTTCCTTGCTATAAGCTGAAGTATTCTCGTTGTCTCAACAATTTGGTCAGTTCTGGGGGTAGAGTCTTTCTTTCCTGTGCTCTTACTGTTCTTTTGTATCTAAGTATTTCGTTGAGCTCTAGGATCAGAGGATTCTGATTCTGTAACTGGGTCCATAAATCTGTTTTCTCATCTGCTGGCAATGTAGACATCATTTCTTGGGTGTGAGATAGCAAAGGTGCTGTTTTTAGCCCTACACACATTTTAGTGTGGATGCAATAGTACCGTTGTAAGCCTGTAACCATGTAACTTCACTTCTGGGTTCAGACTTTCAAAGGGCAGAGCAGGAGCAAGTGACAAGCTTCAGCACATGGTGTCACATGCAGAGACACGTGTCTCAGCATGTGTTATAGCGTGTTACAGCAGGTTTAGCAGGGAAGTGGCAGAAATCCACAATGAGAAATAATAGGGAGAAACAAGATCAGAGTGGCACCCAAGAAGTGCTTGACAGTATGAGTGAAAACATTGAAACTGGGGAGGATGTAGATCAAGAACAAGAGACAGAATATATATACTTGGTGACTCAATTGTAAAGTATACGGACTCCTACACTACAAGAGTGGACAAGGAAAGGGTCACTAACTCACACTTTTCTGGAGCAAAGCTTAATGATGTAAGGAGCATGGTAACTGAAATAATAACTAAAAAAATGACAAACCTTTTGTGCTAAATCACGTGGGTACAAATGACATAAAAAACAGTGAAATTGAACACATGATTTTGGAATTTATGTATCTTGAAAAAGAAATAAGTAGCAGGAATGGCTACACCATATTCTCTGAAATCCTACCCATCCCCAGGACTAGCAATGAGATAAATTACAAAATATAAAGAATAAACAACTAGATGAGGCAGTGGTGTTTAAAGAAAGATATGAAATGTGTCAGAACCTGGGAAAAATGTACAAATAATACAAGTTTGTTCTGCAAAGATGGGTTACACTTATCTAGAAAGGGTAGCAGGGAGCTGGGAATGGAGTTTGAGAAACAGGTAAAAGATTATTTAAACTAAAAAATAAGGGGAGAGGAGCCAAACAGGCTAGTAGTATTATGCAGTCTATTTCTGTAAGCCACATAAGTAAGGGAAATATTGAAGTTCTATTGGGAAATGCTCAGCGTCTGAAACCAAAGATAGATGAGCTGAGATTATTGATGTATACAAATAGAATAGAATAGATATATGTGGAATTAGGGAGGTGTGGACAAAATCAGAAGATTGGACGGACAACGTAGAAGTTTACGGCTGTTATCAGAAGGTTAGGATGTGGAAGAAAGGAGGGGGACTATGTATGTAGCCTCAAGTTTAAAATCCCAAGGAAATAATAGATAGGTCTAATCCAGACTCTGATGTGGAACAGCTATGGGTTAAGGTCCAGGGTACTAATAGAAAGATTACCATTGGCATCTGCTACCACTCCCCTAGTTTAATAATATGGAAAATAATCTGTTTTTCGAAACACTTGAAAATATGGACTATAGTGATCAGACCATAGTTATAGAATTTGAACCTCCCAAAAATAAAATGGAATACAGAGAAAGGCAATAGTACTTGGGGGAATAGATTGATAGATTTCTGTATGGGTAACAGTATGGTCCAGCATGTCTGAGAAAATACTAGAGGAAAGAATATGTTGGACTTAGTACTTAGCAATATAGAGGATAGGGTTCAACAAGTGGCAGTCATCCAACGATTAGGGGCCAGTGATCATAACCTGGTCACTTTCGATATACAAGATACAATAGATAGGCAAATGGCTACAACAAAAATCAGAAATGATAAAAAAGCCGATATAATCAGTATTAAGAATGACTTAAAGGCTTGGAAATGGAAGCAGGATTTTGAAGGTAAGATGACAACAGAGGTAGGAATTCTGATTGTAAATAAAATTAATAAATGTATAAAAATAAAATTAATAAATGTATAGAAAAATTTGTACCCAAGGTTAACAAATACAACAAAGAAAAAAAGTCCCCGTATGGATAAACTATGAAACTCAAAGAACCATAAAAAAGAAAAATAAGGCTTACAAAAAACTCAGGAGGCATCCATCTGAGAAAAACAAGAGAGAGTATGCAACCAAAGTAAGAATAAGTAAAACAAAATATGAATGGGAAAGGCCAAGGCAGAACTAAAACTGGCAACTGCTAACAAAGATAAAAACAATTTTTGAATTATGTTGGCAGCCTGAGAAATGGAAATAAGCATATAGTAAACTTGTGGAGGACAGTACCCGAATAGATGACCCACAGGAGATGGCAGATAAATTCAATCAATACTTTGCAAAACTGCTCCCAAATATTACTGGTGACCAGCTTTCAAGAGATGATTTACAATATTCCGAAGTGCCCAAACAATGTAAAGAAATCAATATAAAAGAGGTGAATGATAAACTGAAGAAAATAAATAAACATAAGTCCTGTGGACCCGATGAGATCTATCTCTATTTCCTGAATGAAATGGCTGAGGAGCTTGCTGGGCCACTGTCAGCCCTTTTCAATATATCTCTGGTATCAGGGGAGGTCCTGAAATAGTGGAAACAAGCTAAGATTACACCAATATTAAAAAAAGGAGATGAGACAAAGGTACAAAACTATAGACCTATTTGTGTCACATCAGTAATAGGCAAAATGATGGAAGGATACGTTAAGGAATGAACAGAAGTGAATTTACAAGAACTGTGGCATATATATGTTATGCAGCATGGGTCTGTGGAGGGGAGATCGTACACCACAAATCTGCTTAGTTTCTTTGAGGCTCTGAGTCAGGCACTTGACAATGGATTACCAGTGGACATTGTCTATCTTGACTGTTGTAAAGCCTTTGACTCTGTTGATTATAAAATATTAATACCATGAAGGAGCTAGGGATGAATCCCAGCCTAGTCAATTGGACTACTGCCTGGCTAATTAATCGAAGTCAGAGGGTGGGCATTTGTGGTCATTGGTGGAACTGGGTGGATGTGGGCAGGGGTGTGTCCCAGGGATCGGTTTTGGGTCCTGTCTTGTTTAGAATATTTGTCTCATCAATGCAAGTATAAAAGGAAGCATGGCTAACTAAGAATGCAGATGATGCCAAAATATGAACAATAGTAAATAATGAGGCCTCCATAAAGAACTTCCAGTTACAATTACAGATGATTGAAGGTTGGGCGGCAGATAACAAGTTGACTTTTAATGGTGAAATGTGTAAGGTGATGCATCTCCGGCAAAACAATCCAAGAGCAGCTTATAAATTTAATAGCATGACATTAAAGGTAACTGATTGTGAGAAAGACCTAGGGATATGGATGACAGACTCCTTGAGCTTCTGTAAACACAATACAGAATGTGTAAAAAGAGCAAAGAAACTCATAGAAAACATCCTGAGAAACATAAAGAGTAGATAGGAAAAAGTCCTGATACCATTGTTCTGCTCCCCGGTGAGGCCTACATTATAATATGGTGCCCCTATAAGTACACCACAGGATATTAAATGTTCATTAGCTGTTGAGAGAGCACAGTGGAAAATCAAAAAAAAAGTTAAAGGGCTAAAGGGGATACCCTATAAGGACAGACTGGACCAACTTAACTTATGCTCTATGGAGTACCGGAAATTGAGAGGAGACTTAATATATGTCTATAAGGCATTCAAAAATGACCTGATATGAGTAACATCAGGGCTCACTAAAAAGGAACTGTCAACTAGAAGTTTGCATAGGCATCTGTATCAGTTAAGGGGTGAAATATATAGAACATCTAAAAGAGGGAGATGGTTCAGCCAGAGAGCAGTGGATTTGTGGAACACATTACCAGATTGGGTAGTATTGGCATCTAGTGTCACTGCATTTAGATTACAACTGGATTTATACATGGGGATAAGAAGTTAGTATACATCCACTGTTAGCAGAAAGTCATCAAATGGCTCTTCGGCTACAGGACTTGAAAATATCTATGTACCTATGACACTCTGTGAGTACTTACAACACAATTGGACTATCTTCACTGAAATCCTGATAAATGGTGGTATCTCCAAATCTTCCCACTCAGTCTCAACTACTTCCTCTTCATCATGATCAGGCAATCTGGAGAGAGTGTCCACATTACCATCAGACTTTCCTAACCAGTACTTTATTGTGAAATTGAAGTTGGCCAGTCTGGAAGCCCATCGCTACTCCAACGCATTGAGCTTCACTGTGTCAAGATGTGCCAAGGGATTGTTATCTGTATATAAAGTGAATGAAGTAGCCATGAGGTAGTGCTAAAATTTCTCCATTACAGCTCAAACAAGTGCTAAAAACTCTAGCTTAAAGGAACTGTATCGTTCATCGTTCCTTTCTGAATCCATCAATCCTCTAATCACATAGGCGATCACTTGTTCTCTTCCATCCTTTACTTGGGCAAGTACAGTTCTTAGGCCTTTGTTGCTAGCATCTGTGTAGAGGTGGAAAGGTTTCTGATAATCTGGGTAGGCTAGTACTGTGGCAAGCACTGCCTTAAGGTGATCAAATGCCATCTGACATTCTGGCGTCCAATTTACTCAACTGTGTTTGCTGACTTTACTCCCTTTTGAGTGGTGTAACAGTTCGTGTAAAGGGGCTGCTTGTTTGGAGAAATCTTCCATAAATCTACGATAATATCTGACAAATCCCAAGAATCATCTCACAGCTCTGATGGTGACCGTACATGACCATTTCATTACTACGTTGATATTCTCTGGATCTGGAGCTATCCGTTCTGTGGATACCACATGTCCCAAATAATTGACTTCCTCTTTCAGGAAATGACACTTTGAAGACTTGATTTTCAGTCCATATTTCTTTAAGTGCTCAAAAACTGGCTCCATGTGTTTTAGATGCTACTTGTACATTTTTTAATAGACTACAATATTATCTAGGTACAGAAGTACTCTGCCAAAATTCTCATTGCCCAAACACTGTTCCACTAAGCACTGAAACATTCCTGGTGCATTGCAAAGTCCAAACGGCATCCGTGAAAACTCATACAGTCCCATTGGAGTCACAAGAGCTGTCTTTTCTTGGTCCTCTGGTGCCATGGGCAGTTGCATCAGGATGATGCACTAAGTGCAAATCCGGTCGGGGCATTTTTATATTCTGTCTCCTATCTGTCTGTGGAGCCTGCCCATTTGGGTATGTAATTCTATTTGAAATAAAAGCCTATTGTCCTAGCTTTGGTGTGGTGCTGGCTTGTTGTTTTTGTATGGTTTACCATTTGGTGCCTTGCACACACCATTTAGCAGCTTGAGCTGTTTTTGTTGTTTATCTAATGGACAAGCATCCCGGTGCATGATTTGATTAAGTTTGTGATAATCAATGCAAAATCGTATCTGTCCATCTTTTTTCCTAACCAAGACAACTGGTGCTGCCCATGGACTGTGACTCTCCTTTATGACATTTGCCTCCAACATTTCCTTCAGTAATTGCTTGGTCGGTGGATACAAAACAGGGGGTATGGGTCTGAACCATTCCAGAATGGGTGGGTGATTCTCTGTAGTAATGTAGTGTCTCACAGCCATTGTGCAGTCAAAGTCTAAGGCATGGTGAGAGAAGGCATCAGCATATCTCTTTATCACTTCCAGCAGCTCTGCCTTTTCTTCTTCTGTAGTCTTGGGATTTCCCATTTCTATTTCCTGGATCCATGCTTTGGAGGTTTCACCATCAACTACATCTTCTTGTAGTGCTATGGTGGTACTAGTCAAGTCAGACATTTTCTTTTCTTCCTTGCCTGGGGTTATGACATCTTCCCATTCGACCTTCATGAGTCAACCAATGGCCTGCCATCTATAAACTGTCACTGGCCGAGTGCCATAATTGAGCAGGCAGACAGGGACTTTACCACCCTTTACTGTGACCAGGCTCTGAATCACAATAACTGGATCCTCTCCTTTGTCCCACTCTGATTCCACTAAGGCCTTGTAATCTTTACCTGACAATTCTACTTTGGTTCTGCACATTAGTATCATCTCAGCCACAGATTTCAGTTGTACTAGTCTTTCATCCATCACTTGGACTTTTCTGATTTCTCCATTCTCATTAGCAAATCTCTGATGACACTGGAGTAGCTTAATTGTTCCTTGAAGGCCTGTATCTCTCTCCATGCAAGTGAACTGGTCTGTTCCCTCAGAACTTGTAACAGGTACTCTTGGTAATGCTGGAGCAGATTCATACCCAAGATCACAGGTGGTAAGTTATCATCGTTGAGACTGCTGATCAGAATCCCTTGGTTTGGGTGTTCAGTCCTTCCTAACTTAATATTCGCTTCCATATAGCCAATAATAGGAATATCCAGACCATTTCCAGCTATCAGATAAATCCACTTCTTAGGGTGTTGGGTTAATTGCTCTCTCATCCAGTACTCAAAGAAAGTCTTGCCCTGCAGTGTCGTTACTTGTGAGCTAGTGTCAAAAAGGACTACCACCTTAATTCTGTTAACCTTTATAGTGGTGGCTGGACAATTTCTGATGAACCTGACTTGAGTTGAGTTTCTTAATGGACCTACTGCGAATTGTCCTGAGGCTTTGTCCACCACCCCAGAGATTCCTTGTTTGAAGCCATGGCAGGTGTGCTTACCTCCTGAGTGCATCTCCTCTCAACGTGGCCACTGACTCTACACCTTCTACATATAGCTTCCAATTTGCATCAAATTGGTCAGATGTCCTTCTCCTCGTATTTCTGTCTGCTGGGGGTCTTGATGGGCACTACTCTGATTCTCTTGCCATCTGGTCTCTCATTTCACGTCTCAAATCTTCTTCGGATTCTGGAGTTCCCTCTTCATCTTTTGCCACATTTCCGTGGACAGTTTTATCTCCAAAGACTTCTGCCCATCTTTATTCATTTCCTGGTTAGAGGTCCTCAGTGCAGAATCACCCATATTCTGATCACCTTTTTTTCTTTTTTTTATATTCTGATCTCTGTTATATCGGCTAGTGGTAACTGCAGTCCAACAGCATACCAGATGTCTCATCCAATAATTCTCCGGCATTATCCCACAACACTGCTGGATATCTGATCTGTCACTGGGACATTCATGTCCCAACAGCTCAATAACTTCCCCTTTAAAGTTTAGACATTGCATATCTTGGTTCTGCTTCAACAGCAGCCGTAATTTTAGGTGGAGATTCTCACTTCTCACCCCATCTATAAATCTTTCCTTTAATAGTTCATCAGGGACATTGAGACCATTGGAATCCAACCTTTCAATCACCTTGAGGGCCTCTTGCAAGCAGAGAGCATACTCCCATAAAGTTTCACCAACTCCTTGCACCCTCAAAAAAAATTTCCAGATGGGACAGCATATTGGTATCAAACATTCTATGTAACTTGCTGAAGATTTGCTCCACCTGTGCCTTTTCATGCTCTGGCCAAGCACTAAGTTCTCAGTGGGCAGCACCGGTGAGCTGTCCAATCAACATTTCTACTTGCTGTTGCTTAGGCATCTCATACAATCAGAACATGGACAGCATTTTACTTTGAAACTCTTCACAATTGGTGGTAGATGAATCTGCAGTGTCTCCAGAGAACCATGGCAACCAGGGTGCACCAAAGTAATATGGCATCATAATCGGGTTCAACCGTGCCCCTTCTCCAGCTCCACCCATGGTTTCTGGCCTTCTGGATTCCATTTCTGATAACCGTTTCCTGCTTTGGACTCCAATTAAAGCATCCTGTCCATGATGCCAAGTGAAGTGAGCAGGTAGAAGTTAAGATGAAGATAATAATAGGAGAGAAGAAAAGTATATTAGAAGATATGAGGATGAGTGTTTCGATTGCCTGAATACTAGAAATCAGACTTTCAAAGTACATCCACTAGGCGATAAGGCAGTTCTTTTCCTACTTGGCTACCTGATATTTTTCACCAAAATGGAGAGGCGGGAGGCATAGCTTGAGAAAGGAACCAGTTTATTCAGCAAAGGACCACAGGGTAGGTTACAGGAGAAAAAGGGGAATAGCAACAACAAAATGCAATACTATTACGGTTAACTTCCTAGTGCCCTGAGGCCTTATACTAATACTCTGTTTTCCTATATGAGGAGAACAGTAAAATCATCAGCTGTAACAGCTACTGTGTGATGTAAGCACATCCTATCTATACTCCCTGTAAGAGGGTAACTCAATCAAAGAGTGACAGAACTGGCTATAAAAGCTATGCTGTAAGATCATCTTATTCCTAATTCCTGTTCAGACTTCCAAATCAACCCTGAGGTGCACCTCTAATTGTTACTTATCATCTGTAACAGCTATGCTGTAAGAGAGTCCTATCTATACTCCCTGTAAGAAGGTAACTCTATAACAAAATTGACAGAATAGATCAATTGGCTGTAACAGCTATGCTGTAAGAGTGACTTATTCATAATTCCTGTTCAGACTTCCAAATCAACCCTGAGGTGCACCTCTGTTACTTAGATTTCATACTATCAGTCACTCTATATGCTATAAGAAAATACTATACATATGGTGAATGGCAGTTTGTGCACATACAGATTTTCTCTGTCATCAAGAAGAAAATGTAAAGCAAGTCAACTGGCTGTCCAGTGCAATTCTAAGAACCTTTTTGGGAAACAATGAGATGCAGCGAGGATTTTAACAGACCATGATTTCTTTGCCACTTCCACCTCTCTAGAGTCTCCAGAAGACAAGCTCTGGATCAAGATTTCTTCAGCTAAGAACCCAATGAGGGCCACCAGAATGGGAACACACAAGATCCAGCTGCAGTCTGCTTCAGGACTGCCTGGAAAAGGGGAAACAATGCAAGCCGCCCGGCCACGATCCACTTCTGGATTTCCAGGTGAAGAATTTGATGCAAACTACCCAGCCACAGCCTGCTTCTGGACTGCTGGATGAAAGGATGAAGAGGAAGATACAGTTCACTTCTAGACTGCTAAATGAGGAAAAGAAGATCACTTTGCCACAGCTCACTCCTGGACTGCCGGATGAGAAGGATGATGTTGACTCCACTGTATACAGAAGTCTGGATAAGGAAGTCTCTGGATATTAGAGGATGATGGTCTTCTGGGCCCCAAGGCCAGATGAGCCAAGGGCACAAACAAAACAACAAACCGTACATCGAACTGCAGTCAATTTTGGGGTCCAAGGCCAGACAAGCAAAGGGCACACTAAAACAATAAACACATTGGCACTTGGAGAACAGGAACTGATGATTCAGATGGTACTCAGATACAGACATCAACATAAGAAACAGACAGCAGATTCTGCGCTGGGCCAAGCTCTACTTGGGAACTGGAGAGCACAAAACAATAAACAGGGTGATGCAACTTTGAGATGACTTCGGCATGGCTCTTCACAGAGTTGCTGTTGGTTGCTTCCAGATACACTGGAAGATGATTCCTGAAGAACTGATGAAGACTGACAGGGTTGTACCAGGGAGAAGTGACTCCAAAGATTGTTAAAGATTGAGTCAGGTACTTTCCCAGCACCAAAATGCTGGCACAAAACAATGCAAGACAGTTCTGATACTTAATAATGTTCATAGGATGAATAGCAATGCAAGAAACATCACAGTTCCTACTGTAGTGGTCAACTATACAGTGTCAATGTCCAGACCACAGTAAATAAACAGGCACTTTTATTTTTATGGGTGAAATGTAGCATTCAGTGGACCTAGCTATGAGGGGTCCCTCCAGCTAAATTGGCTTCTCCTATTACTGTGGATGTACTACAGTTGGGAAGAGGGTCTCCAGAAGGCTATAGACTTGGATGTATGACCAGACCACTTTAACACTTGTGGGCCTAAGTGGCTAGCTACAGTAGACTCCCATCGCACCTAGGTTAAGTTTGCTACTGGGCCCATATAACATCTGTGGGCCTAAATGGCTAGTTATGGGTCCTGGGCCTTGTGTTGTCCTTTTAACTCTCTGTGGCCTTCCCTTTGACCAGGCCCCTTTAACATCTGTGGGCCTCATTTGGCTTTTTTAGATCTGGGCCTAGTTGCCCTCTTTAACAGCAGTGGTGAACCTAACTTGCCCTTTAAAGACCTGGGCCTAGTCACTCTGTTTAACACCTGTGGGCCTAACTTACCCTTTTAAGACCTGGGCCTAGTTGCCCTGTTTAAAAATTGTGGGCCTAACTTGCCCTTTTAAGACCTGGGCCTTTCCTCTGGCTAGACCTAGCTGACTCATCCCCTTCAATTCACTGGGCCTCACTTGGCGTGTTGGATCTAGCCGGCAGAGCCCCTTTAATTCATTGGGTCTTGCTGGGCTTTGCCCCTTTTAAATTCTTATTCAGGCCTTGCTGCCACTCTTTAACTTCTTCCCCACCTTTTTCCTCCCCTTTATAAATATTAATAGGCCTCTTCTATGGTCTTACTGAGCTAACCCCTCCCAGTGGGTGTCGCCATGTCCTATGAATATTTAAATTAGGGGTCCTCTCCTCTCGGCCATCAGCCGACACACTTAGTGCATAGTGCTACTGTTTAAAATAAAATAAATAGATTTTCTGTTTGTTCCTGTTGGTCAGCACTTTGCTGGTGTGCTGCCACCAACTCATCATTCTGGCCCAAGGTGAAGACAAGGAGACTGGATCAGGAGGTGGGAGGATGCCTCAGGAGGAGGCAGCACAGCAGATGGCATGGGGCCTTTTGGGTCTTCCCGATGACGACTCTTACTCTCTCTGTCTGCACATTGCTCAGGACAATGTGGCTCTGCTACCGCCACCTCCAGGGGACAGAAATTTTACTTTTAAACTAAAAATAATAAAATGGGGCACTAAGCCCTTCGCATTGGGAACCGGATGGCTTTATTTTTTCTGATACCTCACTATGACACTGCAGACCATGCAATAGCATCGGGGCAGTCTTCAATCGCTGGGGGCAGAAGAAGTGCACAGACAAGCCCTCAAGGATGACTTCAACCCTCCAGGTAAGCCTTCTCTTGCCCCTCAATGCTTTCTGTGTCCTCTCTCCTCAACGGCTACCAATAACTCACCAGTATCAGATAAAAAATGTCAAACAGTCACACTCTGAGTTCTGGATTTTTGGATTAGAATGCTATGCATATGCAGCTCAGCACAATATTCTATTCTGGGCACATTGCTTACTTTTGCTTGCATTGCAACCTGGTTTGCATGATTTATTCTGTGCTTTGGGCACATTTACTGGTGGTACACTGGGGAAACTGGGAAGTACAGGGAACTGCATGGGAATCCTAACTTTTGGGTATTACACCAGCATCACTGTTACTTTTCAGTCTTCTACTAGGAAACTGGCAGATTATTTACAATGTGCTTTCCACAGTTACAGGGAAAAATGTTCAAGTGACGCTCAAGGGGTTTGTGCAAGCATCTAACCCAGAGGGTGTACGTAAACTTTGAGTTTACACACACATACCACCCCATATTTTATTTTATATAAATGCTTGGTTTTCATTTTCACCACAGCAATTATATAAAATAAAAAAAGACATCCCTGTGCCACAACAGTCCCCTAGGATTTCAGTATGCAGTCTGCAGTCACTTTTAAGTATTTATTAAAATTTGTTTATACATTTAATTGTACCTGGAGCTGAAGGTTTTATTTTTCATGATAAAATCTGAGTTTTTATTGCATTGAGTTACCACCAAGTTGGGGTGATGGTTCCATCTCCAATGGGAAAGAGGAGGAGGCAGCCAGCGGTCTGGGATGTTAAGTTGCAGAGGATGCATGTGCAGAATGAGAAAAAACGTGTGTGTTTGCCATAATAAACACTACTTCATTACAGCAAATAACACCATGGGTTTTCTACGGGAAAAATGAAGACCCAGTTATTGTGAGTTTGTGTGATAATGGCTAACGCCTGAAGGTGATCACCGTTATTGCACAGTCAGAGTGCCAAAAACCTTTTCAGCACTCTGACAAACCCGGTGCACAGGACAATGGCACTAGTAGATTGTTTTACTGCTTTCTGTGGGGGGGCTTTGCCCCCCACCCCGCCCCCTCGCAGGAGGCTTCTCCTCCCGCACCCCCTACTTAAGGATTCTCAACTCCAGGGGCTACATATTGGGGTGAAAGCAGTAAAAATAAAGGTTAGGACAGGTGCAATAAAATCACACCAGTGCCCGGACCCAGTACTTCACCCACCCCAACCACTAGCCAACCCCCGATGCCACAACACAGCTTGGCCATCCTCCACAGCACCACCCCTACATCACCTCCACACCCTCCCAGCCCACACTCGCCATGCTCACTCCCTCCGCTGGTACACATAGTGACATCCTGTCACCCAGTTTGCCCACCCTCATCCGTCGCCCCTTCCATCACCGTGAGAGACTGCACTGGGAAGGAGTCACCATTATGGACGGCACTCTTACCCTTTCGCCCACCTCATGGGTTACCATTATTATAGATACTATAAGGTATTTAAAGTGAACATGAACCTTGTTGTTTACATTTTAATACAATTGTAAATCTGGGCATGTGTGAAGTCTGTTTTATCACCCCAGTGTATTGTGGTGTGTATTTGTTGTTAAATAGTCCTAGTTTATCCTTATGTAGGGCCTCATATTAATGCAGGTTTTTTCCTGCCCAGTATTCATTGCGTTTGATGTGCATATGCACCAAATGCTTTGGAACAGTAATGGGAAATAAGAGGAGTGTCACTGCTATGCTAATTACTGCTGCATTTGCAATAGGTGTGGCAGTGTACACCAATGACCAGACACTCTGGTCATGACAGCATTCAGCTCTGCTGTTGTTCCCACCATGGACTTGAAACAAATGGACCTCTCCAATGGGAGTGCTTTATTTGTAGCCCAAACTCCTGCCAAGCACATTCGAGTGCATTCTAATGTGCATGGCAGGAGTTATGGCCCCTGTATTCTGTCTCCATCTCTGGTCCTCTGAACCCCTGCCAAGCTTCAACTGTAGCCATGGTGCTGACTTCTCACCCCCCCCATCTCCACATTAGCTGCCATGCAGCTTTTTGTTACAGCTGACATCGGGATGCCCAATCCTCATATTGGCACATTCCCCCCCCCCATTAATGTGGCACACTGGGAGCCCACCACAGTGTACCAAAATAATTTATTTTATTTTGTTTTTTTGTTACTGACACTGGGATGCCCATTTGCAGTGTTGAATGTGCCCCCTCAACCAATTTCCTGTAGCCGACATCGGGGTGCCCAATCCCTGCGTCGGCAATCCCCCCCCACATACACATATATATATACATGGTATTTTGGCACACTGGGAGCCTACCCCAGTGTGCCTAAATGTTGCTTTTTTTTAAATCTGTAAAATAAAAAACAGTCCCCTGACAGTTTTTCTTTTACCTGTTAAAAATGAAAACGGTCTCTCATCATCTCCTCAGTCCCCCTTGCACAATCCCCACCCACTCACCCTCCCTCTGCTCACCCCACCTCTCCACACCCTCCCACACCCCACCCACCCCATACTTACCTCCAGAAGTCAGAAGCAGTGATCTTCTCAGGACCAGGAACATGTCTGCACTCTTCAAAGCCGACCGGCAAACTGAGAAATCAAAGTTAAGCGCCGTATAATGGCAGTCAATGGAGGTTTCAACTTAGGTTGATATTTCAGCCATTTTTTGGGGAGAATTTTGTCCCAAATTTTCAACATGTGGTTCTTGGAACCCCACCTCCTGAACACTGTCACTGTCATTTCATAACTCAGTCCTGAAAGGTGATTTCAGGGTCGCAATGCGGAATCAACTTGCAGGACCGACTAATGAAACAACAGTGCCACTGTTCATGAGGTGGGGTCCCTAAAACCCCATGTTGAAAATTTGGTGGAAAAATTCCAAAAAATGACAGCGTTATGAGCATGCATTGTGCAGTTTCTAAACATGCTCGTAATTTCACCAATTTTTAATATTTTCATTCCAGATTTTCAAGATTGCCATTTTTTAACACCTCCTTATGAACAGTATAGCTGTCATTTTTCATATCCTGCCTGAAACATGTTTTTGTACGTATGTCGCAGAATAGCGTAGTCACTGTGCAAAATCAACTTTTTGGATGGATTAACAAAATTACAGTGTCCTGTTCATGAGTTGTGGTCCCAAGAACACAATGTTGAAAATTTGATAAAAAAATACCCCAAAATGCCTGAATTACATGTGGCCATTTGAATTTTGCTATGCATGCATGTAGCTTTGTCAAATGTTTATGTTTTCACTTCCAAGTATTCAAGATTGCCAGTTTTTCACACCTCCTCATGAACAGTATAGCTGCCATTTTTCACATCCTGCCTGAAATGTGTTTTCACAACTGTAGCAGCACAAAATCACCTTTCAGGACTGAGTGACAAAATGATAGTGCCTCTATTCATATGGTGGGGTCCCGAAAAGTCCATTTTGAAAATTTGGAGTGAAAATACCAACAAACATCCGGGGCATTAGGGTTTCCAACTGTAATGCCCCACCTCCCCACCCTGTAGAGACTGACAGGTGTTGGGGGTGTGACTTGAGGTCATCAGCCGTAATGTTCACTCCATTCTACCCCCACCCTGTAGCCAGTGACAGACATCAAGGTGTGTCTTGGGCTCTTTGACCCTAACGTTCACCCCATTCTCCTACAGTGCACCCATCTCAGCTTATTTCCTTGTGGAATGGGGTGAGTGTAAGGCCTGAAGGCTCCAAGGCACACTGCGATCCCTGTCGGTGTCTGCAGGGTGCTGTGAGGTGGAATGGCATGACCGTTATGGCCAATGATCCAAAGGCACACCCCCAATGCCTGCCAGTCTCTGCAGGATGGGGTGGGGGTAGGCGTTACGGTTGGAAACTCTAATGCCTCAGTAAGGAAGTAAATCAGGGGTGTCGCTGGACATCACCTACCTTGATTTCAGGAAAGTCTTCGACACCGACCAACATAGAAGGCTGATTAACAATAGGAGTAGTCTGGTCACAGGGCACAAGCTGATTCACTGAGTTAGAAACTGGCTAACGGACAGGAGGCAAAGGGTGGTGGAAATAGGAACCAATCTGAGGAGAGGGTGATGACTACCGGGGTACCTCAGGGATCAGTCCTGGAACCAGTCCTATTAAATGCCTTCATTACAGACATTGTGAAAGGGCTAGAACAAAAGGTCTGTCTGCCTATTTACAGATGACACCAACAACTCTAACAGAGTGAATACTCCAGAAGGAGTGGGGAAAATGAGCAGGGACATGGAGAGGCTTAAAAAATGTTCTGAGGAGTGGCAACTGAGGTTCAATGCAAAGAAGCACAAACAATGCACCTGGGAAGAGGAAAACCTAGTGAGAGTTACTAGATGGGGAAGTGCTAATGATTACCAAGGAAGGAATGCACCTAGGAGTTATCAGTTCTGATGACAATAAGGTGTCAAAACAGAGCACAAATGTTGCAAGGAGGGCCAGTGGCATGCTGGGTTGCATAGGGCAAGGTGCTACTAGCAAAAGGTGTGAGGTGGTGATGCCATTGCATATTGCACTAGAGAGGCCTATCCTACAGCATTACGTGTTGCTCTGGGGCCACAGCTGCACACAGACATTGACAGGGTGGAGATACTCCACAGAAGGTCAACCAAGATGGTACATGGCTTGCAATACAGAACATATCAGGAAAGATTTCAGGACCTCAATATGTACTCATTGGAGGAAAGGAGGGAGCGGGAGAACATGATACATACATTCAAGTACCTCAAGGCCATAACCAAGGTGAAGGGGCAAGCATCTTTCAATGCATCAAACATTCGGCATTGACAAATGCTTGTTTTTATGGTTGCTTCTCTGCATGAGCAAAGCAAACATTTTGGCAGCATGCTAGTACTGTAGGGCTTTCATGAGCATGGCCCTGTTATGGTCACTTGAGTTGGGCATTGCAGACACTGGGCTGTAAGTAGCATATTACAAGCAGGCTGTGATAACACTGTCTTGGTTGCTAATGGGTGGAACTTCTTACATATTAAAGGTAACGTTTTTGCCATTAGCATGCCTACCGGTTGTAATTATAGGCATTGTACAGTCCCAGTTCTCTCCCATCCCCTCATGTGATGTTGCAGCCCACCCGGCATTCCACCCAACCCCCTTCTGATCATGTTCCCAGTGCCCTGCCCACACATCATTCAAACTACTTCCTGATCATGCCCCGGGTACTCCATCCTGACTACTGCCAAACCACACTTTCACTGCTGCCTCTGTGTTTGGTCATCAAAATCCCCATGCCACCCAGCTCACAGTGTTTAAAAAAAAATGCCAACCAGCTGACAGTGTTTTAAAAAATATTTTTTTATGCATTTTTTCAGGTCCCCCATAGGATTTTGTTCATTTCTACTGGGGGAGGCTGCAAGTCCTGTTCTGATGCCAAGAAGTTACTGAACAGAAAACAGACCAGCAGACACAGTGGTGGTGAATATCTGAGTGGTTGTTTTTTTAATTTTGTAAAGCAAAGCCATGACTGGCTAAGGCATATTTATTGTTGCACTGCCAGACCATAATGCGCTCAGCCAATTAAAGTAGTGTGGGCTGTTTTGGACTGAGTACTTGGATACTACAGTGCTTGAGAATGTGCAGAGAGTGGCTACACATCTAGTTTGTGATAATGAGTGTTGTGAGAGTGAGCAGTTGGACTCCATTTTGTGACTGGCCATCAAATAGGATGGACACAGATCTCTGACCGGCAGGACAGTCAAAAGTGACAACCAGGCTTTTTAGCAGTTCTACAGGAAAAAATCAAAGAGGGCAGATCACAAGGTGATATTTTGGCCTACCCTGCCCTGATGAATTCCCTCCTGCTCCCAGTATGAGCTGATGGTGCTGGTGATTGACCCTCACCCCACCTGAATGTAAAACACAGAGCACAGAGAGAATGGCACACGTCAGACCCTGTCAGGGGCCAGAAGGCTGAGCATGGAGGAGTGGTCCAGAGCATGAGGACATGCTGCTAGCAAGGGCAGAAGGGGCCATGCTTCCATTTTTCTCAGCCAGACAGTTGCGGCTCAGGTGGGATGCCTGTGGGTCACAGAGACTACTGTAGACTTGAGTTGCTAGATTCCTAGACCAGTGGGCAGGGTTTGTTGGGCAGTTGGAGTGAGTCACGGTGCATAGTTAAATAAAATGCCAGAAAAGCAAGTATCTTCAGGCCAGGGTGTGGAACTGGCCTGGGCAAGGAATGAGTTGGAGTCAAGGGCACAGCAGACATGCAGCGATTACAAGACTACATGACAAACTAGAAGACAGAGACCATAGCCTGCTGTTGCTCTGCTGGCTGCATTCTAAGGGGAACAGTCAAGACCAGGATCCCACACTCAAGTGTGGGGCTGTTCCCAATGTGAACTTTGGGGCTAAAACATTTTGGTTTACTTACTGTTTACTGTAGTATAGTAGATTCTATCAGACCAATTTTGCATAGTTCTAGGCTGATATCTTCTATTGCTACAAACCCAGAATCCCCAGCAGCTGACATCAGAGCAGTTGGCAACAGTTGGAGATTCAATCACCTGCAGTGCATGTTAAGAGTTAAGATAGATGGATAGATAGATAGATAGATAGATAGATAGATAGATAGATAGATAGATAGATAGATAGATAGATAGATCTTTATTTTTAAACAGGATTGAACTATTAGGACTTCACAGCCCTGTTTACAAAGTTGTCCTGCTTCGTTACAGAGTACGTGTACAATAGCAGTCAACTAACACGTGACCATATCATACATGTTTAGAAACATAATTCAGCATACTCATGTAGTGCCATAGAGTTGGGGGCATGACAGAAAAATAAAGAACAGAAAAGTGCTTAGCTATAGGTGCCTTAGTACAGTAAAAAGTTGCCCAAGAAATGCCCAGGTTCCCAGTTTAAAATGGCAGCATCAAAAACCTGTTACAAAGTCTGCCAAAAGTGGTGTAAATAGTTTCAAAATAATGCCAAAGTTAAATGCAATGCCATGCTGCAAAGAAATGAAATGTCAGGCTGAGCTATGGAATGCCCACTGTGTGGCACCTGCCGTGCATCCACAATTAGAATACAGAGTGCTGGAGTTTGAAAAATAAGTTTTCTGTTAGTGAGACTCATGGGTGACTGTGGAAGAGTGAGGACACAGAAAGTGAGGAGGGATGAGAAGGGCTTTCCAGGAGGGCAGAAGCTGTCCCTGAGGGCTTAGCTATGTGCCTCCCTGCCTCTAGTCACTGAAGATGATATACCTGTACAGCTGTCTGGTCTGTGGTGTTATTCCGAGCTGCCAGTAAAGAAAGAGAACGTCCCATTGTGTCCCCGACAGGGCTTGGTGCCACATTGTTATGTTTTATTTAAAATTACTGTTTCGGTCCCATGGAGGTGGTTGTCGCACAGCTGCATCATTCGTGCTGTTCTAGAACCTTTTGTGAAGTCCCCAGTCATCCTGCAACTGCCTGAAGCTCTTTCCCCCTCGAGCTGTACCTCCCACCTCCCTCCTGCATCTTGCCATCCCTAGTCTGGTGTGGTGAGTTGGGGACAGTACACTGCTACATTCTGTTCGCCCTAGAACTGTGCAACGAGTGTATTTAATTATTTTAAACAATTTGTGCTAGGCGCAAGAGAAAACAGCCGAGCAGTGTATAGGGACGGGCCAGAGGCTTCTAATTTAAATAATTTCAGCCTTCAGGGTGTAGCGACACCCACAGGGAAGGGGTCAGCCACAAACAGGCCCCAGAAGGGCATGAATGTTCGTTAAAGAAGCGTGGCTGGGCAGTGAGGAGTGACAGTTTAGCCCAAGCCAGCCTGGAGATAGTTAAAGGGGCCCTGTTCTGTAGGCAGGCCCAGGTATTTAAAAGAGGCACAGTTTAAGAGAGGCCCAGTATTTAGAGGGGCTGAACCAAGCCAGGCTCACAGTTTAAAAGGGGCCCTGTTCAAGAGCGGGACCCAGTGTATTTGAAGGTGACCCAGTCCAGTAGGCCCACCATTTGAAAGGGCCCAGCCTAAGAGAGGCTCATGATTTAAAGCAGGCCCAGCATCTTAAAGGGGCCATGGCTACAGGGTGGCCCAGAATTAAAAAGGGGCTTTTTTAAGAAAAAGGCCCAGGGATCAGAAAGAGGCCAGGACAAGCCAGGCCTAATTCTTAAAGGGGCAATACAGGCCCAAATGTTTATTTAAAAGTTCAAGGGAAGCCCAGGACTCATGGGGCAAGTTAGGCTCACTGCTACATGAAGGGGCAAGATAGGCCCACTATCAGTTAAAAGGGCAAGTTAGGCCCATTGCTAAATCAAGTGGCAAGTTAAGCCCACTGCTACAAGAAGCGGCAACTTATTCCCACCAGTTCTTAAAGGGGCAAGTTAGGCACACTACTGTTTAAAGGGACAAGTTAGGCTCACTGCTAATGAAAGGGCCAAGTTAGGCCCACCGCCATGTTGCACTGCCATTTAAAGCAGCAAGTTAGACCCACTGCTAACCATTTAGATTCACCAGGTGTTATAGAGGCCCAGCAGCATTTAGTGAACCCAAATGGTTAGAGAGTCTAGCTAGCCATACAGAACCGCAATAACAGTAAGAATCCAATTTAGTCAGAGGGACCACTGTTAGGTAGGTCCACCAGTGCTAGGGTTCAAACCAGAAAAGTGAATTGCCTGTATATTTACTGTGGTCTTGACATTGAGACTGTATATTTGACCACTGCAACAAGAACTGAGACTTTATTTGCATTGCTATTATTGCTACAAACACTGAATGTGCCAGAAAGTCTTGATTTGTTGCCAGCCTTTCAAGTTACAAGGTGTTTGAATCAGTCTTCAGAAGTTTTCCAGAACCTTTTCACCATTGGTATCCAGATCAGTCTTCTTTAAGGTACTCCAGAAGACATCTTCAGTGCATCTTCAGAGCAGCCAGCAGCAGCTCTTCAAGGAACCGTGCCACAGTCATTTGCAACATCCTGTTATTTGGTATCCACTCTTCCAGTTTCCCCAAAATACGTCCTGGCCTGGTACAAAGGTACCTTCCATTTTCTTGTTTTACCATTCATATCAAAGTCTTATTCAGACCTTCTGCTGCAGTATCGTGCATCATTGTCCTGTTTCTTATTTTATGTAGTCCTTGGTTCATCTGGCCTTGGTACCCAGAACCCCATTGTTGCTCATGTTTCACAGATATCCTTTCTTCAGAATCTTCTTCATGTCCTGGCAGTCCAGAAGAGGGCTGTGGCTGTGTAGTGTATCTTGTTTGTGTTCTGGCAGTCCAGAAGAGGACTTTGGGCTGGTTGACCAGCATCGTCTTCTTCTTCATGTCCTGGCAGTCCAAAAGAGGGCTTTGGGCTGGTTGGTCAGCATCTTCTTCTTTTTCATGTCCCAGCAGTCCAGAAAAGAGCCTTGGGCCGGTTGGTCAGCATCTTCTTCTTCTTTGTGTCCTGGCCATCCAGAAGAGGACTTTGGTCTGGTTGGTCAGCATCTTCTTCTTCTTCATGTCCCGGCAGTCTAGAAGAGGACTATGGATGGGTGTGTTGTGCTTCAATTCCGGTGGCCCTCAGTTGGTTTTGAGCCAAGGATATCTTTGCTTTGTTTCTAAGAATCTGGCAACCCTTGAGAGGTGGGATGTGGCTGAGAGACTAATGGACTGTACAAAATCCTCTCTGCAGTCCCTTAGTTGTTAGCCCAGTCAGCCAGGTGTTCCCTTTGTTTTATTCTGAAGACCAGTTTCTTCTCAGTGACAGAGAAGGTTCATCCGTGCACAAACTGCCTTTCATGACTAATGTAGAGTGTTACAGTAATATGTTTTACCATGCCTTAGAGTGGAGAAGTCCAATTAATAGGCCCTATGTAGAGGTGCACCTCAGGGTAGTATTGGAAAGATTGCATAGTGATTTGCTGATTATAGAGTATAGACCACTCGAAAAGTGAAGCTGTTACAGTCATTGCATTTAGAGTTCTCCTCATATAGGAGAGTAGGGATAATAAGTGTTTCCTGTGATTGTGTTTCCCCTCCCTGGTTTTGTACAAATAAAAATCCTGAGAAGTATTTGGAACCTATTTCTGAATCTCACCTCTCTTTGTCTTGTGCCACCATCCACCCATTTGGAACCTGTGTTAGTAATTTGTGTGCAAGTTACTGGTGTCATTGGCACAGTTGCTTTATTTACCCCTTTTTATGTTGATGTGGAAACCCAGCACACATTAACATCCATCTTACCTCCTTTGGGTCACCACACTTCAAGTTTTTATGCAGCAAGCAGGGTATAGAGCAAGTCCTCCAAAAAGACCAAAACCAGAGAAAGAGTAGAGCTCAGATATGGAGCAGGTATAGAGCAAGTCCTCAAAGAGACCAAAGCCAGAGTCAGAGCAGAGTACAGATATTGGGCAGGGTATAGGGTAAGTAGAAAACAGAGTACAGATTCAGATGCCGTCAGAATCCAGAGGTAGTGATAAGATGGATCGAGAGATGGATAGAGAGATGGATGGAGCAGGAGGAAAAGGCTCAAGATGAGTGCAACCTTAACCTTTGACCCTGTCATACTATTTTGGTGTGCCATGGCTTCTTAGCTATACAGGAGAGCCAAGTGGTGAAGACTCCAGTAGTTTGGGAAAGTTTAAAGCAAAAATACAGTCTATGTTCTGACTTTATCAAGTACCTGATCATCAACAAGTGGACATTTTATTGGGCCAGTTAAAATGAGAAGCCCAACGAGAAGTGCAATCATGGTCAGAAAGAGAAAAAGCCACCGCAGACTGAAATTTTCAATCGATTAAGAGAAACGTTTGATACCAGAACAGTGTCTGAATTGAAAATGAAGTTCTTTTTGAGAACTCAGAGACCAATAGGGTCGTTAAGGGAGTATGCCCTGAGTTTACAAGAAACTCTCCAAGCTATAGAAAGGATAGACTCCAGAGAAGTGCGGGACATGAACAAGACTCTTAAAGAAAAGTTAATTAATGGAGTCCTCATTGACACTCTCTGGAGATAGTTGCAAATGCTTCACCTTCAAGACCTCAATGCTTTCTTTTTAGATTTTAAAGAGAAGGCGATACAAATTTTTGAACCAAGTCGAGCCAGAGGAGGGGCCCTCTGTGTGCCAACAGCTGATGATCTTTCCCAGAGAAACATGGTCAGATTATTCCACTAGTAGATGGAGACCAGAAAGTCATTGGACACCAGGAGCATGTGCAGAAGTATACCCAATATTGAAAAGACATACACACAGATGGCTCAGGAGCAGACTCAATTTCACAGGCCTAGTTCAGGACCTGGTATTAAATGGACAGAACAAATTGCTGCTCTTACCAGAAAAGTTATAGTCTTATTTCAAGAGGTACATGACCTTAAATGTAACTGGAGATCTAGACCTGATGGAGAGCAACTAGATAGAAACCAAGGAACTAGAGAAATTATGTCCCAGCTGAGGGAAGCAGAAGGGCAATTCCTGACTGATTGTTTTGACAGCTATGGTAGACCCATTTTGAATGATGCGAACAGCTGGACATAGAGAAAAACAATGCAGACAAACAACTACAAGTGCTGTTGCATTAAACGGTGAATTCCTGGGAATGTGGACCGATTCTCAGAGAGCAATGGACCAGGTCCATCCTCAAGGGAGCATAAATCCCTTTTCATACAAAAATGCCCAACCATGACAGTGAAAGTCAATGAACAATACCTTCTTGCACTCTTAGATACAGGCTCACAAGTAACCTCATTACAGAAGAGATATTTCCGCCAATATTGGGGCACTATGGAAGTGCAACCTCCACCATGATCCTGGATTCAATTGATAGCTAACAATGGTACAGAAGTACCCTACTTATGATACGTTGAGGCAGATATCCATTTAGGTAACTGAGTCCAAACTCAGCAAGGCATCATAGTGAGCCACTCCAACAGCAGTGAATTACCTCCACTTATTCCTGGAATGAATGTGCTTCAACATTGTTTCAAAGAATTAGTCCATATCTTACGACAATGTGCTAAAGAGGTACCCATTGCAGACAAGCAGGTACTACAGCAGACCATTCAGCTAATCACAATGCCATCAACATTTTGTCAACCCAAATGGAGAAGTAGGAAAAGTCAGAGTTACCGACTGTCATCCCATAACTCTGAGTCTGGGCACTGAAACCACATTATGGTGTAAAGCCAAAGTAGGACCTAGAGGACAGTATTATGATGACCTAGTGGAACCATATCCTGATGCCAAGGAGGAGCCTATCTTTGTTGCTCACAGCATTGTGACAGTTAGCAAAGGACTGATCCCTATCAGAGTCCTTAATTATGGAAATCATGCTGTACAAGTCTACAAGAATCAGCCCATTGTCACACTACTTACCATCAGTATCCAGGATGTTGTACAGCTAGAAAATCAGGTTCATGCTACAACCTGCAACCAGTCAGTATCCGGAATACCCCAGCCAGACTCAGAAAACAAAGATTTACCTGAGTGGTTAAGAGAACTTGACATTGGTATGACTCACACTACAGACACCCAGTGAGAAGACGTCCAACGAGTAGCAGTGCAGCACCATAAATCATTTAGCAAGCATCCTTTGGATTTTGGACTAGCTAAAGGAGTTCAACACAATATTCTCATGAATAATCTTCCACCCATCCATGAGATATTTTTACCTCTTCCACCTGCTATGTATCAACCAGTAAAAGACATGCTTAGAGAGATGAAGGAAACAGATGTAATTCAAGAAAGCCATTGTCCATGGGCTGCACCAGTGGTACTAGTGAAAAAGGATTGAAAAATCTGTTTCTGCGTGGACTACAAGAAGCTTAATAATGTAACGCATAAGGCTGCATACCCCTGCCTCGGATAGAAAACTCTCTTACTGCACTACAATCAGTAGCTGTGTTCTTTACTTTGGATTTGACCAGTGGCTACTGGTAAGTACCAATCGCACCTTTAGATGTGGAGAAAAACACTTTCATCACCCTGATGGGATTATTTGAATTCACTCGCATTCCTTTTGGATTGTGCAATGCAGCAGGAACTTTCCAGCGTCTAGTAGAACATTGTCTAGGAAGCTGTAACTTCAACATACTGCTCTTGTATTTAGATTACATCATTATTTACTCTCAGAACCATAAAGATCACTTAAAGCATTTAGCAGAAGTCTTCGAATAATTGACCCAGTATGAACTCAAACTCAAACAGTCTAGGTGTCATCTTTTGAAACCACAAGTCAATTACTTAGGACACATTGTCTCAGCAGATGGAGTAGCACCAGTTCCAGAAAAACTATGAGTCATACGAGAATGACCTGTACCAACTACAGTTAGAGATGTCAGAAAATTCCTTGGAATTGCCAGATACTACAGAAGATTCATTCAAAACTTTGCTTGACTAGCTACACCTTTACACCAGTTACTTCAAGGGTCAACAGCAGGACGCACATCCAAAACTCAACAAGTCACTTGGACTTCCAGACACCAAATCACTTCTGATGGTTTACACCAAGCCTTGACAGAAGCTCCAATTTTGGCCTACCCAGATTGTGCCAAACCTTTCAAGGTATATACAGATGAGGGCAACTTAGGTCTCGGTGCTGTGCTAGCACAAGAACAGTCAGGAAAAGAAAGAGTCATTGCCTACGCTAGTTGCAGTCTCAGAGGATCAGAATGAAATGACAAATGTTACAGCTCATTTAATTTGGAATTCCTTGCATTGATATGAGCAATTACAGAAATGCTTTGGCATTACCAAGCTGCCACACCTTTTACTGTGTACACAGATAGCAATCCTTTAGCTCATTTAAATACTGCCAGATTGGAAGCATTGAAACAACGATGGGACTCACGTTTGTCAAATTACCAGTTCACTTTGAAATACTGTACAGGAAGAAGCAATGCCAATGCTGATGCCTTGTCAAGATTGCCACAACAGACAGAACCTGAGCATGATGATTCCATTTTAGAAGATGTGGAAATGCTTGCATTCTTAAAGTTCCTACAGAGATGGTACACGAATGTTGTCAGGTCAGTTCTGTCACAGTGACCAAGTCTGAATTTACTCCTTATGCATGTAGCAGAACAAGATAATTTATGGATCCAGATCCAGAACCAGAATCCTGTGTTATGACAAATCAGACATCTATTGGACTCTAACCAAGGTCTTGGGCCTACACTTAGGAAAGATGCAAACCCGGAATTAATAAAATTGTACCAACATAAAAACCGGTTGGTCATACAAGACTCTAAGTTAACATGGCAAAGCAGAGACCCTCACACTCATTGTGAGATCATGCAGATCATTGTGCCACAAGAGAAAGCACCAATTGTTTTGGAAGGCTAGCTTGACAAGTCTGGACCCTTTGGAAGCAAAATGACAAAAGCCAATATAAGAAAATGATTCTATTGGGCCAGAATGAAACTTCAGATTCAGAAATGGTGTGAGGAATGCCCTACCTGTAATCTAACAAGAAGCAGTAGAACTGATCAGAAAGCTCCTTTGCAACCAATTATCAGTCACGCCTCTTTGGAATTGGTCACCTTAGATCACCTAAAACTTGAGCCAAGCAGAAATGGTATCAGTTATGCTTTAACCATGATAGACCACTAATCTAAGTTTATTGTAGCTGCATCAGTTCCTGATCTTACTACTAAAAGCACTGCAGCGACATTTGTCAAGTACTTTATTCAACCGTATGGGTTTCCAATCAGAATATTAACTGACCAAGGAACTGCCTTTGAGTCGCAACTATTCCATGAACTTTGTAGCTTATAAAGAAGTCAAAATATTCATACAACTGCCTATCATCCCCAAGTCAATGGATTGTGCGAAAGAGCTAATAAAACCTTATTTAATATGCTAAGAGCATTACCTGAACATAGACACCCATATTGGCCTAGCATTTTGCCTGAATTCACTTAGCTTTACAGTAACACTATACAGAGTTCAACTGGATAAACTCTATATTATTTACTAGTTGGATGTCACAGATGTTTACCTATGGATTTAGCACTTGTAAATTTGAAAGCCACCTCTACTCCTAACCTATGCACAGATTGGGTAAATGAACATAGTGACAGATTATAAGGAGCAGGAAAATCCTAGACAAGCATATGACTCAAGTGAGACTAAAACAAAAGATGCTGTATGATGCCAAGGTTAACGCATGTCCATTACAGATTGGAGACAAAGTATTACTGAAGAGAACTCCAAGACTAACAAAATTAACATCTAAATTCGAACCTGAACCCTATCTCATAGTAGAAATACCATGTAGAGAACTGCAAGTTTATAAGATCCCAGGATAAATCAGAACAGGCATCAAGATTGTTCACAGGAATCTGTTAAAGCCATGCATGTTTCATGCAGGATCAGATATTTCAGCTGATATTAACTCCAAGCCAATAGAGAGATAAGAATACCCTTCCAGAAATCTTACTCTGACTAAACAAGAAACCCTGACAGACTTGTATGTCAATCCTTGGAATTACCTAAGTACTACTGATCTGATTCAGATTGTCTTGAGAGCTTGACACCTGAAAATACCAGAGGGATATAACCTGTTTCTACCGAACCTTTATGTAGTCTGCCTCACGGATCTAAGAGAGTCAATTTTGGAATTCCTCCTAGAAGATTTTGTATGGAAAGTCCTTAGTTTTATATCTTAAAACACAGTATGATAAAGAGATATTGCAAACATGGTCACATTAGCTTAGTTTATGTTCTTTAAAGCATTAAAGTTACTTTGAGGTTAAGAAAGATTTAACTGAGATAGCCTGTTCTCATGTATATTTTATAGAATTTATAGATCTTCGGTAGTAGGATTGCATTGAAACTCTTAACGTTCTCATAGAAATAAAGTTAAGAAACTGTTGTACAGTCAGTCTAAAGTTTTACAGATGTTTAAAGGGCACTGGTTTACTTCCACCCACCCTGCCCCTCACCCCACCTGCCCCAAGTGCATTCTTTCCTTTATATCAGTGGTTCTGACACCAGTTCCCCCAAACTGCTAAGAACATACACCTATTCATATCCTTAAAGGCACAACACACTGAATAGAGGGTAAAGACACTCACAAGCTTGCACATACTAAAACAAAAACAAAAAAGAAAAACATCTTAGGAAGGGAGACAGACATGTGAGGAGTGGTGCAATGCTCTGGCAGTGGAGCAGCAGTATTCTGGGAGACATTCTGGAGACTGTGCTGCTGCCCTATTTGCAGGCACCTCTCTGGTCTGAGGGAGGAGGTTGCTCGTCTCCATGCTGACCTAATGAGGATTCTGGAAACCTCTGTCCCACCCAGTGACCATTGAGGCCACCACCACTGCCTCAAAGGTTGCCAGGAAAGAGGAGCAGTTGGACCACAGTGGGTTCGGGCAAGGTGATGGAACAGAGGTGCATCCCTCCAGTCAAGCCTCTCCACAATTCATCCACCATTCTGGCTGAGCATGGTTCCTCTATGGAGGTACCCTCAGTTGAGACCAAGGAGGGTGCTGGGAACCTCCACAATGGAGACTCACAGGAGGGTGGATTGGGACCCCAGAGGAGAAAGAAACAACTCCTGGTGGGGGACTCAGTCATTAGGGGGTAGAACTGGGTTGGGAGGAGAAAGGGAGGTAAGGTGCCTACCTAGTGCCATGGCTTGGAGGGACAGGAAACAAATCCTCAGGATTGTGGGAGAAGCTGCATGGGGGAGTGAGTGGGATGTCATTATCCACCTAGGGGCAAATGACCTGGCTAGGAATGAGATCAGAGCAGTGCAGCAGGAGTTTGTTGAGTTGGGGAGCGGCCTTAGACAAGTAGCACACTCAGTAACTTTCTCAGAAGTACTACCTATCTATGGCATGGATGAGGCTAGAGTACTGTTCACCATGTGATTCAATGACTGGTTTAAAAACTGATGCAGCGCTCAGGGGTTTGGCTTCATTGGGGGCTGGGGTCCACCTGGAGGGATGCAGGCCTATACTGGCATTATGGTCTGCATCTGTCCAGGAGGGGGACCAGGATCCTAGGTGATAGGTTTAAATGCTTCGTTGGCAAGCATTTAAACTAGCCAAGAGGAGAGGCACTGAAGGGAAACAGAGAAATCCCAGCCCCCCCACAATATAGGGTAGTAATTGAAGTATATGCAAAGGTAGAGAAGTCGATAGGTAGCAGGACAGAGGTAAATCCAGAAAATGGCAGTAAGGACAGGGATGGAGCTAAAAGTGGTAAGGCCATCAAAAAATGGAGGGTGATGAGTACAAATGCCCATAGTCTAGGTAACAAGTTTCCTGAACTAGTGGCCTTGATGGAATAGGGATGCCTGGATACGGTGGCAGTCACAGAAACATGGTACACAGAGAACCTTGACTGAGATGTCAACATACAAGGGTATTCAAGCTACAGGATGGACAGTTAGGGTAAAAGAGGAGGAAGGGTAGCTCTCTATGTAAGGGAAGGGATCAAAGCAATGGAACTAAATTATAAACAGGGAGTACAGGAGGCACTGTGGGTCACCCTGGAGACAGGAAATGGCACCACAATCAGCACGGGGGTTTTATACAGACCCCCATCTCAGGGAGAGGCAATAGACAAGGAAATGATAGAAGGCATCCTTAGAATGGCAGAAAAGGGTTAAATATTGTTAATGGGGGACTTGAATATGCCAGATGTTAACTGGAGCACCTTTGCTGCAGCCACATCCAAGAGCAGTATTATTCTTGATGCCCTACAGGGGGTATGCCTCAGACAGCTAGTGCTGGAGCCCACTCAGGAGGGAGCAATCTTAGACCTGGTACTCTCAAATTGAGATGGAGAAAGGATCTTGGATTTAGAAGAGTGTAGCCATCTGGGGACAAGTGACCACCAAACACTGTGGTTCACGATAAACACAGCCATGGAGTCAAGCCATACAAAAACAAGAGTATTGGACTTTAGGAGGGCTGACTTTGGGAAAATGGGAGAGTGCCTCAGAAAAACACTAGCAAATCAGCAAGAAGAAGGGGTGGAGGAACAATGGGGAAAAATCAAAACAGCCATCAGGGAGGCAACAAGTCTTTGTGTGAAGCGAAGCAATAAAACAAAATGAAGGGAAAAAACGCAATGGTTCTCAAAAGAGGTGACAAGGAAGGCTAAAGAGAAAAATGTAGCATTCAGGAGGTATAAGGAAACACTGAAGGAGCAGGACAGAGAACTGTACCAGTTAAAGTAGAAGGAAGTAGGGAAGGCAGACAGAATAGCAAAGGCCTAAACCGAGGAAAAGATAGCCAACTCCTTTAAGAAGGGGGATAAAACCTTTTATAGGTACATTAGGGAGTGAAGAAAAAGAGGGATAGTGAGGCTTAATAAAGTGGATGGTAGGTGGGCAGAGGGTGACAGTGAAAAAGCAGGAATACTGAACAAATACTTTAGCTCAGTATTCACAAAAGAAGAGGAGGAGGAAGTACCTAAATCAAAGAACAGAAGCACTCTGGATAGGGAGGTCAATACTAGTCCATTCACAGAAGAAAGTGTTCTGAAAGAACTCTTAAAACTGAAAGTGGACAAAGCAATGGGGTCTGATGGGATTCAGCCAATAATTCTACAAGAACTAAGGGTAGAACTAGTGACACCACTGACTACCCTTTTTAAGAAATCATGGTGTAGTACCTGAGGACTGGAGGAGGGTGGATGTGATTCCCCTTCACAAAAGTGGGAACAAGACAGAGGCAGAAGACTACAGACCTGTTAGTTTGACCTCAGTGGTAGGTAAAATGATGGAATTACTTCTGAAAAAAAGAATTGTTGAGTTCCTAGGGGCCAGTGAGGCACATGACCCACAGCAGCATGGATTCACAGCAGGAAGATCATGTCAGATGAATCTAATAGATTTCTTTGACTGGGTGACCAAAGTAGTAGACCATGGAGGGGCTGTGGACATGGCCTACCTAGATGTTAGTAAGGCATCTGACACAGTCCCACACAAAAGATTAATATACAAGTTAGCCAGCCTTGGAGTGGGCCCCAAGGAGGTATCCTGGGTAAAAAATTGGCTGGACAACAGGATGCAGAGGGTAATAGTAAACGTAGTCCACTCTGAAGAAACGGAGGTTACTAGTGAGGTACCGCAGGATTCAGTACTGGGACCGGTGTTCTTTAATGTCTTTATAAGTGACATTGCAGACGGACTGGAAGGAAAAGTATGTCTCTTTGCAGATGACACAAAGATCTGCAACAGGGTCAATACAGAAAGTGGGGTGGAAAGGATGCAAAGGGACTTGGCAAGATTGGAGGAATAGTCAAATGTATGGCAGCTTAGATTCAATGCAAAGAAGTGCAAAGTAATGCACCTGGGAAACAAAAAACCAGGGGAAGAGTACACAATGGGGGTGAGATACAAAAATGGAAATGGACCTGTGGATAGTCATATCAGATGACCTTAAGTTGGGCAAGCAATGTGAGAAGGCAGTACGGAGGCCTGACTGGATACTGGGATGCATAGGGAGAGGCATCATCAGTAGAAAACAGGAATTTGTTATCTCTCTGTACAGACAGTTGGTGAGACCACATCTGGAGAACTGCATACAGTTCTGGAGACCCCATCTCCACAAGGACATAGACAGGATGGAGGCAGCCCAGAGGAGGGCAACTAAAATGGTGCAGGGTCTATGCCAGAAGACCTATGGAGAGAGATTAAAGGAGCTTAATATGTATACCCTTGAGGTCAGGAGGGAGAGTGGGGACATGATAGAAACTTTCGAGTACCTCAAGGGAATCACCAAAGTCCAAGAGAGTAGCATCTTTCAGAAAAAGAGATATGCAAGAACAAGGGGGCACAATTTGAAGATAGAGGGGAGATGGCTCAAAGGTGATGTGAAGAAGTATTTTTTCATGGAGAGGGTTGTGGATACATGGAACAACCTTCCTGAGGAGGTAGTGGAGTCAAAAACAGTTGGGGAACTCAAGAATGCATGGGACAGACAAAAGGCAATTCTAGTGGGGGGGTAGGAAGAAATAAGCTGCAGGTTAACTAGGATCTACAGCTTATCCACTAGGTAGGGAAATGGGCAGATTAGATGGACCAAACAGTCCTTATCAGCCATCAAATTCTATGTTTCTATGTTTCCTACTCTACGTAGAAGTACAGCAAATTCATTTGAATGTAATAGATGTTATAGAAAGAAATTTTGGAAGATACATGAGCACATGTATCACTTGGCAGGCCCAAATCTGTAGTGCCCCAGAGAAAAATAAAGAATAGAAAGGTTTCAGCTATAGATGCCTTAGTACAGTAAAAAAGTGCCCAAGGAATGCCCAGGTGCCCAGTTTAAAATGCAGCATCAAAAACCTGTTACAAAGTCTGCCAAAAGTACTGTAAATAGTTTCAAAATAATGCCAAAGTTAAATGCAGTGCCATGCTGCAAAGGAATGAAATGTCAGGCTGAGCTATGGAATGCCCACTGTGCGGTGCCTGCCGTGCATCTTCAATTAGAATACAGAGTGCTGGAGTTTGAAAAATAAGTTTTCCATTAGTGAGACTCAAGGTGACTGTGGAGGAGTGAGGACACAGAAAGTGAGGATGGATGAGAAGGGCTTTCCAGGAGGGTTAAAGCTGTCCCTGAGGGCTTTGCTGTGTGTCATCCTGCCTCCAGTCACTGAAGATGATGTACCTGTACAGCTGTCCTGTCTGCAGTGCCTTTCCGAGCCACCAGTAAAGGAAGAGAATGTCCCTTGTGTTCCCGTCAGGGCTTGGTGCCCCATTTTGTTATTTTATATTTAAAAGTACTGTTTCAGTCCACGGAGGTTGTGATTGCACAGCCACAGCATTCGTTCTGCCCTAGGACCTTTCGTGAGGTCCCCAGTCATCTTGCAACTGCCTGAAGCTCTTTTCCCCTTAAGCAGTACCTCCCAGCTCCATCCTGCATCCTGTCATCCCTGGTCTGGTGTGGTGAGTTGGTGACAGCACACTGCTATGTGCTGCTCACCATGGAACTGTGTAGAGTGTATTTATTTTAAACAGTTTGCACTAGGCGCGAGAGAAAACAGCTGAGTGGCATGTAGTGGCAGGCCAGAGGATCCTAATTTAAATAATTTTAGAATTCAGGGCATAGCGATGCCCAAAGAGGAGGAGTCAGCCACAAATAAGCCCCAGAAGGGCATGAATAGTCATTAAAGAGTTGTGGTTGGGCAGTGAGGAGTGACAGTTTAGTCCAAGCCAGCCTGGAGAAAGTTAAAGGGGCCTTGTTCAATAGGCAGGCTCAGGTATTTAAAAGGAGCACAGTTTAAGAGAGGCCCAGTATTTTGAGGGGCTGAACCAAGCCAGGCTCACGAATTAAAAGGGGCCCTGTACAAGGAGGGACCCAGTCCAGTAGGCTCACAATATAAAAGGGCCCAGCCTAAGGGAGGCTCATGATCTAAAGCAGGCCCAACATCCTAAAGGGGCCAGGGCTACAGGGAGGCCCAGAATTAAAAAGGGGCTTATTTAAGAAAAAGACCCAGCAATCAGAAAGGGGTGCAGACAAGCTAGTTCCAGTTCATAAAGGGATAATACAGGCCCAAATGTTTATTTAAAAGGGCAAGAGAAGCCCTGGACCCATGGGGCAAGTTAGGCCCACTGCTACATGAAGGGGCAAGATAAGCCCACTGCCATTTAAAAGGGCAAGTTACGCCCACTGCTACATCATGGGGCAAGTTAGGCCCACTGCTACATGAAGAGGCAAGTTAGGACCATCAGTTCTTAAAGGGTCAAGTTAGGCCCACTGCTAATGAAAGGGGCAAGTTAGGCCCACCGCCACATTGCACTGCCATTTAAAGGGGCAAGTTAGACCCACTGCTAGCCATTTAGATTCCCCAGGTGTAAAAGGGGGCCCAGCAGCATTTAGTGACCCCAGATGGTTATGGAGTCTAGCTAGCCCTACAGAACCGCAGTAACAGCAAGAACCTGATTTACTCAGAGGGACCCCTGTTAGATAGGTCTACCAGTGCTAGGGTTCAAACCAGAAAAGTGAATTACCTATATATTTACTGTGGTCTGGACATTGAGACTGTATATTTGATCACAGCAACAAGAAAAGAGACATTATTTGCATTGCGATTATTGCTAAAAAGTATTGCTTTGTTGCCAGCCTTTCAAGTTACAAGGTGTTCGAATCAGTCTTCAGAAGTTTTCCAGAATCTTTTCATCATTGGTATCCAGACCAAGCTTTTCCAAGGTACTCCAGAAGTCGTCTTCAGTACATCTTCGGAGCAGCAAGCAGCAGCTCTTCAAGGAACCATGCCGCAGTCATTTGTGATATCCTGTTATTTGTTTTCCATTCTTCCAGTTTTCCCAAAGTATGGCCTGCCCTGATACAAAGATATCGTCCGTTTTCTTGTTTTACCGTTCATATCAAAGCGTTATCTAGATCCTCTGCTGTAGTATCATTCATCATCATCCTGTTTCTTATTTTACATAGCCCTTAGCACATCCGGCTTTGGTGCCCTGAACCCTGTTGTTGCTCACATTTTAAGAAACTTCCTTTCTTCAGAATCTTCTTCATGTCCCAGAAGTCCAGAAGAGAGTTGCAGCTGGGTAGTGTATCTTTTTCATGTTCCTGCAGTCCAGAAGATGACCTTGGGCTGGTTATACATCATCTTCTTCTTCTTCATGTCCCAGCAGTCCAGAAGCGAGCTTTGTGCTGGTTGGTCAGCATCTTCTTCTTCATGTCCCAGCAGTCCAGAAGAGGACTTTGGGCTGGTTGTTCAGCATCTTCTTCTTCTTCTTCATGTCCTGGTAGTCCAGAAGAGGACTTTGGGCCAGTTGTTCATCATCTTTTTTCTTCTTTTTCATGTCTCAGCAGTCCAGAAGTGGACTTTGGGCCAGTTGGTCAGCATCTTCTTCTTCCTCATGTCCTGGCAGTCCAGAAGAGGACCTTGGTCCGGCTGGTCAGCAGCTTCTTCTTTTTCGTGTCCCAGCAGTCCAGAAGAGGACTGTGGATGGGTGTGTTGTGCATTCTGCAGCCCTTAGTGGTTTCTGAGACGAGGATATCTTTGCTTTGTTTCTAAGAATCCGGCAACTTTAGAGAGGTAGGGTGTGGCCGAGAGACTCATGACCTGTACAAAATCCTCTCTACAGTCCCTTAGTTGTTAACCCAGTCAGCTGGGTGTTCCCTTTGTTTTATCTTGCTGCCCAGTTTCTTCTTGATTACAGAGATGGTTCATCTGTGCACGAACTGCCTTTCATGACTAATATAGAGTGTTACACTAATGCGTTTTAGAATTCCTTATAGTGGAGTACTCCAGGTAATAGGCCCTAGGTAGAGGTGCACCTCAGGGTAGCATTGGAAAGATTGCATAGTGATTTGCTGATTATAGAGTATAGACCACTAGCACAGTGGAGCTGTTACAGTCATTGCATTTAGAGTTCTCCTTGATAGGAGAGTAGAGATGATAAGTGTTCCCTGTGACCTTGTTTCCCCTCCCTGGTTTGGTACAAATAAAAATCCTGAGAAGTATTTGGAAGCTATTTCTGACTCTCACCTCTCTTTGTCTTGTGCCACCATCCACCCATTTGGAACCTGTGTTAGTAATTTGTGTGCAAGTTACTGGTGTCATCAACACAGTTGCTTTATTTACCACTTTTTATATTAATGTGGAAACCCAGCACACATTAGCATCCATCTTACCGCCTTCGGGGCACCACACTCATATAAGCCCTGATCTTTGTTTGCTAGTCCTGCTGTACTCCCTGGGCTAAGTACATTCACAGAAGACTGTACTTATTTCCTGGAGAAAAGCAGACCCTCAAAACATAGGAGATGGTTAAAGCTCTAACACGCACTGCAGGGTATTGAACCTCCCACTGCTGCCTACTACTCTGATTTCAGCATTGTTCTAACAGAAGATGTCAGCCTACAACTAAATAAAATTTGTATAATATAACCTGCCATACTTCAGTAAATAGTAAGTCAACCAATATGTTTTTTCACACAATGTGCACATTGGGTGTGGGGGCCTTTTTTGGTGGCTGTTCCCTTTTACATGGACATCTGTCAATGCCCAGTATTTGCTTGCATCCTGTTGTACTGGGTCCTTCTTGTATGCATTTTTGCTATATATTGTATTTACCTAAGACAGATCAGTTGTATGTCATTTGCAATGGGGTGATTTTACACAATTTTGTACATCATTTACCCAGGATAGCAGAAGTGAGATGCAATATCTCATTTTTAGTGTGACCCTGCTTTCACAATATATTTTTCTAGGATGGATCATCTTAGATGCAGCATCTCCTTCTCAGTTGGGTTCTGCTGTAAGGTCATGTTTATACACAGTTTTGCAATATATTTATCTAGGATAACCCAGTTGAGATGCAATATATCTTTATCATTCAGGTCTTGCTTTGATAATTTTTTTATTGTATTTACCCAGGATAGCACAACTCAGATGCTATTTTGTTTTCTGTGGGATATTCATTCTTCATCCAAGCTCTCCCTTTTCTATGCTCTCTCTAACTTCCTTGCACCTAACTGCTGCTGCCCCTGACCACCCTCCCGTTGGCGCCTCCCCCTCCGCTCCCCCTGTGCCTGACCAGCGGCCTGGCCATGCCTAATTGTCTGGCTTATATGCTACCCTGCGTACTTATACCCACTCTATTACCTACCCCGCACTTGCAATTTTCTCCTTTCCCCCCTTCCTAATTAACCTAAGCTCCCCATCCCCACTCCCTCCCTCCTCACCTTGACCTCTCCCCTATACACCTACGTTTCTACACTCTCCATCTCTACCCCCCATCTTGCTCTCCAAATCCTTCCTTTCTATTTGATGCATCTCCCTGAAGCTCAACCTCCACTACTGACATTCAAATTCTGCTACTACCACCTCTGTTCTGTAACTGGCACTTATGTATTTCATGTTTTGCCTCGATGTGTACCCTTGTATTGTATATCTTGCCTTACGATCATGTTCTGTACTGTTTCTACCTCGTTGTGTAACCACGATTTGCATAACCTGCACTTGCTGTGCCTGCGCTGTGCTGAACTGCACTGCCTATGTAATAAGTTCAAATGTAATCCCTCCCAACTATGAACATTTTCCATATTATGCTACTGTAAGTTCAACTATTGTATGTATACCTGCCTCCTCTGTAACCCCCCCCCCCAACCAGGTCGCACCATGAGATGAGTATCTTTTTGATCAGTGTGCCTTTCCTGGGGAAACATTTTCAATAAATAATAAATAAATATTGCTTTCTCAAAGTTGGACTCTGTATATACCCAAGATAGCACAGCCAAGATGCAATATCTCATTTTCAATGGGGCCCTGCATTTACCCATTTTCATAATGTATTTACCCAGGATAGCCCAGCTGAAAGGCAAGTTACATTTTCAGAGGGTCCATCTTTTACAGTGTTATTTTTCACAGCATAGAGCATCAAAGGTGCACAGTTAAGTGGAGCTCTACTGTACTGGAGACCTGATTGTACACATGTGTACTATATATTTACCCAGGATAGACCAAATAAGATGCAATTTACCTTATTCCAGAAGATGGGCGCAGGACTTGCATCAAGCCCTGTGTCCACCACAAAGTGTGACACAACTGCATTGAAGCCCTAAAATGCAACTCTGCCCTATTCCAGATGGGTTGATGCAGTTGCTACAGTTTTCATGCTTTACAGCAGCTTGCTCCAAATGTTTGGAACAAGCCCTATAATAAGAGTACCCCCAGGGATGCAGTGTCAGGCCGTCTGGGAGAGGATCTGATTTTGTGGTGTCAAGTACTTGTGGCATCGGCTGCTGGAATACCAAGTTTGATGCAAGTTGGCACTTGTGTCACACAGCCTGCCACAAGTTCCCTGTGATGATGACAGACTCTTTTAGAATCAAGCCCAATATCTCCTTTTCAGTCCTGTCCTGCTTTTACCCATTTTTAGATTGTATTTACCAAAGTTAGACCAGCTGAGAGGCAATATCTAATTTTCAGTGTGCACCCACATTTTAACTCCAGATTTCTAACATAGTCTTTTTATGACCTGATGTTATGATCAAGATAGGTGGAATTGTTTAAATCCCATCTGAAAGGTGATTTTGCAGTGTGACTGTGAAAACATGTTTTGAAGGGGATTTGAAAAATGACACCTGTCATGTTCATCAGATGAGGTAACACAAGGGATATGTTGAACATCAGAAGCTGAAATCTGAATAAAAATAGATATGAGTAAACACTGAAACAATTCAACATGTCTTCCAAACTTAATTGTTGTTTTTTTTTATGTTGGTTGCTGCGCTTGCGCACCAGCCAACATTATGTGGTAGTAGCAGATTTCAGAGGAGCGTCAATGTGGGTGAATGCAGGGCACACATTAGTAGGTGCATCCTTCATTCCTCAATATGCCAGCAAGCAGGTGCTCACACCAAAAATATGTAAAGTGGTCAACACATGCAAGGAAAGTGCCGCTGCAATGAGAGACAAGTTTGTCATGCAATGGCACAATAACATGCCTCCTGACATGCCTGTTTTGGGGAAGCTTTTCAGTAAACATGGCAGCTGTGGCTGCCACAGCTGCCTGCCACACAATGTCTGCACAGCTAACTTCAGGGCTGCCCAATCCCCCTGTCAGCATGCTAAGCCATCCCCCCAAGGTTGTGTGGCACACTGGGAGCCCAAACAGTGTGCCTCCCCATAATGAAAGACGACTGTCATCAGCATGTTCCAGCCCCTTCCCCCATTCTGTGCCACACTCCAATATCACCCCCCTGAAAGTCATGGGGTACACTGGGAGCCTGCCCAGTGTGCACATCTCCTGTAAAAAAAAAAAAAGAATACTGTGTGCAGTGTTTCTTTTTTTTTTTAATATTTGCAAAAAAGAAAATGATCCGTCGACATGGGGCCCTCAACCTGTACCACCCTCTGCACACCACACCTCCCCACACCTCCTCTGAAGCTGGGTGTGATGATCTTCGGTGGACTGGGAACACATCTGCACTCTCCAAAGCTGACCGCAAACTTAAGAAATGCTGGTAAGCCGTATAATGGCAAAAATTGGGTTTTTCCAACTTTGGTATGTATCTCAGCCATTGTTTTGAATTTTGCCTCCAAATTTTCAACATGGGGTGTTTGGGACCCCACCTCATGAACACATGCACTGTTATCTCGTTACTCAGGCCCAAAAGGTCATTGTGCAGTCACTGTGCAAAATCGCCTTTTGGGAATCAGTAACAAAATGACAATGCCGCTGTTCAGGAGATGGGGTCCCAAAAACCCTATCGTGCAAATTTGGTTGAAAAATTCCAAAAAATTACCGTGTTACGAGCGTGCATTGCGCAGTTTCAACACATGCGCATACCTTTGACAATTTTTAATATTTTCACTCCAGATTTTCAACATTTCCCTTTTTTCTCACCTCCTTATGAACAGTACAGCTGTCATTTTCCACAACCTACCTGAAATGTGTTTTCGCACAAGTGACACTCAATGGCGTGGTCACTCTGCAAAATCAATGTTCAGGCCAGATTAACAAAATCACAGTAACACTGTTCATGACTGGAGTTCCCAAAATGCCTATGTTGAAAATTTGCTTATGCAAATCCCCAAAATAATACCATTACGGGCCTGCATTGTGAAGTTTCTACGCACGCTTGTGATGTCACCAATTTTTCATATTTTCACTCCAGATTTTCAACAATGCCATTTTTATACACCTCCTCATGAATAGTGCAGCTGTCATTTTTCACATCCTGCCTGACATCTGTTTTCACACCTGTGGTGCCAAAATGCACAGTTGCTGTACAAGATCACCTTTTGGCAAACAAACTCATATGGCCACTGTTCATGAGGTGGGGTCACAAATGGCCTATATTGAAAATCTGGAGTGAAAATACCAACATATGCCCTGGGCATTAGGATTTCCAGCCATACTACCCCACCCTGTACAGACTGAGAGGTGTCAGGGGTATTACTTGCCACTGTCAACTGTAATGCTCATGCCATTCCACCCCCCTACCCTGCAGCCAGTGACAGGTGTTAAGGTGTGCCTTGGGATTTTCAGTCCCAGTGTTCACTCTATTCTCCTACACTGCACCTATGTCAGTATATTTCCTTATGGAATGGGGTGAGCATAAGACCTGAAGACCCCAAGGCACATCGCAGCACTTGTCGGTCTCTGTGGTGTAGGGTGCGGTGGAATGGCATGAGCGTTATGGCCAATGACCCAAAGGCACACTCCAATGCCTGTCACTCTCTGCATTGTGGGCCTGGGGTGGCTGTCAGTTCACTACTTCACTGCCAATCCAATTTGCATCCCTCTAACTCTTGCACTACCAATGCCAGTGCCAGCAAGCCAACATTCAGCATTGACAAATGCTTGTCTCACTTTGTCTTCTTATCAACCCATGTTATGATCAAGACAGGTGGACTTTTAAAAATCCTTTCCCAGAGGTGGTTTGTCAGAAGAACTGTAAAAACTGGTTCCAAAGGGGATTTGAAAAACTACACCTGCCATGTTCATCAGGTGGGGTAACAAAAGGGCTATGTTGAAATGTTGGGGTCAAAATCTGCAAAAATAACAAAGTTATGCATAAACATAGAAACAATTCAATGTTTCCCTATACTGTTGTTGTTTTTTGACATTTTGACCTCAAATTATTAACATGTTTGTGACACCATGATATGATCATGGCTAGGGATGTAAGTTTGTCATGGCAGTCATACACGTCATTGATTCCATGACCTTTGATCTTTATTCAGGACTTCCATGACTTTCACTATTGTCATCAGAATGTAGCAATGATGACAGTGCCACAACATTTACTACTGTTTACTAATGATTTCATGAACAAACAATGAGTCATTAAAACCTCATCCATGACAAACTTACATCCCTAATCAAGGCAGGTGGAATTTTTAAACCCTGTTTAAAAGGTGACTTCATGGAGAAAATGCTAAAACAAGTTTTGGAGGAGATTTGAAAAATGACATCTGTCATTTTCATGAGGTGGGGTAGCAAGAGGGCTACATTGAAAATTGGGGGGGGCAAAATCAGATTTAAAGAATTGATTTGCACTTATCACTCTGTGAATCATGTGATGCACTTACTCTTGTGTATAATGAGCACCTCTGTTGTTTGTAATGTAAGCCTTGAGAAAGTGCAATGCATGAAACTGTTGGCTTTTTCTATGTGGTCTTGCTTGCTGTTTGTAAGTACAATGTTTTTGTACATGTTAAGCAATAAAACTAGCACTTCACTAAGTACTGTGCGACTAGTCTGTTTTTGAGGTGGAAAGGTGTTCCTTTGAGACGCTTCTTTTTGCATGGATGTGTATTTTTTTGGTGATGAGCTCCACCACATTTGTGGGCATCTTTTTTTTCTGATTTTGTGAGCCAGAATCTACACACATTGCAATGTTATGGGAAAACATTGAAAAAAATCAACATTGCTTCATAACTTCATTGTTTTGTGACATTTTGACCCCAACTTTTCAATGCTGTCTTATTATGACCACTCCTTCTGAACATGAAAGTGTCATTTAGAAAATACTACATGAAATTTCATTTGGCGCCACAAGTGCAAAAACACATTTATGAGGTGGTGTGAAAAAGTGGTTATGTTGAAAATCTGGGGTCAAAATTTAGTATCAAAATATTGAAAATGACGAAAGTTAGGAGCGAACATTGAAGAATTTCAGTGTACTTTGATAGCTTTGCTGTTTTTACTATTTACTGTTTTGACCTCAAAATTTCAAATCTCACCTCAAGGGTGATTTCACAGGATGACTGTGAAATTACCTGTTAGTCCAGATTTGAAAAATTTCACCTAACTTGTTTATGAGATGGGAGCCACAAAAAGGCCATGTTGAAAATCTGGGAGAAAAGTATTAAAAATAGAACCAAGTGATGAATACAAGTTCAAAACAAAATAAAATATATTGACTCACTTACCTGATTTCCTCAGTTCCCAGTCTTGCTTGAAGATTGAAGAGGATTATGATATTGTACCCCTGGAAGGCAAGTAAGGGGAAGGGGTTGTGGGTGCTGAGTAGGGGTGCTGGTCACATAGTGCAGGGTTTTAAATAATTGATTAGAAGTTTTTTTCTTGGGACTATACTAACTGTACAGAAAGTATTTATATATGTTTTCTTGAAGTGCTGTGTTTGTTAAACCCAGTGAGGTAAGAACTATGCATTTTCACAAAGATTTTGTACTTTTATGAGCAAAACGCTAATCAATTTTTAGAGTTAAATAAATCCCTGTAGTGGGATGGTAAATGAGATAAGGGTCAAAAGTGGCAACAGACAGTGATGACTGTTTTCTTTTTTACAGGATCTAATAAAAAAAATACATCAAGGGACTATTTACTTTATTTCAGGTACTAACATTGTGGATTGGGCACCCTAGTGTAGGTTTCATCTTTGTGTGGCACGGGAAGAGATGGGGTGGTGGGGGAATACTTTGCAGAGGGTGGGATATTAAAACAGGAAATGGGAAGTGATAGGAAGGTGGGAGGGATACTTGGCTAAAGGGTGGGATATTGTAACAGGGCACATGAAGCAATCCGGAATGGATGGAATACTTTGCAGAGGGTAGGTGTTGAAACAGGGCATGGGAAGCAACAGGCAGCTGGGAGAGATATTTGGCAGAGGATAGGATTTTGAAATGGAGCAGGGGAAGAAACAAGAAAGTAGGAGGGATACTTGGCAGAGGGGGGATATTGAAACAGGGCACTGGACACAATGGGGAGGTGGAGGGATACTTGGCAGAAGGTGGGATTATTTCGACTGTTGGGGGGAGGAGGATGACAGTAGGCTAATCATGATGCTGATCAGCACTGAAGTGTCCCCCAGCAAGCCAAGAACAGTGTCATGATCTGCCTTGCTGATCATTGAGCTGTCATTCTTGAGCCCCGTGCTGCCCCAACTGCACTGGACCTGACAGTGACACATCTCTGAAATGTCATTCTCATAACAAGATGTTAAATTGCACATGTGCAGCAAGCAAACATAAAAAAATGTCAGAAAAGAAAGAGGTCAGACTGGAGTGGAGTCATGGAGCTTTGGAAATGGTTAACAGAGTCAAGGATGGAGCTGCAGGCAGCTAGGCAGGGGATGTTGAAAGCAACAAAGAGTAAAAGGTCTATAATCTGCTTTCTGTTGGCATGCGACTTTATCACAGCCTGATTTTGAATAGTCTTTTCTTTTCTTCTTGGTGAGTTAGGTCTTACACATGGGAGTGAGGGAGGAAGTGGAGGGGAGCCCAAAAGGACTTGGTAGAAGGAGGCCATGAGCCAACCCAGGTAGCTGCCAGGCCTTTGAGGCATAATAACAAGTGAAAATGAGGAGGAGGCCAGGAGCCCTTAGCCTAACTCACCAAGAAAAAGACAAAAAAAAAAAAAGAAAGACTGAAAAAAAGCTGCTCAGGCAGTGATAAAGCAAGAAAACAAAACAAATGACCTGTACTGCCTCCTCCAGTCCCACAGCTATTTTCACCCTATGGTCTTCCAGGATTACTGAGGTAGGGACCAGTAGGGTAGGGCAGCCACATCCAGGAGTCCTACTGGGATCTGGCTAGGGTTCCTCATGAAATCTTCATAGCTAGAGTCACACAGTGCACCCATATCTTCTCCTCCCTGGACTGCCTTTTGGGGCCAGTACCAGGTGTAGGAGCACCATCAGGTTCATTAAGCAGATTCCCCAACCCAAGGACCTGCAGCAGGTCAAGAAACGGGAAGAGCATGGAAGCCACTTAGAGCGCTGTCACACAGTGGCATGGAAATGGAGCTGACCTCTGATTCAACACTGGGCCCTAAGCCTGAAATAAACAAAGCTCCTGGCTCCAGGGAAGGCAGTGGAGCTAGGACCAAAATGGTCAGTGCTATTGGGTGCACTAGACAGTAGGTTGGGAAGAGAAAAAGCAGGAATGCACATGTGCATGGGACTTGGGAGAGCAGCTTAAAAGCTGCCTTCTACACAGCAGCCCCAATTGGAAAACAGACTGTGTGCCCACCTACATGGACATCTCCCTGGCTCCAGGACAGCCAGTAGGGCAATGGCAAAATTAAATCAGCAAATGAGGGGCCAAGATAACACTGCAGCAAGTAGTTGAAAGCTGCCAAAGCACAGAAACATAGAAATATAGACAATGATGGCTGAAAAAAGATGAACGGTCCATCCAGTCTGCCCAAGTTCCCTATTTAGCCCTGGGACCTGCTGTCACTCTAGGGTAATTGCCCTCCCCATCCTAGATGTCAAAAAAAACAGCAGCATACATGACTACCCTCAGCCCTTTGACTCCAGCAATTTCTTTTAGGGCGGGTCAGAGTTTGAAACTAGATTTAACTGTAAATTCCATCCAATCAGGAGCCTGCAATGTATTTCAGCCTGAATGCAAGCCCAGTGTGACTGGGATAGCATTCCAAAAACTACTTGCTCAGGGTCAAGACTGACCAATGGGGCATTGTTATGTCTCAACCCCAATAAAAGGGACTGTTTCCAGGGCTTTGGGCAAGTTCTGTCAGTGAGACAGAATGAGTGGAGCAGTGAACCATTGAGCTGCTGTCTGCAAGGCACTGTATCCCTGGTAGACTAGAGAAGTGTGGGATCCCAGGGACTGCCTCTTTTGTGAAGAAAACAACAGTTTTTATCAAAACTAACAGATTAATATGAAGATGAGCTGGAGATTTCCTGCCTCACCAGTGACTTTCCCCTCTGGGGGAATAGCTTCTTTGAAGACTGACCCAAAATGCCTCTGCTTACTTCAGGGTCCCTTGATCCACTGCACTTATAGCACTAGACTAACCATGACAGAACCAGAACTGGTGCGTGACCTCTAGACAACATCAGGAAAGCCTGCTTTCCAGCCGGAAGCCCATCTGGCCAACTCACCTGTTCCAGCATCAGACACTTGAGTTATCTGTGAACTTTCAAATAAGCGAGTAGCCACTGAGGTTTCAGCCACACAACTGGAAAAATTATGATTGTGCTAGAAATGAGGGAGAAGCCCTGATTGGGACTTTGCCACTTTTGATAGGTCATGGCAGAAGACCTGTGGAGGCCATCTGGCCACACATTTGTATTTGGATTATAAATAGGGGCACCTTTTCATAGAAACATAGAAATATAGAATTTGATGACAGAGTAAGGCAGTACAATAACCTGAAAGTGAAGACTATGCAAATGATTCTGCCAGACCCAGTGAGCCTATGTCAGCACATTAAGAGAGCAAATCTCATAGCCTACTATTGGAGCGATTGCACAGAGCCGGAAACACCTAAAGTTGACCCTTATTTGTCAGGATGGAAACAAGATGATGAAACACTGAAACCTGTGTGGTTCACTGGGTTTCAGTTCCCTGACATCCTACATCATAGAAGAAAGGATGGCAGGTTTGCTGGCCGACGATGTGCAGCTGACAGAGATGAGGCAGATAACGAAGGTGAGTCAACACCTCAAAGACACACACACAGAAGACCAAACAAAAACCTTCGACCAAAGCACCAATGACTGACTGTACAGGAGATGATGATGACACTGAAAATGACACATCAGCAGCCAATGAACAAACTTCTGTGGACAAATCTTCAAGCTTCGGGAGTGAATGTGAATGTGACTGTTCAGATCCAGAGTGGACTCCAATATAATGAATTCAAAACTGGACATTACAACCAAGGTGTACTGTTGACCCAAAATATTCATAGAGTTGGGTGAAATCATTTCTAAAATGATTTGATTCTAAAGAACAAATCAACACATACAACATCTATATTTTAAGCATTACTGTACGTACTTCAAACTATTTTATCAGTAAATTGCCTTGTGAATTCAATTGTTTTATGTAGTATTAATGTGTGCATTCGGTCCTGTGTCTAACAGGGAGCCTCAAAGCAATATATAGATGTCATAAATGTTCATAAATAAATGCTCAATATATAGATGTTCATGAATCATTGATAATCAATGTCTTGGAAGCTAGGGATTTGGAAATTATTAGAGAATCAAGTATTTACTACCGATATGGTGGCCATATTGGATTTTGGTGGCCATTTTGGATTTTCTAAGTTGTTCAGTCCAACTTGGTATGGCAATACATGTAGAAAATGGCACCTTGGAATTGTAAATTGGGCATTCCTAGGCCAAGCTATAGGACACAGAGGGCCCACAATGTCCAAAATCAGAACTAGGCCCCCGAGGGGTCATACACTAATTTTCTTGGGGATAACAAGCAAATTCTTTAAGGTGTGGTCTATCTACTTAGTAATCTGCAGAGATACCAACCTCTGCATCATAAATCAAAAGATTTGGCCGGTACACCTATCCATAATTGATCAGCAACAGTTTGTGTTTCAAAGTGTGCTTGCCTGCAACAGTTAATGCACACCACTGAGTTTCTACCATGCTAGCAGCAACTGCATCCCCAGTAAGGTACACCCTGCAACAAAAAAGGAAGATCATGCCCATGGCCTTTTGGAGGGATTTAAGTTGGTTGCACCCACTTGGGGGTTGAAGGATGGTCAGGAGTGAGAAGAATATCTGGGGTAATTATTGTTACTGCATAGATTATAAGGAGATCACTGCTATATTGATCCCATTTTTCCTGCTATTCCCTTGTTCTTACTTCACTAACTCTTTTAAATAAGTTATTTTTTTGAATTATATTTCTTGGTTTGAGGGTTGTCATTCCTGTTATATCATCACTTGCTTTGGGGGCAGAAAGATGAAGCAGGCGATACACTGTTTCCTGGGGGTGATAGCCTGGTGTGTCAGCATCCAGGTATCGATTTAACAGCATCCATGTACTCCATATTGTTACCCCTGGTGAAGACACCTCACCACTTTTAGGTCCAAGTACCCAGTGTAGCACAAAGTTAGAAAACCTTGGCCGGTCACCTCATAGGGTAAGTAGAGGTGAACCCCAAGGGCTCTGGGTGGTCTGCTACACAAAAAAGGTAACTATGTCAAAGGAAAGGGGCAGCTGCCAAGCAGATGGTGACCTTCTGGCAAGAAGTGGAGCTGCAGACCTGCAGCCAACCATCAACATCATCATCATTACAGAGACAGACCCCCATCCTGAAAGGACCCATTCCCAAACCTTGCTTTGTCGACAGAGCCTGGAGATCAGACAGAGGGCTGGAGAGCAGCCAAGTTCATCATAGTCTAGACATGAGTTAAGGTAAGATAAACACTTGTATTCTATAGATTGTAAAATGTAGATCTTTTGGAAAGTGTTAAGTACTGCTGAACTGCTGCGCTACGCCCCTAAAATTGATGCTTATTCATAAGTTTCATAGGTTATGTAAGAGCTAAGAAGGTAATTTGCCCTCTGTTGCTCACCTTTCCTCAAAAGTTTTATCCAGGTATATTTCTCCTTGTAAGGTAGGCTTCTAACTTGATTTAAAGTATGTCGTGGTATTACTGGCCATTATGTCCAGTGGCAGGGTGTTCCAGAGTGACACCACACTCTGTGATAGCCACATTGCCTGCCTTTGTGTATATGGTAGTTCTTTCTTAAGATGGAGTATGTTCAATCTTGTATTCTGAATTTTTGAAGTCCAGTCCCACACAATCCCTCAAATCAGGATTTCTGAAGGTTCCATAAACCAAGCAATGATCTCCTGTTAGCCTACAGTACTTCAGTGTGAAGACCCATAGAGTTATCTAACCTTTACATGTAATATAGGTTTTGAATACCACTTAAGTGTCAATGACTGTCACAGTCAGCCAGTGTCACAGAACAGAAGGGATCTTAAAGCTGAAACAATGTTTTCTGTAAGTGTTAAAGTAGTAGTCCACTTTTCAGATGAAAAGAATTCTTTTGAAATTATGTCTCACAAGCTGTCTAGTTCTTGTTCTTCTTGACCTGATTTAGTGCCCTTTTTTAAGGTGTGTGTCCTTAGCTGTCCTCTATGTATGCCAGTGTGGTCCCTTATGGTTATTTGGATTTTTGTAATCAGTCTTTTCCAATGTCCTCCTGGCAATGATTTGCATGGCAAGGCTGGAGGACAGAAGTTGGTTGTTGAACAGTGCTGCATGGGTGCAGGAACGCATATGCCAAGTAAACCTCGGCATACAAGTTGATTGGAGAGGGGAGTGGCACTCTGGACCCTGGATAATGATTTTGGTTACTACTACTACTACTATCTGATCGTGAACCCTGCTGGTTTCATAAAATAAATATTGGTCTTTCTCTGTTTCAGGTAAACATGCTAAATTCAAAAAACTAAGTATGGCTGTATTTGTTGCTGTTATACAGTTCTTGAAGTAGAACATGTTTTATAGAAGGAGTCTGGATACCAATCCTTAGTAAAAAGCAATATCATTTAATATCTTAATGCCAGTTACATTTTTACTACCTCTGCATATCTAATAAAACAAGCATTTGTCAATGCTGAATGTTGTCTCACTGGCATTGGCATTGGTAGTGCAGGAGTTAGAGATGCATAATAGGAATGGCAGTGAAGTATTAAACTGATGCCAACCTCACCCCCGCCCTGAAGAGAAACATTTTCAACATAGGGATTTGGGACCTCCCCTCATGAACAGTGGCACTGTGATTTTGTTAATCTGTCCCAAAAGTTGATTTCCCACAGCGACCAGCCATTCTGCACCACAGGTGTGAAGACACATTTTGGGCAGGATATGAAAAATGACAGCTATACTGTTCATAAGGAGGTGTGAAAAAATGCCAGTCTTGAAAATATTGCACATTTGCGAAGTTACAAGGGTGTGTGGAAACTGCGCAACACATGCTTGTAACACAATCATTTTATGGACTTTCATCAACAAATTTTCAACATATGCATTTTAGGACATCTGCTCATGAAGAGTGTCACTGCCATTTTGTCAGACTGTCCTGAAAACTGATTTTGCACAGCGACCACACTATTCTGCAGTGGAAGTGTAAAGACACATTTTTCCAGGAAATGTAAAATGACAGGTATACTGTTGATAAGGAGGTGTGGAAAAATGCCAATGTTGAAAATCTGGAGTGAAAATATTACAGATTTATGAAGTTACAAGTGTGCATGGAAACTGCGCAACGCACACTGGTAAAACAGTAATTTTTTTGGATTTTTTTTCACCAGATTTGCAACATAGGCTTCCTGACAGCCCACCTCATGAACAGTGGCACTTTCATTTCATTAATCATTAATTAAAAAAGCAAGGCATGAAGGGGATAGAAGCGTCAGTAAGTGGGATCAGGGGAGCAACAGAAATGGAGCAAAAGGGAGGGAGAGGTACCCAGGGGTGTCACATCTGGATAAGGATAAAAAGGCCAGTAAGGTGGAGGGAACGGATGATGCTATCTCCGCCAAAAGGGTGTGGTTAGCCCTCAAGGTCCTAAAGAAAGACAAACCTCCTGGGCTGGATGGCATTCATCCGAGAGTATTATGGGAATTGGCGGACATACTGTCTGCACCCCTGGTGGAGCTCTTCAACAGGTCACTTGAGACTGGGAGGGTACCTAGGGATTGGCGAGAGGCACATGTGGTGCCAATCCATAAGGGGGGTCGAGGGAAGTACCAGGTAACTATAGACCCATCAGTTTGACCTCGGTGGTGGGAAAATTAATGGAAAGTATACTAAAGGAACGATTGGGGGTGTACTTGGAGGAGGTGGGAGGTCTGGATAGTCGGCAACATGAGTTTGTGCCAGGTAGATCATGTGAAACCAATCTTGTGGAGTTCTACGAATGGGTAACATCAGAACTGGACAGGGCAAAGCCTGTGGATGTATTATTCTTAGACTTCAGCAAGGTGTTTGACCCTGTCCCCCACAATGGTCTGGTGGAGAAACTGATGGGGTTAGGAGTAGGCCCTTTGATGGTCAGATGGATTGAAAACTGGCTAGCTGGATGCACCCAGAGAGTAGTGGTCTGTGGGGAGCTCTCGAACCCTAGAGAGGTTGGTAGTGGGGTACCACAGGGCTCGGTCCTGGGTCTGATCCTGTTTAATGCATACATATCAGACATCAGGGAGGGTATAGGGTGTGAAATGAGTCTCTTCGCAGATGACTCCAAGGTGGAAGCAGTAGTTGAGGGAGAAGAGGGGAGGTTGGCCCTGCAAGGGGACCTGGACACCCTGGAAAGCTGGGCTCACACATGGAAATTAAATTTCAATATCACCAAGTGCAAAGTGTTGCATCTTGGTCGGGGAAACCCTAAACACAGGTACTCCCTGGGAGGGAAGGTGCTGGAGGCCTCAGTAGGGGAAAAAGACCTAGTGGTCATGGTGGATGCATGTATGAATAACTCTGAGCAGTGCAGGAGAGCGGCTAGCAAGGCAAACAGGATGTTGGGATGCATCGTAAGGGGGATCACCACTAGGAGCAAGGAAGTGATTCTGCCGCTGTACAATGGACTGGTTAGACCACACCTTGAGTACTGTGTACAGTACTGGAGACCACACTTGAAGAGGGACATACAGCTCCTGTAGAGGGTACAGAGGAGGGCAACTAAGATGATACGAAGGCTAGGGGATTTGACGTATGAGGACAGACTTGAGGAGCTCTGCCTGTTTTCATTGGAGGAGAGGAGAGACAGGGGACATGATTGAGGTCTTCAAGTACCTCAAGGGAATAAATAGGGTAAACATGGAGGGGATCTTTAGATTAAAGCAGGGAGGTATCACCAGAGAGCATGGTTTGAAGTTGGAAGGTGTAAGGGTGAGGGGAAGAGGAGGAGGTTTTTCACTGAGAGGGTGGTGGACCCTTGGAATGCACTGCCTGGAGAGCTGGTTCAGAGATCCACAGTGGAGAGCTTCAAGAGAGGGTGGGACAGACACAGAAAGTGGATGTATCAGATGATGGCCTGTCCCAGGTGGGTGGAGATGGATGATAGGTGTTTCTGGAGCACAAGAGATGGGAGGGCCTCGGCACCCAACTAAGGATCTAAGGTTCAAGCAGACTCGATAGACCATAAGGCCGAATCTGCTGGCAAATAGTATGTTAGTATGTTAGAATAATGCATGGGGTGGTGTGCGTTAGGAGATTTTAATACACACCCGAGGTGTGCATTAAATTCAAGTAAGCACACAACCCCATGTCTTATTTTATATAATATCTGAATATCAATTGTTTTCTCACCTATTCTTCTGCTGTGCCATCATTTTTATGTTGGATTCTGTCACTGTTATGAACAGGGTGCTTTTATTTATTTATTTATTTATTTATATATTTATTCAAGCTTGGATTACAATACCTTTGGGCAGGAGACTGCTCTTTTACAAAGGTTCCGAGTTGTAAAGGGTGTGAATACATACATTGTGGGTTTAGGAGTATCTAGCTTGGTCAGTAGTTCTCAGACTGTGACATTGTGAGCCTCCCCAAATCCATAGGAAAAATGTTGAGCCTCCCCCAAAAACTTAAATAATTTTGGGCCTCCCCAAAGTAAAATAACATACTGTACTTTGTGCAGTACACTATGAATAAATTGAAACCCCTTTGAGTACTTGGCTCACATTCAGTTCTTTGTCTTGTACTGACATGGAACCTTTGAAAAAGAGCTCATGTGCTAGAAGGTGTTATCTGAATAACAAATAAATACAATAAATATTATTAGTCTGCTTATTGTAACCCCCCCTTCAATAGGCCAGCCTACTTGCTCTGCTGTTTTAATTCTTGAACCATTGTTACCCCTTGTTGCAGTGCCTTCATGCATCAGACTACTTCCTCCGTTTCCTCTCTTTATGAAATAACCTTCCTACATACTTTGCCTCTCCCCCTCCTTCTCTGCTCCTAAGCAACATATAAGGGATTACTTTGCTCCTTCTGCTATTGCTCTTAGCACTTCTAAGCTTAACCCTTGTATTTGGGCTGTTCTGCCATCAGTCTACAAATTGATCAATTACCACCACTCATTATTAGTTTATTGTTCATATGTGTTTGCATTGTTGTTCACCGTGTACTTCTTGATTGTTTTGCAGTTACCTTTTGAAATTTATTCACTCCCTACCCTTCCCTGTGTACACCTGAAATGAGCCTTGGCTCATTCACCTTCCCTTGTCACCCATTAGTAAATAAATACATACAATTCATCTACTTTTATCCTCTTTCAGTTTGCTTCATCTCTTCACACAAAATATATAAAACTCAAAATTTAAATACAGCACATTTTCAGACTTGCTTGAGCCTTCCCTGGAACAGGTTGGGGCCTCGCCAGGGAGGCTGGCCTCACCATTTGAGAACTCCTGAGCTAGGTGAATTAAACATAGAAAAAATACATTGTAAATTGGTAACAGTGATGATTTTACCACAAGGATTATTCCAGTAAAAGTAGTAGCCTAGATGGCACTGTCAGGTAAAAGATGGTAAACAGACATCCAGAAGGAGAGAATGGGGAAGTGAGTGGGGGGGGGGGCATGATGACTAGTCAGGGGGGAATGGGAGAGGAAAGTATAAGGTATTGTAGTTCCGCAGGGAAACCAGGGGTAGAAATACAAAGTAGTGGTAGTAATAACCTGTGGTCGAATTAGACCAGGGTCAGGAATTGGGGGATAAGGGGCAATTGAGAAGTGCAGTCACAGGAGCTTTTCTTCAGTAAGTGTTGTTTCAACTTGGTCTTAAAGGGCCCTGATCTCTGCGTGGCGTCAAGATCAGTGCCAAGGTTATTGAGCTGAAGTGGTGCCTGGTAGGCATAAGACCTCTGCCCTTGGGAGGTTCTGCAGCATGGGACAGTGAGAACCTGATGGTCAGAGTTCCTGGTGCAGTGTGGGCCTGTGAATAAGCTTAGTAGGTTTGTGACTCCTGGAGGTTCAAGTCCAAGTAGTGTTTTTTTAGCTAATAGGCAGGTTTGGTATTGTATCCTATTTTCAAGTTGTAGTCACGCAGCTTGCTCATAAAGATCACAAGTGTTCGTTAGTCGGGGGGAACTGGTGAGCAGTCTGCAGGCTTTGTTGAGGGCTACTGCTATCCTACATAGTGAGGTGGTAGTGGTTGAGCTGTAAATGACCAATCCAAATTTGATAACGGAGACAACTGAGCTATGGATTGCATTTTTTAGGGCTTCAGGTGTCAGGCATTTTTTGTGCCTGTGCAGGAGCCCAATTCTTATGTTGACTGTTTTGGCCACATTCTCAATACGTTCTGCATAGGAGAGGGAGCAGTCAAGTGTAACCCCCAGGTATTTGAATCGCTCCACTTGTTCATGTGTAACTCCTACGCAGTTAGTGATGTTTAGGGAAGTTGCTTTGTGTTTGCTTCTAGCACTGATAAATAGCATTACTTTTGTCTTTTTATAGTTCAGAATCATCTTGTGTACTCCGAACCAGTCTTCAGTTTGTTTAAAAGCATGTTGTAGCTGATATTTTAGGGTGTGAGGGTCCTGATGAGAAGTAAAAACAATAGCATCATCAGCATAGAGTAGCATCCATTTGTTACATGATTGAAGTAGGTAATTTAGGAAGAGGCTGAAAAGCAGGGGTCTTAGAATTGACACCTGGGGAACCCCACAGTGAACCAGAAGGTGCCCAGATGTGGTGTTTCCAATCTTTACCTGCTGGGAACAATCAGCCAGGTAGCTTTTGAACCAATTTATAGCGCAGTTAGAGAGGCCTATAGAGGTGAGTTGTTGAAGTAGTAGAGACTGACTGACCGTGTCAAAGGCCATTGTTAGGTCAATAAAGGCTGCGTCGACAAGGTTACCCTGGTCCAGTAAGCTGGTGAATTCTAGCTGAGCTGTGGTGGTACTGTGCCCTTTCCGAAATCTGTGTTGTTCCAGGCACTGGATGCTGTATTTATCAAGTTATTCAACCAGCTGGTCTGAGACTATGCACTCCAGTGCTTTTGACAGTGGTGGAAAGATAGAAATAGGCCTGTAGTTGGCATGCAGTGCCTGGTCACCACTCTTGTGTATCAGAGTTACCAGGGCTAACTTCCAAGCTTGGGAGAATTGAGCGAGTTGCAGGAATAAGTTCAGCAGCTTCGTAATGGGAGCTAAGATATCTTCAAAAGTTGGGGAAATAAACCTGAGGTCGAGTGTGTTACCGCTATTCCTAGATTTTCCAAGTACCTTACGAATGTACTTTCTTGCTTGATTGTAGTTGACAGTTTTGAAATAGAAGGGTGGGGATGTTTGAGTAGACCCTAGGTTTTGCCTTGAGGTTGAGTTGGATTCATCGAAAAAGTTTATTGGAAGCACACTGCTAAGGTCAGTAAATGCTTTGTTAAATGTGTTGGCAATTGTCAGATGGTCAAGAGTATGGGCACCATCGATGCTAAGCATTTGTGGAGCCTCTTTCTTGACCTTCCCTGTTACATCTTTTAAGTTATTCCAAAAAGACTTGCTGTTGCCCCATGAGGTTTTTAATGCCTCCCTAAAATGGTTACTTTGGCAGAGTGGATGGCCCGGGTGCAGTCATTCCGTGGTCTTCTGTATTCCCGGAGGTCTGATTGCTTGTCGGAGTTCTTTGCCCTATGCCACCAGCTGTCTCTGTTTTTTATGCAGCCTATTAATTCAGGCGTGATACAGGGACTGTTTCTTCCATGGATCTTAGTCCTCTGTACTGGAGCATGGGAGTCACAAGCAGCATTGAATTGTTTGATGAAGTACTCCAGTGCAGCGTCCATATCCTCTGCAGTGTCAAGGGGACTCCAATCAGTGTTGCATAGCTGCTCCTTATGGTACTCAAGGTGACCTCTTTTTAGTTTTCAATATGAAATTGCTTGGAGGGGTGTTGCATTGAATTTGTTGGTCCAGCTGCAGGTGACTGGGGAGTGGTCACTAAGTGAGTCTGGGTGGACTGTCACGTTGGAGATACAATCCAGGTGGGTTATCAGGATCCAGTCTAGTAGTGTGCTAGTTTCAGTTTTATAATTAGTTCTGGTGGGTGAGCCAATGAGTTGTGTAAGGTGCAGCACAGCTACAGAGTCCTTACAAAAGTCAGTCGTTGGTGCCACCCAATTGAAATTGAAGTCCCCTAGAATGATGGATTCAGAGTCGAGGTGCTGACATCTGATGACCTCCATGAGTTCTTCAAACCCTGGTAATTTCACTTCAGGAGGGATGTATATAGATAGTATAGAAAGTGCTTTATAGTGGGCCCCTAGCAGAATTTTTATGGGGAGAATTTGTGCAGTACTGGCAAGGTGGGGTAAAGGAAGGGCAAACCCCTTGATTGAGTCTTTAATGTATATCGCACAACCCCCTCCTCTTTTCAAGATCCTGTCATTCCTGAATAGTGTGTAATCAGGTATCAAGACAGTAGAATCTGGTGTTTTTGTGGTGAGCCACGTCTCAAAGACTAAGAGTACATCAGGGTTGTGTTGCAAGACCCAGACTTGCAGGCAATCTATCTTTTTGAGTAGAATTCAGATATTTATGTTGGCGAGTGTAATTGTTCCTTCCTTATTATTGTTGCTTGGCAATGAGTCCCCAGCTGAGCCAGGATTTGGGTGTACATTGCCAAATATAAGTAGGAGCAGAAAGATGAGTCTGAGTACAGTAGATACATTTTTAGCTGTCTTCGACAAAGATTGTTTTTCCTTTACTGCCGAGTTGAGGATCTTTTTAGGTTATGATGGATGTGGAGGCAATGGGAGTATGGCAAGTATAAGAAAGGCAGGGGGTCAGAGGAGGTCAGCAGTCTTTGAAGCCATATTGGGAGCAAGCCAAAATGGTTAAGGCCTCGTACTGTGGTGTAGGTTATGTCCGTGACACAGCCAGGAGTGTAGTGCAATACTAAATCAATCCTTATGTGAGTTCTGGGCCCTTGCTGGGTATCAGTGTAGTAGATATGCCCACAGAGTGCAAACAGGGTCATAGCCAGGAGGGCACATTGCTGAGACTCCATCTCCAGTAGTATGTCAAGGTGCAAGTAGAACCTTGAAGTTATCCTGATACCACCAGTGGGCAGAGGAGTATGGTACCCATTCAGATAGCTGCTTGTTACCAGAGATTGTGCCCACTTGGTGAGCAGAGGTAGTGGTCTAGGTAGGAGGTAATCATAGCAGGAAGGGGGCTGGGTCCATCTGCAGTGGGTGGCAGTAGGCCATCGGGGCTTAGAGGTGCTAAAAGATGAGTGGGGGAGGTAGGAAGCTGTGTGGAGGTTGCAAATGGTAGGCCTGTAGGGGCTGAGTTTACTAAGGAAATGGGCTGTGAGGAAGGGTGGCAGAGGACTAGATACAAGATTGGCAGGACAGGTGTGGCAGTGATAGTCTGATAGAACAGGCCTCAAGCTTTACAATTCTTCGGTGCAGGAGGAGTTGCAGTGTCTTAATTACATTAAGTAGTGGTAGATAATTCAATTTCTAATCATTAGTCAAGTGAAGGGGAACAGCTTAAAAATAGAGGAAAGGCAGGTGAAGCAGCCTAGCCAAAGGCCAGTGTCCAGGGCAGTTGTAGAGGCCTATCAGGTCCGATTAGCTAGCAGGGGTAAGAAAGTGGGAGTGTCTTAGGCATATTTAAAGGAGGCATGGGCAGGGGTTGGGGCAGAAAAAAAAACACCACAGTAGCACGGCGGCTGGGTCAGTAGCACAATTCAGAGTTCAGTTCAGAATGGACTTGAAAGGCGCTCCAATGGCATTACAGCAAGCAACCAGGTGGACCAATCAGTGTCTGCTGCTGAAACGCTGTACCAGTCAGGTTGTAGGAAAAGACAAATGGCAAGTCTTTCAGTTCAGCGGTCATACCTGAGGAGTTTATCCAGGCTGTCATTCTGGAAGGGCGGGCAGAAATCAGATGTAGGTGGCGGGAGGCGGTCGAAGTAGTGGCCATACAGGGCCACTGCAGGGACAGTTGCACCCACTCGGTGTGCAGTGTTCTTGGGCTGTGAGAGACAAGAGCAGTGAATTAGTTGGTAGGAGTAGACTGGTGACAAGGCAGGGAGCTGGGGACGGGGGTGACAAAGTTACATAGATACATAGATACATAGACAGTGTCGGCAGATAAGGGCCTATGGCCCACCCAGTCTGCCCATTTGAGCTTGTAAGTTCAGTTTGTTTTCCTAGAAGTCTGTTTCCCCTTACCCCTGACCTCTAGAATTCCTTTATGTCTATCCCATGCGTTCTTAAATCCTGATTGTTTCAGCCCCCACCACTTCCTCTGGCAGGGTGTTCCACTTGTCCACCACCTGCTCTTTGAAGAAATTCTTTCTCATGTTTCCTCTGAATCGTCCCTCCCTCCAGCTTCATCCCATGCCCTCTAGTCCTGGAACATCTTTTGCTTAAAATAGTGTTTTCCTGCACCCTGTTTCTCCCTGTAAGATACTTGTATGTCTCTATCATATCCCCTCTCTCCCTCCTCTCCTCCAGGGAGTACATGTTCAGTTCCTTCAACCTGTCTTCATAGGACTTGTGATGCAATCCATGCACCATCTTTGTTGCCCTCCTCTGAACCTTCTCTACCCTGTCTATGTCCTTACGTAGGTATGGTCTCCAGAACTGTACACTGCACTCCAGGTGGGGCCTCACTAGTGTTTTGTATAGCGGAATTATGACCTCCCTTTTCCTGCTGGTGATGCCCCTGCCTATACATCCCTGCATCCTATTTGCTTTACCTGCTGCCTTGTCACACTGTTTTCCTACCTTGAGGTCATCAGAGATGAGAACCCCAAGATCCCTTTCCTGCTTGGTATGCTATATCCTCACCCCCAACTGATATATTGTGCCAGGGTTTTGTGCCCCATATGCATTATCTTGCACTTCTTTGCATTAAATTTCAACTGCCAAACCCTTGACCATTCTTCAAGTTTCTGCAGGTCCCTTCTCATTCTGTCTACACCCTCTGGTGTGTCTACTCTGTTACAGAGCTTTGTGTCATCAGCAAACAGTGAAATTCTGCCTTCTAGATCCTGCGCAATGTCACTGATGAAGATGTTGAATAGGACCGGTCCCAGCACTGATCCCTGTGGTACCCCACTGGTCACTCTTCCCTCTGTGGAGTGACAGCATTTACCACCACCCTCTGTGTCCTGCCACCCAGCCAGTTACCTACCCACCACACTACTGTCCTGCCCACACCCATATTCCCCAGTTAGGACAAAGGAAAGTTTCAGTGAAGAAAGGTGATGGACAGGGGTGATCGAAAAGAGGCATTAAGGATGGGGCAAGCTGAAGTAGTTTGTCTGGGAGGGGGGCTAGGCCAGAGTCTGAAGTCAAGAGATTTGGCTGGGGAAGTCTAGGGAGCAGGTGGCCATGGTCAAATGATGCTCAGCAGATTGGAGTTGCACTACAGAGTGACAAAATAGACTGGGTAGGCTGGAACAAAGGACAGAGAACGGGTACAGCAATTTGAACAGCAGATACAGTCACAATGCTAATCCCTAACACAATACTTCTACAGTGATACAGTGCCTATGTTTAAACATTTCTTTACACTTTTAGGTTCAGTAATCAATCTTATTTCAGGTGTCTAGGCTAGCAGCCGCACAGATTCAGTAACTTTGAAATTCAGTGAGAACAATAAGAGAGAGAAACCCAAAGAAAAAGAAGTAAGGAAAAACCACCACAGTAACGTGGCAGCTGGGTCAGTAGCACAATTCAGACTTCAGTTCAGAATGTGCCCTGCAAGTCTGCCGTGCAAAGCACTCCAATGGCATTACAGCAAGCAGCCAGGCAGACCAATCAGTGTCTGCTACCGAACTGCTGCACCAATTGGTTGTAGGAGAAGACAGACAGCAAGGCTTTCAGTTCAGTGGTCATACCTGGGGAGTTTATCTGGGCCACCGTTCCGGGAGGGCAGGCAGAAGTCAGCAGTAGGTGGTGGGCGGTGGCTGAGGTTGTGACTGTACTGGGCCAGTGCAGGGGCAGTTGCACCTGCTCAGTGCATGGTGTCATTGGGCTAGGGAGTTTATCTGGGCCACCATTCCAGGAGGGTGGGCAGAAGTAACCTGCAGGTGGTGGGTGGCAGCCTAGGTTGTGGCCATACCACACCATTTGCAGGGCAGTTGCACCCACTCGGTGGGCAGTGTCCTTGGGCTGAGGAGTTTATCTGTGCCACCATTCCCAGTGGGCAGGCAGAAGTCAGCTCTAGGTGGCGGGCAGCAGCCGAGGTTGTGGCCATACCACGCCGCTGCAGGGGCAATTGCACCTGCTCAGTACGCAGTGTCCTTGGGCTGTGTACTTTTATATCATTTTGTGCCTTCTCCTCAGACTTCCTCCCCTCAATCAGGATAAGCAGTAAACTGTATTCAAGTTTATTGAAAAAAGAAATTTAACTTACTTTGGCAAAGGCTGTAAACAGATTGTGGGAAGTGTTCATAGAAGGCTGTATAATTAATTGTTTCTAAATAACAGTTTTAAAGGTGTTAACTTTTAAAACAGTTTTAGATGTTAAAAAGTGAAACTGCTGTTTTCAAAGTCTGTTTCACACATTTTATGGCTGGCTTACCATGGAAACTGAGGTGGTATGTAGAAACTGAGATGTTGGAGATACCAGAGTGACATTTAGAAATGGAAACAGCTGCGCGTCAGTGTGAAAGTGGCGCTGTATCCTACAACCAAACATTGAGCAGCTGTGAAAAGAAAAAGTGAGCTTTGTATATTTTTCATGTGCCTTAGCAGTAACTGACTCTAGTGTGCTGCATTTGTTAAGTTATACTGAATAATTTGACTGCATAACTTTAGGGAAACTGAAAACGGTCACTGCCTCATACACAATCACAACATTGACTGTGCACGTGAATGGCATAATAACCAGACAGCTATTATGGTAAATAAAAACTGTCCATTGCCATAGAAAAAAAATGATGGGCTGTAATTATACATCAGTAAACATATATCTTTACTGAGTCTTTCTCTCCTTTCATACAAGGATTCAATTTTACACTCCTTCATAGCCTCCTTGTACACCACCTCCTTTCCAAAAATCATTCTAAGTGCTCTTTTGTGAATATGCTCCAGTTGGAGTTAAGCCTGGTGTTAACGTCAGCCCAAAACTGTTTTATCAAGGGGTATTCCCATATCAGGTGCAAAATAGTTCTTTGGCAGTATGAGCATTTACAATATGCACAGTTGGAATGGTGCCCATTTTGCTCAATTTTCCCCAAGTATAGTAAAAGGTTATTGGAAATCTTGAAATATTGGATCTGTGTCCCTCCATGTTTTGGCCTGTCTCATGTGGGGACATAGTCAATGGCTGTATGGAAGTCCTGGTTCAGTTTGTCTACTACTTCTCCTTTGTTGGTCTCCCTAGTCACCCAGTCAAATAACTCTGTCAGGTTTGTTGGGCTTGACCTCCTCTTAGTGAACCTATGCTGCCTATCAACCTGCAACCCATTTACTTTGAGAATGTTTTCGAGTCTTTCCCTCAGTATGGCCTCAGATATCCTCCCCACTATAGGCATTGGGCTGGCTGGCCGACAGTTTCTTGACTCATCCTTCCTCACACTTCTATGCCATGTTGGTAGTTCTCCAGTCCCTTGGAACCACTCCTGTGTCAGTGAACAGTTAATAATATCCACCAGTTGAGCTGATAGTATCTCCACTGCTTCCTTTAGTTTCTAGGATGTAACCCATCTGCCCCCAGTGATTTGTCCCCACAGCCCCCTCAGTCTTTCTAACACTCGTTCATCCTTGATATGGCTTTGACCAATAGAGCTCCCCTCCTCTTCCTTTTTTACCCCAACCTACACTCTGGAAATGGATCCTGCTCCTCCATGGTAAGTATTGAACAAAACTATTGGTTCAGTAACTCAGCCATGCTTCTGCCCCCCCCATTCTTAACCTTATTCATTTTTAAGCCACACAATGCCATCCTTGACATTGCATTTCTCCCAAATGTAGGTGAAGAACACCTTACCCCTCAGCTCCCCCCCCCCATTCTATGCTCTCTCTTTATCTTAACATTTCTGGCCCTCCTACTGGACTCCCAAGTTGCCCCTAGATAAGTCTTCAGGTCTTCTTCCCTGTGAAGTCCCACACCTTCACTATACTATTCCCATGGATGGCTTCCAGTTAGCTCTCCATTCACGCTGCTTTGTGGTCACATGACCCTAACGGTTCCTGGTCTCCTGCATTATTCGTCCGCTCACAGTTTATGAGGGCCAGGTCCAGAAGCACTACCTCTCTTGTAGAGTCCTGAACCAATTGTGCTAGGAACACTTCTTTACAAGCTTTCACAAGGAACTGGTTCATTGCACACTCAGAGAATAAGATGCTGTATTCCATTTCTGGCATTTTGAAGTCCCCTACTACTAGTACCTCTCCCAGCACTCTCAAAGAATGGAACACTTCATTCCCTGGCTGGCATCTTTTAGTCTCCTACTACCAGTACCTCCTGCTGCCCTCATAAGAATCTCTGCCACCCCCGAGTCATGGCTAGGAGGCTTGTAAACCACCCCAACTTTAATTTCTTTCCCTTTTCCATTTGCTTATTATACCCACAGGCTCTCTAAACCTCCAATTGCCTCCCAGGCTTTTTAGCTTTACAGTATTTGATATGTTGCACAAGAAAAGGCACTTTCAGAAGCATAGTACCAGTAAAAAATCACGTACTAATTGATCAAACCAAATTACAACACTCACCATACTGCTATTCCAACACTCAGCATATTTCTTCCCCCCCAGACTCACACCTTTGGTCCACTTTTGAACCAACAACAATGCCCCTGAATCCATTCCTCATTAGACAAACTCTGGTCAGATCCAATATGGCTGTGGAGAGCTTTCAGGTGCAGCAACAGGGGTGAACAGAATATGCTGTGCTCTCACTGCACAGGAGTCAGCCATAATACATCAGTGATTACAGTACTGTGCATGCGTAATACTCGCACATGTGCAGTTTTCCCCGGAGTCAGCCTTGTGCAACATAGCAGTGCTGACATAACTATGTGTAACAACACAGTCCCCTCAGGTTACTAGAATCCCATTAGTACTAGCCTTAGGCAGGTAGGAAAGACAGCTGGTGGGGAGATCATTAGGAGCTTTCTACATAATGACATCACTGTTTACTCAGCTTGCCTGAGAAAAGGATGATTATATCATTTAGAACTCTCACAGCAGCATAACCATTTTAGAGTCAGCTGATCTTGGGAAGCTTAGAATGTTTATCAGTAAGTTCAAGTGTGGCAGTTAGACTAGCAGGAGGTCTGCCATTGGGGCTCTGTCAAGGGGAGCCCTAGTATTTGTCACCCGTATTTGGTAACATCTTCAGTTTGCCTGCAGGACTCTTTACTTTCACTCCAGGGGGAGTGAGAGGTAATGCAGTTCTTGTGGATCCAAGGGCAATCCCCTGAGGTTCCTGAAGTTCACTGCTGCCTTAACGAAGAACAATGAGTAGACTCTGACGGCTACCAGAGAAAGAAAGGTGCTTTTTTGTTCTTTCCATGACTGGGAGGAAGGAACAACTAATCTATGAGTACAGAATTTGAGACTGTTCTTTGAGGGAGTTGTCTGAGGTGTGTGTGCCCTTGATAAGACTAGATCACACTGACCAAGACCCCTTTCAACACAACTGTGCTGCATTTAAAGTTAAAGAAGGACATCTTTAGCAATTCATTGGGGATTGGAGACTCATTTGGTGTAACCCTGAAGGATTGGCAGAGGCTGTTTGAGGCAAAGGATGAGGAATGCCATCTGGAGTTTCAGGCAGGGCTAAGTGGTTTGTGGATGGCACCAGTGTTCCCTGGACAATGACCATGCACCAGGAGGATTTTGTGTGTGGCACATCCCACAGATATATACTTTGGAAGACAGAGATAGATATTTTTTTTTGTGGAAAACAGTACTGCCTAGCAAAGTCTCATGCAAAAGAGAGTGTGCCTGCATTGCAATGCTAAACATTTGGGGGACCACCCTAGCTTTAAGTAACATCTGTAAATAAAGACATACTAAAATATCCCAGTTACTGCTTTGGACATTCTACTTGTTGCTTCTAGTGTGAATATTATTGGGGCTCCTCAGCAGTTATGTCTAGAATATGCCTAGCATCCTCTCCCCTGAACCTGGCTGTAAATAAAAAGATACATTTTAGTATGTACCCCCCAACCCCCCATCCTCTAGCTAATGAGCCTGGTATACACTACAATGCTAGGGGTGGTACCATGAGTGTAGTTCTGCCAAAAGAAAATTCTATGCCACGTAGCTGTCAGTAGTTCTTTTAAGGAGGGGTGCCAGCTAGCCAAAGGTGGTGTGGGGGTTACATACATATGCACGATACCCATGCATCACAGTTTAAGTCTGCACCACCACATTGCACACTGTGGCCATCACATTCGCACTTGTGGAAGGGAAAAGTAGTGCACCAGGAAGTGGGTATGTTTATGGAACCCGTAGAGGGGAAAGGCTGCATAAACAGAATCACTGGAAACTATGCTGGAGCACTGGGGCAGAACATCAGACAGCGGTCAGGTTACTTGCTTCCACATTGCTCTTTTACAAATCTGATGATGACATAACGTCTGTGGAGCATGGTCCACACAACCGTAAAAATCAGACTCAGGATGACACTATTAACAAACTAGAGATCTGGTCTGGGATTTGTTCATCATCATAGTCACTTTCTCATTCTTTTCAAAGCACTAATTTCTGGTAAATGTGCCTTAACCATATTGATCTCAGTGCTGATAGACTACTTCTGGTTTTCCCCTGATTGTATTAGGAGGGTTCCATGTCATAACGGCGACCACAGAAAGGCGATCGTCATTAGGGCAAGTGTATATCTCCGAAAATCAATTTTGGAGATGTAAGCCTCCAGTGCACAGCAAATGGGCACCGGGGACTTAGGATTTTGTATTTGATGCATGGGACTGCACCCCTCACACCCCCCTGGGAGGGCTTTGCCCCCCACACACAACCCTAATAAAGGATTCTCAACTCCAGGGCATGCATGTTGAGGAGGGTGCAAAACCTTTAAAAATATTCAGGCTGGGTGCAACAAAATCTACATGTGCCCAGACCTGAACCCAGCACCCCGAGAACCACGGCCTGCCACCCACACACCATGCCATGGGGCCAACTTAGCAGCCCACTACTGCACCACGCCTCACAAACCCTCCCTCCCCTTTCACCCCTCGCTCAGCATGCTCCTTCCCCCCCACTGAGCGTGTATTTTATTTATTTATTTATTGAATTCTCGGATTACAACCTTTGCGCTACAAGCTCATTTACAAAGGTTCCAAATCAGAGAAAATGTGAACATACAATAGGAACAAACAGAGTTGCTGGTACATCAAACAAGTGATAACAGTAAATGAATGACAAACTACATGGTATAGGTTTGTGACTCAGCATACAAGATAAGTTGGTGCATCAATAGTATCTAGAAAAAGAGAAGGAGCGGGAGAAGGCACAGCAGTTCTTGGAAGTAGGAAGAGAGGAGGGTAATGAAAGAGGTTACCGCAAGCTAACACTGCTTCCATTCCCCCCTCTCTCCCTACTTGCCATGTACATGTAATGACATCCTGTCATTATATGTGCAAATCCCCCCATCCGGTCACCCTGCCTGGTCAGTAGCCCTATCAACATGCATCGTGATTGAGTCACCGTTTTTTAAAGTGCCCAATTGCGGACGCCTATGTCACAGGCTAACTATTAGGAGAAGGTAGTAGCAGTCTTGAAGTGATTGCTGCCAGTGGTGGCATGCTCTGAAAAAAGTGGTCCCCATGCTTATCTGCACATTTTAGAAATGCTCTCTTGAGTTAAAGCGGACAGGAATTGATTACTTATGTGCAGCTGTTTGAAATTACTCTGTTTTTATAAGTTATATTCATACCGCGAAAGGATCCCTATTTTAACTACGCCCAAAATAAAAGCTGAAGCTGTCAGTTGTACTTTGATTTGGTTTTAGATTTATAGAACTGGGCCCAGATTTTCAAACAGCGCCCAAAAAGTGTGCAATAGCAGGAGCAAGTGCAAGTCCATTGTGCCCATGTGCAAGAGGCGCGATATTCAAAAACTGAGCCGGCCAATCTGTGCCTACAGCCGACGACTGAATGTCGCACCACTTGCACCATAACGCAACTAGGGAGGGGAAGTTGAGCAGATCTGATGCACCGTAGCACAACAAGGGATGGTCAGCTGAGCAGTCCAGAGGTGCCATAGCACAACCAGGGACGCCCCCCAGCAGCAGGGCGGCAATGCAACTGCACAAGCAGGGAGGTAGGGTCCCACCACCCATGCCACAGATGGGCAGAGGAACACACAGCAGAACAGACACTGTCCCCCAACACCCCATGCACTGCACAACTGGGGGAGGTCTGGAATAACCACTGGCCCATGGAGACAAGCAACCAACCCACAGCCGGGCCATGGTGCCCCATCACACCCCCTGGCAAGCAGTGACTGCCACGCAAGGAGGGCTGACCATCTCATGCCACACCATCCCCCCAATGCAGATCACACCCTGCACTGTGACCCCCAGACACCCTTCCCAGGAGCAGCATCCACCACTGCAGGAAACCCCATGCATGCCACCATCCCCACTGTGACAATGCATCCCTGTGCACCACAGAACCATGCAAGGTAGCCCCACCACGAGCACCCATCAGTGGGTGGCAGCACACAGCAATGCAACAATGGTAAACACAGTGCCATCACGCACAGCCCCCCCCGAGGTACAGCTGAGAGACCAACCATGCGTCGGCACACCAGGTACCCTACATGAGACAGGGCATGCCCCAGACACCACCACTAGTGGTACAGCACACTGCACACTCTCCCAAGGACACACTCCGACCCAGCACTGGCCACAACAGCCAGTGCAGACAACCACAGTGGTGCATGGAAGCATGCACCTCACCAGATGCCAAACAGTGCATGGACAGACACCCACCCATACCCAAGGGCACAACAACACAGGGATGCAGTAGCAGGTCAACCAAGCCCCCAGCATGGGCCCATGTAAACTGTGTACACACAACCTGCAGTCCTCCATGGCACAGGAGTGGCAGCCACCCTGCGCAGGCACTGTGGACCTGTACGCCACCATCATTTGCCCGGAGCACAAGTCACAGACAGTGGTGCACATCCCCTGCAACACACAAAAGCCAAAGCATGGAGGTGGGTCAACAACTGGGGAGGCCACAGCGTCACCCAAGGAAGACATGCACCACACCAGTGACAGGAGGCAACCCAGCATTCTGATGGGTACAGTGGCTGCCCTGCATGGACAGCCACCACTGACATGCCAGCAGATCATGCAGGTCACAGACATGCATGGGTGTCAGTTGCACAGGCCATGGACGGGCTGACAGGGGCACCATGGACACAGAGCATGCACCATGGACCACTGCACACAGTCATCCAGTGCACAGGGCACACCACAGACACTGACTGATAGCTACCCCCACACCATAGTCACCTCCTCATGGACACACACACACACCCATGACTGCACCACCCCTGATGCCATGCACACCACTGCAGCTGAGCACCTATAGCCCGCTGCAAATCAGAGACCACCACAGTATTCATATTAAAGATCTGTATTCCAAAACAATATCAAAAGGAACTATATACAAAGTTGGGGGAGAGGGCCACAAACAAGGTGGGGGTGGGAAAGGGGCAGGGGTGAACAAATGGACAGGAAAGGAGGGGTGTGAGGGTGGGTCCGGGGGGTAGGAGTTATCAGGGGCAGAGGGATTGTTAATGGGAGCCCCACTCCCCGCTCCGGCTGCTCCGCCTCCGGTGCCTCCTACGGACCCCAAGCTGATCGATCCGTTGTAGGATCTCCAAGGACGCCCTTGCCACATTCAAGATCTCCCTCAATGCCTCTTAGATCTCCATCAGCTGGCGGACACCTAGGACAAGGGAGCACAGTCAATAGGTGGGAATGCACAGCCCCATGCAGCCCACCCACTGTGCATGGCATACGGCCATGGGACATGCCTCTGTGATGGTGTATGACCACCCACAGTGATCACGTCCACAAGACCTGCCCACCCACGTGCATACAGCCATGCGGAATGCAGACACACCCACCGGCCAAGTCATGCACAGCACCACCGTGGCCTTTTAGTGACATGGCTATGTGGTGCAAAGGCAGTGGCATAGCCATGTACCCAGTGCACGCAAGGACCACCATCGATGCACTCCCAGACATGCAGTGCCACTGGACAGTGCAGACTGTAACAAGTTGCATGCATGGCAGTGGTGTCAATGGATAGTGGCCATGCCCCGCAGCCCACACCGTTATATGGCACTCATCATCATCGGGCCAGTCCCTTGGGCGCTGTGGACCATCGCACCTCCTCATGTCCCTGTCCTCCTGGTGGTGCCACATTTCATGGGCTAGACGCTGCTCCTCTGGCCCTGTGGTGCAAACATGGAGAGAGGAACATCAGTACAATCCTGTAGCAAAGTCCCCCTGCCCCCAGGTGTGCCCTCCCACCCAGCCAGACCCACCCACCCCACACCCTGATAACACCACCACAGCCAACACTGGACAGTCCCTCTCCCATGTGCCAGACACATACAACCGTGATACCCATATGGAAGATAAAAGTGTGTGGACGTAACACCTACCTGGCCATGGCACCGTGCCCCTCCTGGCACATGCACGCAGGTGGGCAAGCAGGTCTGGCACCCTCCGCTGCAGGTCACCATAACTGTGGTGGCACTGCTCTGCTGTCATCCCCTTCCTGTGTCCTCCTCTAGTGCAGTGGCCACCTCCTCCCACACCTGGCTCCTGGACCTGTCCAGGGGTGCCTCCCCAAACAGTGGTCCACGGAGTGGCTCTACTGTGGCCACTAGGTTGGCTAGTTCTACTTGGCTGCACTGTGCAACCCTCCTCTGCACCATTCTTCTAGCTCAGTCAACCAAAATGGCGCTCTGCAGCGTAGCTCCACCACATGCAGATGCTGCACGGTACAGCGCTGCCATTCCCTATCGCGCTGTCACCGAACAGCGTGATAGTGGTGCACCCATGCTTGATGCATGGCGCCTAGGGGGCAAAGGTCGGGCACAGGGTAAGTAAGTAAGTAAATTTTTCTTTCTTTAAGGCACCCTTCCAAAGCTCAGGGCGCCTTTACAATATCAGTCATACAAATCGAAACCACAGCTGTAAATAACATCAAATTCAAGAACAATCCAGTATAATTTAAATCACTAAAAAAATGCTTGGTTAAAAAGGAAGGTCTTTAAAGCTTTTTTAAAGATCTCCACAGTCAGGCAATTGCGTATCTGGCAAGGTAGAGAATTCCACAGGGTAGGGGCCATAAAGGCAAATGTTCTTCGACCAGATGTTTTTAAGGTTACCCTGGGAATCTCCAGCAATCCCTCACCAGAAGATCGGAGGGAGTGGGAGGGAGTGGGAGGGATAGTAAGAAGTCAGGAGTTCTTTCAGGTAGTGAGGTCCCAAACCGTGTAGGGCTTTATAGGTCATCAACATGACCTTGAAAGTGATCCACCACTGTACAGGCAGCCAGCCAGTGCAATTTGCGAAGCACAGGTGTTATATGGTTGGACCTTGGGCTTCCAGTCAACAACCTAGCTGCCGCATTTTGCACCAGCTGTGAGCGATGGATATCCACTCCCAGCAGCCCTAGATAAAGGGTGTTGCAATAATCAAGACGATTGGACACAAAGGCGTGGACCAGGGTAGTAAGATCCTCTGATGGAATCAAGTGTTTCACCTGTGCTATATTCCTTAGGTGAAAAAAGGATGATTTGACTATGGCTGACACCTGTGCCTTCAGGGTCAAGCCCTCATCAAATATAACACCAAGGTTACGCACCTGACCAGATGCCATGAGTGGGATTCCTCCCAGAAATAAACCTGAGAATTTTCCCACCCATGGACTTGATATCCTTACCCCCGGTTCCACCACCAATACCTCTGTTTTCCACGGGTTCAACCTCAGCCAATTAGCACTCATCCAGTTCTGTATCTCCTGGAGGCAGTTGTTAAACAATGTACTTGACTCAGACTCCTGCTCGGGCACAAAAGACATATAGGGTTGAGAATCATCGGCATAGCAATGGAAACTCATACCAAAATGTCTTATAATGTCCCCTAATGGAAGCATATACACCCCAAATAACATGGGGAACAACACTGAACCCTGTGGCACTCCACAGTGTAGACAGCAAGAGGTCGAGGAATAAATCCCCGACACTACTCTCTGAGTCCTACCCTGCAGAAAAGATTTAAACCAACTGTGGACCACCCCTCTTAGTCCACAGAGAGACCACAGGCGTTCAAGCAGCACCCCATGATCCACGGTGTCAAATGCAGCTGAAAGATCAAGGAGAACCAAGATAGAATGAGTTCTCTGATCTCTTGCCATCAGGAGATCATTCAATACCTGAACGAGAGCCGCCTCAGTACTGTGCTGTTTCCGAAGCCAGACTGGAGAGGGTCATAGATATTGTGGATGCTTAAATAATCTTCCAGCTGCAAAGTGATCACCTTCTCAATAATCTTCCCCAAAAAGGGAAGATTCGAGATTGGTCTGTAGTTTCCTGGGCAGTCGGGATCAAGGGAGGGCTTTTTCAGAAGGGGACGTACTATTGCCTCCTTCAGAGGATCAGGAAAGATCCCTCACTCCAATGATGCCACTACTATCCCAGTAAGGATCGGGCCGATAACCTCTACACATCCCACAAGTAGGTGTGTAGGGCCCGGATCCAGCCCACAGAACATTGGGCGCAGAGTCTGGACGATTCTCACTATATCCATAACTACTGGTTGACTGAAAGTGGACCAGGTCAAATGGGTACTTATGTCCCTCGATTGGTCACTGCAAGACCCAATGGGGAGGCCCTGGCTGATCTCATCTCTGATAGCAGACACCTTATCAGCAAAGAATGTAGCAAACTCCTCACACTGTAACTGTGATAATGCTCGACCGGCATGAAGACAGACTGGATTGCACAGTCTGTCCACAGTCCAGAAGAGCTGGGCCGTTCTATTCCTTGCTGTAGCAATCTCCCTGGACAGGAGCTCTGCCTTCTTATGGGAGATTGCTAACTGGTAGATTTTATAATGATCTAGCAGTCTAAGCCTGTCAACTTCCAGGTGAGTCTTCCGCCAGTGTCTCTCCAATCTTCGGCCCTGTCTCTTCAACCCACGGATCTCTGCGGTAAACCACAGGGACTCGGGGTGAAGAGTACAGGGGTGAACACGGAAAGGAGCAATGACATCCAGGACCCCCACAACTGCCCTATCATAGGCCAGCACTAAAGACCCTGGATCCATGCTATCCATTGGAAAACCCGAGAAGTCCAGCTCCGTCATAAGGCTTTCTGAGGTAACTCCTCTCAAAGGACAGAACTGTACTATCTCCTTAGGGGCAGGCGTCTATCGGGGGGCCATGAAACTGAACCTCAGGGCATGATGTTCAGACCAACTGATGGGCTCCACCTCCACATCGGAGATTTCCGTCCCCAGATGGAATATCAGGTCCAATGAATGTCCCCCCTGGTGGGTTGCAGTGGTAATAACTCGTGTCAGGCCCAATGAATCAGTCAATTGGAGGAGATTTTGTCCAAAAAGCAGGAGTTCATCGTCGACCCAAGCATTGAAATCCCACAGAATTATCCATCGGGGGAATTCCAAAACCCTCTCTGCGATGAAATCCGCCACCTCCCTCAGGAATTCTCTCCCATCACCTGGTGGACGATAAATGAGGAGTATCCTGAATCCTGCACCTGCACCACAATACATTCAAAGGAGTTGGTATCCAACCAGCTCCTCCCTGAGGTCCAGTTCCTGTCTAAAGCAGACTGCAACTCCCCCCTTAAGGTCCACTCGGTGGTGAATCACCGAGAACCTATCCTGAACCGCAGATCCCAAAATGGGCCTGCATTTTCATCAGCCAGGTCTCGGTGATGCAAGCTAAGTCCACAGAAGCAACAAGATCTGCTACTAAAGCAGTCTTGTTTCTAATAGACCTAGCATTGCTAACGCCCGAAAGGATGAGACTCAAGGATGACTCCGCTTCCTGCCTAGATCAAGTCAGTGCCCTTGGGTATGGACACAAGATACGATGGACCACGCTCCTGCATCCATTTCGCCCCAAGGCACCTCCTGGTTCTAACTTTTCTATCCGCCACTCCTTTCCCATCCCCCAAGAGTTCCAGGATCTCCTATTCCCACCACTCCTACGTCTCGAAATGCAAGTATTCGCATTTCCTATACACTTGAGAGGAGTGGGACATTCAAGGTGGAGATCCTTTAGTCTTGAGGGGAGTACCGCTGACTGTGCTTTCACCAACCCAACACATTAAAACCTATTAATTCCACTTAAAAATAACACTTTAATAATACGCCCCCAATCCACTTTACCAAAAAATAGAAAATAAATAATAAGACAAAACAAAAACACAAAAAATCAATCTTTTGATGAAAACTCCACCACTTCCTCTCACAAAGTAGTGGAAAAGAGAGCAAATTATTACCAATCCCACACTGTCTCTCACACAGAGAGGAGAATAAAATACATTCAAACTTAATACTTGTTTAAACTAACATAAAACAGACTAAAATAACCACTTAATAATCTTGATCAATCCAGCAGGTTTGTCATATCGGAAAAAGTTCACATCTCAGGGAGACAAAAATATAAATTGGTCCTTCCCATGGGCTCTCACTTCCACGGAGAACGAAAAGGGGTAAAGGGGCTCTGGCGCACGGACAGGCACAGCGCCATTGGTGAACATCACTGTAGCGCCACTGGCACAATGGTGGCCGTGCCCTGCATTGCTTCCCATGCACTGCATGTCAGCAGCATGGCAGGCGCCTGTGTAGAGCAACCTGGGCATGCGCAGAGAGGTGTGTTCTGTGCATGTCACAGAACTGCGCTCTTGGCTCAGCACGTTCAACACAATTGCGCAAAGCGCAAGCGCGCGATATTCAGTCGTCATATGCAAAACAGCTAATCAGCCATTCAGTGGTGCAGCACTGCAATTTGCATCCACTTAAAGTTGCGCCTCACCTCATTTGCATGGATTGTGCTATAAAAGTACGACATTGGGCTGCACTGGCCATAGTCGGTTACTGCAGTCTGTTGGTGAGTTGCATGCTGTTTGGGAGTGTGGACTGTGGATTTTGGGACATGCATGGGACTGCACAGTCACAGGTAACAACTGTCATTCTTACAGGCTAAATAATGAACGAGCAAGTTGTGGGAGAGGAGGCACACAGTGGTGGGAGGAGGAGGAGGAGGCCTAATTTCACCAAGGCTGAGACCGATGCCCTGTTTGAGGCCTACCTGGATCAGGAGCCGCTTCTCAGCATACAGCAGGAACACCTCAAGCCTGTGCTGCTGCATGGGAGGAGGTGGCTCGTGCAGAGAACCTGCATGGCAGCCACCAGTGCTCCGTGCAGGAGGGCAAGAAGAAGATAGGCACAGACAGGAGAAGAATAAAGGAGAAGGTGGCTGCCATCAGGGCAGCATGAGCTGCGACAGGTGGGGGACAGCCGGCCGTGGTACACCTGACCCCACAGGAGGAGAGGGTTGCTGAAACATGCAGCGTTGTACCATTGAGGGTGTTCCGGGTGGTGGCTTCCAGATGGGTGGTAGCCCATCACTGCATGGTAGGTCATGGTCTGTCTATGGGGGGGCAGGGTAGGTCACATGCAGTAACACAACATTGTTTTCCCTTACAGATCCTGAGCACCTGCATGGGTCAGCGGTGGTGGGCCTGTCCACTGAGGCAAGTCAGATGGAGATGGAGGAGGGCCCATCCACCTCCACAGGTATTCATGGCTCAGTGTGACAGTGGGCCCGCCTTTCTGTCCACACTGATGTTGTTGGAACAGGTTTGGAGGAGGCCCTGCCCATGTCCCAGCATGCCAGCATCCACGGATGCCGGCATGCTGTGACTCGGGCTGGTGCCGGGTCCGTCACCGATGATGATGTCCTTAACGGCATAGGCAGTGACACGTGTGTGCCACGGGATGGCCACACAGCAGGTAACATCATGGCCATGGCTGTGGGTGGTGCTGCCATGGAGGCCTGTGTGTCATCACAGTCCCAGCCTGTGTCTGTCAGCACCAGTGGGGCAGCACTGGTGTGTGTACAGGACAGTGGTACTGTTGTGGCCACTGCGGCAGCACCAGTGAGCCCTGGGGAATGGCAACTGAAGGGGCAGCATCAGCAGTCGGCCTATTGGCTTGGGGGTACAGGGTCAAGGGATGGCGTCTGTGCACCGCCTGTGGACATGCCCAGACCTGGTCCTGGTGTGCAGCGCCCACCCTCAAGGGGTGCTGAGCATCAGGGCCATGCATACCCTGAGGGACAGGATGCCGAGGAGGCAGATGACCTCTTGGATGAGCACACCCACCTACTGCAAGCATCAGTCCACCAGCAGACGCGGCTTGCGACATTGGTGGATCCACTGTGTATGGCTCTGGAGCGGGCAGAGGAATGTCGCAGCAGAGACACCGCTCTGATCCTGGCAGGGATGGACCAGCTGCGGGAGGATGTGATCGCTGCCACTGATAGGCAGACACAGGCATTCACTGCTGTCATGGCCACAATGGGCACACAGTCATGTGCTCATGCATCTCAGACACCATGGATTGCACTGTCCACCCCCCATTCCCGGCATTGTGCAACACCCTCCCTGTTGACACCGGGCTCAGCTGTGGGCATCCCGAGCATGCCTTGCCCAGACATGTTTGGTGTGCTGCAGACCCCTGTGCGAGCACGGTTATGTTCATGCAGTGGAACCCTTGGGGGACCATCAGTGCCACTCCATGAGGCCAGTGGTCGGCCTGTCAGTGCTGGTGGGTCTTGGCGGGGCAGCCTATGCATCTGTGGTGGCCAGGGCACTGTGCCGCGTGACTGACCTGTCTCCCAATGCGACTACTGTCTGGTGCTGTCCTGTGTGCATTATGTCTTTCAGTGGGCATTGCATGGGTGAATACCCGGCCGTGCATATGGACACACAGTCCATCTGCACACCCTCCTGGCTGCTGTCCGCAGTTGCATATGCATGATGATGCTTGCATTGCACTGTACACCAATGTGCAATGTTGGTCAGCATCTGATACACGCACATGGACAGGCAGTGGACGTGGTGGTCTGTGGACATGTGTGTGGCTAGGGGTGATGTTCTGGGTCGGTGTGCCTCCAACCCTTTGTGCATGTCTTGTGTGTTTTGTAGGTGTGTGTGTGTGTGTGTGTGTGTGTGTGTGTGTCCATCCGCTTGGCATGTTAGACCTCACCCATCCCTGGTTGTGTGAGTGGTTCCATGCCTGGCCACTTCTCTTGATGGAATGCACCCCTGTTGTATGTCCATCTGTGTTTGTGTGTTGTGCCTTAGCCACTGTTGGTTGCACATGGCCCCATGACTTACCTGTGTTGGCTGAAGTGCTCTTCCATGATGGTGTCCCGGTGCAGCTGTGCCAGCCGGAGCAGTCGGGGGTCCCATCGCCCAAGGGGGGCTGCCCATCACAATTGTCACCGGCGACCTCATCGTCCCCATTGCTGTCCCCCTCTTCGACCTGTACGGCTATCCCACATTCGTTGGCCATGTTGTGCAGGATGCAACAGGCCAGGAATAGCCCACAGGCCTTTGAGGGGCTGTACTGTAAAGCACAGCCAGAGGTGTCCAGGCAATGGAAACATGCCTTCAGCATCCCGAACACCCACTCAATGACATTATGTGTGGTGGCGTATGCCTCATTGTAGCATTGCTGCGATGGGGTCGCGGGCCGCCGGTATGGTGTGAGCAGCCAGGGATGGAGTGGGTATCCACTGTCACCAGTGTGTAGATGGTGGAGGTTAGTTTAGTGGTCAGCATCACTCTGCCCCAGGCCATGTAGGCCACTACCCATGTCACCTCTGACCATGCCCCCCCAGGCCCTATGATTGTCCATGTGGTTTGCATACTCACCCACTAGGTGGCCAGTGGGGATATCCCCACTCTCGAATCTGTGGCACAGTGCCGACTGGTGCCAGATGAAGGCACCATGTGCTCCCCTAGGGTGCGTGGCACAGACGTTGATTATGCACCCCTTGACATCGCACACCACCTGACAGTTGATGCTGGCATAGCCCTTAGGATTTATGTATGTGGCCCCCTCAGGGCCAGGTGGTGTTCGGATGGCCACATGGGTGCAGTCTATTGCCCCAGCACACCAGGCATTCGTGCTACCCTGTGGAACTCCTGTATGTTTGCTGTGCGCTCCACTGGTGTGCTGGGGAAATGGATGTACTCCGCAGCATGTGGCAGCAGTGCGCTGAGGAACTGGGTGAGGTGGCATGACGTGGCAGACTGGGTTATGCCTGTGGTGTCCCCAGTTGGTCTCTGGAAGGTAGCCATGGCTAGCAAGCACATGCAAGCTGTCACTTTCATCTCCATTGACAGGGCATGGCTCCGTTGTGTGTGTGCCTGCATCACATCACTGCACAGTTCACAGAGCCACCTCAGAATTGCCTGATTCAGGTGGTACTGGCCCACAATCTCGGTATCACTGTACAGCTCGAAGCTGGTGCAGACACAGTACTGCCTGTTGGGGGCATACTGCCGACGGGCCTTCCATGGACACGCCCTGCTGCCTGCCTCTCATCCCCTCATTACGCCTCCATCTGGAAGATGGCACTGGCCATGTCCCTGGCTTGTGTCTTCACTCGGCAGCTGTTTCTGTATTCCCCCCACTGCCCTGGCTGCTACTTCCCCTGCACTGGGAACAACTGCCTGTGCTGGCCTCACTGCTGTGTGGTGTACTTCCCCCTTTTGCACCTTCTCCCCACACCTTCCCCTGTGCCTGTTGCTTCCAGGTGCCCTTTCCTGCCTGGCCCTGTGTGCCCCTGCTGCCCAGTTTTCCCTGCTATCTTTGGCTATCATGTGGCTTCCCTGTAGTGTTCTTGCACCTCTCCCTTGATCCCTTTTATTTTGGCTCATTTCCACTATGGTGCAACTTCCGCTTGCTCCCCTATTGTGCATGGCGCATGTTGTTGAATATCGCACTGCGCCATTTATGCATGGTTCCTCCCCCTTCAGTTGCACATGCATTCATTATCATTGCACTGTTGCTCAGCATGATTTGGGAGGGTGCAACTGCCTCCTGCTGAATATCGCAGAATGGGGCATTTTCGGACTTGCGCAGGCGCAACCCTATTGCACATGGCTCAACTCTTTTGAATGTCTGGGCCCTGTTATTTGCTACATCAGCAGATTAGGTACATATGGTCACATGTTGATACATGGACATATTAGGATAACAGTATCTCAATTACAAGGGGGGGTCTGTGTTAGGTTTGGGTTTTGAATGTACACATATACTAGTCACTTATTACAGAAATGCTGATAAATGTCAATGGACATATCAAAGCTACAGAAATTCAGAATACACATAAGGAGCCAGAAGAACTGTGGGTCACCCTGGAAACAGGAAATAGGGCAGCCATACAAACTGGGGTTGTCTACAGGCCTCCAGACAAGGGAGAGGACATAGACACATTACTGTTAGAAGATATCCAAAACATGACAGCTAAAGGGGAGGTTCTGATAAAGAGAGACTTCAATATTCCAGATACAGATTGGTCAATACCAGCAGGAACATTTGCCAGAACTAGACACATAGTGGATTCTTTCGGGGGGGGGGGCCTCAAACAACTGGTACAACAACCCACAAGAGACAGGGCTATCCTAGATCTAGTACTGACTAACAGGGACACGATTACAGATCTCCAGGTAGAAGGTCACCTGGGGGGTCGGTGACCATCACATGGTATGGTTCAATTTGCCCACTAGAACTAAATCATCCAATTCCAAGACAAAAATATGGGACTTCAGAGGAGCTGACTTTGATAAGATGGCCAACAGAGTTAAGCTAGCCCTGGCAAAAAGAAATACAGGTGAGGGGTTACAGGCAAAGTGGACAAGCATTAAGGATGCAATACTTGAAGCAACATCTCATTGTGTTAGAGAGAAAAGGAAGTGCACAAGAAGAAGGAAACCACATTGGATCTCAAAAACAGTAGTAGAAAAGGTCAGAGCCAAAAGGCTGGCCTTCAGGAAATATAAGGGAACGCAGTGGGATGAAGTTAGGGAGACATACCAAACTTCCCTAAGGGAAGCAGGGAAGGCAGTAAGGGAGGCAAAGGCTCAAACCAAGGAAATACTAGCACAGACAGTAAAAGGAGGTGACAAGACTTTCTATAGATGCATTAGTGAAAGAAGTAAGTCCAGAGGGGTTATTGCTAAGATGAAAGGCGCAAGGGGGCATGTGAGGAGGAGAACCATGTAAAAGCATCTATCCTAAATAGATACTTCTGCTCAGTATTTACTGAAGAGAAGGTAGGGCAGGGCTCACAGCTCAGGACCATGGACACAGGAGGGAAGGAGTTGTGCACTAGTCTCTTCACAAAAGAAAGGGTCTTACACGAGCTTGATAAGCTCAAGGTGGACAAGGCAATGGGACCTGATGGCATACATCCCAGGGTACTAAAGGAGCTAAGGGTGGAACTAGCAGAGCCATTATCAGAACTGTTTAGTGAGTATCTGAATGCAGGAGAGGTCCCAGAAGACTGGAGAAGGGCTCATGTGATCCTGCTCCACAAGAGTGGTAGCAGGGAGGAGGCAAGGAACTACAGACCAGTCAGTCTTACCTCAGTAGTGGGCAAGAGTATGGAGGCACTCCTTAAGGAAAGGATAGTATAGCACCTGGAATCCATAGGAGCACAGGATCCAAGACAGCATGGGTTTACAACAGGAAGGTCCTGTCAAACTAATCTGATAGATTTCTTTGACTGGGTAACCAGAGAAGTGGACCAAGGGGGAACAGTTGATATCACCTACCTTGACTTCAGCAAAGTTTTCGATTCTGTTCCACATAGAAGATTGATTAATAAGCTGGGTAAACTCAGGGTAGGTCAGAAGTCAGTCAACTGGGTGGCTAACTAGTTGATGGGTAGAAAACAGAGAGTGGTGGTAAATGCTATACAGTAAGAAGAGATGCAACTCACAAGTGGGGTACCTCAGGGATCAGTCCTGGGGCCAGTCCTCTTCAATATCTTCATCAGTGACATTGCAGAGGGACTGAAGGGTAAGGTTAGTCTGTTTGCAGATGACACCAAGATCTACAACAGAGTAGATGATCCAGATGGGGTGGGCAGAATGAGAAGAGATCTAGATAAACTGGCAAAATGGTTGGAAGAGTGGTAACTAGGGTTTAACGCAAAGAAGTGCAAGATCATGCACATAGGGAAGAGAAACCCGAAGCCACCTATAGGCTGGGAGGGGAGTTGCTGGCAGTCACAAAGGAAGAAAGAGACTTGGGCATCATCATCATAGATGACCTGAAATCATCCAGGCAGACCACTAAAGCAGTAGGTAAGACTAGGGGGATATTGGGGTGTATTAATAGGGATATCACAAGACTTACGAGGGAGGTAATAATCCCTCTTTACAAGACACTGGTTAGGCCCCATCTGGAGTACTGCGTGCAGTACTGGAGGCCGCACCTTCACAAGGACATTAACCAAATTGAGGCAATCCAGAGAAAGGCAACCAAAATGGTGCAGGGACTGCATCAGAAAACATTTGACGACAGATTAACAGAGCTCAATATGTATACCCTAGAGCAAAGGAGGGAGAGAGGTGATATGATCGAAACATTCAAACACCTTAAGGGCATTAACAAGAAGAAATAGTCTAACATGTTTTAATATAAGAAAAATAGCAGGACAAGAAGACACAGCATAAGATTAGAGGGAGGCTGATTAAGGGGTAATGTGAGGAAGTTCTTTTTCACAGAAAGGGTGGTGGATGTATGGAATGGCCTACCTCAGGAAGTGCTGGATAAGAATACAGTGCAGGGCTTCAAACAGACATGGGATAGGAATAAGGGAGCAATACACATGAGTATGAATAGATAGGCCATTGACTGAGCAAAGGCCGATGGCATGTTCATAAGGAAGAAAAATAAATGGTCTGACTGGATGAGCCTTGCGGTCCTTATCTGCCTTCAACTTCTATGTTTCTATATCATGCTTAAAATAGTATAAGTTTGACTATGAATGTGTAATATGGACTCATTGTACACAGAGTTTAAGAAAAATGTATTTGAACAGCACACTGTGTACAATTTGATTGACACCACTGTGTAAAGCAGCTGGTGAATGCTTAATTTACACTAGAGCAGGTTATCTTCTAACCTATCTCTTACTTAACACATATATATTTTCATATTTATAAGACCTTCAATATTATTTACTATGTATTGCTTAAAGAGCTACTGATGCTGCAAAGAAAACTTTGAAAAATATAATAAGGTAAAATTCTGCTTGTATTCCATATACTGTATATTCAGTTAGTGTCAGTGGCTCAGCAGGTAGCACACTTGCGTCTGAAGCCGGGAGATAAGAAGGCTGTGTGTTCTATTCCCACATCAAGCTCTTGGGTTAAATCCCAATGCTGACACTGTAGTGAAGCAAGATGGAGATGCTGCACTCCTGAGGTGCCATCTTTCGGATGAGACATTAAACCGAGGCCTGCTTTAGTGGTAGTTTAGGTGGATGTTACTGGCACTTCTCGAAAAGAGGAGGGGAAATTTTTAATGCAATTCAAAAACAGAAACAAAGAGAATCCAATTCATCATGCAGCAGTCAAAGGATAATGTACAACAAAAACAACTGGTAAATAACTTAAACATAACAGTATAAATGCAGTTTAACTAAGGATACAAAAAAACCTCTTATCGCGCAATTTCTATAGAAAACAGAATCACTCCAAGTGTATCTACTCCACCATCCTTTTAGAAAAAAAAACAACAAAAAGTTGTCTATGAGTATCCTAACTATTCTTACAATACTTTTATTTGGCTATCAACCCACCCAGTCTATTCCTTTCCATAATTGGGCACTTACTACCTCCCCCCTTTGTATATTTTTCATATATGTATATTCTATTCAATTCTTCCTGTATCTTAAATAGCAGATCCTGTTTAGCGTATTCATTTGCTGCAAGAACCTTTGGCATCTAAGCTGCCATACTGCCCACTTAATAGTGGTTAGAATCATATATAGTACACTTTTTTCTGTTTTTCCCAGCTCTTTGTTAATTGACCTGTCCCCTCAGCCTGAAAAGTGCTTTTAATATGTTCTTGCACAACTTGTTGAATGGCATACTGTGTTTCAGCAGGTTGATCGTTCCTATCTTTAAGCACTGTCATGGTCCTTTCCTGAGACTTAATACTGTTCACATTTGAAGTAATGAAGTTAATGGCTACACCCATTTGGCATCATTAAATGTGAGATAACACTGTACACTTAAACAAGCAATTTCCTTTTTTTTTCCATTTCTTTGGTTTGGGCTTTTCACCCAAAACTCCTCCTCTCGACAACTCATGTTGTGAGGAAGTAACATAAGACACATCAGATTCTCCCCCTGCTTCCTCTCCTTCTAAGTACATCAATGCTTCATAGGCATTTTTTGTCAGAATAGTCTCAGCTGCTCCCGGTGGGTTCTGAGACAGGAGAGGCTTGTGGAGATTCTTGGACCTTGTTATTCTTCTAAAAGCGGAGTCAATAATTACTTCTGGAGGAGGCATACCTTGCTCCTCTCTCTCTCTCTCTCTCACATTCTGGTTGGAGTATCACAGGTACAATTTCTGAGGTATAAGCCATCTTAGGCACTATCTCTTGTGTCTGTGTCAGGGGAAGCATTTCTGCACCTTGATCTAGTACAGGTGCTGGTGGCACAGTCGCTGTTATTATGCTCTGCATATCCAAGACCAGGAATGGAGTAGGGACCACATCCACTGGAGAGAAACTGTCCCTAACTTCCTTGCGCTGTTCTGCCCTCATCCTTACTGGCCTCTGAGGTTTACGATCTGGGGCATTGCTCTTTGCCACTAAGTCCTGGAATCTCATACATTCTGTCTGTGCAGTGGCAACATACACATCCTGTTCAGCTCACAATACTTGATCCAAGTTATTGAGTGCGGCCCATTTGCAGTCCCTAAAGGTGTGTCCATTCACATCACACAAGTTACTCTTCATTGGGTGTGCACACTGTGCGCTGATATGCCCCACTTCCCCACAAAGCCCACACTTTTGCTTTTTGCAGACATTGCTCAAATGTCCCACCTTCCCACACTTGTAGCAGGTGCGAGGCTGCCCTGCATAGAATATCACACTTCTGTCCCTTCAAAGAAAGAAACAGTTGGGGAGGTGTTTGATTGCCCCATTGTCTTGTCTTAAGGTCACCTGGTATCTTCAACCTCCAGTCCACAAATGTTCATCATCCAGGATGGGGTCTGGGTAACCATTACTGACACAGTACTGGTTCATCCAGTATGTAGTGTCCACCACATTGACCCCCCATTGCGGAAAATTACAGTCACTCTTTTAAACATTGGCCTCGTCAGGGGTATGGCTAAAAACGGTTTCCACAATGCAGTATTTTTTAACTGTTGATACTGTTTCCAAAAGCTTTCTAAACCAGAAAGATATTTAAAACTAATATCATAGATGGAGTCTTCAGGCATATGGATCAGGGTGTATATTTCATAAGCATAATACTTTGTGCTGTTTTTTTCAACAGCGCACGCCCCATAAAGAGTCTATCAGGGATGCCATTCATGTCTCCTCTGTATTTTAAACTAACTGTGTTAAGTCTGGCTGCAGGCTCAGAAGTCAGACACACATTTTCAGATGTTCCCTAACATTTGCAGACCATAGGCCATTTCTAGATTCTGTAAGCTGTTGCCTTCTGGTCTGTTCTGCGAAGACAGTACTGGGGTTGGCAACTACCTCAGTAGCCCTCTTAACAGCTTCTGGAGGGGTATGCTGCTGCTGTTTCACTGGGAATGGGAGGAAGGGGGGTTCATCTTCCAAGCCCTGTTCCCCTTCAACCCTTGGTTCACTTCCATTTCCTTTATACAGTCAATCAGCCCCATAATTTTTAACAAGCTTTCAACCTGTGTGTTGTCCATAGGGTTGCCTTGCCCAGGAGTAAATACTGAGGGGTCATTCGAAATATTAGTCCCACCACCTGATATCAGGTCTTTACCCTTGCACTCATCAGTGGGTTTGCCTCCCAAGTTTTGGGGCAGATTGGCCTCCCAACCTTTGCCATCTAAACTGCGTATCCACCCAGCCTTCTGTAGTGATTCGACCACGCAACCAGGACTGTCCCATGACAGGACAGCACCTGAATTTTCAAAGTCCACACTAGTTTGTTCTGTGGGTTGGGCCACCCCTCCTTGTGAGATGCAAGTCCTTTTTTCCCTTTTCCAAGAGTCTCCTCAGTTGCAGGTTTTAACATACCTCCCATGGAGATACCAATTGTAAAGTTGATACTTTTTTCTCTAGTATAGGCACTTCCTTATTGCCTTTTTCTGCCTCTTGTATTTCTGCCCCAATCTTATTTAAGCCTGCATCACTCCTCGGCCCACCTACTGGCTTTTCAACTGCCTGTTGTTGGTTCTCCCTGCTTCCATCCAAGACCTTTGCGATTATATTTCCTGGTACCTGCCTACTCAGAGAGCTCTTCTGGGGTTCAGCGTCCAAACTAACAGTTTCTCCATTTTCAGTCTTCTCCACAGCTCCTCTACTCAGTAATCCACAGCGTCAGACCAACCTGTCTGTCTTCAAACTGCTCCCCTGTTGCTGGAATGCTCGTTCCAGTTGATTCCTTCTCACCAAAAAACACTGCTCTTCATCCTGTATAATCCTGCAGAGTTCCACAGCTCTTGGAGAGTCATGTCATACTGATTCCACCCCTGCCTTGCTGTCTGCTTCTGTTGTCATATCTTCTGCTGGTAAGATCTTTCTTGCTAGTTCAGAGTTTTCATCCATTCCTATTTCCATCAATAGGCTGGACTCTAGTAAAGGAGACACTGGGGAGGAGACCTGCTCCATGGCCCCACAGATATCTATCCTCTGCTCAGTCAAAGGAAGACTGGTCATCACAGCTTCAGTCTCAGTGCACCCTACTGACGAGTAGGGGAATTTCCCCAGTGTCCTGGCCAAATTTTCCCCCATTCACTAAAAATTCCACCAACAGCTTAATCTGGTGCAAGGTCAATTGGCATTCATTTGTAACCCCGGTCATGCCTGAAAATAGGCAGAATTTGTCTAGTGCACTTACAAAAACAAAATAAAAATAAATAAATAAATAAATATTCTAGATTTCTCCTCCTCATTATTTATGAGTGAGAACATGTGCATGAATACATGATGTTTATTCCTTGTAGTTACTCTGAAGTTAATCTGCCTCTATAGCTTACTCCCTACTTCAAGTCATAATGCTCTATTGTGACATCACAATCTGTTGCCATGAGAGTGACTGTGATGTCATAAGCAATGCATTATGACCTCAGGTAGGGAGATAACAACAGAAACAGATGAACCCTTCAAGATCAAAAATCCTTTCTTTATGCAAATGACCTCAGCAATAAATAATGGGGAGGAGGAATAAAGAACTAATGTGAAAACAACCTGAACTTTTATCTAAATATTATGTTTTGTTAAAGTTCTCTTGAAGGTGCCAGCTGATCTTTAAACTTATTTTTCCTTGTGTTTTTAATCGTCATTTACTAATGCTAGCACAGACATACACAGAGGGTTTTAAAATGAAACTTCACTTTGTTTATAGCTTGTGTGAGGGTGTCAACTTTCAAGTCAGTGAAATTTGACCTTGGGATAACTTTTTTTGATGGAACTAATCTTGTCTTGGTGTAGTAACTTGCAAAGGTGAAGCTGTTTAGAACATATGAACATGCGAAATTTGCCAGCAAATAAAGGCCTAGAGGTCTATCAAGTCTGCTTAAATGTGCCGCTATCACCACTTATTCTCCAGCTGCCCCTCCCTTCCATCCTTCCCCTCCCTTGACCCTCCCCCTTGCCCTGTCCCAGCCCCTTTTGAAGCAGTCCACTGTTCTACTGGATGCCACTTCTGCCAGTAATGCATTCCACCCAGCTACCACCCTCTCTGTAAAAAAGTGTCTCCTGCTCTCCCTCCTGAACCTTCCTCCTTCCAGTCTCATATCAAGGCCCCTGATGTCCCTCCTTTCACTTACTTTGAACAGCCCCTCCATACCTGTTTTGTTTATTCCTTTCATGTACTTGAAGGTTTCAGTCATATCCCCCTATCCCTCTTCTCCTCCAGCGAGTATATGTTCAACTCCCTCAGCATCCTCTTGTATGGTAAGTAGCATAATAGGAATTATGCTAAACAAATGTAAATATCTCTAAAAGTATACAACTTACAGATAATAAACCTGTATAAAAGTTGTTCAGGACAAGACCTTTCAAATGAGCTTATTCATTAAGCTGCAAGAATTATATTTTTTAAACTATGGCCATCTGATTACCTCAATTTTCATTTTTCATAGAAGTAATGCCAAATAAAGATAAATATCTCTAAAAGTATACAAGTTATGCATAAACCATCAATATGAAAGTTGTTCGGGACAAAGCAACCTTTCAAATAAGCCTATTCATTAAGCTACACTAATTATATGTTTTAAACTATGACCATCTGATTACCTGAATTTTCATTTTTCATCACAATGTTCATCTTTTGGATGACTATATTTAAAAAATCTAATGAATTCAGATTAGTGACTACCCTCATTTGAAAGGTAATTTTGTTCTGAACATCTTTCATATTGGTTGTATATTGATAACTTATAAACTTTCCAAGATATTAACATGTGTTTGGCATGACTCCAATTGTGTTCACTCAGAGAGAGAAAAAATGAGATTGTTTTGAAGACCATATTTTATAAAATATAAAGAATTCAGATTAGTGACTACCCTCATGAAAAAGGTATTTTGCCCTGAACAGCTTTCACATTAATTGTTTTTGTGCATCTTGAATAGTTTTAAAGATATTTAGGTTTGTTTGGAAGGTGTGCACATTTGCTCTCACAGAAAAGCAGCTTGAAATTCTGAGTCCATCATTCTAATTAAACAGAAAGAAGGGAGTATTTCTTTAACTGCCATAGAGATTTGCAGAATGGAAGGATACACTGAAAAGATGTGTTCCACAGAAACACCTTTTTTTTAAGTGAAAGCAGGATGGCTGTAGGCTCTGCCCACAGCCATAAAAATGGGTTAGTAAAATACAAGTAAAATACTAGATTTATGTCCCAGCACTCTCCACCAAAAATAAACCTGTTGCCACCCTTGCCCCTTTGCCATTTAGATCCCTCAGTTTCTTTAGAATTTTGCCTTTTAAGTTAGCCATAATTTTTCAAACCACACTTCTTGTTCTACTCTCACCTATTAGCCCAAACCACACCAAGCCATTATTCTCTCCTTCCTTAGTCCATACACATACCATTTAATAAAAATACAGTAGCTGCACAAAGTGTTTCTTTAACGTCCTGATACCTGAACCTTACAAATGTCAGTGCCATATTTCCCAATTTCACTGTCACTCTCATGCATGTCAATAAATAATAAAATCACAATTTATAGAAAAATGTCCACATGTAAAACAAAGCAAAAAAAAAAAACACATATGAAGAAATCCTACACAGAAGCAATAGGCCTGAACAGCAACAGCAATCAGATTTGCAAGAAACAATACAAGCACTAGCACCCTCTAGTGATGACCAACCAGTGCAAGGACTGTTTCACATTTTTCTATAAGTTTCTGTAACCCCTGCCAGCCCCTTATTTAACCAGTAGACACACCTCCCAAAGTCTAGGGGAAAAGAAAGGGGTGGGGGTACAAAGCATTTAATTTACAGATGAATCGGAAAAATACAAGGCGTGTGTACATACTAGACACAACAAGACCTATACCAAAACCCAGGTCCTGAGGACAGAACGTTTGCTAAGGGCTATGGTAGGTTTGCACTTCTGGACAGGGGTACCAGTAAATCCACACAGGAAGCAATAACTAAATTGTACATACCAGGTTGGGATTCTAGACTGTGGCTTTATTCCAAAAGACAGTTGGAAAACAAAAGCAAAGATGGGCCCCAAAAGGGTTTACATTTTGTGGCACAAGGCAATACAGAACACATCTGTAAAACAGAAATCCAAAACCGTCCATGTATCGCAGGATTAAACTCTGGAATTGTGAAACTAGCCATGAAGAACACACAAAATCTTCCTTGAAATGACACCAGGCCAGATTTAGAACAGTTCCATATGACACAGGATTAGAAATCTGGAATGTACAACTAGCCACTATAAACACACACAATTTCTTTTTGACATGGCACTAGGCCAGTACTAGAACAGTTCCCATATGACATAGGATTAGACTTCTGAAAATTTGTGTAACTAGCCACTGAAAACGCAAAAATTTTTGGAAAGGTGGCACTGGGCCAGTACTTAGAACATTTTCCATACTGCACAGGATAGGAATGTGGCACATGGGCCACGGCGGAGCACTTGAGACTCAAAACTTGCAAAACCCACATACAAGGGGTAAATTGGAGAAATCCACATATTAGGGGTAAAACTCCTTCAGGCACTGGCCAGATGCACTAGAAGAAAACTGGCGCCCTTACAGAAGGGGATCTCCCACCTTTTGCTTCCAAATCCATACTCAGCCATTCTTTCAGAGTTACACCTCACAAATACTGAAACTGTAGAAAATGATGCTATCTTGAAATGTTTATCACATTTAACATCAGGAACACCACTAGGGTGTAAGGTTAAAGTCCTGAACAAAGGGCAAGCCACACATGGGACATCCACTATTGTCAGAGATCTTTAAAAAACAAACTTCTTGAGGGAATCCTCACAGAAATTGATGAAATGATCTGTTTATCAGTGAGTCAACCCACAGAAAAGGCAGGTGCATACAGTATTCGGGGTAACTCTCAGACAGATATCTACTCACAGTTTGTACACACAGACAGCTTCACAACAGTTCTGGGTTGGATCAGGGGATTGCCCCTAAAATCCTCTGTGGTCCCTTTCATCCCACATGGGATAAAGACACAGAAATTCCTAGAGATGGTTTCCACCACTTCACTAGTCAGGAAAAGCTGTCCTCCACTAGGGTGAGAAATACAGACACTCAACACACTGCAGCTCACTCTCTGAGCTGCTGCTGGAATTCACACTAGCTTGAACTCTCTCTGGAACAAGACAGAATTCTAAAGCTCCCCTACTCACACCAACAGCTGTGAGTTATGTTACTGCGAGATTTATAAATGATATCACCTCTCAGCACTCAGCTAAAACCAAGCAGCAGAGAGGGACAGAGTGAAAATCTGTTTAACTAGATAATCACTAGCTGCCTTCCCTACCTAACACTGGCACTGATGGGATTCTAGTAACCCCAGGAAACAGGGGGGTTACATTTCATTAACAAATGTGGGGGAAAATCATTTTCTAAGAGCAATAAAACCCTCCAGGGTTGGGGCTGTTTGGGGATACTTGCACTTCCAGGGGCTGTAAATACTTCTTCCTATGGTGTAGTTCCTCCCTTAGTCTATGGGCATATGGGTATCTGACCCCCAACACCTTACACCCTGTTGGGGGTTAGTGTCTCTAAATGTTTAGGGATTTCTAATACCGTGGCAAGAATGGACCCCATTCTTTAGTCAGGGCATATTCAAAACTCAAGAAATTAGTACTGTATTAATCTTTGATGTTTGCTGAGAGCGCTCTTCTCAGCACATGCAACGTCCCCAAAATGGCTTCTTTTTGAAGTTCATAAGGTGTCACAAGTATTGGTAGCATATTTAAATGTGCATGAAAGTTCTTTTTGATTAGTCCCATTGCTTCAAGCACTACTGGAACAATTTGTGTGTCCTTGTTCCACATCAGTTTGGTTTCTGACTGCATATCTTGGTATTTCATGATTTTGTGTCTCTCTCTGTACGCAGCACACTGTAGTCACTAGGGGTGGCTATTTCAATCAGTAATGCTACCTTTGTTCTCTTTTCTTGTATTACAATATCGGGTTTTCTTGCTTCCACTTTCTTGGCTGTAGGTATTGGGTGGTCCCATGTGATCATTACTCCTTCATTCTCTGTGATTCTTTGTGGTTCATGTTTCCAGTGTCTCTCTGCTACCTGCATGTTATAGTGTTTGCATAGTTTCCAGTGGATCAATCTTGCTACATTGTTGTGTCTTTCAGTATACAGGCCTTCTGCCATGAGTACTTCACATCCAGCCACAAGATGCACAACTGTTTCTAATTCTGTACTACAGAACCTGCACTTGTCCATTTCTCCTGTTTTTCTATGGATTTTGTGAACCATCTTGTGCGTCGGGTAGTATTGCTTATGTGATGTCCCTGGAGATCCAGTCAGCCTCCCAAAAAAGCAATAGACCTTGGTAGTTCCATGGATCCACCTCATTAACCCCCTTCACCTGCATTCATGAGGGCTCCCTCACCAAATGCAGACATCCCTGCACAGCAAGTGCAGTGCTCCAATACCCTACTGCCTAAAATAAAATATATGTTAGTCATGTGTGCATGCTCCCTGTCATTCAGATGGCATCTGGACAAGGTGAAGAGCGGAGAGCTGTGCCAGTCACTGACTCCGATTCTGCATAATGACATCAGTGAGTGGGGCCAGGGGAGGGTGTGAGTGGGGGGTCCTGAGTGGAGGGACAGTTGGGCATTTAGGTGGTGGGGTGCATTGATCACCCAAAAGGCTATTTGAACTATACAGGTCACCAAGGACAATGATCAGTAGGGTACACTTTCAGAGGTGTCTGCTATTTACAGGCTGCCAGGAGTGGCAATCGGGTGGTGTGATGCTGCCTAGGACAGTTCACTACCCAGAACTTGGCTGGCATAGGGGTTTTGTACACCTCTGCATGCAGAGATAAGGGTAGGGTTTTTGCAGCATTGAACAGCATTGAGACAGAAGCTGGATATCACTTCCAAAACCATTAAATATACTGCTGCACCCTGCATGCCAGGAGGATCCCTCATTAGCATGGGCACAGTGGTATATTCAGCACAATCATGTTGTTTAGTTCAGCATGATGCATCAAGGGCCTTTGAATATGCCCCCTGCCCCATCAGATCATGTTATTCTTGATTAGTGCAGCACTACCACAGTTTAACATTGCACTAACGTTTTGAGCATTGAGACTCGTAAGTCACAGATGTCCTCCTAAATTACTAAGAGATGAATTTAAGAAGAATCACACATGGGTGCAAATGTGTGCTATACTTCTTTCTGTATCTGCCAGATTATGTCCAAGCAACCATGTTGTGAAAAGACATGTCTGTTTGTACCAAAAAGCCATAATTTACAGTAAAAAAAGGCACAAATGCAGTTTGTGTAATTTTTTCCCCCTGCAATTGCATTTCTTTTTCAGCTCAGATATTCAGACACAGTTACACCAACTAATAGAGGTTCTAAATGTTTGGTTGAGTCTCACGTCTGAAAAAAACAGTGGCAGGTGGATTTTGGTTTTATCCTTATGAAAACCTAGCCCTAAGTCTGGAACTGGTGAAAAATGATGTGAACGTACCTAAAAAATGCAGATTTGTCTTTTTTTTTCCTTGAGGGGGATCAGTTGGCAAATTTGTTACAATGCCCTTGCATAATTTAACATAATTAATTATACATTTTTTACTGATTTCACAACACTATTTTCTAGGGCACAAGGATATTAGAATTGTTGAAGGAGACCGATCCTGTTCAGCTCGAGTTGAAGTGAAGCACCTTAACTCTTGGATCCCTGTATCTAAGGAGAAGCTCACCACAAACATTGCGAAGGTGGTCTGTCACATATTAGAATGCAATGACCTGATATCAATTCTGAAAACACCTCACAATGGACAGACACTTGGGAAAGTTTTCACTGGTGACATAAAGTGCAATGGTACAGAGTCACACCTAATCTTCTGTTCCCTGCCAACAATGAATGACCATTCATTCACTGATGGACACATTGGCATAGTCACTTGTTCTGGTGAGTATGAATCTACAACTATTAAGCAATAAGATATGACCAGGGGTTACATTAATCATCTGATAATCACCCCGTGGGAGCATAATGTGGCATGGGGTGAAGCTGAGTGCCACACACCCCAGGGGTAATGAACAGATGATTACTGTAACTCCAGGGAGTACTTTATTGCTTTGTAGCAATGCAGAAAACAAAAATGTGGTATCTCTGGTGAACTGTTTTATTTTTATAGTAAAAAGTATCTCATGTTAGCCACCAATAGTCCTTCCGCATTTAATTGGAGTCTTTTCAGCAATCCCACATTCTGATCCTCAGGTCTGTCATTTTCTACAGTTAATTTTTTTATACAATTACAGAGTAAATTACACACAGTTAAATGGTACATCAAAAACATAACAGTGCGGTCAGAGGTAGAGTATAGGTTTATAGAACTGAACAGAACTTTAGTGGTGACATATAATAGTATAATGTTTTAAAATGCATTAGGTTAAGAACCGGTAAATTCTCCTCCTATCTGATTTCTTAGGTTAGTAGTACACTATGGTCACACTGGATTTCCCTGTTACTTGTGGTGGGTGGTCAATAGCAGAGGCCTGCAGTATCTGGCATCTGTAACATGCTTGTCTATCGGTTGTGGGACTGTTGAGTGGGGTAGTGGGGTGCAGCCTCTGAAACAGTTAGGTCTAGTATCTGTATAGTCTTTCAAGGGGGCTTTAGCAGGTCTTTCCTTTGAGTGGTTACCAATCTTGTGTTTTTCTAGGTTGTGTAGTGGGTAAAGGGAGACCATCTCTCCATAAACACTCCACTCTTCCCAGCAGCAAAGTGAGATAGTCTCATGTAGGTGGCCAGCGTTTCCATGGCCATTAGCCATTTAGTAAATGTTGGGGTTTCAGATGAGCACCACTGTCTCAGAAGTCGTTTGACTTCCACTGAGGCCTATAGTACCCAGAGCCTTTGCTGTTTTTGAAGGGGGAAAGGACAGGGTTTCCAAGCCCCGGTATCAACAGAGCTGGGGAGTAAGGGATATGGCACCCAATCACCTCTGAACAGCAGGTAATGCTTCTGCTCTAGAAATGTCAAATCCGAGGGCAGTGCCACAGTATGTGCAGCAGCTCTGCTCCTTGGGCCTCGCACCTCCAGCACTCATCCCCTTGAGTAAGGCCATAGCTTTAAGTTGGACTTGGGTATGATACCAGAAGTGTAAGATTTTGTTTTGTATCAGGAGGCTGTGGTGGTAATCACATGCTCTGTAGGCCTGCTCCCAACATTCCTTCTACTGAGTGTCTGACAGGGGCTGACCCAGTAATGTATGCCACTTCTCTTTTGCTTTCATCGAGGGGTCTGGGGACGCTTTCTGCATCTGTTTGTAGGTTGTGCCTGCAAGACCCTTTGTTTGTCTCACCCATTGATTTATGGGTAATTTATTGGTCATTCCTGCCCCCTTAATCAAGTACCTGTGACACGGGTAGGGTTTCTTGAGCTTCTCCAAGTATAGGTGCCTTAGCTGGAGATATTTCCAAAAGTCTCTTTTGGACAGCTGGCACTAGTCTGGAAAGATGTAAAGGAATCTAATCCCTGCCCTCCATCCCTCCTGAAGCCCATGCTTTACTCTACAGATAATTTTTGCCCTCCAGTTGTCCCATGTAATAGGTCAATTATCTATACACCAGTGCAGGTTGTGCAAGAGACAGCCGAGTTCCTCCAAATCCATACAGGAGCTTGTAAGACAGCCAACTTTGTGCCATGCTAGGTATGCTGCCTTCAATATAAGTTACATTCCCTGGTCCCTCGAAAGAGTATGGGATAGATATGCAGCAAGGCTCTCCCCCTTCAGGGGATGTGTTTTAATATGTATCCTTGCTGGTTTATTTGGGTCCTGGGATTTGAATATTCTGTATGTTCTCATTACTGAGAAGGCATATGCATAATGTTGAAAGTTAGGGATGCTCCAATATCCTCTGTGCCAAACAGCCCTAAGCTTGACTCTGCTATATCTTGATATTGAGGACTCTGATAAGAAGTGCCCTATCATAGAGTCCAGCTTACAGAACCATTTCCTCAGGGTCTCCACTGGAAGATGGGCTAGGAGGTAAAAGACCTTTGGAGCTAACATCATTTTGATAGCTGCCACCTTAGCATGCATAGAGAGATTCAAATGCCTTCACCTATTCAACTCTGATTGAAGGCTGTCAATCAGTGGTGAAAAGTTTTTGTCCACCAGATTGCCAATTTTTGGGGTTATGCCCACTCCCAAATATTTAATTCCCTTCATGGCCCACCTGAATTCCATGTTAGAGGTTATCCATGGGGTTATTAGGTTGTTCAGTAAGAGCATTTCTGTCTTCCCCCTTGTTTATACGGAGTCCTGAAATGTCTGCAAAAAAGTCTAATAGGGATATAATATGTAGCACACTTGGATCTATGACCTTCATTAGGATTAGACAGTCATCCGCACATAACATAGCATGGTAAGACTCAACCCCCCCATCTCTAAGCCTGGTATTTTTGGGTGCGCCCTCAGTGCACTGGCTAGGGCCTCTATTTCCAGTATGAACAACACTGGGGGAGAGGGAGCACCCTTGCCTTGTGTCCTTATATAGGTTAAAGGGTTCAGAAAGGGTATTGTTTGTAAGGATCATGGTCCTGGAGTCTATATATAATGTTTTGATCCATTCTCTGAATTTCTTCCCAGAATTTCTTTGTTGGAAGACAGCATGCAAAAAGTCACATTCAAGGAAGTCAAATGCTTCTCAAAATCTACCGAGATGGCTGCTGTGGGAGATGGCATTTGCGCTTCACATTAGCATAACTAGTGCCCTTAAGTGATCTACATTTGCACAGCTCTTCGCAAAGCCTACGTGCAATGGATACATTTGGGTGGGGATGCCTTTTTTCTGGTGAGACGCTAGTACTTTCACCAATATTTATGCATCCACATTTATATGGGAAATGGGCCTGTAGCTGGCTGGTAATGTCGGGTCTTTCCGTGCTTTGGGGAGGACAGTTATAAGGGCTTCTGTCATTGTCCCTTGGAGCCTGTCCTTTTCTTGTGCCTCTTTAAGGATATACATCATAGGGGAGGTAATGGCTTTCGGCACCACTTTGTAAAAATCCACTGGGAACTTATCCCACCCAACACCTTGTGCTGGGCCACGTTCAGTATGGCCTCCTTTAGTTCCTGTATGGTAAAGAGGGTGTCCGGCACCTGTTTCTGGTCATTCGCGATTTGCTGGATTTTAGTACAGCTAAAAACGTCTTTGGGTCCCACCACACATGACAGCTATACAGGGTTTTATGAAACTCTGCTAAGGCTTGATTTATTGCCGTGGATGAGGACTGCAGAGTTCCCTTGCTATTGCGCAGTTGGGCTATATCCCTTTCGGTTTGTAGTTTTTTTAAGCCAGTAGTTTCCCCAATTTTTTCCCATAGGAAAAATACTTATGATGTGTTTGTTTTATCTGAACTTCAGCTTTTCTACAGGCCAGTACATTCAGCTGTATTCTGAGAGCTATCATTTCATATACCAGTTCATTACAAAGGAGTTTGCTCAGTTCTTTTTTATATTACTTTATTTATTTATTAAATTTTGGTGACCGGGTTAGCCCACTGAGTCCCAGAGGTCCCTTTTTCAGGGGCAACCTGGGATACATTACAGAGTAAAGGTATGCAGACAAGACGTACATCACAGTCTAAAAAGCAGTAGATTATATCATATTTCAAAGGCATAAATAATTGCATACAGTAAGATCTATTTACTTTACAAAAATCAAACTTCTCCTTTGCCTCTGAGCCTCTGAGCCTCTAGCCTCGCTACCTCCTTTTCTCTTTCCTTTCTACAGTATGAGGCTAGGCTAATAATTCTCCCCCTCATTATTGCTTTGTATACCTCTCATATGGTCATTGAAGAGGCTGAGCCCTGTTGGTTATTCAGAAATGTTTTCTTGCTATTTAATCAGCCATTTCCTAACCTCTATGTCCTGTACTAAGAGAGGGTCTAATCACTAGCCTACTGATTTTGAGGTGGGGGAAATTATTGTGATTGAAATGTTAAGAGAGGCATGATTGGAGATGTAGATGGGTGCTATCGAGGTATCTACCACATGGTGTGTCAGGTTTTTTGACACTAAACCAGTAGTCCAGCCTACTGGCTACTTTTTTGGCCTCCGAAAAGTATGTATAGTCCCTCTCTTCAGGATGCTTCAGCCTGCAGGTGTCCTGTAGGCTGTGGAAAGATAGCATATCTCGCAATGCTCAAATGGACCAAATGTGTGGTTCAGGCCATGAGGTAGAGTGGTCCAGGAAATAGTCCATGGCCAGGTTAAAATCCACCCCATCAATATATCTGTATCACCTGGTGTTATGTCCACCATGACCTTCGATATTTGATTGAAAAACTCTGGGGAGTTCTCATTAGGGGCATATAGGTTGACTAGCAAGAGTGGTCCTGCTGGGGTAGCCACCCTGACCAGGACCCATCTGCCTTCAGGATCGGATTTATGCTCCTGTAGTATCCATTTCAATTGTTTTGGCATAGTATAGAAACCCCTCTCTTGCTTATTCCTGTGGTATCCTGTTACATGGGCCATTGGAAAGTGGGCACCTAGCGAAATGGCATACCCACTTTTGGCCCATGTCTACAGGGCAATGGCATAGGGAAGGTGACTGGATGGGGGGGGTACATAGAAACATAGAAACATAGAAGTTGACGGCAGATAAGGACCGCAAGGCCCATCCAGTCTGCCCATTTCTTTTTCTACCTTATAAATGTGCCATTGGCCTTTGTCAGTGACCTATCTATTCATAGTCATTTGTATTGCTCCCTTATGCCTATCCCATGCATGTTTGAAGCCCTGCACTGTATTCATAGCCACCACTTCTTGTGGTAAGCCATTCCATGCATCTACCACCCTTTCTGTGAAAAAGAATTTCCTCACATTCCCTCTTAATCGGCCTCCCTCTAATCTCATGCTGTGTCCTCTTGTCCTGCTATTTTTCTTATATTTAAACATGTTAGACTCTTTCACCTTGCTTATGCCCTTAAGGTGTTTGAATGCCTCGATCATATCACTTCTCTCCCTCCTTTGCTCAAGGGTATACATATTGAGCTCCGTTAATCTGTCCTCATATGTCTTCTGATGCAGTCCCTGCACCATTTTGGTTGCCCTTCTCTGGACTGCCTCAATTTGGTTAATGTCCTTTTGAAGGTGTGGCCTCCAATACTGCACGCAGTACTCCAGATGGGGCCTAACCAATGTCTTGTAAAGAGGGATTATTACCTCCCTCTTACGACTTGTGATACCCCTACTAATACACCCTAACACCCCCTAGCCTTACCTACTGCTTTAGAGGTCTGCTTGGATGATTTCAGGTCGTCAGTGATGATGATGCCCAAGTCTCTTTCTTCCTTTGTGACTGCTAGCAACTCCCCTCCCAGCCTATAAGTGGCTTCAGGGTTTCTCTTCCCTATGTGCATGATTTTGCACTTCTTTGCATTAAATCCCAGTTGCCACTCTTCTGACCATTCTGCTAGTTTATCCAGATCTCTTCTCATTCTGCCCACCCCATCTGGATCATCTACTCTGTTGCAGATCTTGGTGTCATCTGCAAACAGACAAGCCCACCTCTAGTCCATCTGCAGGGTCACTAATGAAGATGTTGAATAGGACTGGCCCAGGACTGATCCCTGAGGTACCCCACTTGTGACTTGCATCTCTTCTGACTGTATACCATTTACCACCACTCTCTGTTTTCTGCCCGTCAACCAGTTTGCCACCCAGTTGACCAACATCTGACCCACCCCGAGCCTACCTAGCTTATTTATCAATCTTCTATGTGGAACAGTGTCAAAAGCTTTGCTGAAGTCAAGGTAGGCGACATCAACTGCTCCCCCTTGGTCCATCACTCTGGTTACCCAGTCAAAGAAATCTATGAGATTAGTTTGACAGGACCTTCCTTTTGTAAACCCATGCTGTCTTGGATACTGTGCCCCTATGGATTCCAGGTGTTGCACTATCCTTTCCTTAAGGAGTGCCTCCATAATCTTGCCCACTACTGAGGTAAGACTGACCGGTCTGTAGTTCCCTGCCTCCTCCCTGCTACCACTCTTGTGGAGTGGGATCACATGAGCCCTTCTCCAGTCTTCTGGGACCTCTCCTGTGCTCAGAGACTACTAAACAATTCTGCTAATGGCTTTGCTAGTTCCTCCTTTAGCTCCTAGTACCCTGGGATGTATGCCATCAGGTCCCATTGCCTTATCCACCCTGAGCTTAGCAAGCTCTTGTAGGACCCTTTCTTTTGTGAAGGGAGTAGTGCTCACCTCCCTCCCGCTGTGTCCATGATGCTGAGCTGTGGGCCCTGCCCTACCTTCTCTTCAGTAAATACTGAGCAAAGTATCTATTTAGGATAGATGCCTTTACTGGGTCCTCCTCCTCACTTGCTCCCTTTTCTCCATTAAGCTTAGCAATACCCCCTCTGGACTTTCTCCTTTCACTAATGTATCTATAGAAAGTCTTGTCACCTTCTTTACTGTTCATGCTAGTGTTTCCTCAGTTTGGGACTTTGCCTGCCTTACTGCCTTGCCTGCTTCCCTTAGGGCAGTTTGGTATGCCTCTATCTTCATCCCGCTGTGTTCCTTATATTTCCTGAAGGCCAGCCTTTTGGCTCTGACCTTTCTGCTACTGTATTTGAGAACCAAAGTGGTTTCCTTCTTCTTTTGCACTTCCTTTTCTGTCTAACACAATGGATGTTGCTTCAAGTATTGCATCCTTAATGCTTGCCCACTTGCCTCGTACCTCACCTGTGTTTCTTTTGCCAGGCTAGCTTAACTCTGTTGGCCATCTTATCAAAGTCAGCTCCTCTGAAGTCCCATATTTTGCCTTGGAATGGGATGATTTAGATGTAGTAGCCAAATTGAACCATACCATGTGATGGTCACTGGCCCCAGGTGACCTTCTACCTGGAGATCTGTGATCCCTTCCTTGTTAGTCAGTACTAGATCTAGGATAGCCCTGTCTCTTGTGGGTTGCTGTACCAGTTGTTTGAGGCCTCCCTGCAGGAATCCACTATGAGTCTAGTTCTGGCAGATGTTCCTGCTGGTATTGACCAATCTGTATCTGGCATGTTGAAGTCTCCCATTATCAGAACCTCCCTTTAGCTGTCATGTTTTGTATATCTTCTAACAGTAATGTGTCTATGTCCTCCCTGGTCTGGGGCCTGTAGACAACCCCAGTTCTTATGGCTGTCCCATTTCCTGTTTCCAGGGTGACCCACAGTTCTTCTGGCTCCTTATGTATATTCTGAATTTCTGTAGCTTTGATATTTTCATTAACATACAGGGCCACTCCTCCCTTTTGCACCTCGGTCTCTTCTGAACAATACATAGCCAGGTACTGAAGTCTCCTAGTGTGGTTACTGGTAAACCATGTCTCACTAATTGCTACTATGTCCAGTTTAGCCTCTGACATTATTGCCTGCAGGTCTGGGATCTTATTTCCCAGGCTGTGAGCATTTGTGTACATGATTTTCCATTGGCCAGATTTTGGTGTGTTAGTTGTTGGGTGAAGTTTAGCATTACCCCTGTGCATCGTATGGGGAGACAAACCTTTTTCCTTACCTGGTGATGCAAATGAACGGCAAATGCGCTGAATTCCTGTTTGACCACTAGCTGAGGGAGGAGGGGTGTTCTTCCCATTCGACGTATGGGGTGCTGGGGTGGGGTACATGAAGGCGATGGGATGTCGCTGTGGGCATACCCATGCGAGGGGGTGGTGGTGAGTGAGCATGCTGAGCAGCAGGATTTTTGGATTTTCACCCCTCGGACACACACCCTCCTGGAGCCGAGAATTCTGTAGCAGGGAGTGGACGTTGTTTTTATGCTGGGGTGCACATCGCCAAAATTGAATTTCAGCATGTACACTTACCTAAGGACTATCATTTTCAGCAGTCACCCCTTATGACATAGAATCATTCTTGTAGAGCTGAGCACCTCCCAACCCACCCAATCCCTTGCCAGTTTTTTGGCCTTTATTTTAGTAAGTTTAGTTTCTTGCATCAAGACTATTTGGGATTTTAATTGCTTCAGTTTGTTTAGGACTTTTTTCCTTTTAATAGGGGAATTTAAGCCCCTCATATTCCAGGAGGTGGCTTTCGCTACTTCTAGATTAGCCGTCATAATGTAGGTTTAGTATGTCTAGTGCTTTAGAAATAAGTTGGCCCAGATATTTTCCCCATGCCAGAAGCTCACTCTTTGCCCCTTTCAACACCCCTTCCCCCCTTCTTATGTTTATTGCCACGGTTTGGGATCCTTGTGTTATCCTGTGTGTGCCCTGTTTGATGTATATTAAACCTGAATTCCCTATAACCCATTTCTGTTGCTCAGTCTGGGTCCTGACCCATGGCCCAAGGCTCCCTTCTGAGCTATTCTGCCTATCTATTATTGCTAATGCAGCTGGCCTTAGACCCCTTATGAACTTAGCAAGCTTGCAAACAATACCAAACACAACTTTTCCCATCAATAACAGTTGTATTCATCTCATGAACATAATAGATGTGCAACCATTTCTCTAATAAGGAAACTTCCCATAATGACCAGGCTTGCACCCATGGCCCACGAAGACCCTCAGAGGTAGGAGGACTAATAACATTTGTAAAAACCAGCCATTATAAACTGTATGAAACAATGTAGGTCTCTCCTTAGCCTGCATAATCAATCCTTTGTGTGGGGGCACCTTCTGGTCTATGGTCTTTCTTAAGGCTGTGCATGCTAGAAAACCTGGTTTAGGTAATAATGTTGAGATGAAGTCACACCACCTTGAGAGCAGTTCTCAAGCTGGGGGCCCAGGTGTATGGTCCTTGCTTCATCTGTTTAGGGTGAATTGTGAGTGGTCCCCCGGGGAGGTGAGAGTCTTTCAACTGACCCCTCCTTGTAGGCCATCTTAATGCCTTTCAGCATTTCATTAGGTGGATCCCCAGCTATTTGCTGGGAAGACATCTGTTAGACCTCTTTAGAGACCCTTTGTTCCTTATTTCTCCCTTCCCCATGTACAATCCCCTCCCAAAAATACTGTGTGCTAGCCCCCTGCTTGTGGCACTCACCTTAGAGCCTGTGCAGTTTCTGCTACTTGCGAGTGATTGTACAACATTCAGGACACCCACCCTGCATCTACCCTTCCCCAACCAGGTCGCATGTACCTGGCATTGTTGGAAAACCCTGATAAATTCTATACAATCCTAAGTCGCTAGTTGGGAAAGGAGGTAGGAGCTCTTTAGCATCCCTGCATGCCCACATGCAAGCTGCAGTAGCCTTGTGCCATAATGAGAAGAATCATCACTGTTTTGAACTGAGCAGATTGCAGCTTGCAGAGTGAGGCTGAACCCTGAGTCCAGATAAACTGGGTAAATTTCCCTGCTCTTGGGTGGGATGAGGGTCAGGCTGCAAAAGATTACCTGACTAATTCAGTCTGCGCCTAGTTTTCATGCAGCCGCTATTTCCCTCCCCTCCCTCAGCCACATATCTGTACAGCTCTTCAGCCACTCAGCTGCTTTTTCTGGCCAATGTGCTGTAACTGTATAAAATCTTCAGCTGATCGACTCCCCCAACTCTGTGCATCGAGGTAGGTGAGCAAAGGGTATTATTAGTACAAAATGACCCCCTCCCCAGTCTTCCACAGGTCAGCAGCAAAGTCAGCCATAATTCTGGACAGGAGGTACATTGTCACAGCATTCAGTGCAGTGGTAGTAGTGGAGGTAGCAACATCGGCCAGAAAAGAAAAGAAAAGTTAGGAATTAATTTACAAAAAGGGGTAAATCCAGGTTGGGAAGGACAGTTTCTTGGTGGGGGGGGGGGTGTGTGGTGTGAGGAGATATCACAAAGGGGATTCCATAAATAGGAGTCAGCAGTTCAAGTCATTACCAGTCAGGTGAGGTGGGCTCTGTAGCAAATTCTTTCCCACAGGGTCCTCAACACAGTCTGCCCATTCCTGGCACAGTGGTGCCTAGTCAGCCAGAAGGTCATGTTCCTGTTAAGTGACCACTTTCTGTATATCCAACACTGCAGACAGATCCAAAGCTGAGGGAATGAGCTCTCCCAGGCATTCTTATCAGTTCAATGCTTTTATTGGGGTATCCCCGAAGAGTTGGTACTCATGTTGGGTGTGTGTAGCAATCCTTGCTTTTCCTGGATCTGTTCTTCCCTGGTGTGGGGGGTGGTGTTTTTCTTCTTGCTGGGGATTTCTTTGGTAAGGTGAGTCTGCTTGTTTTCTTTGGTTACCTTTATTGTACCTTTTGCCAGGGCACACTGCTGTCATTCTCCTGCTGGCAACTAATCTCCTTCTGCTGTTCCCCCTCTTCTGTGAACTCCATCATCTGTCGCCTGGTGCCCCTTGACTGAAATGGGGGGTTGGGGTGTCATCTGTGCCTTCGTGTGGATGTCTCATAGAAAGCACTCTATTTCGTCCAGGCTGCTAAAAGTGATCAGTTTTCCACTGAACTGAATTCTCAGCATGGTAGGGTACCCTAAGGAGGCAGGGATGCTTAGTTGATACAACTTCTGCTTAACCCCAGCATACGCTCACCTCTTTTTTGATATCTCTGGCAAAAACTCCTAGTACAATTGTATTGAGTACCCTTGCCACTTCAGGTCTCTTTGCTTTCTTGCTGCCCTGAGGTATAGCACCTTGGTCGGGTATTGTAAGAATTTACACAAGATGGACCTGGGGTGAGTCCCCTGTTTGGGTCTTGGGGCCAGCAATTGGTGGGCATGCTCCAGCTCTTGGGAAGGGGGCATTGTTCAACAGCAACATATCAGGTAAAGCATGCCTCAAGAACAAAATCATATCCCATCTCTCCATCCCTTCTGGGACACCCACAATCTGAATGTTCTTATGGCAGGCACAGTTCTCCATATCATCTACTTTTGCAAATAAGTATTGTATATGCCCAACACGCTCGTGAAGCTACCCCTCGTGCTGATGGAGCTGTGCGGCTTGCTGTCTTACCACAGCTTCATTGCCAGACATCCTCACTGCCAGTCCCTGTAAGTCCATATTTTTCTTCATTGTGATGGATTTCAATTCAGCAGTGTCCTGTAGGACTTTATTTAACATGGGCAAAATTTTGTCCATTTTTGACAGTTGCAGCGGTTGGGAGCCATGGCTGGCCATTTTTCATTTCATGCCCCGAACATGCCAGCATTTATTGGAGCTTTTCAGTGGGATCTCAAAACTGGAAAACTGCTGTCACTACAGCCTCCTAAGTGGGAAAAGATAATGCTGTCGGGTATTCCTTTCACTTAATGCCATTTAGCGATATTAGAAACGATTTGCACATTCTCATTCAATAGCCTGTAAATTCGTATTGCTGTATACAGTAGTTTATAAGACCTTAACTCATAGTAATGAATTTGAATGGTCACCAGAAAGTTTTCCCTTGCCTTTACCACAGAATTAAGCACCCACCATCTCAGATGCCAGGCTCTGCCTCAGGTCTGTCATTTTCATTGTAGAATTGGGCTTCTCACCCGGATGGTGTGATCAACAGCAATCACACAACGCAGCCAACACTTTGATAGTTTACAATATTTCGCTATCGATGGGCACTATGCACGAAGGATGTGGAGTGGCTATGTGGTCGTATCAGGGCATGTAGGCACTCTGCACCCACTACATCTCCCATGTGGCATGCACAAATGGGGAGGCATGCAGAAACACCGCACTGGATACCCCACACCCGTGGACAGCTCTGCAAAGGGGGCATTATGGGGACATGCCAGCACTACGTGAGATTCACAAACCCAGTAGTGCTGGCTATGGGGGTGCATAGGGCAGCACAGGATACACCAGGGAGGACCCTGCCATAACCCACTGCATACACCCACGGGCACCGCCTGTGAGCCGCTGGGGGACCAGGATGGGGCTCACCATGATGACCCTGACCACTGGGCTTCAGGGTGCAACCTGGGGTAGCTGGACAGATGAAAGCTCCGGACGTTGCTACAGGTGGCTACAGGACCAGCGGGTGCCACATGGGTCCAGGTACATGCACGCGGCATGCACAGCCCAGGACCTGCACCTCCCAGCGCAAGTGATCCAGTGTGTGCCCTAGGGGGCATCCTATTGGATGCCCGCCCAGGATGGTGACTCCTTCCTCGGCCGCTATGCGCAGTCCTATGCACTGGGGGTGGGGCCATGGACAGATGGCTGGCAGTTGTGAATACCGCCGGCACTCATCTGCCTGCAGGAGCACAGGGGCGCATACGGGGTATACGCATTTGCTGCATACCTCCGCACCCCTTTGTGCATAGCGCCCAATATTCTATGTGCCAATATAAAACTTATACAAAAAGGGAGTAAGTTTTTTTTTCTCGAAAGGCTACGCCTGCAGTTCATTGAGTGGGCAACCAGCCACGCCTACTTCCTGAGCTATATAAACAGTTCCTCCCAGCCTCCCTCTGAAGCACTTTTTTATTGCCAGCCTAAGGCTTTGTTGGTTTGTCTTCTCTATTTGGGCCTGTTGGGGTCTTGCTCTCCCTCTACCTTTCTTGTTTGTGCTCTGAACTCTATTTGGTTTCTGCTGGGTTCTGTTTGAGTCTTTCCCCTGCTTTGGTTGGTATTATATTGTGCCTCCAACTGCTGCTGTGTGCTTCCCTGCTTGTTGTATTTTCTTTTCTTCTGTATGCATTTTTCTTTTGTATTTTCTTTGGGGCTTCCTACTTTGCCTAGCATTTTGTTGCCCTTTGTTTGCACTGTTGGCACATTTTTGTTTGAACTTTAGGTTCCTACCTCACCTCTGTTTTCCTGCAAATGTTATTGCCTATTTCAGCTCCCACTGTTTGTTTCAGCTCACTCTGCTGTTGCTGCCTCCTGGGTTTCTCTTTTTAATTGACTGCACCTGGTCCTGGCTTTGCTGCTAACCATCAGCTACTCCCTGTTTTACAGTCCTGCTCATGATTTACTCAGTGCTAGCTCAGTTCCTTCAATATCAGAGTTCAGTGTGCTCTGCTCAACTTATTCATCATCTGCTCCACTAGGCACAGCTGCTACATTGCTATGCTGAAATTTTCAGCTATTATCATAGCTAACTGGTCTCGGCTTCCAGCTGCAGGCATTTTGGCAGTATGTTTCTGAATTCACCAATTTCAATCTTCAAGTCATTAATTTGCTTCCCAGTCCCAAATGCCATTTTGTCTTATGGTGTTCAGCTTGCATACAGCGCTTTTGGGGATTTCAGTCTGCTCAAACATGTTTATTTGCACTCAGAGTGACTCAAACCAGAGTCTAATGCAATTCTATTTTACCTCTCCATGGGAGTAAAACCAGATTACATGCAGTTGTACCAAGCAATTATTACTGTTGTTTTTCAGTGTACTTAGTGCCTCCGCCTACATTTCCTATGTTTGTTCAATTGTTCAGCTTAGCTACTGCTGGAAGCTATAACTAATTACTGCTAGAAGTTGTTAAACCACTTTTGTACAATGCTTCATTATATTCTGAAGGTCAGCTCAGCTACAGCTGTTGCTGTAAACTAGTTTTAAAATCCACTTGTGGGTCACTGCACTTTGCCATGGCTTCTTTTTTTTGCCTGCAGCATAGGATGAGGGAGTTACAGTGGGGCGTCCTGGCCCTGTGTGGTTCAAATACCTCATGTTCAAATACTGCCTTCACTGCTAAAATCCTTTATATATTTATGTCACCTTTAACTGGCATTCACTTATGAACTGGTTGGCTTCTATTCCTTCCACTTTACTTGCATTCTGTGTCCTATAACTGTGCTAGGCAAGCACCTCACACTGGATAAGGGACCAGGTTAACCTGAGATGTTTGTCTGATGCCTACTACTTAGCAAGTTTATGTGTACTATCTGTTTACCATGCTGCACATTGCCTGTTATGCCCTGAATCACCATGTACTGCCTGCTCTATTGCTAAAAGAAACAAGCCTACCATGCCCATCAATTTGTTGGCTCTGAGCTCACTCTTAGCCGACAGTCTCACTCTGTACCCCTAGTCCACATCTTGAGTGTGTGAAGCCTGGGTGGGGTCCTTTCTATCTGGCCCATAGTGGGAATGTCCATACCCCAGGTAGAGATTTAGCTGTATGATTCAGTGACATCTCCTGATATTGAATTCATGAATAGCTGTGAAGTGTGGATATATTGCTATCCTTGAGCTGCAGCATCACCTACCTAAGGCCCCTTCAATGCATTCTCCCCATAACCACCTTTGGTTCACTTGATTTCAGGTAGATTGGTAGGTCAAGCAAGTGCCTAATGATTGTTCTATCCTCTTCCCACCTCTGAGGTGTGTTGTTGCTGAGACCCATTACTCAAACCCTCCAAGGCATTCCTGTTAGAGGGGAAAGAGTGAGAATTTCCTCTAAATTGGAATATTTTCCATTCCCCTTGTTTTGGTTTCTAAATGGCAGTAGCAGAGCCGTCACTAAATACAACATCCCAAGCCTGGAGGGAAGGTGATCTTGGCCTTGGATTGCCAGAGATTTCCTCCTCAAAGATGTTTTTTTTTTCTCTCCTCCATGCTGCCGATCTTAATACTTAGTTTGTTTTAGTACTATTTTTTTAACTTACTCAGGTAGATTCTGCTGTTGGATAGAGGGGGATAGGTGCCCTACTAGCCATTCCCTCTCTTCTTAGGAAGCTCCCCACTGTCATAAGTGCAAGCCATTTTATTGGTTCTATCCTTCTAATTTATGTCTCTCATTTATGTTTCATTAAGCTATTTGTTGCTGTTAGTCTGCTTCTTTACCTCCTAGTCATCAGTCACTGCTGCAATTCTTTCGGGGTTCCTTCCTAAGGTACTTTTAGACAAGGGAACCTTCCCATGGGACCTCTAGGGGTGGAACTCTCTTACAGGGTTCCTTACCTTTACTACCCCTACAGGGTGGTAATTCCTCATGGAATAAAGAATGTGAACAGCCACAACAATGTAACACAATTGCACAAGCATAACATTATTCTGGTTGCTTAGACCATTGAATTGAAAGGCTACACCTGTGCTTGAATGGGTGAACAACCAGCCATGCCTACTTATTGAGCTACATAAGCAGTTCCTCCCAGCCTCCCTCTGAAGTATTTTTTCCTTTGCCCTGCCATCCTCCCCTCCTCCTCCTCCTCCAGTGGTTTGCCTCTCTTCTCCCAGGGGGTTCCTTCCTAAGGTACCTTTAGCCAAGGGAACCTTCCAGGGGTGCCTCTAAGGGTGGAACCCTCTTACAGGGTCCCTTGCCTTCAGTACGCCTACAGGGTTGTAATTCCTAATGGAAAAGAGAGTGTGAACAACACAACAATGTAACACAGTTGCACAAGCATAACATTATTCTGGTTGAGTAGGCCATTGAATTGTTTTCTTTTTTGTCCTGCAGTACCATGAGTATTAAGTGTGTCAGTTTCAGAAAGATTTCACACACTCTGTTTGCATAGCAGTCAGCTTGTTACCATGACAGTGGCATTCATGCTAGTTTCTGATAGCATGACAGTTGTTCCGTTTGCGTACATCACCTTGACAAGAGAACTAGCCTTCAACAGACAGGAGTTCAGAGTTTTGCAGTTAATCTACACTTTTTTGCGTACAATCACGTTATTTTTGTACCAGAGCAGAACAGTTGATTTTAAATTGGAAAAGGGCTCAGATCACAATCGCCATCATTAGAATGCTTCCTGTTTCACTTGATGTGTGCTTTAGTGACATTTTACACCACATATCTATTTATGTTCCAATATATGTTTTACAAAAAGGACACGAGAAGGGACGTTTGGGCTGTTTGACTGTGTGAAACTATTTTTTTTTCCAACTTTTTTTTTCTTATCAAATACATGGATCAAACCCCAAATTATATAGAAGATGGGTTTCAGCTATTGGTATCTTTCTGGTTCAGGAAGCTTTTTTTTTTAACTTAATCTTTTTATTGAGTAGAAATTTACAATGTTTCGTGTTTCACATTACAAGCAGAAAGAAACAGCAACATGAAACATTGCAGTGACATGCAGGTGTTGTACAGCCAGGAATAATCACATTTAAATACGTAGATACATACATACGTAGATACATACGTAAGCCATAAAAAAAGGAGACACATAAAGGCAAAAGGGATAACATGGACTTACATTGTCAAGGTTTCACATAGCTGAATATCTTGGTACTACATACACAGGTCTAGGGAGGGAGTAGCTTCCTCTCCACTCATACGCATTATGGGCTCAAGTAGTAGACTACCTTTTGAAACAGCATGAAGTCTTGCTGTATTCTGACTATATGCAGTTAGCCCTAGCACTTGAACTGCTCCAAAGAGAAAAGACTTAACTCTATGCAAAAGCATAGAATGTTGAGCTTGAGCTCAGTTTTCAAACCTTTGTACCTGGTACATTGTATTGTAACAGTCAGATTCTTTACTCTGCCTAACTGTGAAGATGCTCTGGAGAATTTCTCCTTGCTGCTTCGATTTGGTATAGTTATTTCAATTGGTTTAATCCAACTGTTTCTTATTTTTCAGTCACCAATGGTACAGGTAGCGTAATTGTGGTAGATAGTGATAGAAATTGTTTTTCTTCGGTTCTTTATCGGTTGGTCTGGTTGGGATCAGAAAATGTTGGTGTAGAACTTAATTTTTTCCTCTGGTAAAAGTGTGGTCTGGTACTTTTCGGTCTCAAAAAAACAATGATTTATTCCATTTTTTTAAACAACCCTTGAACTGGTTGGTGACAAAAACGTTTTGTATTACCTGGCATAAAAGCTGTAAAAGGTCGTTTTTGTTAAGAAAGCAATGTCTGAGAAACCCAAGAAGAAAACTGGTCCCACTGGGTTTCAACACTGTTCTGAGCTTGGGGAGGCTTTTGCTAAAGCTGACCCCCACCTCATTTGTGTTTATTGTCTGGGGTTTGAACACCTCAAAACAGACTGCCAAATATGTGTTAATTTCCCTAAAGCCACTTTAGAAAAAAGGTTAGCTTGGCTTAGGGAAAAGGAATCAGGAAAATCCAATGATCCAGATGTCCAGCCTGGTTCGGTTCTGACTGAACCTGAGGAGGTGACTGCTGACCCGGGTGATACCTCCTCAAGCAAAAGTAAATCAGAGTCAGAGGGATCAGTTCCATGGAAAAGGAAAAAGGAATTGACCTGTTCGGATCCTGACTCTCAGATCCCAACCAGGGACGAGTTTGCGAGAGCGATAAATATAGTGCAATCGCTCCGCCCAGTTCCAACCAAACTGACACCACCTGGTAAGCGATTGGTTCAGTTCCAGCCCTTTCAGAATATGAACTGGAGGAGTATTTTGAGTTGGATTAGGAGAGGGATCCTGAGGGTGAGGATGAAGATGAAGATGATTATGAAGGCCTAGATGACCCAGTAGAGCCTGACATCTCCGCAGACAAGCCTACCAATGTTTCCCTTTCCAGACTTTCTGAGTCCCCTTCACACTTTTTATTTTATAAAAAGGTGGCAGAAAGTCTCCAGCTACCAGCAGTAGAAGCTGTTGAGGAGGCAGAAGAACCTGACTTTGTGGAGATAATGGATGTCCCAGAGTCAAAGAGACTGTCTATTCCTCTGTAGAAATCTTTGGGGAAACAGACTCAAAAAATGTTACACATGCCATTTTCCATACCTCCTGTGGATAAGAGAATGGACAAGAGGTATATGTTGCCAGGTTCTGGGATATAATTTTTTTATTATCATTGCAGCCATGTTGGTGTAGTGCAGGCTGCAGCCTGTGACATGGCTAACATCCCCTTGGCTTCACGCCCCTCAGATAAGGATTCCAGGAAGGTGTATGCCATGGCAAAGAAACAGTACTTGGCATCATCCTTGGGACTCAGACAGGCTTCTTATATGGATTATGTTGCCAGGTACCAGAAATCTAGGTGGGATACAGTTCTGGAGCTAGCTAAAAATGCCCCTCACCAGCTGGCCAAGGAGCTGGAGGAGGTGGCTGCAGATGGCACAGATGCATCAAAGGTACAATTCCATGCTGCTGTGGACTCCAGTGATGTGGCATCAAGAGTCATGGCTATATCTGCCTCCTTGCAGAGGTTTGCTTGGCTCAGACGTACTAGCCTATCACAGGATACTGAGACTAAGGCCATGGATTTCCCTATCACAGGCAATTCTCTGTTTGGGGAGCAAACAGAGACATATATGAAGAAGATGGATGAGTTCAGGACCACCTACAGGACTGCAGTTGCCAAGGAGATGCATGCCACTCCTCAAAAGCAGCAGTCTAGGGCTGGCAGGGGCAGGCCTTTTCAGAGGCCTTTTTACCAAGCCAGGCTTCCTTTTCTTTTCAGCAGAGGGGTGGTTTCAGAGGGAGAGGCAGAAGGGGGATGAGCACAACTGCATCCTCTTCTCATGCTAGGGCTCCTGCCAAAAAGAAACCCTGATGTGTCAGACCGGGTCACCTCCTGTCTTCCAGTGGGGGGCAGGTTGGCTTATTTGTTCCAGGCTTGGAAGTCTATCACTTTGGACAAGTGGGTTCTGGAAGTAATAAGCCAGGGACTTGTTCTCAGTTTCAAAAGATTCCCCAAAATCAGAGCATGGTCCTTCAAACCTGCCTCCCCATTGGAAACAATTGTTCTAGAGGCAGAGGTTTCTCAGTTGTTGCTCCTAAAGGCTGTGGAGCAGGTACCTCTGCCACACAAAGGGAAAGACTTGTATTCAAGCTACTTCCTTACCACAAAAAAGACAGAGGGGTGGCAACCCATTCTAGAACTAAGATATCTCAACAAATGTATCACAAAACCAAGATTCAAAATGGTGACTCTGGGAATCATTCTTCCCTCTTTGAGGCCAGGAGACTGGCTAGCCTCCCTGGACCTAAAGGATGCCTATTTTCACATCCCCATCAGGTGCTCCCACAGAATGTACCTCAGGTTCGAGTTGCCTTCAGGTCATTACCAGTTCAGAGTAATGCCTTTTGGCCTGACATCTGCACCCAGGGTGTTCACAAAATGTCTGGCAGTTGTGGTAGCCTTCCTTAGAAGGCAGGGCATTTCAGTATTTCCTTACCTAGACGACTGGCTCATTGTAGGCCAGTCACCAGACCAAGTCAAGTTAGCTCTGGCTGTTTCCCAGAGGCTTCTGGGTTCTCTAGGATTTCTTCTCAGTTTGGCCAAATCAGTTCTGGAACCTGCTCAGCTTCTCACCTTTATAGGGGTAAAGCTGGATACCATTCGGGCAAGGGCTTTTCTACCTCCCTCAAGGGTAAAGGCTCTTCCAGATCTGGCTTCCTCTTTCAACCCTTTGGTTTCTCATCCAGCCAGACACTTTCTCCAACTTCTAGGCCACATGGCAGCTTCTACTGCAGTGGTCCAAGGAGCCAGGTTTCAGATGAGGGATATTCAGTTTTGTCTCTGGTCCTTCTGGTCTCAGAGGAAGAATCCTCTCACCAAGCTAGTTCCAGTGTCTCAGACTCTCGTCCAGGCTCTCCAATGGTGGCTGGAGGTGGACAATCTCAGGCAGGGTGTCCCCTTTCTGCATTAGACACCCTCAGTAGTTCTCACCACAGATGCTTCTCTCCTAGGTTGGGGAGCACATCTGGAAGACCTCACTGCACAGGGCACTTGGTCTCATTCGGAGTCTCTTCTTCATATCAATCTTCTGGAACTCAGAGCTGTGTTCCTAGCTCTTCAGGCATTTTCAGTCAGTTCAAGGGAAAGTGGTACAAGTTGAGATGGACAACACCACCGCCATGTGGTACATAAATAAGCAAAGGGCACTCAGTTCACAGCCTTGTGCATGGAAGCCATGAAGGTATGGTCATTGGCTTACTCCCTCCAGACTTCCCTGATAGCAATGCATCTTCTAGGGAAGGACAGTATGCTGGCAGATGCCCTAAGCAAGATTTCACAAGGTCACCACGAGTGGTTTCTGAATCATCATATTCTTCAGATAATTTTCAAGAGATGAGGCACTCCAGAGATAGATCTCTTTGCAGCCCCAGACAATCACCAACTTCCTTTGTTCTGTTGCAGACCTCCAGTCCTGGGGTCTGTTCCTCTAGATGCATTTCTGTTAAACTGGACAGGCAGGTTCCTTTATGCCTTTCCTCCCTTTCCGCTAATTTTCAGAGTACTGATCAAAATCAGATCTCAGTCCTGCATGGTGATTCTGGTGGTCCCGGACTGGGCCAAACAACCATGGAATCCACTACTGTTGTCTCTTTCAGTAACATTTCCTCTGTTTCTTCCCAGGAGGCACGACCTTCTGACTTCCTCTCAGGGAAGGATTAGGTACCCCAACCTCCAGTCTGTCAGACTCAAAGCTTGGCTCTTGAAGAGTTAGAATATGCAGACTTACTCCTTTATCAAGGTGTTCTGGATATTCTCAAAGTTTCTAGGAAACTTTCCACTCCAAACCTACAACTCCAAATGGAAAAGATTCACTATTTGGTGTTTTAAGACGAATACTCAGCCAGGTATGGCTGACATTGCTACAGCCCTGGACTATCTGGTTCATCTGAATAGCTTAGGCCTCAGGTCTGCTGCTCTTAAAGTTCATTTGGCAGCCTTGTCTGCTTTTCTCTCAGCACGGAAGGTTCTTTCCCTGGCTTCTCATCCTGTGTTCAGTAAGTTTTTCAATGGTATGGTTCATATCGACCCTCCCTTTAGGGACCCTTCTCCTGCTTGGGATCTGAATATCTGTATTGCATAGCTTATGCAGCCCCCTTTTGAACCTTTATCTTCAGCTGAGCTAAAGTACTTGACTTGGAAGACTGTGTTCCTGGTAGCCAGGATGATCAGTGAATTGCAGGCCTTGTCAGTTGGACCTGACTTTATTTCCTTTCACAAGGATAAGGTGGTCCTTAGAACAAATAGAAAAATTCTTCCGAAAGTGGTTTTTGATTTCCATTTTAACCAGTCTGTGACTTTACCTGTGTTTTTCACTGACCATTCTACAGGTGAGCGAAGATTACACAGTCTGGATGTGAAAAGGGCACTTAGCTATTATATAGAGCATACTAAGGCCCACAGGAAGGATTGCACCCAGTTGCTTCTCACTTATGGAGAAGTGGAAAAAGGTAATCCTGCCACTAAAAGATCTATTGCTGGGTGGATTGTTTCTTGTATTCAGTTTTGTTACACAAAACTGGGAAAAGAGCCTTCCTCGGGCCTGAGGGCACACTTGACCAGGGGTACAGCTTCCTTCTTGATAGCTGCCTGGGATGTTCCTCTGTTGGAAATCTGTAAGGCAGCCTGCTGGAAAACAGTTCACACATTCACCAAGCATTACTCTCTGGACACCCAGTCTAGAAGTGATGCTAGGTTTGGCATAGCAGTACTGCAGATCTTGTTCCCAAAGTAAGTTCTGTATCCCCTCCTCCAGGGGGAACTGCTTGGTAGTCTGCATATAGTCAGAATACAACAAGACTTCATGTTAATTAAAGAAAAAATTACTCACCATAGTAATGTTATTTCTTCTAATGAAGTCTTGCTGTATTATGACTTCCCTCCCTGCTTCCCCTCTAAGAACCTAGTTTTTGGGATGTGGGGTGGCATGTACAGTGTTGCACCCCAGAGGTGCACCTTCTTGCCCTTCCTGGCAAGGTGTTTTTTTTCTGATTGGTTATTGTTTTTGTTATTATCACTATCTACATAAGGTTCTTATTGACTTGAATCATTCAGGACCCAAGTTTTTCTGGGCTATGGGAAAAATGTCAAAGCAATTTCTATAGCTATTAGTTAGTTAGTATAGTGCTCATAAGAATCTGACTGTTACAATGGAATGCACCAGGGACAAGGTGTGAAAACCAAGTTCAAGCTCAACATTCTATGCTTTTGTATAGAGATAACTCTTTCCTCTCTGGAGCAGTTCAAGTGCTGGGGCTAACTGCACATAGGCAGAATACAGCAAAACACCACTAGAAGAAACAAAATTACTATGGTGAGTAATTTTTTCTTTTGGGACCTAGTACCTAAGAAGATAGCATATGTTCACAACCAAACCATCTAGCCACATCTCATGTATGATTCATGGAGGCCTAAAGGCATCATTGGAGAGTTGATTTATTGGTACCTGCCTAGTGTTGGAAATACAGTAGAAGCCACTTAAGTGGGATGGCTGCATGGAATGCTGATCATCCCACTTAAGCGGCCATCCCAGAAAACTGAAGTTGCCTTTTTGGTATGTGTTGCTGGAACTTGGGTGGGGGGGAGTTACAATGACTGAAGAACTTGCATTTTTTCACACTTATCAGCTGCTCCTCTGTCTGCTTCGGCTTTGCTTTAACCAACTGAACCCTGGGAGGAGACAACCAAAGGAGAAACAAAGGAGAGACAAGATGGCACAGAAATCTTACCCAGTTGCGAGAAGTACTGTATGCTCTATTTTACAATCACCCATTAGGACCACTAGATGGGGAGAGCAGGTGCATGTCACTCACTGTTGCTCACTGTTACGGGCTCTCTGTGTCTCTCGAGTATGCAAGCAGGGCACAGATCTCGGACACAGGCTCAGGACAGCTGATGACTGCACAGAGAGAGAGTGGGACAGGTAAAGGGTAATTGTCCACTGCAAGTCAAGCTTGGACTACACCTCACGGTGATCATTGCCTCTGTTGGGAATGCAGTGGGGGGATGCATCTTTCACTGGCCTATAAATGAACTGGCACAGAACTGTTTTATCTAAGAGACTGTTAACTGTTAACTGTTGCCAGCTAATTACAGTGAATTATAGCCAATTACATGCCAATTACGTGACTAATGTATTCAGAAAATACCACTGTGATGTCATTGTAATTGACTGTAATCTGCTTTAATTTAGCAGCTGGGCATCTCACTAAAGCGGCGCTCCCATTCATTGAAGTCCTATTTAAGCAAAAAGGAGCTACTATACTTAACACTATAACAAATCTGTTCCACTAGAGACTTCCCACTTAAGCGGTCATCGCGCTTAAGCGCCTCCTGTCTAAATGGCTTGTACTGTATATGCAAAATAAGGGGACCAGATGGATTTATACTGTATTTATGCAGGTTCCCTCTGTTATAATGTGAAATCCTAGTATGGGAGGCAATAGTTTCCATAGTGGAAATCCATTCCCCAAGGTTAGGAATCTTTGTAGTCCTCCAGTATCTCAGTATCAGCCTTTTTTGGGGTGTGTACCTCAGGACTGGAGGATGGCTCATGTGGTGCCCCTCCACAAGAGTGGCCCCAGGGATGAACCAGGAAACTACAGACCAGTGAGCCTCACATCCATCATGGGTAAGCTAATGGAGACTATCCTGAAGAGGTTGGTGGCCCTCCTAGAGGCCAAAGGACTACAGGACAGCAGACAGCATGGCTTCATACGTGGCAGATCCTGCCAAACTAACCTGGTCGAGTTCTATGACTGGGTAACTAGGCAACTGGACAGGGGCCATGCAGTGGATGTCCTGTATCTGGACTTCATTAAGGCATTCGACTCAGTGCCACATGGAAGGCTGGGAAGAAAGTTAGTAGGCACAGGGGCGGGTGCAAAGCTGGTGAGATGGGTAGGAAACTGGCTGCAGGGAAGGCAACAGAGGGTGGTGGTGGGTGGGGAGCTCTCACATCCAAGGGCAGTGATGAGCGGTGTTCCACAGGGCTCAGTGTTGGGACCAGTGTTGTTTGGGATAGTCATTGCAGACATATCGTGGGACATCAAGAGCAAGATCAGTCTGTTTGCTGATGATACCAAGGTAGGCGCAGTGGTGGATGACCTAGGGGGATGGCAGGGGTTGCAGGATGATCTGGCAAAGCTTGAAACCTGGTCAGACACCTGGCAACTGGGTTTTAATGCCAAAAAGTGCAAGGTGCTGCATTTTGGGATGAAGAATGCAAGGAGGAGTTACCAGCTAGGGGGAGTGCAGCTAGCCCAGACAGAGGAGGAGAAGGATCTGGGTATGCTCATTACAGGGTCAATGAACAACTCGGCACAATGTAGGAAGGCAGCTGCAAAGGCCAACAAAATGCTGGGTTGCATTGCAAGGGGTATATCCACGAGGAGGGAGGAGGTGATTCTGCCACTGTATAGGTCATTAGTTAGACCACACCTGGAGTACTGCGTGCAGTACTGGCGTCCGTATCTGAAGAGGGACATTAAGTTACTGGAGGGGGTGCAGCGCAGAGTGACAAAGATGATCAAGGGGCTGGGGGACTTATCATACGAGAGGAGGTTGAAGGAGTTGAACATGTACTCCCTGGAGGAGAAAAGAGACAGTGGTGACATGATTGAAACCTTTAAATACATGAAAGGAATAAACAAGACAAGTACAGAGGGGCTGCTCAAAGTAAGGGAGGGGAGGGCCACCAGGGGCCATGATATGAGACTGGAGCGAGGAAGGTTCAGGAGGGAGATAAGGAGACACTTTTTTACAGAGAGGGTGGTGGCTGGGTGGAATGCGTTACCTGCTGAAGTGGTATGCAGTAGAACAGTGGACTGCTTCAAACGAGGATGGGAGGACAAGGGGGAGGGTTAATAAAGGGGAAGGGTGGAAGGGAGGGGCAGCTGTAGAATAAGGGATGCTAGCTGCACATTCGAGCAGACTTGATAGACCTCTAGGCCTTTATCTGCTGGCAAATTTCGTATGTTCGTATGTTTTTACCTCAACCAAGGCATGTACTATCCAAAGGAGTTGTGGCCTGAGATGTTGGTAGGATGCAGGGGGAAGACCAGCAGCCACAAGCAAGGATCTGAGGAAGGGAGAAGTCCTAAGATCTTAGAACAGTGAAGGGCCACAGCCTTCCATAGGGGGGTAATAGGTGTGCAGTGCCAAAGAATATGCAAGAGGTCAGTGTTTGGGGCCTTACACCACCAGCAGTTATCTGTAGGAGATATACCCATCTTGTTAAGCTGCAAAGGGGTACAATACCAGAGATGTAACACTTTGCTTTGAATTAGTACTCTCCTCTTGCCCATGCAGGCTTGGTGTGCCCTTGCCCAGCATTGTGACCATTGAGTGTCAGAGATACTGCTCCCAATTTAGATTCCCATGTTGCCTTGGCAGGGAGAGAGGGGTCAGGAGCATTATCCCTTATGAGACTTTGAATCCTACCTGCCAGACCTTTGTGATGTTTTAACCAAGTATCGATGGGGAGGGTTTGAGATACCTGGTATCCCGTGACTTTGGCAGCCGCGATTTGGCACCTACTGAAAGGGCAACTCAATCATGGCGTCTGTCATCGGTACGACTGGGGAAGGTGGGCAATTGGATGAGGGGATGGGCAAAATAGTGACATCCTGTAGCTACATGACTACACGGGGGGGGGGCAAGCACACTGAGCATGGGGTGGGAGGGGATGGAGGGGTTATAGAGGGCAGCACTGTGGCGACCTGTTGAGCTGCTTCCATGGCGTGGTGGCTTGGTTCAGGGCTGGAGTGGGCATGGTGCTAGGTGTGGGTCCAGGTATGTTTTGTTGCACCCGGCCAGAATTTTTTTCTTTTCACGTTTGCACCCCCCTCCCGACATGCACCCCCCTGAGGTTGAGAATCCTTAAGTAGCGGGGTGTGGTGGGTGCAGTCCCCCTGCATAAAGTGGAAAATTCTAACTCCCCGATGCTGTTTTGCTGTGCGCCACGGAGTACATTGCCAAAATATTTTTTGGCCGATGTGCCATCGCCGTTATTACATAAATCCAAGATACCTTGTTGTTAGACTGGGAACACATTGTACAGGGTCATTTTACTTTACACCAAGATGCATATGCACTCCTAAATTGCTAGTATTTCCAAAATTTTTTCTGAGGGATGTTGTATCTGGTTCTCAGACATTGAAAGGAATCTAGTGTTAACCCCTACGGAGTTTCCAGGTCTCTCAGATAGCCTATAGGACAAGTCATCCATTCTGTCCACACAATCTGCTGTTGGTCTATACAAAAAAAGGGATTATTCCATATCGGTGTGTGGCATTCCGGGTTTAGACAGCTTCTGGTTTTCTGGCCTACCTTGAGCCAGGCCCTATGTGAGTGTTTAATTGTAAGCCACTGTTGGTGTTGCCTGGGAAGGGTATGGCCTAAATATGCAGCTAAGGTAGTGCTCTGCAATAGCTCACTTTCAAAGCTTACCCAGCTGGGGGCTGCAGAGATAGACTGATGAAAGCACTTCACAGTTTTGGCCGTAATGTCTGTAATGTACTGAGTACAGGGTGAAGTCAGGGAGGTTCCATCCCCCTCTTCTCCAGGATGCTTTTATCTAACCCTGCTGTACTGGGGGGGGGAGCCCCAGAGAAAAGTGCTTACTACACAATTTAATTTCTGCATCCATTTATCTGGGGGAGAGTGACAGGCAAATGAGAAAGTATGTAGAACATTTTGGGGGCTACCATTAATTTGACTGCTACTGTTTTCCCTGCCAGGCATAAGCCAAGGTATTCCCACCTCACCATGCCTTTTTGAAGTGCATCCACCAGGGACTTGAAATTTACATCTGCCATCATCCCCATTTGGGGGAACTGAACCCCCATATATTTAATCCCTTTGTGTGCCCTAGCCAATTCTGCATTCCCTGTTGAGGAGGGGAGAATTAGCTTATTGAGGGGTAGTATCTCTGACTTATAGACACTGATTTTCAAGCCTGAGAGCTCCCCAAAGGCATCTAATATGTTCAAAATGTGGGGCAGAGATTGAGAGAGCTTACTCATCAAGGTCAGATAGTCATCAGCATAAAGCTTAGTGTGATATTGTTCTCTGTGAACCGCTATCCCATTTATAAGAGGGTGGGCTTATATGGCTAAAGGTTCCATTGCAAGGATGAACAACAGGGGTTATAGGTGACATCCTTATCTGGTGCCTTGGAATAGTTGGAAAGGGTTGGACAGGTTGCTGTTAGTGAGGACTCTTGCCTTGGGGGAGTGGTATAGTGTCATTATCCGATTTGTGAAATGGAGAACAAAATTATAACTTTCAAGGACCACACTGAGGTACTCCCACTCCACTGAGTCAAAAGCCTTCTCAAAATATATGTTGATAGCTGCTGTTGGTGTTGGAAGGGAGGCAGCAGTTTGCATGTAAAGAACCACTGGAGCATGGTCAGAAAGATATAGGGACAGGATATTTATACTCATCATGGCACCTGTCAGGTTGGGAGAGGTAAGTCAGTGGTCTAACCTTCTTGCTATAGCTTGGGTTGCCAAAAAGTAGGTATAGTCTTTGTCTGTGAGGTAGGACAGCTGACAGGCATCAACCAGTTGATGCAGGGCCATCATGTCTCTTAGTGCTTGGAGTGCTTGACCATGCAGTTCTTGTTTCACATTAGATCTGTCTAGTATAAAGTCTATGTTGCAGTTAAGGTCCCTTCTTATTAGGATATAGACACAGAAAAACATAGACTTTGATGGCAGATAAGGACCGCTTGGCCCACCTAGTCTGCCCATTTTCCTACCTACTGGATAAGCTGCAGATCCTAATTAACCAACAGTCTATTTCTTCCTACCCCCACAAGAATTGCTCATGTCTGCTCATGCATTCTTGAATTCTCCCACAGTTTTAGACCCCACAACCTCCTTAGGAAGGAGGTTCCATGCGTCCACCACCCTGTCTGTGAAAAAATACTTCCTCACATTGTCCCTGAGCCGTCCCCCCTCTATCTTCAAACTGTGTCCCCTTGTTCTTGCACAACTCTTTTTCTGACAGATGCTACCCTCTTGGACTTTGTTGATTCCACTGAGGTACTTAAAAGTTTCTATCATATACCCTTTCCTCAAGGGTTTACATCTTAAGCTCTTTTAATCCTTCCTCATATGGCTTCTCTGCAGACCCAGCACTATTTTAGTTGCCCTCCTCTGGACTGCCTCCATCCTGTATATGTCCTTGTGGAGATGGAGTCTCCAGAACTGGATGAAGTACTCCAGATGGGGTCTCACCAACTGTCTGTACAGAGGGGTAACAGAATCCAGTTTTCTGCCTGCTGGTGATGCCTCTCCCTATATATCCCAGTATCCCCCCAGCCCTCCCTACTGCCTCCTCACATTGCTTGCCAACCTTAAGGCCAGCTGATATGATTACTCCCAGGTCCCTTTCCATTTTTGTTGTTGTTACTACCTCTCCCCATTGTGTACACTTTCCCTGGATTTTTGTTTCCCCGGTGCATTATTTTGCACTTCATTGCATTGAATCCAAGCTGCCATACTTCTGACCATTCCTCCAACCTTGCCAAATCCCATCTCATCCTTTCCACATACCCTTGTGTATCAACCCTGTTGCAGATCTTTGTGTCATCTGCAAAGAGGCATACTTTTCCTTCCAGTCCCTCTGCAAGGTCACTTATGAAGACATTAAAAAGGACTGGACCCAGTACTGAACCCTGAGGTACCTCACTAGTAACCCCCTTTCTTCAGAGTGGACTCCTTTTACTATTACCTTCTGTGTTCTGTTGTCCAGCCAATGTTTTACCCAGGCTACCACCCTGGAACCCACTCCCAGGCTGGCTAATTTTTTTATTAACCTTTTGTGTGGGACTAAGTCAAATGCCTTGCTAAAGTCTAGGTAGGCCATGTCCACAGCCCCCCCACCGGTCTACTACTTTGATCACCCAGTCAAAGAAATTGATTAGATTCATCTGACATGACCTTCCCACTGTGAATCCATGCTGCCTTGAGTCCTGTGCCCCACTGGCCTCTAGGTACTCAACAATTCTTTCCTTCAAACGTGATTCCATCATTTTCCCTACCACTGAGGTCAAACTGACAGGTCTATAGTTTTCTGCCTCTGTCTTGCTCCTACATTTGTGAAAGGGAATCACATCTACCCACCTCCAGTCTTCAGGTACCACACCATCCTCTCATGATTTGTTAAACAGGGTAGTCAGTGGTGTTACTAGTTCTTCCCTTAGTTCTTTTAGAATTCTGGGATGAATTCCATCAGGCCCTTTGCTTTGTCCACCTTCAGTTTTAGGAGTTCTTTCAGAACCCTTTCTTCTGTGAAAGGACTTGAATCGACCCCCCTATCCGGAGTGCTTCTGTTAATTGGATTAGGTACCTCTCCCTCTTCATTTGTGAATACTGAGATGAAGTATTCATTCAATATCCCTGCTTTTTCACTATCCCTCCCTTTGTCTTTCTATGCTCCCTAATGTACCTATGAAAGGTTTTATCCCCTTGTTAACTGAGTTGGCTATCTTTTCCTCAGTTTTGGCCTTTGCTATTCTGACTGCTTTCCCTGCTTTCTTCTGCCTTAACTGGTACAGTTCTCTGTCCTGGTCTTTCTCTGTTTCCTTATACTTCCTAAATGTTATCGTTTTCTCCCTAACCTTCCCTGCCACCTCTTTTGAGAACCATAGTGGCTTTTTCTTTCATTTTGATTTGTTCATTTGCTTCTCATAAAGGCTTGTTGCCTCTGTGATGGCAGTTCTAATGTTTTCCTATTGTTGCTGTACCCCTCCATCTTGCCCATTTGCTACTGCTTTTCTAAGACACTCTCCCATTTTGACAAAGTCAGCTTTCCTGAAGTCCAGTACCCTCACTTTTGTATGGCTTGACACTGCAGCTCAGTTTATCATGAACCACACTGTTTGATGGTCACTTGTTCCCAGATGGCTACCCACTTCTAGATCTGAGATCCTCACACTGTCCCTATTTGAGGGGTTATCAAACGAGACATCCATAATTTTTGAGAAACTGTATCAAAAAATTCTGGGGCATTTTTGTTGGGGGCATAAAAATTGGCTAGAACCACCACTTGGAGGTAGCCACCTTCACTATTATCCATCTACCCTCAGTATCCTTATGCACCTCTATGGGGCACCGTAGTAATTTATGATGTAGCAAGATCGAGACACCCTTCATAGCTGACCCTGAGGCACTATGTGCTTCCCATCCCATCGAGTCCTGAACCAGTTTTTTTAGCCTCTTTTGCAGTCAGTTTGGTTTCTTGCAAAAACGCAATCTGTGTCCCCAGTTTCTTTAACCTTGACAGGATCGTTTTCCTTTTTACTTGCTAGTTTAAGCCCTTAACATTCCAAGAGGTGGCTATCACATCTTGGGTGTAAGCCATTATCTAGGTGTCTCAATCTTGTATGTTTACATGTGGTCATTAACATCCATCGTACCTGTGAACTCATATCAAAGCAACCCTGTCCTTCCTTTGTATCTTGAGATAAATGAGAGACTAGCTTTAGTTTATAAAGCATTTCTTTTGTCCATGCATGTAAACACCGTTCCTGCCTGTTCATACAGCTAACTACTCTATTTTCATTTTTGTTTATACAGTTCCCAGAAGAAAAGGCAGGATTCCCCATACAACAAGTTATTAACACATACAACATCAATGTATCCTCATTTAGGGGTGACCCCACTGTAACATCGAAGCCAGTATGGCTAAGGCCCCAGAGAGACAATATGCAACAAATAAAAGGAGGAGGCAAAACCTACCCTTTGGGACCAAAATGAACCAGCATGGAATGGCTCCCTGTCTCTGCCAGGAGAAGGAAAAATTTAGCCCCTCTCTAATGGCCAGGTCACACACCTCTGGGGGTTAAGGTGCGCTAGCACCTGAAAGTTTGCATGACCTTGCTTCAAAGGGGAGTGTCAGTTCAATTCCTCTAATTGGGGAAGGGAGAGCCTTGGAACACCTTTAAAATATAGTGTCCAAACCTTTCCACTTATTTTATCCCAACGCCCTCTGGTGTGGGGGGCTGAGTGGTACCTGGTAATGAAAGGAGGGGGGTACCCTCATAGACATGGGGAGACAGAGAGAGATTAGGCAGCAGTGAAGAGATACCACATATTCCTGAGTGGTTCAACCTTTAAAACATGTTTTATCCCAGGAGTACCACAACTGTTGCTAAGAACCACAGGAGAATGGTGTAAGCGGGTTAAAACCCTATCAAGCTCCACGGCAATCATGGCAAAAATACTTCTTGTTGACTTTCTGACCCCTCTCGCTCTTCCTGGTAATTACACAGGAGCTATCCCTAGTACAGCTTACCCTTACATGAACAAGGGAGCAATCGTTGAACACACATCATGTTGTTAGGCTTGCCCACTTTTGGGGCATGCTGGCAAGGTACCTGCGACATGCTTTAGTAGAAAAGAAGATGAAACACCACCTTAAAATGGTGGTTAAGATATACATAAACCACTGATCCTTGGGTAGAAATGGCCATTACATGTGCTCAGACTGCTTGTTTGCCTGAGAGGCCACTTCTAGAGGGAAGCAGCTCAGATGTGCGGCAGTACAGTGCATGAAGTCATTGTTACCATTGCAAAGCAAAGGGACCTTAATGGGCAAATAGCCCAAATATACATAAACTTCAGTGATGTAAGAACATTTACCCCTCAGTCTTGAGTGTAGCTGCTCCCCCATGTTGCAGTTAGGAACTGACCCACATCCAAGATCATGGCACCGTAGCCCCATTGTAAGGCTGCAAACTCCCATTTCTCAGCTTTAATAAACAAAACACCCCATCCCAGAAAGAACAATTAATAGGGAGGCTACCAACTAATGACTTTGGGAGGTCAAAAGAAGGAGGGAGTAGCTATTCACTAAAGTATCTGATTCACTAAAGTGAGCCTTCAGCCATTGGGAGCGCATGCTTTCAGTGGCACTGCAGTTTGCGGCTGATTCTCCTGGGGTATCTTGATGCTCTTGGCTCAGTCTCTGTAAATTGGTGCCCAGGCTCCATCGATTGGAGCAACAGTCAGTAAATTGTGCACCGCATCACTGGGATGTGCCAAATCAGGAAAGTTCAGAGCAACAGGCTGGAGTTCTCTGAGCAGCTCAAATCTATTCAAAATTTTTACTGGGGTGTATGCAGGTGACGATGTGCTGCCTTCAGGAAGATGGGCCCACTGCTGGCAACTTCTGGATCGGGCTCTGTGAAATTCAGCTCTCTGAGTGGGGGAATGTTTCCCCAGTTGCTTGGATTGCTGTTTCTTTTTCAGGCATCCACGTTGAATCTGCTACCAATCTCCTCCATTTTTTGGGCCAGGATTGGTGTCAGGCTGTTGGAGAGCTGCCTCAGAAGGGTTTGCTGCTGTATTCATTCCTGGAGGGGAGTCGCCATGTGGGAGTCTCGACTCTTGACTTTCCCCCTTGACGTCTGCCAGGAATTGCTCTACTTCTTGTGGGGAGAGGAAGGTAAGAAATTCTCCTCTGAATAACATTCTTAGCAGGGCAAGGTATTGCAGAGAGGCTTGTATGTTAAGCCAATAGAGTCACGGCTTCACTGGACCATAAGCTCTCTGTTTTTTTGACAGCTTGAAGGAGAAGTCCTGGTAGAGCTGAATGGGATAGCCCTCCCAGTTCAGTTGTCTGTGCTCCCTGGCAGCCTTAAGGTATATTTCTTTTATGGTATATCTTGTAAATTTACAGAGGATAGGGAGCACACATTCTCCCTATCCAGGTTGGGGTGCCAAGGAGCTGTGGGTTTGCTCCAAGTCTGGTAGGGCACAGTTATTTAATTTGAGCATCACTAGGAGTGAGCCACACAGAAAGGTTATCATGTCCTTGCCCTCAGGTCCCTATTGTACCCCAATGATACCTAGAAACATAGAAACATAGAATCTGAAGACAGATAAGGACCACTTGGCCCACCTAGTCTACCCATTTCCCTACCTGATGGATAAGCTGCAGATTCTAGTTAATCAACAGCTTACTTCCTCCTACCCTCACTAGAATTGCCTTATGTCTGTCCCATGTATTTTTGAATTCTCCCACTGTTCCTGACTCCACAACCTCCTCAGGAAGGCTGTTCCATGTATCCACAACCCTCTCTGCGAAAAAATACTTTCTAACATTACCCCTGCGCTATCCCCTCTCTATCTTCAAATTGTGCCCCCTTATTCTTGCACATCTCTTCCTCTGAAAGATGCTACCCTCTTGTACTTTGTTAATTCCCTTGAGATACTTGAAAGTTTCTATCATGTCCCATCTCTCCCTCCTTTTCTCAAGAGTATACATATTAAGCTGCTTTAGTCTCTCCTAGTATGTCTTCTGGTGCAGACCCTGCACCATGTTGGTTGCCCTCCTCTGAACATCCTCCACTCTGTCTATATCTTGGCAGAGATGGGGTCTCCAGAATTGCACACAGTACTCCAGATGGGGTCTTACCAACTGTCTGTGCAGAGGGATAACAACTTCCTGTTTTCTACTGTTGATGCCTCTCCCTGTGCATCCTAGTATCCCCCCAAGCCCTGCTTACTGCATTCTCACATTGCTTGCCCACCTTTAGGTCATTTGATATAATTACTCCTAGGTCTCTTTCGATTTTTACATAGAAACATAGAAACATAGAATTTGACGGCAGATAAGGACTGCTTGGCCCACCCAGTCTGCCCATTTCCCTACCTGACAGATAAGCTGCAGATTCTAGTTAATCAACAGCTTACTTCCTCCTGCCCCCACTAGAATTGCCTTATGCCTGTTCCATGCATTCTTGAATTCTCCCACTGTTCCTGACTCCACAACCTCCTCAGGAAGGCTGTTCCATGCATCCACAACTCTCTCTGTGGAAAAATACTTTCTAACATTACCTCTGAGCCTTCCCACCTCTCTCTTCAAATTGTGCCCCCTTGTTCTTGCACATCTCATCTTCTGAAAGATGCTACCCTCTTGTACCTTGTTTATTCCCTTGAGATACTTGAAAGTTTCTATCATGTCCCCCCTCTCCCTCCTTTCCTCAAGGGTATACATATTAAGCTGCTTTAGTCTCTCCTCGTATGTCTTCTGGTGCAGACCTTGAACCATTTTGGTTGCCCTCTTCTGAACAGCCTCCACTCTGTCTATGTCTTTGCAGAGATGAGGTCTCCAGAATTGCATGCAGTACTCCAGATGGGGTCTCACTAACTGTCTGTAGAGATGGATAGCAACTTCCTGTTTTCTACTGTTGATGCCTCTCTCTATGCATCCCAGTATCCCCCCAGCCCTCCTTACTGCCTTCTCACATTGCTTGCCCACCTTTATGTCATCTGATATAATTACTCCTAGGTCTCTTTCGATTTTTGTTGTTGTTATTAACTCACCCCCCATTGTGTACTCTTCCCCTGGGTTTTTGTTTCCCAGATGCATCACCTTGCACTTCTTTGCATTGAATCTGAGCTGCCATATATTTGACCATTCCTCCAACCTTGCCAAGTCCCTTTTCATCCTTTTCACTCCACCTTGTGTATCAACCCTGTTGCAGATCTTTGTGTAATCTGCAAAGAGATATACTTTTCTTTCCAGGTGCTCTCCAATGTCACTTATAAAGACATTAAAGAGGACTGGTCCCAGTACCGACCCCTGCGGTACCCCGCTAGTTACCCTCTTTTCTTCACTGTGGACTCCATTTACTATTACCCTTTGCATCCTGTTGTCCAGCCAGTTTTTTATCCAGGCTACCACCTTGAGACCCACTCCAAGGTTGGCTAACTTGTATATTAATCTTTTGTGTGAGACTGTGTCAAATGCCTTGCTAAAATCTAGGTAGGCCATATCCACAGCCCCTTCCTGGTCTACTACTTTTGTCACCCTGTTAAAGAAATCCATTAGGTTCATCTGACATGACCTTCCTGCTGTGAAACCATGCTGCCTTGGGTCCTGTGCCCCACTGGCCTCTATGTACTCAATAATTCTTTCCTTCAGAAGTGATTCCATCATTTTCCCTACCAATGAGGTCAAACTGACTGGTCTGTAGTTTCCTGCCTCTGCCCTGCTCACACTTTTGTGAAGAGGAATCACATTTACCCTCCTCCAATCCTCAGGTACCACTCCATCCTCCCATGATTTGTTAAAGAGAGTAGTCAGTGGTGTTACTAGTTTTACTCTTAGTTCTTTTAGAATTTTTGGGTGAATCCGATCAGGTCCCATTGCTTTGTCCACCCTAACTTTCAAGAGTTCTTTCAAATCCCTTTCTTCTGTGAATGGACTGGTATCAACCCCCCTATTCAGAGTTTTCCCCTTGTTTGGTTTAGGTACCTCCCCTCCTCTTCCATTGTGAATAAGGAGCAGAAATATTTGTTCAGTGTTCCTGCTTTTTCACTGTCATTCTCTGCCCACGTTCCCTCCCCTTTATTAGGTATCTGTATCCCTCCGTTGGTCTTTCTTCGCTCCCTAATGTACCTATAAAAGGTTTTATCCCTCTTCTTAACAGAGTTAGCTATCTTTTCCTCAGTTTGTGCCTTTGCTATTCTGACTGCTTTCCCTGCCTCCTTCGACTTTAACCGATAAAGTTTTCTGTCCTGTTCCTTCTGTGTTTCCTTGTATTTCCTGAATGCTATCCTTTTCTCCTTAACCTTCCCTTCCACCTCTTTTGAGAGCCATAGTGTTTTATTCCTTCATTTTGTTTTGTTGATCTGCTTCACACAAATGCTTGCTGCCTCTGCGATGGCTGTTTTGATTATTCCCCATTGTTCCTCCACCCTCCTTCTTGCCCATTTGCTAGTGCTTTTCTGAGGCACTCACTCATTTTCCCAAAGTCAGTCTTTACAGATGTTTTTCCGTCTTGTCCAGTTTTCACGATCATCAACTTTGGCAAGTAAATATTGAAGTTGACCATGCAGATCTCAAAGCTGGCAGTGATGGTTATGGAGGATGCCATCCTGTCTTTTAACTGTGGTTTCAGATGTGGTTACTCTAGAAGTTAGTTGAGAGAGCTCTGCTTTAATGCTAGCAGTGATTTCTTTAAGTTCAGCTGTGTCCATCAACACTTTATTTAGCATGGCAGTAATGGTGGCCAATTGATGCTCCATGTCCAAAGATGCAGCTTGGGCCATTGGATTTTCACCACTGGGTGTTGCGTGCAGGCTGTCATGAAACTGGCACTCTAGTGGTTCCTCAGTGTCTCACAGGCCAGATGTAACCACCCCTGCAACTGTCACTAAAAGTCCCTTTTCCTACACACCGGATATTCCAACTGTGGCAATATTGGTATCAATCAATAGGAAACAGGCTTGTGAGTTGTAATCCACCAGTTGTTTGTGGAAAGGAGGGCTATTTCTTGTCAGATGTGTCAGGATAGGTGTTCCTTACTCTGTAGCTAGTCAATTACACACTTTCCACCTTGGATGGCTAGCTCCATTCCCCCAACCATTCAGGAAGCTTTTTTAAAAAAAATAAAAAAAAATAAAGGACCAAGATGCAGAAATATGTAGAAGAGAGGTCAATAGCACTGTGATACTAATAATTGGGAGCGATAATGGTAGTTGGCTAAACTGTCACGGAATGCTGGAGTTAATTCAACATCACAATTCCAGCATTTCACGAAGGACTTGATTCAGCATATTGTTGTGCTAATACAAGGGCTCTACCAGCAAATGAATCAAAGATTTATGCAATGTAGATATAATTGTATTAACCAATGAAATCATACCAGTGAAATCGTCAATGCTAAAAATGGTTTAAAGAAAGCCTCTGGTCAGTAGCAACAAAATTACAGCAGGTAGAAGATTTTTGTTACGTAATGTCCCAGAAAATAAGGGGGATTGGAATTATCTTGTTCTTTATTAAACCCTTAAGTGCCTATTGATGTACATTGTACATCTTTAATTTTATTTTTACCTTACTGCTTCATTTTGGCTATTTTTAATGCAAAATCTGATACCGTACTATAAAACCATGGGGTACCCTTTGTATCATTAAGTAAATGTTATTATTTGCATTGACATTTTTTGATCAGGGGTTTTATTCTCCTCAAGTGCACAACTCTAGCTATGTTCTTACTCAGGTTTGCTGCCCTGTAATAGATATACTAAGAACACGTTGTTTGTGCTTGCTTTTTGGTTTTTCTGCATCCTATGGCTGGCTCTTTTCTTGAGGTTTTCTCCCAACCCCTTTCCCACTACCCTCCTGCCTGCACTTTGACCCAGTCCATTAGTACCCTGTGAATCTATGTAGGAGGCATGAAGCCACACATCTGAAGTCCTCCTTCTCAAGTCACAGGGTTGCCATGGCAGAAAAATGGTGATACCCCCATCCTGAACCTGATAGTGCTACCCCTGGTGGAGATCTGCGGGATAGTAAGAAAATCAAACACATTCCTGAACCCTGAGTACAATCACGACAGTATTGTACACCACAGCTTGGCCATCCAGTCCACCCACTCTGATTACTTTCAACAGAGTATTTCTTCACTTCAGCATGTACATTTATAAAATACATTTTTTAACTATTACAGTACACAAGTGTATATCATTTCTAATTGTTGGTTTTCCTGCCCAACTTTGATACCATATCTCAGGAATCTGTCCAAGAAATCTGAACAGGCAATATGTGTCTGACCCCAGTAGACAATAGAGTGCCTTTATTTATTAATGCATCATAGTGCTTATCATGGCAGCAGGTTGTACAATCACATACAGCAACTGTGAGCTCATTTGGGAACCAAGTACTTTCAAAAAAGAATATTGAAATACCTACTGTATTATCCAATATACTGAATGGCTAAATTAGAAGTGAAAAATAAAAAAATCCTAAAGAACCCAATAATTAAACATAGTTGTTGATATAGTTTTTAGCCTTTTGTTTTAGTATTAACATTGTATTTCATGAAGAGATGTGCATATTCAAATATCATGCAAATATTAACTAGTATTTCCATCCCCTTTGTTCAGGTTCCAAAGGCTACAGACTGGTTAATGGCAGCAATGCATGTTCTGGTAGAGTGGAGATCCAATATGGCGATATGTGGGGGGCTGTGTGCAATTGGGAGTGGGATGTGCAGGATGCCAATGTCCTGTGTCACCAAATGAGCTGTGGCTATGCTGTGGATGTCCCTGCAAGTGGGCTTTTTGGGGATGGAGGCATTAATATTTGGAGAGATTCCTTTCAATGCAGAGGTACTGAGTCACACCTGTTGTCCTGTCCTGTTTCTACTTTGGGTGTTCCCGAGTGCCCTCCTGGTCAAGTAGCATCAGTCATCTGTTCAGGTAAGCTCTGATTATCATGAAAGACAAGAAGTTGTATTTTTTTCATATTCACACAACAAAACAGACTTTTAATTTTTTATGTTAAACCCAATATCACATGGACATAGTTCCTGGAAAGGATGGGAAGGCAGACAATACAGGAATCAAAGAGGAAGTGAGATGACTATCAAAGAGTTATCAGATGGAGCATGGAGGGAAGGGGAAGGGGTGATTTCAAAGGAGGACACAGACTAGGGGATTCCTAGATAGGGAATGTTGGAACAGGCCAGATGGACTGCTCAAATATTTTTCTGTCCTTGAGTATTATGTTTCTAAACAGATTTTTCTCCTCACTTTAAGATATAGCACCAGACTTATCTTTTTAGTGAACTAATCATTGGTTCCTAACTCTGATGAACCCGACCTGCCAGACTGCCACCCACAGTCCAGGTCTGAAGCCACCAGCCCCTCACAGAAATGCAGGTACGGACTTGCCCTCAGGGACTGATTACGGAAGGGAACCCTAGCTGACAATTTTTTTCACCCACCCACCCACCCAATCCCCCGGTCCTGATTAAATACACATAAACCCGGCCCCGGCTTTCTAGCTCACTCCTCTCTAGCTCCCTCCCCCATCCTTATTCCACTATGTGTGTCAAATCGTGGATCCTGTTCTGATCCTTCTTCTATCTCATGTTGCATGCCCAATATATGCCACCTCAAGCCTTTATTACTGTGGATACTAATCTGATCTGCTCTGTAACTAGTTCCTGTCTCTACGTGGATGTATGCCTTTTCAACTCCTCAGTTCTTCAACACTATTTTCATATTACCTTTAACGCTGGTACACAAAATGAATTACCACCACAGCTTATGACTTCCGCCAACATCATAGAGGCGTCACCTCTACAGATAGCAGTCAGAGTACCTGTCTCTGCCACACTTAGTGGGAAGGGCAAAAAATGTTGAAGCGCGCCCCCCCCCAGGCTGATGGCCCACAGCGACGTAAAGGGGTTACCAGTACGAAGCTTACTATTGCCATTTTAAGAAAACTTTTACTCCTTCTCCTGTGTTCAGGAAATGTGGAGCTCAATCCAGGGCTACCAGCTGCAATCACATTGCCCTCTGACCTTGCCACACTGAAAGGCATGAGTTTTCTCCACATTAATGTATGCAGTCTGTTAAAAAAGTTCTCCATGATCCAGGCCTGGGTCCTTCATACTCGACCAGACATCCTAGTGGTTTCATAAACCTGGCTTAGACTGGCCACCTCTGACAGGGAAGTCAATATCCCTAACTATTTACTATTTAGAGCAGACAGACACTCTGGGGTGGAGGGGTTGCCATCTATGTCAAGGATAGGTATATGGCATCCTGTCTGAGTGCTTTATCTGTTGCAAATGCTTATGAATGTCTGTCTCTTCAAGTCACCATCTCACACACTTCAACATTATATATCATAGGGTGCTACAGACCTCCTTCTGCCGATCTACAATTGTTACCTCATCTGAGTAATATCATCGAACAACAATCCTCAGAAATAATTATTCTTGGGGATCTTAATTAAGAGTGGCTATCTAAAACTGCTACTCCTCTCGTAGCTTTCTATGACACCCATGGATTATCACAACTCATTGTCGATCCAACATGAGTAAATAAAAGGAATGTGCATAATAGTTCCCTACTAGATGTTATCCTAGTGAATAAACCTTCTCCTTTGCCAGTACCTTCTTCAGTGATATCAGTGATCACTCATTTATTGCTTGCATAAGATCAAGCAACAAACATACTACTTTGCCGAAGTTTGCTGCCAAGTGATCTAGATGGAACCTTGATCTCACTGCTTACATAAACAAACTGAAACATTCTTTGTATTGGCAAGAGTTCTATTTGGCAAAACACACGTAATCAGGATTTGACATATTCAGCAAAATTATCCTAGATGCCCTAAATAAATATGCCCCTATAGTTAAGGTGCGAATAGCAAAAAAATGCATGTAGATGGTTCACACCATTATTAAAATCTGCATTGACTGAAAGAGATAACCTATGGAAAAAAGCATGCAAAACCCAGTCTGCTGTGGACTGGTGCAAGTTCAAAAGGGCACAAAACTCATGTACTAGGATGTTTAGAGATACAAAAGCTGCATTCTATCATTATGAATTTCTCTCTGCCTCCAAAAATCCTACAAGATTTTGGAAAACCATCAAGGACTTGTCTGGGCACACATTCAGTGGCTCACTACCTGATGAAATCTCCTTAAACAATAACACCATTAGTGACAGACTGGAAGTTCTGGATGCCTTCAATAATCACTTTGCGACTGCAGGCTTAGCCTTCGACAATTCCCCTGTGAATTTGATATGCTCTCAGGTGGATAATCAAGGTGCAGATCCTAGTGTCACTGATTCAGTCTTCTCCTTGTGTCCTACTACTCTGAAAAAAGTTGAAGACCTATTGCTAAAACTGGATGTAAAATAAAGTGCTGGTGCGGATACCCTCGACCCTTATTTCTTGAAGGTGGCCATCCATGTATTAGTCATGCCCATAACCCATTCATTTAACCTATCATTTACTCAAGGATCCATTCCTTCAATATGGAAAACAGCACACATCATACCCCTGTTCAAGTCCAGAAATCCCTGTGATCTAAATAATTACAGACCAATTTTGATTCTCCCGGTTTTGTCAAAATTACTGGAAAAAGTCATAAGTAACCAGCTGAGGCAGTATCTAGAAGCTAATAACCTGCTTAATCCAGTCCAATCAGGGTTTAGAGCTAAACATAGCACCATCACAGCACTTGACAAAGTGACTAATGACTGGCAAAGAGAGCTAGACAACAGGAATTACACCTGTGCCGTATTCTTGGACCTGAGCAAGGCCTTCAACACTGTCAACCATTCTCTGCTACTCTCTTCCCTGACCTCACTAGATGCTGACCCATTATCTTCACAGCGGTTCAACATCTACCTCTCTGATCGTTTCCAGTAGGTGAAAGTGGATGGAGATCTCTCAACTCTCAAACCTCTCCTAAGAGGTGTTCCCCAGGGTTCTGTCTTAGGACTGATCTTTTTTGCAATATACATCAACAATACTGATGAAAGCATAACTAAGGCCAACATTTATCTGTTTGCAAATGACACAGTTATTTACGTAAGCCACCCATCATTGCAATCTGCATGTAACGACCTTCAATCTGAGTTCAACCTGCTGCAACACCAACTCCTAAAAAAAAACTACTACTTAACACCAAGAAAACAAAAGCAATGCTCTTTCCTCCCACTGCCCAAATAGTAAATTTAGCCCTCTCAGATCCTGTGCTGCAGATTACTACAATTCTTGGTGAGAAGTTGGAATTTGTCCCTAAATTCAAATACCTGGGAGTATGGCTGGACCATAGGCTTTCCTTTATAGAGCACATTGAAGAATTATTCAAAAAATTATGACAGACTTGGCTGTTCTTTAGGATAGCCCGCTTCTTAACTAGAGATGCCAAACTACAGCTGGTACAATCAACCTTTCTATCCTTGATAGATTATGCTGACATCCTCTACAGTCACTGTCCCATTTCCTACCTCACCAAACTTGACACATTATATCATGGAGCTTTGAGGTTCATCACAGGCCTGCATTATTCCACTCACCACTGCTCCCTATATCAACAGTGGGGTGAAGTTCTCATCAAATCAGGCATGATAAAAATGCAGCCTTATGGACCCTGAGAGCCATCTTCAAAAAACTGCCCCAATACATTACAGACTGTCTTCCTATAAAACCAGTAGGCAATTACATCCTGAGAAGTTGCAGGTCTATCCTACTGATGGTTCCCAAAGTTAACTCTCGCTTTGGCTGGGCTGCTATAAGCTTTACACTGTCCTCTTTGTGGAATAAATTGCAAAAAAAAACTGAAACTGAGGTCACCCATCGGCATCTCATCTTTCAAGCTCTTATATTCACGTCTCAGAAATTATCAGTGCAATTGTTTCCCATGACCATGAATTGTCATCATGCTAACCTGTTCCATTTAACCATGAACAAATTTACTTCTAGTGCTTGTCTCCTCCTTGGCTCTGGTCTGTCATCATGCTTTCATGTAACACCTTGATGCCGCTGTCCTCCCTTTGATACTGGTCTATCTTCCCGCTTTCTTCAGCCTTCTTTTCACAACTCTATGCTGCACTCATCCACAATCTACACGCAACCATACTATAGGAGTCCTAACTCCCCTTTCCCTCTCCCTGTAGGCCCCCACTGCTGCATCAGTTCTACCAACCTATCCTTGGGACTTCACTTCTCACAATGTTTAACCTTCGCTTATTTATTACATACACCTGCTGGTACCCCATCTGCCATTATTTGGTGGTTCTCCAAGCCATTTTCATGGCTAGTACTAGTGACTGCCCCTGGTAAATGAACTAACTGTTACTTCTATACAGAGAACATGGTTTATATACAGTTGCATGGTTCAATGGTGTACCTGCCCGCTTGTATTTGAATCCTCCTCTGTTATGGCTTGCCTTGTCTTACTTTTATCATTTGACTCCCCTATTACTGCACCATTGTGTTTGTGTTTGTGTTTATATATTTATTTACATGTATTTATATGTTTTTATGATGGATGTTACCCGAGCCTGTTCTAACCAGGTCCATCTTGTAAAAGAGCTCTGCTCAATGATGTTCGCCTGGATAAATGAAGATTTTGATTGATTGATTGATTGATTGATTGATCATAAAAAGCCTATGTGGGTTAAACTGGAAGAGGCAGTTACCAATCCACTTACTTTAATACATTTAGTGTTTGGTATCTTTCCCAGATATATTAGTTCTCATCCTAGTCTAAGGATCTCTGCTCAAGTATGTTCCCTTTTCAGCAGCCTACTGGGTGATAGTTGAACGTCTGCTGATTTGACACCCATAAGGTGGAATCCCAGAATTAAATAAAATAATGAATTCTAATGCTACCTGGGAATGTAATGTATTAAGCAACTGAAGGATGCTATTCAGCCTCAAACTGGAATGCACTTCTTTTTCTCAGAACATAGGGCGAGAGGCCAGCCCGTCGGCGCAGCAGTGGGATTTCCGCTTGTGACACCGGCGACCCGGGTTTGGGAACGGATCCGGGTTGTCAGAGGGCCAGCCGGGAGTAGGATCGGGCGTCCGATGGACAGCTCTCCTACTCCGGGGGGAGGGTGCGGGTGGCGCTCGGAGCACTGGGGACTCCTGGCGTTGGCCGGGAGTTCTCACGCAGCCGACGCCAGACGTGGGGAGGGGGAGGAGGAGGGGCAGACACTGGCGTCATTGCATGTCCCTGCCTTCTCTGGGGAGAAAACGGAAAATGGTGGGCAGGACCACCGATGGATGATGCCCTCCCCGGAGAGCCTCGCCTTGCCACCGTCGCTGCAGGATCCCAATCAGTCACAGTTCCAGGGTCACGAAGGTGGCCTGCGGCCCCACCATCCGGGGGTAAGCTGGGGGTAACCGAGGGATCTCAGCAGCTATAGGCGGTGGTGGAGGTTTCCGGGGGCCTTGACCAGGGCAGAAGTAGGTGGTGGTCCAGCCAGGATAAAGGGCAAATAAAAAAAAATAAAAAAAAAAGAACATAGGGAGAGATCCAAAATTGCCTTTACACAGTTCTACTTTTATCTTCAACTTAGGTCAGCTTTAGAAGGGGTGTTAGAAGCTAACTTGTCTGTCCAGTTGAATAAAGATTGGTACAACTTGCTTACAATCGCTAGAGGAAGGGGGGCAGGTAAACTATACAAAATCTATTGAGGAATAAGACCTGACCTAAATAATATTAAAACTAAAGAAATGTGGTAAGAAAACCTGGCATGCACAGTTCCACAGGAGACACAGGACCTGATTTGGAGACAGCTTAAGAGACATCTTGCCTTTTCCTCCACCTATGAGCCATTCCAGACTGGGTTTCATTTGGGGCAAGTACAGAGACCACCCTGGTGAGGGTGCTTAATGATCTCCTGATGGTGAGGGACAGAAAAGACCTGATCATCTTGGTCCTCCTGGACCTCTTTGTGGCATCTGACACCGTGGACCATGAGGTGTTACTTGACCACCGGCGGTTCTGATGTGGCCTGTCCAGTATTGTCATCAACTGGTTCAAGTCATATCTAACAGGCAGAGTGCAAAGGGTGATGATGAGGTTAGCCTGATCTAACCCAAAGCCTCTGTGCTGTGGGATCCTGCAGGGTTCAGTCTTGTCATCCTTGTTGTTCACAATGTACATGCTGCCATTAGGGGACATTATCAGGCAGTACGGGCTGGGTTTTCACCGCTATGCAGATGATACCCAGCTGTACTTGTCCTGTGCACCTGATACCCAGGTGTTGGTCTCCATATTTAACAGCTGCCTTGATGAGATCCAGGTGTGGATGACTCAAAACTGGCTTAAACTTAACCAAGACAAGACAGAGGTACTGGGCGTGGATCCTGTTCATCAGGGCGGGGGGGGTGAGGGGTTACCTCCTGGCCTAGACAGGTGAAGGATTTGGGCATGATCCTGGATGACGATTTGATGCTTGATGCCCAGGTGTCAGCCATCATCAGGAGTGGATTTTATCATCTTAGAAACATCACATGCATCCGAGCCCTGATCCCACCTAAGGATGTGACCACACTGATGCATGCATTCGTCACCGTCAGGCTGGAATATTATAATACCCTGTACCTAGGGTTATCTGGTGGCAACCTCCACAGACTGCAGCTGGTGCAGAATGGGTGGCAAGATTGTTGACTGGGGTGAGACAAGGTGAGCATATCTCCCCAGTCCTCCGTGGACTGCACTGGCTGCCAGTCAGGTGGAAGATTGTCTTCAAGGTAGGGGTCCTGACCTACCAGACCCTACATGAAGGGGGACCTGTCTATCTGCAAGATCTCCTTGCCCCCTACCGTCCACCCCAGGCACTCCGTTCTGCCTGGGGAGGCCTCCTCGGAGTTCCCAGAGCTAGGCTGTGGCATTTTGGGGACGGAATTCTCAGTGGTTGCGCTTACTCTGTGGAACTGCCTTCATGGTTATCTAAGAGAGGCACCCTTGGTAGAAGACTTTAAAAAGGGGTTGAAGACATACCTGTTCCAGTATGCTTTCACTGATTGATACACTGGTTTAAATTGGATGGATGGAATTATAAGTTTGTTTATGATGAATTGCTGTGTATATGAAGTATTGTTGATGTTTTTGAACTATACAGCACCCAGAGTCTATGGAATTGGGCGCTTTATAAATAAAATATCTATCTATCTATCTATCTATCTATCTATCTATCTATCTATCTATCTATCTATCTATTTATCTATCTATCTGCCTACCACTCAATCATGGATGTTCAGGGAGGTTAATTAAACTTAAAATTGAACATAGTGGGTACTGTACTCCTGGAAAACTATGCAAAATGTGTTGATGCAGTGAAAGCAATTGCTGGAGATGTAAATGCTTTGATTTTACCCTTGGTTGCATCATGGATAGTACCATCAGAAACTGTGATGTGTCCCCTCTCTTCCCCCTACTCAAGGTCAGAAATCTACCTAGGCATCTCCGCTCCTCTACTGTCTCTCCCCTACATGTACCAAGGGTGTCCACTGGTATGGGAGGGAAAGCATTATCTGTTGCCGCCCCTACACTGTGGAATGGGATCCCTGCTCCCCTCCTCTCCTCTAACACCCATTCAGCTTTCAAATTCCTCTATAAATCCTGGCTTGTGGATAGATGAAATTGCTTCTGCCTATAAGGGGTAGACCCCACTCACACCTAAAAATCTCTATCCTGCACTAACCTGACTCCTTTGGGAGTTTCTTAGCTGCTTTCCCCAAGCTTGTTTCAGGTTTCTGTTCTCTCACTTTCTCTTCTCTCTGTCTAGATGTGACTTTCAAAGGTGGGGGGAATCAGGGGGGAATGGTAAAGTTTGTTTGTACCCTCTTATTGTCTCACCTATTGTACCATGATTTCCAGCATTTGTTCCTGTATTTATTATTCCCTGTATGCAAAAATGTTCTTGACCTCTGTTTAACCTGTAACATCCCTAGGTCTTGTGATTTAAATTGTTGCTTAACTATGCCATCTTTTATGGGCCATGCCTGAAAACTGTCCCTTGGACCAGTGCACCTACCCGGTTATCAAAGCCATAAGTAAATAAATAAATAAATAATCATCCCTGAGCAGATCTTTTACATATGCTCTATGATGGTTCAATTATTACACCTGGATTGATAATAATTAGGAACAGTTGTGACCAGGTACTTAAAGGTTCTGTCCTAGCTGATCCCAGAATTGTCTTCTTAGGTGGAACTTCTAGCTTATTCAATCTAGGTAAGGGAAAAATGATGGTTATTGCTTGCTGCATCTTGGTTAAAGCATATGGTCTTACATAACTGGACAAAGGCAGTGTCTCCTGTCACAAACCCACTCAGCAGGTCAGGCCCTCTGCTCCCACAGTGCCAACCTCCAAGTGCAGTCTTGTGAACAGTTAACAGAAACAGGTAATTCTGTTCTTTGGGGGGGCCAGATATCTTTCACCTATGGGCACCTAACCAGGTGCACAAAATGAACCCTTAAAAACTCTAATAAAGACCTCAGATTACGCTTACCTTTTCCCAATTTGGTATTACCATATAAGCTCATGCATAGTGTTGTCACACTCTTAACCATCCAGTTTAGTGTACCATTGAATCTTTCTACAAGCCCATTGGCTTGTGGTGATATGGTGTCGTGCATCTCTGCACCACCCCACACTTCTCCCATGAACATTTCATCAGGTCCAACATGAAGGAACCCCCTCAATCGGTGATAACTTGCTATGGAAACCCAACACAGGAGAAAATCCCAAGTAAGGCATCTGCCACTTTGTCTGTCCTCAGTGAGGATAGGGCGACTGCTTCTGGGTACCGGGTGGCATAATCCACCACAGTCAGGATGAATCTCTTCCCTGAGGAGCTGGGAGTATTTAAAGGCCCCACAATATCCACTCCCACCCTCTGGAATGTCTCCTCCACATTGGGCAATGAAATCAGGTTGGTTTGGGTTTTCTTGCCCACCTCCCTTATTTCTTGTCACAGGTGACAAGACCTGCAATACTCCTTCACCTGCTGGGTGAAGTTAAGCCAGTAGAAATTCTGGGCTAACCGCTGCGTAGTGCACGTGATTCCCAGATGACCAGACAAGGGAATATCATCTGCAATCTTGAGCCACTGTTCATGATACCCCTGGGGAATGACAAACTACCTGCCTAGCATCCCTCCCTCTGTCTACACAGCCTGAGTATACATAAGTCCATTTTTGAAATAAACCATATGTCTGCCATCACCTCCCTGTTCACCATTGGAGTCTGACCAAGCCTTAAACTCCTCTAGACTAGGGTCAATTCTCTGAGCAGCTGCAAACCCCTTACTCATTCCCAAGGCATGGGACAGGTCCCCTTCAGTCACTAAACTAGGAACCTTAGCACTAGCATCAGGGCACTCAGGGTCACTGTCAATCCTAACCCTCTGAAAATGGGTCATAGCTCCCTCTTTGGATAACCCTCAGTAGCTGTGTGGTTACTTGCTACTGGGGAAATTTTAACCCCCTTTTCATTAGTCTGCCCACCTGGAGACACAGGCTGGGGAACCAGTCTCTCAGTGGTTTCCACAATGGCTTCTGTGGGGTTCAGGGAACTACAATTTTCCCTTGCCGCTTGGCTACAGGTAACTGCACATACCATCCCCTGTTTGAGATTGTTGCCCAGGATCACATCCACTGCTAAGGTTTTGGCTACAGCCACCTGTTGCATAATTCCCCCTGTTTCACCCCAGTCTAGGAGAACACTAGCCAGTAGCAATGCTTTCTCTTCCCCAGTAAAATCCTGGACAGTGATGTATTTATTTGGTATGAGCCGACCAGGCTCTACTAGATCTCCCTTTACCAAGGTCAAGTATGCCCCTGTCTCCCTTAACTCTTGTGTCTGTACACCATTTACCATGACTGGGTAGATGTGTTCCCTCATGTTCACAGGCATGCTTGCACGGATACACAAACAACCCACATCCTTTCTAGCACCCTGTTGTGTACTGCTCGCCTTTTTGGGACACTGTCTGGCAATATGCTCAATTTCTTTACGCAACCAACATTCATTTCTTCTCTCAGAGAAATATTTTCTCAGAAACCTGGGCTAACTGGATTTGGTGGAGGCACTGAGAGTTTTACCTGTCCTGAAGGCATGCTTTTTCCTTTCTTCGCTGCCACGCCTGCCCCATTCACTCTCAGAGCAGGTCTGCTCTTGGCATAGCGGTCCGAGAGTTCAGCAGCCTCTTGAACTGATTTGGGATCTCAGTCCTTCAACCAGGTTTTCAACTCTGATGGGCATGTCCAATAAAACTATTCTAACAAAATCACATTTTCAATTTTATCAACAGAGTTTGCCTCAATTCCTTCCCACCAACATTTTTAAAACTGATGTTGTTTCATGGCTAGCGCCTTGTAACTCATGTCAGGGCTTCTCCTGAGCTTATGGAATTTACCTCTGTATGATTCAGCAGTTAATTCAAACTTTTTTAACAGCGCAGCTTTAAGTTTGCTGTAATCATCACTGTCCTCATTGTCCATTTGACCCAAAGAATCCCAAGCTTTCCCAGTAAATAGCGGGAATAGCTGGAAGCTCCAGGACTCTCTAGAAATATTAGCCTGAATACAAACTTTTTCAAAAGAATTTTAAAAATGCATCCATATCCTCCCACTCTTTAAACTCGGCTATCAATTTAGAGTTCAATTTGTAACCCAGACCTGCAGTCCCAGTTAAACCCAAGCCACTTACCTTCTCTGGTGCCGCTGGTTGGAGTCGTAGCTTCTCCAGTTCATGTTCCCTCTGGCACTAATGCTCCTCACGGTCTGTGTCTCAGCATTCTCACTTTCTCTTCTCAACTGCAGCTCGCTGATGCTCGTGCTTCTCACGGTCTGCCTCCCATTATTCATGGTCCCTCTCTCTCTCTGGAATTCCAGCTCCAGTCGGCTCAACTCAATTTGCAGCCTGAGTACTTCTGGATCCAGGTTACTGGTGAACTTCCCCTGCTGCTGTGGCCCTTCACTGACAGTGGCCCTGTTGCCCTTCTCATTGGATCTGGACACTACACTGGCCGCTAGTCCTGCCACACTGAAGGTTAGATCCTTTTCAGTCACTGTCTGTGACTAGATGCTCTGGGTATCCACTACCATCAGGGCATCCACAAGGTTCTGTTTTCTGGCTTTCACCTCGAATGAGACTCCTCTGTTCCCGCACAACTGCTTTAAGTAGTCTATAGTGTGCCTGCTGTAGTTGGAAGCCATCTTCTTCCCTAACTACGGCTACTCTGACTTGAACTTTAGAAAATAAAATAAAAAGGGTAGAACTTGACTGTATGTCAAGTGATACAGTTCTGTCTCCTTTTTAAAAATAAATCACTGCCTTTTTGTTTCTTTGCAAGTGAGCTGATGGTCTCAAGCTGACACACTGAACAATAAAAGCTTGTAATAGCAAAATGATCCCACCGCTACCACCAATCTGTCACAAACCTGCTTAGCAAGTCAGGCCCTCTGCTCCCACAGTGCCAACCTTCAAGCGCAGTCTTATGAACAGTTAACAGAAACAGGGTAAACCTCCTGTCTGTTTTGTGGGTTCGAATCAACCTTTCATCTCAGTTCTGAAGGGATTCAAACTGTGAACCTCTTGCTAGCATACCCAATGTACAGGCTCTGATACTTCTGTCCTTCGGGGGGGCAGATATCTTTCACCTATGGGCACCTAACCAGGTGTAAAATATGAAACCTTAAAAACTCTAATAAAGACCTCAAATTACTCTTTTCTTTTTCCAATTTGGTATTACCATATAATCCCATGCAGTGTTGTCACACTCTTAACCATCCACGCTTTGCAGGTAAAAACAAAAGGACATGGAAGACACAAATAGTCTATTAAAAAAATGAATTTACTTAAAAATAGATAAAAATGTAAAGTGTAAATACAGAACCATATATCTCAAAACATACAAATCATTTAAAGAAAACAGGTTAAAAGTGCAGACAAAATCTCCTACCACAGTACTCTTAAATTGTCTTTTCTAAGGAATATTCTTATCTCACAGTGCTATAGATGTTTCTTTTTCAGAGTCCAAACATTTGTGTCCACAGGTCACTCACAGCATAAATTAAAACACTATCTTGAGCCTGCCTTCTTCATGATGTCACCCATCTCCTCCTCTGTTTATTAAAAATCATACCGTCAGGATGTCATCCCTCAGAAGGTAAATTAAATAAGGTTAATTGCTAAGTCCTTCTTTCATTCATGAGCAACATCCTGCTTTTACAGACATCAGAGGAACATTTATGACTTTGCACCATTGTGACATAACCTGGTTTTCCTCCTCTAACGTTATAAAAGCTTATGATCTATCTTGGCAGTTGGCAAGCTGCAATTAGTCACCTAAACAGGATATCCAACATTTTAAGTCTCTTCTAGCCTGTAATTATCTCCTGGCCTTCCAGGTAACACCTTGTATCTAAAATCTGTGAGGGGGTATCATTTCACAGACTGTCAGCATCTCTCATGAGAGACATTCAATAATACATTTTTATATTACAAAAAGCATAGATTAATCAGAACCAGCTGTCTGAGTGTTACAATTCCTCCCCACCTGGACTGAATTTGGGGGCTCTATCCCCTGCATGGGATGAGCTTCCCAAATCAGTTCACTCCTTGTACACACGATACAGCCCATGGGAGTTCTGCCTTTTGGCTCCAGCCCTATGTAGAATTGTCATATTATAACCTTGCAAAGCAAGACTCGATCTTAGCAATCTACAATTGTTTTTCCCCCATCTGTGTCAGCCAAACCAGGGTGGTGTGGTCAGTCTGTACCACAAAATGCTGCCTATATGAGTATGGTTCTAATTTCTTTAGTGCCCACACTATGGCAAGACACTCTTTTTCCACAGTAGAGTATGCCTGCTCCCTGGGAAGAAACTTCCTACTCAGGTACACTACTGGGTGATCTCTCCCTTGGCTGGATGTCTGACTCAGTACTGCCCCATTACCCACTTCTGAGGCATCAGTCTGACTATAAATGGTTTGCTATAGTCAGGACATGTCAAAACAGGAGCACTGCACAGTGCCTCCTTTAGTTTGGAAAAGGCTTCCTCACAGGCTGGGCCCCAGGTAATTTTCTTTGGCATCCTTTTCTTTGTCAGGTCAGATAGGGGAGCAGCCAGGGCATTGCAATTGGGTACAGATTTCCTGTAGTACCCTGCTGTCCCAAGAAAACTCCTGATCTACCTCTGTGTTTCTGGTCTGAGCCATGCCTGGATTACTTCTATTTTTATTTGGTTAGGACGGAGCTGTCCCCAGCCTACCACATGCCCGAGGTATGCCACTTCTCCCATGGCCACCTGGTACTTCTCGGCTTTGACAATGAGCCCGATCCTCTGTACCCTGCCCAGCACTTTCCTAAGGTGGGACAGGTGTTCCTCCCAGCTGGTGCTAAAGATGGCAATGTCATCCATGTACACCACGGCGTACTCCTCAGCACTATTTAACACCTGGTTCACCAACCAGTGGAAAGTGGCCGGGGCATTCTTCATTCCAAAAGGTATTACTTTAAATTCAAATAAACCTATAGGAGTAATGAAGACTGACCTCTCCTTAGCTCTGTCCATCAACTCTACCTGCCAATACCCCTTTCTCAGGTCAATAGTCATAAGGTAGGTCGCCCCTCCCAACTTGTCCAGCAATTCGTCCATCTGGGGCATCGGGTGGGTGTCTGACTTCATGACTGCATTCAGTCCATGATAGTCCACACAGAAATGAGTTGAGCCATCTGGCTTGGGCACTAGGAGTATGGGTGAGGCCCAGGGTCTGTGGGATCTCTGGATTACCCCTAAATCCAGCATCTCCTCCACTTCCCTCCTAATGTCCTTTTGGACAGCCTCTGACACCTGATATGTGGTTCGTCGTATGGGTGCCTGTGTCCCTGTCTCCACATTGTGCATCGCTATGGGGGTTAGTCCAGGCTTGGTGCTAAACAGTGGGGCAACGTCTGCTAAAGCCTCCCTTACTTTCTGGATCTGGTCCAGGGTCAGATGGGGAGACAATTTAACTGCCTCCCAGAGGACTCCCGCTTACTTTCTTCCAGCAAGTCCAGAAGGGGGTCTCCTTCATCTGTCCCTTCCCCAGGACTACACACTGTAAACACCATGTCAGCCCTATTTGCATATGGCTTTGTCATGCTGACATGGTACATCCTGTCTTTCTGTCTTTGGTCAGATAACTCTACAATATAGTTCAGGTCATTTACCTTCCTAACCACTTTGTGTGGTCCTGCCCACTCAGCCTGCAGCTTGTCTTTCTGGACTGGAATAAGGACCATGACTTCCTGACCCAGTATGTACAAGTGAGGTCTGGCTCTGCGGTTGTACCACACTTTTTGTTTCTGTTGGGCAGCTGCCAGGTTGCTCTGGGCTGTTCTCATAAGCTCCTTCAGCCTTTCCCAAAACCTAAGGACGTAATCCACAATGGGAGTTCCCTAGGTGATGTGCTTGCCTTCCCAGTCCTCCTGGATCATGTCTAGGAGCCCACATACTCGGCATCCGTATAAGAGTTCAAAGGGGGAAAATCCTGTTGACTCTTGGGGCACCTCCTTGTATGCAAACAACAGGTGGAGAAGGTATTTCTCCCAGTCCCTCCCATGCTGTTCAGCAAATGGCTGGAGCATTGACTTTAGGGTACCATTGAATGTTTCCAAAAGCACATTGGCTTGTGGGTGATAAGGTGTTGTGCATCTCTGCACCACCCCACACTTCTCCCATAAACATTTCATCAGGTCCGACATAACGGAACCCCCTCGATCGGTGATAACCTGCTGCGGAAACCCAACATGGGCGAAAATCCCAAGTAAGGCAACTGCCATTGTGTCTGTCCTCAGTGAGGATAGGGAGACTGCCTCTGGGTACCGGGTGGCATAATCCACCACAGTCAGGATGAATCTCTTCCCTGAGGAGATGGGGGTATTTAAAGGCCCCACAATATCCAGTCCCACCCTCTGGAATGGCTAGTCCACTTTGGTCAATGAAATCAGGTCGGTTTAGGTTTTCTTGCCCACCTTCCCTATTTCCTGGCATCAGTGACTAGGGACACTTCTCTGAGCAGCTGCAAACCCCTCACACAATCCCAAGGAATGGGACAGGTCCCCTTCGGTCGCTAAACTAGTGTTCCTAGCACTAGCATCAGGGCACTCAGGATCACTGTCAATCCCAACTCTCTGACCATGGGTCACCCCTCTCTCTTCAGAGTAACCCTCGGTAGCTGTGTGGTTACTTGCTACTGGGGAAATTTCACCCCCTTTTCATTAGTCTCCTTCCCGGAGACTCAGGCTGGGGATCCAGCCTGTCAGTGATTTCTATAATGGTTTCTGTGGGGTTCAGCAACTACAATTGTCCTTTGCCACTAGGCTATGGGTAACTGTACATACCATCCTCTGTTTGAGATTGTTGCCCAAGATCACATCCACTGCTAAGGTTTTGGCTACAGCCACCAGTTGCACAATTCTTCCTGTTTCATCCCAGTCTAGGAGAACACTAGCCAGTGGCAATGTTTTCTCTTCCCCAGTAAAATCCTGGACAGTGACATATTTATTTGGTATGAGCTGACCAGGCTGTACTAGATCCCCCATTAACAAGGCCAATGATTCCCCTGTGTCCCTTAACCTTTGTGTCTGTACACCATTTACCAAGACTGGGTGCATGTGTTCTCTCATGTTCACAGGCATGCTTCCAGGGACACACAAACAACCCACTTCCTTCCTAGCATGCTGTTGTGTACTGCTCACCTTTTTGGGATACTGTCTGGCAGTATGCCCAATTTCTTTACACAACCATCATTCATTTCTTCTCTCAGAAAAATTTTGTCTCTGTAACCTGGGGCTAACTGATTTTGGTGTAGGCAGTGAGGGTTTTAGCTGCCCTGAAAGTGCGCTTTTCCCTTTCTGTGCTGCCATGCCCACACCATTCACTGTTGGAGCAGGACTGCTCTTGGCATAGCAGTCCGAGAGTTCATCAGCCTCTTGCACTGTTTTGGGATCTTGGGTCTCCATTCAGGTTTTCAGCTCTGCTGGGCATGCCCAATAAAACTGTTCTAACAAAATCACATTTTCAATTTTATCAACAGATTTTGCCTCAATTCCTTCCCACCAACATTTTAAAAAGTGATGTTGTTTCATGGCTAGCTCCTCGTAGCTCATGTCAAGGCTTCTCCTGAGCTTATGGAATTTAGCTCTGTATGATTCAGCTGTTATATCAAACTTTTTTAACAGTGTAGCATTAAGTTTGCTGTAATCATCACTGTCCTCATTGTCCATTTGACCCAATGCATCCCAAGCTTTCCCAGTAAGTAGCGAGGATAGCTGGAAGCTCAAGGACTCTCTAGGAATTTTAGCCTGAATACAAACTTTTTCAAAAGAATTTAAAAAGGCATCCATATCCTCCCCCTCTTTAAACTCAGCTGTCAATTTGGAGTTCAATTTGTAACCCAGTCCTGCAGTCCCAGTTAAACCCAAGCCACTTACCTGCTCTGGTGTTGCTGGTTGGAGTCACAGCTTTTCCAGTTCATGTTGCCTTTGGTGCTCATGCTCCTCACGGTCTGCGTCTCAGCATTCTCGCTCCCTCTTCTCCTCTGCAGCTCGCCGGTGCTCACGTTCCTCATGGTCTGCCTCCCGTTGTTCATCTACCGCTGCTGCCAATCTGTCATAAACCTACTCAGCAGGTCAGGCCTACTGCTCCCACAGTGCCAACCTCCGAGCGCAGTCTTATGAACAGATAACAGAAACAGGATAACCCTCCAATCTGTTTTATGGGTTTGAATCAACCTTTGGTCTCAGTTCTGGAGGGATTCAAACTGTGAACCTCCTGCTAGAGTACCCAATGTACAGGTCAGATAATTCTGTTCTTCAGGGGGGCCAGATATCTTTTGCCTATGGGCATCTAACCAGGTGTACAAAATGAACCCTTAAAAACTCTAATAAAGACCTCATATTACTCTTACCTTTTCCAGTTTAGTATTACCATATAAGCTCATGTTGTCACACTCTTAACCATCCACGCATCACAGGCAAAATCAGAAGGACTTGGAAGACACAAATAGTCTATTAAAAAAATGAGTTTACTTAAAAACAGATAAAAATGTAAAATGTAAATACAGAACCATATATCACAAAACATACAAATCATTTAAAGAAAACAGGTAAAAAGTGCAGACAAAATCTCCTACCACAGTACTCTTAGAATTGTCTTTTCTAAGGAATATTCTTATCTCAGAGCACTGTAGATGTTTCTTTTTCAGAGTCCAAACATCTGTTTCCACAGGTCTCTCACAGCATAAATTAAAACACTGTTTTGAGCCTGCCTTCTTCATGATGTCACCCATCTCCTCTTCTCTTTATTAATAATTATATCATCATGATGTCATCACTCAGAAGGTAAATTAAATAAGGTTAATTTCTAAGTCCCTCTTTCATTCATGAGCAACATCCTGCTTTTAGCAGAGGAACATTTATGATTTCACACCAGTGTGAAATCTGGTTTTCCTCCTCTAACGTTATAAAAGTTTATGATCTATCTTGGCAGTTGGCAAGCTGCAATTAGTCACCTAAACAGGATATCCAAAATTTTAAGTCTCTTCTAGCCTGTAATTATCTCCTGGCTTTCCAGGTAACATCTTGTATCTAAAATCTGGGAGGAAGGATGTCATTCCACAGACTGACAGTACCTCTAATGAGAGACATTCAATAACACATTTTTATAGTACAAAAAGCATAGATTAATCAGAACCAGCTGTCTTATTGTGTCACATCCCCCACCTTGGAAGAATAGGTGAGGTTTATGCCAAATACAGCACTTAAAGCAAACTTGAGCCACTTAGCTGCTTACCTTTCTTTACATGGTTCAAGCTGGATAATGAACCAAGGAAAGCATTGGCTAAGTCCTTTATTAACATGAAACATATGTTGTAAAGAGTTGCTGATCATTACTATAATTCAAACGGGGTGAACAAAGTTCTGGAGAGGAGACTCTTTAAATAAGAAACAGGAGCAGAACCAGAAGACATGTGTTGAAGCTGGGCAGGGGGGTAAGGGGGATGTGAGGATATATTACATCACTGCCTGGAACAACATATCACTGGAAGTGGTAGAGACAGAAACAGTGGGAGACTTCGAGCATTCATGAGATAGACATAGGGGTGTATTTATAAATAGGCAGGAGGGGTAGGGTCACTGGAGACCAGTTAAGGTCTGCAGAGACAGATTAGGCAGGGAGCATCTGGGCAGACTGGATGGGCCAAGCAGTCCTTTTTGGCTGACAAATTCTATGTTTCTATGTACTTCAAATACTCATACTGAAGATGTGGGAAATTTCTTGGTGTAATTGTATATACAGTTAGTAGATAAGAGCTAATTGTTTAAGTTATCAAACCTAACATATGCTTAGCTTTAAAGGAAAGCTGTCCAAAACATGGGCTCCCACTGCCGGAAAGCTTACCCTCTGGTTTAGCTTTTTACAGTAAGAGCGGCATTTTTCTCACACCACAACTTACTGTATTTTAATTCACAAAAGTCTGAAACACGGAAGTATGGCAGATGCAGGGGAGGCTCCATTTGCCGAAAAGGTGTGGCACTGCACCACTCACTTCAATAGACAGCCTTGTATAGACTCACTGCAATGTCAGAAACTGTATCCCTAATCTACAGTTGAGTATGTTTTTGTACTAATATATTTATCCATTCATTTTCTGATCTTTTTAAAGCTCAGAGTGGACATCTAAGACTGCGGGGTGGAGAAAGTCACTGTGAAGGACAAGTTGAGTTATACGAAGAAGATACCTGGGGAAGAGTCCAAGATTCTGTATGGACCTATAACGACAGAGCTGTAGTTTGTCGACAGTTACACTGTGGATTCCCAGTTGAAATCTACAACTCCAGTAAATATGGTGTAAGTGAGGCTCCTGTGTTGATAGACCAAGTAAACTGCAATGGAGACGAGGCCTCACTGTGGAACTGTACCCTGTCACATCGTAACACAGCAGACAATTCCCAGTCCAACTCATCAGTTACAAGTAATGACATAGGGGTTCTGTGTTCAGGTAGGTTACATTCTGTGCATCAGTTACAAGTAATGATGTAGGGGTTCTATGTTCAGGTGTGTTATATTCTGTGCATCAGTCCTTTATTTCAGTTTCATGCAGATGTATAAGACCATCAGTATTAATGTAGTTTCTGTATTTTACAACAGAACACAAGGAGCTGAGACTGATTGGTGGAGGAGGACAATGTGCTGGAAGGGTTGAGGTTTATTACAACGGTTCTTGGGGGACTGTATGTGATGATACATGGAACCTAGCCAATGCCAACGTAGTCTGCAACCAGCTCAAGTGTGGAGACGCAGTGAGTGCTAATAGTTCTGCCTCATATGGCGAAGGGTCAGGACCAATTTGGTTGGATGATGTGAGGTGTTTGGGGAATGAATCTGTTCTTTGGGATTGCTCTTTCAGTGACTGGGGACAACATAACTGCCGACACAAAGAGGATGCAGGAGTTCTGTGTTCAGGTAGGTCCCTAAATCCTTAATCCATGGGGAAAAGTCTATGGTTTCATTAAGATTTTCAGGCATGATTATATCGGGAAAAGAAAATGTTTTATCAGGCAGTTTCTTTTTCTGGCAAAGGGGGGTGTTATTTGTTTTTCCACAAAAGGCACTGACCAAGCTTTGACTATAGTCTAGAGATTAAAGAGCTGTAAATGAGCTTGGTACATCCAGCAGACCTAGGTTTGATTCCCACAATCTCCACTTGCATACTGTGCGACTCCGACCAAGCCACTTAACCACCGAAATGCTCCCGGGTCACCCCTGAAACAGGTACTTGTGCCTAGTGGTCCTTACCTGATTACCAAAGTAGAAAAAAAAAATATATAGTAATTTTCTGAAAAGGGCACTTAAGAAATGCAAACTGATTCAAACCAGTGTACATAAATATTGTATCTGTTGAGATATGTTAATAAACATTAATGGTGATAACTGCCAGTGATTTACATGTGTTTAAAGATGTGGGTCTGTCATCATGGTATAAGGTTCTTTTATTTCACAAAACTTATAGTACTATATAGAGCAGCCAATGCGTACAGGAGAATTCTGACAAACATAATATTTAGTTGCAATTCAGCTCATATTGTAGTTCACATTAGGGTGATTTACATGCAAATGCATGTAATAACCTTGTAGGCTCTCTTGCTAATGTAACACAAGTGAGTCATCTGGCATCGCTCATGGAATGATTGCATTAGCTCTATATTCCTTCCCCAGCTATATACTACCGAGGCCATATAAATGAAAACAGGCACTTTGTCCTGTAACAGTGCATCTGTTCCAGTTACTTATGCACCACCTGAGGTCGTGACCCCTGCTTGTAATGTCACAATCATTTCCATGGCAACGGGCTGTGACATCACAACAACAGCAGATTATGACTTTAAGTGGGGAATAAGCTGAAGGGGCACATGTACACTAACCGATAATGATCCTGGGTTGGGTTTTCAAATGGATCTGTCCAAATTCTGACCGCTGCTATTTTTAAACTGGCAAATCTATCCATACTGCTAGATCTCTGTCAGGTAAAAACAAATCATGCAGGTCACTTTTGCTTCATGTTTTTAACTCAAATCGTTACTTTTTGTCTAAGATGGAAACGTCTTTTGAAAGTAGTAGCTGGGTTGCTGATATGCATGGAGTTGCAGAGGCATGAGTAGTGCACATTTCCTTCCATGTCAGACCATTTTGGAACCTCTGCCCCCAACATGTTTATACAGATTTCTTAGTATTAAATAATTGTGTGGAGAGACCTAGAAAAGATACATGAAATTCATGCTGAATGGTATCTGAATATTATGTTTTTCAAAGTTTTCCCTGATGTAGCTGCAACTCATTCAAGACAGCTCTGGTTATTTTTTTTGTTTGTAGATCATTCTGGAAGAATAAGAATTGGTCAAAACAATAATTCTAACTTTTGCTTTCTTTTTTCAGAGTGAATTTAATTAAACTGTTTGGTTTTATTTGCAGCCTGCAAGTTGATGTGAAACTCTGTTATTGAAGCTTACACAATATTTAAAACAATTCACTGCATTGTAAACTCAGTTTATTGCTGACATATTATTTAATACCACGGGCCTGGTATTGGAAAAGGGACAGAAGCAGAGCACTGCGCTTGCCGTTGCCCACAACCTCGAGGATGCTATATTCAGTTAGATGGTTTGTATCCTCATATACTAAGGGAATTGGCAGATGAATTGGCAGCTCCAGTGACTAGAATATTTTGAACCTCATTGGACAGCGGGGAGGTTATACCCAGTTGGAGGGAAACAATCTTATTACCATTTATAAACAAGTTCTACCCAGAGTCAACACGGCTGTGGTGAGCTTGCAAAGCTCTGAAGAGTGAGTGCCACTGAGTACCATCTCCAAGATGGCAGCAGCAATTCAACTGCACATGCATGGCATTCGTGCATGCATAATTGCGGTGAATGGCAATATGCCATTCGCAAATTGGGGCACCAGCAGAACTGCACATGCGCGTGAGGTGCACATGTGCAGTTCTTGTCCCAAAATGCAGAAGTAACAGCTGAAATAGTGCGGTTGTTACTCTATAGTGACCAGTCATGGCAGAGTGCTATAAGCTCTGTTGGACTTTCAGAAGGATGCTTCCAAAGGTCCAATGGAAGGTACCACAATTTTAAAGCAACAGATCGCAGAATGGCTGTAGGCTCCACCCACAGGCATAAAAAAGGGTCAATGTATAGTTTGGTAATTACAGGCCAGTGAGTCTGACTTCGGTACAGGGCAAGAAATTGGAGATAATAGTGAAACCAGAATTGAAGGAATTTATCAGTTCAGGCTCACTGCAGGATGGAACATGGCATGGTTTCATGAGGGGAAGATCATGTCTGACAAATTTACTGAGCTTTTATGATAAGGTCAGCAGAGAATTGGATAGGGGGACTCCAGTGGATGTGGTGTTCTTGGATTATAGAAAGGCCTTTGATACGGTTGATCACTCTGAACTGATAAGCAAATTGGGGAACCTGGGAGTTAATGGGCAGCCAGTTAAGTGGATCAACTCATGGCTGTCTGGAATAGTACAAAGAGTGTCACTAATGGGATAGTTGTCTGACTGGATGGAAGTGACGAGTGGATTCCCACTAAAGATCAGTCTTAGGTCCATGTTTGTTCAAGATGCATGTGTTTTCAATGAGCTGTGATGGCTCAGTATGGCTAACTAAATTCGCAGATGAATCTAAGTTGGGAACAGTACTCAGAAATGAGGCAGAGATGGAAAACTTAAGGAGAAAAATACACAGAATAGAGGAATGGACAGAGAAGCATGGGCTGGAATTTAACACAGAAAAGTGCAAGGTTATGCACTTGGGCAGGAACAATAGTAGAGCAAAATATGCACTAAATGGTAAGCAGCTTGCAGAAAGAAGAGAAGAAAGGGATTTGGGCATATTAATTACAGATGATTTCTCCTTTAAACAGCAGTGCAGTGAGATATCAAAGAAATGTTATAACTTACTGGGATGCATTCGAAGACACTTACATAGCAGGGAAAGGAAGGTTTTGATGCCATTGTATATATCTACAGTTAGTTCCGGGCTCCATATACAAAGGAGGGGATGGGATCATTACCACAATTGTCACTGACCTTCTTACACAAATCAGCTCACTAGCCCCCACTGGGGAATTATACACAATGGGTGACTTTAACCACAATTGGTTAGCTCCGGCCCTCAATAAAACCTGGATGGCTTTTGCTGCCCTAAATCTAACCCAACTCATCACTGAGCCCACCCACTTAAATCACAAATTGCATGTAACCACTCCCTTATCAACTGGGCTCTGACCACCCATCTGTACGGAGTCATCCAAACAGGTCTACTCCCTGACTCTATGAGTGACCACCATGTCATATACCTTGTTCACAAAAGCCACTGTCTTAAACCTGCCCCCTAAGTTCTTAGTCCAACGGTCTTTCAAATCCCTCAGTCTTGCTGCCCTCCTCAATCACCTCGTCCTAGCAAACTGTCCCCCCCAGTCCAATAGATGACACCCTACTTCACTTCAAAAACACGTTCCTTAAGATATGAGATACACATGCCCCACTACGCTGTACCAGGGTACACGGAAACCACCTGCCTTGGATCACCTCAGAGTTCACAGCATGTATGAACACCCATGATTTAGCATGGTGAGCCTACAAAGCTTCAGCCCTACCTCAGGACCTCTCCCACTGCCGATATCTGTCGAACATGTGCACCAGAGTAACCCAGCTAGCAAAAGCAGAGTATTTTAGATCCTCCCTCCAATCTAACCTTAATAGCCCATCCAAATTCTGGAAGGTCATACATTCTCTCTTCTCACCCCCAGTGGCTAAGCCCTCTCCTTTCCTCAGCATAAACAACTCCACTCTCTCAGATCCAAGTGCAGTCACTACTGAGTTTAACTTATATTTCTCCACCTGCGCTTCCTCGCTCCTTTCCTCTTTACCCTCCACTTCACCTCCCTCACCACTTACAGGGCCAAAAGTACCTCATGTTACAGGTACTTTCTCCTTCAAGGAAATCTCTTCGGCTGAAGCTCTAGAGGACCTGCTAACATTAAGCCCCTCTAAAGGGAATTCCCCTGATGGACTGGACCCAAACTTCTGTTCATCTCGGCCTCCGCCATAGCCACCCCAATTGTCTACCTCCTAAATCAATCCTTTGCCACTACATCTGTCCCTCTGTCTGGAAGCACGCCATTGTTATCCCCCTCCCCAAAGAAGGCACCTCCACCTCCACCTCAAACTACCGGACAATCTCCCTCCTCCCTGCTCTGGCGAAGCTGCAAGAACACTTTGTGCTTACCCAGCTAACCTCCTATCTCTCTGACTCAAATTTCTTCACACCCTACCAGTCCGGCTTCAGGAAAGATCACTCCACTGCCTCCTCCTTACTAAGGCTCACTGACACCATCCAATCTGGAATGGATAGAGGTCTTATCACCTCTGCCATCTTCATCGATCTGGCTAAAGCCTTTGATATGGTCTCCCACTCCCTGTTACTATCAAGCCTCTCTGACTATGGCCTCTCCACATCTGATACTGACTGGTTCAGCACCTATCTTACAGACCGCACTCAATCTGTAAGGACTGCATATGCCATACTCCCCCATGTCCACTGGCGTCCCCCAAGGTTCAGTGCTTGGGCCCATCTTATTTTCCATTTTTCTAAGCAACCTGCCACAAACTTGTTCCACCTCCTCGATCCACATGTATGCTGACGACACTGTCTTATTTTCCTCTGGCTCCTCCCCAGCCCCAGTTGCCTCTACCTTCCAGGTGGATTTTAACAAAGTCCAGCACTGGTTCAACTCTTACCAGCTCTCTCTAAACACAAAAAAAACTGTAACTATGACTTTCGGCCCATCCCAATGACTGGCCAGGCTCCCCTCCCTCCTGCTTTTCTACACTCTTGATGGAACAGAGCTGGAGGACATCACCTCCTTCCAGTATCTTGGAGTTTGGCTCAACCACCACCTCACCTTCCCCATCCATGCTAACTCCATACTGAAAAAACTCCACCCCAAGCTCGGAGCTTTATATTGGAACTGTACTAGCCTCCCCTATCCTGTCTGTAGTGATCTTATCCAGAAGATATTTCCCTCCTTCGATTATTGTGATATTGTATACAGTGCCACCCACAAGTTTGTCTTATCCAAGCTGGATACACTTTTTAATGCTTTCTGCCGTTTCGCTCTTAACGTTATTCCTCGCACCCATCAATGCGAGCTCTACCGCTCCCTTGCATTCCCTTCCCTCAAAAACCACCACCAAATACATTGTGCCAAGTTTATGTCAAAGAGCTGGCTTGGTGCCCTCCCGGCTTACCTGGCCTCCACACTATCGCCCTCCTTGGCACTCACCCATGCTCTGAGGTCCCTAGACTCCCAGCTCCTGTTAATCCCCAGATGTAGGACCCATCAGCCAAGCCACCTTCTCTCACCGCTTCCCTCAACTTTGGAACTCTCTCTTCACTCAAATTCACCACTCCTCCTTTGTCTGCTCACTATCCACTGCCCTTGCCAACCACTTCTCAGTAAACTGCTCCTGCAGCTAACACTCCCATTTTTCTACTTCTTGCAACAAACACTCCCATCTTTCTTCTCCCATTAGGCCCAAGGGTGCTACATTAGCTACCCTGCACCCAACTATTGCACTTGATCCCAACTTATGAGCTAGCCAGCTCTGCACTTATTCAATCTCTATTATTGCTACAATTCTAACCCTAGCTGTATATCCTTATTGTAACTGTTACCATGACTGTTAAGGTTCATGTGTTATCTATGCTCAACTATTTCTGTCAAATGTATGCAACTGTATTATGTAAATTGTATGTATATATGTATGAAGCTGGATATCCCTAGCTGTTTCCTCATTGTAACTGTTGCTATGCCTGTTAGGGTACATATGTTTTCTATGCCCAACTATTTCTGTCAAATGTATGCAACTGTATTATGTAAATTGTTGTATATATGTATGAAGTTGAACAACCCTTGTCCTCCTCCCCACTGTACCCCTGTCCCCAGTTCGCACCGGGAGACGAGCAGTTGCTGCTCAGTGTGCTTTTCCTGGTGAAACAATTTCAATAAGTAAAATAAATAAATATCACTGGTGAGGCCACACTTGGAGTACTGCAGTCAGTTCTGGGCACCGTATACAAAGGAGGGGATGGGAGCACTGGAGAGGGTTCAGAGAAGAGCTACAAGGAGAATAACAGGTATGAAGGGATTAAGGTATGAGGACTGAATGAATAATTTAGGACTCTACTCATTGGAATACAGGAGGATGAGGGGAGGTTTATGTTTGGTGTATAGAGCATTTGAAAAGGATGACCTATGGGACAATATTGGTCTGGAAATGAAGGATGAACAATTTATAACTAGATCACACAGCCTAAAACTGCATAGTGAAATCAACAACACTAAAAAGAGGGGAATGTGGTTCTCACAGAGAGTGGCAAGAGTTTGGAATGATCTCCCTCTGAAGATAGAGGGAAGTAGGAATATGGAGGAGGTCAAGAATAAACTGGATAAATATTGGACAGCTGCTTGTGAGAATGATTATAATCACCGAGCAAAATGAGCAGTTAAAGGCGAATTGCCTGTCTATGCTGAAACCTATAAAAGATAGTGCACAGGTGCTATCTGACTGAACATAAGTGCAAGTTGGTGCAGTATTAAGTTGAATAGCGCTGTGCTAACATAGATCTTGGAAGTGCAGGGATCAGTGCCCCTAGACCAGATAGTGCCAGGAGTCCCTGGCTCGATATTCAGCCAGCACCATGCAAATGAGCCAATTTGGCATTCAAGGTGCTAAAAGGTCATATGCATGCCTATTATGGGTTTATTTGCATGCAAAGCAGCAGCAGGCTTGCATCTCTGCGACTAGCCCCACCTACTCTGATCACCCATTCCCATGCATAAGTACCCATTCCCTGGTGTTCAGTTGTTTCCCCCATACTCCGATCCCAAGACGCATTAAAAAGGAATAATCTCCTGGTGTCTGGTGGTATCCTTGTCCTACGATCCCTGACTCCACTAAAAAGAAATCAGTTCCTGATATCCAGTGTTTCCGCCATCCTCTGATCCCAGGTCCCATTAAAAAGGAATAATTTCTTGGTGTCCAGTGGCCCCCTTGCCCTACAATCCCTCACCCCACTAAAAAGAAATCAGTCCCTTATATCCAGTGTTTCCCCCATCCCCTGATCCCAGGTCCCATTGAAATAAAATATTCACAGGTGTGTGGTGCCCCCCCATCTTACGATCCATAGCCCCATTGAAATAAAATATTCTCTGGTGTCCAGTGTTCCCCCATCCTCTGATTCCAGGCCCCATTGAAATAAAATATTCACAGGTGTGTGGTGCTCCCCATCTTACAATCCACAGCCCTGTTGAAATAAAATATTCTCTGCTGTCTAGTGGTCCCCCTGTTCTCTGATACGTGGTCCCATTAAAAAGAAATCAGTCCCTGGTGTTGAGTGGTACCTCCTTGATCTCTGATGACCATTCCTGGTAAAAGTAAACCATTCCTTAGTGACCAGTGGTACCCCCCCACCCTCTGATCCCTGGCCCGGTAAAAATAAACCATTCCCTGGTGTCTAGTTGCACCCCCAAGCCTCCAATTGCTTGTTGCAGTTTTGTACAATAAGTCCCCTCTGTCTAGAAGCCCCCACACACTGCCCACGCTGGGTACACCACCCTGCCACCCCCCTTACCATAGTCTCGGCCACCTCGGGAGCACATACAGCAACCAACACAGCCCTCCTTTCACCACCTCAACCAGCTGCCATATGCAATGACAGAGAGCACACAAGCTGCAAACTATGAAGTGAGCTTGCTCCCTGTACAGTTTGCAGGACATGCACTCCCTGTAATTGCATATAGTGGTCAGACGAGGTGGTGAGAGGAAGGCTGTTGTGGTCAATGTATTGGCTCCTGCAGCACCGGTGACTATGGAATGGTGGGACAGCATGGGGGGTACTAAGAATGGGCACTGCAGGGGCAGCTGGACTCCAGGAACTTGTACAAAACCTGGGGAGAGTGATCAGAGAGTGGAGATATCACTGAACACCAGGGAATGGTTAAGTTTTACCCAGGGATGGTGATCAGAGGTTGGGGGTACCACTGAATACCAGGGATTGGTTTTATTTTCCTGGAGAGGGGGATCAAAGGAGGGGGGTGCCTCTAGACACTAGGAATCAGGTGTGATCCCCCAATCGCCATCTTGGTTGTTGGCTGCAGTGGCTCTGTCAACCACTAGGGTTGCCCAGAGTAAGTTGGGCTTTTTCTTGGCAGTATTTGTGCTGCAAAAAGTGACCTGTGTGAAATCTGTTGCACAGAGCAAATGCGATGAATGTAGTGCTGCTCCTTTCTTCATGTCTCTGCCCCTCCCTTTTCCCACTGAGTACATTATCCTTTAGTGCACGCTGTCAATTTTAGTGTAAGCATCTTCTCCTTTGAGTATTATATTCAGGAGCGAACTCCACACAAGCAGCACACAATCACTTTGTCCACTGGATTTTAATATTGAGCCCCTGGTGTATTGGGTTTCTTAATCTTCAAAGATTATTTTTATGATTCAGTGGTTATTTTTAATATGGAGTGTAACAGTCTAATGTACCATGTTGTAGTAATATGTATACCAATGACCTACAAGTACATTCATATTAGAATTTCCCAGCAGTGCAAGTCACTTCACAAATACTTTGACTAACATGTTCAAAGAAGCGTTTAGTAATAAATGTGGTTGTGTTGTATTGTATTACACTGAATTGCCATTAAATAACAGTGTGTTGTATTTTTTGTATTATATTGTATTGTACTTTACTGTGTTGTGTTGTGTTGTGTTGTGTTGTGTTGTGTTGTAGGATGTCTCAGAGAGCCTGTGGCTGAGGCTTGGGTCAGGAAGCATAAGCAGACTAGAATAAATGGTAAAATCCACAGGTAGTGTTTTATTAATATTAGTAACATGAAAACAGAAATAAAAAGAAATATACAGACTGGTTTTCAGCATAGGCAGTCCCAAAACAAAGTCCAGTTTCTGAGTTCAGAACTGAAGTCTATCATCAACCAGCTCTCTGTTACATCTGATCTTCAAATTCCCCTGAAGACACTTGCTTTCTTCCTTTCACACAAAACTTCAGAACTTTGTCAGATTCTAGCTTCCACCAGAGCACTGTTACCCTGAACTTCAGAACCTTTTCAGATTTTAGCTTCCACCAGAGCATTGACCCAGAACTTCAGAATCCTGTCAGATTCTAACTTCCAGAGCATTGTGACCCAGCTACAAGCTGGCCTCTTTAGCTAACAGATTGCACCAGTCTGAGGTCAAAAGGCCACACTCTGTTACACTTTGCTAATTAAACTCAAAGAGTTGTTTCTGTAATCATTTCAACAGTAATAACTATATATAGTTTACAAATCAGGGAACCCAGTTTCCTACAGATTTTTTATAACTATGTATAAGCAAGGTAGAGACATCAAAAAGGGGAAAAGGAAAGAACAGCAAGTAAAGTAAGAGTTGATTGAGCTATCCAATAGAAAAAAGAAACAGAGAGAGGTGGCAGATCCTTGTTTCAAACTCTCTCTATACATCAAAAATGGGACAAGGCCCAACCAACCTGATCACAAAGCCTTGAAGGTTTAGAGGTAAACAGCAACTTCTGTGGTAAATTAAAAATAAAACACTCAACATCTCAATAATGTTTAAATGAATTGTTTCCCCAGAATTCAAGACGCTGGTGCTGGACAGTGAAACCCATGACTGTGCAGGAAAACTGAAGGTGTATTACAATGGAACTTTGGGTGTCGTTTGCAGTAATGTTATGGATTCTGTCACAATGGCTGTTGTATGTAAACATCTGGGATGTGGGGACAGTGGACGCTTTGATTATAGAAATGAATATTCATCTAGTTCTAGAGATACTGGTCCAAACTGGATTGACCACATAAAATGCAGAGGTTCCGAATCCCATCTCTGGCATTGTCCTTCCTCCCTCTGGAACTCAAATTCATGCTCTGACTCTGAAGTGGTTAAGCTTGTTTGTTCAGGTAAGGAAACGCAGTATGCTGCAGGATTTATGCTTGTTTGATGCACAGTTTACAGTTTTCAGATAATTTCAATATCCTATTTTATTCCTGCAGGGAAAAAAGAGAAAGACAATGTTGAAAAGCCCCACACATGTCCAGATAAAAAGATGAACTGCTCAGGTAACTTATGAAATCTTTACTACTTCAATTCGTGGTTTTTATTATTATTATAAATAAATTGGCTTAAAGATTTTTTTAAGGATTAAAAGCATCTTGTTTTTTAGAACGAGACAAGCTGAAACTAGTGGGAGGAGCGGATGGGTGTTCTGGAAGACTAGAGGTTTGGTACAACAGATCTTGGGGAACAGTCTGTGATGACTCTTGGGACATGAAGGATGCGGAGGTTGTATGTAGACAGCTTGGCTGCGGAGCTGCTCTCCATGTTAGTGGTGAGACTACCTCTGAAGAAGGAATGGGACATATTTGGCTGGATGAGGTGAACTGCAGAGGAAGTGAGCTGTTCCTGTGGGACTGTCCTGCTAACCCCTGGGGGCAGAATGATTGTCACCATAAAGAGGATGTTAATGTGACATGTGCAGGTAAGGGAAGTCATATCCTTGATTGGCCTATTAATGTTGTTGGCCGGAATCGTGAAATGTGATAATACTTTTTCGAACTAAAAATATGAATCTTTCTCAGTTTTTTTCTGTTTAATGCAGCCATCAATATCATCAGGAAAGATAATTGTAATAAACCTTCCTATTTTATTAAAGGGGTTATGCTGACTATATATAGTAACTTGCTTGTAATGTTTCTTGAATCTTACAATATACAGTAGACGTGGTTACTCTTTGTTTTAAATGTCTGTTTCAATGTAAGTGATCATTAATTACAGACAATAGGGTAATTACATTGTAGTTACATGTCTGTTGCATGCAACTACATTGCAGTTACAGTGTTGAGTAGTTACACTGTAACTACAGTGTAGTTATAAACATACAACACTTTCTAATTCTGATACACATATTGTACCGTCAAGTGAATTTCATGCATCTTAAAGAATGTTTCAGCAAATGAACAGCCTGTAATAATATCTTTTGTCACAATGTTCTTGCTTTCTTAACCCTTACAGCCTTACCTACTACAGCTGCCTCAACATCTCAGTCAAAGGGTAAAGTATCAACTTTAAAAATAAAAAGCACACCTAAAGTATGCAAAAACAGTTTTAGAAGTAACACACTGGCATTATCAATGTAAGTATTGTGGGGTATCATCACCCATTTTCCCCAAATGTCCCCCTTCCATACTTTAATCATTCCAGCATTTGTGGCCACACATTGTTCTCTGCCCAGATGGGGTAGACCTATAGTCTGCAGAATGATTTTTTTTATTTATTTTCTTGCTTCTGACATGCTGCCACAGGTGTGACTAATCTGGGATATCCCATTACACCAGCTCCCACTGTGGGAACTTGTGCCACTGGGGATGGGTTTTCTCCCCGTTCACTGGTCCCCTGGAATACAGGGTCTGACACAGTGCTGCCCTTCCTAGAATCAGCCAACTCCATCCTGATCTACCCTACAACTCCACATGTTGAATCCTCCTAATGCTGGAAAAGATAAATGACAGATGTTGCTTCCATGAATATTTTTTTGGATCCTTAGATTTTTAAGAAAATGCACACAATTCTGCCTTTGGCATGTCTCTAGCATTATGATTAGTACCTGACTGTAACTTGGTTGTCCTTAAAGCTATGGATATTAATGTTGCTGTACACCCCATTTCTGTGAGCTCTCAATGGCTGCCACATGTGAATAAATTTGTATAAGTAGTTGTAATGTCATGGGGGGTAACATCCCACATTTTACTCATTGGTAAAACATTTGTAAAATGTTGTTTTAAAGATTTGGTTGTTTAGAGCTGTCTTATAGGCTTTGAAACTGAAAATTTGGATTCACACTGTTGTGAGTTTTTCTGAGCCAGCTAGATTTGGTGAAAAAGTTTCAAAGTTACAGAAATGTTCAAAACAGTGAAATCCTGCAATTAATTATCGACAGTGTCAGGAGGTCTAAACCGCACTCTTAGGTTCTTGGCAATAAAGGGCATGCAAGGAATCACAGACACATTGCATAAGAGTAATAAAGCTTGTTTATTGCTACCAAAAGGAAAATCACAGTTGCCTTAAGCAGTTCTTATCAATAGGAACCTGGAGCCAATGCTAAGCATTCCCTATACCTCGAGGAATCTCTGTGTTTCCTGGGGTCTCCGAGGTAGAAGATGTAATGTCTTACATTATATACCTAAGATAATTACCATGGTTACTATAAGATAGAAACATTTCTAGTTACAGAGATGAGCCCTATTGGTTAAATTAGAGGTGGCTCCACAGTCCAAAATAACATTATACAATTTTGTTATAGTCATCACTTTGTAGAAACAAAGAGGTACAGTTTGTACATAGCTGTGTAGTAATACAGATCATCAGAAGATGGCAATACCGACTCATATGCCATAGTCTTTACAAGGACACAGATGTCCTAACATCTTGTAAGCAAGAAATTCTTGTGTATGTTGGAAAGTAAAGTGTATAGCAATAATGTGTATACATATCCTGACATCTACTCTTATACGGTAGATGCCCTTAGCCCTATATGTTAGTATAACATATACCTAAATGCTATCTGCCTGCGGTGTACCTGTGGGGGTACCAATTAGGGTGCAGGGACCTCATATAACAACAGAATGTCTTGAAAATTTCAGCTGAACTTTAATTTATCAAAGCATTGCATCTTGCCTAGCACTAGGTGACATCCATGTGGCGGAGCAAGACTTTCACCTCGAAGAACAATCTCAGATAAGACAGTTAGTCCTCCTCTGTCAGTCTTTGCTTCAGGTATTTCAGGCTAAGACACAAATCCTGGTCACCACCCTTAAACCAGGTAGCAATTAAACTTTTGATTTAAAAAAAAAAACATCATTTAGGAATCATTGCTTTACTCAGAAGGTAGTGAGGCCATGTGCTAAATTACCCAGGGAGAATACTTTAATCATTTTAGTTGGTTTCTTGTGGTACCAACTGGATGAGCTCGTGAAAAGGAATGCTATCACAGGATGCAGTTTCTAGAACTGAAGAGTGAAGGGTTGGGGGATTTGACCTACTACTGGTCTTCTTCCATCTTATAAAACATATGTTTATCTACAGCATTATAAATCTTAAAGAAACCTTATTATCTCAAGCGACACTTTAAAAATGTATATTTAGACTCCAGTTCCTATCTTGTATGTTGTGTATGTAACTCCTCCCCATTTTATTATCATTTAAGAGGAACGTCTATGTCGGCACCTCCATACCAAATGGGTGGGACTGCCCCCAGTTTGCATATTAAGTACATATGTAAGGCTTTTACTCACTTGCCTTCTACCTTATATCTAGTTGATCCTGTCCACCTCTCCACCTCCATCACACGCAACATTAAATAAACACAGCTGCTTGTGCAGAGTCCCAGACTCATTCCAGATGGTTGAGAGCACTTGTTGGTGCCTCATACCTAACCATACTCTCATAGTGTTCACAATGCACCCCCTGTTGTGGATTACTGGTTATGCATGCACGGTTTTATATTTTTTTTATGCCACATATGTTGGGATACATTTTTTGATACATAGTATTTTTGTTACTACCATGTAAGAAAAAATAAATTTGTAAATAATACATATTATTTGTGTGTTTAATTCTACAACAGAGAACATAACATGTAATTTTCTCCCTTACATGTTATTTTGCATGCTGTAACATCACACAACACAGTGGCATGCATGGCATAACTATGATACTGAATAGGCTGCCAGAAAATAAGCCAAGTCACTTATGAAAATAAACTCTGTATTTTGAGTCAGACCATTGCATGACCCTGATTTATTTGTGTTTATTTACAGATCTAAATCCTGTGCAGGATAAAGCTGAAGCCTCTTCTGTCCCAGTGATCATCTGCATTATCCTGGGGGCTCTCCTGTTCCTTGCTTTAATCATTCTGTGTGGGCAGGTGCAGAAACACCGAGTGTTCATTAGAGGTTAGTAACTGAGAACCCTCTAAAGCAATTAAACAGTACCAACAAATGTTGTGAGCATTTACTGCTGATACATGAATGGCCAGTTTCTGTCAGCTACAGAAACACCAAGCATTAATTAAAGGTTAATATCTGAGAACCCTCTAATGTAATTAAACAGTACCAACAAATGTTGTGGGCATTTACTACTGATTCATGAATGGCCAGAACTTGGCAGGTGCAGAAACACTGAGCATTAATTAAAGATTAGTAACTGAGAACCCTCTAATGCAAATAAACAGTACCAACAAATCTTGTGGGCATTTACTGCTGATTCATGAATGGCAAGTCCTTGTCAATCCTAAAAAATGCACATATCACTTAGTGATTTTGTTATTAGACACACACTCATAAAAATCAGTATTTCTAAATGTCCCATTACATGACAATAAGGAACATGAGCAGGTGAAGTTTAGGCCAGCAGAGAATGGCTATGTTGTCATGTAAATCCCTTAGTAGGTATACAATTATACATACAAAAATTATCCACTGTAGAATAAAAACTGTTTACTGAATTGTCTGATAATTACAGGCAAACAATAAATCATTCCCAAATAACTTCCTAGAGCAGGAGTTCTACAAATGCCTCTTTAACTTTTATTATGGTCTGAATACAAATGTATCTCTTCCTGATTGATCAAATTCAAATCAAATGATATTATCAGTGACAACATTTGCCAGCAATCTCTAGAGTTGCAAAGAGGCTATCTACTGTACCTGTTAGGAGATACATTCAGGATAAGACAGTCAAACCATTTACATGTAAACGTGTACCTATATTTAAGAAGTGTGTATGTGATTTCATTCTCCCAATGACCATCCTTACTCCCCGGTCAGTACTGGAAACAAGCCTCCTGGGTTCTGCTTGTTTACCTGACAAGTGATATTTAAATAAATACATAAATAAATACATGCATACATACATATTTTTTCAGTAGTGTTTTGGATGATGAAAATTTGGTTGTTCAAGTTTCAACATAAAGACATCACCTGAAATTATAACTAGTGTTAACTCTAGTGATGCAAATGAGAATTCTGGGTTGGTGCGATACAATTCAGATTGTCATTTAAAATGTGAGCAAGCACAACCGATCTTTATGGCTAGATCTGTTGAAGTTCTGGCCTTGAACCAGTGATTTTAACTGCCAAATGTTCTGCAGTCTCAGAAAACTGAGTCCAAGTTTGCAAACAGTTTTTGCCTTACGTATGGATGGGAGGAATCCTTTTGAAAATAGTGACACTGAGCCAGCCTGGTGGCACTGAGGGTTGAGGCGCTGGACATCACACCTCGCTTCATGCTGGCGACCCGGGTTCGGTAACGAGCCTGGGTCATCAGGGGTCGACAGGGGAGGACCAGGATTGAATGTCTGATGACAGCTCTCCTAGTCCTGGGGAAAGGGGTGGGTGCACACTGCACTCTAGTGGTCCCTGGGGATGCCCGGAAGTACTGCAGAAGCGCAGGTGCAGAATTGAGGGGGGAGCATAGCAGACGTCTGCACATCAGTGCTTGGATGTCATTGCACTTCCGTGCTCCCATCAAGGAATAGAACAGGGGAAAAATGGCAGCACTAGTCCACGGCAGCTTGATGACTGCAAGTGTCCCCATTCGACAATGCTTGGATGGCATTGCGGTAATTGATCCCCGCCGCGCAGAGGCATAGGGATTCTTCGACGGTGTAGTTGCCTCTCCCAGCTGGGCATGGAAGCTTCAGGGTCGGTGGTGGAGAAGCAGTGGCTGGACATGAGCAGGGCAGTGGCTGCAGGTGAGAAAAACCCTTACATGATAAAAAAGAAAATAGTGACACTGTTTTTTACCAGTAAATGTAGGTGAAATGTATTCTGTGGCTCAAGGTAAACTGGCCACCTCGGGAGGTTTCTTTAAGTATAGACTGCGGACAGGTAAATATAAGGAGAAATGTATACTGTGACTCCAAGGTAAACTGGCCATCAGGGAGGTATCTTTACGTCTAGACTGAGAACAGATAAATTTAAGGAGAAATGTATGCTGTGGCTCTGAGGTAAACCGGCCAACTGGGGAGGTTTCTTTAACTATAGACTGAGGTCAAGAAAATATAAGGAGAAATTTATGCCATGGTTCTAAGGTGAACTAGCCACCTGGGGAGGTTTCTTTAAGTATAGGCTGCAGGCAGGTAAATGTAAGGAGAAATGCATGCTGTGACTCTTAAGTAAACTGACCACTGGGAGAGGTCTCTTTAAGTATACTCTGCAGGCAGGTAAACGTAAAGAGAAATGCATGCTATGGCTATATTGCATACTGGCCCACTGGGGAGGTTTCTTCACGTGCAGACTGAGGGCAGGTAAATGTAAGGAGAAATGCATGCTGTAGCTCTAAGGTAAACTGGCCTCCTGAGAAGGTTTCTTTAAGTATAGTCTGAGGGCAGGTAAATGTAAGGAGAATTACATGATGTGGCTCTAAGGTAAACCGGCTACCTGGGGAGGTTTCTTTAAGTATAAACTTCAGATTGTTAAATGTAAGAAGAAATGCATGCTGTGGCTCTAGGGTAAACTAGCCAGCTGGTGAAGTTTCTTTAACTATAGCCCGCAGGCAGGTAAATGTAAGGAGAAATGCATGCTGTGGCTCTAAAGTAAACTGACCACTGGGGGATGTTTCTTTACGTATAGGCTGTGGGCAGGAAAATGAAAGGAAAAATGCATGTTGTGACTTTCAGGTAAACTGGCCACCTGAGGAGGTTTCTTTAAGTACAGACTGCATGCAGGTAAATGTAAGGAGAAATGTATGCTGTGGCTCTAAGGTAAACTGGCCACCTGGGGAGGTTTGTTAAGGACATACTGAGGGCAGGTAACTATAAGGAGAAATGTATTCTATGGTTCTAAGGTGAACTAGCCACCTAGGGAGGTTTCTTTAAGTATAGACTGTGGGCAGGTAAATGTAAGGAGAAATGCATGCTGTGGCTGTAAGGTAAACTGTCCACCTGGGGATGTTTGTTTGTTAGAATAAAGCACAATCAGGGTATTGCTGATTCTATCACTGGTGGTTTGGCCAAGTGGTCAAACCAAGTCAGACATGGGTAAATCCCAGCATAACCCACACCCTAGAGTGGTTTATTGTGATTATACAATGTGCCCCTTCACTTTTGTAAGAAAAAGATTGAAGAAAAATATTTTTTTTTACTCTTTAAACCATTTTTCTTTAATTTATTGTTGCGCTACAGAAAATAGTCCCCTGTTGGTAGGTACACTAATCCCCCACCCATGAGATATTATGTTTTCACACACCAAGAACAAAAAACACTGCAGTTAAGCTCCCATATGAAATTACTTGATCAAATTTCCTATGGAATTACAAGTAAGATGACAAGTTTGTCTGTGAGCACTGCAACGTCTGTGGCAAATATGAGAAGAGATGGCAGACTCACAGACCATCTGAGACTGACAGTACACGGAGAGGGAGATGCGGTATTTTTGGAGATGGACTGTGAACCGAGTTGATTTTTTTAAGATTTTAACTTTTTTTAACAGCCTGAGAAATTTGTACTGTGCAGTGATAGCTGACTGCACCAGAACTGAGACTGGAGAGAGTCTATGTAAAGAGACTGTTTGTTGAATGGCTGTGTGGCTGCGTGGTCGGAGTTCCGAGGGGTAATTCAAATTCCCATTGCCGCATACTTAATGGTCTGCTTCCAGGGGTTAGGTTGCCTGTTGAAGTGTTCCCGTTCTTTTTAGGTCTCTGTACTAGAAAGGCAATGTTTTTTAAATGGGGGGCATGGAGCAATTTATTGTGAATCCTGCAGTTCACAGTAGCGCTATGGAGGCAGGACTGAGGAATGAGCACTACAGAGGTTAAAGAGAAGGAACAAATGTGACATGAGCCAGAGGCAAGAAGGAACAGTGTTCCATTTTGCTTTATTCGGGGCTGTATTAAACAAAATGACTTTGTGGTCCACGAAATGTAACTGTTGGGGTGTGGCTGTGGGAAGTAAAAATGCAGTCCATTTGAATGGTTAAGAGCAGAAACCGCCAGTCTTATGAACTGTGCAATTTAGTGAGATAAGATTTCATCATCTGTGGCCATGTTTGACGGAAAATGGGGGAGTGATTTCAGGGTGGGGGGTTGCTGCAGCTGACTGGTGGCTGGCATCTTTTCCCATTGGTGTATCATAGCATTTACCACAGGTAAAAGGTGCCAGTCAGCCAATCAGATTAAAGAATGTTTAGACCCCATTGTATAATACAAAACTTACTATAGTACAGGCTTTTCAATGGGATTATGCAATGAACTGCCTACCTCAATATTTCCAAATGCTGACTTGTGTTTCATTCATCTGTACTGACGGGAGCAATGTTTAGATCATCTAATGTGTTCATCCACCCAGTGAGATTAGCATAAATATCCAAAGAATACAAAATGTTCATTTATCTTTTGATAAAAATTGCTGCATACTGTATTTGAACTTAGGTGAAATTGCTGACACATTTGCATAGAAACTCAAATGCAGATCCACCCTTCAAGGATTAGGTGCCATTCACAACAAATTTCAGAGGTGAATTCAGACACAGATAGAGTAGAGCATGAAGCTGTTTCTGCATCCAGCACTTTTGACGTTCCAACCCTGAACCATATTTTAACCTGTGTTTTCCAGTACCCCTAATCATTGTAGTGATTTAAAGAAGCTTAATTGAGTATTCCAGTAAGGCTAGACTAACCCGTTTCAGTTCTAAAACCTGCAGGTTCAAGGCCAGATTTTATTCTTGATTTGTAAATGTTTTTCAGTTCTATCCATTTGCAGTATTTGCTGACTTATTATATGATAATCACAAGTTAAAGGCTTTCATGCCTTTCAAATGCCTGGAACTGAAATTTTATTTGGAGTTAGTTTTTGGTTCTAGTCTAGAAATACAGTCAGTATCCAGGGGGTGCTTAATTTGGTAGCATTGCTTCCTGTCTCAGGTGTGCAGTCAGCAGCTCACCATTGTCCCCAGAACCAGTCACTTTGTGAATAGTCTCGCCCAAAGACTCTGGTATGAATTCCTTATGTGCAACATCACTGATTTTCAGTTTTTGTTAGAAAACCTGGTAAAATTCCAGAATCTGGATTTCTACAAACAGGTAAACATAACACATTTCATGATATATGTCATTTTATACCAATGTAACTGAATCTTCAAAGCTTGTGTTTTTCTATAACTTGTTTCCTACACTGTTTTCATTTTTCTGTATTTAACTTGCTGGATATTTAGCTTTCTTTTTTTCTGAATATTTGTACACATACTAAAAGTTTGACAGTAGAATGTGGTAAAATCCAAAAATTAGAATAGCAATTACCAGTGTGATCCCAGAAGTTCAAATCAGAAAAACATAATTTCATTCCTTCAGACACCATAAATCATTGGTCTTGGTTATGTCTATTTATTAATTACTTTCCCATGTGTAATTGGGGTTGATCCTGGTGGTGCAGTGGAACAACAGAACCCCCTGCTACCTGGGATACCTGGGTTCATGTGCAGGCCCTGGAATCTATTTCAAGGCAGACTAGAGACTGGGTGAATCATCAAAGAAAGACCCATGACTCCAATGAAGGCACCGCACTAGTCAAACAGCAGTCACACTCCCTCTAGTGGCTGGCCAAGACATGTCACTGGAAATAGAGAATAATGCAGAGGGAGGTGAACGTTATGAAAATTTAATGCACACCCAAGGTGAGGGATGTATCATTAAACCCTGAGAGCGAAGCTCGAGGGGTTTAACAATGCATCCCTCACTGAGGGTTTGCATTAAATTTTCATAATATACACCTTCATGTCTTATTTTTTATAATTATTGGAGTAAATTTTTTTAAAGCCAAAGAGTTACATTTCTACACACAAACTATTCAAAATCATGTTGCACAACACCACAGTTTGAGAATTGAAATTAGCTTTTTTTATTTAATTTAGCCAACTGAGCACACAAGCTTATAAACACAAGCAGAAAATATAGAATAATAGGATAGGAGCAGTCTTACCTTACAAGAACTGCATAACATAGTGACATACACTGGCTACTTTAATAAGAAAAACAAGAAAAAAAAACACTGAAGTAAATGAGACATTTTCCCTTGTATGCTGCACTGTACTGAAACATCGTTATCAGTATTCAGAGCCAAAAACAAACTTCTTAATAACTTTACAGTGGTTAAAAACCAAAAAAAATCACTGGCTGCGAGACCTGTGTCAGCTTTATATGTCCTTGTGCTCACTTTCAGTTATGGCACGACAGTTCATGGCCATGGTTACGGAGGTCCGTCTTATGCAGTGCCTTGAGTTAAGGGACAATCTTAAAATTACCTACGTGACACATAGGGAGAGCTGGAGAAAAGAGTTAAATTAGTTGTTTTATTATGCTTTAGGCATGCAAGGAGGCAACAAATTACTAATTATCCATTCTTATCTCACTGTCAACTCACTTCTAATCAGAATTTGACTCAATTACTGGATGTCTTCATTTATTCTGGCCACTTTCTTCTGAAGCTGCATGAAAAATGTTGCTGGACACTCCCTGCTAAATCACACAGTTTGGCCAAAGATTGTTAGAAGAGAGCTTCTTGTATTGGAGATTCCCTTTGCAGTCCCTTGGGCACTATTTAGGTTGGTGAATATACAGCCTGAAATGAAAGGCTGCTGGTCGCCGCCCCCCCCCCGACAGATCTGGCTGCTACGGCAGAAGTGTTCCCTTACTGTTTATTGTGGAGTGGCTGGAATGTTGATGCTGAACTGCTGTATGCACTTGAAAGTCATAACAACCGACTGGTGATTACGGGGAATATCAACTGAGTATTCCCATTGATAAAAATTTACAACAGTAATTATGCAATTTTAAAGGCATTCACTTGCCTGCACTTCTGATTATAGAACAGGTGCCATTGTGACTGGCCAATGAACTGGATGGGGGTTGGGAGGGAGATGTAAAATAGGGATAATGAAAAAAGTGTAATTACACCGTTTGTTAGAATTTGTGCAAGGCAATTGCTGTGCATTTACGACATACTTAAGAGAGCTGCGTTTGTGATTTACAGGGATGGCCCTGGATGAATATCCCACCGATGCATTCTATGATGCTGTCTATGAGGAGCTAGACTACACCACGTTGAGAGCGAAACAAGACAAGTTTAATCGCTCAGGTTTGTTTAGAAACAATGTCATTTTTTGTTATTGTTTTGTCCATAAAGAGAATTCAAAATGTTAAGTTAATCTAGTTCAGTTCTGGGGTTGCCAAGGTGGTAAGGGAAAAGAGGCTGGCCTATAGAAAATTCAGGAAGACCAAGAGAGATGGATAGGGAAAATTACCAAAGATTAGCTAGTGAGGCAAGTAAGGAAGTTTGGCGAGCAAAGGCACAGAAGGAGCTGCAGATAACTGAAGGAATTAAGAAGGGGATAAGGCTTTCTTTCACTATATAAGTGAGAAAAGGGACAAGAAGGAAGGGACTATTAAGCTTAAGAAAGGGGTGGAGAGGATGGAGGATAATGCAGGAAAAGCAGAGATACTAAATGAAAACTTCTGGTCTGTCTTCACCAGGGAGAAGGATGGACCAGTGCCTTCAGGAGGGAAATGAGGAATGTGGGGGGGGGGCACAGATATAGTGATAGAGGAGGCTAGAGTGAGGGAGGGTCTGCTGGCATTGAAAGTGGACAAATCACTAGGCTCGGACAGATTACATCCAAGGGTACTGAGGGAACTAGCTAAGGAGCTGGCAGGACCACTGGCAGACTGAATCCATGACAGGTGGTCAACAAATTTCCCGTCGACCCCCACCGAGAGTGAAACCAGCAGGTTGACTGCATTTTGCAGTCGGCTGCTAGTTTCTATGTGCTGGCTGTGTTTACTTTGGGGGGCTTTGCCACACGAACCCCCCACGTGGGGGGCTGCACCCCTGCACCCCCCCCACAAGGATTATCAACTCAGGTGGGAGTTGATTCAAGGGGGTGCAGGACCACGGAAAGACAGTGCCCGTTTCCAGCGGGACACCTACAGTGGCATGGCGCTGTAGTCACTGTGGAGGACCTCGCTGTTGAACTGTCACTGTTGGGTGGGTAAACGGGCAGACCTATTTAATAGGTCACTAGAGTCAGGCATGGTACCGCAGGACTGGAGAACAGCACATGTAGTGCCCCTTCACAAAAGCGGTCCCACGGATGATCCAGGGAATTACAGACCAGTCAGTCTGACCTCCATTGTGGGTAAGTTCATGGAGACCATACTAAAGGAAAGGTTGGTGGAATATCTAGAGAAGCATGGTCTCCAGAATGAGAGGCATCATGGGTTAATAAGGGGTGATCATTTCAAACAAATCTGATTGACTTCTTTGACTGTGTCACAAAGACAGTAGACAGGGGTCAAGCAGTAGACATCTTCTATCTAGATTTCAGCAAGGCCTTTGACTCTGTGCTCCATAAAAGGTTGATCAGGAATTTGATGGATCTTGGAGTTGGGGAAAAGATGGACAGATGGGTGGAAAACTGGCTGAGGGACAGAACCCAGAGGGGGGTGGTGGTGGGATGACAGTTATCTGGCACCAGAAAGGTAACTAGTAGGGTCCCACAGGGCTCCGTGCTGGGGCCGGTGTTATTCAATGTCTTCATCAATGACATTAGGGATGGCATTAAAGGCAAAATGTGTCTATTCACAGATGACACCAAGCTCTGTGGGAGAGTGGGCACAGCTGAAGGGATACAGGACCTACAGAAAGATCTGGAAAAGCTAGGGAGGTGGTCCAGATCTGGCAGCTTGGCTTCAATGCCAAGAAATGCAAAGTTATGTACATTGGAGCCAAGAATCCCAGGACAGAGTATTACCTGGGTGGAGTCTGAGTATCTGCATCAGAGGAGGAGGAGAAGGACCTGGGAGTGATGATCACTAGTGACCTGAAGCACTCCATGCAGTGCAAGAAAGCAGCATCAAAGGCAAACAAGATGCTGGGATGCATATCTAGGGGGATCAGTAGTAGGAGAGAGGAGGTTATACTGATGCATGGAACAGCCTTCCTGAGGAGGTTGTGGGGTCTAAAACTGTGTGAGAATTCAAGAATACATGGGAAAGACATAAGGCAATTCTTGTGGGGGGTAGGAAGAAATAGGCTGTTGGTTAACTAGGATCTGCAGCTTATCCTGTATGTAGGGAAATGGGCAGACTAGGTGGGCCAAGCAGTCCTTATCTGCCATCAAAGTCCATGTTTCTATGTTTCTATGTATGTACACGTCACTGGTAAGGCCACATCTAGTGTATGTTCAGTACCGGTGCCCACACCTCAAAAAGGACACTAACCTGCTAGAGAAGATCCAGAAGAGAGCTACAAAGATGTTGGCTGGTCAGCAGGGCAAAGCATATGAGGAGAGTTTGAGGGCACTGAACATGTACTCCCTGGAAGACAGGAGAGAGAGAGAGAGGAGACATGATTGGGACTGTCAAGTACTTGAAATGGATAAATAAGGTTGATAAGGAGAGTCTCTTTAAGCTGAGTGGCAACCATATCATGAGGGGGTATAGTCTTAAGCTGTAGGGTGGAAGGTTTAGGAGGGAGGTCAGGAAGCATTTCTTCATGGAGAGGGTGGTGGAAACTTGGAATGTGCTGCCAGCAAAGGTCATCTCTTTGAAGACAGTGGGTAGCTTTAAGAGAGGCTGGGATAGGCATAGGGAGAAGGTAAGAATCACAGGTAGGGAGGATGACAGGAGTGGGGAGAGAGGGCAGGGACATTAGCTCAAGCTACGGACCCTGCAATATGAGCAGACTTGATAGACCAAATGGCCTTCTTCTGCTGGCTTCTTCGTATGTTTATATTTTCTTGAGCATTTATTTATAATTTATAATTTCTTTTCATTGGGCTAAGCATGCAGACTGAGAGCTCATTTTTAAATGCACCCATGGAGGGTTACAAGAGGACTGGAATACTACAAGTGTCATCAGTACTAAATTACAAATAATATACAGTATTGTTATAGTGCACATACAAACATACAGCAAGGGAAAACAGTACTAAAGTACCAATAATATACAGTATTGTTGTACTGCACATGCAAATTTACAGCAAGTGCAATCAATACTAAAGTACCATTATAAAATGGCAGAGTAAAATCGTGTAATCTGATTGGCTCTTATTTATGTGTAAAACATGGTTTACACATACAGTAGTTTAAAAAAAAAGACTGCTCAGCAGTGAAGAGTCTGCAACACAGATCAATGGGCATTTGGAACACAGGCATTTCAGTTAGCCTTCTGTTGCCAGAACTGATCTTCCACCACAAACATGGCTGCTAACTTTACACTGTAAAAAAAAACCTTCAGCTGGGCCCCAAAAATAAAAGTACTTTAAATGAAAAAATAAAACAAGTGAATTAAATGCTGTTTCCCTGATTATCACACTCTCCTTATATACATAAACACATTAGAAACAATAAGTTTTGTTCATAGTTTTCACTACAACTGTTTCTTTGCTGACAGTGAAAAACCCCCCTTCTATCTTTACCCACTTATCAGGGAACTCTCTTCTTCTTGCCCTGACAATGAGTTAGATGAGTCTCTGGCTATAACAAAGGCCATTGTTGTCTGTGTGTACAGTGTGTTGAGAGAGAAACATTCTGCCAGTGGAACTGAGCAGAATTTTGAATCCATATATTCTGAGGTAAACATTCCATGATAAACATTCCATATCTTGAATGTGGAGATCACAACAGAGAAAAAAAAAGAGGAAGAAGAAAGAAGGCAATATAAAGGATAACGTATGGGCATCGATGAACAACAACACTGTGTGAGCTTTGAGTGGTTCCCTTGGCAACCCATGTAAACCTCGAGAGCGGAGTTTGAGAGGTTTACCAAGGTTGTCAAGGGATCCACGAGAAGCTCACACAGTGTTGTTGTTCAGTCAATGCCCATACATTGTCTTTTATAGTGTATGGGCATCATAGGCAGCAGAGTCTGTCGATTAACAAAAATACAGTGTTTTTCTTACCTTGCAGAGTTAAGATTGAGAGTACATTGTTCATTCAGGGGAAAAAATGTATTCAAACTATCAACAGCTTACATTTAGTGAAAAAAGCAGATTTACTAAAAAAAAGAATGTCTATGTTAGATACACATTAAAATGCATTGAGCATTGAAAGAAAACAGAAACAGAGATCAGGGTAAAGTGTTATGTAACGTCCAGTCGGGCTTGCCGTAAAGTGGCTGAAAAAAAGTAATGTTGACGTTTGCGGGACTGACCAGAGATTTGGCACTCAAAGCTATGAAGAACTGGGAGATAAATCAAACAAGTGAAAACATGGTTCGAATTTCTGATTTTTCTGAATTATGGGTGTGCTGCAGGGGTTACTAGATGGACAAGGGTTGGAGGGGGAGAAGAAAAAATAGCATAAAACTAACTAAATTAGGACCGTGCGGCAAACAGTGCTACCTTGGAAACAGACGCGCGTGCCAGTTCTTTTTTGTTAACCCATTGATGTGACGCACCACCAATGGGTTAACAACTAAACCACGTCACATCAATGGCATAACAATGTGGAGAAAAGATGAATTTCACTACATAACAACGTTCTACCATACATTATAATACAATGACATCACTTACAGTTGGCAGAAGGACTATCTTATCACAAATGCACACAAGTAAATCTATTTTTTCTACATATAAACATGATTTCCCAATAGTCAAAAGCAAAAAAAGAGAAAGGAAGCCAATTTTATAAGTGCAATAAGGCACTCAGGGGTGCGTGTAAATGATATTTTACAGCATGGCCAGCAGCTCAAGTCACTCGGCCATTGGCCTCGTGCCTTTCTACGCTCCTGGCCATGCTGTAAAATATGGTTTACATGCACCCCTTTTTGCCTTATTGCTTACATAATATACAGTATAGTTATAGTGCACGTATAAACATACAGCAAGTGCAATCAGTACTACAGTACCAGTAATACAGATTATTTTTATAGTGAAGATACAAACATACAGCAAGTGCAATCATTACTGAAGGACCAATAATATACAGTATTTTGTTATAGTGCACATACAGATATACAGGAAGGGCAAGCATTACTAAAGGACCAATAATATACAGTATTGTTATAGTGCACATACAAACATACAGCAAGGGTGATCAGTATTACAGTATCAATAATATACTGCATTGTTATATTGCACATACAAACATACAGCAAGTTCAGTCAGTACTAAAAATACCAGTAATATACAGTATTGTTATAGTGCACATACAGCTAGGGTGATCAGTACTACAGTATCATTAATATACACTATTGTTACAGTGCACATACAAGCATACAGCAAGTGCAATCATTACTAAAGTACTAATATACAGTACTGTTATAGTACAAATACAAACACACGGCAAATGCAATTAATACTAAAGTGACGATAGTATACGGTTTTGCTATAGTGCACATACAAACATACAGCAAGGGCAGTCAGTACTAAAGTATCAATAATATACAGTACTGTTATAGTGCACATACAAACACAGCAAGTGCAGTTAGTGCTAAAGTACTAGTAATATTCAATATTGTTATAGTGCACATACAAACATACAGCATATGCAATAAATACTAAAGTACTAGTAATACACAGTATTGTTATAGTGCACATACAAACATATAGCTAGGGTGATCAGTACTACAGTATCAATAAAATACTGTATTATTATCGTGCACATACAAACGTAGAGCAAGTGAAATCAGTACTAAAGTACAAGTAATATACAGTATTTTTATAGTGCACATACAGCTAGGGTGATCAGTATTACAGTATTAATAGTATACTGTATTGTTATAGTGCACATACAAACATACAGCAAGTGGAATCAATAAACATACAAGGCAATCAATACTAAAGTACCAATAATGTACAATACTGTTATAGTGCACATACAAACAATAAGTTGCAAAGAACTACACAACCACAACCTCCTACCAGCCTCACCACAGCAATTTATATCATGACCACAAATGGCGCCGTCTCCCCACAGACTCACAGAGATTATAGTTACAGTTGCCACCTTAACAAATCCGTGCACAAGTCTGACTGTCCTTCCTCACAATCAGTCTTCAGGCCAAAAAACTAACCTCGTACCTTACACTCTGCTGAACTCCCTCGCCATACTGATCCACTTGTCACAACCAGTATGGGCGACAAGCCTTTTCAGTTGTTGCCCCTTTTGGAACTCCCTCCCTAGAAAGCTATGTTCTGCTCCCTCCCATTCCCTCTTTAAAGCTCATTTGATCAACTTCTTGTTGACCAATTCAATCTGAAAATGTCTTATATGCTAAATGCTTATTGTACACTTTACATGCTTACTGTAGGTCTCCAAATGTTTATGCATGCTAATCTTGCCCAGGTGCATTACATTGTACAGGGTGTATACAGAGTCTCCTGATTTGTTGCCTATTATTATCTTCTGACACTTTTGCAGGCAAAGCCTTTGAAAGCAAAGGGGATTAGGTGTTAGTGGAAGGGAGTGGAAATGTTTGCAATGCAGTTATAGATCTAAGACAAATTTGTAATGGGTTGGAAACTTCACAGTTCTCAAACAAATAATGTGCACTACTACTGAAAGTCAGAAAAAAGAAAAATAGTATACTTTTTTAACAGATTTATTTTCATAGCACATGTCCATACAGGACTTGTGCAGGGCAGACAAGGGCAGGTCAGGGAGGTCAGCAGACTGTAAATGTTGGGTACTGCAGGAGGAATGGCATGGTGGTCAGAGGTTACTGACATTGGGGAGAGACCTCTGAACACCAAGCAATTACTGCTATGTACAAATGGAGATCCAACGAGTAGGGGATGGTACCTCTAGACTGCCAGGGACCACAAATAGGGATTGAGTGAGGCAGGGGGTAACAATGGATTACCAGGGACTACAGATAGAGATTGAGTGAGGCAAGGAGTACCACTGGACTGCTAGGGACTACAAATACTGAATGAGTGAGGCAGGGGGTACCGCTGGATTACCAGGGACTACAAATAGGGAATGAGTGAGGCAGAGGGTACCACTGGATTAACAGGGACTCAAAATAGGGACTGAGTGAAGCAGAGGGTACCACTTGATTAACAGGGACTACAAATAGGGACTGAGTGAGGCAGGGGGTGCCGCTGGATTAACAGGGACCACAAATAGGGAATGAGTGAGGCAGAGGGTACCACTGGATTAACAGGGACTACAAATAGGGACTGAGTGAGGCAGGGGGGACCACTGGATTACCAGGGACTACAAATAGGGACTGAGTGAGGCAGGGGGTACCACTGGATTACCAGGGACTACAAATAGGGACTGAGTGAGGCAGGGGGTACTGCTGGATTACCAGGGACTACAAATAGGGAATGAGTGAGGCAGGGGGTACCGCTGGATTACTAGGGACCACAAATAGGGAATGAGTGAGGCAGGGGGTACCGCTGGATTACCAAGGATGACAAATAGGGACTGAGTGAGGCAGGGGGTACCGCTGGATACCAGGGATGACAAATAGGGAATGAGTGAGGCAGGGAGTACCACTGGATTACCAGGGACTACAATCAGGGAATGAGTGAGGCAGGGGGTACCACTGGATTACCAGGGACTACAATCAGGATCAGCTGAAGGAAGGCAGTGCCACTAAATTACCAAAGACAACAAATGGGGTTTGGTAAGGAGGAGAGGGTAACAGTGGATTACCAGAGAATATAAACCATGACTGGATCAGAAACATCACAGCAGACTGCCAGGGAATTAACCTTTACTTTCACTATAACTGCCTATAGATTTGGAGGTGGGATGAGGCAATGAATGCCTCTCTGTACAATTCCCCAATTCATACAAAAGCATGGCAACATTGTGCAGAGCTTTTAAAAGCTACACAATTACATGCAAATTACCTTTTAGTTTCTTGCATGCTTCATGTGGTCATTATCATGTTGGCATTTGAATATGACAGTCAAGAGCAAAGGCATTACTTGTTTGGGACGCACTAGGCTCTTTGCTCCTGGCTGTATGTTGGCAGAAGGGGATTGTAGGACACTGTGCCTCTGCACTTTGTGTGGTGCTACTGCAGGCCTATATTCATACATGAAGCATGTAGCCGACTGGGGCAATATGCATGTTTGAATATAAATCTAGAACAGCAATGTGCTTATTGGTGCTCTTGAGTTTTCTTTTGCACTTTGCTAATACCTGTGTTGGGATATGAGTCCCTGAATGCATTACTTTGTAATGTGCATTACATCTCCTTGCAAAATTAGTGTACCTTGGAGGAACAGGTAAATCCTTGGTCTCAGGTTCCCACAGGGTTTTGTCACAGGTGGCTTTCCTCTCTATTTTGTCAATGTCAGCAAAAATTACTGGCAAAAGTTTCCATCAATCATTAGCTATTGCTTCTGTCATAGTATTGAATGTTGAAGCTGCATGCAGAGCAATGGATGAACAAGCTGGGCCAATGGGATTTGTTTTGACATTTCCTCTGTTCCTTTACAAACCTGGTTGGTGACCTGTTGATGGTGTAAGTTACATTAATGCAGTATGACATTTAGAGATCTGCCACTGTTGTATTACAGATTTGTTTTCAGAATGGTATAAACTGCATCTTTTCGAGAGAACGGATTGCTTTTCTTTTGTGATGGAGGCCCTTTAATCCTTGTTAATATTCTGAAGTTTGACTGGAGCTCTTATCTGGTCTAGAAAACAAGAGTCCATCCTGTTGTAAACAATGGCATCTCTTTGCAACTAGAGATATTAGTTTAGTTTATTTGTTTGACTTTATAAGTCATTGCAAATTATGTAGAATTTTCACAATGACACAATAAAAACACACATACTAAGAAATATGCTTGCAATATATACTATAGCAGTAAAGAAATACCAGCTAAAAATCTATTAATTGGGATAACAATTCATTATATTTTCCCACCATCTTTGTTTTTAAATAGACAGTGCAAACTCTATTGAACTCTTAAAGTCTACACCACTTAAATATATTTCCCCCTGCCCACTTAATATAACTGGCAACCTATACTCATACATCTGTTTCAGTTTAACCAATTGGGGGGAATTATACCTTACCGGGTCATAATGCCATACGCTTAATAGCATACAGCATTATGCTGAAACCCAGACCTGTGCTCCCTCCGAGTTGGACCCCACCCAGAGTTAGAATCCTAAGTGGGGGGGTCCAGGGGGCACAGCCCTCCATAACAGGGGTTGTGGGGGCAGAGTCCCCCCAGAACAAAAGATCTCCCAGAATCGCGCACCGTGATTAAGTCGAACGGTATTCTGCCGTGCGCATTATTGACCCCGTGCCGAGATATCCTGGATCATGGGAATTACACCAAAAAATACCCAGTATTCCAATAAAAAAGACTTCAATGAACACTCTTATGTTACAATACTATAAATAGCTTTCTGTTACTTTCTCAGAGCATTCAATGCTTAAGAGCAGTTAGTACAATACCATGGCTCTCTTTAATATGAGGGTTAAAGATATGCCAGAAGGGTAAACTCTCTGAGGGTCAGATATTCAAAACTTTGCCCCGGGGCTAAATTAGCATTGCCTGGTGTGCTAAATTAGCCTAGAACCAAAATGTTGCTATATTCAAAAGGGATAGCCCTGGTGCTAACCATGCTGAATATAGCACGTTAAGGAAGCCGGGCAAACTGTACTGGGAGTGCAGTGCAAAAATAGCCTTGGAATAAGACTGCTCTGAATATAGCAACCAGGAAGTGCAAACCACAACAGCATCCCAGTTCACAGTGACATGAAGGACGGTCAAGGTTAACTATGTGGCCAATCTGTGTGCTACCAAAGGAGTGGAGTCAGAAAAGCTGCAAGCATCAGCACATGTGAAATGTCATTGTGCAAAAATGTACAATGTTTCTGAAATGTTTGGATGGCACAAACACTTTTGTGCAGGTTTAGTGTGGAGCTAAGCCATTTGATCTGGCACTATCACATTTGCCCAGGGCAAAACTTTGCTATATTCAAAAATGACATGCAGATGAGCCTACTTAGGTAGTCTGTGGGCAGACATCCAGATTAGCATCTCATTATGACCCTCTTTGCATGCAGCTTGCCCAGCACTATTGCAGGGTCCCACAGCTCCACCTGTAGGTCAATCTGGAAGTACAGGGGCTGGCTGCATCTGCCCACAGCTTCAACTGTAGGTCAGTTTGGCAGTGCATGGTGGTAGCTGCAGGCTACATTTGTACAGTACAGCATAGAATACTGTGCCCCAGGGGACTATACAGCACAGCACAGACACAGGTAGTGGTGCTGCATGCTATTTTCAAACTGTAGCTCATGCTACAGTGCACAGCAGACACTACAGTAACAAGGGGGCTAGTAGTGTGAGGGACATAGCACTGCCTATGGTGTGTAGGGCAGTGATGACCACTACACTGTACACAGTGACAGGCTCAACTTGCAGATGTTTACTGACAGTGGAAAGAACTGTTATGCTGTTGTGCAACCCACAGAAGCTGCACCACTGGCATGGGATACTCACAGTGACATATACACAGCTGGCTGTGTGTGCTGTGGTGTCTGTACAGATGTGTGGCATGTGGTTGGGGGGCACATGCCATCAGACTGGCACGCTGGTGTTGGGGTATTCCCAACACTGGCCCATTTGCACTGAGTGGCTGGTCCCAGCATTGTGGCTTCACCCAGTCTGTGGTGCAGCCTGGCCACTTGTACATCCTTCACTCAACACCTTCCATGCCCACAGAGCAGCATGTGTGTGCTGGCATCTGTTGGCATCCACCCAAGTGTGGTCTGCAGGTGTATGCTGTATGGTCTTACTGCCATGGTGTCCTCTGGGATCTAGGTCACCACTTACTGCCTGGCATAGCTGGGCCTGGTGGCAGATGATGGCATCATAGGGATACTATCTGTGAGCAGCATGTTTCTTCTATGTCTGGCTTATTTCTATGTTTCATACTTACTGGTTAGGGTCACGCAAAGCCACACAAATGTCTTTCAAAGCCACGCAATGCCACAAAGTCATGCAAAACTGGTTTGCAAAGATTTAGGATTTACCTTTTCCTGGGCGTTAATTTGCACTGCACAAACTGTTGAGCTAAGTTATGCAAAGACACTTTGTGCGGCGCTGTTCGCTGAATATAGCATTGTGCCTGTATTCATGTATATGCCACCTCAGTTTGCACCTTACATACATTTTAAGTTTGCCCAGTGCTAATGCAGTTTGCCCATGTTATTTGACCTTTTGAATATAGCGGTCCCTTGCAAACCCGGCGCTAACCCTGAGCAAATGGTTTGCACCCAGCACAGTTTTGAATATCTGTCCCAGAGTCCATTAAAATTCTTGGGGAGTCCAGACCAATTAGACCATCCTATTAGCCCCTCCTAGGCAGGCTTCCTAATTAGACTTCCTGATTGGTCATTTATGATCCAAGACCACCAACATTGGGAAATTGGGACACTGAGTAGCCCAGGGGCTATGTCAGCATAGGACAATTGCAGGTCCTGTCCCAGTGTGTACAATTCAACTCTGATCACATTGTTTTCCCCCAGAATTTCTGGATTTTGCACATTATAATCCGTAGCCTGTGTGTCCATGCCCAGAGCAAAATTAAAGCATATCACAGGGACACTTAAACTGTTCCCACAAGAGAAAATTTACATCCAATTAGAGCCCAGATTTACCAGCTACCTATTGGCCACATATGAGTTTACAAAAACACAGATTATTACCCAGAAGTTTTGTTCTAAATTTTTTGATTCTGACTTCTGTTAGACAAAAAGGAGGCACAATTGCAGGGTTCAATACTGGGTCAAGTCCTTTTCAATGTCTTTATAAGTGACATTGCAGAGGGACTGGAAGGAAAAGTATGCCTCTTTGCAGATGACACAAAGATCTGCAATAGGGTTGATACACAAGGCACGGGGTCACAATGCCACATGGCAGAATGCCGTGTGACTTAATCGCATTGCGCGATTCTGGTAATTCTTTTCCAGCCCCCTGGACCCCCCCACTAAGGATTCTAACTCTGGGGGGCCAACACGGAGAGCGCACAGGTCCAGGGTGTGCCATAATGCTGTACGCTATTAAGCGTATGACATTATGACCAGGTACGGATACACAAGGAGGCGTGGAAAGGATGAGAAGGGTCTTGGCAAGATTGTAGGAATGGCCAGAAGTATGGAAGCTTGGATTCTATGCAAAAAAGTGCAAAATAATGCACCTGGGAAACAAAAACCCGGGGGAAGATTACGCAATGGGAGGGTAGTAACAACAACAAAAAAGGAAAGATCCCTGGGGGTAATCATATCAGATGACTTTAAGTTTAGCAAGCAATGTGACAAGGCAGTAGGGAGTGCTGGGGGATACTGGGATGCATAGGGAGAGGCATCACCAGGAGAAAACAGGAAGTTGTTATCCCTCTGTACAGACAGTTGGTGAGACCCCATGTGGAGTATTGCTTCCAGTTCTGGAGACCTCATCTCCACAAGGACATAGACAGGATGGAGGCAGTCCAGAGGAGGACAACTAAAATAGTGCAGGGTCTGCAAGAGAAGCCATATGAGGAGAGACTAAAGGAGCTTAATATGTATATCTTTGAGGAAAGGTGGGAGAGGGGGGGACATAATAGAAACTTTTAAGAACCTCAGTGGAATCAATAAAGTCCAAGAGGGCAGCATCTTTCAGAAAAAGAGACATGCAATAACAAGAGGCTACAATTTGAAGATGGGGGGGATGGCTCGGGGCAATGTGAGGAAGTATTTTTTCACAGAGAGGGTGGTGGATGCATGGAACAGCCTTCCTGGGGAGGTTGTGGGGTCTAAAACTGTGGGAGAATTCAAGAATGCATGGGACAGACATAAGGAAATTTTTGTGGGGGGTAGGAAGAAATAGGCTGTTGGTTAAATAGCATCTGCAACTTATCCTGTAGGTAGGGAAATGGGCAGACTAGGTGGGCCAAGCGGTCCTTATCTGCCTTCAAAGTCTATGTTTCTATGTTTCTATTCAGAAAATGCCAATATCTGGTATATATTGAAACACATTACTATATTTTCATTTAAATGTCTGCAAATCTAAAAATAAAACAATGAAACAATGCAATGATGTCACTTAATATAAGGAAGTCCAGCTACCAAAGAGCACACAGTAAAAGGTAAAAAAAACTATTATCTTAACACTCCCATTAAATGTACTAATGTGTCATTTAGTCAAAAAAAAGCATCAGTGTTCCTTTACGGGGAGTCCTACTGCATATGTTTTTTGAGGCATGAGCTTAAAATAATCATTGTGGCACAGAATAAATACAAAGAGGGTACATCAAAGTTCCTTGGAGATTTCATCAGTTCCATTGCTAATTCAAGTTATTTCATGTTAATGGAGTCATTCTTTACCACTTGCTTCTACTTGCACAACTCTCCCTCACATGGAGTTCATCTGCAGCACAAGATTCCACAAGTACCCTTGAACTTTGTTACTTCAGCTTCACTTTTTTTAAGTACATAGAACTCTCAAAAACTAGCATTATCTCCATTTTTAATATTTTTCTGTACCGTTACAGGCTTTGCAAGCCACACCCACCTGAATACATTAATCTTTCCCAGAGTATGTAGTACTGCCTTCAAACACTTCACCTCAAAAACATCTGAAAAATACAATAAAATCACTCCTCTAAGCACAGAAACTCAGGTAGGTCATACATTTAGCCCAGGCACCCTGCCCTTAGCAGCAATGGCATATCTGCATAAAAGAAGAAAAAGTCTTTCTGCACCCAGAGTGCTACAATTTATCATTCCCTTTTACTAGTTCTCCACTTTTGGATCGCAGGGCAAGTCAGCTCATGATCATCTTTGCCCTGAGATGCCACTTCCAGGAACTCACATTAGGCTTTTCAAAGAGCCCAGAGCACATTTTAAAGTAATGCATTCAGGCAATCTAGAGTCCTGCTACCACTGACCAAGCAAGATGTCAATGCTATTTTAGAGTACCCGCTAAATTCACTCATTAGCAAATAAAACAATATTAAACAGAACAACATAATCACTTTTGGAAACATAGTGCCAAGAGGAGCAGAACAGCAGAATGGCCATGTTGCTACTCCACCTCTCTGACCACAACTAGAGATCTTGCAAAGTTTTACTCTGACAGCAAAATTTCAGTGAAGTTGTAAAATTCACCATCACCAAAAATGTCATGAACTGACCACCTCATCACTTCACATTGCATTTTTCTGGTGAAGTGGCACTTTTTTCTGGAAAAATTGCAACTTGGCTGGTAAGTTTGCATGACTGTTCTTCCAAAATTGCCACTTTGCCTACAGACAACTTTGAGAAGTTGGCACTTCCTGAATATGGCTTTCGAATGAATTCGCAAAGCAAAGTTTGCCAACTATGCACATCTCTATATGTAACAGAAAGTCATAATTTGTAACTTGTTTTAAAAAAAAAATTGCAAACTGAATTTTCAGTAACTTGTTGAAGCCACAAATTGGATGCCCAAAAATGATGTGTTAACTCATTTAAAAGAGGACAGATGCAGACAGAGGTCTGCCGCTGTAAACAGGGCTGGCAGATCCTGAATGGATCCCTTTGAATATATCATCCCATCAGTTTAAATACTGCAAGAGGTAAACAATGAGTTCCATTACTAGTGTTGTGCGAAACTGGAATATTTCGCAGAGCAAAATATTTTGCGTAATTAACACATTAGGCAAAATATTTCACTTGGTGACATGTGAAATTTTGCCCACAGTTGTGAGTAAAATCTTGCCCCCAAGCTGGTGAAATTTCATCACTGCGGGTGAAATTTCGCCACTGCTGGTGGAATTACACCATTCACAGGAGAAATTTTGCCTCCCATGGGTGAAATTTCATTATGTATGCTGGACTGGTGGACTGCTGAAATTGCAGGTGAAATCACAAAATTTCGCTGCAGTTACACAAAACATTTCACATGGTGAATTGGTGTTTTTGCAGCAATTTTGCTGGTGAAATTTAATTTTTCTGCATCCCTATCCATTACTAATTATTGTACATTTAAATTGTGTCAAATTTCTGACAAATTGGTTATGTTTTTGAGAATTTAAGATGTACTGTACAACTGTGTGCAGCAGAATGGTCACTTTTTAAGGAATTATTGTGGAATCATTGTAGTACACACACATCAGTGTGAATTCATTTTAATGGGATTTCCCTGAAAGAGAGTATGACCCTATATAGACAATAGTTCCTGGGAACTACGGCCAGACTGGATGGACAACTATTTATTTATTTATTTTGTTTGCCATCATTGTCTCCATTTCTTTGAGATTGCAGTAGTGTTGCTGTACTGCTGATATAGCACTGCATAAATAACCCTGACAACAAGAGTTGAAATAATTGTGTAATATACAGAAGAGATCTGTTGTTTGATAACAAGGTAAATGAAAAAAATGCCCTGTACTGTACTGACACCACCTGAACAGCATAGTGCTTCCAGCTGTCCCTCTGGAGTACAATGTCTGATGCCCCCAGTGAGATTACGTTGCACAGTGGACTGAAAGGTATTTTCTTTACTTCACTTTCCTCAGTTTCCTACTCAAATGATTCCATTAATCGTCTGCAGTATTACACAGATGGAAACAGTGAGACTGCAGAGCAACTCAGCAAAGACCATGGTGAGATAAGTCACTTGAAATGTATTTATGTTGATTGAAACAGTCAAATTCTGTTTTCAAAATCTGAAATTCCAGGATTTTGCCTGAGACTGGATTTGACTGGAATTCTATTGTTTAACTTTTATTACGTTTGTGAATATTCAGAATAAAAGTTAAATATTGAGTAAATTAAGTAAAACAGAATAAAAACAGATGAGGAAATAATGTATAGAAACCCATATACTGTATATTAACTACTTTGTAATAAATGCAAAACTCCATGAAATTCATTGTTCTTATTAGGTTTGCAGACATTCCAGAATCCAGGATTTTATCAGATTCCCAAGTAAAAAAAAAACATGAATCTGTGGCCTTGCTTATGGAAAACAATGTATAGAAGTTTATATCTCTTATAAACATCTGATAAGCCTAATGAGAAAACCTGGGGTCACCACAACTTATCCATCAGGTTTCTCCTCTTGACCTCTGCACACCACAACATGCATTGTAGATCCTTCTATGTATGTCTTTTTTTAGGGCTGCAGGTAGGCAGAGCCTGCAGCCCTATTGTGTTAACTCTAAACTGAGCTACAGGATTCAAACCATGAAACGCTTCCTTTGGAGTTTTCAAATGATCCTTCCACCTCTTTGCAGCCCTTCAATTTAACCCTTGCAGTGCTATGAACTGAACATCTATCCAGAGCTCAATCAAATAGATTCATTCAAGTTCTTTTGGTAGTCTAGGGATTAAGAAACAAATGCTCTGGATAATCACCTGTCCTCCCCAATCTTGTAGTGCTTCAGTGAGTACAAGAAACATGTTTTCATTTGAATCCTACTTGGTAAACAGCTGTATCCTTCTACCCTGCCTGCAGTATATAGCACTGTTTCTAGAGCCTCTTAATTGTGCCTCTTAAAAGAGCTTAAGGCAGTAATGGCTGTAATTTCTATTGAGACACATTCATCATTTCAAGAGCATGTAAGATAAATAGCTATGGAACAGCTAACTTCCATAAACAATGAAAAGATTGTTTTTTTTTCAGTGACACTTCTTTTCCTGCTCTCTAGCAAATGTATTTGATTCTTCAGTATATGTGTTGATTTCCTGCAAAATGTGTCTTTAAAACTAAGATATTTATAATAATTAAATAGTTAATGTAGTTGTGTGCCTTTTCTGGTATTTTAATGGTTTCAACTCCATCTGTTCTCAGATTTCCTTGCAATACATTTGAGTCTTAACCATTGATTATGCTGGTCATTAATCTTCAGCCTTCTTGTGTGCTTTTCTAAATATAAACATTGACATTTTATTTTATTCTTCAGTACCATAAATACATTGGGTTTTTGCAGTTTTTTGCAAATTCCTCACCTCTTTCATTTAATTTTTCTGTCCAATGTCCACCTCCAAATTTACATTTTTTATTTCTATTTGATCAAGATTTACAGCATGTAAATCTAGCAACAGTGGCAGCTCCAGATTCCGTTGGTTATCAGAGCACTAGCTAGGCACCACAGTTGGAAGCCAGGGCACCTATTGAAACTGGAATGGAAAGCATGTGTGCATATTCATGCTTACCTCTTGGAGCATTTGAACCAATGATGAATGTTATGTTTCTAAAAATAAAAATGCAAATTCCATTTTCTTTTTTTACAGGAGATGGCCCTATTTCTCCTGTCTTCAGGGTGGGGGTATGAATGGCCCCACTTCTCTTGGCTTGGGGGGTGGCCCTGTCCCCTGATTGGAAGCCAAGGCACCTATTGAAACTTAAATCTAGCAACAGTGGCAGCCACAGCTTCCATTGGTTACCAGAGCACTGGCTTGGCACTACAGGTGGAAGCCAGTGCACCTATTGAAACTGGAATGGAAAGCATATATGCATATTCATGCTTACCTCTTGGAGTATTTGAACTAATGATGAATGTTATGTTTCCTAAAATAAAAATGCAAATTCCATTTTATTTTTTTTTACAGGGGATGGCCCTACTTCTCCTGTTTTGGGAGTGGGGGTACAGATGGCCCAGCTTTTCTTGGCTTGGGATGAATGGCTCTGCTTGTTGAAGCCAGAAATCAGATGCCCACAAAGGACATGGTAGCCCATTTATAAGAGGACAGATGCAGACAGAGGTCTGCTGCTGTAAACAGGGCTGGCAGATCCTGAATGGAACCCTCTGAAAATATCATCCCATCAGTTTAAATACTGCAAGAGGAAAACAAATAGTTCTGTTACTAGTGTTGTGCAAAATTGGAATATTTTACAGAGCAAATTATTTCACATAATTAACACATTGCGCAAAATATTTTGCTTGGTGAAATGTGAAATTTTGCCCATGGTTGTAAGTGAAGTATTTCCCCCAAGCCTGTGAAATTTCCCCCACTCTGGGTAAAATTTCACCACTGCTGATGGAATTATGCCATTCACGGGTGAAATTACGCCTCCCTTGGGTGAAATTATGTCATCTATGCTGGACTGGTGGACTGCTGAAATTGTGGTTGAAATTGCAAAATTTTGCTGCAGTTACGCAAAACATTTTACACAGCGAAATTAACAATTTTGTTGCAATTTTGTTGGTGAAATTTAATTTCGCTGCATCCCTATCCATTACTAATTCCTGTACATTTAAATCTTGTCAAATATCTGACAATTTGGTTATGTTCTTGAGAATTTAAGATGTACTGTACAACTGTGTGCAACAGAATGGTCACCTTTTAAGGAACTATAATGGAATCATTGTAGTATACACACACACATCAGTGTGAATTAATTTTAATGGGATTTCCCTGAAAGAGAATATGACCCTGTATAGACAATAGTTCCTGGGATCTGACAGGGAACTACGGCCAGACTGGATGGACAATTATTTATTTATTTATTTATTTTGTTTGCCATCATTGTCTCCGTTTCTTTGAGATTGCAGTAGTGTTGCTGTACTGCTGATATAGCACTGTATAAATAACACTGACAGCAAGAGTTGAATTAATTGTATAATATACAGGAGCGATCTATTGTTTCATAACAAGGTGAATGAAAAAAATGCCCTGTACTGTACTGACACCACCAGAACAGCATATTGCTTCCAGCTGTCCCTCTGGAGTACAATGTTTGATGCCCCCAGTGAGATTACTTTGCACAGTGGACTGAAATGTAATTTCTTTACTTCACTTTCCCCAGTTTCCTACTCAAATGATTCCATGAACCGTCTGCATTATTACACAGATGGAAACAGTGAGACTGTGGAGCAACTCAGCAATGACCATGGTGAGATGAGTCACTTGAAATGTATTTATGTTGATTGAAACAGTCAAATTCTGTTTTCAAAATCTGAAATTCCAGGATTGTGCCTGAGACTGGATTTGACTGGAATTCTACTGTTTAACTTTTATTACTTGTGTGAATATTCAGAATAAAAGTTAAATATTGAGTAAATTAAACAGAATAAAAACAGACCAGGAAATAATGTATAGAAACACATAAGGTGTTTATTAACTATTTTGTTGTAAATGGCAAACTCCATGAAGTTTATTTTTCTTATTAGGTTTGCAGACATTCCACATTTCAGAATTTTATCAGATTCCCAAGTAAAAAACATAAATCAGTGACCTTGCTTATGGAAACTAATGTATACAAGTTTACATGTCTTATAAACATCTGATAAGCCTAATGACAAAACCTAGGGTCACCATAACTGATCCATCAGGTTTCTCCTCTTTACCTCTGCATACAACAACATGCATTGTAGATTCTTCTATGCATGTCTTTTTTTAGGGCTGCAGGTAGGCAAAGCCTGTAGCCCTATTGCATCAGCTCTAAAAATGAGCTACAGTATTCAGACCATGGAATACTTCCTTTGGAGTTTTAAAGTGATCATTCCACCTCTTTGCAGCCTTTCAATTTAAGCCTTGCAGTGCTACGGACTGAACATCTATCCAGAGCTCAATCAAATAGATTAATTCTTGTCCTTTTGGCAGTCTAGGGATTAAGAAACAAATGCTCTGAAGAACCACCTTTCCTCCCCAGTCTTGTAGTACTTCAGTGAGTACAAGAAACACATTTTCATTTGAATCCAACTTGGTAAACAGCTATATCCTTCTACCCTGCCTGCAGTATATAGCACTGTTTCTAGAGCCCCTTAAATAATTGTGCCTCTTAAAATAGCTTAAGGCAGTAATGGCTGTAATTTCTATTGAAACACATTCATCATTTCAGGGGCATGTAAGATAAATAGCTATGGAACAGCTAACTTCCATAAACAATGAAAAGATCATTTTTTTTCAGTGGCACTTCTTTTCCTGCACTCTAGCTAATTTATCTGATTCTTTAGTATATGTTTTGATTTCCTGCAAAATGTGTTTTTAAAACTAAAATATTTATAATAATTAGATAGTTAATGTAGTTGTGTGCCTTTTCTGATATTTTAATGGTTTCAACTCCCCCCTGTTCTCAGATTTCCTTGCAATACATTTGAGTCTTAACCTTTGATTATGCAGGTCATTAATCTTCAGCCTTCTTTTGTGATTTTATATACATACTGTAAACGCTGACATTTTATTTTCTTTTTCAGTACCATAAAGACATTGGCCCAGATATTCAAACTGTGCCATTCTGAGGTGCAAGCCCCTGCACTGCTCAAAATAGTTGCACAGGGGTGTGGCCGGGGTGATATTCAAAGGAGTTGCGCTGTTGAGCAACTCCTTTGAATATCACCCCCCAGCCACATCCACTGCGCATGCGCAGTGGAACGTGCGCCACCGCAAGTTGCCAGAGTTGAGCATTAAACTTGCGGTGGTGCAAGTACCATTGCGCCATGCGCAAATTTCCGATATTCAAAAGGTGACATGCAAATGGGGCCATAATTTATGCAAGGTGCGGGGGGGCCATTTGCATCTATTTATGGTCCCATTTGCATGCCATTAGCATGTAGGTGCGCCGATCCCTGAGGACTTGCACCTGGCCACCATGCCAGGCAGCAGCCATCGGGGACCGACGCACCCTGCAGCCCGATTGCTGCCAGTATCAGTGTATACATCCCCCTCACACATCTCCTGAAGCCCGATCGCGGGCATACAGTAACATGCTACGCCCGACACATCTCCCAAAGCCCGATCGCGGGCGCCATCGCTACACCCCCACACATCTCCGAAACCCGATCCGCGGGCAGGCGTGTATCAGCCTCCCCAGTGCCCGATCGTGGGCAGAATAAAAGCCCCCCAACCCGAATATCTCCTGGTGGTCCAGTGGACCGTAATGCCGATCGCGGGCAGAATGTCAAGTTACAACCCCCAAACATCTCCCTGGTGTCTAGTGTCCCCCACCCACCCACGAAGCCCCTCCACCTGCTCCCCGGCAGCAGCAGCATCCCACCTGCCTGCCACCCCACCACCCACCGACTGACTGTCCAGTAGGGCTGCATGCCCATTGGTGCAGAGCACAGCCAATGGGCATGCAGCCATCTGCTACATGACAGTTCAGATTTGTGAGTGTGTTCATTCACAAATCTGGACAGTCATAGCAGTATGGAGCTGACACCCATTGGCTGTAGCTCTGCACCAATGGGCATGCAGCCCTACTGGACCAAAATCAGTGTACGGTATGGGCTGCACACCCATTGGCTGTAGCTCTGCACCAATGGGCATGCAGTCCTACTGGACCGCTGTCGGTGGGTGGCGGTGGCAGGCAGGTGGATGCTGCCACCCACCGCCGCCGGGGGGTGGAGGGACTTCGCGGTGGGTGGGGGACACTAGACACCAGGGAGATGTTTAGGGGTTGTAACTTGACATTCTGCCCGTGATCGGGCATTACGGTCCACTGGACCACCAGGGAGATATTCGGTTGGGGGTTTTACATTCTGCCCACGATCGGGTACTGGGGGTTGATAGCATAATTTGCCTGCAATCGGGCTTCGGAGATGTGTGGGGGGCATAGCATTGTATGCCCGGGATCGGGGCTTTGGGAGATGTGTGGGGGCATAGTTGCTGTATGCCCATGATCGGGCTTTGGGAGATGTGTGGGGGTATAGCATTGTATGCCCGCAATCGGGCATTGGGAGATGTGTGGGGCATAGCATTGTATGCCCACAATCGGGCTTTGGGAGATGTGTGGCGGGTCATACATTGTATGCCCGCAATCGGGCTTTGGGAGATGTGTGGGCGGGGTTGTTTTACGCTCTGCCCATGATCTGGCTGGTGGGGGGCACAGGGACCGAGTTGGGGCCAACTAGGGTGGCAGCTGCTGTGTTGTACCCTGCAATACAGCAGCTCACCTGTGGGTGGCTCTCAACTTGATCCTTTTTTGGCTCAAGGTTGTGCAGGCACAGGTTGGGGTTATGCAAGAGTTGACTCTGCACAACCCGATTGAATATCGGGTTGTGCAGTTTATGCATGGTTCCTCCCTCCTGTTGAGCATGCATTCATTTGCATTGCGCTGTTGCACAACCTGTTGTCAGTGACTGAATCGCCTCCTGCTGAATATCGCAGAATTGCGATTTTTGACTTCATGCATGGTAACCTCTGTTGGGCGCATGGCGCAACCCTTTTGAATATCTGGGCCATTGTGTTTTTGCAGAGTTTTTTGCAAATTCCTCACCTCTTTCATTTAATTTTTCTGTCCAATGTCCACCTCCAAAGTTACATTTTTTATTTCTATTTGATCAAGTTTTACAGCATGCAAATCTAACAACAGTGGCAGCTCCAGCTTCCGTTGGTTACCAGAGCACTAGCTAGGCACTACAGTTGGATGCCAGGGCACCTATTGTAATTGGAATGGAAAGCGTATGTGCATATTCATGCTTACTTCTTGGAGTATTTGAACTAATGATGAATGTTATGTTTCTAAAAATAAAAATGCAAATTCCATTACTTTTTTTACAGGGGGATGGCCCTGCTTCTCCTGTCTTGGAGGTGGGGGATACAGATGGCCCAGCTTTTCTTGGCTTGGGATGAATGACTATGCTTCACCTTCCTTGGGGAAGGGGGGAGAATGGCCCTGCCCTCTGCTTTCTCTAACCAGACAATCTGGGCCACATGACCTAGAAGATAGGGCCACCCCCAAGTCAGGAAAAGCAGTGACTCCCCCAAGCCAGGAGAAACAGGGAAATACCCTTCCCCAAGCCAAAGGAAGCAGGGCCATCCTTGCCCCCCAAGCTGGGAGAATCAGGCCCCCCCCTCCAGGAAAAGCAAAGCTATCCCCCTGGAGCAGGAGAAGTAAAGCCTTCCCCATCACCCAAACAAGAAGAAATGTCCATCCCAACCCTTTACACCAGGTATCCACCTACCAAAATAGTCCTCAACGGATTGGCCACCCAAAGAGGCAGGCCAGGAGAGTCTCTCTTTTGAGTCTCTCCCCTCCTCTCCCCACAGTACTGAGATATTTTCAAATAAACCCATCCACTTACCTTAACAAAAAGGCACAAGCAGTCAGAACCCTGTTACTGTGGTTCTGCAGGCAATTTCTTTCTTGGCTGTTTTTGCTGCTGGCAGGACATTTACTTGAGGGTCTGACTCTGTGCTGCAGCTACTGGCTGGGCAGGGTGGCTAGCTGGTACTGAACTTTCTCATTATCAACCAGATTGTGCTCTAGTATTTTATGAAAAAAGCATAGCACAGTACCTCTCTTTTAAGTTAGCTATACTGCTGGGTTGGTGGGCTTCTGTACTGCAGCTTGCAAGCAATGGCAATGTAGTTCTGGTTTGGTGGGCATGGTAGGCTGAGTGACTCCTGATTCAGGCAGCTAGGCAGTCACCAGGAGCCAAGCCACAGTGCCACTCATTGACCCCAACACTGGGTGCCCAATTATGGGGTAGGATGGTAAACTAAAATGAAAGCAAGTAGCCTCTTGTTGCAAAACCCTGTTGCCACCAGAAGTCCCTAAACCTAGAGCCAGACAGTAAATGAAAAAAGTAAGCAAACAATGACAGTCAAACCCCAGTGCTGCCAACCCTTCATTCTAACACTAGGTGCCCAGCCCTCTGGTTCAACAGTCAATGAAAAAAAGTAAGCAGACAATGGGAGCTCATCTACGGTGATGTTTTAGAAAGAAACATTAGTTGTTTTCTGCATTAAGCTATTGTAGCATTGCTACCTGTTATTCATTGTACTATTGCACATTTGTGTACTTGCCACTTGTACATCAAATAAAAAACAGTGTTATTCTATAGTCAGCAGTAAAACTTTAACCCACTTAACAGAAAAGCATATGGGAATTAGTAGGATGAATACTAAAAACAACAAAAATGCAGTGAATATCAGGGAGCAACGCTATGCCATATTGGAGTGAAAACAACTAACTTTTCACTCCAGGAGCAGGGTTTTATCAGAGTTAGTAACTTAATGCAGAAATGCCCTATATTATATGTCACTAGGTCTGAATAGCACATGTATGAGTAGTGCTGTCCATAATAGCACCTTCCATACAGCACTATGCAGAACAGTGGCAGGAACAAATGCAGCAAGTAAAGGCAGTGCCACTGGTAGTGGTCACAAAGAAAACTGACAACTGCTATCAGTCCAAACACTTATCTTTGTTAGGATTCTGCCCCCCATCCCCTTAACTAAGATAATCAACTCTGAGTTGGAATTGAATTATGGGAGAAAAATAACATTTTGAATGCCAGGATTAGATCCCTGATCTCCACCACCATTGTGGCCTAGCAGCTCCATGTTTCAGTCCTCTCTGTCATGGGAGCAGCTCATCCACCATTTTCAATTTCCCAGCCCTTGTCTTCTTCCTAGTACTATGGACAGTGACCTGGGTAGCACTTACTGCACAGCACTGCTTAATCCCTGTGTCTGTCTGTGGTATGCCATTCGGACATCGCTGTTTCTGCCTTATGCTTAACCGGTTATTATGTTATCCATCATGAAACAATGAATATGATGCATCTTCAGGATATGAGGAGGCACTTAGAAAATTACAACTGGCAATTAAGATAATGAGAAGTATATAAAACCTGGTTTAAACTACCCAAAATACATATTTACACAGTTGGTTAGTGCATGTAGTTATAAAAAAGCTTTGCATATAAACTACAATATCAGGAAATATAAACCATATAGAAATTAATTTTGTGGATGTTAGAATGAAGCAATGAGGATATAAAATTGACAGGTATTCATTTATATATCGCTTCTCTTGAGAGACAGTTTCTTTAGAACTGTGGAACCAATGAACTCTGCAGTACAATGATTCCAAATATCAGGAATCTATTCTAAAACATTAGATAAAAAGTAGAACATTATTGTATCAGATGCTCAGCCATAATGGATCTATACCATGGGGGCTCGCTATAGCCCAGGTGTGAATGATTTCTATAGACAGTCTTTATTTCCTGTATATAAGGATGGCAGACATACTCTGCAACAAAAGTGTTTTTTGTTTTGTATTATAGTGGTACTTATCTAAAAGTTGCCTACCTCGAGGTACCACTGAGGCACTCAAGTAGCAATTTGCATTGACTGTAATGTGATTTTGCCTCATTCTGGCTCAGTATCCCTAGGTATACCTCAATACTGTGAAACTTCTAGGTATACCTCAGTACTGAGAACCTTCTAGGTATACCTCAGTACTGGAACACTTTTCTATGGCTGCCACCGTATGATTACAACTAAATGAGCATCTGATAAAATAATGTCCTGCGTTTATTGTTTTTTAGAATACATGCCTGATGTTTTGTATTTTGTATCACAGAGTTCATTGGATCCACAGTACAAGAGAAAATGTCTCTTCAGAGAAGGAATACATATGGATTTACACCAAAACATTTTATATCCTCAGTGCTTCACCCCAACATGTGCAAAATGGACTTTGATATTAATCTATATTTGCTGTTATTGTGGTTTATATATAAAGTTTTTTTAATACTTTCATCTACTAACCAGCTGTTGAAAATATGCCTTGTGGGTAGTTAATACCAGGTCTGATGTTATACTTTTCATTATGTTTATTGAGAATTGCAACTTTATGAGTCTCCTGCTATTCCCTCCTGCAGCTCTATTGGCTCTACCCAGAGGTTGTTTTACTTTTATTATGTGTTTCAGCCACCTACACCATCAGAAGACTTATTTTGTAAAAGTAATTTACATTATTTCTTTCCAGTTTCAAATAGCAATAGCTATACATTTCAAATAGTAATAGCTATACTAAACTATGGTCTCCATATCTAGATACTTTATCTTGATGACATTTATGTCCACTCTGTGGGCTTAGGAAACCTGGGCAGGATTTACAAAGAGAGTCAAAATTTCTATAGCTGCTGAAAAATGGCTTGTAGTACTGCAGAAATCTAGTTGAATCATATTCGCAAAGAAAATTTCTGCAGTTGAGGAAATCCATAAAAACAGGCAAGTTACGGAAGTCCACAAGTGCTGAAATCTACCTAACATTCTTTCCTTAGCTGAGGAAAAAGCTCATCAGGCACAAGAACAGCTGATCCATTTTAAATGCAGTAGACTTTGACAACCTTGCCATACAGTAGATGCAGCAGTAAGTACTCACAGAGAGACCAGCATCCAGTCCCTCAACTGAGATCACTCCAGCACCACTGGTACCAGCAGGGCCATGCGCCACAGTGGTTGTCTGTAACTATTGGTGGAACTGATGGTTGTGTCTCTCCCTGGAGTATTTATGTTGTCTGCTTCAGCAGCTCTCACTGCAAGCTGTTACCAGCTCTGCTTCTACTGCCTGTGGAGCTTCTTTATGGGCTGCACTGGGTCTAGTGGTTGTAGTTTGTTGTATTTCAATAAAAGTGTGTGCTATTTTTGTTGTAACTACTGACACTACTATAGGTTTGCTATTACTTGTGCCTGCACCTCCACAATAATTGTATCTCAATTGGTGGTACATTGCACTTTGCTCAGGGAGAGTTACCCCTCACTCTTTGTGGTGCAGCATGTGTGCAACATTTTTCCTCAACTGTGGAAAAACACTGGCTGTGAATAGCTTCTAAGGGGATATGCTATACTTTTCAATGGCTTTTTTTTCCTCAGGAACTTCCATAGGTGCACTTTATTCCACAGTCCAAGAGTTTTTTTTTTCTACAACTGTGGATGTTTTGTATATAGCACTCAGAGCAAGGAGGCAATTGTGGCAGAAGATGATGCAATCCATTTTGTGTCACTTTATACCACAAATTATAACATTTTGCTACATATGGAGGCATCATTTGAGAATAACAGCAGTGCTGCTTGCATGCATTTGGGCAGACACAGGCATAAAATACATGTACACTAGTACTCAGTGTCATGCTGTTGATGTTTGTCTGGTAACAGGGTTATTGTCATTTGATCATTTGCTCTGGCTGCTTCCCTATAAGTGACATAATAATCCTCTGTTGTGACATCGCAGCAATTTCAACAGCAACTGACTATGAAGTACCAAGCAATGGGTTATGATGTCACTTATAGGCAAGAAGCCGGAGCAGATGAAGATGGCAATGAAACATCAGAGATCTGTTTTCATGAAAATGGCAAAATTAGTAAAGTATGAGCAGTGGGCAAGACTGTGAAATATAAACAAAATTGTGTGGACTTATTGCTGTATTTAAATTGTTCCTATGATGTTGCAAAGCTCATAACTTTAATTTTGAATTATATTTGCCACTGACATACAGGAATATTTTATTCAAAATTACATCATAGATAATAGCTGACACTACTATGCATGAATATTCTGTTGTCTTTCCAGAGGAGGATAATTATCCCAAGGCTGAGGACAAAGCTGATTATGATGATGTGGAGAGTGATTTCCCTGTAAAGGAAGGTACATCAGTAACAGTTATTACATCATACTGTGGGTATAGTGCAGAGAGGGATGATAATTATCCCAAGGCTGAGAACAAAGCTGATTATGATGATGTGGAGAGTGATTTCCCTGTAACTGAAGGTACATCAATAGCAGTTATTGCATACTGTGGTTTATTGCAGTTGCACTCATTACTGTATTAGCCAATATATTGGAAAGGGATGCAGCATGATTAATATTCTGTATACGAATGTTTCCCAGGGTTGGTGTCCGCTGTTACTGCATCAATACCCAATCTGGGGAAATTAAATCTTCATTAGAGGAAGGGCCCTGTGTAGTGTAGACCCAAAACTTCAGTACTGAAATGTACACATTGGCCCAATGAATAGTATCAGGTCACCTGCTGTGCATTATGCAGTTGCAGTTCAAGTGGCAATTACAGAAAGTGTAAAATGAAGTGTTGAGAGTTTCCTCTCATCTTTCCATGGGTTCCACTAAACACACAGTACTCACATCTCTCAAACACAATATATGCCTAAGGTTTTTTATAGAAACATGAACAAAAAATGACAGTTTTGAAGATGTGGGGGAAAATGTGTACAATTATGATAAACTGGATTTGTCAACAGTCAGTGGGACAAGAAAAGGTCTTGAGTAGAGGTGTGCAAAGTGCACAAACTTTGATCTGTGGAAAATTGTGATAAGTCTGTGAAAGCAATCCATGCAATCCGCAGATCCGCATAACAAATGATCAAAAGAATTCTGCACTCCACACAATGACTTTGCTCATGCCTGCCCCCTCAAATAAATCCCTGGTGTCTAGTGGCCCACCTGCCACCGATCCCCAGTCACACTGATTAGTGCCCCCCCACTTTGCTGCCCATTGCATCCACACAATCCCAAAAAATTTAAATATATTTCTTTTTCCTGGTATCTAATGGCCCCCCTGCTGCCAATCTTAGGCCCACTCACCAGGCTAAGTGCTTTCCATTCCTACCCACCATGTTCCATCCCACCTTTATCATGGCTGGCCATATCCTCCTTAAAAATAAAATAAAAATGATTTAACCCCTTGTGTCCAGTGGACCCTCCACACCCTTGCCCTGTGAGGTAGTGGCTCCCAACCCACTCCCTAAAAACCTGACTCCAAGTAGACCACCAGCACAGCCTGCCACTCACCTCCACAGATAGCAGCCTATTCAACTCAGCTCAGTGAATGAGCACATGCTTGTATAAGCATGTGCTCATTCATTAGCACTCAGTTGGGCTGCTGGCCATGGAGGTGAGTGGAGGGCTGTGCTGGTGGCCTGCTTGGGATGGACTGGAGGGAGTGGGATGGTGTGGCACTGGTCTGGATGGGGTGGTTTGGGAGGGGTCCACTAGATACCAGGAAATGGGGAAATTAATTAAAACATATATATATAATATATATATATACAAATTTTTACATGTGGGCTGTGATTGGTGTGGTGGTGGATGTTGATTGCTGTAACTGTCTGGTAGGGGGTTCACTAGACACCAGGAAAATTGGTAGTTTAATTAAAAAAATATTAATATTTTTACATCTGGCCAACTGGACGGTGATCATTTTGTGTGTGTGTGGGGGGAGGGTGAGTGTGATGGGGGCATGAGGGTGATTGCTATAACTGTATCAGGGGTTCACTAGATAACAGGGATAGATTGGACTGGTGTTGGGGGATTTCCCATTTGTCACCTCTACTTGCTTTGTTTTTTTTAAGTGCAATTTGCACTTAAAAACCACTAAAGCAAGGTGAAGTTATAATTTCAGGTAATTTTAAAAATTCCACAAAGTGTTCCATGGGGCAAATTTGCCAGCTTTGCAGCATATTCCCTAGTGAATTAAAACTTTGCTTCATCTCTAGTCTTGAGAGGTTATGAGAATGAAGATGACAGTTCTATAACACAGTTAATATTTGGGTTCTGATATAGCCCCCCTTCGTATACACTATTGAGGGTGTGGTCTTGTTTTACTTGGATAGTGTTTTTTTGGATCCAATTTCCTTCCATCAGATAGTGCCAGGATCTGACCTAGGATCTGACTGGAAATCTGACCAAAGACAGATGTCAGATTTGAGGTCAGATCATGAATGATCCGAGGTTAGAAATAGGTATCCTAGATTGGATCCAGGGTTGGATTGATGGATTCAATGTCAGATCTGGGAATCCTAGATGGGACAGTATCAGGGCTTTGATGGGAATGCTGTGCATGTTACAGCCCCCTTTTAAGCATTAACATCTAAAAAACTGATAACAGCAGTCTGTGACATTAAGAGAGTGATACTCCCCAGGTTGACATCACCATGTAACAGACATATACTGTATATTTTTTTAAAAAGGAATAAGCATACCTTGAATTGACAGTGTCACGTACCTGTAGTTGCATGTCTTTATTTGCATCACATATGGGGCTTTACTGCCATCAAGGTGTTCACTGAATGATGATGGGTAATCATGAATACCTCTCCATCTGTTCATTGAAAACTCTGATAGCAGCAGGGGATGACTGGAGCTGGCATTGGTGATGACACCATAGCAGTCTTTTCTTACATACTTTGTGATCTGTCCTGGTAGTGATGGCACCATTGCATGGTAGTCATTCTCAGTCACTGTTACCAGTATCTCTGCAGATGAGACTGAACATGCTCAGTGTCTTGTACCATTGTTTCACTTCTCCTCCTTATTGGGATGCATTGCACTGATGAGTTGACAGTGGCTTGCCCTCTTTTTTGTTGAACAAATACAAAATGCACCTTCCTGGGTTGAGCTGCCATCAGTCTTTCAGCAGGAGCAGTTCATATGCTGGTGCTGCTGCCAGAGGATGGGTTGTCCTGCAGGTGCTTCTGAAGGAGAACTCACAGGAATTTTGTGTTCTACGCTGGTGCCAGAGGATGGCTTGTGCTGCTGATGTGTGAGGAGGAGAGTTCACTTGCAATTTGGCTTGTATGCTGGTGCTAGAGGATCGCTTGTGCTCATGGTGCTTGAGGAGGAAGATGACAGATGACTGGCAATTTGGCCTGTGTGCTGCTACCAGAGAATGGCTTCTGCTGCTGGTGCTTGAGGAGGAGGAGGAGAGTTTTCTGGCATTTTGACTTGTATGTTGATACCAGAGAATGGTGTGTGCTGCTGGTGCTTGAAATGGAGGAGAGTTCACTGGCATTTTGGCTGTATATTGGTGCAAAAGGATGGTTCTGCTGCTGGTGCTAGAAGAAGAGGAGGAGGAGGAGGAGAGTTCACTGGCAATTTGGCTTGTGCACTGGTGCCAGAGAATGGCTTGTGCTGGTGCTGCTTGAGGAGGAGGAGGAGAGTTCACAGACAGTTTGGCTTGTATGTTGGTTTCAGAGGATGGCTTGTGCTGCTGGTGGTGCTTGAGGAGGAGAAGAGTTCCCTGGCATTTTGGCTTATACACTGGTGCCAGATGATTGCTTGTGCTGCTGGTGCTTGAGGAAGTGAAGGAGAGTTCATTGGTATTTTGGCTTGTACGCTGGTGCCAGAGGATGGTTTTGCTGCTAGTGCTAGGGGAGGAGGAGCAGAGTTCACAGGCAAGTTGACTTGCACGCTGGTGCCAGAGGATGGCTCGTGTTGGTGGTACTTGAGGAGGAGGAGGAGAAGAAGGAGAGTTCACTGGCATTTTGGATTGTATGCTGGTAGCAGAAGATTTATGTTTTTTATTTAAAGGTTTAATAGTTAACAGGATAAGTTCTATGAGAAGATAGTCTCATTTACAGAATGTCTCAAGTCATAGACTACAAGTTATTCAGAATTAAACTATTACATAGATACACAGACAAGATTATATGTGCAATACAATTCACAGTGCAGCAATAATAAGACATTTGTTAAGTCATATAACATTAATTAAAACAAGAACAAATAGGTTGTTCATGTAAAAGCACATTCTTCAAGTTTTGCTTTCAAAACATTCAAAGAACAAGAGTTATGCAATAAAGTGGTGAGTTTATTCCAAGAATGGCATCATATGAAAAACTATTCCTACCAAAATATGTTTTAACTCTAGGTAGAACTAAGCTATGGTTTGGTATGTCTCTCAGGTTATGACTGTAAGTAGAAATTGAAAGTCTCTCTCTGATAAATAAGTTGGTGTGTAATGAGTTACAGTTTTGTAAAGCAGGGATAACCACTGAAGGGTATGTCGAGCTGAAGGAGATAAATTAAGTAAGGTAAGTAACATACAATAATGTTTCATCCTTTTAGAGTTCAAAACAAACCGCAGGAGCTGATAAAAATAGTATTCAGTAGAGAGAGGCTAGAGGCATTGGCATTTCAATAAACAGTGTTACCATAATCTAAAATAAGTAATATTGCCTGAGTCACAATGTATTTGTGATCCAAACATGACAAGCAGTGCCTGGCCTGTCTTATGCAGCCCAAGCACTGCTGGATCCTTAACATGGTGGAGTCCATGTGAGGTTTAAATATTAACGTGGACCAGGATAGTGTGGTCTCTGTCTTCAATAACTGCCTCGCAGAACTCCAGGACTGGATGTGTGCCGGTTGGCTAAAGTTGAACCCTGATAAAACTGAGGTGTTGGTCGTGGATTCAGGTCACGGGATAGAGTGGACAGGAGCACAGCTTGACTCCTGGCTTTTGCTCTGGGGTCACCAGTTAGTGTCCTCTGTTCAGGTGTGGAATCTGGGCGTTATATTTGATGAGGGGCTGGCACTTCTTTTGCAGGTGTTGGCTGTTGTCAAGTCCTCTTTTTTCCACCTGAGGAATATTGCCTGGATTAAGCACCTTGTTCCATCTCGCGACCTCCAAATGTTGATCCACAACTTGGTGACCTCTCCCTTGATTACTGCAAGTCCCTGTACCTAGGGCTTCCGGGGGTTGATATTTGCCGCTTGCAGCTAGTGCAGAATGCTGCAGCCAGGTTGCTAACTGGGGTTTCTCGGATTAATCATATCACCCCTGTGCTGCGCAAACTGCACTGGCTGCCTGTTCAGTGGCAAATCACCTTCAAGGTCGGTGTACTGACCTATAAGACCCTGCACAGACTGGGTCCTGGCTACCTGCAAGAGCTCCTGGTTTACCTCCCACTTCAACCTCTCCATTCAGCTGATGAGGGATTGCTAGAGGTTCCCAGGGTTCAACTGAAAACTTCTGGTGCGAGAGCATTTATGTATGCAGCCCCGACCCTGTGGAACTCTCTACCTTGTCGGATTACAGAGTGCTTGTCAGTGGAGAGCTTTAAGACTGCTCTAAAAACATATTTGTTTAACTGTGCCTATGGGGATTGTTGAATGTTATTTTACTGTATTATATTGATTTTAAAATTTAATGATTATCTGTGTTTTAATTATTGTACAGCTCTTTGATATATGTATGAATTGCGGTATATAAATACATATTATTATTATTATTATTATTATTATTATTATTATTATTATTATTGTGAAGGCTTTATGCTGAAGTCAAGAAGTTTTAGCTTCAGAAAAGTTAGCCTATCTACATTACCAGGACTGAGGTATGTTCTCTGGTCAGACATGATTACACCAGCAGCATTAAACACAAGCTCCTAGCATACACTTAAGCATGGGCAGATGATGTAGCTTACTGCCAAAGAATACGGGCCAGGACATACGCTTCTCTTGCCATGCCAATAGATCAATGGATCTTTCTCCCTATTGGCACCTATTGCATCACCAAAGTATACTTCGATCTGCTCATGGATCATAAGGTTTTGGTGATCCTTGTGTCTAGGTTCTGTTGAAGACATCAGCTGGGTAGATGACAGATGATCAAGCAAGGAGGCACCCGGTCTCATGATAGGGAAGTCACTATCATCCTCCTCCTCAAAGACATTGGTCTGTTCCCAGGAAAATATTGTTTCCTCTGACCTCTTTCCTACTGCTTGATGTTCCTTTGGCTGTCCTTGCTGGTTCCTCATCATCGTCACACTCAGGATCCTCCTCCTCACCCCCTTCTGCTCATTGTGTCATACTTGCCACTTTGCACACAAGGCATCCTTCAATTCCTCAAGGTCTGCATTCTCAGTTAAGATGTTCTGCATCTGGGACTTAAAGCAGGGATCCAGCATGCATGGCAGGACATACTGTTCCTCCTGGAACATTTTTCTAATCCACTAGTCCTCAGATAGGAGGTGCAGCAATGCCCGAGTGATGTTTAATGTATCATCATGTTTCTCCATGTCCCTCTGGTAAACATTGAATACCTGCCTTAAAAAACATGCCGGTATCATAGCTGTGGCAGAACAATGCTCAGACAGGAAGACTCACTGCTGGCCTTATGCATGAATGCTTAAAATGGCTCCAGAATTAAGACCAGCACACATACTACTGTCCAGTCGTGGCCTGATAACATGATATTTGCACCACCAATGCTGTGATGCAGCAAATAGTCATGCATCACCAGCTTCTGTTCCTGGAACCGCTGAAGCATATAGAAACATAGAAAACATAGAATTTGACAGCAGATAAGGACCGCTTGGCCCACCTAGTCTGCCCATTTCCCTACTGGATGGATAAGCTGTAGATCCTAGTTAACCAACAGCCTACTTCCTCCTACCCACCCCATTAGTATTGCCTTATGTTTGTCCCATGCATTCTTGAACTCCCTTACTGTTCTTGACTCCACGACCTCCTCAGGAAGGCTGTTCCATGCATCCACAACCCTCTCCATGAAAAAATACTTCCTAACATTATCTCTGAGCCATTCCCCCTCTATCTTCAAATTATGCCCACTTGTTCTTGCATATCTCTTTTTCTGAAAGACGCTACCCTCTTGGACTTTGTTGATTCACTTGAGGTACCTTATCCCCCCAGCCCTCCTTACTGCCTTCTCACATTGCTTGCCCATCTTTAGGTCATCTGATATAATTACTCCCAGTTCCCTTTCCATTTTTGTTGTTGTTAGTATCTCACCCCGCATTGTGTACTCTTCCCCAGGGTTTTTGTTTCCCAGGTGCATTACCTTGCATTTCTTTGTGTTGAATCTGAGCTGCCATACATTTGACCATTCCTCCAACCTAGCCAAGCCCCTTCTCATCCTTACCACCCCACCCTGTGAATCAACCCTATTACAGATCTTTGTATCATCTGCAAAGAGACATTCTTTTCCTTCCAGGTGCTCTGTAATGTCACTTATAAAGACATTAAAGAGGACTGGTCCCAGTACTGAACCCGGCAGTACCCCGCTAGTTACCCTCCTTTCTTCACTGTGAACTCCGTTTACTATTACTCTTTGAGTCCTGTTGTCCAGCCAATTATTTAGCTAGGGTACCACCTTGGGACCCACTCCAAGGCTAGCAAGCTTGTATACTAATCTTTTATGTGGGACTGTGTCAAATGCCTTGCTAAAATGTAGGTAGACCATGTCCACAGCCCCTCTCTGGTCTACTACTTTGGTCACCCAGTCAAAGAAATCTATTAGATTCGTCTGACATGACCTTCCCATTGTGAATCCATGCTGCCTTGGGTCCTGTGCCCCACTGGCCTCTAGGTACTCAACATTTCTTTCCTTCAAAGGTCATTCCATCATTTTCTCTATCACTGATGTCAAACTAACTAGTCTGTAGCATATAATACATTGAGTTTCATTGGATTGCGATGTCCTGCTAAAGGGCATGCTCAGGCAGGTGCTTCTGTACTGAATTCTGTGCAACTCCTCATGGGCCTTTACTGGGTGAGAAAAGTGAGCACAGATTGTTTTCATAGTCTCTGTTACATCCCTTACTGTGCAGTTGTTGGAAATGAAGTCAGTAATCACCAGGTTCATGCTGTAGGTGAGGCTGCACACATGGGGGAGGCATCTATCCTAAGTGGCCTTGACAATGTTTCTAGTCTTGTCACTGACAACTACTCCAGGTTCAAGATCATTGCTATGAAGCCATTATTGGAAGACACCTTTAAGGTCAGGCAATATGTTTTGTGATGTGTGATCAGATGGGAATCCACTCACGCATAGTGCTGCCTGCCTCCTGTACACAAGCTTCATGGTAGCAGGATTCTTTGATGTTGTCATTGATGACGTTGCACGCTCCTCATTGAAGCACGCCCAGTGTGCATTAACCGCCATGTAATCAATGACCTGCGCATGTCAACTTTTTCACATTTCAATGGTGATATGAACATTCCAATAGGATGTCCTCCTCAAGCACTGATGGATCTCCTCACACACACTGTTGTACAATTTAGGAAGTGTTACACATGTGAAGAAATGGTGTGAAGGGACTTGGTAACAAGGCTCCACCATAGACATGAACTTCCTGAAGCCCAAGCTGGAGGCAAATGATAGCGGCAGTAGATTAGTGATGACCCGCTCAGGCTGCTGCATTTATCCCCCTTGGCTCAGGGATCAGATGAAGCAAATTGCTTGCTTCTCTCCCAAGTTTCCTGTAAAGTTGCCTGCTGGTGTGGTGCAGTAGCAGTTTGCTCTTTCACTTCCAGTCTCTTCCATGTGGAACATGCAGTGCAGCTACTAAAATGACACACTGTCCTGGGCTGCTGAGAACCTGATGTAGCATCATTGGTTCCAGAAAATGATCTATCATCCTCCTCCTCTTCCAAATTTATTGTGGCTTAACTTTGTCAATGTGTTGTGTGTTGCTGGGCAGAGCCAATACAAAACCACTCCTGCTGATGTTTGGATCGCAGATGGTTCAGCATGCCGGATGTACCCAGGCTGCTGAGAATTCCCCACATGGTGTGCAAATAGCATGAGTCATGTTCTTGGGGCTCTAACTGAAATAAAGTCACACATCTGATGAGCTACAGACTTCATACCTTCTGAGTGCACTTGAAGACTTAGCATGACCAGATCAAGAAACACCATCTTCCTCCTCCTCCTCTTGTTGCACATCATGGAAAACAGATCCATCTGTACTGGAACCCCTAAATGACCATGACTTCCTCTTCATGGTACCACTGACCTAGCCACCTTTCAGTTTTGCAGTTTGACCATGCTTTGAATGCAGCACAGTTCTGTCATCATCATCATCACTGTCAAGATCATCACCATCGCCATCACTCCCTTCCTTCTCATGCAAGATTTTCTTAGGGGTAATATAGTCCACATCCATGTGATCTTCACCTTCCACATGACCACCATCTGACAGCTCAGCTTCCTCCACCTGAGCAAACACAGACACAGAACATAGCAATGCATGTACATCATATGTCTGCCGTCCATTACGGGTTGTGATGGCAGGGTATTTCTCCCTATCCTTAATTACCATATGTCCACCACCACCTCATTCCTCAACACCAGCAGAGAAAGTGGACCCACCACATTTACTGGCAGTAGTACCACCAAGCTGACTGGGGGAAGAAGTTACAGATCTAACAGGCTTCAGTTGAATCTACTTCATTTTTTCCTTGGAGCTGACGTCTTAGCAGTAGCAGCAGGATTGTGTCTTTTACCTATGTCACCACCAGATGACTGCCGTGTGTGTATACACCTCCTAGTTGGCCCTGCAAAAGTTCCTCCTCTTCAGCCTCCTAAACCTCTTTATCACCACTGCCAAACATATTCTTATTTCTTACTTTCAGTTTGAGAAACTCACTTGAGATAAAGTAAGATAAGTGCAATGCAGTCAGTACTGCCAAGATACAAGTTACTTACAACAGCTAAACAACAGTAAATAAATAATTCTGTTTGGACTAAGTACAGTACAAGTCATATTAAACTGTTCCTCCAATGAGTTGTTTTATAATTATTTCTGATTGAGCTACATAAGTGTTGCTGGATCCAGCACAAATCCCTGTACAGACTGTTTTTTAAGAGTTCAAATACAGTTTTACATTGCATTGTGACTGGACTTCAGATGCAATCCATCTGAGCTGCAAAATCATTTTACAAACATTGCTCTTGAGCTGGTTGATTATACATTGAAAACCAATGCAATATGAGTTGTCAATGCATTGTCAACTATAGAAAACAATGCTAAACCAACTCACTGGTGAAACAGTTTAATGTGACTTGTACTATACTGTAGTAACTAAGTACTGTATCTGCTATGCTACTGTAAGAAGTTCAAGTGTCTATGTCTGTATTTTTAAATTAACACAGTAAAGACAAGACACATCACACTCACAAACTGAGAAATACTGGCAAGCAACTAATGCCAAAACTGTGCAATTTTTTTAACCTCACTCACACCTACCTGACAGTGTGAAAATGTTTCTCTCACTGTGACACAGAGAGGAAAGTAAAATAGTACCAGACAGACAGAAAAGAAAAATGCCTTTTCTGGTGATCAGCAGTCCACCAACCAACTGACAAAGCAACCACTTTAACTAGGCTGAGTGTGCATCTTATCTCAGACAGGACACACTGAACTACTACAGGGAGCTAACACACACACAACACAGCAGCAGTGAAGTGACGCATTGTCAGACAAACTAAGTATCATTGTTTTCACTCACAATGAGTGACAGACAGTGACACAGATAGTGTGTCTAACTACTACTACTACTAATGTAGACTCTGTGTGTGTGTGTGTGTGTGTGTGTAGATATATATAACTCATGTCTCAAACCACACACACAGCACTAGTAAATAGTATCGCTACTAATAACTCCTTCTCAGCCAATCAGCCACAGTCAGTTACAACCAGCGACCTGCAGTAAGTGATGTAGTAATCAGCTAACCACCTTGGGGGTGGGGAGGGGGGCTAATACTTTGGAGGACACAGATCAAGAGCTACTGAGCTGACTGGACACAATGGAAATTGGAAAACAAAAATTATTAAGGGGAAAAGATATAAAACAAATACATGCACACAATATTTTCCCCTGGCCCTGGGATTATGGAAAGAAAAACACCACCTCACTGTGCTTAAATAACACCCATTAATCCACACCAGTACAGTGGTGGAAAAATAATTAAGGGAAATGTCCACGTATGTACACAGACACACACACATACACCACAAAGATTTTTCCTCCTTAGATTAGGGAGAGAAATAAAGGGAATCCCCCTCCTCACTGCCTAATGCACACACACACTGGTAATCCACACAGTACACTTCAAACAGTAATTTAATGTAAGTTTGATTTTTTTCACAATCACCAAACTGAAACACACAGGACTTATACATACAGATGTTGAACCACAACTGGTTACTTACTTGGTCCAAAAAAACATCAAAAGAGCACTCAAATGTTGAAAATGATCCCAAAAACATTAGAAACCCACATAGAGCAGCTAGAGCAGTGCCTGAACAATGTGCTAACCCTAACTAACTGCGACTATGACTGCCAGAGCAAGCAGGAAGTGAAGACAACTTCCTGTCTGCACACATTTAAAGCAGTGGATCTGTCGATTCCATCAGCTCAAAAAGATCTTTAATCGGATACATAGACCTGAGATGGAACTGTTGCTCAGATCCATGGATCTGTTAAATGGATCCATAGGATCCAATCCATTTGTTGAATCCAGGTACTGGATCCTAGATGTTCCAATCCACAGTCAGATAGCACTACCATCCGACCACAACAACTATCCGGCTGAACATCTGGTATCTGTTGGTATCCTAATTTCTAGAATACTATCTGAGCAACACTAGTGTGGCAGCATTAGAGTACAGCACTATACCCTACATATTCTGCATCCATTTCATTGATAATTTTTATTCTGCTAATAATTGTTTTGTGCTCTTAAATCCCAGATCCTAATGATTTTCCTGAAGATTTTATAAAACACAGTTATGATGATGCAGAGTCTGTGCCTGTCATTAGAGAAGACTCAAAAGGCTTTACAGATTCAACAAATCCTGAAGAAGATCTTGTTGTCATCAAAGAAGACAGCAGCAATACTGCTTAAACGGGTAATATGAACATTACAGTATTTAGTGCACACTTCCCTGCACTGTACTGCACCGCACTGCACTGTATCATGCTACATGGCACTGTATGCCTTTCCTGTCATGTTCATGGGGCCTTTTTGATCTGTGATGAAATGTTGCTCAGAGTACAACTTATGATAAATAGTATTGCCTCATTGATATAGATTTTGGAGTGGAAGGAAAACAAATCAGTAAATCAAAGTCCAATTCCATTTATAATTCACAAAATCAGGAACTTGTACTTTAGACTATGTCACAATGGGAATGTCCTCCTGGCATGCAGGAGTGATGCTTAGAGTTCTATACACAAGGAGAAACCGAGAAAATATTCCAAAGTCCTGATCCTATGAAGAGAACAGCACTGAAAGTTGCCAAGAAAACAATGCAAAAATAATTTAATTACATAACATTTTGTTCAGGGACAGATACAGAAAACTGTGCTTTTAGAATATCATTTCTGAAAATAGAAAATTTGCAGGAGATTAATATAATTTACTGTGGTGCAAAATTAATTTTCTGCCAGCAGAATTACAGTGAAAGTAACAATTTCTCTTTGTGAAATTTCACAAAGCAGTTTGGTAACTTTTGCAAAGATCTGACTTAGAGCCACAACATTGTATTATGAAAGTTATCTTTCACTTTTTCCCATAAGAAAACCTGTGGCGTAATTTGCCATTATAAAAGAGTGCTTATAATGGCAAACACACACACCAGGTTTCCCTCACTCTGTGCATGCACCCATCACAACTTGTCCGTTCCTGACTGTTCGCTGCTTACCCTCTCACTGAAACTGCTCTACCAGTCAGGCTCATCGGTAAGCTAGTTTTTTAAAATGTTGGACATTTTGAACATTTAAAAATGTTGGATATTGGAAATGTGGGAACCAGCTAAAAATATTTAAACATGTTGGAGATTGGAAATGTAGGGACCGAGCTAAAACAAAACCAGACCATGGTCGCACCACAACGTCTGCTTTTTTATATACAGTAATTGCTGTGGCTAAAAAGCAAAACCCAGCAATTATATAAAATAAAATATGGGGTGGTGTGTGAAACTCAAATTTTACACACACCTTAAGAGTTGGATGCCTGCTTTGCTTTTGGAGTTTATGTGGCATCCAATACCTCGGGTGTGTGTAAAATTAGTGTTACACACACCACCACGTATATTATTTTATATGCAAACAAACTCATGAAATTGCAGATTTGAATTCTGATTCTGTGAAACTGACTGCTCTGTGTCTATAAGGAGAACAGAGTGCATATGTTACTGTGAATGGATTTAGGACTGAAAGTACACACTGGTGCTACTGGTAGGAGAGACTGGTCTCCCTCCATTCCCCATTCTCATATCATCCTACACACTCTGGCATCCAGTGATATACCCCCTCATCTCACAACATCTCAGTCAACCACACATAGAAACATAGAAACATAGAATTTGACAGCAGATAAGGACCACTTGGCCTACCTAGTCTGCCCATTTTTTTTACCTAACAGATAAGCTGCAGATCCTAGTTAACCAACAGCTTACTTCCTCCTACCCCCCACTAGGACTGCCTTATGCCTGTCCCATGCATTCTTGAATTCCCCCACTGTTCTTGACTCCACAACCTCCTCAGGGAGGCTGTTCCATGCATCCACAACCCTCTCTGTGAAAAAATACTTCCTCACATTACCTCTGAACCGTCCCCCCTCTATATTCAAATTGTGCCCCCTTGTTCTTGCACATCTCTTTTTCTGAAAGATGCTACCCTCTTGGGCTTTGTTGATTCCTTTGAGGTACTTGAAAGTTTCTATCATGTCCCCTCTCTCCCTTCTTTCCTCAAGGGTATACATATTAAGCTCCTTTAGTCTTTCTTCGTATGTCTTCTGGTGCAAACCCTGCACCATTTTGGTTGCCCTCCTCTGGACAGCCTCCACTCTGTTTATGTCCTTGCGGAGGTGGGGTTTCCAGAGCTGCACACAGTACTCCAGATGGAGTCTCACCAACAGTCTGTACAGAGGGATAACAACTTCCTGTTTTTTTACTGGTGATGCCTCTTCCTATACATTCCAGTATCCCCCAGCCCTCTTTACTGGCCTCTCACATTGTTGCTTACCTTAGGTCATCTGATAAGACTACCTCCAGGTCCCTTTCCGTTTTTGTTGTTGTTAGTCCACCCCCCCACTGTGTACTCTTCCTCTGGGTTTTTGTTTCCCTGGTGCATTACTTTGCACTTCATAGTATTGAATCTAAGCTATCATACTTTTGACCATTCCTCCGACTTTGCCAAGTCCCTTCTCATCCCTTCCACCTCCCCCCCTTGTGCATTGACCTTGTTGCAGATCTTTGTGTCATCTGTGAAGAGGCATACTTTTTCTTTCCAGTCCCTCCACAATGCCACTTATAAAGATATTAAAAAGGACCAGACCACCTGTGATGCCAGCCACCAGGGTTTGGGAATGGACTTGGGTGCTGGAGGGCCGGCCGGGGAGAGAAGGCTTGAGCATCAGATGATTGCTTGCCTTCTCTCGGGGGGGGGGCAGGGAGGTGACCCTGCACTTGCTGAGCCCTGACAGAGGCTGGGGGCATGGCAATGCATAGGGTCCCACTAACTAATGGGGCGTGGTGAGCGTCGGCATAATCCTTGATGCTAGTGGCATGCCACACCTCCGGGGAGCAAATGGAAAAATGCTCCAAGGCCGACCGGATGTCGGCCACCAGCTGCTGCTGAGAGACCTCTGGCAGTACACGAACCACCCCAGCAGTACCTGGGGCAAGTATTGCACTGGCTGCCCCACCAGTGCCTTCCCTCTTGGAGGAGGGGGATCCACCCGGCAAAGGGTTATGTCTGGGGGTTACCCGGGGGGGCTGCGATGTGGAGTGAGGAGGTGGCTGCATCAAGGCAGTGTGACATGGAGGGCATAGGATGACCTGAAGGAGAGGCTGGCCTGGAGATGGGGGGATAAATAGATAAAAAAGAAAGGACCAGACCCAGCACTAAACCCTGTGGTGCCCCGCTAGTAACCCCCCTTTCTTTGGAGTAGACTCCGTTTACTTTTACCCTCTGTGTCCTGTTGTCCAGCCACTTTTTTATCCAACATGGGATTCACTCCTAGGCTGGCTAATTTGTTTATTAATCTTTTGGGTGGGACTCTGTCAAATGCCTTGCTTATGTCTAGATAGGCAATGTCCACAGCCCCTTCCTGGTCTACTACTTTGGTCAAGTAGTCTAAGATATCTATTAGATTTGTCTGACATGACCTTCCTGCTGTGAATTCATGCTGCTATAGTGGAGGTAGGGGGAAATTGGCAGACTGAATGGGAGAAGTGCTCCTCATCTGCCATAAAAGTGTATGTTTCTATGTTTCTTAGTGCCCAGATTTTACATTACACATCCTCAATACTTAACAATTTCTATTTTCCATTTATAACAGGACGTGGAAACCTTCCTTCAGCTGAGAGCACATCTGCAGGACTACAGCATATTTCATCTTCTAATAATCTGACAAACTGGTGCTGACAACAACTTTTTACAGAAACAATAGTTACTATTTTTACCCCATTCTCTTCTGTGGTCCCTCTACACTCAGTTCATTTGAGGCATAGCTGTGGTAACAAACAAATTTGGACAGGGAGGTTATCTGATGATCCTTTTGTCAGTACCTATGAAACTCTGGATTCCCCTGAAACAGTTCCAAATGAGGACTGACCGTTGGCTGCATTTTGCTTCATTCAGTACAGCAAAGGACATTGATGAAATGATCATGTCAAACATTACCAAGTTTTTTTGGTTTTTTTTATTGACATTAAAGACTGCTGTTGAAGAGAGATGTTGTTTATGAGAAAGTCATTTCAGCCTTCTAGAGAGGTACTGTAGCCATAAAAAAGTTCAAGTGTTGGATAAATAATTGATACTGTTGTTTAATATAAATAATAACTTCAGACAATTAATCCCTGGGTACTGTACTCTTTATTTTAAAAAAAATGAATAACCCATTTGAACTTTTGTAGAAAAAAAACTACTATAATTAAATAACATTGTATTAGAAGGCCACAAATGGCACCTTTAATTTAATAATGTTGTTGTACTAAAATCTATATATATTCTGTTAAATGGAGAAGTTGTACAACCTTCTGATTGTAATTAGTATTTACAGACGAGAATGTTTGTGGCCTTCTTTGACTTAACAAACTGCATTTGTTTCAAGCTGTGATATAGTTTATAATCCCAACATAGCTCCTGTACATAGATGTTACAGTATACCTGCTATTGAAGCCACTCAGATCCCTTTGTCAGGTTTTACTATAATTAGTTGCAGTAGTTATAGCAGGTTCTCTCCTACCTGTAATACCCGACATGATCAGGAAATTCATTCTTTGTACTATGCCCCTGTGTAACCCTGCACTTACAAAACGGGAAACTGCTTATCATCTATTCTGTTAAATGTGTTCTGTTATTACTGGAAAAGCTGTCACTGCGTATGTTTTCTTTAAGGTGAATACAATATTTTAGCTCAGTTACTTTTCCAAGTAGAATACCCATGTGAGTAACATGTTGTACGGTATATCAGAAAGAAAAATCTTAAAATTCATCCAAGTTCTGTCTCAGCAGGCATCATCAGTGCAATAAGCAGTACCAGTCATTTGTTTTCTGGAAGTTTAGAGGAATATTAATAAACATTTTCAATCAACTTTTTAAAAGAGTTTGTGGTGGGGGTGGTCTAGTAGATTTTAAGAAGAAACGTGCCTTCCTGTGAGGACAAACATGTACAAAATGCATCCCATGCACACCTGTTACCATCCATTATAAACCCTGTCTCAGCATCATCAGCTAAACACTGTGGGTGGGATATCCAAAGCAGTTGCATGTGGCGCAACTGAGTAGCATTGGCACAACTGCAGAAATGTGCCAAAGAGCAATATTCAGTGGGAGCCATTGTACAGCGCAAGTCGCAGTGCGCCAATGCGCAACCCTAATGAATGCATGTGCAAGGGCAGGGGGCGTGCCCATGAATATGTGGCGCAGTGCAATATTCAACCACCGACCCATGGCACAATTGTGGAGCAACACCCAGATGCACCGAGCAGTCTTGAGCCTATAAAAACAGGGCGCAAGGACACAGGCAACACTTGCACCAGGGGTGAGAGACAGAGAGAGAGAGAGACAGACAGACAGAGAGAGAGAGAGAGAGACCGGACAGTGGAGGGAGGATTCAGAAGGAGCAAGGGGGAAAGAGCCTGTGAGGGACTGAAGGACTGGAACAGGCTGCCACAGAGGCATGGGACAGAGGTGACAGAGGAGGGCATGCCGGGGCAGAGGGAGTGACAGGGAGTGGCAGGCAAAGCACAAGGCACTGCATAAGGGTAGCAAACAGCCCACAGCAGCTGATCACCATGGGGCAGACAGAACAGCCGTGGCCATGGCCAGCACAGCATTCCAGATGAAGGCCGTAATGAGGGGTGTGAGGAGGCAGGAGGAACAGCGACATGGCCATGGAAGGGCCAGAACAGGTGGTCCCACGACCGCACCACCTTCACGAACTACACCAATACAAAGCTTGTGGGCCACTATAATAGAAACATAGAAACCTAGAATTTGACAACAGATAAGGACCACTTGGCCCACCTAGTCTGCCCGTTTCTCTACCTAACGGATAAGCTGCAGATTCTAGTTAACCAACAGCCTACTTCCTCCTACCCCCCACTAGAATTGCTTTATGTCTGTCCCATGCATTCTTGAATTCCCCCACAGTTTTGACTCTATGACCTCCTCAGAAAGGCTGTTCTATGCATCTACAACTCTCTCTGTGAAGAAATACTTCCTCACATTACCTCTGAGCCATCCTCCCTCTATCTTCAAATTGTGCCCTCTTGTTCTTGCACATCTCTTTTTCTGAAAGATGCTACCCTCTTGGACTTTGTTGATTCCCTTGAGATATTAGAAAGTGTCTTTCATGTGCCCCCTCTCCCTCCTTTCCTCGAGGCTATACATCTTAAGCTCCTTTAGTCTTGCTTCATATGTCTTCTGGTGCAGAACCTGCACCATTTTGGTTGCCCTCCTCTGGACAGCCTCCACCCTGTCTATGTCTTTGCGGATATGGGGTCTCCAGAACTGTACACAGTACTCCAGATGTGGTCTTACCAACTGTCTGTACAGAGAGCCAACAACTTCCTGTTTTCTACTGGTGATGCCTCTTCCCAGTATCCCCCAGCCCTTCTTACTGCCTTCTCACATTGCTGGCCCACCTTTAGGTCATCTGAGATGACTACCCCCAGGTTCCTTGCCATTTTTGTTGTTGTCGGTATCTCACCCCCCATTGTGTACTCTTCCCCTGAGTTTTTGTTTCCCAGGTACATTACTTTGCACTTCTTTGCATTAAATCTAAGCTGCCATACATTTGACCATTCCTCCAACCTTGCCAAGTCCCTTTTCATCCTTTCCACCACACCTTGCATATCAACCCTGTTGCAGATCTTTGTGTCATCTGCAAAGAGACATACTTTTCCTTCCAGTCCCTCTGCAATGTCACTTATAAAGACATTAAAAAGGACCGGTCCCAGTACTGAACCTTGTGGTACCCCACTAGTAACCCTCCTTTCTTCACTGTGGATTCCATTTACTACTACCCACTGTGTCCTGTTGTCCAGACAGTGTTTTACTCAGGCTACCATCCTAGGACCCACTCCCAGGCTGCCTAATTTGTTTATTAATCTTTTGTGTGGGACTGTGTCAAATGTCTTGCTAAAGTTAAGGTAGGCCATGTCTACAGCCCCTCCCTGGTCTACTACTTTGGTCACCCAGTCAAAGAAATCAATTAGATTTGTCTGACATGACCTTCCTGCTAGGAATCCATGCTGCCTTGGGTCCTGTGCCCCACTGGCCTCTAGGTACTCAACAATTCTTTTCTTCAGAAGTGTTTCCATCATTTTTGCAGTGTCAGTGGCTCAGTAGGCAGCACATTCGCCTCTGAGGCCGGGAGATCAGAGGGCTGTGGGTTCAGTTCCCACATCTGGCACTTGGCTTAATATCCCAGTACTGACACTGTAGTGCAGCATGAGAGGGGGTGCTGCACTTCTGAGGTGCTGTCTTTTGGATGAGACATTAAACTGAGGTCCCATCTGCCTGGATTGGTGGTAGTTCAGGTGGTTGTTAAAGATCCCATGGCACTTATCGAAAAGAGTAAGGGAATTTCCCTGGTGTCCTGGCCAAATTTCCCTCATTCACTAAAAATACCACCAACAGCTTAATCTGGTTCAAGGTCAGTTAGCATTCATCTGTATCCCCCTTCCCCGGGTTGTGCCTGAAAATAGGCAGGATTTGTCTAGTGCACTTACCCGGTCAACAAAAACTAATTAAATAAAAAATTAAAAATGTTCCTTACCAATTAGGTCAAACTGGCAGATCTGTAGTTTCCTGCCTCTGTCTTGCTCCCACTTTTGTGAAGGGGAATCACATCTGCCCTCCTTCAGTCCTCAGGTACCACACCATCCTCCCATCACTTATTAAAAAGAGTAGTCAGTGGTGTTACTAGTTCTTCCCTTAGTTCTTTTAGAATTCTGGGGTGAATCCCATCAGGCCCCATTGATTTATCCACCTTCAGTTTTAAGAGTTCTTTCAGAACCCTTTCTTCTGTGAAAGGACTAATATCAACCCCCCTATCCAGAGTGCTTCTACTGACTGGATTAAGTGTCTCCCTCTGCCTTTCCATTGTGAATATTGAGCAGAAGTATTCATTCAGTATCTCTGCTTTTTCACTGTCGCTCTCTGCCCAACCACCTTCCTCTTTATTCAGCCTCAGTATCCCTGCCTTAGTCTTTCTTTGCTCCCTAATGTACATATAAAAGGTTTTATCCCCCTTCTTAAATGAGTTGGATATCTTTTCCTCGGTTTGGGCCTTTGCTACTCTGACTGCCTTCCCCACTTCCTTCTGCTTTAATGGTACAGTTCTCTGCCCTGTTCCTTCTGTGTTTCATTATACTTCCTGAATGCTATCTTTTTCTCCCTTACCTTCCCCGCCACTTCTTTTGAGAACCATAGTGTTTTTTTCTTTTATTTTGATTTGTTTATTTGCTTCACACAAAGGCTTGTTGTCTCTGTGATGGCGGTTTTGATGTTTCCCCATTGTTGCTCCACCCCACCTTCTTGCCTGTTTGCTGGTGCTTTTCTGAGGCAGGTTCCCATTTTGACAAAATCAGCCCTCCTGAAGTCCAGTACCTTCACTTTTGTGTGGCTAGACTCTACGGTTAAGTTTATCCTGAACCACACTGTTTGGTGGTCGCTTGTTTCCAGATGGTTACTCACTTCAAGATCAGAGATCCTCTCTCCATCCCCATTTGAGAGTACCAGGTCTAAGATTGCTCCCTCCTGAGTGGGTTCCAAAACTAGCTGTCTGAGGCATGCCCCCTGTAGGGCATCGAGAATGGCCCTTCTCTTGGATGTGGCTGCAGCAAAGGTGCTCCAGTTAACATCTGGGATATTCAGGTCCCCCATCAGCAATATCTCCCCTTTCCCTGCCATCCCAAGGATGCCTTCTATCATTTCCTTGTCTATTTCCTTCCCCTGAGACGGGGGTCTGTATACAACCCCTGTGCGGATTGTGGAGCCATTTCCAGTCTCCATGGTGACCCACAGTGCCTCCTTTCCTCCCTGTTTACCCTTTAGTTCTGTTGCTTTGATCCCTTCCCTTACATAGAGAGCTACTCCACCTCCTCCCTCCCTGTCTCTCCTGTAGATTGTGTACCCTGGTATGTTGACATCCCAGTCATGGTTCTCTGTGTACCTTGTTTCTGTGACTGCCAAGACATCCAGGCATCCCTCTTCCATCAAGGCCACCATTTCGGGGAGCTTTTTACCTAGACTACGGGCATTGGTACGCATTACCCTCCATTTTGCCTGAACAGGGCTATTCTGAGGCAGCTCTGTGAGTTATGCAGTAAGAAGATGCAGGCACCCACTAGATGGAGCCATGTCATGTCAGTGGAGATGAAGGTAACAGCCGTCATCTGCCTGCTCGCCACAGGCACCTACCAGAAACCAACAAGGGACACCACAGGCATAGCCCAGTCAGCCACATCATGCCTCCTCACACAGTTCATAAATGCCCTGCTGCCACATGCTTCAGAATATATCCATTTCCCCAGCACACAGACAGAGCATACAACAACCATGCAGGACTTCCACAGAGTAGCATGAATGCCTTGCATGCTTGGGGCCATTGACTGCACCCATGTGTGCATCCGCATACCACGTGGCCCTGAGGACGTAGCATATGTCGACAGGAAGGGCTACCCCAGTATCAACTGCCAGGTGGTGTACGATGCCAAGGGATGCATAAACAGTGTCTGTGCCACATACCCTGGGAGTGCACATGATATATTCATCTGGCACAGCTCTGCTGTGCCCAGGTTCTAGCATGGGGACATCCCAACAGGTCACCTAGAGCAGGGCATGTGATGGGGCTGGCAGGGTGGGTATGCTGGCAAGGGCCTGAGGATCGACACCGGGTGAGGGCAGCAGCAGCACCAGGCTGGGCACAGCTGCCCACTGCGGGAATGAGTGGTGGTGAAGAAGCAGTGGTGGGACAGGCACAAGCGGTGCCACAGCAGGTAGGTAGGCACTGTTACATTCCCCTACACATTACCAGGTGGTCAGTGGACGAGTGGGTACAGCCATGGCCACCTGTGCCTTGTGCCATGGCAGCTGTGTGCTGCATACTGTGCATGGTGCATGCCACTGTGGGGTGGCCATTGCACACGTGTACCTGCTGTTGGTGGGGTGGGTGTGTGCCCAGCTGCCAGTGGTGTTGCTGTGGTGCTGCAGGTCCCCTGTGCCATCTGACTGTCACTGTGCAAGTTGGGTGGCCATTGGGTGGTAGCATCCACTGCTGTGCACTGTCATGGCATGCTGGTGTGCTGGCAGGCATTGGCCCACTCCCTGTGGATGGCCAGGGCGCCACTCTGGGGGTGTGTGTTCCCACTGCCCATTGCACACAGTGCATGGGCATGGTTCCTTGGGACCTTGCACTGATCACCTGTCCATTCCTTTATCATAGGCATCTGGAGGAGGTCACAGCTGCCCCTGTATTGTAGGCTGCTGAGACAGATTATCCTGATCACCTTGACAACCCTGGAGGTGGCCCAGCAGACGAGGCGCATGGTGCTGAATGACTGGTGGAGGTGAAGGTGTCAGGTGGTGGCAGGCTGTGCCCACCTGTAGATCATCCCCACCATATCCCTGTTACCCCTGCCATCCTTTCCCCTTCCGTCCCCCTTCCCACTGTATAGTCCCTGTTCTCTGTCCCCTTCCCTCGCTTTTCTACCCTTTCCCACCCATTGCCATTGTACATAGTTATATTTACAATACAGTTATCTTGTTTACCTGCCTGTGTCAGTGTCTGCTTTGCAGCTGGCATGTGGAGTCATGCTGCAGTGGCGTGGTGGGTGTCTGTGTGGTATACATGTGCCAGTGTCCGGGTCATGCATGGTGGTGTCCCACCCCTTTGTTGGTGGCTGTGCCTTGGGGTGGCCATGGGGCAGCTATCTGGGATGTGCTGCATGTGGAGTGTGGCAGCATGGTCCAGGGTGTGGCTAGCCAGGGTCTGGGTGGGTGGGGGCATGGCATGTGGGGGTTCCAGTGGTGGCCCTCCGTCAGCCATTGGTGCCACCTGTTGACTGCTCCTGTGCCGCAGTTGTGTTTGGGGGGGTGGGCTGGATGCCTGTGTGTGCTCTGCTGATGGTGGCCACCTGTGGACTGCCACTGCGCATCCTTGGCACTGTCCTGGGTGTGTTCCTCTGCCCTGCCCCATGCTTCGGCTCTGCTGCTGTGCTCCCACCGTTGACTGGGGCTAGTCCATATGTGCCTTGGCACTTGTCCTGTTGCACCATAGTGCATTTCTGGTTGTGCTATGGCACAGGTCTGAGTGTGCAATGGCTCATCTCTGGTTGTGCCATGGCACTTCCATGCCATATTCAGCCGTGTTGCACTGGCGCATTTCACTTTGAATATCACACTCATTGCATCATGGTGCATCAGAGTTGCGCTGCACCGGACTTGTACCAGCCTTTGGCGCATTTATGAATATCTGGCCCCATGTGATTATGGGTCAGACCACCATGCATTCCATGCACACTTTGCACCATCCATTACAAAGTCTGCCTCAGCATCATCTGCTAAACACTGTGTGATTATGGGTCAGGCCACTTTGTATTATTAGCTAGTAAATGGCCAGAAACTGCTTCACTACACATCATCCCATTGGTAGACATGGTCACTATACAGAATCTACTGACATTTAAGCAATAACACAAAACAGGGTGTGCATTGTGGTGTGATAACAGCACACCTCAGGTGTGTTATGAAGCATGAGGCATCACCCAGTGCTTTCAGCCACCCGAGAAGCACCGATATCCTTCCACAAAGCACACCCTGAAGAGTTTGACTGTGATTATAAATTGGGTACAGGATTTATTAGGTGAGGGCAGGGTGAAATATACACATAAATTAAATAATGTTAAGCATTTTGTTTGGTTTCTTTTTCAGTTTCATCCACCCCAACAAAATAGCCCCAGAACATCCCAGCATAAGCATGCCATCTCCATTTCGAATATCATGCAAAGCAAAATACATTGTTTTTTTTCTAACTAGCCCCTAACTCCCTTATAATCTCCAACCCACCCCAATTTACTTTTCATTCTTCTACTTGATATTGTTTCCTTCCTTTTCCCCACTGTTTCTTGTTTATCTTTCTTACACTCAGTAGATGGAATGTTTACTATGGACTGAATACGGCCAATAAACTTGCAGGAAGTTCTCACTCACAATCACACAATGGAAGGCCTCTGATAGAACCAAGCCTTCTATTTATCTACTGCAGATTAAGCAGCATGATTTCTCTGGTAAGCAGTTGATGGTTAGAAGGGGATTTTTCATGATCAGGAAAGAAACACCAGAAAGTGAAACTGTAAGTACAGTAGAAAAGAAATACAAAATCACACATGCCCCCTCAATGCAAAGCATCATGGGCTGCATATGCAAATCACTACAGAATATTATACTGGTTCAACTTTAAGCAGAAATGCATGGTGCCGAAAGGCCTCTCATACAGTTTGCGAAGGGTGCCAACAGAAGACATAGACATTTGTTTCGTCCTACTGGGACTTTAATTGGGTTCATCACTACATAACCCTAATAGACCATCTTAGGGTAGCTGGTTTATTCCACTGGGGTGTCAAACAGATGAGGCATACTGATGAGTCCTGGTAGGACGAAACACATGTCTGTGTCTTCTGTTGGCACCCTTTGCAAACTGTATGAGAGGCCTTTTGGCACCATGCATTTCTGCTTAAAGTTGAACCAGCATAATATTCTGTGGTGATTTGCATATACATCCCATGATGCTTTGCAATGTGGGGTCATGTATGATTTTGTATTTCCTTGAAACTTGGCTTCCCAGCCAAATGCCCTTTGGGGTAACCATTGCCTCAGTGCTTGCACACAGAGGTTCCTTGTCTTATAAGTACAGTGCTTCATTTTTATATTGGCTCACGCTTGTACGGCCAACATATTGCACTAGTAGCAGATTTGGAGGTACTGTCACTGTTGGGTGAATGCAGGGCATGCATCAGTAGGTGTGTCCCTCATTCCCCAATAAGCCAGCATGCGGGCTCCACACCAGGAATATATAATGTAGTGAGCACATCTAAGGAAAGGTCCATTGCAATGACAGCCAAGCTCATCATGCAACAGCACCAAAATATGCTCTCCCTACATGCCTTTCCTGGTGAAGACCTTCCATTAACATGGTGCCACTGAGTGCCACCGCGTCGAGAGTTGACTTCAGGGGTGCCCAGTCCTTTTGTCAGCATGCCCCAACCCACGTCATTTGCTGATGGAGGCACCCACTCCCCTTCGGCACAATGCAACTCCCCCATTAAAGTGTGTGCTGAAGGGGTTCCCAATCCCCCTCGGCATCATGTCCCCCCTTCCCGGTTTCATTTGCCGATGGGGGAGCTCACTCCCGGCATAATGTCCCCCCCTATTTGTTGTGTGCTGACAAGGGTGCCCAATCCCTGGTGGCTACAGACCCCCAAAAACAACACTCAGGTGGCATGCTGGGAGCCCACCCCAGCATGCCAAATGTTTCTGTAAAGAAAAACAGTCCCACAATGTTTTTAAACCCGCAAAGCAGAAGCGGTCCTTGTCAACTCGGTGGCCCTCCACAACCTCGCCCACCCTCTGCTCACCCTGCCTCCCTCCCATACTTACCTCCGAAGCATGGTGTGTGATGATCTTGACGCACTGGGAACACGCCTGCACTCTTCAAAGCTGACTGCGAACTGAAGAAACGCCGGTAAGCTGTATAATGGCATAAATAGGGTTTTTTCAACTTTGGTGCATATCTCGGGGATTATGGGGAATTTTAGCACCAAATTTTCAACCTGGGGTTATTGGGACCCCTCCTCATGAATTCAGTCCCTGTCATGGCATTATTCGGTCCCAAAATGTGATTTTTGTGGTCACTGCGCGGAATCACCTTTCTGGACCAATTAGCAAAACGACAGTGCCACTGTTCATCAGGGGGACTCTCAAAAAGCCTATGTTGCAAATTTGGTGAAATAAAATCCAAAAAATGGCTGTTTTATGAGCGTGTGTTGCGCAGTTGCCACGCACGCTCATAACTTTGTGAATTTGTAATATTTTCCCTCCAGATTTTCAAAATTGGCATTTTTCCACACCTCCTTATGAACAGTACAGCTGTCATTTTACATATCTTGGCCGAAATGTGTTTTCACACGTCAGGCGCAGAATAGTGTGTTCACTGTGCAAAATCAGTTTTTGGGACTGTTTGAGAAAATCATGGTGACACTGTTCATGAACAGAGGTCCTAAAATGCCTACGTTGAAAATTTGGTGACAAACTCCGAAAAAATGACTGTTTTACAAGCGTGCACTGCGTAGTTTTCATGTACCCTTGTAACTTTGCAAATTTGAAACATTTTCATGCCAGATTTTCAGCATTGGCAGTTTTTCACACCTGCTTATGAACAGTACAGCTGTCATTTTTCGCAGCCTGCCCAAAATGTGTTTCTGCACTTGTGGAAAACAATGGCATGGTCACTGTGGGAAATCAACTTTTGGGACAGATTAACAAAATCACAGCACCACTGTTCATGAGAGGAGATCCCAAAATGCCTATGTTGAAAATGTGGCTAAAAAACTCCCAAAAATAATTTGGTTACAGTTGTCTGTTGTGCAGTTTCTATGCATGCTCATGACTTCACCAATGTTTTATATTTTCACTCAAGATTTTCAATGCTGCCATTTTTTCACACCTCCTCATGAACAATACAGTTGCCGTTTTTCACACCCTGCCCAAAATGTGTTTTTGTCCCTGTGATGCCAAATGGCATAGCCACTGTGCAACACCACCTTTCGGCTAACAAACTGATTGTGCCATGCTTCATGAGCTGGAGTCACAAAAAGCCCATGTTGAAAATTTGAAGTGACAATACCAATAAATGCCTATGACGTTAGGGTTTCCAACTGTAACATCCCACCCTGTAGAGACTGCCAGGTGTCAGGGGTGTGACTTGGGATCATTGGCTGCAATGCTTATGCCATTCCACCTCCACCCTGCAGCCAGTGACAGGCATTGAGGTGTGCCTTGGAGTGTTTGGCCCTAAAGTTCACCTCATTCTCCTATTCTGCACCTGTCTTAACATATTTCCTTATGGAATGGGCTAAGTATAAGGCCCAAAGACCCCAAAGCACACCACGACACCTGTCAGTATCTACAGAGTAGGGTGAGGTAAAATGGCATGAGCGTTATAGCTGACACCCCAAAGGCACACCCCAATGACTGTCAGTCTCCCTTGGCTCACTAGGGTTGGATTCCCCTTCACTCGATTGGTTCAAGTGCTATCTATCAGATAGGTCACAACTGGTAAAAAATGGAAACTACCTAGCCACCTTAAAACCACTGTTAAGAGGTGTACCGCAAGGCTCTATTCTTGGCCCCATCCTCTTTGCCATCTATATTAATAATATTGATGCTAACCTCACTCAATCCAACATCCATCTGTTTGCTGATGATACTGTATTATATGTTAGCAATCCTTCATTATCTAAAGCCTGTGAACTGCTACAATCTGAATTTTCCATCCTACAACACAACCTACTGGATAAAAACTACTTCTAAATGCTAAAAAACAAAAGCTATGTTCTTTTCCTCAAAGAGTTGCTCTGCCACTACCCCACCATCCACCACCCTACAACTAACCACCTTACTTGGAGAGAAGCTGGAATTCGTTGATAACTTCAAATACCTTGGAGTCTGGATTGATAACAAGCTTGACTATTCTGTCCATATTGAGGAGCTACTAAAGAAACTGAGACAAAGGCTTGGTTTATTTTTAGAATAAAGCACTACCTCAACAGAGACTCCAAAAAGATTAATCCAGGCTTCATTCCTATCCTCATTGACTATGCTGACTTTCTGTACGGACATTGTTCACCCCTCTTAAATAAACTGGACACCCTATACCACAGGTCCATCAGATTCATTACTGACCTTCCCTTCAGCACCCATCATTGCTCCCTTTATAAGGCAGTTAATTGGACATCATTACAACACAGAAGAAATAGGAATGCTGCAATTTGGATATTCAAAGCCTTATCAGGCAAGCTACCTACCTATATCTCAGACTGTTTTACTTAGATTACTTCTAGGCCATATAACCTAAGGATCAGCAAAATTATCATTCTTAAGGTCCCCAATGTCTGCACCCAGTTTGGGAGGGCTGCTATCAGCTACTCACTAGCAAATGTTTGGAATTCACTCCAAAAAACCATGACGCTAAATAACCTCCTACCCTTAATATCCTTCAAAAGATTATTCACCACCCTATTCCCAGAACTCTGCAACTGCTTCCACAAGGCCTAAACCCCAACCCTACCTACCCCCCCTTTTCTTTTCGTGTTCCTATATGCTGATAAAACTCCCATTTCCAGTCCCAAGATTCACCCTCAAAATGCCTGCTAGGTCCTATAATCTACATATTACTCCTGATGTGCCCATTGCCTTCTGTCTCACAGATTAAAAGTTTTAATGTGCCTTGTACATATGTATATTGTTATATATTAGAACTTATGTCATTGTATTACTGTTTATGTTACCCCTGTCATTGTATTACTGTTTATGCTACCCTTGTCAATGTAATAACACTTGCACTTCTTGACCACTCAGGTCCATCTTGTAAATGGGCTATGCTCAATGATGTTCGCCTGATTAAATAAAGATTTTGATTGATTGACTGATTGATTGATTGAGTGGGGGTGGGGATGGTGTCAGTTCAATACTTCACTGCCATTCTTGTTATGCATCTCTAACTCCTGCACTACCAATGCCAATGCTAGCGAGACAACATTCGGCATTGACAAATGCTTGTTATATTTGCCGAGCACTAGTGAACATTTTATTTATTTATTAAAAATTTCTGATAACATCTTTGAGCCACAGGGATTTTTTACAAAGTTTCCCCATCACGGACACAGGACAAGAACAGGACAATTAATAACAAGTAAACATTACAGTATGGTTTCATACAAGGAGCCACCAAAGATTTTGTCAAGGATCAAATGTAACTAAATAAGAAAAGCAGGTGGAACAGTATACCAGTCATAGTACACAGTATGCCTAGGGCAGTTACATGAGAGGTAGATATATTGTAAGTGCAAATAAAGGGGCAGCGGTAGCTTCAGGTATGGACTTAGTAGAAGGGAGGAGATGTAGGAAAACAAAGCAATGCTCAGGGGGAAAGAGGGAAAGGGGGTTCATAGTGAAAGGGGGAAGGGGATAAGGTATGAGGTAGAGAGGGGGGAGGAAAGTGATAAAATGGGTGGAGGGGAAAGGAGGGGGAATAGGACAAACAATATGGGGGCGAGAAGGTGAGTGGATAAAACTAGGATAGAGGGCAAGGAGTTTGGGGAAGGAGCTCAAATAAGTGAAGGGAAGCAGAGTGAGGTGGGATAATACTGAGTGGCTAGGGGAGGCTTTCAATGGATATGGAAAAGAGATAACAGGGAGTGAGAGGAGTGTGGAGAGAGTGCAGTGGTGCGAGGGGTGGCCAAGAGAGGAAGCAGAGCAGTTTAAGTGAAGAAGTCGCTGTGGGTACTGGCCACCAAATGCTGTCATAGTTTGCACTTAAAGGATCTGAGATTAGAAGTGTTGGTGATTTACACTGGAAGGGCGCTGAACCTACTTTGTAGGAGTGCTGCCCTTGTGAGGTCCAGCAGTGGGGAACAGAGAAGGCTAGACTTTCTGAGCTCCTGGTTAGGTGGGTGGCACAGTGAGGGGTCTGTAAAGACTGAATTCCAAGGGGCAGAGGCCCAGTGAGATCTTCTTTGCAAGGATGCAGGTCTGATACTTTAGTCTGCCAAATAGCTGTAGCCAGTTAGCCTATTTGTAGATATCACATGTGTGGGAGAGTTGAGAGACTGAGGTGAGGAGCTGATATTCCTTATTTAGGGCTAGGGCTATGTGCTGGAGGGCAGTGTCAGTGGCTGATCCATATACTACAAGAGCATAGTCAATTAATGAGGTAAATGGGGGGTGTGGCTTAGCCGCCAAAGAGATGGCAGCCTGCATCTTTTGCTCTCTTCCTGACTAAATAGTATCCACGGTTGGCTTTCCTGATCCAGGAGCACAAATCAAATATAAAGTTTCCCTGCCCGTTCTTACCCCACCAACTCCTCAGTGCGATAATTTCCGGTGCACTCGGGAATTGTTCCAGACGGTAGGTCATGCAGGCCCTGATGGTATCTCCTGCCTCGCATTCCACGGTAGAGGTTACCGACGTGGTGTACTCTCTCCTACTACTGCCCCACTGGTCCCCGCTGCCCCACAACAACACCTGCAACTGGAGATGGCCTCTTCTACCCTGAAAAACCTGCCATTCTGCTGCCTGAGTGTAGCCCCCTATCTCAGCCTGTTACGGTAGAGGACTCCCTGCAATACATAACATGGATGTTAGAGGCCTTCCTCTCTCATGTGGTTGACATCAATGCTGCCCTTACGGGGAATGTGGCTGATGTGAGGCATTTAGAGGACAAGATGAATGCAGTGGAGCAGAAAACAGAAGACCTCGAAACCCAAGGCGGCAAAATATGGCAGCGCTTGCAGACCCATGAGGCTAAACTGGCCACTTCATTGGAGAGGGCCAAAGACCAGGAGAATCAGGGGTGCTGCAATAAAGTCTGTATCATAGGTGTCTTTGAAGGCTCTGAGGGGCAAAACATGGAGAGGTTCTTAAATTAAAATATTTCTCTCATGCTTGTAGATAGATGGTGCTGTCCTGTGGAGGTTGAAAGGGCCCATAGGCTGACTGCTCAGCGAGATCACCTGGGACAAGCGCCCAGACCAATCATCGCATACATTCTGCATTATTCTACTAAGGAAAGGGTGCTACAAGCTGCCAGGAACATTGGGGAGATTACTTGGCATGGAACCAGAATCTTTTTTTATCGAGACTTCTCGCAGGAGGCAGCTGCCTGCAGGAAGGCTTTCCTACCTCTCAAAAAATTCCTGCAAACGCATGGCTTTAAATGCAGACTTAGAAACCTTACCTCCCAGCAGGTCTCCAGAGGTGGGAGGGGGCTGACAGCATCATATTCAGATGAAGTTGAGAGGTGGCTGTTCAAATTCTGGCCTAATATGCCAAAGCCGACTACATCAGCTTGGTCAGTCTTCACAGTCCCAGGGGAATTTATCTACAGGGAAGCCTTTTCCAGGGGACTGAGTTTCAGACCAGACTGTACCAGTGCCTATGGTTCCCCCAGATCTGGCAGCAAGAATTTTCTCTCTTCCTCACCACTTATTCCCCTTTTACTCATCTCTCCAGTGGCAATCAATGATTGCTTCCTTCCTTCCTTCCTCTTCGTGGACCCGGAGCACCACCGTGCCACAGAAGTGGACACCATCTCTCTCTGGACCAGCAACTGTCTGCACCTCCAGTCAAGCCCCCCCCCCCGGATGATGTTCCATTGGATGATGAGATACCTCAACCCCTTCTGCAAGAACCTGACAGTATGGAAGCTGGTAGCTGCATGCACTGGTCTGAAAGCACTGATGAAACTGGTGATGCTAATGCAGCAGCTGCTCTGCTAACTAAGCCTGAAATCTTATGCTGCTGCACTGGTGATGACTGCTCCTGCAAGGCCAGATGCCACTGTTGCAGTTTCCACCACTGCCTCTTTGGGACCCACATGCTGACTCTGGACTAGGTTTTATATGTTGTCTCTTTATTTCTGTTTATGTGGGGATGGGGACTGTCTAAGTCTAATAACTTGTGAGGGTTGCAATTGTAAGTTAGTGTGTCTGCGCCCCTCCCCTCTGCTATCTCATGGCCCTCTTGTAGATTTTATGGGGCTACAGTCCTGTGGGCTGGCTGTTGGGCAACAGCTACCTGTTAATTATTATCCCCTCTATATGGAGCCAAGTTTGGCCACTGATGCAGCTAGGCTCCCCTCCTATTTCTTCCAGATAGACCCTAGCTCTCACAAAACAGGGACTGCCCTGGCCAATTGCTGCCCAGGTTGTCTTTCCTCTTTCTGCCTTGCTCCTGTGCCATAAAAGGCTCCCATTCTTACACTCAAGGAGACTTTTATATACCTTGTGCCTGCAAAAGTTCATACATTGATCAGTTGGGGGTCCCTCCCCCACCTCCCTCCTCCTCCTCCTTTTTTCTTCCTTGCCCCTGCTTTCCATGCCCCTCCCTCCTCCTCCCTTCCCTTCCCTTCTTCCCTCCACCACCTCATGGAACTCAGTATCGGAGAATACTACTAGTTGAGGATGAGTTATCTTCCTGGACCTTTACCAAACTATCCCCGAATGAGTGATCAAGTTAGCGGAACTGAGGGTCTCCGCCTGTCAGGAACCTTCTTACGTGATGAGCTCCTCACCCTTAGTGTGTTCACTGATTGTAGCATTTACCTTTTATTGCCTCACTTTACAAATTTGTTTCCTGACCATTCGGGAGCCAGTGAGGCACTGTTGTTAGTCTTTGTTGGGATTTATATTGAATATTTCCTTGTTTTAGTTTTCTTCTTCACAGATTCTTGACTGTACTGCCAAGAGTTATATTTACTTTGCTGTTTCCTGTTATAGACAGCATTCACACTTCCCATTCGCAGACATGGAATTAACCATCATCCTTTCATAGTCTCTCCTGCCAACACAGGTACACCCTCCTGGTCATCTTAGTAGCAAAGCCATCGGGTGAGTACCTTTTCAACTTCCCCCACTCAGCCTGGAATCATGTCCACTGCTCCTACCACTGGCATGCGTATCACTTCATGGAATGTTAAGGGGCTTAATCACCCCATTAAGTGAACTAAGGTTCTGCAATATCTGCACTTCCTGCATGCTGATGTGGCACTTCTTCAAGACATGCACTTCACTGCTAAGACCATGCAATGACTTCAGAAATCCTGGATCGGTCAAGTTTTAGTGAGCTTCGCATCCACTAAATCCCCCGGAGTTGCAATCCTGATCAGTCACTCCTGTCCCTGGGTGGAGAAGGAGGTACATACTGACTCCTAAGACCACTGGGTGGTTGACAGACTCGCCTATCCAGAGGGTAAATTTGTTTTAGCCAGTGTATATGTCCCAAATGTGGACTGTGCCAAGTTCTTCCCAAGTGTTAGCCAAGCTATCTCCTCCTTATCTGCTGATTACCTACATAGCCTGGTCCTTCTTGGAGGGGACTACAGTCTGGTCCTGGATATCTTTTTAGATAAATTGGTACCCACCCCTCAGGCCCACAATAAAGCCCGAGTGGCTTTGCAAGAAGTGATGGCCGAATGGAATCTGGTCGAAGTCTGGAGGCGAGATCACCCCACGAGATGTGACTACATGTTTTTCTTAGCACTGCACTCTACCCATAGTCATATTGACTTCTGGCTAGCTAACGTAGTTGCAGCCATGGGGATGTCAGACATGAGGATAGGTAGCATTCTGATCTAAGATCATGTCCCCATCAGTTGCACGTTTACCCCGTCCAGCCCAGTGTACCTCCGGCACCAGATGGAGGTACAACTCACTTCTGCTGCAAGACACCAAATTTTGCAAGATGGTGACTGAAGCAGCCCAAGACTATTTCCTACTTAACCCCCGGGTGAGGTTTTGGCAGGTATGCTATGGGAAGCTTTTAAAGCGGTCCTTAGGGGTTGCATTATTTCCTATACGGCAGCCAAAAATAAGGCGTGGTGCTCGACTACCACACAGCTGCAGTCTGAATTAAATCTCGCTTTAAGGCATCCACAGCCGCTGCACAGAACCAATCCTTGATTAGGAACATAACAGGAATTAAGTGCCAGATTAATTGTATCCAACAACAAAAGGCTGCGTGGCTGTTACTGCATTCCAAACACTCCTTTTGGGAGGGAGGGAGGGGAGAAATGGGGCATATCAATTGAGGAAGCAACAGGCATCCTCTCTAATACACTCCCTATGATCCAGCCCCGGTAAAGTGGTTACGGATCCACAAGGGATTAATGACACCATGCAGCATTTTTATCAAGCACTCTGCCAATTCTGTACTGCTGCAGACCCCTCTCAATTCTCCCAGGAGTTAAGCCACTTTTGTCACTCTGTCCCAATGCTTAGCCTTACACCAGCACAGGTGGACTCTCTGGACAAGCCCATCACAGCTGCTGAGTTGTACCTGGCTATCTGTCAGATGGCTAAAGGCAAGGCTCCCGGCCCTGATGGATTGACTGTTGAACTTTACCAAACCTTGGGCCAAGAGATCTTAAACCCCCTTTTTCATGCACACCAGAAGGCTCATGATGCTGGCATTCTTCCTCAAACCATGAGGGAAGCCCTACTAACCCTCCTCCCTTAAAAATCGAATGATCCGCTGGACTGTGTCAACTATCATTCCATTTCCCTACTCTCTGTCGACACAAAGATTGTGGCAAAAATCTTGGCTACCAGGATGATGGAGAGTCTTCCCTCCATTATCCAGCCATTACAGGTTGGGTTTACAAGAGGGAAGTTGAGGGTCGATAATACACAACTCCTGCTTAACCTTAAGTGGATTGCTTCTCACTCTAAGACTCCCATGGTGGCGCTTGCGGTGGATTTTTCTAAGGCGTTTCATTCCATGGAGTGGGACTACCTCCATGAGGTCCTTGACCTGTAAGGGTTTGGTCTCCATTTCTACAATGGGTCGCCAACTTATATAGTTCCCCTATGGCCAGGATATTACCTAATACCAATATTTTCTTGCCTTTTGTCCAACATAGAGGAACGTGCCAAGGATTCCCTCTCTCCGCTGTTATTTCTGGTAGCACTGGATCTGCTTGTGAGGAGGCTCACTGCATGCAAGAATATCTCTGGTATTTCAGTTGCTGGGGTTTCTTACCTAGTGGCTTCACACACAGATGATCTGCTGCTTACTCTGTCTTGGCCACAGAACTCCCTGCCTGAAGTCTTGTCAATTCTGCAAGACTTTGCTGGACTAACCTGAAGAAAACCATATTAGCCCCTCTTAACTCCCTTTATACCAAAGACTGCCTGCAGGGTACTGACCTGACATGGTCCCCACAGAGGTTTACTTATTTAGGGGTTGTGCTCCCCTATCACTGGGGTGACCCAGAATCTGCCAGTTTCTCTCTGCTTGTTGCCACCCTGCCAGCAGAGGTCAACTGCTGGTACATGCTCAACCTCTCCATACCGGGTAAAGTGGTGGCTGTCTATATGCTTTTTCTCCCAAGAGTTACTTACCTGCTTAACAACCTGCCTATCCGCCTCTCCGTGAAGCTATTTGGCTCACTTGAAAAGCTAATCTCTCTTCTCCTATGGCAAAATAGGCCTCTTCAAAGGAGTAGCAGCAAACTGTGAGCCCATTGGACTCGGGGTGGTTTCGGCCTTCCTTGGCTCCAAGGTTACCATTTGGCACACATGGCCACTTAGGCCACTAAATGGTTCATACCCCTTCATAGCTGCCCTCCCTCCTGGATTGATTTGGAAGCCAATCTTATGGCCAGTCACCCACTTAGTATTCTCCTGACTGCAGAGAGAGCCCCATCATTGGATCTGACCCCCACTATGAGTGGAACCAGGCACATCTGGTGCCATCTCATGGTCCTTTCTGGTACTCCACTGACAGCATGGGCTTCCCCATTGAGCTACACCCCTCTCTGGAATAACCAATAAATAGTTGCTGACAAGAGGCCACTCTCCTGGCCCACATGGGCAGCACAGGATATTACCCATGTACAGGACCTGTGAATGCCAGAATCCTCTGAGCTAATTTATTTATTTAAACGTTTTATCAGGAAGACACACTAAGCACTAGTGCTCAATTCCAGGTGCATCCTGGGGGAAGGGGGCAGAGGAACGGTACATACAAAAGGCAGTAAACATCCAGTAATTTGCAATAAACAAGGGTAATAAAGTACGTACTTAACAGGAAGCTAGTATACAAACAGTATGTAAGCGGAGCAGTTTAACACCAAATTATGAGCAAAAGCAGGAGCAGTGGGAAAAATAAATCATGCAAATAATACAAAAGTAGCAGGTAATGTGACCATGTGGAGGCACCTGCATAGGAGACTGGAAGCAATGTACTGACTGTCTGCTACTTGAAAATTAAGATTTACACATATTACCCTCAGGCACAAGATGAAGTGAAATGGGAATTAACTAGAGAGCTGAAGTGCTGAGTCTGGGGCATATGCCTGATTGCAGATGGGAGGGAGTTTCACAGTTTGGGCATCCGGTATCTGAAGGATGCTTGGCTGCTAGAGGTGATTACCCACAGGACTACCAAGGTGCATGTGTCATAGTTCCTAAGGGAGTGGGCAGGAGGGGTAGGAATAGCCATCGCATCAGCGAGATAGGTGGGCAAGGTCAGGGACCAGTATTTGGCAGTGAATTTGATGCAGTGGGACAGGTGTCGGTCATGGAGTGAGGTAAAGGAGAAGGACCTGTAGAGCTCGCAGTGGTGAATGGAGGGCAGACTATCCAATGTGAAGCGGCAGAAGGAGTGGAATAGAGGGTCCAAGCTGGCTAATATGGACTTGGGAGTGGCACTGTAGACTACGTCACCATAGTCAAAATAGGGAGAATCATTTTCAGTACCAGTGCATGGCAAGCTGGCAGTGGGATGCAACCACGACTCCGATAAAGGATGCCCAATTTTGGGTGTAGCTTTTTGTGTATGGCATTGACATGTACAGAAAAGTCGAGATGCTGGTCGAGCACTACCCTGAAGTGTCTGAAGGAGGAGCAGGCCTCTAGAGTAATCCCATCCAGGGTGTAGAAGGAGGTGGTAGCTGGGAGCCTGGAGAGTCTCTATCTTGTGCCAAAGGTCAAGGAGACAGACTTCTTGGCATTGAGAAAAAGCTGGTTTGCATGGAAACAGAGCTGAACATCATTGAAATCCTGCTGTAGTCTGGACTCAACTTCAGCTGTTGATGGGCCGGACGTATATAAGACTGCATCGTCTGCGTACATTTGGATGGATGAATGAGGGCAGGCAGTGGGCAGATCATTTAGGAAAATGGAGAATAGTAGCGGTCCAAAGACCGAGCCTTGGGGGAACCCCGAGGTAACTGGGGGGGGTGAGCAGATGCTGCTGATTTTTACTGCCTGGGAGTGGCCGACCAGATAGGAGCAGAACCAGCTAGTGATCAGGATAGAGAGCCCAGCCCAGGAGAGTTTTCAAGTAGGAAGGCATGGGAGACTGTGTCAAAAGCCTTTGCTAGATCGACAAAAATGGCTGCGGTGATATTGCCCTTGTCCATACCATCAAGGATGTTATCAGTGAGCCTGAGGAGCAAGGTGGGAGTAGAGTGTGATTTCCTGAATCCAGACTGGTAGGGTGAGAAGAAGGAAAAGGAGTTAAGAAAGGTGAAGAGTTGAGAGAGGACTATGCATGCTTGTAGCTTGGCCATAATAGGTAGGAGGAAGATAGGCCGGTAGTTGCCAGGGACTGAGGTATCACCACCCTTAAGGAGCGGGATAACTGTTGTTTGCTTCCAGTCCTTGGGGATGGATCCAAAGGTGAAAGAGAGGTTTAGAAGGTCAGCCAAGGGGACGGCAATAGCAGGAGCAGCCAGGTGTCACATCCTAGAGTCCAGACCAGATGGGCATTTACCTTTATAAGGGTTTAGGAAGAGCAAGGCATGGTATACTTTCGGAGAGGTGACCTGCTGAAAAAACAAGGGGGGAGTAGTTGGAGCAGGAGATTGGGCAGTGAGGCCAGGAGGGGAGGGACTGGGCTGGAAGGGGGGAGAGTGGAGAGCAGTGTAGAGGTGCAGCTTGTAAATGAGGCATTGCATTCAGTGGCAACTGCTTCCGGGTCACATGTGACAGACCCGCCTATATTTAAAGCTGGGTTGGGAGGTTGGGAGGGTGTAGAGAAAAGGATTTACCACCTTCCAGAATTTCATTGGGCAATTTATATTAGCCTGGAAGGAGTCTTTGAAGTAATTTGATTTGGCTAGCCTGATTTGTGTAGTACAGGTGTTTCGTAGTGTGCAGTATATATTTTGGTGAACGGGGGAGCTGGAGGCCTTGAAATATTTCCAGGCCCGATCTCTAGCTTTGGTAAGGGACAGGATGTCGGGGGTGATCCAGGGAAAGAGAGCGCCCCTCACCCATGTGCGTCTGAGTGGAGCATGGTGATCCCATGCTGCTAGGAATCTGAGCTTGAAATAGTTCCAAGCTGCATCAATAGAGGTGGCCTTTGGAATAAAGGATCAGTCAGTGGATGTAAGGTCAGTTAGGAGGGAAGCTAGATCCAGGGATTTGTATGAGCGTTTAAGAATAGTATGGGGGTGGAGGCTTTACAGACAGAGTAGAACATATGGTGATCACTGAGATAAGCAAGCAGGATGCCCAAGGCTATAACACGGTGCTGGTGTGAGGTCAGGGACCAGCTGAGGAGGGAGTGATTCAGCAATTTAAGGTTGAACCTTGTGGGTTCAGAGAGCAGTTGGGCCAAATTTAGGGTGGCTACTTGATTCCGAAGCTTAGAATTGCCACTGGCAAGCCAGTTCACATTAAAATCCCCCAATATATGAATCTCACTGCCAGAGGTGAGGGATTTCAGGGTGCCCATGAAGTCCAGGATGGTAACCAAGGAGGAGTCTGGGGGGCAATATGATCCAGCTATTAAGATGGGGGTGGTAGAGCAGAGGGAGAGCTTGATCATCATGGCCTCGATTAACTGCGGAGTCATAGGTATATTGACTTGGGCATGCTGGAGGGAAGTCTAGATGTACATTGCTGTACCCCCACACTTTTTTCTGCCAGGGCAGTCTTTGCGGATAATGGAGTAACCCGGGATGGAGAATTTGGGGTCTTTGTTGAGGGGCTTGAGCCAGGTTTGTGAAATAATCATAATGTCAGGTCTCAGGGAAGATACTGTTTGCTGAAGTGAAGTTATTTTGTGCAAGATGCTGCCGATATTTAGGTGCATAAGTATGAGCCCCAGGGGGAGTACTAGTGGGGTATCTGTAGGCCCGGGATTAGGTTCAATATCCCTGGTAAGTAGAAGGAGCAAGGTTACATAGAGATTGGCAAAAGGGGTGACTCTCTGGGGCTTGCGTGGTGTGGGTAAAGGCAGGGATGCAACAGGAGTTAGACCACTGCAGCTACAGTTCATGGCTAGGAGACCTAAATGAAAGGAGGATGGTAGCAAAATCCCACTTCGGCAGGGCAGCCATAAGCTTCGTGCTACCTACCTTATGGAACGATCTACAAAAAAAACTCAAATTAAGCACTCTAATCGGTATAAATGCTTTCAAGATGCTTTATTTCCGTACAATCAGAGAAGTATGCAACTGCTTCACCCACTCAGACCCAGTACCGGTATATAGCCACGCCTAGACCCAATTTTAAGTACTGACCCCCAGCTTGCTCCTCACCAGCCTGATTGTCTCTCTCTTATCCCCTGTCTTATCAACACTAGCCCATCCATCCCTTATTCTTCCTTTCCCAACCTCGGATAGGGCTCTCACTACCCTGGGTTGTGACATCCTCACCATGCCCGTACTTTAAGCATTCAATCCCGGCTCCACATACTCCTTTTCTCCATCCACCTTCTCTACATCCAGCTTCACCAACTCCTTTCTGTGCACCGTGCCCTCCTGGCCTTTCCCCCAACTTCCTCCCTCTCTTCCCTTCCTTCCCTCTACCTGGTGTATATTTTATTTTAATTTTTTCTTCCGTTACTTCCTCCTGCAACCTTAGATAACCTGCTTTATCTTCCTATAGACACTTCTATGTATGTAAATACCGTGTAATCTGTACAATATCTGTATAATTGTATGTACATATGAACTTCTTTTTCTTCCTCTCTGTAAAGAGTATTATCTGTATTGCCTTGTAAATACCTGTGTTGACCTGTATATACAATTGTTCATGCTCCACCCAGGTCCATCTTGCAAATGAGCTTCTGCTCAATGATGAATGCCTGGTTAAATAAAGACTTGATTGATTGATTGATAGTATTGAGTGGCTAGTCTGCCAGTTGCAGGATTGAGACAGGGGGTATGTCTCAGTGTGTATGGTATTCAGTGCTGCAGTAACCACTGCCTCAACAAGGGGAACCAAATTGTCTGGCTCCATTGATGGATGGATGGAGGGGAGCAGTGAGGCAAGGGGTAGGAGATAAATGAATACAGAGATGTGAAGAAGTAGCATGGCAAAAAGTTTGGGGAGTGCACAGCTAATAGGGATTATGTGTTGGCACACTCTAGTGGTAGAAAGATATAGCTTGCTAATGGGAGAATCAACTGATAGGTTATTTTTACCATGTGATCCGTTCCTCGCTAGCTATATAAGCAAGGGTTCACCAAGGGTGGTGGTGGGGGCCGTGGGGTTGCCGACGTGAAACATCGGCGGGGCATCCACGCCATCCCAGTAAGCAGATATGACATACCTTTCAGCCTAGGAGGTGAATTTTGGGGGGAGGGCAACTCCTCAGAGGCCTCACAACCACCGGGGAATGTCCACTGACTCGCAGAAAGAGAGAAACAGAAACGCAGTTTAATTAGCAGGTAAGGGGAAGCTAAACAAACAAAAGGGGCCGGGGTTTATCCATGTGTCCATGTTTTATTACACAAACTGGGGAATATGGGTGTGGGCAGGACAGTAGTGTGGTGGGTAGGTAACTGGCTGGGTGGCAGGACACAGAGGGTGGTGGTAAATGGCTGTCACTCCACAGAGGGAAGAGTGACCAGTGGGGTACCACAGGGATCAGTGCTGGGACCGGTCCTATTCAACATCTTCATCAGTGACATTTCACAGGATATAGAAGGCAGAATTTCACTGTTAGCTGATGACACAAAGCTCTGTAACAGAGTAGACACACCAGAGGGTTGAGACAGAATGAGAAGGGACCTGCAGAAACTTGAAGAATGGTCAAGGGTTTGGCAGTTGAAATTCAATGCAAAGAAATGCAAGATAATGCATATGGGGCACAAAACCTGGCACAATATATCAGTTGGGGGTGAGGATATAGCATGCACCAAGCAGGAAAGGGATCTTGGGGTTGTCATCTCTGATGACCTCAAGGTAGGAAACAGTGTGACAAGGCATCAGGTAAAGCAAATAGGATGCTGGGATGTATAGGCAGGGCTTCACCAGCAGGAAAAGGAGGTCATAATTCCGCTATACAAGACACTAGTGAGGCCCCACCTGGAGTACAGTGTACAGTTCTGGAGACCATACCTACGTAAGACATAGACAGGGTAGAGAAGGTTCAGAGGAGGGCAACAAAGATGGTGCATGGGTTGCATCACAAGTCCTATGAAGACAGGTTGAAGGAACTGAACATGTACTCCTGGAGGAGAGGAGGGAGAGGGATATGATAGAGACATACAAGTATCTTACAGGGAGGAACAGGGTGCAGGAAAACACTATTTTAAGCGAAAAAGATGTTTCAGGACTAGAGGGCATGGGATGAAGTTGGAGGGAGGACGATTCAGAGGAAACATGAAAAGAATTTCTTCACAGAACGGGTGGTGGACAAGTGGAACACCCTGCCAGAGGAAGTGGTGGGGGGCTGAAACAATCACGGGATTTAAGAATGCATGGGATAGACATAAAGGAATTCTAGAGGTCAGGGGTAAGGGGAAATAGACTTCTAGGAAAACAAACTGAACTTACAAGCTCAAATGGGCGGACTAGGTGGGCCATAGGCCCTTATCTGCCGACACTGTCTATGTATCTATGTGTCGAGGTGCTAAAATCAGTGGGGGAGAGCTCTGAATGTGAAAAAGGACAAAAAAAATGTCCTTTGAGCAGCTCCAAGCTAAATATGACCTCCCCACCAGGGACTTCTGGAGGTACCTTCAACTCCGCTGTTTGGTTTGTGCCTTTAGCTTGCACTTTCAGTCAGACATCAAGTGGCACTGGTTGGCCTCCCTCCATAAATCAAATTCAGCCTGGGATCTAGCAGGCCATTTCTAAAGGGTCTGGCGAGACTCTCAGTTGGACTCCACAGATTCCTGCCAGCTCAAATGGATGGCAGACACCCAAACTACCATCCCCCCCGAATCTTGGTCTTGATGTCTCAGAGCTGCCCGAACGACCTATCAGGTTGCCAAAAGCCAACTTATACAAACCAAAATTTTGCTTAGGTGGTACAAGACTCCTGATGTGCTTCATTCGAAAGGGCTACTGACACATTTCAAATGTTGGTGCTGCCAGCAATCTCCTGCACACATCTTGAATGTGCAGTGGCAATGCCTCTACCTCACCACCTCTTGGGCCTTGATTGTGGCAGATTGTGCCAACGTGCTAGGACAATCACTTACTCTGTCAGACCCCTGCTACTCTTAGGTGACTCCTCTTCCCTAACTATGATACCCAGGGTAAGTAAAGAATGGGTCATGCTGGCTCTCCTAGAAGCCAAGTGGCTGCTGCCTATGCACTGGCATCAGCCATCACCCCGAACTCTCAAGAGTTGGCATGCTGCTTTGGCAATACTGGCCATCTTAGAAAGGTTATCCTATTCCCATCATGGGCAACTGGTTAAGTACTTTCAGAAATGGGATGTGTATCTCCACTCCCCCCTTTGCAAGGTCCCCACATCCCTGGTCAACCCCCCCTCATGACATGATTCTGTTCCAGTTGGGCCTCCACTGCAGCTAATTGGGAAATGTATGCTCTCAAAGACGTTGATGCTTGGTAAAGCATGCTTAATTATGTCTCGGATATGTTGTCTTGTTTAATTTTACAAACATTGCTAGAGTTATCCTCAATGTTGCTTATATAGTCTGCTTACTCTGCAGTACCTGGTGTAATGTTGTATTACTGTCTTAACTGTTGTGACATGGTTCTTCTTTCGATGGAAAGATTTTGTACTTGGAAAATCAATAAACTCTTCTATGATAAAAAAAAGTCAATGAGGTAAACGAGCTCTGAATAGCAAGATTTAAGGCTTCAGCCTTCAAACAGTGCCTATGCCTGTAAAGCAGCCCTATCTGGGTATTCATTGCTTTAGCAATGTTATAAATATGAGTGGTGTATGAAAGAGTGCAGTCAAGGATCACACCTAGGTATTTGAACTGATCAACCTGTTCCAGTGCAGAACCTCTGCTATTGTTGATTAGAAGTTGTTGGTCTTTGTGTTTGTTATGGGTACTATGGGACAGTGTTGTTTTGGTTTTTGAGTAATTTAGGATGAGCTTGTGCGATCTGAACCAGGTTTCAACTTCTAAAAATTTTGGTGCAGCTGCAGCTGAAGAAGAGAGGGGTCAGAGTGGCTCATGAAAATGAATGCACCGTCCACATATAGGAGAATTCTGTCATGGCAGGAGGCAGGGATGTCATTCAAAAAGATGCTAAATTTTAAGGGTCCCAGGATAGAACCTTGGTGGACACCCGAACAGACTGGAAGGGAGGTTGAAAGGGATTCTCCAATTCTGACCTGCTGGGAGCAGTTGCAAAGGTAGCTTTGAAACCAGCAGGTGGCATCCAGTGAGAGTCCTAGATGTGATAATTGTCTTGTCAGCAGGGAGTGGTTGATGGTATCAAACACCTTGGTCAGGTCAATAAAGGAGGCACCAACCAATTGGTAGTGATCAAGGGCATGGTGGATGTAGGTGGTGAAATCAAGGAGTGCAGTGGTGGTGCTGTGCCCTTTTTGAAATCATTGTTGCTGGGGATATTGGAGATTATCAGGGACACTGGTTTTCCGCATGCGCGGAATAACGGAGGTTTAAGCGGAATCCTGATTGGTCCGCGGTATTTCGGCTCGAAAATGGAAGTAGCGTTTGTTCACGGAGTGTCCGTGAACTTAGCCCTTTAAAAGCAAAACACAGCGTGGGTTTCTTTCTCGTTGCCGTTTCGTTTGCTCGTTGTGGTGTTGCTGCCTGCGGATTTCAGTGTTTCCTGCTGCCATCATCTTTGATCAGAAATCGCACTGCCGGTAGGTTTGACTGCACAGTACTGTATATTTTGTTTATTTAGGGAGCCTATTAAACGGACTGCAGACTGGCGCACACTGACTGGGTGAAACGTCTTTTTTTACTATTGTCTATATATATTTACTCTCGCCTTCCTGCCGCTGGTTGCTGTGCCATGCAAGTAAGAGTTTAATATTTGGCACTATGATGCATGCATGATGCTGTGCTTCTTTTCTTTGTCCGTATGCCGCGTAATGTAATTAGTGAGGCGAGCGGGTGGAGGTTCCATGTCAAACCCGCGCCAACAAAATCGCCGCGGTTGTTTTAAGCGCAGTCATATCAGCATCCACTAATTAGCATGCTGTACAATATCACTGCTGACAATCTCAGCGTGGGTCACAAAAGAACCTAAATCGATGGCTGACCCTTGGCGCCTTGTTGTTGTTAGCGACTACCAGTATTTGGAACGCAAGCTGTACAACGCTGACTTGCATAGGTGACTGACAGTGAGGTAAATGTAATGATGTAATTGGGGGGGGGGTCTCCTTTCCTGGGTACTGCAAAACTTCTCTCTTTTTTGTGTGTGATCATTTTACTGTTAAGGTCATTTTCATCTGTCCTAATTCTGCGTCCTATGCAGGGGAAAAATGGTTCTATGTAGCTCAGGTAGAGTGGTCGCCTGGTCGGGCTTGTGGGGTTCAGTGGGGAGAGGGGGCAAGGCTGGTCTGTGGGTGAGGCCACACAGTTCATTCAGGGTGGGGAGAGTGGCCAAGCAAGTCTGTGGGGGGGTTGGGAGAGATGTTTGTGGGGTGTGGAGAGTAGCAGTGCTGATTTGCCCTGCCAGTTTGTGCTGCTGTCCAGACTGTTCTGCTTCCTTGTGCTGCACCTGACCTGCACTGCCATCCTGCTGCCTGTCTTAGTTTTTGCTGAAGTCTGGTAAGTTTTGTTTTCTTCTTCCCCAGATTGCCTTGTTGCTGTTGTTTGAAGGGGAAAAGTAGGAGGGAAAATGGAAGGTGGGGGTACATGAGCTGGCATGATTATATAAAAAAAGTCTTGGATATGGCTGAGTGTTTTATGGACGGCTGAGGGATGGGTTGGGAGATGGGTACGCATGCTGGAGAAAACTGGTTCTGGCCTTGGAGGGAAGGGTGCACTGGCAGAGTGGCACAGAACCATTTTTTCCAGCATGTGCACCAGTCTGCCGGGTCCGTGCCTCGCTCCAGTGCTTTGTTGTCTGATGGTCGGCAGATGGGCACGCTGGGTGGACTGGTGCACATGCAGGGGAAAAATGGTTCTGGCCTCTCAGGGAGGGGTGCACTGGCAGAGTGGCACAGAACCATTTTTTCCAGCATGTGTGCCAGTCTGCCGGGTCCGTGCCTCGCTCCAGTGCTTTGTTGTTTGATGGTTGGCAGATGGGCACGCTGGGCGGACTGGTGCACATGCAGGGGAAAAATGGTTCTGGCCTTGGAGGGAAGGGTGCACTGGCAGAGTGGCACAGAACCATTTTTTCCAGCATGTGCGCCAGTCTGCCGGGTCCGTACCTCGCTCCAGTGCTTTGTTGTTTGATGGTTGGCAGATGGGCATGCTGGGCGGACTGGTGCACATGCAGGGGAAAAATGGTTCTGGCCTTGGAGGGAGGGGTGCACTGGCAGAGTGGCACAGAACCATTTTTTCCAGCATGTGCGCCAGTCTGCCGGGTCCGTGCCTCGCTCCAGTGCTTTGTTGTTTGACGGTTGGTCGGCAGATGGGCACACTGGGCAGACTGGTGCACATGCAGGGGAAAAATGGTTCTGGCCTCTCGGGGAGGGGTGCACTGGCAGAGTGGCACAGAACCATTTTTCCAGCATGTTCTGCAGTCCATGCCTCATCCAGTGCTTTGTTGTTTGATGGTGGCAGATGGGCACGCTAGGCGGACTGGTGCACATGCAGGGGAAAAATGGTTCTGGCCTCTCGGGGAAGGGTGTACTGGCAGAGTGGCACAGAACCATTTTTTCCAGCATATGTGCCAGTCTGCCGGGTCCGTGCCTCGCTCCAGTGCTTTGTTGTTTGATGGTCGGCAGATGGGCATGCTGGGCGGACTGGTGCACATGCAGGGAAAAATGGTTCTGGCCTTGGAGGGAGGGGTGCACTGGCAGAGTGGCACAGAACCATTTTTTCCAGCATGTGCGCCAGTCTGCCGGGTCCGTGCCTCGCTCCAGTGCTTTGTTGTTTGATGGTTGGTCGGCAGATGGGCACGCTGGGCGGACTGGTGCACGTACGGGGAAAAATGGTTCTGGCCTTGGAGGAGGGTGTACTGGCAGAGTGGCACAGAACCATTTTTTCCAGCATGTCGCGCAGTCTGCGGGTCCGTGCCTCGCTCCAGTGCTTTGTTGTTTGATGGTTGGTCGGCAGATGGGCACGCTGGAGCGGACTGGTCACGTGCAGGGGAAAAATGGTTCTGGCCTTGGAGGAGGGGTGCACTGGCAGGTGGCACAGAACCATTTTTCCAGCATGTGCGCCAGTCTGCCGGTCCGGTGCCTTGCTCCAGTGCTTTGTTTGATGGTCGGCAGATGGGCACGTTGGGCGGACTGGTGCACATGCAGGGAAAAATGGTTCTGGCCTTGGAGGAGGGTGCACTGGCAGGTGGCACAGAACCATTTTTTCCAGCATGTGCGCCAGTCTGCCGGTCCGTCCTCTCTCCAGTGCTTTGTTGTTTGATGGTCGGCAGATGGGCATGCTGGGCGGACTGGTGCACATGCAGGGGAAAAATGGTTCTGGCCTTGGAGGGAGGGGTGCACTGGCAGAGTGGCACAGAACCATTTTTTCCAGCATGTGCGCCAGTCTGCCGGGTCCGTGCCTCGCTCCAGTGCTTTGTTGTTTGATGGTCGGCAGATGGGCACACTGGGCGGACTGGTGCACATGCAGGGGAAAAATGGTTCTGGCCTCTCTGGGAGGGGTGCACTGGCAGAGTGGCACAGAACCATTTTTTCCAGCATGTGCGCCAGTCTGCCGGGTCTGTGCCTCACTCCAGTGCTTTGTTGTTTGATGGTCAGCAGATGGGTACGCTGGGCGGACTGGTGCACATGCAGGGGAAAAATGGTTCTGGCCTTGTGTGTGTGTGTCTCTTTCTGTGAGCACGTAGAGTAGAATAGAATGAATAATAATGATGATAAAAAAGAAACACAGAGTCAGAAAAAATAACTTTTTAAGCCACATCATTCATACTGAATAAACCATGTCGAAACCACTGTCGAAACTTCTGATTGTCCTCCTTGGTTTACCTAGGGGGTAAACAAAGAAAAATTAATTTAAACTGTCTAACTGCATGTTAATAATAATCTTACCACCTTTCAATTTGGCTTTTTGCGGGAATGTGTAATGGAATATTGTTATTGTTGGAAGTGTTGGGGAATTACAGAGAATTGATAAGTTCTTAAAGGTGAATTACTGGCAGAGGAGAAGCCCTGACCACTGTGCAGATTGGGCCTTCACCTCTCTTGCCCCCCCCCCCGCAGGCACTATATTAAAAAATAGTCTTTGCACTTGAGTGATCACTCAAATTGCTGATTGAGTGCAAAGAGATTTATTTTTGTTGACTGCAGGGGGATAGGAAAGATGAAGCTACGAGCTGCACAGTGGTTATGGCTTTACCTCTGCCGGCAGAACACCTTTCATCATTGGAGCTCCGACTTGAAAACTAAGAGGCTCCATTTTCATGAGGAGTGGACCAAGTTAGAAAGTGCCTAATTAATTTACTGTTGGTACAATTCCTGATTGGTTTGTTCTTCAGTACAAATTGCTGACCCCTCTCCATTAGCATCCTCAATCCCAATACTCATTAATCATTGTGGATTTTTGTTTTAATTGGATGCACTTTGTTTACATATAAATAAACCAATCCAGGTAGCTAGATGTTAGGGACTGAACCGACGGAGTCCACCTTGGCGTCTGGTGGTTCAGCTTAATTCACGTCTGAGCTCTGTCAAGCTTTGGTACATGGCATTGGATGAGTACTCTGTCATTCTACCTCTATCACTCCTGCGGGGTCGGGGCTGCACATGCTGTCATCACAGCTGCAGGGGTGGGGGCTGCTGCTGCCGTCGCACCTGCGGGGGTGGGGGCTGAACGTGCTGCCGTCCCACCCTGCGGGGTGAGAGCACTGCTGCTACGTCACACCTGCGGGGTGGGGGCTGGACGTGCTGCCGTCACACCTGCGGGGTGGGCTGCAATGCGTTGCCGCCACACCTGCTGGTGGGGGCTGCACGTGCTGCCACACCCGGCGGGGTGGGGCTGAACGTGCCGTCACACCTGTGGGGTGGGGCTGCACTTACTGCTGCTGTCTATCCTGGAGAATTGATGAAGCTGCTGTTGCCATCCATATTGCTGGAGTTGAAGGCGAGTCTTCATGCACATCATGCCTGCGCTGCTGCCGATTCCTTCTGATGTGGAACCACCTGCCAGCACTGCTACCAGCACCTCATGCTTGTGCCTTTGCACCACTCTGCAAGTAAGTAGGTGTGGGTGTTGGTGGCAAGCTGTGATTGGAGAATGCATTGATGAGGATGAGGATGTGGATGATGATGATGATGATGATGATGATGATCTTTTTAACAGTTATGTATGTGTACATTTTTCTGTGAGCCACATGTAAACATTTCAATTGTGATTTCAGGCCTTGAAGTGCTGTCGGACGTGATCTGCTGCAGTTCTACTATCCTCCATTGTAAAAGGTACAGTTTGCTTTCTTTTTGTCCACTAGTGGGTCTTCCATGCTAAAAATGTGAATGCTTAGTTGGTGTTGCAGAGTTAGGACTTACTGTGTTTGTTTGTTTTTTTTTAGGTCAAACTGTGAAAGTGCTGTTGGTGGTCTGCTGCTGCAGTCTTTGCCCTTCTGAAAAGGTATTGTTGTACTTCTTTGCATTCTGAGTCAGTGACTCAAAGTCTAGATTGTATGTTTCTGACATCACAGTGGTTTCTGTTTGGTACCCTTCTCCACATAGCCTCACATTCGCAGTGAGATTTGGTAGAGATATGTAAGTAACTCTTAAATGGTGGCCAGTAACTGGCTGAGAATGGGATAGATATAGATAAATAGTGATGTTGTAGTCTGGAATGTAAGTGGCTGAGGTCAGCGTAAAATCTGTAGCCGCTCCTCCACGCTCTCGTAGACATGGTCTTACCATTAGCAAAGAGATCTGGATGCTTGTTTCTTACCATAGATGTTTCAAGTCTGGACTGTAAACTTTGTAGAGCAGCATGATTTCTGTAGCTGTTCCTCCTGACCATCGTCCATCTATGGCCATGAATGACCAGTGAGATTCTAATGCTGATGTAGTCTCTTATTTCTGTCTTGATTTGAGAGATTGAGTAATTAGTTGTGAAATTTTATTAGTTGTGCTGCTCAATTGTAAATATATTTTCTATATCTCCCAACTGTTTCAATTTTAGTTTGTTGGGAGTCATCCACACTACACGTGTAGCAATGGCAACACCACCACCAAGCAAAATGGCCAAAATCGCATCTGTTACTGCTAAAGACCGTGCGTTGCAATTCAAGTCCTATGGCATGTATGAAGATGGAGGGAAGATGTTCTGTCGCTTCTGTGATCACCCTGTTGACCACATCAGGAAGGACACAGTGGTGGATCACTGTAAAAGCAAAAAACACACCAAGAACACAAGCCAGAAGAGTAACAGCAGACAGGTCACCCTGCACACCAGTTTCAATGCCACAACAGCTGCAGCTACTGCAAGGGAGGAAACTGTTTTGGACACGTTGAGGGCTTGGTGTGGTGCCAATATACCAATTGAAAAGCTGGATCAGCCCTGCTTGAGAGACTGGATGGGGAAGTATATCAAAGGAATTGGAGCACTTCCAAAGGCAGACACTTTACGACAGAATTACTTGCCCCGACTAAATAGGGAAATGGAGGAGGGAATTCGCCAGCTGGTAAGAGGAAAGACACTCGCAGTAATGTGCGATGAAACAACTGATGCAGATTCCCGCTGTGTAATGAACATTATTTTTGTAATGGAGGGTGCAAAATCTATAATAGCAGACACCATAGAACTAACAGGTAAACCACTCCACTGTTGCCCAAAGTGTTTTAAAGACCTTGCATAAATATGGTGTGGAGATGGAACAAAGTGGTAGCATTTGTTAGTGACAATGCACGTTACATGACAAAGTGCTTTAATGATGTATTCGTGGCCTAATTGGTGACCATGTAGTCCATGTGGGTTGTTGGGCACACGTTTTATCATTGGTGGGCGATACCTGGATTGACCACTTTGATCAGGTGAATAAGCTTGTGGCACTTATAAAATATGCCTTCCAACAATCACCAAAACGTAGCGAGTACATTGCATTCCTGGAGGAGAGGTGCGGAAAAAATATTGCCTCCTGTTCCTGTCTTGACCCGTTGGAACACCTGGTTGAAGCAGTAAAATACCACTCTGCATATCTGGAACACCTGCGAGTTCTTCAATGATGAAACCAGTGATGCCAACTCCATGAGGTCCTTAAAAAAACTATTTGAAGAATGGTTCACAGAGCTGCAGGTTCAAACTGCATTCATTGCTGAAAACTGTACTGATCTTATTGATGCAATCGAGCTTTTGCAAAGCAAGGAAAAGCCCTTGGCTGTTTCGCTTTATGACACTATTAGCAAAATCAAAAAGTGGTTTGAAGCAGGAGTGTTGAAGACAGAACGATTTGGTGACAGAACTGATGGGTACTTGCAGGCTATGAGGCCACGGGTCAAGCAGGAAAATGTTGCCCTTTTCCAAGGAGCATTTGGTGTCGCTTTAAACAAGCTTTCTAAGCATATGGACACAAACCCATCAGTTGAATTCTTTAAGGCTTGCCGTATTTTGGACCCCAGAAATTTACCAAAACTGAATAGGGATTTGACATGGCATGTCAGTGGCATTCCTCTGTTAGCACTGCACAACCAAACAAAACTGCAAAATGACTGGGATGTATATGCAAGGGAGGATATAAGGGAACTTCCAAGCATATTGGAGTTAGATGTTGGGCAGTACTGGCTTTCAAGGCAGTCACAACTAACTGTACTCTCCAGAGCTGCTCTACAAGCTATCTGGATACCTGTGTCAAGTGCAGATGTGGAGAGATCCTTCTCTGTGTATGGACAGATCCACACAGATCAAAGGAGGAACCTGCGTGTAGAAAATCTGAAACTGCTATCCCAGCTCATGTACAAGTAGCTGGATTATATATTGTTGCATGATTTCCACATGCCTGATGCCAATTTTGATATTTCTATTAGCGTATTCAAGCCAGTCACCAGTGCCACCCTTGCCATGAAATAATGGGCTGGCTCCTCCCTCTAACTTCAGACTGTTGCCCCTGTTGTCCTTCCCTCTTTTTGGCCTCTTAGGTACTTGAAGGTTTCACTCATGTCCCGTTCCTTTATCTTCTAGGTTATACATGTTGAGCTCCCACTCTCTCCTCATGTGCCCTGTCTGTCACCCTTCCCCAGGATAGTCACCCAAAGTTGGACCCCTGTCCCCCACTACCACTGGTAAACACTAAACAGCAGTACTTGTTTAGTACTTGCACCTGGTCTGACCCTTGCTGTACTCATCCTCCTTAACAGTCTTCCTTTTCCCTCCCCTTCTTTGCTGAATAGAGATTTGATTGCTCCCTCCTTCTGCCTGTCTATTGGGGGGGTTGTAGACTGATGGACACCTCTGCATGGTGTCGCAGCTTACTGCCCACACCCACACAATCACCCTGCCTGCTTTAAGTTCTACTTTTCCGTAATTAACTGTCCCAGATTTTCCTTTAGAATCCCTGAGCTCTACAAACTCAGGTGCAACCTATCCTGTGCATACATGTCTTGGTTCTCCAGTACACCATATGCTACCCTATTAATACACAGAGGAACACCTTTTATACTGTTGCACATTTTTACCTTCTATATATGCCTTTGCACATTTAATGTATTTATAGTAGGTTAGATACCATATGTTTATATACTGTAGGTTTTAGTTCACTTGCTTTTCACACGTAGTTATATAGTCAGGTTTTACACATTTTCTTTGACAGAGCTTTAGTTTAATTGCTGTAATATGTTCCACATTTTGCACATTTTACCGTATATGGGTTTCCATTCAAATGTCTGTTATCCACCGTTTCTACACTTAGTGTACCATTTTATAAAATTTCACAACAGTTTTGTATAGATTGTATAAATTTGGTTCTCGTATTACACCCACCCACACCTTTTATGCTTTTTAATACTTTTGCATATTTTTACTGTATGGATGTTTTGTATTTCTATTTACTCCTTTCTGCACATTTTTATATATATTTTATTTAATGCAGCTGTTCTCTGTATTTCATTTTATTCATTTCTGAATTAGTGATATGATAATCATAAGACACATGAGCAAAGGTTCCTTGACGATAGCGCATAGACCAAAGTACAAAGTCATGGTACCAATGTCATAGAGGGGCATAAGTCTGGTTGGGGGGCTTTGGGAAAATATCCCTGCCTAATGGGTAATTACTATGGCATTGCTCAGTAGAGAACCTACTGAAAATGGGTGACTGGGCTGGGGAAATTCATTAAATCATGACTTTGGTTGCATGATTGGCTATCCTGTATGTTCAGGGCTGTCTGTTGGTGCTTGGGAGACAGCTGACTGTGTGCAATTTTTGGTGACTGGATTGGCTATTTGTGCACACAGTTGCATCGGGAGGGCACCATGTGGGAGAAGTGTGTTGGCACCTGGAGGAGTTTGCTGTGTTAGTGTCACCATGACATCTCGGGATGAGGTCATGTTGCAGTCAAGCCTGAGGAATAGGGACATAGTGCTGTTGCTGCTGCTGTAACACCTGAGGAATTGGAGCCATAGTCCTTCTGCAGACAACGCAATAGAGGGTGGGATCTACAGTGCAGTATCTGAGGGACAGAGCGAGGCCATAGTGCTGTTGCTGCTGCTCTAACACCTGCAGAATTGGAGCTGCAGTCCTTCTGCAGACAATGCAATAGAGGGCGGGGGCTACAGTGCAGTATCTGAGGGATAGAGTGAGGCCATAGTGCTGTTGACACTGCCATCGCACTTGAGGGTTGGGCGTGACTGTGCTGCTGCTGCCATCACATCTTGTACCTATCAAAATAAAATTGGTATAAGGATGGATGTATGTACAGTAGTGGACATCAAAATTGCTAATATGCATGGTAGCAGAGCAAAAAATTGTTAAATAAAGTACTCAAAACAAAACACCGGTAAAAACGGATTTTGGCCTGGCAGACACCGGTGACAATACCGGTTTTTCTAATGTGCAAAATGGAATTTGCTCTTTCTCAATCACGGTAAACCAGTGTCCCTGGAGATTATATTTTTCCAGAAAGTCAATGAGTTAATCAGCACCTATCCATTCCAAGGCATTGGGGGGGATGGAGCTAGGTCTGTAGTTGCTTGCTAGAATCTTGTCACCACTTTTGTGGATGGGGTCACCACAGTAGACATCCATTTACGGGGGAATTGGCAGAGCATAAGGGAGTGGTTAAGGCTTTTGATAAGGGGGGTGGGACTTCATCAATGGTGAGGGCGATGAGTTTCAGGTCAAAGGAGTCTCCACTGTGCCTAGCCTTCCTGAGTACTTTGAGTAGGTGTTTTCTGGCTAGGCCTTCAGAGATTGCCTTAAAGTAAATTGGAGGGTGCTGCTGAGTTGCACCTGAGATGTCACGTTGGGTTGCAAAAGAGTTTGGATCAAAAAGGTTAAGGGAGAGCACGTGACTAAGATCTGTAAAAGTGATGTTGAACGCATTGGCTATGGTTATCCAAGCTGATAGAACCATCAATGGTGAGCATTGTGGGAGTAACTTTGGGGTTTTTCCCAGTTACTTTGGAGAGGTTGTCCCAGAACTTCCTCCCATCATTCCAGGTATTGCCAAGGGTGTTCCTATAGTAGTTGGCTTTCGCTTGGGGTGTAGCTCTTGTGCATGCATTCCTTGCTGATGTGTAGGCCTGAGTGTCAGCAAGAGTGCTAGTCGCCTTAGCTCCATACCAGAGCTGGTCCTGGGTTTTCATTTGTTCAAGTAGGTCAAGGGTCACCCATGGGTTAATAATACCCTTAATCTTACGTTTCTTGAAAGGAGGATGAGCATCACATGCTGAGTTAAAGGCAGTAATAAAGTATTCAAGGGCTGAGTCCACATCCTGGGCAGTGTCAACGGGAGACCAGTCAAGTGATCGCATGTGAGTTGTATTTTGATATGATATACAAGGTTATGAGAGGTGAGTCATGGTGGCCCAATTCAGGAGACTCTGCAAGGGGCTTGACCCTGTCACAGCAATCAGCTGCAAGGCTGATCATGACACTGTTTTGGCTTGCTGAGTGGAAACTTTGTCTATATCAAAAGAAAGCTGACCCAATCATAGGTCAACAGCATAGCAAGCACTGCTGATCTCATCATTATCAGCTTACTGTCATCCTGCTTGATCCCTTCCCCACTGCTCCCCCCCCTTCCCCAACATTACTGTGATGGAAAACTGAAACTGCTTGTTAAAGCTACCGGTGTCACACTGGCAGCTTGTATCTGAGTGAATAGATTGAGTTGGAAAAAAAAATGAGTTCAGTTAAGATTTACACAGACTACTTATGTTTCATGCTAGGTGGTCTCACAACTGATGTTAACTGCAGGGTGTCTGTGTTTGTATGTGTGTGAGTGTGTCACATATACACACACACACACACACACACATACACACACAGTCACGTTTTACTGACACATGCTGTCAACAAGTTTAACTCTTATGTTGCTGATAGAATGGAACATGGAACGTTTAAGTAAATTGACTGTCACATGGCCACTGGGGTTAGTAACATTAGTAAATAGATCAAACAAAGAAATAAACAGTTAACTGGCATTGATTTTTAAACATTGGTTGCCTATAAAACTGGAGATTAGTTTACCCATTTAAAATGCAGCAACTTACTAGGCCCAATCTTCTTCTCTCTGTATATCAATAATCTTGATTCTTACATAATGAATTCCAGCCTGCACCTCTTCACAGATGACACTGTACTGTATACCTCTGGCACAACTCTTTGAGAAGTTAGTGACATTTTGCAAGCTGACTTTGCTCAGCTTGAAATCAATCTTATTAAAGTCAAGCTTCTCCCTAAATGCTAAGAAAACTAAGGCAATGATTTTTACATGTAGTACCTCCATTTGCACCCCCCCCCCCCATGTTCTGCCAAAGGACTTTATTGTTACCTCATTAGGAGAACCTCAGGAAGTCATTCCCAAATTCAAATATCTTGGCCTTTGGATAGACAATAAGCTCTGTTTTAATGACCATATTGAGGACTTATCCAGGAGGCTCAAAGCACAGTTAGGTTTCTTTTTTAGAAATAGATCTCTCTCTTGCGACCTGAACCAGGCTTGTCCTGGCTACATTTTTCCCCTACTTGATTACGGAGATCTCATCTATGCCTCCTCTGCAAACTCAAGCCTAAGTAAGCTGGACGTTTTCTACCACCGTGCTATATGGTTCATCACTAACTCCCTTTACAGAACTCACCGTTGTGACCTGTACACAGCTGTTGGTTGCACTTCACTTACCACTAGACACTTGCTCCATGCTGGTATCTGGACCCTTAAGATACTCCTTCGCAAACTACCAAGCAACATAATGTCTCTTATCTGCATCTCCTGCAGTGCATAATCTCTCAGGAAATCAGACTATATCCTGCTTGCTGTCCCTAAAACTCGTACTACCTTTGGCCAATGAGCTATTTTGTTTGCCCTTCCTACAGTAGTAGCACAGAATTACTCAAGGGATTTTTAAGGATTTTTAAAAATCCCTATTGAGAATTGTGAAACCTTTTGTTAGGGATTTTGTTGTGATTGTTAGTGTGTTCACTGCTACCCGGAGAGGGTGCTCTCATCTGATAGTGTAGTTGAAAATCTACCAGATGGCACTTAAGTACTGTAATAGGACCTTGCCTCTTTCTGTAGGTATAACAAAAAGAATTTTAGAGGATTTTTTTCCCTAAATGTTGTGAAGGATTAACAGGGAATCTCACAGAATTGCTTGACAAATTTGTCACTACTACTGTACTTTATGGAACCAACTCCAATTTGTACTGAAATTAACCAGCATCGTCTCAATTAATCTCTACAAAGCATTAGCTACATCTAAAATAAAAGATATCTGTAGCTGCCACTAAGCCTCTCCCGCACCCTTATGTTAGTTACACGTGCACTGACTGCCCTTGTTCTGTCCAAGCCAGGACTGCAACTACATAGACAGCATCAGGTTTAAAGTGCTTATTGATATGACTCTTTTTATCTGCTCTCACTCCCCTTTACCACCAGACCTCCTACTGACATCTTCCTCCCCTTACACTCCTAACCCCTAGCCATCCCTGCTTTCTTTTAATCTTCAACCGTGCCTGCCTACTTATCCTTTCTCTCCCGTCCTTGCACACTAACCATTTTTACTGCCTTTATCTGAATTATGTGTACAAATCTGCCCTTGTATTTGCAGAACATAAAGAAGCAAATTCTCCTAACAGGACCTTGCTGTACTTGGTTGTATCTTATCATGAATTGCCTTTTGTGAACTTTGTATGCACTTTGTATGTAGGGACCTGGGGGGTAGTCATATCAGATGACCTAAAGGTGGGCAAGCAATGTGAGATGGCAGTAAGAAGGGCTGGGGGGATACTGGGATGCATAGGGAGAGGCATCCCCAGTAGAAAATAGGAAGTTGTTGTCCCTCTGTACAGACAGCTGGTGAAATCCAATCTGGAGTACTGTGTGCAATTCTGGAGACCCAATCTCTGCAAAGACATAGACAGGATGGAGGCAGTCCAGGGGAGGGCAACTAAAATGGTGCAGGATCTGCACCAGAAGACATATGAAGAGAGACTTAAGGAGCTTAATATGTATAGCCTCGAGGAAAGGAGGGAGAGGGGAGACATGATAGAAACTTTCAAGTACCTCAAGGGAATCAACAATGTCCAAGAGGGTAGCATCTTTCAGAAAAAGAGGTGTGCAAGAACAAGGGGGCACAGTTTAAAGATTGAGGGAGGACGGCTAAGAGTCAATGTGAGGAAGCATTCTTTCACGGAGAGGGTTGTGGATGCATGGAACAGCCTTCCTGAGGAGGTTGTGGAGTCACAAACAGTTTTGGATTTCAAGAATGCATGGGACAGTCATAAGGCAATTCAAGGGGGTGGGGGTAGGAAGAAGTAGGCTGTTTGGTTAACTAGAATCTGCAGCTTATCCATTAGGTAGGGAAATGGGTGGACTAGGTGGGCTAAGCGGTCCTTATCTGCTGTCAAATTCTATGTTTCTATATCTATAGCCAATTATACCTTTTATGTAATGCCCACATGTCTGTGTAAATGCTTCAGGACCTCCTTGTGAATGAGATTGCTCAATGGAGTTTTCGTGCAATAAACCTGAACTTGAACTTGAACTTACAAATTTGAACAAGAAGCATTTAAATATTTTTTTGAGGAGGACTCTTGTATTCCCTGTTTTAAAAAAACACAAAACAGATCTGCCTGGTGAAATAATGGAAATGGTCTTGCTCTCAGCCAGCCTCAGCTGTAGTCTGTAGGTACCTGAGGCCAGCAATAGAATTATATTTTTTGCTTGGAACCAATGATGGGGAGATACCGAAAAGATCTTTGTTTTAACTTCCCAGTAAGCCTTAAAATAATCACTGAGCATCTAAATCCCTAGAGCTTCTGAGGGTGACTCATGACTCTGATCCTGGGGGTGCCCAATCCCCAGTATCACCACCTGAAATAAAGAAAACCCTCCTTCATAGTTTTTTTTTTTTTTAAAGAAAAACATCCATCGATGTCTGTTGCTGCCCCATCATAACTGTCCCTTCCCTAATCCCAACCCCTAGTCTTCCGGAACAGGGATCTGCCTCTTGACCTTGTACAACAGCAATACTAATGGCGAGCATCTACCATTGACAAATACTTGTTTAAAGCATGTAATTGTAAGAGTATTATGAAGGCAAATAATATTTAAAGTATTATTCTACAAAATGTAAGGCAGTTTTATTTTAGACCCTAGTTGAAGGTTTTTAGTGTGTACAGGTGGCAGCCATGTTTGTGATGGCAATCAGGGATGTGTCGTTAGAACAGCACAGGTAAAGATGGCCCTCAGCCAATCAGGTTTCACGATTTTTTAAACCCATTAGATAATTTAAAATGTTTTTACAGGTTCAGACAATTTAAAACAAAAAATCTTCATAGTAGCGATAAGGCCCATAATGTAGGACCTTTCTGCATGAATAATGTTGGTTTGGAGGATCAGGGCCATCAGCTATGCTTCAGACCTTAGCTTCTCCCAGCAGTTATTCTCTTAGAAAGGCCATCATACTCAGGCCTTATTGCTTAAGTGATTGAAAATAGTGGTGAGCAGGATTCCACCCCATATTGCCAGCTTACATAAAAGACATCAGGGAAGAAAATGAGGTTGAAATGATAAAAAAGACAACATTAATTGTGTTTTTTTTTTTACTTCGAGGGTGTGGGGTTGAACAGGCTGCCAGAAGATGTACCACTGACATATGGCATACAGCATATTGCACCCATTATGGAAAAATTATTGTACAACAGGTTATGATACTGGTATATTGCTAGGATTGTACAAAGACATATACAATGCATGACCAGAGATTGTAAACCATAGTACTACACCTGCCATGTGCAGCAAAGATTAATCATTAATGCACACCTATCGTCAAAGTTTTAAAAATAGTTAGAACCATATATAAAAATTATAATGTGCATTTTGTGTGACCTAATGGCTTTATATACAGGACAGCAAAGATATAACACCATGGGATTTTGTCCATTTTCAGAAAATATTAACCCATACTTCACTGAGAGTGTTTCACACTGGCTGTAATCTCAGCTGTGGAATACCCACCAGAGACCAGGTCATGATGCTCCCTCTGTCAGTTTTTTCATGACAGGACTGAAAACCAGGATCTTCAGACAGGCTCATTACTGTAGCCTAGCCCTTGTTAGTCTATATGATATGGTTGTTGTGACCTTTCATAGAAACCTGGAAATTGATGGCAGATAAGGACCGCTAGGCCCATCTAGTCTGCCCATTTTCCCTGCCCGGCATAAAAGCTACAGACCCTACTTGATCTCCGGCTTTACCTCTTTGTTCCTATAACTAGGGTTCCCCTATGCCTGTCCCATGCAAGCTTGCATCCCCCCATTGTATCTGACCCCACTACATCTGCTGGGAGTCTATTCCATGCATCTACTGCCCTTTCTGTGAAAAAATACTTCCTCACGCTACCTCTTAGTCTACCCCCTTCCAACCTCATATCATGCCCCCTCGTTTCTGGACATCTTCTTTTCTGAAAGATGCTACCCTCTGTTACCCTATTTATGCTTTTTAGATATTTGAAGGTTTCTATCATATCTCCCCTGTCTCTTCTCTCCTCCAGGCTATGCATATTGAGGTCTCCCAGTCTCTTCTCATATGAGTTTTAGTGCAGGCCCTGCACCATCTTTGTTGTGGTTCTTTGAACTGCCTCCAGTCTGTCTACATCCTTATGAAGATGTGACCTCCAGAACTGGACACTGTATTCCAAATGAGGCCTCACCAACGATCTGCACAGTGGCATCACTACCTCTTTCCTTCTGCTGGTAATACCTCCCCTTATGCACCCCAGCGTCCCACTGGCTGTCCCTACAGCCTTGGCACACTGTTTGGCCACCTTTAGGTCATCAGATATGATTACCCCAAAATCCCTTTCCTGTTTAGTGACCATCAGTCCTCCCCCCAATCTTGTAATCCTCCCCTGGGTTCTTGTACCCCAAATGCATGATTTTGCACTTTTTCATATTAAATCTCAACTGCCATACTTTGGACCATTCCTTCAGTTTACCTAGGTCCCGCCTCATTTTTCTACCCCTCCCAGAGTGTCCACCCTGTTGCAGATCTTAGTGTCATCCACAAAGAGGCACACTTTCCCCTCCAGCCCCTATGCAATGTCACTTATAAAGACATTAAACAGGATTGGGCCCTGGGATGATCCCTGTGGCACTCTGCTGGTCACCCTTCTTTCCTCAGATTGAGCACCATTTACCATGACCCTCTGTCTTCTATCACTCATCCAGTTCCCAGTTCAGTTTATCATCTTGTGAACCCACTTCCAGGCTGCCCAGCTTGTTCACAAGTCTTATTTGTGGAACGGTATCGAGGGCCTTACTGAAATCCAGATAGGCCACATCCAGTGCTCCTCCGATCCATGACCCTAGTCACTCAGTCAAATAAATCTATTAGATTTGTTCGACATGACCTTCACACTGAGAATACATGCTGTCTCAGATCCTGTGCTCCACTGGCTTCAAGATGTTCCACAATCCTTTGTTTAAGTAGTGATTCCATAATATTACACTTTCATTTATTTATTACTGTTGATCTAGCTCCCCCTGTGTACAAGTGATCACCAAATTGTGTGGTTTGGCATAGGGAGAGGATAGGGAAAACAAATCACTAAGGCAATAGTCCTGGACTTTAGGAGGGCAGATTTTAATGACATGGGCAACTGCCTGAGAGAATGCCTCAAGAGGAGGTAGGCAGACGGGAAGTAGAGGCTCAATGGAGAAAGATTAAGGTAGGTATAGCCCATGGAACGGCACACTGTTTGAAGAAAATGAACAAGGAAAACAGGAGGAAGAGGCTGCTATGGTACTCCAAGGAGGTGGCAAAGGCAGTGAAGGAGAAGAAAACAGCATTTAGAAAGTACAAGGAGACCCCGAAGGATTAAGAGAGGGAGGTATATCTGACAAAACAAAGGGAGGTAGTTAGGAGGGTGAGAGCAGCTAAAGCACTAACAGAGGAGAGCAACATTCAAAAACAATGCTAGCACCCCCGTAATGGCTGCGGTGCAACCTTGGTAGCCAACTAATGCAAACAGACAGTAATAAAGAAGTTGCACTTGTCCTGTAAGTGGCATTCCCAGAAAGCCTACATGGACATCCAAATGAGGTGAATCCACCATGAAGTTTATTGCACAACTGCAAAACAAAGCTCATGGTTCACAGAGTGCAATACTGCATGGAATAAATCCCAACAAAGGAGGGGAGTCACGTGATAGCAGCCAGCTAAGCAACAGCTGAGGCCTGGAGCTCTTCCCTCCTGCTGTTTCAATCGCCAATCCTGAACTCCCCGGTGCACTAATTCGGTGCAATTTTCCTTAAAAGAGAGCTGAGATATTCCCTGACGTCCTGGGCTGTAGAATCTGTAAAGAAAGAGTACCTACGTTTAAAGATGGATGTAGATGTGAGGCAGGCCCTGATCCGGCATACACCACCTGCATCTCCTGATAAGGCTGCCAAAAAACAACATAACCAGGGAGGCCCGAAGCCGGAGAGAGGTGGGGACAAGATACAATCATCCAACCCCCTAACGGAGGACAGATTTTTGCAAGAATTGACCCCGCTGAAGGAAATTCTCCAGGAACTGACTGGTGAGCTCAAATCCCTCCGGAGCGATCTCTCGTCGGTCTCCAATCGAGTTGCTGACGCGGAGGCCAGGGTGTTCTCTATTGAGCAATGGAGAGCCAAAGCTGAGGTCGAGATGGCCGAATATAAACAGCAAATCAAGAAACTTCAAGCTAAGACTGAAGACCTAGAGGGGCGCAACCGACACAAGAACCTGCTTATTTTAGGCCTACCGGAGATGGAGGAGGGGCCCGATCATATGGCCTTCCTGCAAAGATTTCTGGTCAAAGTAGTAGGCCCGTCCCCGATCAGCCCCTCCTATCATCTCGAACGGGCCCATCGATCGCTGAGGCCTCGTCCCCCGCCTGGATCCTCCCTGCACCCCATTATCATGAAATTCCTAAATTACTTAGAGAGACAGCATGTATACAGCAAATCCCGAGATCTGAAGGAGGTTACATGGGGCTCGACTCGGATTCGGATTACTCAAGATCTCCCGAAGGAGACTAGGGATAAAAGAGCAGCCTTCCACCCTATAGTCCAGAAATTAATTGCTGCATCCATTCCCTTCAGAATGTTATATCCTGCAACTCGTAAGGTCACAATTGGAGGCTCTACCTGCAGCTTTAATTCCCCTGAAATGGCCCCGAAGGACTTTGCGACCAGGTTGCCGGACTTATTTAAGACCCCTGGCTGAGAGACTATCTATATTTACACTGCTGCAGTGTTGTTAGCTTCAGGGACTAAATGTTCAATTGTTTAATTTGTTTTTCTAGGGCCTTGCCTTTCTTCTTTCTGGTTTACCTCCTCTCTTACTAGGTTCGTCCTGTGTTTTTGTGGCTCTATCTCTAGACCCTACTTGCTTTCTCAGGGTTACTGTCTGTCCCTCTATAACCTTTCTGTTTGCCTTCTGTTTTCTTACCTGGGGTTTGGCTGGTTGCGGGTCAGGATGGCCGGGCGATGTCTCGTAGGATGAAGCTGAGCCCCTCACTCTGCTTATTGAGATCTGCAGGCATTTCCGGTACTTATTTACCGACGGCAGTTCCCTTGGGGTAGCTTCCTGTGTGAGGGACCAGATTGGTCCTTTGCTGAGATGGTCCCCCTCAGAAACAATGGGCCTAGACTCCACGCTCCCCCGAGATCCAGAGCCCGGTCCTCTGTTTGGCCTCCCCTGCTTACAGATGCCTGCTTTTAGAGGGTGAGTACCTTTGGAGCTATGTCTCACCTGGTTGAACCTGATCTTGGTTATATGCATCAAGTAGTGGGTGGGCGGCATTGGGTGGGTTCCTGTTTTTTTTTTTTTTTTTTCTCTTCTACTTGTTATTCTCTTGAAGTAACTGACGTTTTGGGATGGGGGAAGGAGACGCTTTGGGCTGTGGGCCTGGCAGCTAGCTGTATGCCAAATCATGAGCTTAGGATAGGGGGATTGGCTAACCTCACCCCAGCTGTGGTGTTCTTGTTGCCTACGTTATGGAGGATCTGGTTCTTTCCCTGGTTTAGCGACCTTCTGGTCTGGGTTCACCTCCCACGATTTGATTCATTTGATCTGGGGTTGTTGAGGTTCGCAAAAAGGGGTGGGTGGCCAGGACTTGATTTTTCATGTTGGAGGCTGTTTCGTTTTCAGTCCTGGCTCCCCGTTGTAAATAGTTGTTTGTTGGGCTTAGGGGATTCTACTGGGGGGGAGGGTCGATGGGTGGGCTTTTGTGTTCGTTTCCTGTTCCTAATTCAATGTCTGGGCATTTGGATGGGTTTGGGGGGAGGCAGGCTGTGGGAGGGATGCTGCTTGACTTATTTTATCTGCTGTCTTACCTTAGTGGGCTATCCTACGTTACACAATTTAAGTATTAACTGTCTCGGAAGGCAATTTGAGAGGGGTGGGGTTTTTGGGGATAGCATTGGGATGAAGGGAAGTTTTGGGGGGATGGGTTTAGTCTGTCTGCTTAGTTTGAAGTGCAGTTATATTCTGGTCGGAATAATAGTGTTCACTTTTTGGGTGTTCTATTTTAGTGTTTGTTGGCAGACTATTAGATTTTGGATATATCTGATCTTGGTGTGCCATTCCTTTTTCTCTAATACTGGTTCTGTCTGTTTTTGTACTCCCTTTATTTTGTTTTTAAAATGGCTACTAATATGATTAAAATAGCATCCTGGAATGTACGCGGACTCAGAGATCAGGTCAAAAGGTGTCAGGTTTTTAACCACTGCTCACTACTGCAAGTGGATATTCTTTTCCTCCAAGAAACCCATCTGACTCATGCAGACGCCAAATCCCTGTCTCGTTCGGGTTTTTCTCAGGCCTACCTAGCCGGTAATTCTAATCTTAGTAAAGGGGTCGCAGTGCTCATTAAAAAGCATGTCCTGTTTATGATGGAACTGGTTGTCTTGGACCCAGAAGGGAGGTTTGTCCTGGTTAGGGGTACTCTTAATGGAAGTTCCGTTGTTTTAGGTTCTGTATATGGGCCGGTCGGGGGCAGGCCTGAATTTTTTATGTCCCTTGCCGACAAAATTAGCACTCTTCTTCCTTCCCAGATTATACTGGGAGAGGATTGGAATGTCCCCCTTTCACCTACACTTGATAAGGACCCCCAAGACGTTCGATCCCCTACCCCTGCCCAGAGAGCCCTTCATGAATTGCTGTCAATGTTAGGATTGTGTGATCCCTGGAGACTCTCGGACCCCTCTTCTCAGGTTTTTTCTTTTATTTCCCAGCCGCATGGCTCCAAATCGAGAATAGACTACATGCTAATTAGTAAAATCTTTCTTTCCAAGCTTCTCCAATCTGGTATTGATCCAATCATTCTCTCAGATCATGCCATAGTTTGGATCAAACTTTCTTTAGATCCTGATTTTTGTCGAGATACCATATGGAGGTTAAATACTCAGTTGCTTAAAGACCCCCACACGGTCTCGAGTATTAAGTCCCTGATATCTCTCTTTCTTGCGGATAATCTTGAGTCTACCCCGAGATTTGATATGGTTTGGAGCTCTTTAAAATGCTATCTCGGGGTGAGCTAATAAAGATTGTTTCCGTAAGGAAGAAAGCCAGGCTTGAGAAATCTCTTTCTCTGTTAAGTAAAATTAGAGAGTTAGAAGTGGATTATTCCTCAACCTCCTCGCTACTCTCCCTTAAGGCTCTCCTGGTCGCTAAGAGTGAGTATATGGATCTTCTGAAAGAAAAGACGGAGTACTGCTTGGTGAGAACTCAAGCTAAGTACCTCGACCATGGGGAAAAGGCGGGGAAACTCCTGGCCTTACGCCTTCCGACGTTGGAAGGCTCCAGGATAATCCCATCCTTGATTGCTCTAAGCGGTTCTATTGAAACCTCCCCTAGAGGTATTGTCCGTATCTTTGAAAAATACTACACAGACCTGTATAGTAAACCCCTATCCCCTTCGCCCATTCCGAATATCACTACATATTTAAGGGACATAGATATCCCTAGTCTGTCAGCGTCCCATCATAAAATCCTGATGGCTCCCATCTCTCTGGAGGAAATAGAGAGGACTATCTCCTCTTTGACTCCAGATAAGGCACCCGAGCCTGATGGTTTCCCTGCCAACTTTTACAAGGTTTTCTCTAAGGAGCTGGCACCTGTGCTCCTTAATCTATATGAATATCTCTCTATCTCTACTGATGTAGATCCCACCTTGTTTGAAGCCACAATTATTTTGATTCCCAAACCTGACAAAACTCTCACGGATCCAGCAAACTACCGGCCTATCTCCCTTCAGAATTACGACATGAAAATCTTGGCTAAGATACTGGCCGAAAGAGTTAAAAAAGTTTGGTCTGGTTTACTTAGCCCCGAACAAGTAGGTTTTGTTTCTGGCAGGTCCTCTGCAGATCATTTAAGAACCTTATTGCATATCTCCCAGCAAGCCCAAACGCTCCCTTACCCTGCGGCACTGGTCGCACTTGACGCAGAGAAGGCCTTTGACTGTGTGGATTGGGCTTTCCTTTGGGCTGTGATGGGGAGAATGGGATTTCCAGATCCCTTTTTAAAATGGATTCAGGCCTTCTACTATGCCCCCTCGGCCAAAATTTATTGTAATGGGGTTTTTTCCTCCCTTTTTCATTTATATACTGGTACCAGACAGGGAAGCCCCCTTTCACCCTTACTGTTTAATCTATACCTGGAGCCGCTTCTCATTAAGCTTAAGTCCTCTCCGCACGTCAGAGGCTGCAGGCTATTACAGCAGGAATTAGTGCTTTCTGCTTATGCAGACGATATTCTCCTGCATCTAGAACACCCGGCCGAGTCCCTAAAAGTGGCATTAGAAATCATTGAGCAGTTTGGAGCCTTCTCCCAATACAAATTGAATACCTTTAAGTCTGAAATTCTTCCATTAAATGTCCATACCTGTAAACAGGAATTTATTTCCTTTGGGTTGAGATGGGCCCCTAAATCCATTAAATATTTGGGGATTCATTTCACGACTGAACCTTCTTCTCTGAAGAAACTTAACTTGGACAATATCAAGAATCTTGTCCAGCAGGATTTACAGCGGTGCAAAGCATCATGGGCTGCATATGCAAATCACCACAGAATGTTATGCTGGTCCAGCTTTAAGCAGAATTGCATGGTGCCGAAAGGCCTCTCACACAGTTTGCAAAGGGTGCTAACAGAAGACATAGACACATGTTTCGTCCTACCAGGACTCATCAGTATGCCTCGTCTGTTTGATACCCCAGTGGAATAGACCAGCTACCCCTAAGGCAGTGTGCCTGGGATATATTGTGGTGAACCCATTAAAATAAAAAAACATTTAAAAGCCAAAGAACCTCTGTGTGTAAACACTGAGGCAAGGGTTACCCCAAAGGGCATTTGGCTGGGAAGCCAAGTTTCAAGAAAATACAAAATCACACATGCCCCCACAATGCAAAGCATCATGGGCTGCATATGCAAATCACCACAGAATGTTATGCTGGTCCAACTTTAAGCAGAATTGCATGGTGCAGAAAGGCCTCTCACACAGTTTGCAAAGGGTGCTAACAGAAGACATAGACACGTGTTTCGTCCTACCAGGACTCATCAGTATGCCTCATCTGTTTGACACCCCCAGTGGAATAGACATGCTACCCCTAAGGCAGTGTGCCTGGGATATATTGTGGTGAACCCATTAAAATAAAAAAACATTTAAAAGTCAAAGAACCTCTGTGCGTAAACACTGAGGCAAGGGTTACCCCAAAGGGCATTTGGCTGGGAAGCCAAGTTTCAAGAAAATACAAAATCACACATGCTCCCACAATGCAAAGCATCATGGGCTGCATATGCAAATCACCACAGAATGTTATGCTGGTCCAACTTTAAGCAGAATTGCATGGTGCCGAAAGGCCCTCACACAGTTTGCAAAGGGTGCTAACAGAAGACATAGACACGTGTTTCGTCCTACCAGGACTCATCAGTATGCCTCGTCTGTTTGACACCCCAGTGGAATGGACCAGCTACCCCTAAGGCAGTGTGCCTGGGATATATTGTGGTGAACCCATTAAAATAAAAAAAAACATTTAAAAGACAAAGAACCTCTGTGCGTAAACACTGAGGCAAGGGTTACCCCAAAGGGTATTTGGCTGGGAAGCCAAGTTTCAAGAAAATACAAAATCACACATGCCCCCACAATGTCTATGGCAGTCAAGAAGTTGGTCCTGAGGCACTGGACCGATCAATTACCCCTGTACTATGCAGAGTGGCTGATTGAGCTCACAGCTTTTCTTCAATCGGAAAGCTTAATTGCCAGTCTGCATTGTCGTGTAGAACTATTTCAGAAGAGATGGGGTAAATTGCAAGCACTTTGTCTGCATTAATAAGCCTATGACCTGATCCCTGTAGTCTGCTCAAAGAATGTTGTTTTGGTCACCTGTTGTACTTAGTTACTCTAAGGTTATGGGAGACTTCATTTATTAAGGATGGATGGTGGAGATTTCCAGTTTACTACCAATAATCAGAAAGCACACCAGTATAGGGGTGGGGGATGTGGGGAGAAGCTGAGCGGATATTTTGGAATTTGTTTTTTTTTTACTATGTATATGTTAACTGGGTCGGGGGCTGGGGATCTGGATTGGGGGTCATGGTTGGGGAGGTTGGGGGTTTGGGGTGGGGTTTTTGGGTGGGGTTTTGTTTGTACGTGTATTTTTACATTTTACTGTCCGAATCGCTTTGTATGTTTTGTAATCTTTATCTGAAACTTCAATAAACTTAAATTTAAAAAAAAAATCTCCACAAAGGAACTCCCATTGACCACCCATTACCTTGGTGCTTCTGTCACCTGGCCTTCCTCAGGGGGCGTGGTTAGGGCAGACACAACAATAATGACCCCTTTATGTGGCCTTTCCAATGACGTCATAAGGAAGTGCTGTACAAAACATCAACCATTTGACATCCCAGAATGAAACATTTATAATATTATAATAAAAGAATAAACATACAGGAATACACACTTCTAATTCAGGAAGTAGGCACAGCAGTTTTCCACTTTCTCAAGGCAGAATTTTTTTTTTCTGAATAGTGGCATCAGAACCCAACAGAGTAGCACTTAAGAGGAATCTTACATTCATGTCTCTAAACACTGAACTACCCAGAGGGAAGTGAAGTGTTCAAATAGTCACTATATGGTGTTATTTCGGTGTTACAGTAGCAGTGTACACTTCTTGCACACTTCATTTCATAATGCAGTCCATCAGTGTTTAATCAGTGCATCTTCAGGTCTCTATTGGTTTACATGCAGTGCTAACACAGTGTGTGTGAATTATGTTAATTAGCACTACAATCACACAGCAAAAGTACTGCAATTAGCAGTGTTTTGTCATCAACACTGCATGAAGCAGTGTTGGTGCAGCAATACTGGCTGAAGCAGTGTTATGTCAGCAACACTGCCTTAAGCAGTTTTGCACTGCTTTTTCAGTGTGTGCGAATTATGTTAATTAGCACTGCAATCTCACTGTAAAAGTACTGCAAGTAGCAGTGTTTTGTCATCAACACTGCCTGAAGCAGTGTTGGAGTAACAATACTGGCTGAAGCAGTGTTGTGTCAGCAACACTGCCTGAAGCAGTGTTGCATTGCTTTTTCAGTGTGTGTGAATTATGTTAATTAGCACTGCATCAACACCTGTAGTGCACTTCAGTATGCAGTGTGATTTTAGCAGCACTCCTGTCAGCAGTGCTGCAGTTCTGTTTCAGTGTATCAGGCTGCATTAAAGATGGCATCACTTAAAATTCAACAAAAGCACAAGTATTCATCTGCAAGTATCTACAATCTCAGCAGAGGAAGCTTTGCTTAAGGGTCCCTGAGAGAGAAAGTCGTCTGCGAATTCCAAAGAAGATGGAGATCTTGGGGGCTATGTCTATAAGAGGTACTAAAGTCTGTTACCCTATGTTTGACTCAAAATCACAAGGAAGGAAGTGGTCATTTAGTTAAAGGAACGACCACCAATCGTTCTGGTTTGCAGAAAATGGATTTGTGCAAAATGGATGGTTCTGGTTTACAGAAAATGGTATAGGATCCTCCCTGATATGCAGGGCCTCACCAGTATTTCCAGGTTTATCTTCAAAAGGAGAAGAGAGCCTCTTCAGACTGGGAGCACATGCACAGTGAGAAAAATGATTTTCGGTATCAAGGGGCTATTCCAAGTGAAGTGCGTGTGTGTATTGTATCTATAATGGGATTATCAATCGCATTGGACAAACACCATTAGGTGACCGTGCGTATATCAGAGTGCGACTACACACCTGCACTTTTACTCCCCTACAAAACAATTCTGCCATTTTATAAGACAGATAACCCACTGTGGGGTGTGCGGTCGCGCAATGATATACGCACGGCTTGGGTGGTTGATGCACTCAGCCTGCGGCATCATGTGTAACAACGCACACCAAGGTGTGCGTATATCAGAGTGTAACTGCACACCTTACAATGGGTTATCTGTTACGCAAACACACACACACACACACACACACACACATATGAGACAGTACTTGTTGCAAAACAAAAACACTACATTATTGCAGGCATTAGAATGCAAAGCTCACAAAGCAAGAAAACGAAAAACAGGGTTTGAGCCTCACGTGTCTTGGCAAATTGGTTGTGTGGTGTTCCCTTGAGTTCCCAACCTTAATCCCATCCTGTACCCCCAGCCCATAGCCTCCTTTCTAAAGCACAAGGTACAGCTCCAACCCAGTGTCTCCCACAGCAGCCATTCGTACCTGTAAAACAAGAACAGCAATAGGCTCACAATGGATTTGCAGCTTGTTATGAACTACTATATGACAAACAATGTAGGGTAAACAAAAAACAATACTTATCTGATACATATGGTCAGTGTCCTCCTACTCCTGGTCAATGTCCTGCCAGACCTGTAGATATAAAAGGTAAAGTGGGTCAGTATGAACAAGCATTTGTCAATGCCGAATGTTGCTTGCTTCTATGTGCTGTTTAGGTATTTGGAAGTCATCGGAGTGCAAATATTGAAAATTTGAGGACTTATGAGCGTGCCTAGTAACTGCGCAACGCACGCTCGTAAAACAGTCATTTTTAGAATTTTTCACCAAATTTTCAACATAGCCATTTTAAGACCTCTGCTCATGAACAGTGTCACTGTGATTTTGTTAATGTGTCCCATACATTGAGTTTGCTCACCGACTGCGCCATTGTGCACTACATGGGTGGAAACACGTTTTGGGCAGGATGTCAAAAATGACAGCTGTACTGTTCATAAGGAGGTGTGGTAAAATGGCAGTGTTGAAAATCTGGAGTGAAAATATTGAAAATTTCCGAACTTACGAGCCTGCGTAGGAACTGCGCAACGCACGCTCGTACAACAGTCATTTTTAGGAATTTTTTCACCAAATTTTCAACATAGCCATTTTAACACCTCTGTTCATGAACAATGTCACTGTGATTTTCTTAGTGTGTCCCGTACAGTGATTTCGCACATCAACTGCGCCATTCTGCGCTACATGGGCGGAAACACATTTTGAGTGAGATGTGAAAAATGACAGCTATACTACTCATAAGCAGATATGGTAAAATGGCAATGTTGAAAATCTGGAGTGAAAATGAAGAATTTCGTGAACTAACAAACCTGCATGTAGGGACTTCATAGCGCTGCGGCTGAAAAACAGTCATTTTTGGAATTCTTGCCAAATTTTCAACATGGGGTTTTGGGACCCTTCTCTTGAATGATGTCACTGTCATGGTGGTATTCAGGCGGAAGGGTGATTTACGCAGTGACCGCGCAGTCACTGCACGAAATCACCCTTCGAGCCCGGTCAACGCCAGGACAGTGAATCATTCATGAGAAGGGGTCCCAAAAACCTATGTGGAAAATTTGGCAAAATTCCCAAAATGCCTGAGATATGCAATAAAGTTGAAACCCCTATCTAGCCCATTATACAGCTTACCGCATTTCCTCAGTTCGCGGTCGGCTTTGAAGAGTGCAGACGTGTTCCCGGTCCACGAAGATCATCGCGCTGGAGTCGGAGGTAAGTATGGTGTGGGGAGTGTGGGGAGGCTGGGTGCACAGTGGTGGGCATAGGTTGTGGGAGGGAGGTCAGGAGAAGCTCTGCGGGGACGGTTTTTGGTTTCAGGTGAAAAAAAAAAAAGACAGCGTGGGACCATTTGCCATGCTGGGTGGGCTCCCAGTATGGCACAAGCACTGAGGCGTTTGGCTGACGAGTTGGGCACCCCGTCGGCTACATAAGTGATTGCCACTCTGGGGTGGGCTCAGCGTGGCACCAGCTACGGGGAGGGGGACGACAGCAGCTTAGCCGACAGGGATTGGGCACCCTGTCGGCTTTACAATGCGTGCGGGAGCGTGCACGCCTGGGGGGGGAGCTGTGCGTGACCAGCGTCTTATCGCTGCTCACTCAAGCGTAGCTCCCCCTTTCAACTGTATGCCACTGCATTTTGGAGTGTGTCATAGACAGCTCCAAAATGCATTGGCTTACAGGGGCCGCGCCTGCCAGCCCAGTGCCTGAATTGGAGGAGGAGGTGACACACCTCCGAAATCTCCATTCATGGCACTATGTTTCTTGCACATGCGTGCAAGCAACATAAAAATAAAAATGCTGATCAGCTAGGTCAGTTGGGAAGGCTTTGTAGAGGTTAAAATAAAAAAAATGGGTTGGGGGAGGGATACCAGACCTGTACCACACCATCAACCTGGCTTTTAGAATGGACTCGGTCACTCAAGGGATGTCATGGATGGGGGAAGGAGGAAGACTCCTTGCCCCAGTGCCCCTAAGAACTAATCTTTTTTGGGGGTAGGAGGTCATGTTGCTCCACACAGCAACCAACACAGGGCAGGATAAAGACACCAAGGGACAGATATTCAAGGCACAATGAATGCTTCCCTGGTGGTGTAGTGGATCCCCCTCCCTTTTCCCAATCTGCCTGTAGAATACATAGGAACATAGGTATGTGATGGCAGAAAGGGACCGCAAGCCCACCTAGTCTACTCAGTTTGCTTAGATATCCACTAGGCCTTTTCTGTAGTCCTCCCCTCCATGCCAGTTGCCCTCTGTGCTTATCCCATGCCCTCGTGAACCCTCCCACCATTTTCCTCAGCAGCCCATTCCAGTTGTCCACCACCCTCTCAGTGAAGAAGTACTTCCTAATCCTTCCTCTAAATTCCCCACCCCAAACAATTTGGAATTTCCAAGGACCACTCCATTGCAGTACAGCACACCACAGCAGGCCAACTGTGACAATCTCTAGGCAGATATCTGCAGCCACAACCAGTCTCAGAACTCCCTGCAGCTGGCACCAGAGCAACAGGCAATAGAAGTTTCAATAGCCTGCAGTGCACATTTGAGCTTCCACAGTCTTTGATCAGATGTTTTCCACTTCTGCTCTTCTCCAGGGGATAAGTCAGTCCATGACAGAACTTAGCCCAGGGAGTACAGTGGGGACAGTAAACAAAAGAGGAGAGCCTACATAAAGTCTTAACATGCACTGTAGGACAATTTTCCAGTGCAAAGGACTCCAGGATCTGCTGCAAATGAAGCGGTCAGTACAGAATCAAGCAAAACCAGTTCATCATAATCCACTACACTACAGCACACAGCAGGCAAACCAAGATGGCTCCACATGCGAAGTGCACATTGGCACCAGACCCACACTTGTGTGGGACCCTTGACACAAGCCAGCCAGTGGGTATTGTGGTAAGGAGGGACAAAACTTTTTACATGCAGGTACATCAGGGAGAAAAGCAAGGTAAGGGAAGATACTGAGTGTCTGAAAAGGGTGGATGGAGGGAGGGTAAAAGATTGCCACCAAAAAGCAGAAATATGGAACAAATACTTCTGTTCAATTTTTACAAAGGAAGGGGCAGGAAATGGGCAGCATTAATAAGGATGGAGAGATCACAGAAAAGGACACGGCTCCCTCTGCAAAAGGAAGGATCCTCATGGAACTGGCAGCAATAAGGCTATGGGCCAGATAGATGCACCCCTGGACACTGAGGGAGCTAAGGGAGGTGTTAATAGGGTCTCCGACTACCCTGTTCACACTGTCTTTGTAAACTAGTGACATGCCTAGGGATTGGAGGTGGGCTGATGTGGTCCCACTATACAAAAATGGGAACAGGGAGGATACAGGAACTACATACTGGTCAGCCTGACCACAACAGTAGAAAAGTAATGGAAATACTGCTGAAGGAAAGAATAGTGGAGCACCTGGTTGTCAATGGTCTACAGGGGAAGTGGGGGAAGGGAACACTGTTTAACCAGGAGTAGCACACTAAGCTGAAGCTTGTTTCCAGATGCAACCTGGAGCACAAGGAAGTTAAGTAACTCACTCAGGATCACACAGTATGCACTTAGATGGCTGTTGGATTCAAACCCAGGTCTCCAGATCTGTAGCTCAGAGCCTTTACCCAAATGTGCTATACTGCCTCCAGGACCCAAGGCAGTTTGGTTTTATGGGAGAGAGGTTGTGCCCGACAAACTTAACTGAGTTTTTTGACTAGGTAACAAGGAAGGTGGATAGGGGAGGATGTGTCCTTCCCAGATTTCAGCAAAGCCTTTGACACTTTGCCACATAGAAGGCTGGTAAATGAGCTGGAAGGCTTAGGGGCAGGACAGAAAATAACAAGGTGGATGGAGAACTGGTTGAAAGACTGAAACTAGAGGGTGGTGGTAAGGCAAATGGGGTGCATTCCAGGGTGAGAGTGGTGTGCCCCCGGGGTCGGTGCTGGAACTCATCCTTTTTTAATATCTATAGCAATGATGAGCCCAGTTGCAATCAGGGGAGATCTGTTCTTTCTGGACCGGGGCTTGTTGCTGGAAGGGGTCAGGGCAGGCATTTTGGGGCTGCATCAGCGGTGGGGGGAGGATGGGATCACATCGGTGATTGACAAGGAAGCTCTTGTTGGCAGGGGACAGGCTATGCATAACGGGGCCACATTGGCTACAACTTTGCAAGCTGGCGACTCAGGAAGGAGCAGCCAATCAGTGAATAGGGCTCGAACCTTTGACTGTGTGAATGGGCCATAAAAGGCAAATAGTCCAGTCGCAATCAGAGGAGGAGAGCTGTTCTTTGTTCCACACCACCCACCCTGGCACCGACATCTATTAAATGGTAGGTGAGGGTGGAGCCTTGGAGGAGGGCAAGTCAAGACTGGGTGAACTGGAACACTAGGAAGCTGGATTGTTATTGATTGGGGGAAAAGGGTGCTGTACACTGTGCTGCTTGGGCAACATTTGACTACTACCAGGAAGGGGCATAATGAAGCAGACTTTATAAATGACTGCGTATGCTAACTACATCTGTGGGAGTAGGCAAACTGTGTGTGACTTGATTACTGCTGGGGCCTCTGAGCTGGCAAGTGTTGTGGTGGGCTAATTTTGCTTGTGAACTGTCTACTGCTAGGGTTAGAAAACTGGCTACTGTCAAGAAAGAGGAGGGAAAATTGCTGTAATTGGAGGGGGCAAACTGCTTGGGTTTTAGTGTAACACTGACTGAATTACTTCTGTTAGAGGGCTGCATTGCTCACCTAAAATGAGGGTAGACTTGGGGGTGGCCAAAGCGGGCATCTTTGGTAGAATGATTGGGTGTACAGGGTGCGGGGCGGCAATAATATTACATTGGCCATGGAGGTTCAGAGGGTTCCCAGTGTGTTTTCAGTTGGCAGGTCTTAGGGAGGAAGTAGAGGGGATCAGAAGGCAGCTGGAAGGTGGGGAGGAAAGGTGTGGAAAGGACCTCATGAGAGTAGACAAGGTCAATTTGACATAACCCAGGGAACAGGTGGACAAGGATCATATGGTTACTCAGGAGGGGTGGGGAACGAAACAAGCAATGTACAGAAATCCCTTCGTAGGAAGGTGGCTGACCAGAAGGAGTGGGGGACAGGAAAGAGCAAGTCGGGGGCAAGCATCACACTTACTAATTGATTTGCCCTGCTATATCCGGGAGATGAGGTGGAGAGGCTGCCGGGAGGAGGGGAGCAGGCAGACAGAGGGTTTGGTCAGTAAGCTGGGGGGATGGGGCAGGAGAGAGAGCCAGATCCACAGAAGGAGGGGGAGACATTAGCCTAGGTGGGAGGGAGGTGGGGAGGAAGGGGGAATGCAGAGTGAAGCCAGGGTGGGAGGAGGGAGGGCTAGGGTCGGGCAAGCATCCAGGTTAGGGAAGTCAGCCAAGGATAAGGAGTACTCTAGATAGGCCAGCTTTGGGGTGGGAGAAATCAGATGAGTTGGAGAGGAGGGGAAAGATGGGGGGATATGGAGAAACACAGCAGAAGGGTGAAGGAAGCAGAACTTAGGGGAGGGGAAGGGAGGATAGGAGGGAAGCAGTAGAAGGGAGCCTGGGTGGGGGATCTGAGGATACCAGCCCAGAAAGAGAGTCCGGGGAGATCTGAGGGGGGGCAATCTGTGCCACCCAGGAGGTTGGAGGGATGAGGAGCAAGCTGGGAACTACAGGTAGAAGAATGAGCATGGTAGGGCAACCACAGGCTTGTGATCCCCAGGCTGAGGGGGGCAAGAGAAGTAAGCTGGGGGTTGATGACAGAAGGAAGAGCCTGAACGGAATCAAATGGGCCAGTAAAGTGGGGGGGTGAAGGTGATCCTGCTGGGTGACTCCATGACCTGGGGCATCCAGTGGGAGGGGGCAGGGGAGGGAAAAAACAGCCCAATCAAGGCTAAATGTATCCCAGGCATATCTGTATACAAGGCCAAATTCCAGCTTTACTCGATAGCATTGGAATGCGGGGAATCCCCAGACTTCCTAAAACATCTGGGAACAACTGACTTAGAGGGAAACAGTAAGCTAGAAATCCAGGTGAGATTCCGGGAACTAGCCAGGGTTTACCACACTATAGGAAGTGCAATCTCCTTCTTTGAGATTCTGCCAGTACCTAGGGCATCCGGGGAGACCAAACATAAACTTAGAGGTGTGAACCAGTGGCTCAGGTACTGGCACAGGGCAGAAAGGTATGGGCTGGTGGAGGACTGGGGGATACATGGGAGGACAAGAGGTTATATGTCAGGGACAGGGTACACCTCAACTTGGAGGGGAGGGAGATCTTGAAACTAAAAGTTGCTGGATTCATAGTCGAGAGGTGAAGTTTAAACTTGTAAGGGGGGTGGTTAAGTAAAAGAGTGGCTCCAGGAAGGCTGCTCGAGGGTCCATGTCTAGGGCATGAAAAGAAGGCAGGTGACTGGGATGTAAATCCATCCAGAGCTGTGCAAGAAAGGGCATGCTCAGGGCCGAGATGACTAGAGAAGGGAGAGGGGTCAGGGTGGAGGACGGCCCTGATCAATGCTAGGAGCATGGGCAACAAAATGTCCAATCTCCAGGCGATGCTGGTTGAGGGATCAGTGGATGTGGCAGCAATTACTGAGTCATAGGCCACTCAGAAAAATGATTGGAACCCAAATTTGGTGGGCTACAAAATATTCAGGAAGGATAGAGGAGAGGGAAGAGGAGGGGGTGTAGCACTGATAGTCAAAAATTACATAGAGGTTAGTGGAGTGGAGGAGGCTGTAGAGGGGTGGAGGAAATCTGGGTAACCCTACAAATGAGGGGAGGTAAAATATTGAAAATAGGGGTGGTTTACAGACCGCCCCCAATGATGGAAGAGGCCCTGGAGGACAAACTAGTTGAGAACATCAAGGGGCACTGTGACCGTGGAACAGGTATGGTGGTGATCATGGGTGACCTTAATATGCTGGGGACAGACTGGGACACAATGGCATCCTCCATGGCCAGAGAACAGAGACTGATGGATGTGTTCCAGGATGCCTTCCTGGTCCAGCAGGTGGGGGAACCTACTAGGGAGAAGCAGATACTGGATGTTGTCCTAGCAGACAGTGACCAGATAAAGGGCCTGGAGGTGTGCAGCCCGCTGGCAAGTGGCAACCACACTAAGGTCTGGTTTCTGCTGTATCTGGGGGGGGGGGGATAACCATTCTAATACAGTAGAAGTGGACTTCAGGGGGGCAGACTTCATGGGCATGGGCAGGATTCTACAATTCTACAGGGGAACTTGGACAAGATTAGGCCGGACATGGAAGCTGGCAGCTTGCGGGAGGCCATTAAGAAGGGGGTGCAGGAGACTACTAACTCCTGTACAAAGGAAAGGAGTGAGCATGGTAGAGCCAACAAGTCATGCTGGTGGACCAGGGAGGTGCAGGAGGTGGTGAGGGATAAAAAGGCTGCCTATGCATGCTTTAAGCACTCTGGGGGGGATAGGGAGAGGGGTATGAGTTGATGGCTAGAAGGTTCACCACAGTGGTGAGGGGAGCCAAGGTGAGGAGAGAGCAAAACCTGGCTATAGATATCTGGAGGGGAGAAAAGGGATTCTATAAATACACAAGGGAGAAGAGAAAAGAGAGGTCACAGATCAGCATGAAAAGGACTGAGGATGGATGGACTCAGGAGGTGGGGGAAATCAGGCAGAGGTGCTAAATGAGTACTTTGCTTTGATATTTACTGGGGGAGGTAGGGGGATCCCTCCAGACCAATGGGAGGGAAGGGGAGCCAGCAGAGTTGAGAGGTCAGATGGAGTCTAGACGACTGAAAGAAGTTGGTGTTCAGGCTGGGCCAAGTCTAGAAGGGGATGGGTGGTTAAATGAGGGGTGGGCTGGGAGGGAGAAATTACAGTGGAAAGGGTGAGGGAGGCCCTTTGGACACTAAAAACTGATAAGGCACCGGGTCCGGATAGGCTGCATCTGACTGTTATGAAGGAACTGGCGGATGAGCTAGCAGCACTCTTTAACACCTCTCTGCTGACAGAATGGGTGCTTCAAGACTGGAGGGTGGCTCATGTGGTGCCTATCCACAAATGGGAGGTTTAAAGAGGAGATGAGGAATTATAGGCCTGTCAGCCTAACATCTGTGGTGGGCAAAGCAATGGATGGCATTATCAAGGATAGGCTCAGGAGGCAGCTGGAAAGGTTGGAGCAACTGGATAACAAACAGTATGATTTCATCCTGGGGAGATCGTGTTAGGCCAACCCCATAGATTTTTATGACTGGGGCCCTGGACCGGCATAGACTGGAGGACGTCCTATACCTGGATTTCAGTAAGGCGTTTGATTCGGTACCCCAAAATGGGCTGCAAATAAAGCTAAGGGGTGGGGTGAGAGGACAGTTGCTCAGATTGTGTGGGATGGGGTGAGAGGACAGTTGCTCAGATGGGTAGAAAATTGGCTAACAGGGTGAATACAGAGGGTAGTGATGGGTAGTCTCCTCCCCCAAGAAGGTCACCAGTGGGGTTCCCCAAGGTTCGGTACTGGGACCACTCCTGTTCAATGCCTATGTCTTGGATATGGGGAAGGCAGTTAAGAGTAGGACGAATCTCTTTGTGGATGACTTAAAACTGGGGGCATTGGTGGACAGGGATGAAGCAAGAGAGACAATCCAGAGGGACCTGGATACCCTGGAGGGGTGGTCAAGGAGGTGGGGACTGAGGATGAATGCATGGAAATGTAGGGGGCTGCACCAGAGAGTCAGAAACCAGGCCATGTATTCACCTGGGGGGGTCACACTGCAAGCCACAATGAGTGAGAGGGATCTAGGGGTGGTGGTAGACGTCAAAATGAATAACACTGAAAATTGCAGAAGAACTGCGGCCAAAGCAAACTGGATACTGCATAACCAGGGGGATTACGTCCAGGAGGAGGGAGGTGATCCTCCCCCTCTGTATAATGCCTTGGTCAGACCACATCTCTAGTACTGCATGCAGTTCTGGAGACCTCACCTTAAGAAGGACGTAATACTGCTGGAGAGTGTCCAGAGGAGGGCAACCAGGATGCTTCAGAGCATGGGAGGAAGGTCCTATGAGGAAAGGCTGGAAGAGCTTGGGCTGTACTCGCTGAAGGAGAGGCGAGACAGGAGGGACATGATAGGGGTCTTCAAATATGTAAAAAAAGATGTTCAGGCTAAAGAAGGTGGGGAACAACCAGGTGACATGAGTGGAAGCTAGAGGGGGAAAATTACAGGGGGGAATGCAGGAGACATTACTTAATTGAGAGGGTGGCAGAGCCCTGGAATGCACTGTCCAGGAGTCTGGTGGAGGAGGGCACAGTGGAGGGCTTCAAGAGGGAGTGGGATAGGTACAAGGGTAAACTGAAGCAGAGAATGACCCTCTCTGGGGCTGGGTGGGAAAGAAAGCACACATTAGGAGGCTGGCTACTGAGCAGACACACAACAGACCATCAGGCCTATTCTGTTGGCTTTTAGTATGTTAGATATAGTGGAGGAACTGCAGGGGAAGGTGTGCCTATTTGTAGAGGATGCAAAGATCTGCAATAGGGCAGACACCCTCGTAGGGGAGGTGGAGGCAGTGAGGGAGGGCCTAAAGATTCTGGAAAGGTGGTCGGAAACATGGCAGCTGAAATTTAATGCCAAAAAGTGTACAGTAATGCACATGGGTGTAATAACCCACAAACCATTTACACACGGGAGGGGGAAGGGTAAGGAAACTCAGCAGGACAGAGATCTGGGGATTATAATTTCAGATATCTGTAAGGCAGAGAACAAGTGCAGCACAGTGGTGGGTGAAGGGAGGGTTATAAAACAGAAAGAGGGAGGTGCTGATGCACCTTTATAAATCCGTGGTGAGGCCTCACCTGGAGTATGGGGTTTAGTTCTGGAGGCCTCACCTACACAAGGATACAAGACAAGATTGAAAGGGTTCAGACAAGGGCAATCAAGATGGTGCACACTATGCATAGGAAGCCCTATGAGGAGAGGTGAAGGGAATCGGATCTGTACCCACTGGAAACTAGTAAGGTGAGAGTGGGAAGCTTATTTGCAAGGAACATAAGTGCTAGAACTAGGGATCATAAACCAAGATTAGAAGAAGGAAGGTTTAGGGGCAATGTTAGGGGGCAATACATCACTGAGAAGGTGGTGGAGTCCTGGAACAGACTACTGGAAGAGGTGGTGTGCGCAAAAATGGTGAAAGGATTCAAGGGGGTATGGGACAGACATCAGGAGCTGACCAGTGGGCAGAGTGGGGTGTCTCTTGACAAAGATGATGACTGGTGAGGGGGTAAGTGGCAGACTCAACTGGCCAAAATGGTCATTTTCTGTCACCAGATTTCTATGATTCTAAGGCAGTTAAGTAATTAGGACTTACCTTCTCCATCAGAGTAGGGGAGTCCAGAGTTGGGGTGTCCTTGGTTAGGAGTATTTTGGTAGGACCTGAAAGGGAAGAACAGAGAAGGTTGAAGGGACACAAAGGGTCAGAGGTGCTAGAGGAGAGATTAGAGTATTAGAATTAAACAAAGATACTTATCTGATTGGTATGTTTGGCCGGACCTGTAGAAATAAAGGGAAAAATAGATCAGTATGGAGAAGTTACAGTAGCAAGAGTAGAGAGATACAAAAAAGTGTATAGCACAGGAGTAAAGGAAGAGGAGTTTTAGAGGAAAAGACAAACTAGTTCAAAGTAAGGAAACTAGAGATGGAATAAAAAATGCAGACAGCTAAGAACAGAGAATAAAGTGGTATTTGGGACTCGGCACCCCCCCCCCTTAGCACCCCTAGGTGACCTGCAAGTAGCCAATAAATTCAAGTAGTAGTAGTAGTCCAGATGGGCAGGTGGGAATGAATTTGGGCTAGTGGCACCTATATTATTTAAAAAAGGGGACACTGGTGATTCAGGAGTCTGAGTTGTCCCAGGAGGCCAGTGGTTTGAAAGGTATGCTCGTAATATAATGGGTCACTTCCTCATGGACAGTGGCAATTTTTTTTCTTTTTATATTATCTTTCCCTGGAACCTAGTGTGGGGGGGGGGGTCATTGGACCCAGACTGTATGTAGCAGGCGGATGCTGTTCAGAAAACTGCTGACCAGAAGTGCTGTGGGCTGTTGCTAGGCAGCCAGCTTAGTGCTACTGAACTACAGTGACAGTAATGGCAGGCACTTTCAACTGCCAGCCCAGAGGAGGGCAACTAAAATAGCGAAGGGTTTGCACCAGAAGCCAAACAAAGAGAGACGAGATGAATATGTATGCCCTTGAGGGAAAGGGCGGGGGGACAGAATAGAAAATTTAAAGCACCTCAAGGGAATCAACAAAGTCCAAGAGAGTAGCATCTTTCATAAAAAGAAATGCGCAAGAACAATGGACAAAATTTTAAGACAGAGGGGATGGCTCAAGGGCAACATGAGGAAGTATTTTTTCACAGAGAGGGTGGTGAACACATGGAATGGTCTTCCTGAGGAGGTCGTGGGGTCAAAAATAGTGGGGGACTTCAAGAATACATGGGACAGACATGAACCAATTCTATTGACGGGTAGGAGGAAATCAGCTGTTGGATAACTAGGACCTGCAGGTTATCCATTAGGTAGGGAAATGGGCTGACTGAGTGGGCCAAGCAGTCCTTATCTGCCATCAAGGTCTATGTGTCTATGATTCAGCTCACAGAGCTCAGGCTGTAGCCTGCTCCATGTTTGTGGGAATGAAGATGGGATTTTTTTTGAGGGGGGAGGCTAGAGCTAATATGCCTCCCTCTACCCATCAGCCACAAAGTGGTATGCGAAGAGCCCTCACGGGGCAGGTTAAGAGGATCTGGAGGGTGAGCAGCCAGCAGTAGGTGGCAGGAACTTTTAGATAAGCCACATGGTGGCAGACTGTAGATGCTCTGAGGGGGCCTGATAGAAAGGGACTAGGAGAGCAAATGCACAAGATAATGGCCACAAAGGAAAATCCACAGTGCAGCTGAAGGGCAATGCCTGAAATTGACTTAAAAGTAGCGGTGGGTGGGAAGCAAACAGGGGAAATCAGTGGGCCCCCTGAGGGGACCATGAAAGCAGCAAGCACTGCATGCAACAGAGCTGCACAACAGCTAATGCCAAAGTACTAGGGGCTAACAAAAGGATTTGGGGGGAGGAAAGGAACAGCATAAGGTCCAGGACAGCTCACAATTAAAAACACAGAGCATTAAAGAGAAAGAGCTCTGATGGGTTATAACTATTAAGTAAATTTATGCAATAGGAGTGGACATAAATGGAGTGTGATAAATCCATTTTATCCAAGCATGTACGTGTATACATGTAGAATCTTACATTTACACATGTATTTATTACGGTCATCCTCGATTAATGTGCACGGTGGACTGCGTCACACATCCCCATCCCTCACCCCCGTTGTTTGGCACTGCTTACTGGTATCTTGCTTTTAGTTTTGTTTCTTCCAGGTTGACCGTCCCTCAGCCTCGCCACCTGCCATTTAGTCATACTTCTCCCCGTTCTTCCCACTATCATACAGCGATCATTTGTTTCTGTTTAACAGGTTTGTTTTTTTTTCCTTTCTACCAAACCTTTTCCAACTGGCTGCTCCAAGCTGCGCTCTAGCTGTCACACTCCTCTGCATGCTGCTGCTGTGTCCTCAACACACCCCTCGATATACAAAACAGACTTTTTTTTTACTGCCTCCTCAAAAACTGATAAGCCCTCATTCTTACTCTTCCACTCTGGTTTCTCATACTCACTACAACTGCCACCAGAGCTCCCCCAGCACACAGAAACTGTCAGATATTTTTTTCCTTAAACTGCATGCTCGCAAACCCCACTGCTGATGAGCCCACACTCTAGGTCCCACTTCTGCTGTGGTTTCCAGACCTCACTACAACTGCAACCATAGGCTCCTGTGAAGTCCTTCTCTGCAAACTCTAAATGGTCTCTTGTGGCCCTAATGGCCCTCCCTCTTCCCTGCTAATTTACTGAGATTTCCCTGTCTATATACCACACATGTTTTAAGCCCCCCCCCCCGTCATTTTTCACTCCTGACTTCCAACACTATAATGCTGTCAGTCTGTTCCAGGTGTCTACTACCCTTTCAGTGAGTAGTAATTCCTCACACCCATCTTACCTCCACCATAAGCTTCATCACATGCATCATGGTCGTTTTTCCTATTTGAAGGAGCTCCCCCCAGTACCCTGTTCATCCTTGTAAGGTACTTGTGGGTCTCCATCATGTGCCCTCTCTTTCAGGGTTTATATGTTGAGATCCCAGTCTCCTCACAGGTTTTTGCAACAGCCCATGTACAGTTTTAGATGCCCTTTATACTGCCTCCACCCTATGACCTTTCTAAGGTGCAGCCTCCAAACCTGGACACAGTACTCTAAGTCAGATCTCACTAAGGGATTACTTGCAACACCATCGTCTCCCTCCTCCTGCTGAAGATACCCCACCCTATGCAGTCCCAGCATCCTCCTAGCCCTACCCACTGCTTTGTCACACAGCCCAGCAACTTTAAAAGAGACTCACCAAGTTAACTGAGTCAGTTCTCGCACTACTACCCATCAGTGCTTGTTGTCAGAGATTCTCAAGGAAGTAATATGTCCCCAATTTATGTCAACAGTTCTGTCCTCGAAATATATAGAACCAGGTCCCAAGAATTTGTTGCTTGCTGCTACCCCAGCTCTGCTCCCATACTCTAGCAGGATGATGAGATTGTGAGAGCACGGGGTGTTCTTCTTCATTCGTAATGGCGGAGCTTTTCACTGATTTTAATGATCTAGTATACTTGATAATGAAACGTGGCACGGGCCGGCAACAAGGCCCTTGTTAGTTGAACGTGCCTACATTTTATTGCCAGTAGCCCCTATATTGTTTAAAATCAATAGAAATGCTGCCACCCATTACATATAATGGAGTGCACCCCCATGCCCTTACTAGCATCTCGTCATCCTGCTAGTGAGCATGGGGGCAGAGCTGGTGCAGCAGCAAACAAAAAAATCAGGAAGTCCTTGGGACCCGGTTTGTATATTTTTATGAGGGACAGAACTTTTTAATGGCTTATAAATTTAGGGACATACTAACTTCCTTGGGGTCTTCTGGTGGCATGGCACTGATGGGTATGGTGCAGGGCAATATCTTGGTGAGTCTCCATAAGATCATAATAACTCTAAGGTCCCCCCCGCTTAGTGATCATCAGCACCACCCCCAACCCTATAAAAGCAGCTCCTGGTTTCTGCCCCACGTGCATGATTCTGCACTTTGTCATTGAACACCAATTGCCTAATCTTGACCACTTTTCGAGTTTCTCCAAGAGGCATGTGCATTCTCTCTACTCCCTTCTTAGTGCCCACCCTACAGATTTTGGTATTGTCTGCAAAAAGGCATTCCCTTCTTTGCCAGTTTTTCTGCGATGTCACTTATGAAGACACTGAAGAGGACCTGCGCCAGTACTGAGCTGAGCTGCTCACTGTCCCATCACTGTAATGAGTGCCATTAACCATCACCCTCTGACACCTTAACCCCCAACCCCAGCTACTACTCTGTTTTCCAACCTGCATCTCTGGTCACCCCCTTCTGTTCAGCTACCACAACACCATCACTCTGGCATCTGCCAGGACTTGCTCCACCATAGAATTAATCCAATATGTGGAGCAGCTGACTAGGTAGTCAGGATATGTTTACGTGTTCTTCCATCCACTAGGACATAAGCGGCAAGGGTGCACAAACATGTGCACAGACACGTGTGGCACAGCACCAGTCAATGTCTTCCCACCCATGGGCTGCTCCCACCCGCACTGCCCCTTGTGGTCACTCAGTTGGTAGTACTACAGCTGAGCTGGCTGTCCTCATTCCCCAGAAGAGACCCTCTTGTATAACAGTTGATCCTCCTCCTTTCCCTAGAGAGCCCCTGACGCGAGCTCATTCCTGAACTAAGGTCACCTCCACCGCAGGTCATAGTGCTACTGTTAAGCTGAAGGGCACACATGTTAACCAGTTTCTAATTAACTTCACCACTTTGGATCCCTCCTAGGCTGATCAATCTCTTTAGCCTCACCTACCCCACCCAAAATAGTCAACCACCCTCCTCTCTGCTAGATCACCTTTCCAGGCACCAGACTATCCTCCATGCAGCTGGGCAACCCTTCTAGCCCCAGTCTTTCACATAATGAGCACTGGAGCTATAGCACCACACAGGCTCCAGGCCAGCTGCTTACCCAGCCAGCCACCCTCCCTACATCTGGACCAGCCTCCAACTACATTCTATAAAACCTCCATGTAGCTGGAGCACCACCCCAAACCTCCACTCCAACAGATCACATATCTGAAGCTGTCCCTCCAAGCCCCTGGACCAGCAGTCCCCCACCCAACCACTCAACCTACAGCTAGATCCACCAAAAGTCTTATACCAGCCTCTCCATCCAACCACCCCCTCTGCAGCTGGACCTCACTTCCAACCTTGAACTAGCGCCACCACCACCAACCACCCTCCCTGCTGCTGGCTCACTCTTTCATGCCCTGGACTAGCCTCCCCCAGCAGACAATCCTCCCTGCAGCTGGACCCCTGTGTTCATTCCCACCCACAGACCAGCCCCCTTCCCTCTGCAGGTTGAGTAACCTCCCCAGAGCTGAACACCCTTTCCAAAAGCTGGATACACCCTTCCATCCAGAGCAGAACCTTCCTACACCTAGACCCCCTGATCACCCTTCCTCAACCATGGACCCCATACGTCTCAATATAGTATTAACAAAAATAAATACGTGATACTAACATATTGCATTTGCAGTGTCAGTGGCTCAGCAGGTAGCACACTCACCTCTGAGGCTGGGAGATCAGAAGGCAGTGGGTTCTATCCCCATACCAGGCACTTATGTTAATATCCCAATACTGATGCTGTAGTGCAGCATGAGGGGGATGGTTGCACTCCTGAGGCACTGTCTTTCAGATGAGACATTAAATTGAGGTCCCATCTGCCTGTTCTGGTGGTAGTTCAGGTGGATGTTAAAGATCCCATGGCACTTTTTGAAAAAAAGCAGGGAAATTTTCTTCGATGCCCTGGCCCAATTTCCCCCTAATTCACTAAAAATACCACCAACAGCTTAATCTGGTTCAAGGTCAGTTGATTTTCATCTGTATCCCTCCTCCGGTCGTGCTCGAAAATAGGCAAGAATCTGTCTAGTGCACTTAGACGGTCAACAAAAACGAAATCAACATAAAATATAAATGAATGCAGTCTTCAGCAAAAGAAATAAAAAAGTGCACTGATCCCCAGATTACAAAATGGATTAACACATGCAACTGTTAAATACAAATATTAAATGCAAAAAAAAACAGTTCCCCCACAAACACACTCAGATATCTGCAGTAAATAATTCTTCATCTGCAGGTAACTCCAGATTTTCTCAAATTAAAAAAGTCGTAATCTTTTCTCTGTAAATATAGTTAAATAGGTTACTGAATGGATGCACACAGAAAATGCATTCTGAATTTGCTCAATTATATAATCTTCCTGCTGTTCATTCTCCTGCCCCCACCCCACTACTTTAAACTAACCAAATCAGCAAAAATTCCACAAACAACAAGTAATCTAGAGGCACAATGCATCCTAGACATTCTGGGAGTTGATTGAAAATAAAACATGTATTTCAAAGTTTAGCCAAGGGTTCAGAGAAGAGAAAATGTTTTCAAGACAAAACATTGATAGTGAAACCTGCACAGCATTTCATTTAGAAAAAAAAACACCTGAGTGATAATTCCCTTACTGTATTCAGGGAGTTAAAAAGATGTACTTTTTAAACATAAGCTCTTACTTTAACATGTAAACCTCAGCAGTTGGAAACCCCAGTTGTTCAAAAATGGACACCACAGAGTGCTCGTGCAGTTTCATCAGGCTGGACTCAGACAGAAAGTGAGCTGGAAAATGTAGGCCTCTGACTAAGTAGACTTATGGAAAATGTAGTTTAGAATACACTTTTAAAGGCACACTGACAACTTTTTTTTTGCACCATATTATTTAAAGGTAAAAACCCACATTTTATGATTGCTTACCTTCTCTAAAATTCATTAGTGTTGCTGGTTGTTTTACCTGTCTCCTTGTTTAGTAGAACTGAAATGCACAGTAATGTACCCAGCCTCGATTGGCTAATTTAAATCCTAAAACTACTCCGCTGACTGTAATCTTCATTTATGATTCATTTGTATTAAAAAGAAATGCACTTTTAAGAGCATTGCAGATCTATTTCTAATCTTCATTTAGCAATAACTTACTCTTGAACAACTAGTCTGCTGAAATACTTCTTAGAATTTAGTATTCTTGGTGGTTGTATTTTTGAATGATGATTAAAGATTATTAAAAATGACTAAAATTAGTCTTTGAAGGCAAGTTAATGAATGCTTTAATACTAAATTCAGTATTTGACTTCAGTGAGGGTTCCAAAGTACAGCCCTTTGGACCTGCACCCCCCATGACCACTCACATCTTGAACACCCCCTGCCCAGATGACCACCCAGCTGGACAACCATATCAACATCCCAATAGACCTCTCCCAAGCTGTGTACCTTGCTTGCAGCTAGTCCACCCTATAAGCCCCAAACCACCCTCCCCCCATCAACTATCACCCTCCCTGTAGCTGGCCATTCCAGGCCATCCTTCCTACCCTCAGACAAGATACCCCTGCAGATGGAATCCCCCCAGACCTGCCTCCCCACCTCAGTAGACCACCTTCCCTGCAGCTGGACCAACCTCCCAGCCTCAACAAACAAAGCACCCTCCTTAGAGCTGGACCAGCACCCCTTAGATAACAACTCTTTCTGCAGCTGGACCCACCCAGACTACCCATCTTGCCCAGATACCAGTTGCCCATCCCACCACTGACCACTCTCCTTGCACATAGAAAACCCTGCCCTTCTAGGTGCCCTTTTATAATCCCAACGCTTACTAGTCTGACATGCTGCATCCCACACACAACAACCCAACAGCCCCAGCAGCCCAACACACAGTGGCCTGACCCAGGACAATGCCTGACACACTGTCAGACCAGAGGAGGTCGAGATGCTGTGCTGCTGTTGAGTGGATTTTCCACAAACACATGAAGCACCTGATCCTGACCTACGCCACTCATCCCAGGACCTGAGCCACTACTGAACAGCACAGACAATGTGAAAACACCCACCCCCTATGTGGTGCACCCTCTGAGGACACACTGACCTGATCACAGACCCCAGGTAAAGATGACTGTCTCACCATCCGTGGGACAGGGATGAAACAAATAGCCGTGCATGCCCCAGTGTGTTGACCAGTCATCCCAGGCAGTATGGCAGACTGTCCGTGCATCCTTGCATGCATGATGATGTCAGCTGTCAGCCAGCCAGCTGGGCATGCATGAAGGAACTGGAGTACCATGCCTGTTGGTCGGTGCATGCATGACACTGCAGGCACACAGCAGAGCATCACAGCAAGAGCATGGATAGCTGCACCAGGAAATGGTCCACAGCAACACCACATGTGGATGCCAGGACACAGAGCAGCATGCCATCACACCAACCGCGCAATGTGTGCATGTGGCTGTGTCATCCTAGCCCATTATGGGCTTGCAGTAAGCACACAGAAAAAAGTCTGGAGGTGTTTGGGGGGGCTGTGCCATAGGAGCCCATTGTGGCATGAAGGCTGCCAGGTGTGTTGTGGGGGGTTCCACAAGGGCCCATTGCTGGAATGCTGTTGCCACACAGTTACACAGTTGGAAGGATTGGGGGGCACTCACATAGCTTCAGGCCTGTGCAACGCATTGCACTCATGAACAGCTGAAAGGATTTTGGGGGGACTCACACAGAGTCAGGCCTGTGCAACGTGTGACATGCAGTGCAGATGTGGCAGTGTGCAGTGGGCTGCTTGGTGATACCCAGCAGTGTTGTGATGAGACATTGCCACCAGGTTGGGGTGCATGTGAAATGTGGGGGTGAAACTTTATTCAGTAGTAGGGAGTCACAGTGGCAACCTGGTGGCTGTGCATGATGTGTACTGTGAGTGTGCAACTGTCAGGTGCTATGTGACCATGGAAACCCTACAGGGTGGTGTTGTGTGCCATGCCACAGAGGAACTTCAGCAGCTTGCCCTTGTCCTTAGATGCCAATACCATCCTTATCCACTCCTCATAGCTCTTCTTGGGTGGTGTCCATGGTAGTCCACAACAAATGCCTTCCCTGATGACATAGGTCCATTGCTGTTCCCTGTGGAGCTCTGCTAGCATTGTCATGACCCCTACATGCACCTTCCCAAGCAGGGCATGGAGATGGCAGTGTCAGGTCTTGATATTGCTTTGGGTTCACAGCATACCTCATTCATTGAGATCCACAACCAACCACAGTTGAGGTGGGAACATGGGGTCACATCTCGTGGGCACTTTGGCCACCCTACTGTACAGCTATATCCTGCCCAGCACATGTGTCTGCTCAAAACAATAGAGGAGTGTGATGGCATTGGGTGGAATGGTTGGCTTCAGGAGGCTGAATGCTGCTGGAATGTCCTGTGCCAGGAGATGGGCGAGGGCCATGAGTTCATGGATCTTCAGGCTGAAGTCTGGGTCACTTCTGTATTGTGGCACAAAGCCAAAGCTCTGGACCTTCCGCCACACAGTCTGCCCAAAGTGGAACAGGCAACCCTTGTTTATGGCTTGTGGAAATTCCATCTTACAGGCATTGATCGCAGCCTGCTCAAAGTCAATGATGATCGTAGGTGGTTTGAGGGTGTAGGACTGTATACTGGCATATTTATTCAGCTCCTGGAACAAGGTGAAGTAACATTGCAAGCTCTTTGTCATCATCAGTGTATACACCAATGACATGATGAGGTTGCTAGGGCCTGTCTGCATGGGTGCATGGATGGTGTACAATGAGTGAACAGGTGTGGCACAGTCTTGAACATACCATCCATCACCCAGAAGGGTGCCTGAGCCAGGTCCCTGATGTTGTCCTCTGTGGTGAGTAGAAGGACTTGGTGGGTGGTGCTGCCGGTGATCCTGCTGTACCATGGCCATCCAGTCACCATCTGTAGCTGCCTGGGGATAGTGAGGTCAGCCAGTGTCACTGGTTCTGGTGAGAGGTCCTTCTGGTGGGTCCTGTTCACAATCTGCAGCTGGGCCCTCTTGCTTGGCAACTGTTGCCACAGCTCCATGGTCATCGCAGTTGCCTCACTCTGCAGTAGCTATGCGGGGCTAACCAAGGTGCTGTGTGCCTTCTACTTGATGCCAGCCAGTGCCTGTGCTGGTAGAGCATCTGTTACCTCCAGAGCATGATTGTCTTCATTCTTTTTCTTTAGGTGGTGCTGGCCATCCAGGAGCAGTGTGATGGCCTGGCCGAGGCAGCACTTGGACTTATGGTGCTGGCAGCACCATTACACTGTCTCAGACTGGCCTGGTGATGCTGAAGGTTGAGGCCCTGGATGCCACACCCTGTGCCATGCCAGTGACCTGGGTTCAGGATTGAGCCCAGGCCATCGGGGGTCAGCAGGGGAGGACTGGGATCAAACATCCATAGACTGTTCTCCCAGTCCTGGGGTAGACTGGGGAATTTCAACATGCTGTAGCGGCCCCCTAGAGATGCCATGGGGCACTATTAGTGTTGGTGACACTATATGGGGGAGCACGGCAGATGTTGTCACATTCTGCCTGGACGTTACTGCATGTCCGTGCTACTGGGGCCAATTGAAGAAAAATGGCTGGGCACGACCTTGCAGCTTGATGGCTGTTCTCCAAGCCACCCAGAGGACTTTGGTGGAATCCTGTTGAGGAGGGTCTGGGGCTGTCCTGGCTGGTAGAGGCAGAGGGGGAGCCCTCCAGCAGGATGGTATGATGGCTGTTCCTGATTCTCCTGGGTGCAGTTTGAGCTACCTAGCTTTCCAGGTGGGTGGAGCTGGTGACTGGATGCCCCAAGCTGGAGTGTGTGCCACAGCAGGTGAAAAATATGATATGAGAAAAAAAGCAGTACACTGTCTCATTGCATGTCCATTCATGGACCAGGAGGTAGCCATTCACATTCAGCTTGGACTTTCCCTTCCTGGATGGTACCACCTCACAGATTGTCCCTGTTGTTAAGGTTTCAGTTGAGCACCCTGGCCCATCCATGGCATCCACGCTGTCCTTCATTGTGCCAGAGGACTGTGCTACACTGTCCAGCTTTGGTTCCAGCTCAGGCATGCGGGTGTGATTGCACTTCATTTGCACATCACACTCCATGGGCCACACCTGTGGCAGCTGCTATTTGTCTGTGGGTGGTTTGTACCGGTACTGTAGAGTCACTGTCTGCCCACAGTCCCAGTGCTTCATGGCTGTGCTGTGCACCATGGTCACATTCAAGTTATGTGTCCACAGTGTCCTGGGGCCCCATCAGCTACTGTGCTGCAGTGGGGCTATGCTCCATGGTACACTTCCCTGCTGTCCAGCATACAGGGGTTCCCATGTGTTGTGCACTCTACCTACAGGTCAGTGTCCACCTACCTAAGCTGGCCTTTGCACCCCCCAGCATTGGCATCCCAGCATCTGTAGTTCCCATGCATGCCGTCATTAGTGCACATTTGTCCGCTTCCCCCATGCATCATTTTCCAATGCATGCCTGTTCTCCATGTTCTCTTCAGCTGTAGTTCCCTGACCTGTGACTTCTCTGGTAAATTACCTATTGTAGCCCTCACTGTGCTCTTTCCTATGGGGCTTGCATTTTCTGCCCCTGTGCTGGTTTGTTTGTCAGAGTTCCAGTTCACCTGCTTTGTTTACTAATCACTCTCCCTGCATCTGAAATGGGCCCTGCCCAGCCAACCACTCTCCCTGCAGCTGAACCACCCTTTCAGCCCCTGGAGAAACCTTCCCCAAGGAAAGCACTGTCCATGGACCATTCCACAGTTACAAGGAGGGAGGAAGAGGCCCCCAGCTGAGTAGGAAGAAACTGCTGCTGGGGGACTTAATTAGGGGGATAGACTTGAGAGCAGGGTGGGGTAAAGGAGAGAGAGGTGAAATACCTGAGAGGTACTTTGGCTTGGAGGGATGAGAGCAGATACAGTGGATCATTAGACAGCAGGAGATGAGAGGGAGTTAGATGTCATTGTCCACCTGGGGGCAAATGACCTAGCAAGGGATGGGGTAGGAGTAGTGCAGGGAAATTTCAGGGATGGGGGAGGTCCTCAAGCATGCATGGTGGCTTTTGCCAAAAGGTTGCCTATATACATCTGGGGAGAAGATAGTACTCTCCACACTGGCTTTCAGCAGGTGGTTAAATGCATGGTGCAGGGTGGGTCTCAGTACTAGGAGTGGGCCACTTCAATGTCTTCATAAGTGAAATTGCAGAATAACTGAATGGGAAGGTATGTCTTTTTGCAGATGCCTCCAAAACCTGTTATAGGGTGGACACTCAGGAGGGTGGGGAGAAAGGGTTCACCCATGCTGGTGTGAAAGCCATGTTGCTCATGCCGATTACAGCACAGGTCACATTACTGCACCAGGCATAACGTATCCTGGGAGTTACACCACCAAAGCACCCTCCTGGGAAACAGTCTTCATTGGGCCCCCTTCCCTAATTATCCCACAGGTCCAGGTTCTTAATTTACCTGTTCTCCAGTCCCACCCCATCCTATAATCACCCCACAGGTATACAGTAGATTGTTACTATCCCTGATGTCCAGTGGTTCCTATTTATTTATTTATTCATTCATTTGTTTACTGAGTAGGTGCACTGGTCTGAGAACCATTTTCAGGCATGATCTGGGCCATAGAGGATGGCACAGGAATACAAGCAAGTACAAAGGAGGCTGGGACAAGGCATACAATAGACAGTAATAAAAATATACAGGATATTTATATGAAGATATATATAAACTTGCAGCACAATGGATAAATAACATTTATGACAATAGCAGGTACAGTAGTAGTCAAGTTGTAATACAAATTAGGCATGGTCTGAGATGAGTAAAGGAAAAAGTGCATCATGTCAGTGTAGGTATGGTCCAAGAAAGAAAAGGAGGGAAGGGAAGTAGAGGCATGATAATAAGTTGGGAGGGCAGGAGCAAGGAGTGGAGGACAGAAGGTGAGATCCAAGGAGAGAGTGGAAGATTCCTGGAGAGTCAGTGGTGCTAAGTGGAGTGGGCAGGTTGTTCCAAAGGAAAGGGGCTGCAGATGAGAATAGACATTTACCCATACAGGTGGAGACTAGGAGTCTCACAAGCATGGGGTCAGCAGTGAGGCAGAGCTCTCAAACAAACACTTTTGGACAAAGGAGGTGGGATTGCGGAGAGGTAGCTCAGTTTTGGATGGCCTTATTGACTGTGCTGGCCAGGAGATAGGTCTGTTGGGCTGATGGGGGAAGCCAGCCCAGGGCCTGATAGAGTGAGCAGTGGTGTGTTGAGTGAAAGCCCTTGCCCCCTGTATATCCAAAGTCTCCACCATGACCCAGTTAGTTCTTACAGCAAATATTACCCCCTGGTCCCCAGGCTTACTATATATTAGACACCCTGCCACATTTGGCATAGACCATCTTCTCAGCCCCTTGATCGGGTACAAAGTGGATGATAATTTACAACCATATGCTAACTGTTCACAGCTGTTTATACAGTAGGCGCATGAGTGCAAAACTGGCATTCTGTCCTCAGTTGGTCACAGAGATTAGCAGAGTGTCTCTGCCAATTGCCACTGTGGGGAAAGTGTGTAAACTTATGGTGGGGGCCATGAATGGTGGGAGCATTGGGACTGGGTAGGCAGGTAGGTATTGGCAGTTTTTGATGTATGGAATGAACAGCAGCGCCACTGAACACCAGGCAAAGTGTGATATTACTGATGGTGGGAGCTCAAAGGGGCAGGGGTAGAAGGCAGAGGTGATAATACCTGGTTTAGGAAGGCAACATCTTTTAGAGCCATTCACCAACTGGTCAGAGACTCGCTAATTATGCTATTCAAGATATCATTTTGTGATCCTACCCTGTTTTTGGGGTGCAAAGTGTTGTTTGAGAGTCACTTACTCATTTAGCGATCACAAATGCTCTTTGAATGTTCTGGTCTATGTGAACAATAACAGTCCATTACCAGTAAGATAAAGACAAGTGAACAAATAAAAATTATGGAACAGAGAGCTGTTCTCCATGAGGTTGATAATGTAATTTATCTTAACAATGCGTTAGAGTACAGAGTATGATGAGATTAATACTGGTACCACTGTGCTACCACATGAGTCTAGGGTTGCTGTGAGAGGTACCAAATACCGAAATGACAAAATAACGTAGTACCATTGTGCTACCAGAGTACCAGTATTTGTGGGAGCCGACAAAAATCTCAAAATTTTGTGATACCATTGTATTACCAGTGTATGTGTGAGAGACAAAGAAAATGGTAAAAAATGCCCTAGGGATACCATTCTGCCAGTGCACTACCAATGCACAGAGGAAAATCTATATATCACCTACCACTGTGATACCAGAGTACCACTGGGTAGTACCATTGTGGATTTTTCAGCTGACCACAGTATTTCCATTGCTATACCACTGTAATGCCATTGTGACAAATTCAGTAAGGGTAACCATTTTACTTAGACAATGCAGTGCTAAAGAAGTGTGATAACAATTATAAAGTGTTGCCAGTACTACTACAGTGTGCAGCAAAAATTAGTAAAGGAAATACAGTGCTAAAGAAGTGTGCATGAAAATCTAATAATTATTTGCAGTGCTCTTACAGTTTGCATCAAAAAATAATAAAGATTGAGCAGTACTACTACAGTGTGCAGCAAGAATTAGTGAAGGAAATACAGTGCTAAAGAAGGGTGCATGAAAATCTAATAATTATTTGCAGTGCGCTTACAGTCTGCATCAAAAAATAAGAACGATTGAGCAGTGGTACAACAGTGTAGCAGAAAGTCAATGCAGTGTATTAACAGTGCACTGATGAAATGCAGTGCTTTGTCAGTCTGGACTGAAATAACACCAAAATGAGACTCAAGATGGAAGTGTGCACTCCACTTGCCTCTGGGTGATGACAGCAGTACCACACATGCTTTACTTTAAAAAACTTTATCAGTTACCTAGTTTGCTAATTGGTTGCTAAATGTACAAAACACTTCCCTCCGTTGACCCTGTGTTGTGCTGAAAGCCCTTGGTAGACAGAGTACTGGGAAACAAGAAGAGTAAGTGTTTGATCTGTCTTCATCAGTGACATTGCAGAGGGACTGGAAGGAAAAGTATGCCTCTTTGCATCTTTGCAGATGACACAAAGATCTGCAACAGGGTTGATACACAAGTAGGCATGGAAAGGATGAGAAGGGACTTGGCAAGGTTGGAGGAATGGTCAGAAGTATGGCAGCTAGGATTCAATGCAAAGAAGTGCAAAACAATGCACCTGGGAAACAAGAACCTAGGGGAAGAATACACAGTGGGAGGGGGATAGTAACAACAACAAAAAAGAAAAGGGACTTGGGGGTAATCATATCAGATGACCTTAAGGTTAGCAAGCAATGTGAGAAGGCAGTAGGGAGAGCTGGGAGTATACTGGGATGCATAGGGAGAGGCATCAGCAGCAGAAAACAGGAAGTTGTTATCCCTCTGTACAGACAGTTGGTGAGAACCCATCTGGAGTACTGCGTCCAGTTCTGGAGACCCCATCTCGGCAAGACCATAGACAGGATAGAGGCAATCCAGAGGAGGGCAACTAAAATGGTGCAGGGTCTGCAAGAGAAGCCGTATGAGGAGAGACTAAAGGAGCTTAATATGTATACCCTTGAGGAAAGAAGAGAGAGGGGGGACATGATAGAAATGTTTAAGTACCTCAGTGGAATCAACAAAGTCCAAAAGGGAAACATCTTTCAGAAAAAAAGACGTGCAAGAACAAGGGGACACAATTTAAAGATAGAGGGGGGTGGTTCAGGAGCAATATGAGGAAGTATTTTTTCACAGAGAGGGTAGTGGATGCATGGAACAGCCTTCCTGAGGAGGTTGTGGGGTCTAAAACTGTGGGAGAATTCAAGAATGCATGGGACAGACATAAGGCAATTTTTGTGGGGGGTAGGAAGAAATAGGCTGTTGGTTAACTAGGATCTGCGGCCTATCCTATAGGTTGAGAAATGGGCAGACTAGATGGGCCAAGCGGTCCTTATCTGCCATCAAAGTCTATGTTTCTAAGTTTCTATTGATCTGCACATTCATTGACTCTGGAGGTTTTCTGTGTGTCTCTTTCTCCTCTTGACTATTAAATACCTCAGGCTAGGACATCAAGGGGTCTCCTCACTGTCAGATGTTAAGACTAGGCAGTCTTTTAGTTTAACTCTTGTTTCACAGAGCTGATCCTTCAGAAGGTTGAGAGCCTGGTAAAAGATTAGCTCAGCAATTTCACGGAATTACAGGTGTAGCATAAAACAAAGGAGTCTGATGGAATTCACTAGTGTCTGAAGCCTCTTGGGCTGAACACAGTCTTGCTGGTGACTGCAAGTTAAGCTCTGTTCAGACCTTCCTGCAAGCTTTGCATGGCATCCAAATTCATTTATTTGAAAGGCTTCCTGGATAGATTACTTTTTATGTTTGCTTGAGTGCATGCACAAGAAACATGTTGTGATAGCTTGCTAGAGTAGCAGGTTGTGGAGGTGCGGTCATGTTGTGGCCAATGCCCCTACTGCTTGGTGGGGCTTGTCTTTGTGGCACCAATAAATAAGTATGCTGTCTATGACAACAGTGCAAAAACGTGCCACCAACTGGAAACATTTTTGTCATTGCAATGAGGGAGTTTCCCCTGATTGCAGGGCGTGCCTTGCCTGATGTTACATTTCACTAAACATGGCAGCTGCTGCGATCCACCTCTAGTCCCCTGAAAATTGACATTCGAGGGTGCCCAATCTCCCTGTCAGCATGACCACTGTCTAGTTAATTTGCCAATGGGGGCGCCCAATCCCTGTTGGCATAATATCCCCCTATAAGAATTTATGTGCCAAGGGAGTGCCTAATCCACCTCAGCACCATGCTCACCCCCCAAACACAGATCCCTTTTCCTTTTGTTCACCAACAGGGTGCCCAATGCCCATCGGCTCCAGTGCCCCCAAAAAGAAACACCCAGGTGGCATGCTGGGAGCCCACCACAGCGTGCCAAATGTCCCTATAAAAAAGAAAACCTTCCCGTGACGTTTTTAAATTTTTTTTCCTTGTAAAAGTAAAAACAGTTCTTTGCTGTCTGTGGCACCCTCTCTCCAACCCTCACCCACCCACCGCATGATTTTCAACATTGTCACTTTTACACACCACCTTACGAAATGTACAACTTTCGTTTTACACATCCTGCACGAAATGTGTTTTTGCACATCTGGTGCACAATGGCATGGTCCCTGTGGAAAATCAATGTTCAGGACAGATTAAGAAAATCACAATGCCACTGTTCATGAGCAGAGGTCCCAAAATGCTGGTGTTGAAAATTTTGGTACAAAATTCCACAAAATGACTATGTTACTCGTGAGCATTGCGCAGGTTCCACGCAAGCTCGTAACTTTAAGAATTTTTAATATTTTCACTCCAGATTTTCAACATTGCCATTTTTTCCACCTCCTTATGAACAGTTCAGCTGTCATTTTTCACACCCTGCCCAAAATGTGGTTTTGCACATCTGGCGCATAATGGGTGTGATCACTGTGCGAAATCAATGTTCAGGACAGATTAATAAGATCACAGTGCCACTGTTCATGAGGAGAGATCCCAAAATGCCTATGTTGAAAATCTGGTGTTAAAAAATCACCAAAATAATTGTGTTACGGGAGTGTGTTGTGCAGTTTCTATGCACGCTTGTGACTTCCCGATTTTTTTATATCTTCACTCCAGATTTTCAACATTACCATTTTTATGTTTTTTTTTTAGTTGTTTAACCAGGTATAGCACACTAAGCTGAAAGCTTTTTTACAAGAGCGACCTGGGAGCACATGTTTGCTTGCATGCATGTGCAAGAAACATAGTGCCATTATCTGAGTTTTTCAGAGGTGTGTCAGCATCTTCCAATTCAGTCAGTGTGTTTGCAGGCGTGGTCGCAGTTCTCCAATCACTGCTGAAGCTGTCTAGGACAGCAGTTGAAAATGCAGTGGCATACAGTTGAAAGAGGGAGCTACGCTTCAGTGAGCAGCTCCTCTCTTCCCCACACACACACAGATCAACTGTGTCAGTTGCCTGATAGGATGGTGTAGTCTTGTCTAGCTTAGAGAGACAAGCCACACATCATTACTTTAATAAACTGTTCCTTGCCAAAGCAGGACCACCAAAATGTGTGGGTGCCTAACAGTCCTTACACACGCCAGCTCTACAAAGCACACCTTCATGGACTCCATGGGTTCTAATCCTCCAGAAAAAAAAATACCTCAGCATTTGATGTGAAAACTCAGACTTCGTTGTATGTGTAATTCCAAGTATTTTCTCTTACTAGACTCTGTCAATGTGAACTCCCCACTGCTAAAACCTATGCAAATGAACTTGAACATACTGTACTACCTGTAGGGCTTACTCTCTATCACTTTGTTCACCCCCCCATGTACCTGTACCATTTCACATCCTCTCTTGCCTTAGTCCAGCTGTGCTACATCAACCTGAAGCTCTGATAGGGCTTACTGTCTACCACTTTGTTCACCTCCCCCCATATATTGCTGTGCTACATCAGCCTAAAGCTCTGGTAGGGCTTACTGTCTACCACTTTGTTCACCCCCCCCATGTACCTGCACCATTTCACATCCTCCCTTGATCTACAGTGAGTAGATCCTTCATTCATACGTCACATATACAGGCACAAAAAAATAAAAGGTCTTCAAAAATTAAGATACATTTATTATGTTTACGTTTGCTTGCACGCATGTGCAAGATACATAGTGCCATCATCTGAGATTTCGGAGGTGTGTCACCCGCTCTTTCGATTCAATCAGTGTGTTGGCAGGCGCGGCTCCTGTAAGCCAATGCATGATGGAGCTGTCTATGACAAGCTCCAAAATGCAGTGGCATACAGTTCAAAGGGGGAGCTATGCTTCAGTGAGCAGTGATAAGAGATCACTTGCTCATGCACAGCTCCCCCCCACACACGCACATGCAGGCGTGGGCACCCCCCTGCACGCACGCACATACTGTATAGCCGATGGGGGTGCCCAGTCCCCTGTCGGCTGTGCTGAGCTCCCCCGACCCCCCAAAGCTTTCCAAATGCCATGCTGGGTGCCCACCCCAGCGTGGCAACTCATGATATAGCCGAGGGGTGCCCAATCCCCCATCGGCTCCACTGTCCTCACCCCCCGAGTACTGGGTGCCACACTGGGAGCCCACCCCAGTGTGGGAATTGATGCTTTGGGCGACAGGGGTGCCCAATCCCCCATCAGCTGAATGCCCCCCTAACTGTCCTTGTGCCATGCTGGGAGCCCACCCCAGCATGACAAATGTCCCACATCGTCATTGGAAACAAAAAGAACACCTGTAAAGAAAAAACGGTCCCACATAGTCTCCCTGGCTCCCCTCCCACAACCTGCAGCCACCCACTGGCAAGACACTGTCTTCCCACCCCCCACCCCATACTTACCCGGACCTTGGCGGAGATCTTCGTGATCGGAACACGCCTGCACTCTTCAAAGCCGACCGCAGACTGAGGAAATGCTGGTAAGCTGTATAATGGGCTAGATAGGGGGTTTTCAACTTTGTTGCATATCTCAGGCATTTTTTGGAATTTTTGCACCAAATTTTCAACATGGGGTTTTTGTGACCCCTTCTCATGAATGATGTCACTGTCATGGAATTATTCAGTCCCAAAAGGTGATCACTGCCAGTGTTCATAAGGTGGGCTCTCAAGAAGCCTATTTTGAAAATTTGGTGGAAAAATTTCAAAAACGACTGTTTTACGAGTGTGCGTTGTGCAGTTCCTACGCACACTCATAAGTTCACAAATTTTCAATATTTTCACTCTAGATTTTCAACATTGCCATTTTACCACACCTTCTTATAAGCAGTACAGCTGTCATTTTTCACATCTCACCCAAAACGTGTTTCCGCCCATGTAGTGCACAATGGCGTAGTTGGTGTGCTAAATCAATGTATGGGACAAATTAAGAAAATCACAGTGACACTGTTCATGAGCAGAGGTCTTAAAATGGCTATGTTGAATATTTGGTGAAAAAATTCCTAAAAATGACTGTTTTACGAGTGTGTGTTGTGCAGTTCCTACGTACGCGCTTAAGTTCGCAAATTTTCAATATTTACACTCCAGATTTTTAACATTGCCATTTTACCACACCTCCTTATGAACAGTATATCTGTCATTTTTCACATCTTGCCCAAAATGTGTTTCTGCCCATGTAGCGCACAATGGCGCAGTCGATGTGCGAAATCAATGTATGGGACACATTAAGAAAATCACAGTGACACTGTTCATGAGCAGAGATCTTAAAATGGCTATGTTGAAAATTTGGTGAAAACATTCCTAAAAATGACTGTTTTACGAGTGTGCGTTGCACAGTTCCTATGCATGCTCATAAGTTTGCAAATTTAATATTTTCACTCCAGATTTTCAACATTGCCATTTTATTACACTTCCTTATGAACAGTACAGTTGCCATTTTTCATATGCCACCCAAAATGTGTTTTTGCACATGTAGCGCACAATGGTGCTATTGGTGTATGAAAGCAATGTTTGGGACAGATTAAGAAAATCACAGTTACACTGTTCATGAGCAGAGGTCTTAAAATGGCTACGTTGAAAATTTGGTGACAAAAGTCCATAAAATGACTCTGTTATGAGTGAGCATTGCGCAGTTTCCACGCACCCTCGTAAGTTCATGACTTTGTAATATTTTAAGTCCAGATTTCACCAGTGGCATTTTTACACACTGCCTTATTTACAGTACAGCTGTCATTTTTCACAACATGGCCGAAGTGTGTTTTCACACTTTTAGCACAGAGATGCATGGTTACTGTGGGAAATTATTGTTCAGGACAGATAAAGAAAATCACAGTGACACTGTTCATGATCCGAGGCACCAAAATGCCTGAGTTGACAATCTGCTGTAAAAATCCCCAACCTAATTATATTACGGGTGTGTGTTGCACAGTTTCTATGTACGCTCATGACTTCACAATTTTTTTAAATATTTTTACTGCAGATTTACAACATTGCCATTTTTTACACCTCCCCATGAACAGTACAGCTGTCATTTTTTACATCCTGTTCGGAATGTTTTTACACCTGTGGTGCTAAATGCTGTAGTCGCTGTGCATAAGCAGCTTTCGGCTAAGAAACTGATATTCCCCCTGTTCATGAGGTGGGGTCACAAAAAAAACATGTTGAACATTTGGAGTGAAAATACCAACGAATGCCTGAGGTATTAGGGTTTCCAACCATAATGCCCAACCCTGTAGAGAATGACAGGTATCAGGGGTGTGACTTGGGATTCTTGCCAGTAATGCTCATACCATTCCACACCCTGCAACCAGTGAGAAGCATCGAGGTATGCCTTGGACTCTTCAGCCCCAAAGTTCACCCCATTCTCCTATATTGCACCCATCCCACTGTATTTTCTAATGGAATGGCATGCGTATAAGGACCAAAGACCCCAAGGAACACCGTGACACTTGCCAGTGTCTGCAGGGCGGGGTGTACTGAAATGGCATGGCCGTTATGCCTGATGACCCAAAGGCACACCCCAATGCCTGTCACTCTCTGCAGGGTGGTGGTGGGGTTGGCTTCAGTTCAGTGCTTCACTGCCATTACTATTACGCAGCTCTGTAACTTCTACACTATCACTGCCAATGCCAGCAAGCAAACATTCAGCATTGACAAATGCTTGTTTTACAAATCCTCATGAACAGTACAGCAGTTTTTTTATATCTTGTTCACAATGTGTTTTCACACCTGTGGCACCAAATGGCACAGCTGCAGTGCAAAATCACCTTTCAGCTAATGAACTGATAATGTCACTGTTCGTGCGGTGGGTTCACAAAAAGCTCATGTTGAAAACTTGGAGTGAAAATATCAAGAAATTCCTAGGGCATTAGGGTTTCCATCCATAATGCCCTTCCCTGTAGGGACTGACAGGCATTGGGGTGTGACTTGGGATTTTCGACAGTAGTGCTCATGCCATTCCACCCCCACCCCTACCCTGCAGCCAGTGACAGGCTTTGAGGTGTTCCTTGGACTCTTCGGCCCCAAAGTTCACCCCATTCTCCTATACTGCACCCATTTCTGTGCATTTCCTTATGGAATGGGGTGACTGTAAAGCTGAACACCCCAAGCCACACCTCAACACTTGTCGGTGTCTACAGGGTAGGGTGTAGTGAAATGGCATGAGCATTATGGACGACAACCCAAAGGCACACCCTAATGCCTGTCCATCTCTGCAGGGTGGAGGTGGAGTTGGCATTCCTTCAATACCTCACTGCCATTTCTATTCTCCATCTGTCTAACTCCTGCACTTCCAATGCCAATACCAGCAAGCAAGCATTCGGCATTGACAAATGCTTGTTTGGAATGTTTTCACCAAATTTTCCACATGACCATTTTGGGACCTCCCCTCATGAACAGTAGCACTGTGATTTCATTAATCTGTCCCAAATGCTGATTTAGCACAGCAACTGTGCCATTCTCTCCCTCCCTCGAAATTCGCTCCTTCCAATCTCGCCAATCCCTTGCACTCCTCCTTCAAAAGCACACAGTACACTGCTGCAACTGTAACTAATCCTTATTTTATTTCAACACCCCTCTAGACATTAGCACTATAACTTACCACCACCCCAACATTGCCCTCCCTTCCACCACCTACTTCCTCCCCCATTCTTCACCTTACTCTTACCCTTATTGTATGTTACTCTTCTTCCCCATTGTCCCCTGCCTACTCCCCATCCCCTTGCAGGGTTCTCAGCATCTTGAAGGGGTGAAGGTCCTGGCTACCTCTTTCCCTTTAACTTCCCCATTCTCTAATTCCTCTCTTCACTCTTACTCCCCTAAACTGCTCCCCTCTCTTTATTGCTCAGGTTGACACCTGATGTCTGTCCTCCTCCACCTACCTTCCTCTCTAAATATGCCCATGTCTCATGGTCCTCTTCCCATTGCAGGGTTCTCAGCTTCTGGAAGGGGTGAAGGCCCTGATTACACTTTCCTCCTCCTCCTCCCCCTCCCCCTCCTCTCCCATGGTCCTTCTCCCCCTTGCAGGGTTCTCAAAATCCTGAAGGGATGAAGGCCCCGGTTACACCTTCCCCCTCCTCCTCTCCCCATAGCTTCCTCCCACCATGTATTCACATAGGGATAACAATCTGGTGAATAGTAATCCTCTCCTCCCTCTACAATTCACTTCCAACCCTTGACCACCCCCACCCTACAACTAACCCTTCAACTAGTAGCATTGTTCTCAGCTGCCAGTTCCTTCCTACCCTCAAAAACAGGCTTTGTCACCAGGATCAAATCCATCATTGTGCCCAAAATATTGTTGTATTGGCACCAAGAGTCAGTGGTATTGCTGTCTTTACTCTATATTTGAATATTTTTGGATATTATGTCTGTGTATTTCTAATTATGTAATTGTTTTTTGTTGCTTAGTTGTCAAAGAAATGTAATGATTCTGTACAAATGCTCTGATTGTGGGCTTCCGCCTCCTCCTTATGTAATCCCCCTTCCCCAGGATGCTTCTGGAAATGAGCTGTTTCACAGTTCATGTTGCTTTCCTGGTAAATCTCTTCTAAATAAATAAAATAAAATTCTGGGCCACAGGTGCAAAAACACATTTCAGGAAGGATATGAAAAATCACAGCTGTACTATTCTTAAAGGGGTATAAAAAATGGCAATGTTGGAAATTTGGAGTGGAAATATTAAAAATTGATGACGTTACAAGCATGCATAGAAACTGCACAATGAACACTCATAACACAGTAATTTTTCTGATTGTTTTCACCAAATTTGAAAGAAGGGCTTTTTGGGACCTCACCTCATAAATAGTGGCACTGTTGTTTCGTTACTTGGTCCCAAAAGGTGGTTCTGTGCAGTGACTTCAAAATCACCTTTTGGGATTGAGAAACAAAATGACAGTACCACTGTTTATGAGGTGGGGTCCCAAGAACCCCATGTTAAAAATTTGGGACCAAAACTCCTAAAATTGCCTGAGATATCAACCTAAGCTGAAAACCCCCGATAGACCACCATTATAGGGCTTACTGTCATTTCCTCAGTTCCCAGCTGGTCTTTGAAGAGTGCAGACATGTTCTCAGTCCACAGAAGATCACTGTTCCCAACCTCCAGAGGTAAGCATTGGTGAGTAGGGTGCGTGGAGGTGATCTGTGCAGAGAGCGCTTGTGGGTTGGGGGGAGAGGGGCCGTGGGGAACAGAGAGGAATCATTTTCTCTTTTTTTCCGGTTTAAAAAAAAAGACATTGGGGGACTGTTTTCTTTTTTACAGGTGAAATATCAACAGAACAGATTTTGCCACACTGGGGTGCACTTTCAGTGTGCCAGAGTACTGGAAGGGTAGGAAATCAGTGCTGACCTGGTGTTTGGGCACCCTGAGGTTGGCTGAGAACATAGGAGTGTGGGGGGTGGGCAGCGATTCTAACACCGGGAGTGGGCATCCCAGTGTTGGAAACATCAAAGAAGTATTTTGTGGTACACTAGGGTGGGCTTCCAGTGTGCCATATTAATGGGGGGAAGGGGGATACATGGTGACATGGGGATTGAGCTCCCCGATGTTTGCAGGGGATGGAGAATGGAGGGTGCGGGGCAGGCAGCAGCAGTGGAATGGAGTGGGAGAGTTTTATGCCAGTGTGACAGAATGGGGGGGTGCTGAATGGGCAGCAGCAGTAAGAGGGAATGGAAGGATGTTATGCTGGTGCAATGCAGAAAGGAAGGTACGTGGCAGGCAGCAGCAGTGGGAGGGAGTGGGAAGGTTTTATGCCGGTGCGATGGAGAATGGAGGGTGCAGGGTGGGCAGCAGCAGTGGGAGGGTTTCATTATATGCCGGTGTGACAGGGAACTGAGGGTGCAGGGCAAGCAGCAGCAGTGAGAGGGAACTAACATTTACATTTCTTTTTCTGCTGTGTGCCTAGTTGGGAGGGAGGGGGGAGCTGTCGCTGCAATGACAAAACTGTCCCTGATTGCAGTGGCAGATTTCTTTCAAGTGTGGTGCTTAGTCTGAAACTGCCATCATTGTTAGGTTTTGCATTAATTGGTGGCTGTGGGATGCGCCCATTAAAGCATCCACTGCATTGGCCACAACACTGCCATATCTCTGCAATGCTCTACCATCTCAATATGTTTCTCATGTGCGGCGCGTGCAAGAAAATATAAAAAATGACCACCAATGTCTGCAGAAAGCAGCAGAATGACTATAGTAATTATACAACCCAGACTAGTTTGCAGAAAGACAGAGTAGCATGCCACAATGAATTACTTTTAAAAATGTACAACACAACCAGTTGCTGACCTTAGCTAGTGGCCATTGTGAGGAACTGTGGCTAATTTATAATGTCATAGCAGGAAAGAATCATCTTTAGGCATTGCAAAAGAGAGAAAATACATGGCTTTTTTCATAAGGCTTCCTGAATCCTGACTCCTGGAATCAGTGTATGGGAAGAAAAAGAACCAACAGGTCTGGAAGTAGGTGACTCTCTGGTTTTTGCAATATGGTGTGCATACCAATGAAGTACTGTGGATTGTGGTAATACATATTACTTACAGTCTTATGTCAGTGAGAGATGGCACATATGAAAAAAGGTATACCACACTGACAGTGACATTTCAACAGTGCATTTCCCTACAGTTACAACAGAGCCAAGTCACTGTAGAGAACCCGCTGTAACCGGCTGTTTGCCGGGAGTCCTGCACCCCCCCTCGGAATCAGCTCCAACTCGCAGTTGACAATTCTAAATGGGGAGGATGCAGAGGACACAGCCCCCCACATGGGGGGTTTGGGAGGCAAAGGCAGCTGAAGAAAACACTTGGTTTAATACGAAACCGGCAGTTGACTGCAAAATGCGGTCTATCTGCCAGTTTCACTGTCTGGTCGTTCGACAAAAATTTTGTTGACAACCAGTGGTGGATCCATGAAAAAACACACCTCTCCCTCTGGCCTGGCTAAGAACCTGAAAACAGTAGTATGCCATCAACGGGACCCAGCTGCCATAGATTTCACAACTGGCCTCCCAGTGTAGGATCACTACACCACCTGGCACACATTCAAATGTACTGGAAGGGGGATGACCTGGGCCAGGCTTCCTGCCCGGGAGGGAGGGGGAGGGTGGAGGGTGAGGCAGGATGGGGGCAGGTCCAGTGGCTCCTTCTGGGAGTTCCCCATGACAAGACTGGTGACACTGAGCCTAGAGATCACTGAAGAATACCTGCCACAGTGGAGAGACAGTGACTGTAAAAGAGAAAACAAAGAAAAAAGTATACTCACTAGTGCTGCTGGCCTCCTCCACCCACATCTTCTTCTCTTCCGGAGATCTGGTAGTGATATTGTCTGCTGTCCTGTTCCTCTTCCTCTTCCTCTTGATCATCACTACACCACTGAGTGCCTCCAGCACCAAAGTGTCCCTCCTTTCCAAGTCATTCCACTTCTATTTTAGCTGTTTGATAGAACATGAGACACATCCCTCTCCCCCAGCATGAAGAGTATCAGAAATTGCTGCCCACAAGTTCTGTCTCCGTTTAAAAGGTAGCCTATTTGGGCCAGAAAGTTTGCCCACATGGCTGGTCACCTCCTTTACAAGGAGAGCAACATCCTTATAGGAGAATGCAGGTGCTGCTACTTTTTTGGGTGGCCTTGGCTGTTAGTAGCTGAGGTGGTGGTCTGCTGATTTTGACCATCCTGTGGCTGCCCACCCTGGTCCCCACTAATCACGTGCTCAGACTCTCCTTCCTGGCACTGGTTGCTGCTGCTGAATCCTCCTTCAGGTGTTGCTGCCATGTTAGAAAACGGGGGAAAAAATCCTTTAAGACTAAAAGTAAACTTAAAAACTACATAATAATGTGGTCCCACTGGTCTACTGTGGCCTCTCAAATGTTAATCTTTAAAGCCTCTATCTCTCTCTGTCTCTCTCTCTAGTCCCTCCCAGTCCCCACACTCCAGTGCTGATCTCTGAGTTGATGAGTTCTTGCCAAGTAGCTGTGAGATTTGCAAATATCTGCCTTCAGCTATACGTGGGTGTTTTAAAAAAAATCTGCAAGTTGCATTGAGTACTGTATATTAGATGAAAAAAATTGTTAACACATCTCTGCATAAACGTGAATATGTACATGTGCATTCTTGGAAGAAAAAATATGCATCATAAAATTACATGAACAATATTCAGTAATATGCAAATTAATATTATGCAGTATTGAGAGGGGCAGGCCTGCGGCAGATAAAACAGATTAATATGCTAGTTATTTCATGTCTCTGGGAGAAACTGAACAATTTGAACCGAGGAAGAGGAACTTTTTTTCCACAAGTACATAACAAAAAGTTACATAAAACATACAGCACCCCTTCCCCCACCAGTCGTTGGTCCCTGGCTGTAGTTTCTTGAGCCTGCCCGGACCTCCCCCCACTGATTGCCGACCCAATATAACAAAAATAGTTGTGTCCAGTCCCTCCACCCAACTGCCGATCACCCCATTATGCAAAATAATAATATCTTCAATCCCCATTCTTTGGTGTCTAGTGGCCCACACCACCTGCCGATCACAGGCCCCATATAAAAAATACCCTCTTTCCCTGGTGTCTAGCAGTCCCCCACCCACTGATCACCAGCCCTATAAAAAGAAAACATTTTGATGTCCAGTCCCCCCCTTCACTGATCGCACCTCCATATAAAAAAATAAAATATTCTTTCCTTATTCTCTGATGCCCTGATGTTTAGAGGAACAACCATCACTCCACCCTGGCAGTTACTCCATCATCACCACACCACTCCCCCCCCATCCCAACCATGAGCAGGTGACCAGCATAGCCCTCCTCTCTCCTCTGCAGCTGGTCACCTACTGAGCTGAATGAATGAGTGATGTGCTTCTACAAGCACATGCTCATTCATTGCAGCTCCTACCAGTCATCTGACAGCATAGTTTTCAGGGGGTAGAGAAGGAAAGGGGGCTGTTCCAGTTGCCTGGGGGGCAGGATAGAGGGAATGGTGTTGTGGACTATGGAGGGGTCCACAATGACATTCCCCCACATCCCACCACCCCCACATGTAACCCAAACAGCTCCCACCATCTCTACCCCCTGAAAACTGTGCTGTCAGATTACCAGGAGCTGCAATGTACAACATACGCTCATTCATTCAGCTCAGTGGATGCCGGTCAACCAGTCATGGAGGAGAGAGGAGTGCTGTGCTGGTTACCCACTTGGGTTGGGATGAGGAGTGTTGTGGTGATGGACTACCTGCCAAGGTAGGTTGGTGGGGGGTCCACTAGACACCAGGGAATGAGGAAAGAATATTTATTTTTTTTTATATGGAGGGGCAATCAGTGGTGGTGGTGGTGGGGGATGGGGTTAGACATAAAAAAAACATTTTTCTGTAGGGACGGTGATCGGCCGGTGGGGGGACCACTACACACCAGGGAATGAGGAAATTTTTTTATATGGAGCCAGCGATCAGCGGGTGAAGGTGCCACTAGACACCAGGGAATGAGGATTGAGGATGTTATTGTTTTGTATACAGTGGGGTGATCGGCAGGTGGTTGGGGGAACTGGACACAACTATTTCTGTTATATGGGGCTGGTGATCAGTGGGGGGTCACAAGATACCAGGGGCTAGTGCCACTGATTGGCGGGGATTTGTTAATGAATTAAACTGTGGGGAGAGGAAGCCACAGATCTGAACACTAACAGTGAGCAGTTCTGCAGTTTTTTCCCGCAGTTTAATACATAAGCCACAGAACTGAACACTGACAATGATCAGTTCTGCAGAGTTTTTTTCCCTCAGTTTAATACATTAACTCACATTTCTAACACTTATTCCATGATTTTCTGTGGAATTTCTGTGAAGTCACTGAAATTCCACTGGTGGAATTTTTTTTTTCGCACTTCCCTAGGACTGGCCAACACAGGGGCACTACACAGTGCAGTTTTTAGCTGTGCAAAGTCCCGTTCACATGCTGGATCCCAGTTTACCTATTTGTGCTGTCTTTTGTTTAGAAAGGCAGATAGGGGAGCCACCAGGGTATCATAATTGGGCACAAATGTTTGGTAGTACCCTCCGGTCCCTAGGAAACTCCTAACTTGCTTTTGGGTTTCAGGCATGGACCATGCCTCTATTGCCTCAATCTTTTCTTGGTTGGGATGGAGCTGCCCCTGCCCCACTACATGGCCTAGGTATGCCACCTCTACCATAGCCACCTACTGCACATAGATACATAGATGCTGTCAGCAGATAAGGACTGCTAGGCCTATCCAGTCTGCCCATTTAAGCTGTCTAACAAAGTGTCCAGTGACCCTATCTGGTCATTGACTTTAGTTTTTTATTCCTATCTCTATTACTCCTTTGTTTCTATCCCATGTATGTTTGAAGCCCACCATTGTATGGGCTGCCACCACCTCCTGGGGCAGGCTATTCCATGCATCAACCACCCTTTCTGTAAAAAAGAACTTCCTGACATTTACCCTTATGCGGCCACCCCTCAGTCTCATGTCATGTTCTCTTGTCCTGGCACTACTATTAATCTGGAATATGTTGTCCCCTTTCACCTTGTTAATGCCCTTGAGGTACTTGAATGTTTCTATCATGTCACCTCTCTCCCTCCTTTGTTCCAGCATGTACAAATTGAGGTCCCTCACTCTCTCCTCATAAGGCTTGTGATGTGATCTCTTCACCATTTTGGTCGTTCTCCTCTGATTCTCTATTTTGTTAATGTCCTTTTGAAGGTATGGTCTCCAGAACTGTACACTGTATTCAAGGTGAGGTCTCACCAGGGTCTTGTACAGTGGAACTATTACCTCCCTCCTTCGGCTTGTGAGTCCCCTTCCAGTACACCCCAACATCCACCTGGCACCTTTTGACCTTTACATTGAGCCCTGCTGGCCATATCCTGCCCAACACTTCCTTCAGATGGGACAGGTGATCTTTCCAGCAGATACGGAAGAAGACAATATGCCAGAAAAGCCACTGCATACTCTTCAGTACCCTGTAACACCTGGTTGACCAACCTTTGGAATGTGGCAGAGACATTCTTCATTCCAAAAGGCATTACCCAGAATTTGAATAATCCTATTGGAGTGATAAAGACTGACTGTTCTCTAGCTCTGGCAGTTAACTCCACCTGTCAATACTCTTTTGTCAAATCAGTTGTGGTAAGGTATATCACCCTTCTGAACTTGTCTAGTAGCTCAGTCATCAGTGGCATTGGGTGAGCATCAGACTTTGTGACTGCACTGAGTCCATGATAGTCCACACAGAAGCAAGTAGACCCATCTGGCTTGGGAGCGAGGACTACGAGTGAGGCCCAAAAACTGCGAGATTTCTGGATTACCCTTAAGTATAGCATTTCCTCTTCCTCCCTCCTAATGTACCTTAGGACATCCTCAGACACCTGGTAGGCTGTCTGTCGTATGGGCACTTGTGTCCCTGTGTCTATGTCATGGGTTGCTAAGGGGGTTCATCCAGGCTTGGCCGTTAATAAAAGGGCAAAGTCCTCTAAAACCTCCCTCACTTCTTGGGTCTGTTCCAGGGTCAACAGGAACAACAGCTTAATTTTCTCCACAGATAACTCCTGCTTACTTTCCTCTTGCAAGTCCAAGAGGGGGTCTTCCTCGTCCATTCCTTCCTCAGGACTACACACTGCAAACACCATGTCAGCCCTATTTACATATGGCTTGATCATATTGACATGGTACATTCTACAGGTATGTCTCCTGTCAGGCAGTTTCACATTATACTGTAGTTCACATCATTGACCTGCATGGTCCTGCCCACTTGGCCTGCAGTTTGTCCTTCTGGACAGGAGTTAGGACCATTACTTCATGGCCTGCACTGTACGAGCGAGCTGAAGCTTTGTGATCCTACCAGACTTTTTGTCTCTGCTGGGTAGCTGACAGATTACTTTGGGACACCCCCATAAGCTCCTTTAGCTTTTCCCTAAACATAAGGACATACTCCACTATTGGAGGCCCTGGGTAGCATGCTTGCCTTCCCAGTCTTCCTGGATCAAATCTAGTGGCCCACTCACCCAACGTCCATATAAGAGTTTGAAGGGGGAAAAGTCTGTTGACTCTTGGAGTACCTCCCTGTATGCAAACAGCAGGTGGTGAAGGTATTTCTCCCAGTCCCTCCCATGCTGTTCTGCAAAGGCTTGAAGCTTCATTTTTAGGATACCATTGAATCTTTCCACAAGCCCATTGGCTTTAGGGTGATAAGGGGTCTTGTGTCCCTGCTCCACTCCACTCTTTTCCCACAAACACTTCATTAGGTCCAACTTGAAGTTACCCATTTGATCAAAGATAACCTTCTGCAGAAACATGACATGGGAGAAAATCCCTAGCAAGGCGACTGCCACTTTGTTTGCCTTAATGGAGGAGAGAGCTTCCGCCTCTGGATATCGGTTGGCATTATCCACCACCATCAGGATATACCTTCTTCCAGAGGAACTTGGAGCATTAAAGTGTCTCACAATATCCATTCCTAACCTCTGGAATGGCTCCTCTGCAATGGGCATGGAAATTAGGGCAGCTTTTGTTTTACTACCTGCCTTCCCTATCTGCTGGCACCGGTGACAAGACCTGCAATATTCCTTCACCTCATGGGTGAAGTTGGGCTAATAGAAATTTTGGGCCAATCACTGCCTAGTGCAAGTGATGCCCAAATGTCTGGACATGGGGATATCATGAGCGATCTTGAGCAACTGCTCACGATACTCTGGGGAATGACAAGCTGCTTGCCCATCACCTATCCCTCTGTCCTCACGTCCTATGTATTCAACAGCCCTTTGTACCAAAATACCCTATATCCCATGTCACCTCCCTGTGTCCCATCAGATTCTGCACAAGCCCTAAGCCCCTCCAAGGTAGGGTCAGTCCTCTGAGCAGTTGCAAAATCTTCACATTTTACCAAAGCATGGGACATGCCCCCTCAGTTCCTAAACTGGGGTCCATAGCTCTAGCATCAGGCTATTCAGAGTCACTGCAATCCCTAACCTTTTGACCATTTGTTATCCTTCCCTCTTCAGAGTAACCTTCTGTAGCTGTTTGGTGAACAACTTGTTGGGGAAGTCCTATCTCCCTTTCTCTATTCTCCAAGGGTGCCTATTCACTAATGTGCAGCCCAAAGGTGCATATCTGGGCATGCTGCTCTGCACCCTTGGGAGGACTTCATGGGGGCCACATTCACAAACACCAGCCCCCACCTGGCTCCCATACACAGCCCCACTAGGTCCATGGGGGGGTCAGCAGGTGTGGAGAGATGGCTTCGGTTGGCCAGCCTGTCAGATACCCAGGCAGGGACCCGCTATGGATCCTTTGCACCCATGTGGTGCCATGATGAAGGCTGGCACACAGAGCACTCACCACAATGTAGAGGGGGCATGCTGGCTGCCCACCCCGACCTTCCGGTGTGCCTTGACTTCAGGGGCATCTCTATTGCAGGGATCAATGCCCCCGTCATGTCTGCCATGATCAGCGGCCGCTTCCTCAGGTGGCGCGTAACCAGCCACAGCAGTTTATGGATGCCCTTTGAAGGTGTAGCCAGCAGCCCCCTGCGTAAAGCATGCCACACCATAGTGAATGTGTGGAGTGCTGGCATGCCCCCCCCCGCACTGCCCCCAGACCCGCCCCCGTGTGGAGCTCCATGATCAGCCATGGATCAGGTGACTAGGGTATGATTTGCTTTGTGAATTGCTGAGGGGCTGGAGCAGTTGTGGAGTGGGGCTATGCAGTGGAGTTGCACGGCACATAGCCCATTCTACACCTTCATGAATAGGCCCCCATGTCAGGAGATACAGGCTGGGGGACCAGCCTCCTGTTCTTTTCCACTGGGGCTTCTGTGATGTTCAGGGAATTACAAGCCACCTTAGCCATCTGACTGTGGGTAACCTCACACACTACCCCCTGCTGGAGATTGTTCCCTATAATCACTTTCTGGGTGAGGTTGTCTGCCACTGGCATTTTTTGCAGCCTCTTTCCTGTCTCACCCCAATCCAGTAGAACACTAACTATTGGCAAGGTTTTCTCCTTCCCAGTGAATCCCCTCTCATTTATAAACCGATCTGGCATAAGTTGTCCAGGCTCAACCAAATCCTCTTTTACCAGGGCAAGAGATGTCCCTGTGTCCCTTAACCCATGGATCTGCACCCCATTTACTGTAACTGGGTGCATGTGCTCCCTCATGTTCACAGCCATACTCTCAAGGATACACAGTGCACCCAACTCCTTTGGAGGGACACTTTGTTCAATCTGTGCCCAGACTGCCATATGAACTACAGACCTATCTCTAACATCCCCTTTTTAGGGAAAGTGGTTGAGAAGGTTGTGGCCATACAACTGGAGAACCATTTGACCATCCATGACATCTATGAAACTCTCCAGTCTGGTTTTCGAAAGAGACGCAGGTCTGAGATGGTGCTGGTTTGGGTGCTTACTGATCTCCTGATAGCTAGAGATCAGAAGAACCATTCCATCTTGGTTCTTCTTGACCTCTCTTCAGCATTTGACACTGTGGACTATGGAGTTCTGCTCAGTCACCTGAGGTTCATCTGTGGCCTGTCGGGCACAGTCCTTAGGTGCTTTACATCTTTCTTCACTGGAAGAACTCAGAGGGTGGTGTCTGGGGTTTATTACTCAGACCCAGTCCCTCTGTCATGTGGGGTCCCTCAGGGGTCCTTGTTGTCCACCATGTTGCTCACCGTGTACATGCTGCCCCTCAGAGACGTTGTAAGAAGGTATGGGCTGAGGTTTCACTGCTATGTTGATGATACCCAGCTGTACCTTTCTTTTGCACCCAACCAGGATAGAGCTCTCTCAGTCTTTAATAACTGCCTCACAGAAATCCAGGACTAGATGCATTTTAGTTGGTTGAAGTCGAACTCGGAAAAGACTGAGGTGCTGGTTGTGGACCCAGGGCACTGGATAGGGGGGCTGGGGGTAGGTTCATCCTCGGGTCTCTTTCTTGGAGGCCTATCACTCCCGGTCTCTGAACAGGTGCAAAATCTGTGGGTAATCTTTGATGAGGGGCTTTCACTGTGTTCACAGGTGTCAGCCGTCATCAAGACCTGTTTTTACCACCTGAGGGATATCTCCAGGGTTAAACACCTTGTTCCTTCCGGTGATCTTCCTATATTGGTCCATGTCTTTGTGTCCTCACACTTGGATTATTGCAACTCCTTGTACCTAGAGCTTCCTGGGGTAGAAATTTACTGCTTGCAGCTAGTGCAGAATGCTGCAGCCCTGCTTTTGACGGGAACTTCTCAGTCCTGTCATATTTCCCCAGTGCTGCATGGTCTGCACTGGCTGCCAGTACAGTGGTGGATTACCTTTAAAATTGGTCTTCTGACCTATAAAGCCCTACACAGACAGGGGCCCAGACTACCTGAAAGAGCTTCTGGTACCTTATTGCCCTGGGTGATTGCTCCGCTCAGCTGACGAGGGGTTGCTAGAGATTCCAAGGGTGTGTTTAAAATCTTCTGGGTCTTGGGCATTTATGCATGTGGCCCCACCCCTTTGAAATTCTTTACCCTGTCAGTTGCAGGAGTGCGAGACCATGGAGGGATTCAAACAAGCCTTAAAAACATACCTCTGGCATCAAGCATTTGGTGACGATTGGATTTCAATTTAGTTGTATCTTTTTATAATGTTTATGCTGCTGTGAATTTTGATATGTTTTATCTATTTGTAAGGTGCCTTGGTTTTTGAAAGGCACCATAAAAATAAAGTGTTATTAGTATTATTATTATTATGACACTGCCTAGCAAGATGCCCCGGCTGCTTACAAAACCAACATTCATCACTTTTTTATCCAAGACATCCCTTCTTGCTAACTTGTGGGTCCCCCTTTCTACAGAGACAGGGAGAGTTTTAGCTGCCCTGAAGGTGTGCTTTTTCATTTTGTCTCTGCAACACCTGCTGTCACACTTTCTTTCAGAGCAGGCCTGCTCCTGGCATAGTGATCCGAGAGCTCAGTAGCTTGCTGCCCTGTTTTCAGATCCCGGTCCTCTAACCAGATTTTAAGCTCTTCTGGACAAGCCAAAAAGAACTGTTTCAGTAATGCAAGCTCCTCAATTTTTCCCAAACAATTAGTTTTCACCCCCCTCCTAGCAACGTTTCAAAAACCAACGTTGCTTTGTGGTGAGTTCCTCAAAGCTCATTTCAGAGCTCTTTCTGAGCTTCTGAAATTTAGCTCTGTAGGCCTCAGGAGTTAGTTCATAATTTTTCAGTAAAGCAATTTTAAGTTTCTGATGGTCTTTACTGTCTTCATTGTCTGTTTGGCCTACAGCCTCAAGCACCTTGTCAGTAAGCAGTGGGAACAGCTGAAAGCTCCAAGCCCTCTTGGGTATCTTGGCCTGGATATAGACCTTTTCAAACAAATTCAAAAATGCATCCATATCCTCCCCCTCTTTAAATTCTACTATTAATTTGGAATTCAATTTTGTACCCCAGCCTTGGAGTTTCAGGTTCACCCATGCCACATACCTGCTGTGGTGCTGGCAGATGAAGCTTCAACTTCTCCAGTTCAAACTCTCTTTGACACTGCTTTTCCTGCATCTCCATTTTAAGCCTTCTTTGTTCCAACTCCCTCTTATGCTGTTGAGCTTCAAGCTTTTTCTGATCCAGGTCCCACTGCATCTCCAGTTCAAGTCTCTTCTGCTCTGTTTCTTGCTGGGCTTTGAACTTTCTATGCTCCCTTTCTTGCTGGAATTCTCTCTTCTGCTGGGCTTAAAGGCATGCTGTCTGTCCTGTATTGCCGACTGCACATTCTGCAGTTCCAATTGCAGCTTCAGCTTCCCCAGCTACCTGTCTATGATGGACATCAACTGGGGCCATGCCTCTGGGTTCCCTCTGGTCTGGTCCTCTTCCTGGGACTGGACACTGCAATGTCCCCTGGCACCCCCACACTCAGACTCTGGCTCTTCTCAGTTACCGGCCATGACTCAAGGTTATGAGCACCCGCTTGCTCATCAGCTGCCATGACAGCCTCCACAAGGTTCTTTTTGGTCAGACCCTCAAAATGGTTCCTTCTTTCCTGACACAACTGCCTTAGCTGGTCTGCAGTGCATTTGCTGTAGTTAGAAGCCATCTTCTTCCCTAAATACTGCTACACTAGCTTACACATTAAAAAAACCAAAAAACAGGGTAGGGAACTTTATACTGTAACCACATTTTTACATTCGCTTGCTGGCATGCACAAGGAACATCTTGGGAGAATGGGACACTTTGGAGGTGTGCCTCTCCTGAGTAATTCCCTGCTCCCTTGAGCAGGAGTGGCGGTCCTGCACCAATCTGCACCGGTGCTGTGTATGACAGCAGTCGTCTTCTCTTCGAAGAAAACCACTGCTGTGTGCTTGCACCGCGTCACGCCCCCCCAAGTCTTTGCTGTCACACTGGAAGCCCACCCCAGCGTGGCAAACATCCCACGTCATCTAGCGACGGGGGTGCCCAATCCCCCGTCAGCTCCACGGCCCCCCCAGCCATCCTTCTGCCATGCTGGGAGCCCACCCCAGCGTGGAAAACATCCCGTGTCATCTGCCGATGGGGGTGCCCAATCCGACGTTGGCTACACAGCCCCCCCAGCCATCCTTCTGCCACGCTGGGAGCTCACCCCAGCGTGACAAATGTCCCGCATCGCCAAAGTACAAAATAAAAACTGTAAATTAAAATGGTCCCACGCAGTCTCCCCCCCTCCCCACAACCCGTACTCCACCCACTGCGCACTCCTGCTCTCCCACACCCCTCACCGTATACTTACCTCCGGAGCTCGGCACGATGATCATCGCTGGACCGGGAACATGTCTGCACTCTTCAAAGCCAACCGTGAACTGAGGAAATGCTGGTAAGCCGATAATGGGCTAGATGGGGTTTTCAACTTTGTTGCATATCTCAGGCATTTTTGGGAATTTTTGTACCAAATTTTCAACATGGTCACTGTCATGGTTATTCGGACCTGAAGGGTGATTTCGAAGTTACTGCGCAAAATCACCTCTCGAGCCAGATTAACAAAATGACAGTGCCAGCATTCATAAGGTGGGCTCTCTAAAAGCTTATTTTGAAAATTTGGTGGAAAAATTCCTAAAAATGACGGTTTTACGAGCGTGCAGTGCGCAGTTCCTACGCAGGCTTGTAAGTTCATGAATTTTCAATATTTCCACTCCAGATTTTCAACATTGCCATTTTACCAAACCTTCTTATGAGTAGTACAGCTGTCATTTTTCACATCTCACCCAAAACATGTTTCCGCCCAAGTAGCGCACAATGGCACAGTCGGTGTATGAAATCAATGTATGGTACACATTAATTAAATCACAGTGACACTGTTCATGAGCAGAGGTCTTAAAATGGCTATGTTGAAAATTTGGTGAAAAAATTCCTTAAAATGACTGTTTTACAAGCATGCGTTGCGCAGTTCCTATGCACGCTCGTAAGTTTGCAAATTTTCAGTATTTTCACTCCAGATTTTCAACATTGCCATTTTACCACACCTTCGTATGAGCAGTACAGCTGTCATTTTTCATGTCTTGCCCAAAATGTGTTTCCGCTTATGTAGCACACAATGGCACAGTCGGTGTGCAAACTCAATGTATGGGAAACATAAAGAAATTCACAGTGACACTGTTCATGAGCAGAGGTCTTAAAATGGCTATGTTGAAAATTTGGTGAAAAAATTCTTAAAAATTACTGTTTTATGAGCATGCGTTGTGCAGGTCCTACGCACGCTCGGAAGTTTGCGAATTTCAATATTTTCACTCCAGATTTTTCAACATTGCCATTTTACAACACCTCCTCGCGAGCAGTACAGCTGTCATTTTTCACATCCTGCCCAAAACATGTTTCCGCCCATGTAGCGCACAATGGCACAGTCAGTGTGCGAAATCAATGTATGGGACACATTAAGAAAATCACAGTGACACTGTTTATTAGCAGAGGTCTTAAAATGGCTATGTTGAAAATTTGGCGAAAAAATTCCTAAAAATGACTGTTTTATGAGTGTGCGTTGCGCAGTTCCTACGCACTCTTGTAAGTTCGCAAATTTTCAATATTTGCACTCCAAAGAGTTCCAAATACCTAAACAGCACATAGAAGCAAGCAGCATTCGGCATTGATAAATGCTTGTACTTCTTTGTCACTGATTTTTTTAAGCTATGTCCAAGTGCCAAATACCACTGCAAATACCTGCAAGCGAACTTTCAGCATTGACAAATGCTTGTTTTTTTTCAGTCTGTGCTCTTTTTGTGTGTGGTTTGTTTACAGTTTATCAATCTGATATACTGGCCTTGAATCTAACCACTATGCCACCAATATCTCTCATGAACCCACCCCTGGGGGCTGGGTCCACTAAGCTCACAGTGCCTCCTCTAAGTGCAACCCATGACAGAGGGTCAGGAAATACCCTCCTTGTATCCTTTTATAGTGCTCGCTGAATTTACAGCTGAAAATGTACCATGAGGGCCCAGGGCTTCCTTTCTCTCTGGGTAAGTGTAAAATACAGTCTCAAGTCTGTAACCAGGTAAGAACCCTCTTTGGTGCCTGCACGGGCAGAAAACCCAGTCATTATGAGTTCTTTGGGGCTGCTCTCATAACCTTGCTTGTGTCTTCTTTCACAGGTGGTGCAGGAACCTAGTTCAAACCCCACATACCCCCTTTTGAGACCTTGTGTACTTTCCCTACTTTAGGCCCCATAGTCCCTTCCAGGATCATAGTCTTTGACAGCGTGTGGCAAACATAGTGCTAAACAGTCATGTTGTAAATTTAATAAACCTTCCCAAAACCTCACACACAACAAATCACTCCAGGCAGTAATATTTTTAAATAAAAGTGAAAGCTTTTACTGAATACTGAAATGACTACTATATAAAAATACAAACAAATGAATTAGATATTTGGTTACAGGACAATTATAAAAAAGGATGGAAAATACATACAAACAGGTGCAATTAATGGATAATTTCTTCCTTTTCTGTAGAGAATCAGAGTCCAGAAAATAAGTGAAGTTTGCAAACATCCCTCTTTCTCTCTGCTGTGTTTCAGAGTCCCAGTCTTTTCTTCTTGCAGTGGTAAGGTTGGCAATCCTTCAGTGTCAGGAAATGTTGGCATCTGCCCTGAGTCTCTGTTGGATAGGGGTTATAAAGCCCTCTTCTATAGTCTGCAAAAGCTGATCCATGATTGGATGGTCGCCTCAATATTCCAGGTCCAGCTTTGTTCTTCTCTAGGCCAGCAGGGGTCTCTCTTGCTCTTTCCAAGTTGCAAGTGAACTAATACAATCAGTATTTTTAATTTCCCATAGTCCCACCTCCCTGGCTGACTTTGATATGCATTACCTTCCTGACCTCTTTAAATGGAAATGGATTATGACACTTGGAAGAGAATTTAACAGTAGACTTCCGGACTGGATATCTCCCAGATCCTTTTCTAAAATGTTTTCTCTTTGAAGTGTAAAAGGTTATGTCAGAGAAGATAGTGCTCCCATCTCCTGTCCTTATGAAATTGTCTTCTTTGATAACTGCCTGGAAATGTACATTTCAACCCCTGTTTACCTCTAACAAGCCTTTGTCTCAGGCAAAGGGGAATGTCAGATATTTGAAATACACATCAGCTGTCCCCATGTACCTTGGCAGAAAAATGGATATCTTTTTCTGACAACTTTAGGTCCTGTCCTTTTTGGAAATTAAACAATAAAAAAAAATGACAGATAAAAATGACAGCAATACATCAGCAAAATGACTGAAGTGGCCAATTCGACACAACCATATCAAAGACGTCAATCAAACTTGTCACAACCACCCTCCCATGAACCTGTGCTGCCCTGCATCCTGAAGACCATACTAGGATATTATAGTAGGATGTTATACTAGGATAGTATAGTTTCACAGAAGGCCCATGCCCTTTTTGTGCAACTCCTGCAAGGGGGTTATTTTCCCTTATGTCCTGGTATTAGATAGTTGTCTAATTTTTTTCTTGAAGCTGTTAAAGGTATCTGCCTTTACTATATGGCCTGGTAGTGTATTCCAGGTTGGTATTACTCTTTGTGTGTGATAGATTCTTCTATTGTTTCCCCTGGGATAAGTTAGTTGTATTTGTCAATTATGACTTCTCAGATTCTGATTTCTTGGGTTTATTGTAAATCCTAGATCTTCCATTAATTGGTCATCTCTAGATATCTGATACATTTTCAGTAGGTCACATTTTGTTCTTTTTAGTTCTAGAGGACGTAAATTCAGTACATCCATCCTTTGCTTGTAGCAGGTTGTCTGTAGACCATCAATCATTTTAGTTATCCTTCACTGGACCCCCCTCCACCCTATTTACATCCCTCTCTATGGTATGGGCTCTAGAAGGAGGTGCAGTGATCAAGATGAGGCCCGACGTACGCTCTGTACAAGGGCATAATACATGCCCTGTGTCTGGTGGTGAATGCTCTTTTTATACATACAATAATTTTGTTGGCCTGCTTAACTACTTCCCCACAGTGTTTTGTAAATCTGAGGTCTTCTGTTATGTATATTCCTAAATCTTTTTCCATAGTTATTGCTCTTAGATCTTTTTTGTTTAAGGTGTAGGTAGCTTTCTGACTTGTAGCCCCAAGGTGCATAACCACACACTTGTCAGTGTTGAAATGCATTCCGTTTGTTTTTGTCCAAGTTTCTATCTTAATGAGATGTTGTTCTTGGGTATGGATGCCCAGCCTTGTACTTACATTAGCAGCTATTTTTGTGTCATCAGCAAATTTGATAGTAAAATTGTCCAGTTGGTTGGTCATATCTAAGACGAACACACCAAACAGGGCTGATCCAAGGATGGAACCCTGTGGGACACCACTAGTGGCTGAGCCTTCATCTAACAGATACCCCCTTATCCTTACTGTTTGTGCTTTACCCATCAACTATTCATTAACCCATGTGATGATTTTACTATCTACTGTATGCCAATTTTGTATATTTTATTTGTTAGGGTTCTGTGTGGGAATTTGTCGAATGCTTTGGCAAAGTCTAAATGTATTATATCCAAGGGGTTATTTTTTTCAAGATTAGTGCTAACATACTTCTCAAGATAGTCTACCAACCTTTCCTTAAGAATGGTCTCCATGAGTCATCTTTGGGACTGCTCTTATGGAGGGGCAATATATGTGCCATTTTCCAGTCCTGTGGCACCATTCCTGACTGCAACAAACTATTGAACAGGCCTGTAAGTAGCTCCGCAAGCTCCTCTGCCAGTTCTTTCAGCACCCATGGGTGCACTTCATCTGGGTCTGGTGATTTGTCTACCTTCAATGATAGCAGCCCTCTTCTCACCCTGTCCCCTCTACCAACATATATTTGCTCTTCTATCTCTTGTTCGTCTTCTCCCCTATGTTGGCACTGGTCTGTCTTTCACCCTGGTGAAGACAGAAAAGAGACATTCATTCATTACCTTTACTTTTCCCCCCATTCACCCCAGCCACCCGTCCCCTTTCCAGAGCCCAAAAAACTGTCTTTGTCCCTATTCTAACTTATATAGTGAAAAAAGGCTTTCTTCCCTTCCTCATTCCCTCTGCTTACTGCACTTCTTTCTGAGCCTTACCCACCAGACTACATTACTTGCTTCACCAGTCATCTTTAGGTAATACTCCTTATCTTCCTTTCTCATGGTTTTCCCAAACTTCCTATAGGCAAATCTCTTGTTCCATACTGCCTAGACAACCTCAGTGTTAAACCCGCTGGGTGCTTTGGCCCTTCAGTTCTTCCTCCTGAGCCTAATGCATTCCTCATTTACAGCCATTAATCCCTCCTTAATGATGCCCCAGCTCTGGTCCACCCCCATATCTGTCCTGATGCCTGCCAGGTGCTTGCTTAACACTTCACTCATCTTCCTAAAGTCCACCCTCCTAATGCCCAGGATGTCGGTCTTAGTGGGGATTTTCCCCTGCCCATATCCAACCAAAACCACACTTTCCATGATAGGTTCCACCCAGGGTCTCCTTGACAGTTATATCTTGTACATGCTCCCCATTTGTGAGCACCAGATTGAGGATTGCCTCCTCCTGGGTGAGTTCTTTGCCTCCCTGAGTCAGGAAACCATTCTGCAACACTCCTAGTATCACTTAACTCTGGTACAAGTTGTGGCCTGTACCCTCCAGTCTACCTCAGTCAGGTTTCCCTTCCCCTGCAGCATTCTGTATTTGTGAGTTTAATTCCCTGTCCCTTTCCTCATCCTGGTTGAGTGGTCTGTAAACCACCCACAACCTCAACTTCCTCCCTGTATTGGACAGTAACTAAACCCACATTGTTTTTGCCCTCCCCTCCACCGACTCCTCCCTCGTACATGTTGTACCCTCTGTGATGTAAACCACCACCCCCTTTCCTACCACCCCCCTTTCCCTACCACCTTATCCCTCCTGTATAATTTATACCCTGGGATCGAGAGGACCCAGTCATGGTTTGAAGTGGGCCAAGTTTCAGTGACTGCCACAAAGTCCACCCTTTCTTCTATTGGTAATGCCAGCAAGTCATCTGTTTTGTTATCGAGACTTTGTGTGTTCGGGGACTCTATCATCCACCTAGAATTTGAGCCTCCTTCCCTTCCTCTACTTCGTCCCTTCCCCTTTCTCACTTCTGTCTGCTTCCCCATCCCTCATTGCTGACTGCCTCACTTCCTCTCCACCCTCCAGACCCCTTCTACTGGCATGAGGGAAGGTCTGTTGACCTCCTCTTCCTCCTGAAGTCTTTGGCCCTGTAGACTCTCCTGCCCCCCCAGTAGGTTAAGTTAAGATTGTGGGTTATGTACACCCCCAGCTTCTCCAGGTACCCATGAGCACTCCTTACTGACATGTAGTCTGCCTGGTGCATCCAGTGTTTTATTTGATCAGGTCTCCCCTAAGTCTCCAATGCAGACAAACCTTTCTTTCTTGCAACATCTCCTCAGTCATACGTTGAATTTCTCAACCCTTTTCTTCCTGACAATGCTGGCCCATGGCACTGGTAACACCTTTGAAAATGCCAGTGGTATTCTCACTGCAGGGCCTTCCTAATGTCCTGAATCTACTTTGTAATACCTCCACCTTCTAGATCGTTGGTAGGTTCCCCCCAAACCCCCTTACCATTTCCCTAATTCTTCTTATCTACCTTGTGAATTATGGATGTCACACAAAAAATTTTGCATCTTGAGCCTCACTCAGCATTCAAATTACCCCAATGTGTGCGGTCGAATCTCTACTCTGGGCTGCACTGTGTGAGTCAGTGCATTATTAATTATAATAAATATGCAGTGTCGCTAAAGGAAGCACAAGGAATCCTTGAAAAAAGACAGGGACACAATAAGTATGACAGAGGAGGAAACTTTATTTACATCGGACTTACATCGAGTGAAGCAGGTAACACCGATAAGAGGTCAAGAGATCGGCGTGTTCATGGTGAAAAGGAGTGACAAACGCATGCGCAGAAGTAATAAACACATGCACTGACTCACACAGTGCAGCCCAGAGTAGAGATGCAACTGCACACATTGGGGTAATTTGAATGCTGAGTGCGGCTCAAGATGCCATGGCCACACAGCATGGAAAATGCTGCATGTTGCACACAGGGAATTATGTAAGTGTATAATTTAAAACTAAAAAACTTGTGAAAAAATTGGGTGGCAGACATAAAAATAGAACTCAATCGGTTTGGGGATGTTTTTACTCTGTTTACTGCTGTTCTCCTTTAAAGTGATCTTTCTAAAAACAATATAAAACTAAAAAAAAACACATCTTACCATTGACACTTTGAAGTTATTTTGTGAGGTTTGCCATAGCAAAAGGGAGTAGTAACCTGTAGTAATTTGCATAACCTGACCCTTTTTTCTCAGTGCTGCAACCCCAGGCATGTCATCATACAAGGGAAACAAAGTTTCTAAGCACTGTTTTGAAACAGACACCTCTGTTGGTCAGTCTTAGTAGTGCAGCTATCTATGCTACCGACATAGGAGACTACATCTCTCAGTAAAAAAATCTTGTCAGCTAGATACTATGGGCCCAATTCACAAAGTTCTGGGAATGATGCAAGGTGCTTGTGCCAAACATATATGGCACAAGTGGCACCTTGCGTGAAACAATGCCCCTTGAGCTATTCACAAATGCAGCCTGTGGCAAACACAGGCTGCATGAGCCAAAGGGGACTTTTGCTAGCTGTGCGTCACAAAATGGGCTGCAGCATGGCGCTAGTGGGCTTGCTGCAGCTGCTGGCTGCAATATTCCTGAAAGTGTCATTCATAAAACTCTCCCAGAGGGAGAATTTCTAAGTAACCTGGGTACTTAGAAGATGTCCCACTGGGACAGTTGAGCAATGTGACAATGTGTCACTGACCCTCCCAATCCCCAATACTGCTCATATCATAGTTTCATAGGTAGTTACAAAGCCCAGTAGACCGAAATTCATTTCACTTGCCATTTTGTTTTCCTTACTTCTATCCCTTCATATTCTAAGTATTGAAGTACATGTTCAGTTTGTTTTTAAATTCGTTCATTGTTGTACTTGCTACTATCTGCACTGGCAGTTTATTCCAAATTGACAATATTCTGACACTAAACCAATGTTTCCTTTTTGTGGTTGAGTGTTTTTTCATGTCCATTTGGAAAGGGTGAGCTCTTGTAATGTAATTTATTTCTTTAAATGTGAAACCCAGTTTCTCCCACAATTCTTCAGTATGAAAGGCCCTATAAACCATACACAAATCCCCCTTAGTCTCCTATACTCTAGTGTGAACAAATCCAGGTCTTTCAGTCTTTCTTCATAATCCTTTCCTCTCACATCTGCTATTTTTCTTATAGCTCTTTTTTGCACACTCTCTCTATAGTCTGGATATAATTTTTAAACCCAGGGGACGAAAATTAGGCCCCATATTCCATATGTGGCCTCACCAAGGAACCCCATAATGAGAGCAGTTCCTCTTTCTTTCTAGATGTAATACGTCTAAGTATGCAGTCTAGGATATAGCTAGCTTTGTTAACGATTTTTTTACAATGAGTTTTGCGGCTAAGATCATTTGTAACCATGATTCCCAGGTCCCTTTCCTCATGTGTAACCCTCAATGTTTGCCCGTTTAATTTGTACTTAGCTAACTGGTTGTTATGACCAAAATGCATCACTGTGCACTTATCTGTATTAAAATCTAGCTTAGCCATTTTTGCCCATGATTCTAGTGATGTTAGTGCATCCTGGAGTTTTTCTTGGTCTTGCTGATTATTTATCATTGCTCCTACCCTAGTGTCATATGCAAATTTAGATTCCCATGCTCCTCCATGTGTGGTCATATCCTGGATGTATATGTTAAATAAACAGGGCCCTAGCCCCGATCCCTGGGACATGCCACTGGTCACTGCAGTCAAATCAGAATATATCCCCATGACAGAAACTCTCTTTCTCCTGTTGCTTAACCAGGATACCGCCCATCTTGTAATATTACCCTGAATCCTATGTCAGTTGAGGGAATCAATCAGTTCCCCATGGGGGACTTTATCAAAGGCTTTGGACAGATACAGAAATATAACATCTACAGCATTTTTGTGGTCCAGTGCCAAGCTCACTTTCTCATAAAATTCTAACAGATTTGTTTGACGTGAAAGTCCTTTCTTAAAACCATGTTGTGAATGATCAGTGTCTCCTGATAATGTCATATACTTCTCAGTGTGTTCTTTAATAATGCACTGTAGTACTGTACTTTACTCACTATTGTGGTCAAACTAATGGGTCTGTAATTCCCTACATCCTGTCTGGATCCTTTTTGTGTATTAGCACGATGTTTGCCTCCCTCCATATTTCAATGACTTCACCTTGATTTAATGAGCACTGGAATAAAGCTGTTACTGGTTCTGCCAACTCATTTGCTAGTTCCTTGATTGCCATTTTGGCCTTCAGATTTATAGGGGTCCAATTTATTGAATCTGTCTCTGATGTCCTGTAATTGGAGTATTTCAATGTTGTGGTTTTCAATATCTAAATGTTTTTCCGCACTGTGGGTTATAGACATAACTGAAACAGCTGTTATAAGCTTCTGCTATCTGATGGCTGACTTCAATTTGTGTCCCATCATGATTTTCCAGTGATTCCAATTGGGTGACTCCTCTCTTTATTTTATTAGTGTAATTGTAGATGGATTTGTAATTATTTTTTACTTTATGTATTAGTTGTTCTTCGTACTTCATTCTAGATGCATTGATTGCTTTTTTGGTCAGTTTTAAATAGTTCTTGTAATCTAGCCTATCATTATGATTTCCACTCCTTTATTTTTTACTTTTCCTATTTATTTTGAGTCTGATATTATTTGTTAACCATATTGGGATTTTTCCTGCTGAATTATACCTTTTTTAAAGGTATATGTTTATTTAATAACATTTTTAGTTTATTCTCCAATGCTAGCCATGATAGAAATGGGGGTCATGATAGAAACTTTCAAATACCTCAAGGGAATCAACAAAGTCCAAGAGGGTAGCATCTTTCAAAAAAAGAGATGTGCAAGAACAAGCTGGCACAATCTGAAGATAGAAGGAGGATGGATCAGAAGTAATGTGAGGAAGTATTTCTTCACAGAGAGGGTTGTAGATACATGGAACAGCCTTCCTGAGGAGGTCATAGAGTTAAAAACAGTGAGGGAATTCAAGAATGCATGGGACAGACATAAGGCAATTCTAGTAGGGAGTAGGAGGAAGTAGGCTGTTGGTTAACTAGGATCTGCAGCTTATCCATTAGGTAGGGAAATGGGCAGACTAGGTGGGCCAAACGGTCCTTATCTGCCATCAAATTCTATGTTTCTGTGTTTAGTGGGCCTCCTAAAAAGGCTTGCTTTCAGTCCCATTCACTAAGTCCTTTTCTAATACTATTGAAATCTGCTGACTTGTAATTTCTAATTAGGGTATAGCCAGGGAGATAGTTTTCCTGTTTTGCTACTAAGAAAAAGACTATGTTGTGATCACTGGTGCTTATAGGTGTTTTTACTTCACATTCCTGGATATTTTCACCAATATTGCTTAGTACCAAGTTCAGGAGATGTTTGCCCCTGGCAGGTTGTGTAACATACAGATTTAATCCAGCCATAGTACATGCCTGTATAAACTTTGTTTCTTTGAATGAGTTTGATGATTATTTGGTCCAGTCTATACTGGGCATATTGAAATCTCCCAAAATAATAATGTTTTCATTTGGTGACATATTTTCTATGAGAGTCTCCAATTGGTCACTGTCTGAATAATTGCATGATGGTGGTCTGTAGATCACTCCCAAGTTGATTGTGGCACTGTGCTGAGGGGCGATTTTAACCCAAATCATTTCAATACCACAATGATTTTTGTCTCCATTTTGTTTGTTTTTAATTCCTCTGCCACATAGAGGGCAACCCTTTTGTCTGCTCTGTCCATGTTATAGATTTTATAAACAGGTATGTGTCTGTCCCACATATCCTCTTGGCCCCAACATGTTTCTGTTATTATGCATATTTTGACATTTTCTATGTTCATCAGATAAATTAGTTCACCCATCTTGTTTGTAAGACTCTGTGCATTTAGAGATATACATTCCATGTAGTTTTAGTGTTGTTTATCTTTTTGGTCTGTGTGTGTTTTTTTGTTTCTGATAAAATAGGGCCACCCACCCCCCCCATGCCCCTGTTTTTCAGTTTAAAGGGTGTTACACTGATTTCCTAATCTCTTGTGCCAGGATTCTGGTCCCAAATCTGTTTATATGCAAGCCATCATGGCCAGATAAATTGCCATCCTGAAAGCTAGCCCAATGGCTAATAAATACAAATCCTTCCCTCAGATACCACCGCTCAACCATCTGTTTAGCTGCCAAATATTCCTCTGTCTTCTACTACCAGCCCTGAGAAGTGGAAGTATTTCTGATATAAAGGTTTTACTATTGCTGCTTTTCAGAAAGGTACCAATATCCTTGAAGTCCTTCTGAATATCTCCCAGTGTTCTTTTACCCACATCATTGACCCCCACATGCAGTACAGTAGTAGGTACATAGTTCTGTTTAATTATGTTGGGTAATATGGACTTTATGTCCCCTATTCCTTCCCCCCGAAAGCATACTGACTGTTGTTGATTCCTTGGAATCTTTACATATAATCTGGTCAGTATTTCTTAACAAAGAATCCCCAGTTACCAATAATTCATGCAGTCCCTGGTTAATTGTGTCATTCAGATTATTTCTCTGATTGTTTTCTACAATGTCAGCCTCGAGGTCAAGACAGCTAAATTTGTTTTGCAGTTGTAAATTAGATGAGCCACCGATATCTCTTCTCCCTTTCTTAAAACCCTTTGGTACCTGACTCCATTCTTCCACACTCTTATCTGTAACATTTGATGTACTTCCTTGTACGTCATGTGTGGGTTTTTGGCTGGGGGTTCTAATGTTTCCAGATTTATATGACTATCCACATTTATCTTTTCTGCTGCTGAATCAATAAGTTGTTCTAACTCAGCAATCTAGTTTCTGTTCTGTAAGTGTTGCTTTAAATTCAAAATTTCTTCATGAAGACTATTTATTAAAATGCAGTCGTCACAAACAGAGTTTGATTCTTGCTCCCCCCCGTGAACATTTGACATGTTATGCATTTCTTCATTGTTACAGTCAACTAAATAACTGCCTGCTTACACTATTTCAGGGTACTCAATTAGTTATACCTTGTTTGTGTGGTCACTCCAAGTGCTGGCAACTTACTTCAAGGTAAAGGTTTGTCTCAGGGCTCCCAGTGGACTTAGCGGACACAGCAGACACGTGCTTAGACACGCATGTCTCTCTGCTTGTCTCTGCATGCAGTGCACTTGCCCTGCCTGATCTCACCCTACTCGCTCTGTGACAAGAAGTTATTGTTCTGGAACCAGGAAGTGGTGGATCACATGACCACTTTCTCTTGCTGGTCAAACCATCCCAAAAGGTAATATAAAAAGAAGTAGTGCCACTCCTTAGGTCTTAAAAACATTTTTTCCACATTATCAGTGCTTAAAAGCTAAAAAGCAAGCCCTGCTCTAGTTATAATAGTACAAATGGGTTTGTAGTCCCCCAAAGCCATAGACTACAACTCCCAATGTCCTCCACTAGTAGTGCAGGTGCTCCGAATAAAAACACAGTGAGGTAATGTCAATGTCCCACAATATATGTTATCAGCACAGCTCATAGGAGTTCATCAACCCCCTCTCATGCACAGTTACTGCCTGTTTTACTGTGCCACTTGCTCTGTGGTGAGAATTTATGGTGCTGGAACCAGGAAGTGGCAGGTCACGTGACCGCTTGCCATCATTGGTCAAAACATCCCAAAATATAATACAAAAAGAAGTAGTGCCATTCCTTAGGTTTTAATAGACCCTTTTCCACATGATCAGTGTCTAAAAGCTAAAAAATAGCCCTTCTCTAGCTATAATAGGACAAATGGGTTTGTAGTCCCCCAAAGCAATAGACTACAACTCCCAGTGTCCTCCACTAGTACTGCAGGTGCTCCGACTAAAAATACAGCGAGGTAATTTTAATGTCCCACAATATATGTTATAAACACAGCTCTTAGGAGTTCATCAGCCCCCTCTCATGTGAGGTTACTGCCTGTTACTGCATGAATGCATGGTCAGGGGTCAGAAAACAGACTTTAATTATTATTGTAATTGCCATATCGGTAAATTCACATATTAAAAGCATTAATATATATCAGTATTGTTACATTACATCATACAGCAGGCTGTCATGCACTTACAGTATGTTCTACTGTGGCTGCAATGATATTTGTTTATTTCAAGGTAAATATTAAATACATCACACTCATTTTATCTGCTAGTGTTTAGGAATCTTGGTCAAGATGGTTTCATTTGGGACTACGGGGCTCAGGAACAGCAGTGTATTTCTGATGTATTCTAATGGGTGGCACTGGGGTTCAGGCAGAGCACTAGACCACCAGGGCAGAGTCTTAAGATATTTAGCAGGTCACTGAGGAGGGGGTGCCATTAGCCTTTGCTACATGGTGCCTGCAGAAAATCCCTCCAGTGCACCTTGTGTTTGTCACATGAGAGAGGTTGTGGCAAATAAGGGGACTCAGGTGCCAGGACCCCTCCTCTACCAGAATCTGGTGCAGGGTCCCTGGTGCACTGTGCTTTGGCACAAGCTGCTGTTTGCCACAGCTTGCGCTGATCTAAGCCCACTTCGTGAATTGGGCCTATATGCACAATGCTCTGTTTTGAAAATAAACATATGAGAGCTTTTATTGTTGAAGCCACTACAGAAATATAAGACTGCAACTCACAGTAAGGGAATTGGGGGAAAAAAAGCTTTTTATTGTATCCACAATGCCTTGCTATGTACATCTACATATTATGTGCAGTCACCAACACCAAAATAAGGGACTGCACCTCTGAGTAACTAACATTTAGATCAACATGATAATTTACCCAGAATTCATTGGTGCTGTACATAAAACATTGACAGTTTCATTGTAGGACATCATTCTGGGGGTGTAGCCACACACTGAAAATTGGAGGACACAGTGAGTGCTGATAAAACATAAATAAAAATGACTATGACGGATTTTCTCCAAAACAAATTGCAGCTTCAACATATGAAGCATCGGCCGCAATGGCATACTATGTGAAAAAGGCATCTGCGAAACCTCACAAAATCATTTTAATAATTCTTTACACATTCTGTTTTCTCTTTCAGTGTCCAAGAACATGGTGGAGATGACTCATGTAATTACACCAACATCATGTAGGTACTTGATGTGGCAATTTGGCCACCTTAATCGTATTACTGTCACAGTTATCTGTGATTTTGTTATGTTTAATTCCCAAAAGGCCAGAACATAGATTTGTCAGAAAAGCTGCCCACATATTGACTAAGGTACTTGGGAAGACCGGCTGTGTATTTCAGTGTCTTGCTTAAGGATAAGCAGGAGCTGAAATGTAAACAGGCAATTTAAATCGTATGGTAGCTGAATAAAGGGAAAAGAGTCTATAATAACAGGAGATGGAAATCCATCCCCTCTGTTGATAACTCCTTAAACTTCAAAGGAAAGTCATTTTTAGAAAAGGGTTACCCAGATGCCACATTTAGAAAAAAACATTGTTAACTTTCCTACCATATGTCACCATCTATTTCAATTTCAATAGTGGCCAGAAGGAAAGCAGATTAAGGAGAAGCCCAGGTGGGGCAAGGAAGGAAAGCAGAAAGAAATACTGTTAAAACATTGGAAAGAGCTAGAGAGACCCCTGCTGTCCTAGAGGTGAACAGCTGGACCTAGGGATATTTAGGCCACTTGCCATTCAGAGACCAGTTTACAGATTTCAGAAAAGGGTTATTTAAGCTCACTTCAACAGAGATTTTATACACAAGTCAAAATATCCTGACCAGAGAAGACTGCCAACCACACTGAAGACACTGCAAGAAAACTGAGACTCGGAGACTCAGCAGAGAGAAAGAGGGACTTTTGCAAAACTCATATATTTTCTGGACTCTGGTTGTCTACAGAAAAGATACAAATTGCCTAGTCAATTCTTCAGTGTGTTTTGTATGTATTTTCCAACTTTTTTATTGTTATCCAGTAACCAAATTTCAAAATCTTTTGTTTATATGTTTCAAATTGTTGGATTCTGAAAGATATCCAGCAAGTTCTAACAGAGGGTAAATGGCGAACATAAAACAGCCATAGCTAATGAATGGTTTATTAGATGGAAGTTCAAGAGGACAGCACATATAAAATATACATACTGGGAGCCCAAAAACTCTCCACACTACATCATGTACAGGAAATCTGCATTCTTGGGGGGGGCTCTTAGTATTACATCATTGTTATAGTGTGATATCATCTAGTCCCATTGCTGTAGCAATGGGCTTATGCACACAAGAAGTGCATATTCTACATTACTCTGATTGGTTGATTTGTTGGGCAGCTTACTCTTATCAAGCTTGCACTTTGCAAGAAGCACATTCTATATAACACATTCAATGTAACAATATTGCTGTATCATTAGAACAATGGTTAGGTTAATGCTATAAACTGCTGAATCAAACAGTGTATACTTAGTCAGTAGAGTGCTCTCAAGGATTAGAAATATATCATACACATTATACCTTTTAGCAAAAATATACTAACAACTATGGTTATAGTCTTGTAGCAGCAGGTGGGCTGTGGACCACAAATAGTAAGGCAGAAAACATAACATATTATCTGTAACTTTTTCTCTTATTTCAGTTTAGACAGAAATCAATGCTGCCTAATGGTACTATTCTTGTACAAATGCAGTTTCATAATAATTGCTAAATGAATCATTTCTAAGAATGAGAAATAAAATAAAATACACATAATACAGCACATTCTCCCTGTCCTAACTATACTCCTAACACAATACAGTCTAACTATCCTTACTAAACATACTACCATTGGTAGCTAACACTAACTAATGACATCACAATGGTTCATAAGAAGGGCTGTAGGTCAAACAGGGCTATATGCCCCCCCTCTTGTTTCCTCAAGACAGGCAACAATAAGAACGTGGGTTGGTTAGTTTAGAGCTTAGCCGCTTGAGCTTTATACAGAAACTTTAATTGTTGTTTGTGAAATTGAATTGTTTTACAAAGGCAAGCCATTTACCCAATCATGAGAAAAATCAGGATAACCCAAATAACCACAAATCTTTCAAATGTTGACCCCATCCTTGTGTTTGATAATGTGGCACTTAGGTTTCCATCATGGAAAAGAGACTTTTAATGAATCATTTGCTTTATTAACAATGTTACTAATATGGATAAGTATCTTTCCTGTTTAATAACCTTTTAAGGCCGAGTGTTAGCCTATTAATATGAACACTGAGCACATGTAAATATTGTTTCATATCATTGAGATAACCCAGACTGCTATCTATGTAATCGTGTTCCAGGGTGGGAACAAGTGTGATAACCACATGCCCAATGATAGTGCGCTCATGTGGCATGAAGCAGAAGTTGGTACTTGTGACTTTGCAGATAAAATTTCCATAGGTAAAAGTCTTGTAATTGGCAACAACACAATGTTGTCCATCAGAATTGTATGTGGCACAAACTTCAGGAAGCTGCCATTTGATAAGTTTGACAGGACAGGTTACAGAGGCATTGGTGAGCTGGCTGGTAAGCAGTTGTCCATCTGCTGTTGAGGCAAAGTTTGCTGGTTGCTTGATTGAAGAGTCCATAACACTGCCTTTTTGGCTTGCAGTATCATTTGCATTTTGGTCCATGTCGAACATGTTTGACCAGACCATTAGTTAGCAGAGTAACCACAAATTGACATGGTTAAGTCAAACACATTGCACCTGCAGAGGTAGTGGTAAACCTGTTTAGCACAATAGTCAGAATGTTGGGCCACCCGTGCATCCAGTTGATGATGATAAACCAGCAAAGGAGGAAGATTGATCTGTTTTCAAAAAATGTCTTCTACTAGGTGTCCCATGGAATTTATTGTAACCAGTTTGTCAAAAACAGTAGCATCTTTATCAAAGGAAGAGAAACTGTAAAAGACACATGCATAGTGTCCTTGATATTGCATTGGCTCATAGCATAACCTTCATTAGGGTGTGGTGTCACCTAGCCCAGACTGCATGCAGTGGCCAGAGAGAAGGTAATATTTTTTTCCATACATTGTGTAGTACAGGCCAGGGTTTTACATTGGGGAAATATCATTTAGCCATATGTCTGTCATTAATAAGCTCTGGGATCCTCCTGGAAGAGATTTGAGATTGTGGTTAAAATTACCATATGCAGAAGATAGTATTTCTCTACCTATATGTTGCTTTCTATCTTCTTTATTATTGAACTATTTTAATTTAATCAATGTATGCCTTGTCTGATTGAATAAATGTGCAATATAATGCATGTTAAATGATGTAAACCATTCTTCTTGTGCTAAACCTACAGGGGGAAGGAGCTAGGCAGGTAATTCAGTTATTCTTACACAATTTAATTTGGTTTGGATGGAACCACTTTTCCAAGGGTTTCTCTTGGTTGAGAGTGACTCTGACTTGATACACAGCTTAGTTTATTGATAATCTCAAATGGACTTGCCCATTTTCTCACAAAGAAGTGTGCAGGTATAGAGTATTTCAGTACCATTACCTAGTCACCTACTTTCCAATCAACTTCTTTCACATTTTTGTCAAAGTACATCATGGACTGTTTTTGGGCCTTGCTCACGTTTTGCGCAGTAACCCAATGGGTTTGTAGCAACTTTTCTTTCAGTTGTGCAAGGTAAGTGCCTCTTGATGCTCAATCTGCAGTGGGGGTATCATGTCCTTCCATAAATGTTCTGGAAGCTTCATTTGTCTATTAGTCATTACCTCAAAGGGTGTACATCTGGTGGATGCAGATGGTGTAGCCCTGATTGCATTAGGATTAAGGACAACAGAGAATCCCATTTCTTTGGGTTATCCTCAATCAGTTTATTCAACATCTTTTTGGCCTGTCTGTATTTGCTTTCTCTGCCTGTCATGAGAACTGAGTGTGATAGGCAAAGTGGAATTTCTGGCTAACTCCTGACAACTCCAAACATCCTTTCATTACATGACCTGTGAAAGTGCTCCTTTGATCTGAATCTGTCTTGAGTGGTAGGCTCCATTTGGTAAATACCTCTTCTACCAACAGTTTTGCAGTAGGTCTAGCTGTTGCTGCCTTTGCTGAAAAAACTTCTACTTATTTTGAGAACAGTTCTGTTATTACTAGTACATGCCTTTTGTTTTTACTGGACTTGGTCAAGGATCTGATGAAATCAATCTGTATTGCATGCCTAGCTCCTGATTGCCGTTATGGAAGCAATCTGATGTTTTTCTTACTAAGGATGGGGTTGTTTTGGGCACAGATGATGTAGTTGTCCACATAGTGTTGGACATCTTTCAAAATTTCAGAACACCATCCTACAGGTTTTAAATGCTCTAGGCATTTCTCTACATTCTCGTGTCCACCAGTGGGGATGTTGTGTACCTGGTAAATGAACTCTGGTTGTAGTAGTTTAGGAATTATCCAGAATGTCTGATTATTTATTTATATTTATTTATTTAAATGTTTTACCAGGAAGGCACACTGAGCATAGTACTGCTCGATTTCAGGTGCATCCTTGGGGAAAGGGAAGAGGAGATTACAAAAAGTTAAGTACAGATGACACACTAATGCAGAAACATAATAATATAGTAAAATACATATATCAGGAAATAAACATTCATTTCATTATCTTTGTGATACAAGACCGATTTTTGATCTTGTGAAAGCTGAAGATTATCAGAATATCTTCTGTATGTGTTGTCTGCTGACAATTCTTTTCCCGGTTCCTTTGAGAGGTATTGGCACACCTCTTTCATTTTAAGATCTGCCATTTGGGCTTTATGGAGATCCAAAGGGTTGGAATTGACCTTCTTTTAGGCTGCTGTTGTGAGTGACACTTTTTTTACAGTGGGAGGCAGCATGAATCACCCCCTCCCCCAAGTTCCTTCTTTGGCTAGAGTGTCAGCTTGATCATTTTCAGCATGAAATGGTTAAGCTTTCGAGTAGGTCTTTATTTTGTGTATTAACAGTTTAAATGTCAACTGTTCAGCAGCTGTGATTATGTGAATGAACAGGTCCCTGTACTTAACACGAGTGCCTTCATAGAAGGCAAAATTATGTTCCTTCCAAAATGGAAGGAATTCTGTGAGGGAGTTACACACAAATGCTGAGTCAGTAAAGATGACAGTGTCAAATGGTTCCTGGGTCTGGATGATCTGTACAGCAGCTCTGCATATTGTTCAGAGTTAATACTGCACTTCCTGGAGGCCTCCTGAATGTTCCCTGCTGAGTCAACGACTAGAACCCCAAAACCAGCAATGCGTTCTCCCCTCATTGTATGAGCCAGAGCCATCTGTGAAGACCCTATGTAAAGTAAAATCAGTTAGCATGTTTTCAGTGGCAGGAAAGAATGGGCCTGGGTCTGGCAACTTTGGTGGCTCTAGGCCACACTCATATGGAATTCCTTGGTATAGCAGTCCATGTGCCAAAATGGAGGGCATTTTGGTGGAAAGTACTGTGATGTCTCTGTCTTGCAACAGGAGGGACCAATGTGTGAGTATGGTGTTAGAAACTTTGCTATCTTTAATTCTGTTTGCCAACAGGAAGTTGGTGGGGTGTGGTTGGTGTACAGAATGATGGGGTGAAATCCTATCAGTTAAGTGACATGCTTTACTGCCCAGAAATTTGCTACCAAATTTCTGTCACACATAGAGTACTTTTGTTCCACAAGGGAGAGTGTCTAGCATGCATAAGCAATTACATACTAACATACTATTTGCCAGCAGATTAGGCGTTACGGTCTATTGAGTCTGCTCAAACCTTTGATCCTTAGTTGGGTGCCGATTGGTCTGAGTGTTCCATTCGATTTTTGTGCCAAAACTGCTTATATTCTGGTCTCAGTTGAAGCAGTTTCCAAATGAAAAAGAAGTTCTGAGTCAGAGTTGATTATAGCTAGTGCAGAGGCCAAGGCCTATTTTAAGGATGTCACTGCTTTAGTGTGTTAAAGCACCTGGAACCAGCAGACATCTGTCTTAAGGAGGTCATACAATGGTGCTGCCTTTTGTGCAAAGTTACAGATAAAATCTCTAGAATAGTTTACCATTCCCAGGAATCTCTTGAGTGTCACTACACTGATAGGCAGTGGTGTGTCTTGTAGGCCCTACACCTTGTCCAAGGCAGGGCTTCTTCCTTCTGCAGTGATTCACAGGTCCAAAAAGGATACCTCTGAAAGGCAAAACTGTAGTTTTGCTGGATTGCACTTTAAACCTGCCTTTTCCAACAATGTAAGGAGCTCTTCTAGTAGCTCCAGGTGCTGTTTCAGCTCTGTTGTTGCAAACAACAGATCATTCACATACTGAAATAAACATTCAGATGTAGAGAAGCCTTGTAAGGCATCTTTCATGTGAATGTGAAAAAGGGAGGAGTTATTGTGAAATTCCAGTGGGAGACATTTCTATGTGTACTGACATCCTTCAAATGTGAAGGCAAACTTGTATTGGCTCTCAGGGGCCAATGACAGTGACCAAAATCCATTGGAAATATCCAAGGTACTGAGCCATTTGTGTTCAGGTTTTAGGAGTTTTAGCACTCCTGGGGTAGAAGCTACCATGGATGCACAGCTTGGAGTTACTTGATTAAGCTTTTTGTATTTAATGATAAGTCTCCAACTTTTGTTGGGTTTTCTCACTGGCCAATAGGAGAATTTACCACAGATACACAAAGCCTTATGACACCTTGTTTGGTAATCATGAACCTTTATACTATTTATGTACTGATGTCACTTTTGTCATCTCTGCATAGCTATATGTATTATCTCGAGTACTGTCTGACTTGATCTGTATTCTAACCTACCTGTACTATATACTATGTACCTGTACTATATACTATGTATTGTAGAATCTCATTTCATTTTATATATGTATGTATTCACCCGGGTCGTGCCTGAAAATAGTCAACTTTGGCTAGCGCACCTAACCCAGTTAACAAAAACTAAATAAATAAAATAAATGTGTACATTGTCTGCCCCTTGTACATCTTCAACATGTTGCACCCTGCTAGTCTTCTTTTGTCCACCCCATTGCCAACCCAGTACCCTCCTCTTCTTAAACTATTGTCCTCCCTTTACTACATTCCCCTTGACTTTCCCTCATCTCTGACATCTTATTCTTCACCTTGCCCTACCCTTCACACCTCCCCCCTTGACTTCCCCTTACCAGAAACCCAGCCCTCCTGTTTATCCCATAAGTCTTGATGCAACTGGGCAGGTATTGTTTACATTGTAAATACTGATTTGCATTATTCTGTAAATATTTTTTGTTAGTGCAAAATCAATGTTGTATTTGAGTTTTTGAGGTCTGCTGTACGTACTGTTAGCCACATTATATGCACTTTTATTTATGCCTAGCTCATATTTGCTCTACACAGACTATTGTCTCATTGTAGTATAGCAACATTTAGCTTATGTGTTTTTGTTATGACCTACCCAGGTTCACCTTGCAAATGAGTCTGCCTCAATGGTGTTTTGCCTTGTAAAATAAAGATGATTGACTGATTGATTGAAAGGGAATCAATTATGGCCCTTCAGGAAGGTATGGCTTCAGCTGGGCTTAGTATTGTCTCTGACATGGTGGATCCAGTCCTGGAATCTCTGTGAGAGTCTTTATTCTCCCACAGTCATGTCTGTTGGTAGCAAAGGCCTTTTAATGGCTCTCCAGAAAAGGCTTTAACTGGAGAAACAAATCATGATGTAGTAGCATGGTGATGATGGCATACTCCTGATTGTTGGGCCTCACTGCTGCTACAACACAAGAGCCAGAAATTTCAATCATGTGGTGTTGGCCAGGCATTTGGATTAGTAGCCTGTTGGCCAAGTTGACTACACAATTAAAACAAGTAAGGAAATCAATACAGAGAATGATTTGGTGTTGGTTTAACAGCATTAAATCAAAACAGTGTTCTGTTTTCAGAATGCCAATAGTAATCAGGGTGGGTATGGAGCGGTATGTGGTAACCACCATATCATCAAAGGTATAGGCTGATGTGGCCCTACCTGTGGACCAGGGAGATGTTTGGGGATTCTTTTGATGTAGCACAGAAACCATGGTGCCTGTATCTAGAAGTAGTTCAAGCTGGTGGCCCCCAATCAGTACTTCAACACAAGGGTGGCCTGACTCATCAGTCACTAGGGCAGTGATTATGCGGATTGGGACCTAACTCAGTCAGTCTGAGACTTACGTATTGGAAGTGGAGTTGGGTGCTCCTGACTCAGGAAGTTCTGTTATCTGGGGGTGTGGGCTTAAGGTAGGCCCATCTGCTTGGGTCTGGACATCCTGTGGGGGTGCAGAAGGAAAGGCCATTATAGGCCAGAATGGAGGTGCCTCAGTAATTGATTAGACTTGAGCCTTCCACACTCATAGCTGGTCCCTCTCCTTTGCAATTTCCTTGAAAGAAGGGCCAGACTGGTTCTAGTTCGGGTTGTTTTTGTTGTTTTTCCAATATTGCTTTTGTTTTTATTTTGACCTCCCTGTTTCTGATAGTAGGCTGAGGGGGATCCTGTTTTTTTTTCCCCACCATATACTGAATCGAAAGCCCATTGCTGGCTGGTATGGTGGCTACCTTGGCCTTGAGGGTGGAGCCCAGATCACGCATGTAAATCTGGAAGACACATTCAACTCTATCCATGAGGGTGCCTAAAGGATTTGCTATGTGGTCTACCAGGGTTTTAACTTTTTCTCTCATAGCTGGTAGCAAAATTTTTAAAAACAAACATTTGTACTCAATTAAGTTTGGATCTGACATTCCCCTAGCTAAGATTTTTCCAACTCTAAATGCAAGCCAAGCCTCTGGTTGTACTTGGCTTGTGTTTCTTTTACACCCTGCTTGATGTGAAAACAAGCATAACACCAACAAGGTTAGGATTCTGCACCTGCAGGAGGGCAGAAGCAACTGCATCAGAAGTGATCCCTGCGTTAGTGTGTACTGCTTCTGTTAGCTTTGCTCATAACATGGGATCAATGGTTTGCTTTAAAACCTATACTTTATACTCGACTGGAAGGCTGAGTATTTCATACTGGCTTGCCACCTTTTTCAGATGACAACTGAAGTTGTCGCACAGTAACATCCTACCAACTTTGTCTGCAATGTTCTGAACATTATGTAATTCACGAAGGATAAATTATGTTAACAGCAGTATTAATAATATTCTCCCTTTGTCTTTTTTCTAGGATATCAATTTTTTTGGATCTGGAGACCATATGTCAACATACTGTCATGAACATGTTATTATGCTTTATTATGCTTTACAAAACTGTAAGTGTTTACAGAGAGCTCCTGGGCTCTGCTATCTTGAACTGTGAGCCGGGGCTCTGGTCCCCCCCCCCTTCAGTCTATTTATTTTATTTTATTTCACTTGACCTATATTTTTCTGCTTTGCTGGGTTCCTGTTAAGTAATGAGCACCAGTTCAGTACCTTATTTGTGACAAATAATATCTTAAAAGTATTTAAGTAGGGTATTTTTACCCACTTGGAATTTTTGGAACCAAGCTGAATATGAGAAATAAAAGCACTTTTTACTTTAGTACATCAGCACATAAGTACATATATATATATATATAGTTACATATATATATATATATATATATATATATATTTGAAACTTAAAGGTTTGTGCACTGAGAGTAAGGGTATTTAATTAATAGTAAATCATGACATGTACAAAGGGGTAGTGGCTCCTTATGTGCAACACCCCCGAGGAAGACTCATTATTGGAGTCAAAGCACTGGGGTAACGTTGTCCATTTTTGCTGGGTTTGGAGTTGTATCCCTTTGATATTCAAGCATTTCATACTATAACAATTTAGAAGTTTTCAGCATTCAGCTCCTGTATGCCGCATCTCCTTTGTGTTGGACTGAGTCCTGGGGCTCGGTTGTCCCAACATTGCTATCACCGGCCTGCAGCATCCTGCTCATACACTACTCAGTGGACTTTCTGAATATTGTGGGCTACTTGCAAACAATTTAGCTCATGCTGTCTCCGCAAATCCATGGACTGTACAACAGCGTGGGCTGTGGCAGTGGCCACACTATCCACCAGTCTGTGTTTGTTTGCTTCACTCTGGAGGAGATCAGATATGGCTGTCTCAGCTGCTGCTGTATTATCTTGAGCAATACCAAATCTAGTAACTACTGTACATCCTCAATCATCCCACTAAATTCACTTTTGTCCTTTTTGTTCAGGACAGCCACTGGAAGAGGTTTTGTCCTCCCCACCAGTGTCTCGAGGTCTGCCAAGGAGGCAGCATAGTGCAGTGGTGTAATGCTCTGAGCCGCAAACCTGGAAACTTGGGGTTGAATCCCACAGCCCCACTTGCATACTGTGTGACCCTGAGCAAGTCACTTAACTTCCTTGCGCTTCCAGGTTGCACCTGGAAACAATTTTCAGATTAGAGTGCCTCTCCTATTTAAACAATCCCCCGCTTCCCATCAGTGATGGTATCATCTGACCCAATCTTATCTGTGTTATCATCCTCCAATGATGCAAGTCTGATGGGTGCTACGTACAGTAAAGATTTCAGATGACCCTGTAGGACTCTCAGTTTGTCCTGTAATCTATTCTCAGTCTACAGTGGAAGTGGTTAGACTTTCCCCTCACACTGCCCCATTGTAACATGATCCTGTAACCTTCTACATGCTGCACTGATCTCTCCTTTCTCTTTAATTTCCCTTCCTTAAGTTGTCTTCACTTACAGCTAGTTGCTCTTCCAATACCACACATTCTCTCCACAGTGATTCTTTCATTTGTCAAATAATCATTCACTTGTAAAACATGCTTTTTATCCTGCCATAACTTTTCACATTCCTGTGCTAGCCTAACAATCTCCTTGTCTCTTTCTGAAACAGCACATTTTCCATCATGAACAGACTCACCTTTCAATCATTCAATCTCCACCTCTAGATCTCTGTGTTGCTAAAACATTTCATTTGACTTCTAACAAAGTTCTTTTGTCTTGGAGCCCAGTTTTTATTCCACTGCTTGTAAATTAGCACATAGGACAGCAACAATAATGCCTTTCTGGTCATGCCTTTTCTAAACCATATGAACTGGGGTTGTGTACAGGCCTCCAGACCAGTGGGAGGACATATACAATTTACTGTTAGAAGATATACAAAACATGACAGCTAAAAGGGAGGCTCTGACAATGGGAGACTTCAACATGCCAGCTAAAGATTGGTCAATACCAGCAGGGACATCTGCCAGAACTAGACACATGGTGGACTCCCAGCAAGGGGAGGGCCTCAAACAACTAGTACAACAACCCACTAGAGATAGGGCTATCCTAGATCTAGTACTGACTAACAGGGAAAGGATCACAGATCTCCAGGTAGAAGGTCACCTGGGTGCCAGTGACCATCACATGGTATGGTTCAATTTGGTCACTAGAACAAAATCAACCCATTCCAAGGCAAAAATATGGGACTTCAGAAGAGCTGAGTTTGATAAGATGGCCAACAGAGTTAAGCTAGCCCTGGCAAAAAGAAATACAGGTCGGGGGGTATAGGCAAAGTCGACAAGCATTAATGATGCAATACTTGAAGTAACATCCCATTGTGTTAGTGAGAAAAGGAAGTGCAAAAGAAGAAGGAAACCACTCTGGTTCTCAAACACAGTAGCAGAAAAGGTCAGAGCCAAAAGACTGGCCTTCAGAAAATATAAGGGAATGCAGCAGGATGAAGATAGGGAGGCATACCAAACTTCCCTAAGGGAAGCAGGGAAGGCAGTAAGGCAGGCAAAGGCCCAAACTGAGGAAACACTAGCACAAACAGTAAAATAAGGTGACAAGACTTTTTATAGATACATTAGTGAAAGGAGAAAGTCCAGGGGGGTATTGCTAAGATCAAAGGGGTTAAGGGGGCATGTGAGGAGGAGGACCATGTAAAAGCATCTATCCTAAATAGATACTTCTGCTCAGTATTTACTGAAGAGAAGGTAGGTCAGGGCCCGCAGCTCAGCACCATGGACACAGGGGGGAGAAAGGTGTGCACTAGTCCCTTCACCAAAGAAAGGGTTCTACAAGAGCTCGATAAGCTCAGGGTGGACAAGGCAATGGGACCTGATGGCGTACATTCTAGGGTACTAAAGGAGCTAAGGATGGAACTAGCAGAGTCATTATCAGAACTGTTTAGTGAGCCTCTGAGCACAGGAGCGGTCCCAAAAGACTGGAGAAGGGCTCATGTGATCCCACTCCACAAGAGTGGTAGCAGGGAGGAGGCAGGGAACTACAGACCAGTCAGTCTTACCTCAGGAGTGGGCAAGATTATGGAGACACTCCTTAAGGAAAGGGTAGTGCAACACCTGGAATCCATAGGAGCACAGGATCCAAGACAACATGGGTTTACAAAAGGAAGGTCCTGTCATACTAATCTCATATATTTCTTTGACTGGGTAACCAGAGTGGTTGACCAAGGGGGAGCAGTTGATGTTGCCTACCTTAACTTCAGCAAAGCTTTTGATACTGTCCCACATATAAGATTGATTAATAAGCTGGGTAGGCTCAGGCTGGGTCAGACGTTGGTCAGCTGGGTGGCAAACTGTTTGATGGGCAGAAAACAGAGAGTAGAGGTAAACGGTATACTGTCAGAAGAGATGCAAGTCACAAGTGAGGTACCTCAGGGATCAGTCCTGGGGCCAGTCCTCTTCAATATCTTCATCAGTGACATTGCAGATGGACTGGAGGGTAAGGTTTGTCTGTCTGCAGATGACACAAAGATCTGAAACAGAGTAGATGATCCAGATGGTGTGGGCAGAATTAGAAGAGATCTGAATAAACTAGCAAAATGGTCAGAAGAGTGATAACTGGGGTTTAACGCAAAGAAGTACAAGATCATGCACATAGGGAAGAGAAATCCTGAAGCCACCTATTGGCTGGGAGGGGAGTTGCTGGCAGTCACAAGGGAAGAAAGAGACTTGGGTGTCATCATCACCGATGACCTGAAATCATCCAAGCACACCTCTAAAGCAGTAAGTAAGGCTAGAGGGATGTTGGGGTGTATTAGTAGGGTATCACAACTCAGAAGAGGGAGGTAATAATCCCTCTTTACAAGACACTAGTTAGGCCCCTTCTGGAATACTGCATGCAGTACTGGAAGCCACACCTTCACAAGGACATTAACCAAACTGAGGCAGTCCAGAGAAGGGCAACCAAACTGGTGCAGGAAATGCATCAGAAAACATATGAGGACAGATTAACTGAACTCAATATGTATACCCTAGAGCAAAGGAGGGAGAGAGGTGATATGATTGAAACATTCAAACACCTTAAGGGCATTAACAAGGTGAAAGAGTCTAACATGTTTCAATATAAGAAAAATAGCAGGACAAGAGGACACAGCATGAGATTAGAGGGAGGCCGATTAAGGTTTAATGTAAGGAAGTTCTTTTTCACAGAAAGGGTGGTGGATGCATGGAACAGCCTACCTCAGAAAGTGGTGGATATGAATACAGTGCAGGGCTTCAAACAGGCATGGGATAGGCATAAGGGAGCAATATAGATGAGTATGAATAGATAGGCCATTAACAGAGCAAATACCAATGGCACATTCATAAGGTAGAAAAAGAAATGGGCAGACTGGATGGGCCTTGCGGTCCTTATCTGCTATCAACATCTATGTTTCTGTGTTTCTCTGTTGACCATTACAGTGTGCACATGCACTGCACTGGATTGCCATGCATATTTGCATGTAAAGCAAAATCTCCCCACCTCCCATCTGAAGTTAGAAATGTTGAAATATCCAATTTTTATTCAGCTTATATGGTCATATTTAGAGTTTCTCCCTACCTGCACTAGTCAGAAGCCAAGAGTGTATTGGTCCAGTCTTAATTGTCAACCAGACAGTTAGCAAACTTTCACACCACAGAACTCTGTGGATCACTACCGCAAGTGAACAAAAGAGTGACCAGCATTTTTGTCTTGGTCTGAGCATGGGGGTCTGGAGCAAACCATGCTTTTTTCAATGGACTTAACCATTCCCCTTGTAGGTAAGCAGGTGTCTTTAAGCAGAACTGTTTCACACTTATCTGGTCAATGCCACAGTTGCCAATGTTGAATTCTGGAAGGTATCCAGCAAGTTAGAACCAGAGAGTACTGTAAATGACAGATGTAAAACAGCCATAGCAAACAAAGGGTTTGCTAGAAGTAAGTCCAAGAGGATAGCACATACAAAATATACGTAACGGGAACCCAAAAACTCTCCACACAGCAGCATGTACAGGAATTCTGCATTCTTGGGTGGGGGGGCTGTTGGTGTTACATTATTCTTATAAGGTGATAACATCTAGTCCCATTGCCATAGCAATGTGCTCATGCACGCATGAAGTGCATATTCTACATTACTCTGATTGGTTAGTTTGTTGGGCAGCTTACTGTTATCAAGCTTGCCCTTTGCATGAAACACATTCTATATAACACATTCCATGTAACAATATTGATGTATCATTAGAACAATGGTACAGTCACAAATATAGCTGAGTTAGCACTATAAAGTGCTGAATCAGCGTGCTCTTGGTCATTGGAGGGTGCTCCATGGTTACAAATATATCATAGACACAATATCGCTTGGCAAAAATATACTAACAATTAAGGTTATATTCTTATAGCAGCAGGTGTCACTGTGGATCACAAATAGTAAGGCATAAAACATAACATATGCTCAGTAACTTTCTTTCTTAGTTCATTTTAGACAGAAATTGATAATACTGGCTAATGGTTTTATTCTTGTACAAATGCAGTTTCATAATAATTGCTAAATGAATCATTTCTAAGAATAAGAAATAAAAGAAAATACACATAATACAGTATATTATCCCTATCCTAACATTGGGCCAGATGCACTGTTGGGGCGGAGTGGCTCCTCACGTGTATCTGGGGGATGTAGCTGCTCCACACCCACTATGCCCCCCACATGGCATGCTGAAAGGAGGGGGTGCACAGACTCACTGCACCTGATCCCCCATGTTCACAGACAGTTCCGTGCTGGGGACATTCTGGGGACATGCCAGCACTACTCGACAGTCACTAACTCACATAGTGCTGGCCACATGGGTGCAGATGGTGACTCAGTGTATGCCAGTGTAGACCCTACCATAACCCACTGTGTGCACCCATGAACATAGGACTCTAGTCACTGGGGGACCGGAACTGGGCACACCATGCTTCCCCTGACAGCTGGGTAGCAGGAAGTGGCAGGGGCAGCTGAACGGGTGTGCGGATCCAGGTGCCTGCAATATGCATGCACAGTTAGAGATGCAGCAAATTTTTAATCTGCTGATGAAGTGACCACTGCAAAGTGCTCACTTTGCATTCTCCTTATTACTTCACATTGTCATTATGCCTTAACGTGAAGTAAGGCAAAGTGACAAGTAAATAGGTAGCCCCCTACACATCACATGGCTTACAGTACTGTAAGTCACATGCTTTAGCCAGGCAGGAAGGAAGTGAGTTTTAGAAGTTGTACCTAAATTTAAATATCTAGGTATGTGGATAGACACCAAGCTTTCCTTCAGCGACCACATCGAGGATCTATCAAAGAGGCTGAAAGAAAGCTTGGGTTTCTTCTTCAGAAATAGGACCCTCTTTTCTCTTGCAACCCACAAAAGACTGGTCCAAGCAACTTTCCTTCCCTTTCTTGACTACAGAGACATTATCTTTATCTCCTCCCCAACTTTGAGCCTATCTAGACTGGATGTACTCTAGCACCATGCTCTTCACTTCATTACTAACTCAGCGTTCAGGACCCACCACTGTGATCTTTATGCAGCAGTTGGGTGGTCCTCTCTTGCCACCAGACACCTCCTGCATGCTGACATTTGGACCCTCAAATTACTACTCCACAAACTGCCTGTCTCTCTAACGTCTCTCATACACATTTCGCACAGCGCCTACTCCCTAAGAAAATCTGACCTTATCCTACTAGATGTTCCCAGGACACGTACCACAGCCAGCCAAAGAGCTGTCTCTTACACCCTACCAAACATTTGGAACCAACTACAAGTCATGCTGAAGCTAACCAGCACTGTATCAATTAACTCCTACAAAATACTAGCTATCTCTAAATTAAAAGACATATGTAGGTGCTACTACGCCCCCAACACCAAGTCAACTCCCTAGTTACCAACTGGCCCTCTACGTTTTTAGCTGAAATGTGTTGCATAATATAGGACTAGGTTAAAACTGGAATGTACTGCATACATAATGTAGAACTTCTATTGTGTATACCTCTTAATTTTATATATTTTTCTTCCTGTTGTCCTACATTGTATATCTCCTGTCTATGTAATTGTGAACTGTATGTGTATGTGCCTCAGGACCTCCTTGTGAATGAGCTTGCTCAACGGTGTCTTTCCTGCAATAAACTTGAACTTGAAACTTGAACTTGAGTCAGAGAAGCAGTTTCACTTTCTCCTTTGCAGTTGTAGAGGAAGAAGGCTTTGTAGAGAGGAGAGCAGTTGTGTGTCACTGTCAGAAATTACTTTGTTGCCTTTGTGCCTTAAAACAACAGCTTTTTTAAAAGTTATGTCTTTATTTAGTTTTTGTATTGTGCTTGTGATTGTTTTTTTGGTAATGATTTTTTTTATAGAAGTTTTGTTTTGTTTTGTGTGTGTGTGTGACTCTGTGTCAGTATGTGTGTGTGTGTGTGTGTGTGTGTGTCTGGGAGTGTGATAGTGAGTGCAGCCACTGGGTGAAGGCTAGGCATCTACTGTGGTTGGACTTGTTTATAGTCAGGGTCGGGGACTTGTGTGGGAAGGATGGATCCTGGAGAAGGAGAGTCGCTGGCCCGTGGGTGCTGGCAGAGAAGGAGAGTGTGCATACGTGGACCAATCGTGTGTTGCTGAACTGCTCCCGACTCTTGGAAGTTGCTTTCCCCCATGGAAGCAACAACAACAGCAGCAGCAGCACCACTGCCACTGGTGGCTGCTGCCCATCCACCTACTCTGCCACTACCATCACCAACAGTAGCAGCTGTAGGGGCTCCAGCAGCACCCCCTCCACCACCTCCACAGCCACAGGAGGTGCCCCAGGAAAATGTAGATGGTGCAAGGACTGTATCTGGTCCCTCCACAGCTCCCCAGTGTGGGAGTTTTTTAACTCTGGGGGGAGACAGCACAGTCGTGGTGTGCTGTGGCCCCTGGGGGACACATTTGGGGACCGGTGGCCAGCACACCCACATGTTGAACCACCACAAGTCAGAGTGGCAGGCTGCCACGGAAGGGGCCAGGTGTCCACCTACTGGCCTTTCTGTGGCAGTGGCTGAGGGTGCTGCTGGGGTTAAAGTTGTGCCTCATCACTGCAGCAGAAGGAGGGCCAGTGCAGCAGCTGCTCCACCACTACCACCGCCACCACAGCCATCAACACCACCCTCTCCACCACCACCACTACCTGGGTTTCCACCTGCAGTGGACCCGCCACAATCCTTGTAACAGAGGCCAACATTGGCCTGGTGTGGGTGGCCCTGGAGGAGAATAATGAGAGGGTAGGTGCTGTGCAGCAGCAGGTCGATACAATCCAACAACTGCAGCTGCAAATACTCACAATGCTGCACCTGCTGCTGGACCACCACAGCATCCCAGAGCTACATTAAGAGATTGTTTTCTGGACCCCCCACCCAACTACTGTGCTGTACTGTTTTTGTATTTTTTTGTTTTGTTGTTTAATACTACACATTTTCCCTTCCTTCTTTCTTTCTGTAGTTGCAGTGTCTCAGTAATGTTTACCTTTTGTTTTGGAGTGCTTGTGGACAAGCTGTTGTGAACAGTGCAAGTATGATGTGTAAAATTGCATGTGCGCAGTCAGTGTTGTTTCCTCTGTGTGTGTGTGTGTGTGTGTGTGTGTGTGTGTGTGTGACATCAGACATTGGGCAGCTTGTTGCAAACATATATTGCTATTGCTGACTTGTTGCAGGCAGTGTTTATGCAATAAAGAACATCGAGCAGAACACGGTATATTTTATTGTCACCATCATCATCAGTGGGCTAAATGATACAATACTTTTTCAGAGGTGTCTGGCCAGAGTGCACCTTAGTCCCATTATATACTATACTGCACACATAACTTTTAGGACAGCATGTGTTTTTTGTGCTATGATCTACGCAAAGTCATGTGTGCACTGTGAGTTACTGCAGTGCACAGTGACCCTATACCTCTGAAAAAATATCATATCAATTAGTCCGCTGGTGCTGATGGTACCAATAAAATATACATCAGGTATTCTTTGTAATCTTTATTCTTGATAATGCAACAAGTCTTGCCATATATATGTTTGCATGAAGCTGTACATTGTATGCACACACAGGAAGGAACAGTGACGGCACACATGCAGTTTAGCACAACATACTCGCATTGCTCAGTCTTCATGCTGTTTATAAAACACTTAAAATCCAATTCATGAGTCCCGACACAAAGTAAACATTACTGAGGCTGTCTAACTATTTTGCTTGTGAAATAGACATGAAAGAGATTCACCAAGTTACAGCATTGCACCCGATATATGGATGCCTTACTTCCAGGGGAATCTTTCTTGCTCCACATAGTGCAATACATTTCTGTAAAAACTGCCCGTAATTTCATTACAGTGTGTCACTTGATGGAGGAATTCCCATTCAGAAAAGTCGCCCACATTCTGCCCCCCTTTCTCAGCAATGTTAGGAAGTGATGCCAGGGAGACCGCGGGTACGTGTTCCATTATAGTGAATGTCTGATTGTCTGACAGCTTTCCGAATGTTTCTTTATGTTATAATGGTCAGTTTGTGGTAAAACATGTGGGCATGTTGCTAGTAAGAAGAGCTTTGTTAGTGGAAACATTCCAACATTTCAGCACAAAGTGAACCTTATAACAAAACATTGGGATAGCTGCCAGACATTCACTATAGTAGAGCATGCACCTGTGCTCCCCCTGGTATCATGTCCTAACGTTACTGAGAAAATGGGGCAGAATGTGGGTGGCTTTTCTGAACAGGAATTCCTCCTTCATGCGACACACTGTAATGAAATTATGGGCAGTTTTCACAGAAATGTATTGCACTATGTGAAGCAAGAAAGATTCCCCTGGAAGTAAGGCACCCACATATTAGGTTATGTGCATCACCATAACTATGTAACGTGATGAATCTCTGTAAAGCAGCAGCGCAACAATCTGTTGATAACTCTGACCTATATTTTTTAATGCTATGTTACAACTTCCTTTACTTACATCTTGACTGGAATGATATGATAATTTCCAGTAGTTGAGTCTGCTGTACTACCTTTTTTCATGTGTGAAATAATGTAAGGAGCATTCCGTTTTAATTTGTGCTGACCAGATCTTTGTCATTGTTTTCCTCTGCTTTTCTCCATCACATCAGTTAGTTGTTATATATCACTTCTGTTGTAAATTAACAGTTATGAAGCAGGCAGTGTTTTATGACTCCACAGAAAAATATTTATTGAAAAGCAGCTGCAAATAAATACAAACCTGGTCAGAACAATATTGAAAGGAGTGCTCTTTTTTTCATACATGAAAAAAGTAGTCAACTAAGTAAAGCAGACAGAAATTGTGAAAAGATGCGTATCATTCAAGTCACGACTCGGAGGTAACTAGTGGCTGTGGCAATGTAATGTAGCATAAAAAAGTACAGTTCAAAATTGTCACGACATTCTTGCAATGCTGCTTTAATTGATAATGTCAGTATGACATCATGAGCTCACAATCACACAACACACAAAATGCATCACCAGAATTAATGCGCACTCAGTCGTGTCTACAGTGGTGGCACAGAGTCCCCAGGTTTTTTCTGCATGCCCAAAATGTATCCGCTTTGTGTCCAGAAAATTGACAAGTGGTAACACAGTGAAATGAGAGTGTATCAGCACATACAAAGTCCCCCAGAATTAGTGGTGCACTCAGTCACGCATGCAGTGGTGGCACAGAGTCCCCAGATTTTTTCTGCATGCCCAAAATGCATCCTCCTTGTGTGCAGAAAATTGACAAGTGGTAACACAGTGAAATGAGAGTGTTTCAGCACATTCAAAGTCCCCCAGAATAAAATGATGACCATGAGCATACTGTTGCTGGTCCAATGTGTTCTGCGAGGCGATTCGAGCAAATGCAATGTGATCATCTCGACTGGATGGAAGGGTGCCCTTTGTCAGTACACTAATAGTAGCCTTGGTGGGTTGATATACTGTATATAGATATATGTTTGTGTATTTTGTAGGTGAGGAGGGGATTGACATGGACATGTACTCATGATATTGTTCTGTATCACAGGTCACAGAAACTGTTGGTGTACACATTCCAGTGCTCAATGAGAATTTTTTGCATTGAAATTGGAATTGGATAACTCTCAAGCACATCAAGGGAAGGATTTTTTTGGGGGGGAGGTGGAGGGAAGCATATTTGCAGTTTTGTCTGCAATGGTTTCTTGTTTTGTTACTTCTTCACAGATTTCATCTGCATCTTTCTGGCGTCTGGTTGTTAATGATGGTCACAGTCATCTAATGAAACAACTTCTGTGTGTTGCATGTGTGCCCCAGCCGGGGAAGGGGTGCCTGATGTTGAAGAACTTTTTGGGATAAGGCCACTTTAACAGAACAACAAAGCATCTGGAAGTTTCCTAAAAAAAGAAATGAATGACTTCTTACAACTTAATTGTAATTTGTCCCTACCTGGTTCTCAATATCAAGTCAAGAGATGGGAGGTCATAAAATGGGGACTTCATGAGGCAGTCAGGACCTGCGCTAAGGTGAAACATAAGGGAGCAAGGCCACATAAACCATGCTGGTGGTCCAGTAAGGTTCAGGTAGCAGTCAGAGAAAAGAAGGTGGCCTACAAAAAATATAAAACAACAAGAGGGGATAGGGAAAAGGAAATGTACCATCTTGCATCCTGAAAAGTCACCCAGATGGAGAGGGGGGCAAAGTCCAGTAAAGAGCAGTGGCTGGCACAGGGGATACATGGAGGGGAAAAGGGGTTCTTCCAGTACATTGGGGCAAAGAAAAAAACTAAGGGCCATCTCGACAGATTGAGATCAGAAGGAGCGTTGGTGGAAGAGGCGAGGGACCAGTCAGAGGTATAAATGAGTACTTCACCTCTGTGTTCGCTAGGGAGGTGGATGGGATATCTACAAAGCAAGACATGATAGGAATAGAAGAGGTAGTGAGTGGGATCAGGGGAGCAATGAAATGGAGCAAGAGAGAAGGAGAGGTACCCCAGGGGTGTCACATCAGGATAAGGAAAAAAAGGCCAGTAAGGTAAAGGAGACGGTTGATGCTATCTCCACTGAAAGGGTGTGGTTAACCCTCAAGGCTCTAAAAAAAGATAAATCTCCTGGGCCGGATGGCATTCATCTGAGAGTACTATGGGAATTGGTGGACATACTGGCTGCACCCCCTGGTGGAGCTCTTTGACAGGTCGTTTGAGACAGGGAGGGTACCTAGGGATTGGCGAGAGGCACATGTGGTGTCAATCCATAAAGGAGGGTCAAGGGAAGTACTAGGTAACTATAGACCCATCAGTTTGACCTAGATAGTGGGAAAATTAATGGAGAGTATACTAAAGGAATGATTGGGGGTGTACTTGGAGAAGGTGGGAGGTCTGGATAGTCAGCAACATGGATTTGTGCCAGGAAGATCATGTCAAACCAATCTTGTGGAGTTCTACAAATGGGTAACATCAGAACTGGACAGGGGGAAAGCCTGTGGATATATTATTCTTGGACTTCAGCAAGGCATTTGACTCTGTCCCCCACAATGGTCTGGTGGAGAAACTGACAGGGTTGGGAGTAGGCCCTTTGATGGTCAGATGGATTGAAAACTGGCTAGCTGGATGCACCCAGAGAGTAGTGGTTGGTGGGGAGCTCTCGAACCCTAGAGAGGTCAGTAGTGGAGTACCGCAGGGCTCAGTCCTGGGTCCGATCCTGTTTAATGCATACATATCAGACATCAGGGAGGGTATAGGGTGTGAAATGAGTCTCTTTGTTGATGACTCCAAGATGGGAGCAGTAGCTGAGGGGGAAGAGGGGAGGTTGGCCCTGCAAGGGGACCTGAACACCCTGGAAAGCTGGGCTCACACATGGAAATTAAATTTCAATATCACCAAGTGCAAGGTGTTACACCTTGAGCGGGGAAACCCTAAACACAGGTACACCGGGGGAAGGGAGGCGCTGGAGGCCTCAACAGGGGAAAAAGACCTAGGGGTCATGGTGGATGCATGTATGAATAACTCTGAGTAGTGCAGGAGACCGGCTAGCAAGACAAACAGGATGTTGGGATGCATCGCAAGGGGGATCACCTCTAGGAGCAGGGAAGTGATTCTGCCACTGTACAATGGACTGGTTAGACCACACCTTGAGTACTGTGTACAGTACTGGAAACCACACATGAAGAGGGACATACAGATTCTGGAGAGGGTACAGAAGAGGGCAACTAAGATGATGCGATGACTATGGGATTTGACGTATGAAGACAGACTTGAGGAGCTCTGCCTGTTTTCATTGGAAGAGAGGACAGATGGGGGGGGCATGATTGAGGTCTTCAAGTACCTCAAGGGAATAAATAGGGTAAACATGGAGGGGCTCTTTAGACTAAAGCAGGGAGGTATCACCAGAGGGCATGGTTTGAAGTTGGAAGGTGGAAGGGTGAGGGGGGCGAACAGAGGAGTCGGTTTTTCACTGGGAGGGTGGTGGACCCTTGGAATGCGCTGAATGGAGTGCTGGTTCAGAGACCCACAGTGGAGGGCCCCAAGAGAGGGTGGGACAGACACAGAAAACAGATGTATCAGAAGATGGCCAGGCCCAGGGGGGTGGAGATGGATGATAGGGGTTTCTGGAACACAAGGGGAGGAGGGCCTCGGCACCCAACTAGGGAGCTGATGTTCGAGCAGACTCGATAGACCATAAGGCCTAATCTGCTGGCAATTAGTATGTTAGTAAGTTACATTTCAAACCCACATCTTGTCAAGTAACACAACCTCTGTGCAACTTTTTCAACACTGTCATGATCAGGGCTTCATAGCTGCAAGTTCAGAATACAGTGCATGAATGATATCTTACAGAAATAGTTTTGGTGATGTACACGTCACCTAGTTTATGAATCATACTTGGTCACATTTGCTGCAGTCTTTCCAAAACAATGAAATGGATGAAACAAAATGGATTTCACATGGATATTTCATAGGTTCCTCTGTACGGTACAGCTGCAGTACCATTCCCACCGAGTTTTAGCGATGGAGACTTTTTTTGTTAACCTGTAAAAAAACAAAATAAGTGTATCGTATGTGTTTGACCATTGCGGCTCTGAAAAGCTACATAAAACAGAACATACAACTAAAGGAAGTGAAACAGCATAACAAACATGAGTACACGAGGTGATGAGGTACCTTTGGAAATTAGCCTCTGGCTCAAAGGTTTTAAACTGATGTACAAATAAATAAATACACATATTCACTTTATGAATTAAATATTAAGAAGCTTTGTGTCTGTGGCTGATGGATGTGGTGGTCTGGACAGACTCATGCTCTGTGGTGGCAGTGGCTGACATCAGTCCTGGTGGTGGTGGTCCGGAAGGGCACACCACATTTTAACAACTTCAGTTAAAACCGTCAACATTAACCACATCATCATCCTCATAAAGAAAGCTTCCCTCACAGTCATCTATGTCTGAAGTCTGACCACTGGGAAATTATTTCTCCATTGTGTCATCATCTACATCAGTGGTGGGCTGTTTCAGGCAGCCACTGCCAGTGCCACCAGGATGGTCCATTTCCACATCACCAAAACCACCATGACTAGGCCAGGGTAGTACAAATACCAAGGTTGCAGTCTGTGCTGATATGTGCCTCTCGTTCATTTTAATGAATGTTGGCAAACTAACATTTGCAGGAGACAGGTTTTTCCAACGATCCCTGACTATTTCATCTGCTGAGCTGAATACCCTCTCAACACTTACACTGGAGGGTGGTCATGTGAGGTACTTCAGTGCCACTGCAGTCAGCACTGGCCATTCACTGCCCTTTCCACTCCAGTACAAAAGTGGATCTTCAGTTATTGTCAGATACCTGATTTCAGACAAATATGATTCAACCATTCTCTGAGCCGCACTAAGTCCATTTGTTGATGCATCATCCTGTTCTCCCGAATCATTTATTTCACAAATACCCACTTGGGATAAAGCCTCCCAAAGCGGGTTGATGCCAGCCACTTTGGATGACAGACCACCTGGAACTGCTGTCCCCTTCCCCTTGCAGGATATGCTTGATAGTCCTACAGGTACACCTTCAGCTGGATTATGCTGCTGAGGTTTGCTGACCTTGGCACATGACTTCTGTACCCCATGAACCAAGCGCACCAGTTGACCACTGATATTTTTTACCTGTTCAGGCCCTCCCTCCCTCCAGTACTGATGCAATTCCATGCAGAGGAGTAATTTGGGTGTCAAGGTTGGGGGGCACAACCTCACTCTAAACCAGCCTCAGATCGTGAGTGCTGTGCTACCCACCAAAAAGTAAATCACCAATAGAAAAATACCATTATTTCTATCAACTTACCTTTGAAAGCTAATACATACAGGGAAAATGCTGAAGACACTGCGGGAGACCATACGCTGACTGGCACAGCCCACTGCTCACCTCCTCGGCTGGCCGCCAAATAGGAAAACATAAAGCATGCATCCAATGTACAGTACAGGTTGCATGTCTATTCCCTGTATTGCACAGGGAGGGCAGACTGTGTACTGTACAGGGTGCATGGTCCCGGTACAGTACACAGGCTTCACACTCTCTGTACAGTATACAGTCTGCACTCCCTGTACAATACCGGAGATGCATGCATGCCATGTAATGTACATTGGACGTGTGCTCCATGTGTTCCCATTCGGTGACCAACAGAGGCGGTAAGAGGTGGACTGTGCTGGTCTCAGTTACTGCTGCTTTAAACATATTCAGGAAGAAGAAAAAGCTACACCTACACTGGGCAGTTGTTGTTTTTTTTTTGCTTGTAAAACAAAAAACAAAATACCCCCAACTTTCAAGCTCTCCAACAGTGTCCACACTACTTCATCCACAGTTCACCCACCTGCAGGGTTTGAGTTTTTTTAATTACTTTAGCTCTGGTAACATAACACAGAAAAAAACATTGAAATTTCATGTTTTCTAACCATGTAACTGCCTGGCCCCCCTCCCACACACCCACCCAGTCAGCACAGCACAACAGTCCCTACCACAGCCGACATAATCAGGCTCAGTCAGTCAGGTGGCACACAGGAGAGATGCTAGACAGCACAGTATTGACTGACTAAAGACAGTAGACAGGACCAACACAGCACAGCAGAGACCACTACTAAACATAAAAATTAAAATTAAACACCACATACCTTTGCCTTCTTGCACACTAGAGCTATGTTAGCTCAACTTGAGAAACTAATTGTGCTGTTTTGCTGTGCTGGTGGTCACTTGTAGAGGCGTAGAGCCACTGGCCCACTCCAGTCCAGACACACCACACTACAGGAAGAGAGAATGAGATTGCAGCAGGCTTCTTTTTCTGGGCACTTTCTGACCCTGACTGGCACCAAATTAAATGGTCAATAGTGTGTGGTCCCTGCCAGCTCAGAACCACCCTGACAGTTCAGACTGGAATTCCCTCCCACCACCTCCTCTGTTTATTGCATCAGGTTTGTGCATAATGCCCCCCCTCCCGTGGCATGAGTATTTCTGTTGCTGTCCCCCCAGTCACTACTCACCACCCATGTCCTACCACTGCAGCACCCCCAATAACCAGACACAGTCCTACCAGGTAGTTGTTGCTTGCAGCCACTGCCTCATAATCAGTCTGTTGTCCTGTCCTGTCCTCTCCTCTCCTCTCCTCTCCTCTCCTCTCTGTTCCAAACTTTTGCAGCCTCTGAGTCCAGGAAGACAGTTCCACAGGGTCACTCAGTGTGACCCGATGCTCCGACTGACCAGCCCAAATTCAGTCACTCACAGCAGGTGGGGCTCACCCCACTGCACCATTCAATCCAATAAGAACTACCTCCTGGCCTAACCGACACCTGAGTCACACATGAAGCAGGCAACTTGAGGCATTGGGCAAGCAAAGAAGCAGCAGGCAGCACCTGGATGAGGTGGGCAGATGCAGCAGCATTCAGAAAGGCAGACAGGAGGGAAGTGATGAACCAAACATGAGCACACCATGGTCTCAATGCCAGTAGTCAGTCTCCCGCTTGCTCATCCCGACTTCTCACTCATTATTGATGGCACGTGTTTATCAATCAAACTTTATTGAACCAGGCAGAGTCATCTTTGAGCAAGCTCATTTACAAGATGGTCCTGGACAAGATCATACAGAAACAGAGGATGATACAATTAGAACACTTAATGCAGGCTGATACATACAGTGAAAATAGCAGCAACAACATTGGTTAATATAGAATGAGCAGAGTGGTAACAAAATTAAATAAAGGTGACACCACATATGAGGAGGGAAACTAAACAAGGCAATAATAACAGGATGAGGCATAAGGACTATACAAGCAATAAAACAAGATAAGGCACAAACGCACTGACCAGGAAGGGCAACCCTTTATGGGAGTAGGAAGGGGGGAGGGGGGAAATGAAAAGAGGGGATGTCAACAAAAAGGCAGAGTTAACACGACCAGAGGGTAAGAAGAAAATGAGAAGGTTATGTGCAGAGAAGTGCTGGGGTTGTACATATAAGTGCTAGGTAAATGGGGAGCCGGGCAGAGAGGCCAGTAGGAGAATCACCTGTGTCTGGTACATATGTCCTTCAGGTTGTAAGCGATCAACAGCTTAAAGGCATGGGGTCCCAGAAGGGATGAAAACCTTAGCGTCTTTTGCATGTTGCTTCAGAGGGATGGTAGGAAGAAGTTGATAGCAGCCATACTGTACTGGGTCCTTATTCTAGGCACCTTGAAGGAGACAAGGTATGCGTTTCTTAGGCCATATGCTCCTATTGTGCGCACAAAGAGAGTAGAGATATAATCTGGTAGCTTATTGGTTAAGGCCCTGTAGAACCACAGGAGGGCATTTTTTGCCTCCTTAATGTAAGAGATGGCCAGGAAAGCTTTTGATAGAGACAGCAGTGATGGGTACAAGTGGGTATGTCCAGAATGCTACTTCCGGGTGCGGTAACTGCGGTCCGTCCCCTTCTCCCTTCCTGCCACAACTCAGTCCTGCCCCTCCCAGTTCTGGTTGGACCAGTTGTGAAACAATGGCTCCTCCCCCCCACCACTCTCTCTGTCACCCTTATCTGTCTCTGTCTGTCACACATTTGTGGCTCTCACCAGTGAAACCCGACCCCCCCAGCACAGTAGGCTACCAAGTCCTCCTAGGCCACAGCAGGCAGCAGCAGCAAATTAAGGGGCTGAATGTTGGGGGTAACAAATGTGAGCACCAGAATTGTTAGAGGGGACTTGTGCCCCCGTCCCCCCCTATAATTACACCCTTGATTCCATGTTTGTATCATGGGTCCAGCATTGTTGCTATGGCAAAGTTGTCACTACACTGAATGCTCACAACGTGACGATTCTGGTCAAATACTGTCAGCATGTGTTGCAGCAACATACTGCTACCACCTACTGCTACCACTGTCTCCAGCAACATCAAGGCTATGCTGTACATTCACCAATGTCTGCCTCAGCACCCACAGCAGTGGAATTGATTGGCTAATGGAGGCAGACTTGCCACTCACTGCCTGTGTGGCATGTTCAAAAGGCTACAAAATTGTTATTACAGAGTCCATGACTCATCACTGTTCAGTCGTCATAGACATGGAGGCCCCGGAACTGTCACGGCTAGTGTGCATCACAAGATATTCTGAAATGGCATTATATTGTTCATACAAACTCTCTGCCATGTATAAAGTGGAGTTCCAGCAGGTGACAACTTCCAACTTCAAGAGGTGCCAAGGCAGGCTGTTTTGTATCTGCAACTGCCACAGTTGGTCACGGGCCTTTACAGATCGTGAAAAGTGAGAGCAGATATGTCGTGCAACAGTTAGCATTTCCTGTACATCAGGGTGCTGCAGAAACTCCTGCACCACAAGATTTAAAGAATGGGCCATACATGGAATACGGAAAAAAACAAACACCATTCATGATGCATTTCACTACATTAGACCCATTGTCACTTGCTTTGAACCCAACTATCAGGGATAGGGGGTTTAGCCATTTGTCAATGTCAGTCAGTATCAAGTCCAACATGTTCTCACCAGTGTGTGAACAGGTCACGTTGTGCATAGCAATCGTTGCATGCTGTTAAATTCCTGGAAGATTGTTACTGTGATAATTTACCTTACTGCACTGATTATTCACACTACCAACATCACAAACAACCCTTGGCACCTGCACCCAGTGTGCAGTTATACACAAATATGAACTCCCCACTGTTTTGCCACTTGTCCACATATCCATACTTAAATGGATGAATGGAGAGGAGGAATGTTGAAGGGCATGTCTTACTGAGTCAGACACAGTGCGAAACAACATGGGAACAGCATGGGTAGAAAAGTATGGCCTGGATGGGATTTCCCATTTTGGATAGGCACGTGCAGAAAACCGCTGAAACCCAGAATTCTCCACAAAGGAGAAGGACAAAAGATCAATTGCCAGCATTTCAGCTACAGCAGCATTAAGTTTGCGTGACACTGTCTGATTGGGGGGGGTACTTCAACTTATGCACAAAAACACTCTGTAACGTGGGCTGACTTAAATGTTTTACACGGGGTGTAATCACAAATGGTTGTGCTCTGTGATGAATGGCATTGGCAGGGGGTGGAGTGTGGACGTTTGATGAAGATGGTTGCACAGGTGATGATGACAAACCCAGAAATGCAGTTATTTTGCCAGATTTGCCAACCAGGGTTGATGTACCACGTGCACTAGACATACTGCATTGACCACCACCACCACCACCAAAACTGCTACTCTCACCTGCACTAGACAATATTTCAAGGTCATTATGCTCCTTCACCTCATCATGCCTGTAGTAATGCTCTGCTCTTATTACCTCACTACTGCACACATTTAATTTACTACTGGACTTAACAGTCATGGAAGGGGATAACATGCTCGCTATGGTTACTGGTGATGAGGGTGAATGCCCCACTGTGGTATTAGCTGCCAGCTTGTGTTGGGTCCACAGTGCCATGTACCTGTTTTTAAGATGCATATGCTGTCCTCCTGTGCCCAGATGGCTCCTCTTTTTTACCTCGACTAACACGCACATGGCAAACCTGGCAGATTGCAACTGACACATCATTTGCATCTTGAACAAAAAAATACCAAACAAGAGATTGTGATGCGCTGCTTTTAACATGTCCATGACGTTGCTTATTTAAGTCCATTATTTTAAGCACTTAAGGTGGGGGGGGCACGTAATGTTTCAGGCACTGCACACCTGGACTGCAACTGACCACCACGACTACCTATCATTATTACTGGGTCATCATCAACTAAAACTAGTAAATCACAAGTTTTTACGGGGGGGGGGAGGATTGCTGCAAATAGACTCAGACACAGCCACTTTGAATTTATTTTTCTACAGTTCCCAACTGGGGTCAATTACATCATCATCATTTTCATCAATGTCATACACATCCACATCTTCTGCTTGGATGCTAGCATGTAGACTGCATGTTGCAACAACAGCAACATCATCGTCATCATCATCTACACCACCATGACCTGATATTTTTTCACCACACTGTGAATCACTGTATGGAAAATGTGTGACATTAACCACCACGGTGGATGGAATATCACATTGTATGCTATCATTGACATGATTATCAGAATCCTCAGGTTCTGTTACAGGGATGTTACTGGGAAGTATGGCATCATCTACGCTGCCATTCACTTGCACTGCTTCACACTCAATATTTTTGGATATGATACACTGGTCAGAATTCGAACTTGATGCACCAATACTAATACCACCACTACCACTAACACCAGTAACACTAACACCACCGGCTGGGAAAACATCACCTTCTCCAACTATGAGTGAAGCTACTGACTGGGCTGTAAAAAACATTGCAGAAGAAATATCTTTCCTCACATCAGCAATGCACGTCTGTGTCTGCGTACTATCACGCCCACAGACTATTTTACTGTCAGGCATTGCCATGGTGAGAGCCAGCTTTGTTTGCACATCTCTTTGCAGGCATTTTGGGGGATCAAAAACAATATTATAACCAAATTTAGATTTTGATACTTTCACTCTAATTGAGGGGGATGCTGCATGTGAAGCCAAAAAAACAACTGTAGCTTCAGCAACAGATAGAGACTGTCATGCAATGAAAACAACTTCAGTAACCAGTGGTGCTGATGAGATCACAAAAACAATACAATCTGGTAAAAAATTCATTTTGCTGGGTGGGGGAGCACTGACTGCAGATTTTTATGGCAGTACAAGCAGCAAAACAAAGAACAGATACCACAATCGTAGTACAAAATCAGGCAGCTGCAGTGGCTAGCAGGTTCACACTTCTACACCTGCCCTGCAATTACACTAGTCTGTGGCACAATAAAAGGTGTATTATTTGATGTGACGCAACACCACTCACACACACACACACACACAGCAGTTTCTCTACAATGGTGAATGAGTAATGTGTACCAAATTGAAAAGTTCAGTAATATGACACGTATTGTAAAGTAAACAACCGGAAATTATGAACTGCTGCACCAGATCCACACAACACACAATCAGCAAGAAAATGTCAACACTGACTGACAATATTACTGTGTGTACATTAACACAGTCAGTTACTGTATATAACAAAAATATAGCCAAAAAACAAAGAAATCACTATTTCTCAAACTTAAAACTATTTACACCACAGATACACCCCTTCCCTAAAACACACTTTCACTTCACACACACTCAATGTTGTACATTAACATTCAAAATCCACACAAAAACAAAAATGCTCGATGATATGAGCACAGGATGGTTTCCTGCAGTTGATGAACTAAAGGTGGAGCCCCCCCCCCCAAAAAAAAGCAAAAATGCTTTTTTAACAGCTTTTAGAAGGTTTCAATTACAGACCGGTCTCAAAGCACACTTTCGTCTACTGCTTTCTACACACACTACCCCGAACTGAGGCTGTGCAGATCAATACAGAGCCCATGTGACCTGAAATCCCATGAATCACTGCAAAATTCACATTTGGAGCTCAAAATCAAGGTGAAGTGAGGCGAAGTTCATTGATCCCAATACACTTCACTTAAGATTTTGGTGGAGTGGTGGTCTGGGAAGGCAGAGTAACGCAAAGTCAGTGTTTTCAATGGACTTTGCATTACCCATTATAACATGAATGACTCCGCTTCGCATTGTGGAGCACTCCGCGAATCTGCCTTTGCTCCATGAATCGCTTTGCAGAGTGGATTGAGCCCACTTTGTCCTCGGACCCACACCTCCCTATGCATGGGATCCATTGATGGTCCCAGGAGGAATCCCATTGGAATCCCACCTGGGACAATAACTCCTCCCCTGCTACCATGCATAGTATTGCATGCCAGGGGGAGGATTCGCAGACAGGTGTTCAGCATTGGTGAATGCCAGTATGGGCACACCTGTCTGTAGGGCGCAGGGTTGCGGGCAGGATATGTGACTTTCCCACGTACCCCCTCCCACTTCATGCATAGGGACCTATACTTCTAACATTATACAGTGTAACTATCCAGTCTAAACATACAGCCTTTGCTAGCGAACACTAACTAATGACATCACAATGGTTCATAAGAGGGACTGTAGGTCAATAGGGCTACAGTATGGACATTATTTAAGTAATCAATAAAAGCATGTGCTTTTAATAACTGCCAGGGAGTGATTTGCTGTGTGTGTGAAGGTGGGAAGGTTTATTCAATTTGTCACATGCCTGTGTAATGCTAAGGTGCCATAGCTACCGAAACTAGGATCCTTGGGGGGCCTTGGACGGAAAGTACACAAGGTCTCTGGAGGAGTCAGTTGGGGATTGAACCACATTCTAGAACCACCTATGGGAGAAGACACAATCAGGGTTATGAGGACAGTCTCAAAGAGCTCATAACGCCTGGGTCCTCCCCCTACTCTAGCAATTAAGGAGGGTTCTCACCTGGTTACATAACCAAGACTGAATTTAATCCATACCCAGATAGAGAAGAAGCTCTGGGCCCTCATGGCAAGTGTTCTGTTGTGAACTCAGCAAGCATTCTAAAATGACACAAGGAGGGTACTTCCTGATTCCCCCAACATGGATTGCACTTAGGGGAAGGCACTGTGAGTTCAGTGGATCCGGCTTCCAGGAGTGGGTTTGTGACCCTTATTACTATATTTTCCAACCTAACCTCTCCCAAAAACTAATGTTCTTACAGGCCCTTCTACTTGGCGCTCATACTACCACTAGTGACTAACCAGTCCTACCATGGCTGGCCTACCTTGCATTAATCCGTGACTTGCCACCAGTGATAGGGGTCATCTAGTTGGTATGTATCCCTCCCCAGGTCCAGCAGGATTAGTTGAAGAGCTAGGTCAGACTTTATAGACCAGAGAGTGCCAGTCTTACTATTGTCCTTGTAGATGGTTGGTATTTCTGCTTTATCCTTATGCCATTTGGTTGTGAAAGATCATTGCATCCCTTGACCCACTCTCCTCCCTGAGGTTGCATTGAACCTCTTGTGGCTTGATGACCTGCAGTGGCTATCTGTACATATGCCCACCATCCTCAGTGAGGAAGGAGGCTCTCTTCTCACCATGAAGGGTCACTGTTGCTGAGTATGCTGGTACCACGCAACCCTGGATGGCAGACACTGCCATAAGCAGAAATGTTCCCACCCTGGCTGGCCAGTACTAGTGACACAGTTCTTCTTCTAAGAGTCAGTGGGTTCAGTTAATGTTTTTGAATAAGTCAATTTTCACGTGGTGTTCACAATCAGGTGTACATCCAAATAATCAGGATTAATGTCAGGGTATTGAATAGCTGGCATAGATTAGCAAAATGCTAGGCAATACAGGGGGTGATGCTGACCATTTCCAGAAATGTGTAGCAGTAGAAGGCTAACCATTTTTTCAGTGAGTCCACGGCACAGTAGACAAAATTTGTAAAATGATGTATTATATGCCTGTTGACTAGTGCCTCCCATACTGTACTTGCATCTCCGTTGCACCTTTCCACTCCCCTTATCTCGTGGTCCCCTTCGTATCGAGCATTCATCCCCCGGCACCAGCTCCCTCTACCTATGCTCCTCTCTCTACTAGCATGGTCACGACCTCATTCCCCCTCCTAGGACCTTTGATTAAGCCTGACCTCCTGGCTGCTACCCCTTTCTCTGCACTGTGTTCCCTTAATGCTCATCTCTGGATGGATGTCAGTAACTGGTTGTTTTTTTGTTTTTTTCCTTCTACTGGCAGAATGTATTTTCACCTTTACTTAATTTGATATTGTAATTACCAGGCATTGTTGAAATATTTATAGGAGTCATGTGATTTGTCTTTCTACTAATTGTATAGCATTTGTTGTATTTTCTGTCTATTCCTGAAACTTGATTGTATGTTGTTACACAGACATGGAACCTTTGTAAAAGTGCATTTGTTCAAAGGTGTTTTCCAAACTATTGAAATAGGGAAATATATATATATATATATATGTACAGCATATAAGATATATGATGATGTTCTGTGTCATACATGATTTATTTGAATGAACTGTGAGTGACCTCGGTTGACCTCATGAGTGGCGTAGCCACAAGTGAGTCCACCGAGGGCATGAACTGCTCATTCAAATAAATCATGTATGACACAGACCAGCATCACATATCTGATTTATGCAACAGGACTTGTGTACGTTCTGGGGTGATTTACTTTAAAGTTGACAGTTACAAAAGTTTAAAATTATTGTCCATTTGTTCAAACTACTTATGAAGAGGTTGATGAAATTGGCGGAGATGGATGTGTGTGTGTGTGTGAATGGGTTGATGTGTGTGGTTTCTTATTGGACAACACTTTTTAATGGATATGCCGCAAAGTACTAGATTAGCTGATCTGACCGTGGAAAAATTCTTGTGATTGGCTGAGGGGCGTGGTCGTCTGTGCTTCTTGTGCTGCAGTTTGTTGGTTTACCAGTCAACAGACCGGGGAAGACCTCTTGAGTGTGTTTAGGTGTCTGGTGGATTTTGAGGCCCACTCGCATTGCCTTTGGACTTAGCATTTGTGCTGTGGAGTTACATTTATCCCTGGCTACTGGATATTCTGATTGTTCTGTGGGATACAGTTGGACCTAGAATCATGATTGACATCGATAGGCTTCAGCAGTGGATGCAGCCGATTGTGTGTGGGTGCCTGTCAGCAGCATGCAGACCTGGTTTGCTGTGTGGTCTGTAGTTCGATGGATGCTACTAGGATTTTACTTTTTATTTTTCTTTACATCAGTGTCTTTTGATTTAGCTCACCTGGCTTGTTTTTTGTCTTTTTACTCGTGGGAGACTACCAGTACTATTCTCATACAGCTTAGCTCTCTGGATGTTCTACTGTCAGTAGGTGGATTAAACTGTTTCCTTTTTTAATTTTACTTTTTATTTTACTATAAACATGGAGTATAAACACTTTCTACCCATGGATTCCTCAAAGTGAACATGCAGAACAACAAAGAAGTAAGGGTGGCTTTTTATTGAAAGCTTATTAAGGACATATTTTTATTTTATACGAGGAACAAATACATAAATAGGCCTACATGAACATTTGCATAGTTCTACTATTGCTAGCAGTATAGGTTTCTAAATTAGCTTGATGTAGTGAGACACCCAACACATGCCATTATGTTTCTGCATACCTTTAGGCAAACTATTAATACAAACACTAACTTCTAACAAGGGCTACTGGTTTCTTTATACATAATAGATTATCTTTTAATAGTTGCAGCTTTCATTCAAGTCAAGTCAAGGTAAATGATTATTCTGTGATGGATCAGGCATTTTTTAAATGATACTTGACACATTTTCTGATTCAGTAGTAAAGCTATATCTGGATAAGTTACACTGCTTTTTCACTTTCTGAGTCAAAATATGTATGTACAGTAGTATATGCTTTGTGAAATGTTCAGTGGTTAAATGTTGCAGCAAGTCCTGTTGGCTCCCTTGGAATTCTGTTCTTTCGCTGGAAGTGCTGAGGGAAGAGAACAACAACAAAAATTAATTAGCTGCACAAATTGTTGCTATGCAGGTTTTACATCGCCTGTCTATTTACTATTTCTGGCAACCTTTATTTTCTGTACCTTTTTGACTGCGACTTCTCTTGTTTTTATGTTTTATTGCTTTGATTACATGGTTTAAGCATCCACACTATTTACATAATCAGGATGTTGGTTGGATTCAAGACAATCTACTTTTTAAAGAGGGGCGCTCTACTTACACTTTTTAAAAACATTGACTTCTATCCTTTTTTGTTACATGTGTGTGTCTTACTTCTGCTATTTGGTGTCACTTTCTGAATCCAGGACTTGAGGCCTTTGCCTTTTGAAGCTGTCATAGTGAGTCCCTGTTGTTGCATTCCATGTGAAAACAGAGGGGAAAGCATTTCATTTTTTTTGTTATGTCACATGGATTGCATGCTATTTTGTTTTGCTAATGTTTTACAGTTCTGAAGTATCTGATAATTTATCACTCCTTAGAATTTTTACAGCTAAGTTAGGTATTGTCTGAACTGTGACATTCTGTATGCACTGCGCAGCCTACTGCTATGAAGACTGTCATTTACACACACACCCACACCCACACCATTCAGTGTCAATATGCTGTTTCTCTACTGCCAGGTTTGCTGTCATACCTTGTTTGCTTAAATGTTTTACTTTGCTGATTTTTACATTATAGACAAATTTTTTTCTTACCTTGGACAATTTTGAATGTTATTGATTTTGCGTTTATGGTTGGCTGGTGAAAACAGGAGCCAATTAATTCCTTCCAGTTTGGAGACACAGTCTGGAAACATGCACTTGGATTTGAAGTTTTACTTTGCTGGGCTTTTGGTGGACATTGGTTACTTAGTAGGCTTGAGATATGCTGCTGTATCTCTTCATTCATCACACTTTGGAGCTGTTTATGACCTGAGACTTGCATGACTTCTGTGAGAGCCATTCCGTTGTCAGATAACTTCTGTATCATGTGCTTTCTAACTGAGTGGTTAGTGATTTTTCTCTCAGTTTGGATTCCTGCTTTTTATGTTTGCTTGCATGCATGTGCAAGAAACATAGTGCCATCACTGGAGATTTCGGAGGTGTGTCACCCCCTCTTCCAATTCAGTCAGGGTGTTGGCAGTGGCATACAATTGAAAGGGGGAGCTACGCTTCAGTGAGCAGCGATAAGATATCGCCTGCTCATGCGCAGCTCCCCTATACACACACACACATGCATACTGCATGCTGCCCCCCCAGCACACACTCTATAGCCGACGGGGGTGCCCAATCCCCCGTCGGCTGTGCTGCGCTCCCCCCCAAAGCCTCCTAAATGCCACACTGGGTGCCCACTCCAGTGTGGCAACTGATGGTATAGCCGACAGGGGTGCCCAACTCTGTCAGCTTCACTGTCTCCCTCCCACCCATGCTTTCACTCCCTACCCCCGAGTAAGGTGCTGCTGGGAGCCCACCCCAGCATGGCAGTGATGCTATGTGGCTGCACGGGGTGCCCAATCCCCAGTCGGCTGAACGCCCCCAACCGCCTCTTGTGCCACACTAGGAGCCCACCCCAGTGTGTCAAACATCCCGCGTAGTCATTGAAAAAAAAAAACCTGTAAAAAAAAGGTCCCACGTAGTCTTCCTGGCTCCCCTCCCACAACCCGCACCCACCCACTGCGTACCCTGCCTCCCCACACCCCCCTCACCCCATACTTACCTCCGGACCTCGGCGCGACAATCTTTGGTGGACCAGGAACACGTCTGCACTCTTCAAAGCCGACTGCAAACTGAGGAAATGCCGGTAAGCTGTATAATGGGCTAGATAGGGTTTTTTCAACTTTGTTGCACATCTCAGGAATTTTTTGGAATTTTTGCGCCAAATTTTCAACATGGGGTTTTTGGGACCCCTTCTCATGACTAATGTCACTGTCATGGCGTTATTCGGGCCCGAAGGGTGATTTCGCAGTCACTGCGTGAAATCACCTTTTGGGACTGATTAATAAAATGACACTGCCAGAGTTCATAAGGTGGGCTCTCAAGAAGTCTATTTTGAAAATCTGGTGGAAAAATTCCAAAACACGACTGTTTTACGAGCGTGTGTTGAGCAGTTCCTATGCAAGCTTGTAAGTTCGTGAATTTTCAATATTTTCACTCCAGATTTTTAACATTGCCATTTTACCACACCTTCTTATGAGCAGTACAGCTGTCATTTTTCACATCTCACCCAAAATGTGTTTCCGCCCATGTAGCACACAATGGCGCAGTCGGAGTGCGAAACCAATGTACAGGACAAATTAAGAAAACCACAGTGACACTGTTCATGAGTAGAGGTCTTAAAATGGATATGTTGAAAATTTGGTGAAAAAATTCCTAACAATGACTGTTTTAAGAGTGTGCGTTGCGCAGTTCCTACGCACACTCGTAAGTTCGAGAATTTTCAATATTTTCACTCCAGATTTTCAACATTGCCATTTTACCACACCTTCTTATGAGTAGTACAGCTGTCATTTTTCACATCTCACCCAAAATGTGTTTCCGCCCATGTAGCGCACAATGGTGCAGTTGGTGCGCAAAATCATTGTACGGGACAAATTAAGAAAATCACAGTGACACTGTTCATGAGCAGAGGTCTTAAAATGGCTATGTTGAAAATTTGGTGAAAAATTCCAAACAATGACTGTTTTATGAGCGTGCGTTGTACAGTTCCTATGCACGCTCGTAAGTTCGCGAATTTTCAATATTTTCACTCCAGATTTTCAACATTGCCATTTTATTACACTTCCTTATGAACAGTACAGCTGCCATTTTTCATATGCCACCCAAAATGTGTTTTCGCACATGTAGCACACAATGGTGCTGTTGGTGTGCGAAAGCAATGTTTGGGACAGAGTAAGAAAATCATAGTTACAATGTTCATGAGCAGAGGTCTTAAAATGGCTATGTTGAAAATTTGGTGACAAAAGCCCATAAAATGACTGTGTTATAAGTGAGCATTGCGCAGTTTCCACGCACCCTCGTAAGTTCATGACTTTGTAATATTTTAAGTCCAGATTTTCACCAGTGGCATTTTTCCACACTGCCTTATTTACAGTACAGCTGTCATTTTTCACAACATGGCGAGCGTGTTTTCACACTTTCAGCACAGAGATGCGTGGTCGCTGTGGGAAATCATTGTTCGGGACAGATAAAGAAAATCACAGTGACACTGTTCATGATCGGAGGCACCAAAATGCCTGAGTTGACAATCTGCTGTAAAATCCCCAACCTAATTATATTACGGTGTCGCTTGCACAGTTTCAACGTCACGCTCATGACTTCACCATTTTTTAAATATTTTACTGCACATTTGCAACATTGCCATTTTACACCTCCCCATGAACAGTATAGCTGTCATTTTTACATCCTGTTTGAATGTTTTTGCACCTGTGGTGCTAAATGCCGTAGTCGCTGTATAAGCAGTCTGGCTAAGAAACTGATATTCCCCCTGTTCATGAGGTGGGGTCACAAAAAAACCATGTTGAACATTTGGAGTGAAAATACCAATGAATGCCTGAGGTATTAGGGTTTCCAACCATAACGCCCAACCCTGTAGAGAATGACCGGCATCAGGGGTGTGACTTGGGATTCTTGCCTGTAATGCTCATACCATTCCACACCCTGCAGCCAGTGAGAGGCATTGAGGTATGCCTTGGACTCTTCGGCCCCAAAGTTCACCCCATTCTCCTGTATCGCACCCATATCACCGTATTTCCTAATGGAATGGGGTACGCATAAGGGCCAAAGACCCCAAGGAACACCGTGACACTTGCCAGTGTCTGCAGGGCGGGGTGTACTTAAATGACATGGCCGTTATGCCTAATGACCCAAAGGCACACCCCAATGCCTGTCACTCTCTGCAGGGTGGTGGTGGGGTTGGCTTCAGTTTAATACTTCACTGCCATTCCCATTACGCAGCTCTGTAACTTCTACACTACCACTGCCAATGCCAGCAAGCAAACATTAGGCATTGACAAATGCTTGTTGAATCATTGCTTTCATTAGGTTTCTTAATTTATTTATGCCAACTGGTTGGTTTTTAAACCAGGATGTTGGGTACTGGGACTTGCTGTTGTTGTTTATTGATAGGAAGAAAGGTGATTCTGATGCTAAACATTTCCCTGGCCTGTGAATCTTGTAAAAAAGATAGTTGGTCACTGGACATCTGATGGGGTCATTTGGAGTGGCATACGCCCTGGGCTTTAGCTTGAGGGTCTCTCGTGGATTTGCGCCAGACCTTGTTTTTGTCTGACGCTCTTGATTAAACTGGATGTACTTTACATTGTTTTCATCACTTTTGAAGCCAATGTCACCCCAATTTATGTTTCTACTTTCAGTACTACCCCTCACACCAAAAAACATTGTCACTATTATCCATATTGTATTCAGGATGGATTCTGGAGTATGTGGACCTAGCTGCTCAGTAGCATATAGATTGTCTATCAGTGTGTCTGTGAGCTCATCCACAGCATTTGGTTTGTTGCCTTTACCTTCACCTTTGAGCACCTTTTGTTTTGACTGCAGAACTTGCCATGTTGTTTGGAATAGGATAGAGATGGATAGGGAGTGAGGGTCATTTTTTTTTAAATGGCATTCTATGCTTTGAAAAATTGATCTTACAGACAGTGGCTCAGAGTTGGTGCCATCCCTTTTTTTTTTGTTCATGAAATAGTGACTTAGCATTTTATCCAGTTCTACTGGTGGCAGTAAGTGCAGCTCTGTTCTGATTTTAAAATGTTCTTGTATATAGGTGCAGAACCCTTGTACATCTGCTCTTGTTTTCAGCATTGTGTTTTGGTTTTTACCACTTTGAATGAATTCTTCTATGGTTACCATGTTTATGTTTAGGTGGGCTGCCGATTGCAAGTTCTCTCCTGCTTCACTTGTTGTGCTTTGCTGCAAGTTCTGTGGGTTTAAGTCCTGGACAGGGATATTTATGGTATCTTCTGAGGATGGTAATTGTGCATTCTCTGGGGTCGTTGGTTGTTCATTTTTTTCTGCTGTACAAATGCTTGTACTGTTGTTTGCTGTCACAGTTTCTTTATTTAACTCTGGTTGTTCTTCAAATGGCTCTGTGTCATTTTCGATTTGGGTGAGGATTCTTTCCAGCTCCATTATGAACAAGTTGTCTTGCTGTACCATGACTTCTTTTTTTAATTATTCCATTTTCTAAACTATCCTTTTATCACTTTTTTATATTTATTTATATGGAGTTGTACTATTGCTTTCAGAAACTGCCTGTTTAAACATTCCAACTGCCATTGATATAGGTGAAAGGTCAGGCTACTGCTGAGTGTGCCTCGAGACACCTCTGGGGTTAATATCTATTGTTTTTTACACAATGTTCTGGTTAAACAGATACTTTTTTTATATCTCAGAGTGGGGCTGCCCATCGGGAGAGTTACGGCTCTTTTAATGATGTATATGTGGGTTGTAGCATGTTATTTGTCATGCCAGTTTCCGATACAAACCTTTTTATTCTGTCACCTGACTAAATGTATACATTTTTTCCCTCTAAATGCTGACATTTTCATACCGCTCACTAATGAGGCTTATTTATTATCAGATTTGCTGTTTTGTGGCATTGCTGTGTTTTTTGCTGATATAACAGATGCTGATGCCATTACATTTTGAAATACAAGTAGTACCAGCTGTTTTTTTACTGCTTCATGTCGCCATGGTGATGGAAATGCTTTCATGACATATCTACTGTGCAAATAAATCCTGTGTGACACACCTACTGTGCAAATAAATATTGATGACATACTTACTATACATACAATGTTTTTTTTTACACAGTAGCTATAATACACATTATTTATGGCATGCATTTATTGTTCACACCTGTTGCATAAATATATATATGTATATGTGTGTGTGTGTGTGTATATATATATATAAATATATATACATATATTCATGGCAAAAAAACTCCATTTAATGTATTAGTTAGGGTTGTTCCACAGCGACAAAAGTGAGGAAATTCAGTGTTATGGTTGCCACCCTTGCCCCATGCCAGCCCGCCCCCACCAACAGGCATCAGGGTATGTGTTTGGGTCATTGGCCTAACTCTCACACCATTCCTTGTGTAAATAAGCTGAGGTGATGCAGTATAGGAGAATGGGGTGAGAGTTAGGACCAATGACCCCAATGCACAACCTGATGCCTGTTGGTGGGGGCGGGGTGGGTGTGGGGTGCAAGGGGTGGCAACCCTAACACCAAATTTCCTTGCTTTTGTCACTGTGGAACAACCCAAACTAATGCATTGAATGGAGTTTTTTGCCATGAATTTCCATTCTTTTTAAGAATGTGCACTATAAATAGAAAATGGAATGTGGTGGTGGAAGCGTGGGGCCCTTCGGGCCTCACGCTTCCACCATATGAATTTTTGTCACTTTGCTGCTCAAAAGCTGTATGACTGACTGAAATGAAAATTGCTAAATGAAAACATGCACCATACCACAATATGTATAACAAATGTTATCTGAATCTGTTCAACTGTTGTGCAGCGTCACACCAGAAAAACTGTGCAGGAGTGCCAAAAAATGACATTTTTGCCACTTCGCTACACAAGAACCACATATTCAATAGAACACAAAATTGTTAAAAGAAGACATGTATCATAGCACACCGTGTGTCCCGTATTTTGTGTATATTCATTCAATGGTTGCACAGCACCACAAGCAAATGATGTAACATGCACAATTCAGCAACTGTATATGCCAGCAACCCAACAATTGTTACAGTCAAAGATGTATTATAATTCTTTGTACATTCCAAATGCCAGGCAGATCGGATACACGGTTCAGAAGTTATTGAATTGTAATGAACAAAGTTTTCATTCATCAGAGTGGTATAATTCTGCACCTTTTAATGTTTTACACACCAAACCACTGCAAGGCATCTCCATACCACTGGGGCTACCTATGCTATAAATTTCAAGCCAGTAGCACCATGTATAACGCTATGTGCAAAATGTTAACTGCATCACGTAGTATCTCTGCAGCGAATAATTTTTCCAACGTGTACAGTAAACAGAACATTATTCACATTCCAAGGACATCCACTCAACACCCTCCAAATTTCATATGAAATGTCCAAACCATTACAGAGATATTCAATGTTTACATTTCTGCACCTTTAAGAAGTCTTCCACCACAAAATGGTGGAAATCGTGGCCAAAAAATCAGTAACTGAGAAGCATGGCAACTTCAAATGGCAATAACTCTGGAAAGGAATAACATTTTTTCAGCAAACAAAATCTGGCATGTTCCTTGAACAATGTTATTTCTAGGTGCCAAGTTTCAGACCAATCAACCAAACACTGGCTGCACTATGTGTCATGGAAGACAGTGCAGAAACATAGAACAAATGTTTTGCACTGCACTACGCAAATGCAAACACACAAATGGTAAAGTTAATGCAAATGGTGATGGAAACAGTGAGGTAAAAGAAAATAGTAATGCTAATGGTAATGCAAATGGAAGCACAAATGGTAATGGGCATGGTGACACAATTGGAAACAATAACGCAAACAGTAATAGAAATGCAAGAGCAAACATAAAGGAAAACAGAAATGGTAACACAAATGGTAATGCAAATGCTAACAGCAACAGAAATGCAAACTGTAATGAAAATGGTAATGCAACCACTAATGGCACCGGAAACGCAAATATTAATGAAAACAGTAAGGAAAATGCAAATGCTAACAAAAACACAAACAGAAATGAAATGGTAATGGCAACAGCAATGCAGAAGGAAACAGTAATGCACTTGACAATGGAAACGCTACCAAAAACTCAAAGGCTAAGGCCAACAGAAATGTAAACAGCATTGAACATGCAAACGGTAATACAATTGGAAATGCCAATGGTAACGGTAACACCAACAATGATGCCAAAGGAAACAGCAATGCAAATGGAAATACAAAATGCAAGCACAGATGTAAATGCAAATGGTAACGCACATGGTCACGATAAAGCAATTGGAAATGCAAACGCTTACGGTAACACCAATGATAATGCCAAAGAAAACACAAATGCAAGAGCGTACACAAATGCAAATGGTAAAGCCCACACAGACACAAAAGTAAACACAAACAAAAACAGTAACAGAAATGAAAAGGGTAACAGTAATGCAAATGCAAGTGCAAACGCAAAGGGTAACACACACAGTGTTGTAAATTGAAACGCTAATGCAAACTGTTATGGAAACACAAGCAGAAACACTAACAGTAATGCAAACTCACACCCTTTTGTTTCCCAAAAAGGTGCATTCAGAAACACAGTGAATGCAAAGAATGTATGCTTAATAATGGACCTCGGAGCAGAAAATGAGCACTTTGACTACTAAATTGCTTATAGCTCAATAACCGTACAACATAGAAAAAAAATTAAAATCTCATATTATTTATGACTTTCTAGGCTAGGTTTCCACTTAGTCCCCTAAGCATTCTTCTGACCAAAAGTCCGTATCTCGAAGCATTTTAAGATACGGGCTTCGAAAGGCGCAGCTGATGCCATTATGTTAGCCTGTGGGAAAAATGGTCAAATTCAGAGTGCTGTAATTTTGCAGCCCTCTAATATTTTGTCACCAAACCACCAAAAGGCACATCTGTGGGATCTTGCCTTTCTTCCCTCCACATTTCAGCCCAAAAAACCAAACTGTTGTTTTGCAGCAGGGTGGCAAAGATTTCCTGTTGTTTTGGGCATAGTGTCACAAAGTAGTGTCACAAAGCATGACACTTTCGCCAATGAAATCATGTAAGTGTCACATATGCAAAAATACTTTGCTACACTACTTTTTACAAAACATTTAAAAACATATTTCTGAGGTGTTTTACCCCCAAAAAAGACATGGCTAGCAACCTCAGGGCTCGACTAGGTGAACACAACAAGAATTATGTCACTAAAAGATCCCAAATTTAACTGCCAAGCATTTCTGTGACCGCAACTAAAAACAGGATGGCTGATTTACGACACTACAAGGGTAATTTGTGAAAGTAAAATGTGCATTTGCGACACTTTCGCATATTTTGTTAACTTTTACCATTGACTATAATGGGAAATTTGTTTTTTGAATAACTTTTGAACCATTTAATATTTATTCACGAAATCTTTGAAAGGCACATCAGGAAATCCAGCTGCATGTTACCTGAAGGTTTTGGACCAGACACTCAAACTCTGCAACCTGTAGGCATGAGCAAAGGATGAGTAAAAATGCATAATTTGTGCATTTTTCGGTGCTCTGTAGCTCCACAACTGTACATTCTACCATAATGCAACTTAGTAGGTCCACAGATCTGTGTACCAAACCATGCATTCCAAATTTTAGGCAAATCCATCATACGGTGACAAAGTTATTAAGCTGCCAAATTTCAGATTTAACCTTAAATGGGATACTCAACCCTAACTATAGTGGCACTACCTTGCCACTATAATATGTATATCTATATATCTATATTCATGGCAAGAAATCCATTTAATGCATCAGTTAGGGTTGTTCCACAGTGACAAAAGCAAGGAAATTCGATGTTAGGGTTGAAAGCCCCCCCCTGCACCCACCTCCCCAACTGGCATTGGGGTGTGTGTTGGTGTCAATGGGCCTAACTCTCACCCCATCATATGTGTAAACAAGCTGAGGTGGTGAAGTATAGGAGAATGGGGTGAGAGTTAGCACTGATAACCCCAACGCACACCCTGATGATTGGGGGTGGGGGTGGGGGTGCAATGGGGCTTTCAACCCTAACATCAAATGTACTTGCTTTTGTCGCTGTGGAACAACCCTAACTGATGCATTAAACTGAGTTTTTTTTACATGAATTTCCCTTCTTTTTCAGAATGAGGACTATAAATAGTGAATGGAATGTGATGGTGGGAGCGCGGGGCCTGACCACGTGATTTTTTATGACATAGTAACTATAAGTGCAGCCCAAATGCAAGCACAAATGTTTACACAAATGGTGATGTAAATGTAAATGGTAGTGCAAACGGTAATAGAAACGCAAGCGCAAAGTGATGCCAAAGTGAACAGTGATGAAAACGGAGATGCAAATGCAAGCGCGTATGGAAACGCAACTGGTATCGCGCATGGTGATGGCACCGCTATTGGAAACACAAATGGTAATGGTAACAGCAACAATAACATCAAAGGAAACAGAAATGGAATGTCAAATGTAAGTGTGTACAGAAATGCAAACCGTTACATGCGCAGTCACAGTACCGCAATTGGAAACACAAATGGTAATGGCAACAGCAACAATAATTCCAAAGGAAACAGAAACACAAATGCAAGTATGTATGGAAATGCAAACCATAACATGCACAGTCACAGTACCACAATTAGAAATGTAAATGGTAACAGTAACAGCAACAATAACGCCAAAGGAAACAGAAACGCAATTGCAAATGCAAGCGCATATGGAAACGCAAACTGTAATGCACACGGTCATGGTAATGTAATTAAAAATGCAAATGGTAATGGTAACAGCAGCGATGACGCAAAACAAAAGAGAAACACAAACAGAAATGCAAACAGAAGGGTGGCTGCAAACGCAAATGGTAATGCACACAGTCGAAATGCAAACACAAACAGTATTGGAAATCCAAATGGTAACAGTAATGGAAACAGAGGTGCCAACAAAAACACAAAAGGTAATGCACACGGTGGCGTACACAGGCACACTAATGCAAATGGGTATGGAAATGCAAGTGAAAATGTTAAGTGTAACAGTAACGGCTGCACACACCCTGGTTTTCCCCAACAGTTGCATAGAGAAACACAGTGACTACAAAGAATGTATGCATAATAATGGGCCTCGGACCAAACAATGAGCACTGGGAATACTAAATTGCTTATATCTCAGGAACCGTACGGCATAGAAATAAAAATTAATTTCATATGATTAATGCCTTTTCTGGCTACTTTTGTGCTTAGCTCCCTAGCAGGGGGCAGGGGGCTAAGCATTTTTCCAACTAAAAGTCCATATGTCACACTGTTTCCAAGATACGGGCCCCGAAAGGTGCGGCGGACACCGCAATGTTAGTCTGTGGGAAAAAGCATCAACTTTGGATCACTGTAACTTTACATCCATGCAATATTTTGTCACCAAACCAGTGTAAGGCACATATGTGGGATGTTGACTGCCTTCCCTTCAAATTTCAGCCCAAGAGACCAAACCAGTGTTTTGCAGCAGGGTGGCAAAGATATCCTGTTATTTTCCCCATAGTGTTGAATAGTAGTGTCGCAAATTGCAACACTTTAGCAAAACAAATCACGAAAGTGTTGCAGATTCAACACTACTTTGTGACACTTTCCCCCAAAATTTCAAAAACATATTTCTGGGGTGTTTAACCCCAAAATAAAGACAAGTCTAGCATCCTCAGGGCTTGACTAGGTAAACACAAAAAGAATTGTGTCCCAAGAGGGTCCCAATTTTAAATACTAAGCATTTCTATGATCAGTAACTGATAAAAAAATGGTGGATTTGTGGCACTACTGGGGTCATTTGCAACACAAAAAATGGCATTTGCAACACAGTCAAACATTTTGTTAACTTTTCCCTTTGACTATAATGGGAAACTTGTTTTTTGAATAACTTTTGAACCATTCAATATTTTTTAATAAAATTTTCAAAAGGGACATCGGAGACTCTGGTCATATATTCTCTGAAGTTTTCAGACCAGTCGTGCAAACTGTGCGACCTCTAGGTGCGAGCAGAGAATGCACAAAAAAGCATAAATATGCTATGGAATGTCACTTAATGACTCCGCAACTGTATATCCAACTGATACGAAACTTGGCAGCTCCCAAGATCTATGCTCCTGCTCTGTGCCTGTCAAACTTCAGGCAAATCTGTCAAATGGTGGCAAAGTTATTAAGCTGCAAAATGTCACCATTTAACGTTAAATGGAGTACTCAGCCCTAACTATAGTGGCACCGTGCCACTATAATATATAATTCTGTTAAGCATTCTGTGCCAGTTGCTACTCATTTTTACAGCTGATTAGCACTTTCATGCATAACACTGCTAGTCAATGTTTCCAACTTATTTAATACACTGAATATGATAGCAGTAATTAGTATAGTATTGTTACACAAAAAGGGTGGAGATTAAACATTCAAAGATACAGTTACACTTGTTTTAAGGCAAAATAAATCATAATGGATTATGTATGCCTTACATTTGTCTGCACTGGCAGCGAAATATGTAAATGAGCAGGTTTTGCTTTATCTATTTATTTAAAAGTTTCATCAGGAAAGGCATACTGAGCAGTGAATGTTCAATTCCAGATGTGTCCTGGGGGAGAGGGGATGGGGATAAACAGTAAATAAAAGCAGCAAAAGACAGGTATATTATAATAAATAGCTAAGAAATACAAACAGCATTAGGATGACAAAATTGAAATAACAGTCATTACAGAGCAAAGGCCGATGGCACATTTATAAGGTAGAAAAATAAATGGGCAAACTGGATGGGCCTTGAGGTCCTTATCTACCATCAACTTCTATGTTTCTATTACAACAAAACAGAAAAAGTGCAAGAACTGCATTAAACAATCAAATGAGTAACATAGTATAAGTGCTACCCTGTGTAATGAATCAAGAGCCAAAATATGGAGAAGGTGACAAGCACATCTGCAGGAAGGGGAGAAATGGTCCATTAAGAGGGAGTTGAAGACCTTCAGGGAGACAACATGACAGAAGGATGGGGGAGGGAGTTCCATATTTTTGAAAAGTGGTGGGAAAATGCTGACTGGCATGCAGCGGTGGACCTGGAAGGGATGGTTAAGGTACAATGGTCAAGGTTTCTAAGGGAGAGGGAGGAAGGTGGTTTGAGGGATATAGAGGAGGAGAGATAAGGGGAGAAAGAGTCAAACCAGAATTTAGCAAGAAAGTTTGCATAGTGGATATGGCATCTGTCTGCTAGGGAAAGAAAAGAGAGAGAGATTGGTAAAAGGTGCAGTGATGGGTAAGGGGAGGGCAGTCAAGAGCGAAATGGCAGAAGGAGTGGAAAAGAGAGTCCAGTCTGCTTAGGGAAGATTTGGGAGCTGTACTGTAGTCAAACATAGGTAGGATCATCATCTAGACAAGAGTACGGCAGGCCCGCAGTGGAATACGGCCATGATTTTGGTATAAGGCATACAGTTTGGATACAGTTTTTTTTGTGGATGGCATTTACAGTATGTGTCCAGAAAAGGTGAGATTCTGGTCGAGCCAGAACCCAAGGAGGAACCTAAAGGAGGAACTGTCCTCAAGTAAAGTCCCAACAAGAGTGTAGAAAAAGGGGAGGGAATGGCGCGCAGAGAGTCTTTGCCTCATGCTGAAGGTCATGTAGGCTGTCTTCTTAGCATTCAAGAATAATTGATTTGAACAGAACAGGAGCTGGACCTTATCAAATGTGTGCTGGAGTCTGGATACTACATCAGTGGTGGAGGGGTCAGATGTATATAGGGCAGTGTCGTCTGCATACATGTAGATGGAGAAGAAGGGACAAGCAGTGGAAAGGTCATTTTGCTTACATTTGGGTTTTTTTTTTTCAGAAAGAATCTTTTTGTGTTGTAAATGCATTAAACCCATGGATAATGCATTTACAGTGTAAAAATAATCTTTCTAAAAAGAAATCCAAATGTAAACAATGCCTGCTCATTTACATATTTTGTGCATATGCAGCCAAATGTAAGTAATCCAGTTGGATTTGTTTTGGCTTAAAACAAAATACATTTATTTTTCATTGATTAAAAATCCAGAAGTAATCCTGAATTTAAATTTTTCATGTTTATCTTCAAATAAAGCCAAAATAAGAACAAATAAACTCATCTGTAAGAAGCAGGTTTTTTTGCATTTTTTCCACAAAAAAGATTGAAAATGAACATATCTCATTACGTATGCAGCCGGAAGTAATCCACTAACAAGATAAGAAATCGGGGTGGAGCTCCACTAAGATGACCAGCTGAATGCTGCAGCTCTGTGCAGTGATCTATCCCTGCTGAGACATGCACTTTCATTCTAGTAATGTTTGGTAGCTTGTTTATTTTCTGAGGCATGTCTAAAAAATATAGGAGATCCCACGAAATCCTTCTACCCTGCCTTGAGGAGAAAAACCTATTTAGGAGATGCCAGAACAACAAACACTTGGTCGACGCAGAATGCCATCAGCTGCTTTCATGAACCAGCATTTTCAAGGTTCAGGTAAACTCGGGTGAGCCTCTGACTTCACAAAATCCAGATACGCATTTGTTTGTCTTTGGTGCAGAGGAATACTCTCTGGTGGCAGGCTGTTCTCAAAGAAAATGCAGAAGGAGCAGTGCAAACAGCCAGAGAGAGTAACATTAAATCTGCAAGGATTAGGTATGCATTCTCTGGAGTTCATTAGAGAAGGAGACTTGCAGCCTACACCCTGTTCTATGAAACCTGTTGGCAGGGGTGAGTGAGCATTTGATGAGGCTCCTCCACTGACTTCTCATGCTCCTATTTTGGCTATGGTGGAAGATTTACAGACAGTAATCTTTATGGAACTATAAACAGGGGAGAGGGGTAGCTGGAGAGATAACACCTGCAGTCTCTGATTCAAATTTAGCGGCATTAAGCTCAATACTTCTGTGTGACAGTTTAATAAATAACCCCTGCACCTTATTTCTGCAATCTATTATAACTTATTTACAGTCTCCTATCTATAACAAGGTATCGCTTGCAGTTATAGACATAGGCCTGGATATTCAAACTGCCCCAGGCTGTGGCGTAAGCCTGGGCACAACTCAACTTTGTTGCCCAGGGGTGTGGCCTGGGCGATATTCAACGGAGCTGCGCTATGTCTCAGCAGCTTTGAATATCGCACCCTGGCCACCCCCACTGTACATGCGCAAGTGGCCAGAGTGGAGCATTGAGATGCGCTAGCACGAGTGCCATTGTGCCATTCACAGCACCTGCGATATTCAAAAGGGGACTTGCAAATGGGGCCATAATTTATGCAAGGTGCACATGGGGCCATTTGCATGTCATTATGACCCCATTTACATCCCATTAGCATGCAGGTGAGCCGATCCCCGATGACTTGGGCCTGGCGCCTGCCAGGCAGCAGCCATCGGGGACTGACACCAGCTGCAGCCCGATTGCAGGCATTTGTCAAAATAAAATCCTTGTCTAATATCCCTGGTGGTCCAGTGGACTGAGTGCTGCTGATTGCGGGCATCTGGTTAAATAACCCCCCTGTCCTATATCCCTGGTGGTCCAGTGGACCACTATGTACCCGATTGCAGGCATCGGTATAATAAACCCCCCCCGGTCCAATATCCTTGGTGGTCCAGTAGACTGCTATGTGCCCAATCATGGGCATCGGTCTAATAAACCCCCCCATCCAATATCCCTGGTGGTTCAGTGGACCGCTATGTGCCTGATCGCGGACATCGGTATAATAAACCCCCCCATCCAATATCCCTGGTGGTCCAGTGGACCGATCTCTGCCCGATCATGGGCATCTGTAAAACATAAAACCAACCTATTACCCTGGTGGTGTAGTGTACCTCCTCCCACCCTCCAGCACTGAGCTCACTGCCCACTCCCCAGTGAGCCAGCAGGTGGCAACACCCCAGCTTGCCACCCGCGCCTCGACTAACAGCTCAGTAGGGCTGCATGCCGATGGTTCACAGTGTGAGCCAATTGGCGTGTAGCCTATATCTACATACATTCCAGATATGTGAATGATTCATCTCATATCTGGAATGTCTAGTATGAGTATGGGCTGCACGCCAATTGGCTCACGCCTGGACCATGGCGTGCAGCCCCACCGAGCTGTCAGTCAGTGGGTGGCAGGGCAGCAGCTGGGTGGGGTGCTGCCACCCACGGCTGACTGGGGGAGAACGGGGCAGTGGGGCCCAGTGGGTGGGTGGGAGGGGCACTAGACCACCAGGGTAATAGGTCTTTTTTTGTTTTACAGATGCCCACGATTGGGCAGCAATCAGTCCACTGGACCACTAGGGAAACTGGATGGGGGGTTTATTATACCAGTGCCCATGATCGGGCACATAGCAGTCAACTGGACCACCAGGGATATAAGACAGGGGTTTATTTATTTAACCAGATGCCTGCGATTGGGCAGCACTCAGTCCACTGGACCACCAGAGATATTGGAGGGGGGGTCTATTTAAACAGATGCCCATGATGGGGCATGGGGGGCACTGCCAGGTGCATCAGGAACTCGGATGGCCACCCACAGGTGGCAGCTGCAGTGTTGCACCCTGCTATATGGCAGCTCACCTTTGGGTGGCCATCATTTGTTCGTTTTTTTTTTGGCTTAACTTTGTGCGGGTGCAGGTAGAGGTTGCACATGCATGGCTCTGCATATCCTGGGCTGAATATCGGGCTGTGCAGGTTATTCATGGGAACCCCCCCCCACCTGTGCCTGCATACATTACTGATGCACTCCAGTGCATCAGGATTTGTGCAACGCACTTTTACCTTTTGAATATCGCACCGGGGCACATCAGTGGGTTCACATGGTGCAACACTGTTGCTCCATGCACAACCCTTTTGAATATCTGGGCTATGATGGTGTCTTTTCCTAAGACAAGGTCTGCTAAACATGGGAACCAACAGGAGAAGCAGGATAAGCAAGATAAATCTGAGGGGCTGCAATATAAGGTTAATAAAAATGCTAATAGCCCTGAGCAGCACTAAGAACAAAATTCTGCCCCCCTTCCTTAATGCTAGTCACTCTGACCCTCTGTGCTCCAAAAATAACTGAAGATACAGGTACAGATTAAGATTTTTCTAAAACAAAAAATACTTGAGAAGTTAAGAGCTAGATTTGGTAATATTAAATTAGCTATTTCCTATTTAGATCAAGCATTCTCAGATCTTGTGGAAAGGCTGGACTCCTTGCTTTTAAGACCTGAACAGTATGAACAATGTTTATCTAATGTAGAGGATTTGCTGCTAAAGGTCTCCACAGATTTGGTGGCTACAACTAAGGAACATGATGCTTTACATAATAAGGTGGAAGATCTGAAGTCGAGATCAAGGTGTGTTAATTTAAAAATAGCCAGCCTACCAGAAGGGGTAGAGGGAGGCATCCCTTTAAACTACTGTGAACACATGTTAACATCCATCATGGGCTTAAAATAGGCAGATGAAAAAATTTAACCAGATCGAGCACATAGGACCTTTGGCCCCAGAAGGGAAAATGGTAAACCAAGATTTATGTTTGTCAAACCATTGTGCTTTCAGGACAAAAAAAAAACAACTTTGTATAAAGCCAGGACAGAAAAAGGCCTAGTATACTATGGCATGAATCTTCAGTTTTTATTTCTGATATTTCTCCCTCAGTTTTGCTTAAGTGTTAAGCTTTTGATGGAGTCAAGGATATGCTGAGAAAGTGGGGGATTCTTTTTTCCATACTACTCCCTGCAAGATTACAAATTAATTTGGAGGGAAAACCTTTATTTTTCTCTACACCTCAATAAATTTCTGATTTTTTGCAAACTAGACCTTATAATGACTCTCCTCCACCTAACACTTAAAGTTAACTGACCTTATTGGGTTCTGAGAGGGAGAATTAGGATAGAGAAGGCTGGGGAGGGGGGAAGGAGAAGAAACCTCTTGATAGAAATAGATTAAAGAGAGGGTGGTGATGATAAGGGGGAAGTCACTCATTTTTGCATTATTTACATTTATTTAGGAATAATTTTCTCCCCCTGGATTTATCTTTTTTTCCACACAACAGACTACCTTTGTTTTTTGGTATAGCTAATGGTTGAGGAAATTATCTCACTTTTTCCTTACCACCTTGCACACAGCTTAAGGTAAGCTGTCTATAAAATTTGTAGGGAGTGAGATGAAACTTCTCAAGTCAGAAGTTCCTATTAGAATGGATAAAGTAATATGTTTATTTCTTGAAAATACTGTAGATGGGATGAGGTTAGACTATTTCAGTTTAATTTTCATCTTTCTCAAATGGCTCTACAAATGTGACATCATATGAAAGGAAGTTTAGGTACCTTACTAAAATGGAGCTTCTACTCCTTTTTTCATTTTTTTCTTGTTTTGTTCTGTCCTGCTGCCTGTATTTCAGGGTAAAAAGAAATATTTGTTTTCCTCTTGTTTAATAATAGATGCACACACTTAGAATTTTATCCTGAAACTTGAATGGAGCCAAAAATACAATAAAACTTTGAAAAATTGTTAATTATCTCAATCATAAGAAAATAGACTATGTTCTGTTACAAGAAACCTATTTTGAAAAACGTGATATTACTTATTTTTCTAACATATTTCAGGCAATAGGTATTTCTACCACCTTTGGAGGCAATGCCATGGGAGTTGTTATTTTTATTAAAATGTAAATGAAACCTAGAATACTTGGCTCTGAGGTGGATCCTGAAGAAAGATGGACTAATGCTATAGTAGTTATTAAACACAACTTTTTCTTGTCAGTATATATGCTCCAAACGAGAAAGACTTCATGTTTTTCACAATTATTTTTTTTTTGCAGGTCTTCTCACTCAATTTACCTGTAATAATAGGTGCTGACTTTAATGTTGCCCACACAGCATTTAATAGGGCCGACTCAGTTTCAGAACAGAAAAATAAAAAAATTAATTTAATAAATAACTATGTTCAAGAGTTGGCTTTGGTTGATTCCTTTCGGGCACTATACCCTAATCTAACAAAATTCTCTTTTTTTTCTCTAAAGTTTACAACTGTTTCTCTAGGATTGATTACTTTTTGGTCTCCAATTCCTTACTTTATTAAATTAACTTTGTTAGATACAATTCCATATTAATCTGACAACATGCTTCATGATACATGGAACTGAATCTATCATCTGTCAATAATTCAAGTAAAAAAATGGACATTTAATGACTTATTGCTAGACAATGAGCAATTTGTAAGTTTTATGAAGAAATAAATTGAAGTATTTATTTGGAGGAATAACCTGACTGAGTTTCCCTGGACCACAATTTGGGAATCTCTAAAAGCATATTTGAGAGGTTGCAAAATATCATATGAATCTAACATTAAGAAAAGGTATAGGTGGTTTGTGGAGGGGTTGGAACAGAAACTGTCTATGGTGGAAGCAGCATATGCTCTTACAAGGAAGGAAGAAGATAAAATGAGAATGGTCCTTTTGAAGTAAAAAATAGAAAAAATAAGCCAGGCAAGAGCTGAGAAACAAATGTATAGATCTAGGACTAATTATAATTTTTTTGATGATTCACCATCTAAGCTCTTAGTATACTAGTTAAGGTTACAGGACAATCAAAACAGGATTAATAATATTACTGCTTCCGATGGGAGAATAATTTTAGACCCAGCTGAGATTAATACAAAATTTGAAACATTCTTCACAACTTTATATCAGGAGAAATGCACTGCTATCCCATCAGATATTCAGAATTATATTAGTAAAATTAATCTACCAAAAAATTCAGATTCTGATAAAAATCAATCACAATAATGACATTTGTGATGTGAGATATATTCTGTAATAACCAATTGACCAAATAACAAATCCCCCAGCCCAGATGGCTATTCTGCTGAGTTTTATAAAGTATTTAAAGAAATATTAACCCCTCTTTTGTGGCAATTATTTCAAAGTTTACAGTAACAAACAGATCCTCCGCCTACCTTTTAACGAAGCCTTTATTAGTCTGCTTCTAAAGAAAGATACACCTGCAACTGATTGTAAATCCTATAGGCCTATTTCATTATCAAATAATGACTATAAAATCTTTGCAAAGGTTTTGGCCAATAGGATTGTTAGCATTATCCCTAGTATTGTACATACTGATCAGACTGACTAACATGTAGAAGTTTGCATCACAATTTCAGCAGGGCCCTAAATTTAATAGATTCATCATTAAAAATGGACCTGGCAGTGCTTTCCAACGATGCTGAGAAAGCTTTTGACAGGGTTCACTGGGAATTTCTATTTCAGTTACTTACAGCTTTTGGTGTTGAGGGAAAGTACTTGGCATGGATTAAAATGAGTTACTTTTCTCCTCAGGCATTGGCTAAAACAAATCATATCTCATCTAAGTATTTTAGATTATACTGTGGTACCAGGCAGGGATGTCCTTTAGCCCTTTGCTGTTCTCTTTATTTATAGAACTACTTGCAATCTCAATAAGAGAATGTTAAAACTTAAACGGGTTAAATAGGGTAATCAGGTCCATAAAATGATTTGGGGCTTGGGGGACAGGACCTATGAGGAGAGGCTTGAAGAGCTAAATATGTACACTTTGGAAGAGAGAAGGGACCGGGGGGACATGATAGAGGTCTTCAGGTACATGAAGAGGGTAAATAGGGGAGGAACAGTGAGGGTGCTTCGAAGGAAGGAGGAAGGGGCCACTAGAGGGCATGGGTGGAAGCTGGAGGGGAGAAGATTCAGGGGAGAAAGAAGGAGGTGCTACTTCACTGAGAGGGTGGTGGAGCCATGGAATGCACTACCTAGGGGCTGGTGGAGGCAGAGACAGTGGAGGGTTCAAGATGGGGTGGGACAGGTACAGGGAAGGGTTCGGAAGCAAAATCCAATGCAGCAAGAATATCCAGAACTGGGGAGGGAGAAGCCAGAGAGAAGCGGGGACAGAGGGTCAGCACCAGGGTGAGGGGCTGACCAAACGAGCAGACACGAAAGACCATTAGGCCTATTCTGCTGGCATTTTAGTATGTTAGTATGTTAGTATACCTTTTTCATCATTAATTCGGGCATTAGCTTTAAATATTAATAAACCAGATTCATATCCTACAATGTACACTCTACCAGGGTAATCAACTGGGCATGGAATTTAACAAAAATAATGTTGGCACATGGTGATTCAGTTTCACAATTTACTCCTTACAGTAAAAATATACATTTTCCACCTTCTATGAAGAAGGGTCTGATCCAGAAAGAATTAGTTAGTGACAGGTTATAAACCCTAAAATATTTTTGATTAGTGATATGTTAGCTTCATTTGAGGAGCTAAAAGCAAATTTAGCTGATCACCAAATGCTTTTTTCCCATATTTACAAGTGAGATGTTTTTCTTTAAAAACATTAGAATTCTCTTCATTTTATGATGGGCATACTTGAGGAGTTAATTTTGAATCTGGAGTCTTCTAAACATTTGATTACAAACTTTATAATCTTATTAACAATAATTCAAGCCCTAAAACCCTTGATAAACTTAAGGAATCTTGGGGAAAAGAAATAGCTTTTCTGATTCAGGTTTCAACCTTGAACACAATTGTTAATTTCAAAGAATTAACTATTAAAAAACATAAATTAAAACAAATCTGTATAAACATTCTCCATAGAATATACTGTATCTAACTCCTGTAAAATTACACAAAATAGACAATAACTTATGCCAGAGATGTGGAGAAGCTCGAGGGACCCTCGATCATATATTAGTTTTCTGTAAAAAACTGAAACAATTTTTGGCAGAAAATATTTACTTTCTTTGGCAAACTCAGAGGTCAGGATTTTCCTTTTGACCCTGGCAGTGCCTTGTTTGGGGTTGTTCATCCACAGTTTGATTCAAATGATTTAACCTACTTTATAAATCTGGATTTGATTGTGGCAAAAAAAGCAGTGCTAATTCGTTGAAAAGCCATACATCCACCTGAGTGCTTAGAATGGTTTCAACTTATGGTTCATCTGTATAAAGTAGAAGGTGCATTTTATAAAATGGAGAATCAAGAAGCTTAATTTCAATGGCTTTGGCTTCCATTCTTGTGTTCAACAGACTTACTATAGATTGGGAGTATCAGACAGCAGGACAATAGGTAGGAATTTGACCATGATGAGGATGAATGGTACTGATCTTGAATATGATTAATTCATGTACCCATGCTCCGAGCCACAATACAGAAAGGAAAAACATTGGATAAGAAATTACCATAAGAAATGTACTGGATTAAGTAAAATTTCAAGTGAATGTAAAAGGAATTAAAATCTTAGTACTGGTATTCCGGACTAGGGAGGAGTGAACAGCTGGTGATGTCAGGAAGGAGGCAAGGTCTTTCCCTTTAAATGCCCTCACCGCTCAGCTGGAGATTGCTTTTATCTCAGAGGCTGAGGCTGGTTCCCTACTTCTGTAGTTTGTAACAACTGCTAGAATTGTGCACTGCAAGACTTTGTATTCACCCTGCCCGTTGTGAGATCCAGCTTGATTGGAGAGTCTGGGTGAGAAACTATTCGTCTACAACACATATCCTCTGTTATATTCCATCTGTGTGTTGAACTGCATTTTATCTGTTTTCAAACTGTGCTTTATCATCTGCACTAGAACAGTGTGAGAGACCACTCTGTTATTGAATTGTAACACCCACATAACACTGGTGTTCTGGTCTTGGGAGGAGTGGACAGTTGGTGACATCTGGGAGGAGGCAGAGCCTTTTACTTCAAATGCCCATGCCACATGCTCAGCATGAGTGAAGCATGAGCATGAGTAGAGTGAGTGCCACTCCTTCCTAAAAAACACTTGAAATCATCTTGATGTTGGGTTACGAAGCAGGTTATCTTACATCTCAAGATCCAAGAGCTAACATCCTTAGGTTAGGGTTTTATTTAATTATTTTTAGCAACCTATCTATTTTGTAGAAATCCTACTTTTAATAATGTTGTTTCATTTCCTAATATGTTTTATATTGGTGTCTGCTAGGTGTGATAGGGGATGGGAGGGAGATTATGATGTTAATTATCATGTTTTTGATTTTAGGCATTTAATTCAGTTCACGTCATTTTTCACAGTTCTGATGATGTTTTTTGTTGCCTTTCTTGGGGCCATTTATGGAATGGTGAAGGGATGTAGATGATATTCCTACTTTTATTATGAACACACAAGTTTTGTAAATGGAGTTAGGGGCCTTTCTAGAAATGAAAGAAAGCATCTCTATAGAGTGATGTATTGAAGATTATTGCTACTGTTACTCTTAATCTCTGGGTCAGTTCACCCTCATCCAGGCCCTAGGGTTCTTGATAGTTTTGAATTTACTAATTTACCAAATTCTAACATTACATCAACTGTGTCTGTAGTGAAATTTGTTCACCTGAATGGGCAGAGTCTTACTGCAAAGTGGGATACTTTTAAAGTTTGGGTCAAACAATATAAGTTTGACATAGTGACCTTCTCTGAAACATGAAGAAGAAGAAGAAGAAGAAGAAGAAGAAGAAGAATCAGCATTTATATAGTGCTTTTCATACATTCCAAAGTGCTTTACAAGCAATGCTAGACTGGTAGTGAAGTGACTGAATATGTGGTGGCGGCCATATCGTACATCATCACCCACACACAGCCTGGCTAATTGCATGAACCGGTTTATGGGAAGGGGAATGTTGGCCAGGACACTGGGAAAGTTCCCTATTCTTTGTGAAGAGTGCCCTGGGTTCTTTTAATTCCACCTGGGCACCCACCAGGACAACACCAGGATGGACAGAAGGGACCTCGGTTTAACGTCTCATCCGAAGGACGGCACACCCCAGCAGTACAGCACCCCCCAATACTGCACTCGGATGCCAGTGATTTTAGGTGCAAATCCAATCCCGGTGTGGGATGAAAACCCACAACCTTCTGGTCCAGAGGTGGATATGCTACCAACTGAGCCACGCTGACACCATGTGGTTCCAAGATAATATTTCTGATGCTGAGATTTCTTTGCCTGGATATAATTTATTTAGAAAAGATCATAAGGGGTTCGGGGGGGTTCTTATATATTCCAAATCCCATCTTAATGTTACAATGGTGGACATAACTCTCCCCAATTCAAATTGTGACCTGTTGACAACAGACATTGTTTTGGGCCAAGAGAAAAACCTGAGTTGGAGAACTATTTATATACCCCCAGGTTACTTTAAAGATGGTTGGAATGTGATTGTGGAAGTAAAGAATTGTCCACCCCAAATCGAGAATGGGTCTCATGGGATACTTTAATAAAGATTGGGGTTCCCAACACAAAGAAGGTGTTTGGGAGCTCCTTCTGAACCAGGGACTTCAACAATTGATCACTGATGTCACCAGGCATAATTACAAAATAAGTGGGGGAATCATGTTAATAGGCCCCTTTAACAATAGGGTTTTAAATCTTATGGTTTTGTCTGATGCTATCGGTGATCACTGTCCCATTTATTGTGAGTGTTCTGCTACTGTACATCCGGGGGGGGGGGGTTCACCAACACTAATTAAACATAGGAATTTCAAGAAACATGATCACCTAAATGTTAATGAGGGCTGTAAGCATGCTGATTGGTTTAGGTTGGACTCAATTAGGGATGTTGATTTTTTCCTGGAAGTCTTTTTTAATATCTATACCACAATTTTAGATAAGGCGGCCTTATAAAAATGATTAGGGTTAGAGCCCAGAGACATAAATTGATTACCCCAGATTTACTAAGAGCCATGAGAATTAGGGACAAAGCAAGGAAGAAATATAAGGTCACTAAGGATAATGTTGCCTTACTGAATTATAAGATGCTATGTAATAAATGCAAAGCCCATTTTAGGAGAGCAAAAAGACAATATTTTCTATCTCTACAAGGCAAATCTCTTATTAATTCTAGACAGACCTGACGAATCCTTATATATAGTGTAACAGAATATAATATATATTTGACTGCATAGCACCATTGGAAAGGTAATTTTATGCTGAACAACTCTGTCACTGATATACTGATATTTTGTGCATATCATGTATACTTTAGGAGTTATTTTCATTTGTTTGTGGTATGGTGTGTTTGGCTTATGTTGCCTGTTTTAGTGAAAATAATTTTTTTTTTTTGCTATTTCAACCAGCTTAAAAAAAACAACAAAATTACGTTATATTATTTGCATACCACCATTGGGAAGGTAATTTTGTGCTGAACAACTTTGCCACTGATATTTTGTGTATATCATGTGTACTTTAGGAGTTATTCACATTTGTTTATGGTATGGTGAGTATGGCTGACATGTTTTCCATCAAGATTCACCTAAGCAGTTTGAATAAAATTCACTTTTTTGGTACTTCAGCAGGTATAAAATAACAACTGTATTGATTACAACTGGTTGCATAGCACCATTGGAAAGGCATTTTTATGCTAATCAATTTTCATGATGAGATTTTGTGTGTATCATGTATACTTTTGGAGTTATACGCATTTGATTACGATATGGTGTGTGCGTGGTTGAGATTCTGCCCTCAAATCTCACCAAAGCACCTTGACTAAAATGGGGAAAAATTACATTTTATAGTAAAAAGATATCTTTTTTTTAGCAAACATAATATTAAAACACCTTCTAATGTCAGTATGCTTAATTTGGTGTTGATATTTTACGTATTTTCCAACAAAAAATGGCTTATGTTGCCCTTTTTTAGTAAAAAAAGATATTTAGTTTGCTCTTTCGACCAGCATAAAAAAAAAAAAAATACTTATTATTACATGCATGCCACCATTGGAAAGGCAATTTTGTGCTGAATAACTCTGCCACTCATACTTTGTGTCTAGCATGTACAGTTATTGAGCTATTAGCATTTGCTTGCAACATGCTGACTAGGGCTTGATTTTGATTAGAAAGGCCCAGGATTCACTGTTAAAAGTATACAGAAGATTCAGGAAGCAGGTGGTGTAATCTCAGAGTAAGCCTGTGGAGGCAATGAGTTAAGCTTGGAATACAATTTTTTGTGCCCCCATTGTCAGTATTGTTTAATTTATTTATACACTTGGGTCACTTCCCAGCTAGATGGAAAAAGGCAAATGTTAAGCCTACTCTGAAAGGCGGTAATCCTTCTGTTATTTTCAATTTCTGCCCCATTTCTCTTTTAGTGCCACTCTCTAAAGTCCCAGAGAAAGTCATTCTGGACCAGACCACTGAATTCTTGAACAATGTTGGCTTGCTTTCTGATGTACAGCATGGATTCAAGCGAAAGCACAACACTGAGACAGCCTTAGTGGGGTTTACTAGCCAAATACAGGGCACCATAGATAAGGGGGTGATCTGTTGCAGCCACATTTGTGGACCTCTCCAAGGTTTTCGATCTAGCATAATATGATTTACTTCCACCTGTTCTGACTGAATTTCATTTTTCCCATCATGTTATTAGTTGGTTTTCCAATTATTTACAAAACAGGAGTCATTGTACCTTGACTGGTGGTATTTCCTCTAGTTTTCTTGATAATCATTGTGGAGTTCCCCATGGATCCATCCTGGGCCAAATGATCTTTTCTCTCTTCATGAATTCGGCACCTACTAGCTGTATTCATTCCTCTATGCCCCCTTATGTGGATGATGCAGTTTTATACTGCATTGCCAATAATCATTCTCTAACAATAAAAAATCCTAACACTGCTACAAGTCTAATACCTAACACAGTGCTGCCACCAGCCTATAACATGCTAGCACAACATTCTTTCAATGCTTCAAGTTTATTACCTAACTCAGTGCTGCCACCAGCCTGTAACATGCAAACAAAGTATCCTGTCACTGTTACAAGTCTATAACTTAAATCAGTGCTGCCACCAGTCTGTAACACGCTAACACAGCACTGTGTTAGGTAATAGACTTGTAGCAGTGATAGGATTCTATGCTAGCATGTTACAGGCTGATGGCAACAGTGAGTTAGATAATAGACTTGCAGCAGTGATACAATGCTGTGTTAGCATGTTACTGGCTGGTGGGAGCATTGGTTTAGGTAATAGACTTGTAACAGTGATATGATGCTGTGCTAGCATGTTACAGGCTGGTGGCAGCAGTGAATTAGGTAACAGACTTATAACAGTGATGTGATGCTTTGTTAGCATTTTACAGGCTGTTGGCAGCATTGACTTAGGTATCAGACTCATAGCAGGGATGAGATATTGTGCTGGAATGTTATAAGCTAGTGGCAACACTGAGTTATGTAATAAACTTGTAGCAGTGATGGGATGCTGTGCTAACATGTTACAGTCTGGAGGCAGCACTGGGTTAGGTAATAGACTTGTAGCAGTGGTGGGATGCTGTGCAAACATGTTACAGGCTGGTGGCAGCACTGAGTTAGGCAATAGATTTGTACCAGTCATGGAATTCTGTGCTAGCATATTATAGTTGGATGGCAGCACTGAGTTATATAACCGATGTGTAGCAGTGATGGGTTGCTGTGTTAGCATGTTACAGACTGGTGGCATCACTGAGTAAGGTAATAAACTTGTAGCAGTGATGGGATGCTGCACTAGCATGTTTCAGACTGGTGGCAGCACTGATTTAAGTTATAGACTTGTAACAGTGACAGGATGCTTTGTTAGCATGTTACAGGCTGGTGGCAGCACTGAGTTAGGTAATAGACTTGTAGCAGTGATAGGATTCTATGCTAGCATTTTACAGGGTGGTGGCAACAGTGAGTTAGATAAACACAGAAACATAGAAACATAGACTTTGATGGCAGATAAGGACTGCTTGGCCCATCTAGTCTGCCCAGTTCCCTACCTACAGGATAGGCTGCAGATCCTAGTTAACCAACAGTCTATTTCTTCCTACCCCCCACAAGAATTGCCTTATGTCTGCCCCATGCATTCTTGAATTCTCCCACAGTTTTAGACCCCACAACCTCCTCAGGAAGGCTGTTCCATGCATCCACTACCATCTCTGTGAAATAATACTCCTCACATTGCCCCTGAACTGCCCTCCTTCTATCTTTAAATTGTGTCCCCTTGTTCTTGCACGTCTCTTTTTCTGAAAGATGCTACCCTCTTGGACTTTGTTGATTCCACTGAGGTACTTAAAAGTTTCTATCATGTCCCCCCTCTCCCTTCTTTCCTCAAGGGTATACATATTAAGCTCCTTTAGTCTCTCCTCATACAGCTTCTCTTGCAGACCCTGCACCATTTTAGTTGCCCTCCTCTGGATTGCCTCTGTCCTGTCTATGTCCTTGTGGAGATGGGGTCTCCAGAACTGGACACAGTAGTTTTAAGAGCTCTTTCAGAAGAAAGGGTTATGAAGGAACTCTTAAAACTGAAGGTGGACAAAGCAATGGGGCCTGATGGGATTCATCCCAGAATTCTGAAAGAACTAAGGGTAGAACTAGTGACACCACTGACTACCCTCTTTAACAAATCATGGGAGCATGGGGTGGTACCCGAGGACTGGAGGAAGGCAGATGTGATTCCCTTTCACAAAAGTGGGAGCAAGGCAGAAGCAGGAAACTACAGACCTGTTAGTTTAACCTCAGTGATAGGAAAAATGATGGAATCACTTCTGAAGGAAAGAATTATCGAGTATCTAGAGGCCAGAGGAGCACAGGACCCAAGGCAGCATGGATTCACAGCGGAAGGTCATGCCAGATGAATCTGATAGATTTCTTTGACTGGGTGACCAAAGTAGTAGATCAGGGAGGGCTGTGGACATGGCCTAACTAGACTTTAGCAAGGCATTTCACACAGTCCCACACAAAGATTAATATACAAGTTAGCCAGCTTGGGAGTGGGTCCCAAGATGACAGCCTGGTAAAGAATTGGCTGGAGAATAGGACACAGAGAGTAATAGTAAATGGAGTCCTCTCTGAAGAAAGGGGTTACAAGTGGGTACCGTGAGGGTTCAGTATTAGGACCGGTCCTCTTCAATGTCTTTATAAGTGACATTGCAAAGGGACTGGAAGGAAAAGTATGTCTCTTTGCAGATGACACAAAGATCAGCAACAGAGTTGATGTACAAGGTGGGGTGGAAAGGATGAGAAGGTACTTGGCAAGGTTAGAGGAATGGTCAAATGTATGGCAGTTAGATTCAATGCTAAGAAGTGCAAGGTAATGCACCTGGGAAACCAAAACCCAGGGGAAGAGCTTTTAGACAATCTGGGAGTTAAATACTCATCCATGATCTTTCCCTGAATGCTGAGTCACTTTTCTTTTGTTTTAAAGCATGGTAAAAGTAGTTTTTAATCTTAAAGTTTCTTGGTGGTTTGTAGTGCGAGGGAAAAAGCATCCTTACTCAATCATGCTCATTAGCCAAGAGGCCCAATGTAAATGTATTCATCGACTTTGCCTTCCACCAGATGTTGTGAGCAAACTCTCACCTGGGGTCTCGCTTATATGCTGGAGGTGTGGAGTGGCTAGAGGCACAGACTGAGCAGCAGCTTGGTAGACATAAGGCACATTCCTGTCTATGCAGCTTGTGGCCAAGCATTCAGAGGATGCTGACTGGGACTCCCATCCCAGGGTTATAAGGGTTGTGCTTGTAATGGCAAGAAAATGCACACAAAACATTTGAGTCTCACACCAACCACCTATGGTGGGAATGTGGCTGGAGATGCTGACTAAAACACTGCCATTAGAAACTTGAACTTAAAAATCATATGCAAAGGTTTTTGCATATTGCAAATAAAACTTGAATTCAAGTACCTATGCCATGATTAGAGTTTCATGAAAATGTCATGCTGTTAAATTTTGTGGTTTTCTTTTGGTTAGCATTTGTTAACTTGCTTTACAGTGGCTGAAAACAGTGGAGTTATTTCTGTCTCTCTCAGTCAGGCTTGGAGAGCAATGACATCATCTTGGAGTAATGTACATTGCTGCTTCAGATTCCCAATCACAGCAGGCTGTAGAGTTAATGGTTTACTTACCAGTTGTCTTGCAAACTCCATTTGTGGTTTGTGCTTAGATAGATTAGCTTAGAAACTATCATTCTATTCTTATAAAAAATTGATCCTTTGAATGTCAGTGCTGAATTGAAGTAGTGGAAATGTTTCTATGTGAGAGATCAGCTTGTCTCTATCACAGCTCTAAGTTCTTTCTTAACAAAACTGATTTTTTTCTAACTTCATAACACAGGGTTGTTTAATGGCAAACATTTTTAGGTACATACAGTAAGCAAAAGAAAAAAGAGTAAGGGTGGGGTAATCAGGCTAAAATCAACTGAAGGACAAACAATTGAAAAGGATAAAGACAAGGTAGAAGTGCTAAACAAATTCTTCTACTCAGTATTTGCCATTGAAGACCAAGGCAGTGGATCTACTATGGGAAAGCAGTGTGCAATAGTACAACAGCAGATGACTCCCACTTGTCAAGAGAAAGAGTCCTAGAAGAGCTTAGCAAACTAAAAGTAGACAAAGTAATGGGACCCAATAGAATCCACCCTAGGATTCTAAAGGAGTTACAGGAATAAACTGCAACACCGCTCACTGGCCTTTTTAATAAATTACTAGAAAGTGGCACAATTCCACTAGACTGGAAAAAGGCTGTGGTGGTACTCTTACATAAAGGTGGAAGCAGGGAAGAGCCTGGGAACTACCACCCAGTCAGTCTGACTTCATTGGTAGGCAAATGTATGGAAACTCTGCTGAAAGATAGAATAGTGGATCATCTAAAAGAATCCAGAAAGCTTGACCCCTAGCAACATGGATTTATGGCAGGAAAATTATGCCTAACAAACATGATAGAATTCTTTGATGGGTGACTAGAACAGTTGATCAGGGAGGGATGGTGGATGTGGTGTACCTATACTTAAGCAAGACCTTTGACACTGTACCCCATAGAAGGCTTATGAATAAGCTAGAGACTACAAGACTTAGTCAGAAGACAGTCAACTGGATTGCAAACTGGCTCAAGGATAGGACACAGAGAGTCTTATTTAATAGAGCTCAGTCAGGGGAGGGAAAGGTGACCAGGAAGTGTCACAGGGGTTAGCATTAGGCCCCATCCTCTTCAACATTTTCATCAGTGACATCGCTGATGAGTTGGATGGGAAAGTATGCCTTTTTGCAGACTATACAAAGCTCTCCAACCGGGTGGACAACCAAGAGGGAGTCTTGAAGTGGAAAAGGATCTGAATAGGCTGGAAGGATGGTCCAAAAATTGGCAGTTGAAGTTTAGTGCAAAAAAATGCAATCTCATGCATCTGGGTAAATGAAACCCCAGGAAGGAATACATGCTGCTAGGGCACCAGCTTGAAGTAACACAGGTGGAGAGGGATCTTGGTGTAATCATTACAGATGACCTTAGGACGAGCAAGCAATGTGAAAGGGCAGCACAGAAAACAAATGGCATCCTTGGATGCATTGTAAGGGGTATAACTAGCAGAAAAAAGACAGATGATGATAATGCCACTGTACAGATCACTGGTCAGGCTGCACATGGAATATTGCATCCAGTTTTGGAGGCCGCAACTGAAGAAGGATATCAACAGACTGGAGGCAGTGTAGAGAAGGGCTACAAAGATGGTGTAGGGTTTGCACCAGGAGCCATATGAAACCAGACAGGCTGACTTACAGCTGTACTCAGTTGAACAGAGAAGAGACAGGGATTATATGATCCAAACGTTTAAGCATATGAAAGGAGTTAACATGGTGCAGAAGGAAAACCTGTTTCAGATGAAATCAAAGAGTCATGCAAGAGGCCATAATCTATGACTGGCAGGAAGTAAATTTAGGGGAAACATCAGGAAGTACTTTTTTCCAAGAGGGTGGTTGACCATTGGAGTAGCCTAAAGCAGAAGGTAGTAGACTTAAAACATGTAAGGCAATATAAACTTGCATCGGATAAACACCAAGCATAAAAAAAGGAAATAAGTAAGTATTCTGGGCAGACTAGATGGATCAAGAGGTCCCGTTCTGCTGGCAAATTCTTATGTTCTTAATAAATATAAAATAATTTTTTTTTTTTGTTCATTCATGGAAATAGTTTCATTTTGATGTAGCCTTAATTGATATATTCATGTAAAAACATTTTTTTATGTCAGATTGACAAACAGTTGCCAATCACACTCTACTATTTCGAGCACATGTACTGTCTGAACTCACACATTTCAGTTCTTTGGTGGTTTCAGTGTGAAAATACATCATGTATGTGTATAAACAGAAACACTATATGGCATCTGAATGCACCATGTCTTTTCCATACAGGTGAGGCACTTGAACTCTGTTGCCGCCTGTCCCTTGCCCTACAAGCCCCCTGCCTTCTGTTCCACATTTGAGGTTGCTGCACCCTGCTGCCCACTGTCTTTTCCCATACAGTTGGGGATTGTGCACTCTGCCACCTCCATTCCCTGCCTAAAGAATCAGGGCTGCTGCAACTTGCCCAAATAGTTGGGATTGCTAAACCCAGCTGCCCTCCCTCTAATCAGAGATGCTGCACCTTTTGTCCTGTTACTGTCTACACAGCCAGGGCTGCTGTGCTCTTCTAAGCCCTAGAGTCCTAGGTCCCCTGCCTTCACTGTTGGAGCTGTTGCATCATGCTGCCCTTGGCCACCTGAGGAGTGGCTTTTGCTGTACCTTACTACCCACTTCCATTGCTCCAAATAGGCAGGGTTGCTGCACCATGCACACCCTGTCTCACAGTCAGTGCTTCTGCACCCTGTTGCCCCACTGTATCTATCCCAACAGTTGAGGCTTCTGCAACATGCTGTCCTCTGCCTCTGTCACCATAGCATGGTGGTGCACCGTGCTCCTGCCTACACAGTTGGGGTTGCTATGGCCTGCTGTGCCCTAGAGCCCCATGCCTCTGCAGTTAGGGCTGCTGCACCATACTGCCACTTGCAATGGGTCAGGGCATTCTCTGCACCCTGTTGTGTGCCTCCACAGTTGAGGAAGTTGCACCCTGCTGCCCCTCTGCCACCTGATTCAAATCCTTTGTGCCACCCTGCTGCCTATATCCCTTAAACAGGTATGGCTGTTGTACCCTGTCCCACAGTTTGGGCTGTTATACCCTGATGACACCCCTGTCTGGTGGCAGAATATTTGGGGCTGCTGAATCCTGCTGCCCTTTTTCCCTACCCCCACAGGCACGGCCATGGCACCCTGTTACTCCCTGATCAACAGGGAGCAAGCAGCATAGTGCAATAACCCTAATTGTGGAGGCAAGGGGCTCCATGATGTAGCAGACCACAGTGTTGGCCGGACATAGAGGACATCATGGTGCAGAAGCCTTGAATGTGGGGCATGGCACAGGTAATCATCAGGGTAATCAGCCCTGAACATGGCACAGGGCACACATGGTGCAGCAGCCAAGCCCATTTGGGGCAATGGAAATGAGTAGCAGGGTTCAGCAGCTCCAACTTTGAAGGCAGGAGTAGATGACTGTAGTGTGTAGTACAGCATAGTACCCCTGACTGTGGAGACAGAAATGGGGCTACAGGGTGCCATGGCCATGACTGTGGGGGTGGGGATAGAGAGCAGCAGGGTGCAGCAGCCCTGACTGTTTGGGTAGGAGATAGGGGTGTCAGGGGTGTCATCAGGGTACAGAAGTCCAAAATGAGGGACAGGGTGCAGCAGCTATGCCTGCTTGGGACAAGGGATGTGGGTGGTAGGGTGCAGCAAAAGATCTGACTCTGGTAACAGGGGGACAGGAGGGTGCAACTGCCTTAACTGTAGAGGCACACAACAGGATGCAGCAAATGCCCTGACTCTTGTGGCAAGTGGCAGCTTGGCAAAGAAGCCTTAACTTCAGAGGCATGAGGCTCTAGGGCAGAGCAGATCACAGCAACCCCAACTGTGTAGATAGCAGCAGGGTGCAGCAGCCTAAACTGTGAGGATGGACACGGGGGGGCATCAGGGTGCAGCAGCCCTGACTGTGAGACAAGGTGTACATGGTGCAGCAGCCCTGCCAATTTGAGACAATGGAAGTGGGTAGCAGGGTGTAGCAAAAAACCTACCTCAAGTGATCTGTCTTGACTTTTTAGAAATGTTAATTAATGGTCGAGAGTCAGAGTATAATTAGGCAGCCTTTTGATCTTACAAGTTGATCTCTCCAAAAGACACACTCCACTGAAAATTAGTCTTCCTGTTTGCAAAAGGTGTAAATTGACTGCAGTGCTTTGATCTGTAAACTGCTAGTCTGTGTTTTGAATCTACATCCAACCTTTATATCTGTCATACTGCTCAGCTGTTTCTACTTTGACCTGAGGAAGAGAGTTTTATCTCTCGAAAGCTAGTCTTAAAAATAATTGTGTTAGTCCAATAAAAGGTATCACCTGCAACATATTTGTTTTTACAAAGTATTTTAACAAAGAAAGGTATCAGGGTTAAAATCACCTTGATCCCCAATGATTTTGCAAACATAAGTTAGAGATCTTCTGTTAGCACTAGTTCTTTTGTTGCAGAGAAAGTAAAGTAAATGGTTGTGTTTCTGAAAATATGCCGTAAAACCAATGTTAGACAACGGGTACATCTGTCAGAAACTGAAACACCTGTGCTTATAACAATGTACAATGCAAATGTATCTGTTTCGTTAAATCTGTCTAGTCTTGAGTGACCAAAAGATATTTGCCCTCAGCATTTAAAACAGGTGTATAATGTTTATATTACTGATAAGTGGATTCATTTTAAAAATAGAAATATTAGAGATGAGCCTCCACAACTTTCTCCACACCTGAGTAAAGAACTTGAAAGGGGGAAGTCAAGCTTATGGTGTGACATTACAGGTACTCCAAGGTCTGCGATGGGAGTTTGGAATACTATGGATTTAGAAACAGCAAAGTCACATCAAATTAATTTTGAAAATATGCTTAAACAGGAGATGTTAGACAAAGAAGTACACATTAGACAGGGAATTTTAGATGACCGTTATAAAACCATTGTTAACATTAAAGACATATTACATGATTTTCTTCTCTTACACCATTGGACACAATTAGTTAGTAATATAGAGGCTGATGATATGTATGGAACTAGAAAAATGAGGTGCTCATAGTGTACAGTGCATCTGTTCTGAACAGACAACAAGGTACTTTTAGAGATACTGAGATGGGTAAACTTCCTACTTTTATAAACACCACAATGTTGCAAAGATTGTTACACCATGTCAATCACATTAATGCTATTAAATACCTTCTCAGAAAACTACTAAGTTAATTTTGCTAGATATGGATGTGTATTTAATCACAATTAACCTATGGGCCCAGATATTCAAACTGCACCCAAAAAGTGCACAATAGCAGGAGCAAGCACAAGCCTATTGCGCCCATGTGCAAGAGATGCGATATTCAAAAACGGAGCAGGCCAAATTGCGCCTACAGCTGACGACTGAATATCGCACCACCTGCGCCATAGCGCAACTAGGGAGGAGAAGCTGAGTAGATCTGATGCGCCATAGCGCAACAAGGGATGTTCTGCTGAGCAGTCCAGATGCGCCATAGCACAACCAGGGAGCACCCCAGCAGCAGAGAAATGTAACTGCACAACCAGGGAGGTAGGAGCCCACCACCCATGCCACAGATGGGCACAGGAACACACAGCAGAACATACATCGTCCCCCCACACCCCAAGCACAGCACAACTTGGGGAGGGCTGGAATAACCACTGGCCCATGGAGACAAGCAAACAACCCACAGCCGGGCCATTGAGATCCATCACACCTACCAGCAAGCTGTGACCGCACACAAGGAGAGCAGACCACTCCATGCCACACCATCCCCCCAGTGCAGAGCACACCCTGCACTGTGACCCACAGACACCCCCCCATGAGCAGTGACCACCACTGCAGGAAACCCCATGCATGCCACCACCCCCACTGTGACACTGCAACCCTGTGCACCACAGAACCATGTAAGCCAGCCCCACCACGAGCACCCATCAGTGGGTGGCAGCACACGACAATGCAACAATGGCAGACACGTTGCCACCATGCACAGTCCCCCCCAAGGTACTGCTAAGTGACCGACCATGTGTCGGCACAAGAGGTACCCCATACGGGACAGGGCATGCCCTTGACACCACCACCAGTGGTACAGCACCCTGCACAGTATTCCAGTGACACACCTTGACCCACCACTGGCCACAGCAGCCAGCACAGACACCCATAGTGGTGTGTGGAAGCATGTACCACACCAGATGCCACACAGTGTATGGACAGACACCCACACATACCCAAGGGCACACCAACACAGGGACACAGTGGTGGGGCAACCAAGCCCCCTTGTGGGCCCATGTAAGCTGTGTACACACAACCCACAGTCCTCCATGGCACTGAAGTGCCAGCCACCCTGTGCAGGCACTGTGGACCCGTACACAACCAGCAGTCACCCAGAGCACAAGTCACAGACAGTGGGGCACATCCCCTGCAACACACACAAGGCACAGCATGGAGGTGGGACAATGACTGTGGTGCCCACAGTGCCACCCAAGCCAGGCATGCACCACACCAGTGACAAGGGCAATCCAGCAAAGTGATGGGTACAGTGGCTGCCCTGCAGGGACTGCCACCACTGACATGCCAGTGGACCGTGCAGGTCACAGTCATGCATGTATGTCAGCTGCACAGGCCATGGATGGGCCAATGGGTGCGCCATGGACACAGAGCATGTGTCATGGACTACTGCACACAGTCATCCAGTGCACAGGGCACAACACACACACCACAGACACTGACTGATAGCTACCCCCCACACCATAGACACCTCCACACGGACACACACACATACCCATGACTGAACCACCCCTGACGCCATGCACACCACTGCAGCTGAGCACCTATAGCCCACTGCACATCAGAGACCATCACAGTATTCATATCAAAATCAAATGTATTGCACAAATATAAAATTCAACTATTTACAAGAATACAAAAACTATATACAAGGTTGGGGGCCACAAACAAGGTGGGGGTGGGTAGGGGCAGGGGTGGACAAATGGGATGGAAAAGGAGGGGTGTGAGGATGGGTCCAGGGGGGTAGGGGAATTCAGGAACTGAGAGATGCCTAGTGGGAGTGCCGTTCTGTGCTGTGAGTCCTCCGACCTCTGTGCCTTCTCAGTACCCCGGTGCTATCCAATCACCTGAGGATATCCAGTGATTCCTGGGCCAGCAGTAGCAGCTCCCTCACAGCCTCCCTGATGTCCCATAGATGGTGGGTACCTAGGACAAGGAAGCACAGTCAATTGGTGTGAATGCACAACCCCATACAGCCCGCTCACTGTGCATGGCATACGGCCATGGGACATACCACTGTGATGGTGTGTGATCACCCGCAGTGATCACGCCCACAGGACCTGCCCATCCAGGCACATACAGCCATGCGGAATGCTGCACACATCCACCAGCAAAGTCATGCACAGCACCACTGTGGCCGTTTAGTGACATGGCTATGTGGTGCAAAGGCAGTGGCACAACCATACACCTGGTGCACGCATGGGCCACCATTGACGCACTCCCAGACATGCATTGCCACTGGACAGTGTTGACTGTAACAAGTTGTGTGCATGGCAGTGGTGTCAATGAATGGTGGCCATGCCCCACTGTCCACCCTGTCACACAGCATGCAGTAGTAATTATGGATGTATGGCACTCACCCTCATCGGGATGGTCAGGTGGGTGGTGATGGCCCTTGCTCTGCCTGGCTGCACTGTCTTCCTCCCTCCGCCGCTCCTCTCTCAACCTGTGGCATTCGTCCAGGCCTGTGGGGATAACAAGGAGAAAAGAACATCAGTACAATCCCGAAGCAAAGTCCCCTGCCCCAAGGTGTGTGCCTCACACCCAGCCAGACCCACCCACCCCACACCCTGTGAACACCACCACAGCCAACCCCAGATGGTCCCTCCCCTATGTGCTGGACACATACAACACTGTTACCCATATGGATGATAAAAGTGTGTTGACGGAACCCCTACCTGGACGTGGCACCATGCCCCTCCTGGCACGTGCCCACAGTCATGCCAGTAGCTCTGGCTCCCTCCTCTGCAGGTCCCCATAGCGATGCCTGCACTGCTCCACACTCTTCCCCTGTCTGGTGGCCTCCTCCAGGGCAGTGGCCACCTCCTGCCACACCTGGGTCCTGGCCCTGTCCAGGGGCACCTCCCCGAAGAGAGACCCATGGTGTGGCTCAACAATTGCCACCAGATTCGCCAACTCAATGGCTGACCATTGTGCTGGTCATCTGCATGCCATCCTTACAGCTATAGTGGGCAATATGGCACTCTGCAGCACGGCTCCCCACATGCAGATGCTGCGCAGTACAGCGCTGCCATTCCCTATTGTGCTGTTACCGAACAGCGCAATAGAGGTGCATCCATGCCTGATGCATGGCGCCTAGGGGGCAAAGGTCGGGCACAGGGTCAAAGGTCTCCAGCGCATGGCCACACACAGAGCCATTGGAAGACAATGCATGTAGCGCGATTGGCTGCCTGTATGCCAGCACCATAGCGGACTACCGAACAGTTGGTACATTGCACCTATGGTGGTCCAGTGCCACAGTGCCATGCAGTGACCATTGCTATAGTGCCACTGGCACAATGGTGGCCGTGCCCTGCATTGCCTACCATGCACAGCACGTCATCAGTGCAGCAGACGCCTGCATCAGCAACCCGGGCATGCGTAGTGAGGTGTACGACGCATGTCATAGAACTGCGCCATTGGCTCAGCACATTCAACACAATTGCGCAAAGCACAACAGCGTGATATTCAGCCGTCATATGCAAATCATCTAATCAGCCATTCAATGGTGCAGCACTGCAATTTGCATCTACTTAAAGTTGTTCCTCATCTCATTTGCATGGATTGCGCTATAAAAGTGCGATAATGTGCTGCAGTGGCCATAGTCGGTTACTGCAGTCTATTGGTGAGTTGCATGCTGTTTAGGAGTGTGGACTGTGGATTCAGGGACATGCATGGGACTGCACAGTCACAGGTAACAACTGTCATTCTTACAGGCTAGATAATGACCGAGCAGGTTGTTGGAGATGAGGAACACAATGGTGGGAGGAAGAGGAGGCCTAACTTTACAAAGGCTGAAACTGAGGCCCTGTTCGAGGTCTACCTGGATCAGGAGCCACTTCTCAGTGGACTGCGAGGAACACCTCAAGCCCATGATGCTGCATGGGAGGAGGTGGCATGTGCTGTGAACCTGCATGGCAGCCAGCAGCGCTCTGTGCAGGAGTGTAAGAAAAAGATGGTCATGGACAGGAGGAGGGTAAAAGAGAAGGTGGCTGCCATCAGGGCAGCACATGCTGCAACAGGTGGGGGACAGCTGGAGGTGGTACAGTTGACCCTGCAGGAGGAGAGGTTTGCTGGAAGCATGCAGCGCAGTGCCATTGAGGGTGTTCCAGGTGGTGGCTTCCAGACGGGTGGTGGCCCATCACTGCATGGTAAGTCATGGTCTGTCTATGGGGGGGCAGGGTAGGTCACATGCGCTAACGTGACTTTGCTTTCCCTTACAGAGCCTGGGCATCTGCATGGGTCAGCAGTGGTGGGCCTGTCCACTGTGGAGAGTCAGCTGGACTTGGAGGAGGGACCATCAACCTCCACAGGTATACATGGATCGCTGTGACAGTGGGGCCACCTGGCTGTCCACACTGATGTCATTGTAACAGATGTGGAGGAAGCCCTGCCTGTGTCCCAGCATGCTGGCATCCATGGATGCCAGCATGCTGTGACTGTGGCCGGTGCAGAGTCCATCACCAGTGATGATCACACGACCGTCATGGGCAGTGACACGTGTGTGTCATGGGATGGCCACACAGCAGGGCAATTCGTGCCCATGGATGTGGGTGGTGCTGCCATGGAGGCCTGTGTGTCAGAACAGTCCCAGGCTGTGTCTGTCAGCACCAGTGGGGCAGCACTGGTGTCTGTTCAGGACAGTGGGACTGTTGCTACCACTGCAGTGGCACCACTGAGCCCTGGGGAGCGGCAGCTGGAGGGGCAGCATCAGCAGTCGCCCAATGGGCTTGGGGGTACAGGGTTCAGTTCTGTGCACTGCCTGTGGACATGCCCAGACCTGGTCTTGGTGTGCAGCACCCACCCTTAAGGGGTGCTGATCATTGGGGCTGTGCACACGCTGAGGAACAGGATGCCGAGGAGGCTGATGATCTCTTGTACGAGCACACCCGCCTACTACAAACATCGGTCCATCAGCAGATGTGGCTTGCAATTCCGTGGATGCACTGTGTGTGGCTCTGGAGTGGGCAGAGGAGCATCGCAGCAGGGACACCGCACTGATCCTGGCAGGGATGGACCATTTGCGGGAGGATCTGACCGCTGCCATTGACAGACATGCACAGGCATTCATTGCTGTCATGGCCACAATGGGCACACAGGCAGGTGCCCATGCATCGCGGACACCACACAGTGCACTATCCACCCCCCCATTCCCAGCATCGTGCGACTCCCACCCTGTCAACGCCGGGTTCAGATGTGGGCATCCCGAGCACTCCTGGTGCAGGCATGTTCAGTGTGCTGCAGACCCCTGCATGAGCATGGTCACTTTCATGCAGTGGAACCCCTGTGGGACCATCAGTGCCACTCCATGAGGCCAGTGGTCAGCCTGTCAGTGCTGGCGGGTCTCAGTGGGGCCATCCACACATCTGTGGTGGCCGTGGCACTGTGTCACGTGACTGACCTGTCTCCCAGCATGGCTACTGTCTGGTGATGCCCTGTGTGCATTGTGTGTTTCAGTGGGCAGTGCAGGGATGGGTACCCGGCCCTGCACGCAGACACACAGTCCATCTGCACACTCTCCCAGCTGCTGTCCACAGTTGCATGTGCATAATGATGCCTGCATTGTGCTGTACACCAATGTGCAATGGTACTCAGCATCTGACACATGCACATGGATAGGCAGTGGGCGTGGTGGCCTGTGGACATGTGTGCTGCTAGGGAGTGTGTTCTGGGTCGGTGTGCCTCCTGCCCTCTGTGCATGTTTATTGCACTGTGTGTGAGCATGTGTGTGTGTCCATCCGTGTGGCATGTTAATCCTCACCCATCCCTGGTTGTGTGTGTGCTTCTGTGCCCTGCCACTTCCCTTGACAGCATGCACCCCTGGTGTGTGTCCATGCATGTTTGTGGGTTGTGCCTTAGCCACTGGTGGTTGCGCATGGCCCCATGACCTACCTGGGTTGGCTGAAGTGCTCCTCCGTGATGGTGTCCCGGTGCAGCTGTGCCAAACGGAGCAGTCGAGGGTCCAGTCAGCCAAGGGGGGGCTGCCCATCACCATCGTCACCGGTGTCCCCATCATCCCCATAGCTGTCCCCATCTTCAACCTGTATCCCACATTCATTGGCCATGTTGTGAAGGATCCAACAGGCCAGGAATAGCCTGCAGGCCTTTGAGGGGCTGTACTGTAGGGCACCATCAGAGGTGTCCAGACAATGGAAATGTGCCTTCAGCATCCACGAACACCCTCTCGATGACATTACATGTGGTGGCGTGTGCATCATTGTAGCATTGCTGCGATGGGGTCGCAGGCCACCAGTAGGGTGTGAGCAGCCAGGGATGGAGTGGGTATCCACTGTCACCTGTGTGTAGAGGGCAGAGGTTAGTTTTGTGATCAGTATCACCCTGCCCCAGGCCACGTAGGTCACTACCCATGCCACCTCTGGCCATGCCTCCCCAGGTCCTATGATTGTCCATGTGGTTTGCATACTCACCCGCTAGGTATCCAGAGCGGATGTCCCCACTCTCGAATCTGTGGCACAGTGCTGACTGATGACAGATGAATGAATCATGTGCTCCCCCAAGGTGTGTGGAACAGACATTGATTATGCGCCCCCTGGCATCGCACACCACCTGGCAGTTGATGCTGGCATAGCCCTTGTGATTTATGTATGTGGCCCCCTTGGGGCCAGGTGGTGTGCGTATGGCCACATGGATGCAGTCTATTGCCCGTAGCACACCAGGCATATGTGCTACCCTGTGGAACTCCTGTATGTTTGCTGTGCACTCCGCCGGTGTGCTGGGGAAATGGATGTACTCTGCAGCATGTGGCAGCAGTGCACTGAAGAAATGGGTGAGGTGGCGTGACGTGGCTGACTGGGTTATGCCTGTGGTGTCCCCAGTTGGTCTCTGGAATTTAGCTGTGGTGAGCAAGCACATGCAGGCTGTTACCTTAGTCTCCACTGACAGGGCATGGCTCCGTCGGGTGGGTGCCTGCATCACATCACTGCACAGCTCACAGAGCCACCTCAGAATTGTCCTATTCAGGTGGTACTGGCCCACAATCTCAGTATCAGTGTACAGCTCAAAGCTGGTGTGGGCTCGGTACTGCCTGTTGGGGGCATACTGCCAACAGGCCCTTCCACAGCCACGCCCCCCCTGCCACCCACCTTTTCACCCCCCTCATAAAGGCCTCCATTTGGAAGTTGGCACTGGCCATGTCCCTGGCCTGTGTTCACCCCCGCAGCTGTTGCTGTATTCCCCCCCGCTGTCCTGGCTGCTACTTCCCCTGCACCAGGAACACCTGCCTGTGCTGGCTTCTGTGCTGTGTGGCTCCCCACACCTTCCCTGTGCCTGGCTATTCAGACTGCCCTTTCTCTGGCCTGCCCTGTTTGTGCCTCCTGCCCTGTCTGTCTGGCTAGAGTTCTGCCTCATGTGGCTTACCTGTAGTGTTCTTGCACCTCTCCCTTGCTCCTTTTTATTTTGGCTCATTTCCGCTATGGTGCAACTTCCGTTTGCTCCCCTATTGCACATGGCGCAAGTCGTTGAATATCACACTGCGCCATTTATGCATGGTTCCTCCCCCTTCGGTTGCGCATGCCTTCATTATCATTGCGCTGTTGCTCAGCATGATTTCAGGGGCGCAACTGCCTCCTGCTGAATATCACAGAATGGCACAATTTCGGACTTGCGCAGGTGCAACACTATTGCACATGGCTCAACTCTTTTGAATATCTGGGCCAAGGTGCCTATTGTATTGCAAATACATATAATACCATGTTAAATGTTTGTTTTAAGTCTGACAAATGTTGTTAACTTGAGTAAGGTGGAGTACCCATACTATATAAGACTTGTGCCTCCTCCATTCTCCAATGCGCAAGTGCATAATAAATGGACTAAAATGGACCTATCTTGCTGTATAGAATTGTCAGATGTATATCTGTGCAGATCTGATATTTCATTGGTAGGTGAGTCCCTTGCAGCAGTTCTGATAAAGCTAAAGACTGTCACTTGCAAACTGAACTATGAACTAAAAATAAACAAGTGTATGTTGCTTAACCAGGAAATGGATAGTACTGTGTTGCTACCATCACTAATCATATGACGTATGGACTCAGAAATCACTGTGTTGCTTGGTCTTCAAGTTTCTGTTTTCACCTAATTAGACTGGCATCATCAATGGTTACATCATGTGACCAGTGCCTGTGTTTCCAAATGTACCCACTATACAGGATGAATCATCCTACCTGGAAGATTTCTGCACAGCCATGCCACCAAACATAATCAAGATTCCACCACTGACATTGAAGATACAATCTTTTGGAGGAAGTAAGGTTGAAGATTTGCTTCCTTTACACGTGGACAACGATGTTATCAGCAAAAACATTTACTATTTGCCAGCCGTTGGCTGGTGGCCATTTATTCAAACTTATGTCTCGCATCCAGCTACACTGGTGATTTTCTGGGTATTTCAGTACTCTGTCTCAAGTTAAAGTACAAACACAAATGTACTGTATGACACCTCTTACATAAAGTGAGAGGCCTGAATATAATCTAAGATGTTTCAAGCTGGAGAACATTGGAATGAGCATATTATTATATGAATGAACATATTATTAAAGTGCACTGTATACATAGTACATTACTACGTCAAAAGCCTCAAAAGATTTTATTCATACACAGTATGTTATTTACAGTGTTATTCTGTTAGCTACAAGCATGCATATTATGTGGACAGACACTACACTGTAGATTAGGCACATTACAGCACCACTAAGGGTTAACACAAAATAGTGAAGAGAGAGAAAAATATTTTTAATTTTGACAAGACTTTGGTAGGCTCTGGTTTATGTTGTTATGGGAACTCAAACACGTTTATCATTTCTTATCCATCACTTTGGCTACATTATAACTTCTGCAAACAAAGCTGTCTAGTTTAAGGTCCAGGTGTATTGTCTGGCATATGTCTGTACAACTTGGAGACAGAGGCTAGAAACAGCCTAGCCACATAGACTAGTATGAAGTCATGCAGACTGAAGGGAAAAACAGATTATTTTACCTTGGAAATATATGTAGTCAGCAGGAGTTGAGCAATAGTGGCTACAGAAAATACATTCTATGTTACATAGTTTGACACTATAACATCATGAGCTTCCATCTGTGCAACCCTGTTGATGATGTGAGTATAACTAATTTTTGTATACCTATCATCAGCTAGCCAAGGTGACAAGGTACTTTTCTTTTTTTTTTTAACTTGTTTTACGCCCACTTCGCTGGTGTCCAGACTCCCTCCGGGGTGGTCTCTCAGTTCTGACCTTTTCCCACCAGCCTGAAGCCTCCAGTCTCCACTCCTGGTGGGCCCAGCTCCACCCCGCTGCACCCGATTGCTCGAACTCCCCTGGCTCTGCCTATCCCTGCCTGGTACTCTATCTAGAATGAAGTGAAGTGGCCGGGGCAGGGAGGGAGCACCTGAGCAGACCAGAGGCTCGGCATTGGGCATGGGGGCCGAAACCTGTCCCCACCCTTCACCTACCAAACACCAGGGCTTTTCCATTTTTCTGAGTCCCCCCCAAAATGTGGGACATGCAGAGGCTATCCAGCATGCAACATGTACATTTCATGCACATTTGTAGGACAGCTGCCGAATTAAACTAGCAAATGGGGAGAGGGGGTGCAGCACCCCATACGTCGAATGGGAAGAACATCTCTCCCCCCTCAGCTAATGGTCAAACAGGGATTCAGCATGTTTGCAGTTCATTTGCATCACCAGATAAGAAAAAAGGTCCATCTCCCCATAAGACGCACAGGAGAAATTCCAAACCTCACCCAACAACTAACACACTGAAATCTGGCCAATGGAAAATCATGTACACAAATGATCACAGCCTGGGAAATAAGATCCCAGACCTGCAGGCAATAATGTCAGAGGCTAAACTAGACATAGTAGCAATTAGTGAGATGTGGTTTACCAGTAACCATACTTGGGAGACTTCAGTACCTGGCTACGTACTGTTCAGAAGAGAATGAGGTGCAAAAAGGGAGTGTAGAGTAGCCCTGTATGTCAATGAAAATATCAAAGCTACAGAAATTCAGAATACACATAAGGAGCCAGAAGAACTATGGGTCACCCTGGAAACAGGAAATGGGACAGCCATAAGAACTGGGGTTGTCTACAGGCCCCCAGACCAGGGGGAGGACATAGACACATTACTGTTAGAAGATATACAAAACATGACAGCTAAAGGGGAGGTTCTGATAATGGGAGACTTCAACATGTCGGATACAGATTGATCAATAACAGCAGGAACATCTGCCAGAACTAAACACATGGTGGATTCCCTGCAGAGGGAGGGCCTGAAACAACTGATACAACAACCCACAAGAGACAGGGCTATCCTAGATCTAGTACTGACTAACAGGGAAGGGATTGCAGATCTCCAGGTAGAAGTTCACTTGGAGGCCAGTGACCATCACATGGTATGGTTCAATTTGGCCACTACATCTAAATCATCCCATTCCAAAGCAAAAATATGGGACTTCAGAAAAGCTGACTTTGGTAAGATGGCCAACAGAGTTAAGCTAGCCATGGTAAAAAGAAACACGGAGGGGGTACAGGCAAAGTTGGCAAACATTAAGGATGCAATACTTGAAGCAACATCCCATTGTGTTAGACAAAAAATGAAGTGCAAAAGAAGAAGGAAGCCACTTTGGTTCTCAAATACAGTAGCAGAAAAGGTCAGAGCCAAAAGGCTGGCCTTCAGGAAATATAAGGGAATACAGAGGGATGAAGATAGGGAGGCATATCAAACTGCCATAAGGGAAGCAGGGAAGGCAGTAAGGCAGGCAAAGTCCCAAACTGAGGAAACACTAGCACGCACAGTAAAAGAAGGTGACCAAACTTTCTATAGATACATTAGTGAAAAGAGAAAGTACAGAGGGGGTATTGCTAAGCTCAAAGGAGAAAAGGGGGCATGTGAGGAGGAGGACCTTGTAAAAGCATCTATCCTAAATAGATAATTTTGCTCAGTATTTACAGAAGAGAAGGTAGGGTGGGGCCCACAGCTCAGCACCATGGACATGGGGGGGGTGGAGGTGAGCACTAGTCCCTTCACAAAAGAAAGGGTCCTACAAGAGCTCGATAAGCTCAGGATGGACAAGGCAATGGGACCTGATGGCATACATCCCAGGGTACTTAAGGAGCTAAGGGTGGAACTAACAGAGCCATTAGCAGAACTGTTTAGTGAGTCTCTGAGCACAGGAGAGGTCCCAGAAGACTGGAGAAGAGCTCATGTGATCCCGTTCCACAAGAGTGGTAGCTGGGAGGAGGCAGGGAACTACAGACCAGCCAGTCTTACCTCAGTAGTGGGCAATATTATGGAGACACTCCTTAAGGAAAGTATAGTGCAACACCTGGAATCCATAGGGGCACAGGATCCAAGACAGGATGGGTTTACAAACTAATCTCATAGATTTCTTTAACTGGGTAACCAGAGTGATGGACCAAGGGGGAGCAGTTGATGTCGCCTACCTTGACTTCAGCAAAGCTTTTGACACTGTTCCACACAGAAGATTGATAAATAAGCTGGGTAGGCTCGCGGTAGGTCAGAAGTTGGTCAACTGGGTGGCAAACTGGTTGGCGGGCAGAAAACAGAGAGTGGTGGCAAATTGTATACAGTCAGAAGAGATGCAAGTCACAAGTGAGGTACCTCAGGGGTCAGTTCTGGGGCCAGTCCTCTTCAGTATATTCATTAGTGACATTGCAGGTGGACTAGAGGGTAAGGCTTGTCTGTTTGCAGATGACACCAAGATCTGCAACAGAGTAGATGATCCAGATGGGGTGGCAGAATGAGAAGAGATCTGGATAAACCAGCAAAATGGTCAGAAGAGTGGCAACTGGGATTGAATGCAAAGAAGTGCAAGATCATGCACATAGGGAAGAGAAACCCGAAACCACCTATAGGCTGGGAGGGGAGTTGCTGGGAGTCACAAAAGAGACTTGCGCATCATCATTGTTGATGACCTGAAATCATCCAAGTAGACCTCTGTAGCAGTAGGTAAGGCTAGGGGGATGTTAGGGTGTATTAGTAGCGGTATCACAAGTCGTAAGGGGGAGGTAATAATCCCTCTTTACAAGACACTGGTTACACCCCATCTGGCATACTGCATGCAGTACTGGAGGCCACACCTTCACAAGGATATTAACCAAATTGAGGCAGTACAGAGAAGGGCAACCAAAATGGTGCAGGGACTGCATCAGAAGACATATGAGGACAGATTAACAGAACTCAATATTTATACCTTTGAGCAAAGGAGGGAGAGTGGTGATATGATTGAAACATTCAAACACCTTAAGGGCATTAACAAGGTGAAAGAGTCTAATATGTTTAAATATAAGAAAAATAGCCGGACAAGAGGACACAGCATGAGACTAGAGGGAAGCCAATTAAGGGGGAATGTGAGGACATTCTTTTTCACAGAAAGGGTGGTGGATGCATGGAACGGCCTACCTCAGGAAGTGGTGGCTATGAATACAGTGCAGGGCTTCAAACAGGCATGGGATAGGGATAAGGGAACAACACAGATGAAAATTAATGGATAGGCCACTGACAGAGCAAAGGCTGATGGCACATTTATAAGGTAGAAAAAGAAATGGGCAGACTGGATGGGAATTGCGGTCCTTATCTGCCATCAACTTCTAAGTTTCTATGTTTCTATGTGCCCCTCTGTGCTGGTTCCTCAATTGTAGTGCATCCTGATTACCACCAGGTGTCATTAATGGCATAGGCCAGAACCTCTCCCCTCCCAGGAGAGGAAAGCAGTCTAACAGACACTCAATCCTCTCCACCCTGGCTGACCCCCAGCACCCCAGGCTCATTCCCAAACCTGGGTCACCAGTATGGTGTGAGGTAAAGCAGATGCCTCAACCCTCAGTGCTAGCGGGCTGGCGAGTGACAGGGCACTTTTATAATACAATTTGAAAATGTATTTTATGTTCTGTGTTTGTATGCTTGCCATAAAATGGTATATAGAAATAGAAATGTTATACTGAACTTCTGTGTCTTGTTTGATCTGAACCCCTGTAATAAAATTGGATTTTATTATACCTTTTTCAGGTTGCATGATTTTCATTGGTAATTTTAATATTATAAGTACAAAATCCATCACTCCCTCCAACAAAATAAAGGGTCACTGTCTCTGAAATGAACAGGCAGTCCCTGATCGGACACTGAATACTCACTGGCAGGGCAGGGTGTGAAGCTAATATTAGCATCAAGGGAACTAAAAGCCAGCAATGTCAAGCTTCAATCAGCCTGCAAGCAGACTGGTGTCAGCCTATGGTTGCAGCAACAACATTGCTAATGTTTCAACAGGCTAGCCCCACTACCACATTTCTTTATCAAAACATGGTTTGGACACTATACTGCTATTGTTATTCAAGGGGCACTGACTGGCCTGTATATGAGTAGAAGTAGTCCAAGTGAATCTTTTCTTAAGCTAACATGGAGATCTGCTTTAAACTTCAGTGGCTGCATTTTTTTGTTGTTGTTGATTTCTTACAGGGCTCAGTGCTGGGGCCAGTGTTTAATGTCTTCATCCATGACATTGGGGATGGCATAAGGGCAAAATGTGTCTATTTGCGGATGACACCAAGCTCTGTGGGAGAGCAGACACAGCTGAAGGGATACAGGACCTACAGTACAGGAAGACCCAGAAAACCAGGGGAGGTGGCCCAGCTGAAATCCTTGTTGCCATCCAATGAGCTTGCCCACTGTCATTGAAGATAGTGGGGCAGTTTAAAAGAGGCTGGGATAGGCATAGGGGGATGGTAAGGATCATGGGTAGGGAGGATGGGAGGAGTGGGGAGGGAGGGCAGGACAGTAGCTCAAGCAGTGGACCCTGCAATGTGAGCAGACGTGAAAGACCAAATAGCCTTCTTCTGCTGGCTTCTTTATATGTCCGTATGTTCATATGTATGTACACTCAGTCTCTGTTTCTCCACCAACCAGAACATTAAATTGGTGCTTACTAGTAGCAAACTTGTTCTGGGGTAAAATATTTAGTGTTTCAGCCACCAGGAGGCTGGGCCAGTGACAGAAAATGCACTGGCTCAACAAAAGTACACTCGCCCAGCTAGTGTACTTCCTGAAGGTTACCCCCTTCAAAGCTAGATAGTAGGACTCATTAAAGAGGCATTTTACTAGCACATTGCATAAACAACTAGCATCTGGCTGGACAGGTAGTGTTAATTGTGACCCTGTTTTTACTATTCAAAAATATTTCTTTAGGGAGGCTAACAATTGAAAGCAACAGTTAAGTAGCAACACCATTGTGTTTCTGACACATGCACATGTCTGAAGAGGCAGGCAGTCTGAAATTAAAGTTCTAATTCTCATGGCAGCTTCACTGTTAATTTCTGCTCTTACTCCATAGTGTGTGCAAACTGAGTAGAAAATCGAATACAAAGGATACAACATACTGTAAGTGCCACTTATCGCGTGTCAGCACAATGGCAGAGAGCTGGGCAGCAGATCTCAGTAACCCAGCAGGACCTAACCATACTGCAACTCACTGTGGCAGTCATCCACAGCGAGATTAATAAAAACTGTATCCCTTTATCACATTTTAAGAGTATAATTAATCCTGCTTTTCTCCCTTAATGTCGAGGAAGCACCCATCTTGTAATTGCCGTTAATTGCAATCCTTTTATCATTCAATACACCATTCTGACAGATACATTGAAAAACACATTTAAAGGGTAAACGCAATTTTAATGCTTTCAAAAGATTTACAATACTGGTTTTAAAACCGACTAGATCCTATTCTTATGTGGGCATTGACACTTTTTTACAAGACAATTGGTAAAAGTGATGGGAACAATACTGTTGCCAGTTACCATCACTGGGAACTACACAGTTATACTGAAAAAATAGTTAGATCACATCATTTTTTTTATTCTCAGAGTCATGTGTCCAAGTAAGGCTTAAATCCCCAGTCCCTGTGAGTATAACAAAACAGCCCATGTGGTCTATATATTCCTTATCTAAAAGAACAAAGGCGGTCGCAGTAGGAATGAGGATTGCTATACTACACCTCTACGCTTCCGGCCTTTATTGAGGAAGCATATATCCGATATGTGCCTCCCCATGCTAACTTCGAATGCTCCTCAGCTGAAAGATGGGTTTCTTGCATGTATAGAATATCTGGGGTCTGTTTCTGTATATACTGCATCACCCGAGATCTTTTAACTGGATTATTTAATCCATTTATATTAATGGATAATATTCTGGTCAAATTTACTGCCATTTTAATTCAATAGAAAGGTGAAGCATCCTTGTAAATATTAAGCTGATACTTTTTTTCCCAGTGCCATTGCAGCTTTAGGCTATAACCTTTAATAAAATAACTTACTGTGAGGGTTGTCTGGAAAGACTTATTGGTTACAGAATCCAAAAACATGCCCATTCTACAGCTATAAGAAGCATCGGATTGCCCTCCCCACAGTCAAGAGTCTGCACCACTACAAGCACCAGAATATAAGTACTTTATCTAAACAATGCTGAAATGTGAGAATGGTAGCTGAGTTCTGTATGAATTTTCCAATAATAAGAACTAGTAACTCTACATTAATTATGTCTAACTTCTTTATTATGTTAACAATTAGAACCCTAAGTTCAAACTTTAGATTTTCAGTGCAGGAAGAGTTTAAAGCACAGCTGACTTATTTTGGGGCTGACAGCTTTCAGAGAACGAACCACCAGGCCTGTTTTGGGGCTGGGGAGGTTTACCTGTGTCTGACTTGGATGTGTGGATTTTTCTCTGTTTGATTAGCAGGGTATTTTCTCTGTAAAATTGTTGTGTAGGTCATCTTGCTGACAGGAAAGCACTCATCACAACGGTGGGTCAGAGCTTTTAGCTGATTGTTTTGTGAGGGCACAGTTTAGGCCCAACCCCTTCCCATCCCCTCATCCCACCCACCCTTGGAAATAGTTCCTTTGTACCTGGGGTTCTGACATCATTTCCTCAAGAGTGCAAGGTGCATATCAATGTCATATCCTCTCTAGCACACTGCACTGACAATATAAGCATACACATTGTATGATATATTTATATATATTTCTATATTAAAAACCAATCACACACACACAAAAAAAAAATGTGGGGAGTAGTGCAATGTAATGGCTGTGGGGCAGCAGTCTTCCAGGAGTCTTTCTGGAGGCTGAGAGGCTGCCCTATTTGTAGACAACTCTCTGCCCTGAGGGAGGAAGTTGCCCATCTTCAGGCCACACTGGACAGTAGTAAGGGAACCTTCCCCCAGGCCACACTGGATGGTAGGAAGAGAACCTCCTCCATCCAGGGAGCACCACAGCCACCACCACTACCTCAGAGGTTGCAAAGAAAGCACAGCAGTTGGACCACAGTGGGCTTAGGGAGGGTGAGGATGGTGGAACAGAGGCACACCCAGTCAATTGTTCCACACCACAATCCATATACCATTCTGGGGGAGCATAGCTCACCTATGGATGCACCTGCAGAGGAGACTAAGGAGGCTGAGGACAACTGTCACAAGGGAAGCCCACAGGAAGGAGGCAGAGGACACCACAAGGAAAGAAAGCAGCTCCTGGTGGGGAACTCACTTGTTAGGGGGATGGAACTGGGGGGAGCAGGGAAAACTGAAGTAAGGTGCCTGCCTGGTGCCATGGCATGGAGAGACAGGAATCGCATCCTCAGGATCACGAGAACAGCTGCACGGGAGTCTGAGCTGGATGTCATTGTCCACCTAGTGACAAGTGACTTGGCTAATCATGAGATTAGAGCAGTGCAGAAAGACTTTGTAGAATTGGGGAGGGACCTAAGACAAGTAGCACACACAATATCCTTCTCTGAGGTGCTGCCTGTCAATGGCATGAGTGAGGCAAGGGTACTTTGCACCATGCAAGCCGGAGCAGCTGCACAGGGGAGGGAGCTGGATGTCATTGTCCACCTAGGGACAAATGACCTGGCTAAGAAAGGAATTAGAGAAGTGCAGGAAGAGGTTGTGGAAGTGGGGAGGGGCCTTGGTCAAGTAGCACATGGGCGCCTTCTCGGGAGGTGCTACCCATCTATGGCATAGGAGGGCTAGGGTGTTCCGTCCATGGGATTCAATCAGTGGTTGAAAACTGGTGTGTAGCTCAGGATTTGGCTTCACTGGGGACTGGGGTCCACCTGGAGTGATGCAAGCTTATACTGGCATGATGGGCCGCATCTGTCCGGGAGGGGGCCCAGGATCCGTGGTGATAAGCCGAATGCTCTACTGGCAAAGCTTTTAACCAGCTAAGGGGACGCACTGAAAGGAGCAGGAAAATCCTAGCCCCCAAACAATCACAGTAGTAAGTGAGGCAAACACCAACATGGAGGTGTCGATAGGAGAGAGCAGAGTAAATGGAGAAAATGAAAAAGGCAAGAAGGACAGGGATGGGGCAAAAGGGGGTAAGGCCATCAGGAAATGGAGGGTAATGAGTACCAATGCCGTAGTCTGGGCAACAAGCTCCTGAGCTGGTGACCTTAATGGAAGAGGATGCCTGGATATTGTAGCAGTCACGAAACATGGTGCACAGAGAACCATGACTGGGATGTTAACATACTAGGGTACATAACCCACAGGAGAGACAGGCAGGGAGAAGAGGGGAGGAGTAGCTCTCTATGTAAAGGAAGAGATAAAAGCAACTGAACAAAGAGTAAACAGGGAGGAAAGGAGGCACTGTGGGTCACCTTGTAGACTGGAAAGGGCACCACAATCTGCACAGGGGTTGTGTACAGACTCCATGTCAGGGGAAGGAATGGACAAGGATATGATGGAAGGCATTCTAGAATGGCAGAAAGGGAGATACTGTTGATGGGAGACCTGAATATGCCAGATGTTAACTGGAGCACATTTGCTGCAGCCACATCCAAGAGCAGGGCCATTCTTGATGCCCCTACAGGTGGCAGGCATTAGACAGCTAGTTTCTGAACCCACTCGTGAGGGAGCAATCTTAGACCTCATACTCTCAAACGGGGGCAGTGAGAGGATCTCAGATTTAGAAGTGGGTTGCCATCTGGGGACAAGTGACCATCAAACAATGTGGTTCACGTTAAACTCAGCTACAGAGTCAAGCCATACAAAAGTGAGGGTACTGGACTTTAGGAGGCCTGACTTTGGCAAGATGGGAGAGTGCCTTAGAAAAGCACTAGCAAACAGGCTAGAAGGAGGTGTGGAGCAACAATGGAGAATTATCAAAACTGCCACCACAGAGGCAGCAAGCCTTTGTGTGAAGCAAATAAACAAATCAAAATGAAAGAAAAAGCCACTATGGTTCTCAAGAGAGGTGGCTGTGAAAGTCAGGAAGAAAAGATAGCATTCTGGAAGTATAAGGAAACAGAAGGAGCAGGACAGACAGCTGTACCAGTTAAGGCAGAAAGAAGCAGGGAGGGAAGTCAGAATAGCAAAGGCCCAAACTGAGGAAAAGATAGCCAACACAGTTAAGAAGAGGATAAAACCTTTATAGGTACATCAGCGTGTGAGAAAGACAAAGGGAGGGATAGTGAGGCTGAATAGAATGAACGGTGGTGGGCAGAGGGGACAGTGAAAAAGCAGGAATACTGAATGAATATTTCTGCTCAGTATTCACAAAAGAGGGGAAGTGCCTAATCCAATTAACAGAAGCACTCTTGATAGGGGTGTCGATCCCAGTCCTTTCACAGAAGAAAGGTTCTGCAAGAACTCCTAAAACTGAAGGTGGACAAAGCAATGGGTCCTGATGGAATTCACCCCAGAATTCTAAAATAATTATGAAGGAACCAGTGAAACCACTGGCTACTCTTTTTAATAAATCATGGGAGGATGGTGGTGGTACCCGAGGACTGGAGGAAGGCGGATGTGATTCCCCTTCACAAAAGTGGGAGACAGAGGCAGGAAACTACAGACCTGTCAGTCTGACCTCTGTGGTAGGGAAAGTGATGGAGTCACTTCTGAAGGAAAGAATAGTTGAGTACCTAGAGGTCAGTGGAGCACAGGATCCAAGGCATGGGTTCACAGCGGAAGGTCATGTCAGACGAATCTAATAGATTTCTTTGACTGGGTGACCAAAGTAGTAGACCAGGAGGGCTGTGGACATGGTCTACCTAGACTTTAGCAAGGCATTTGACACAGTGCCACACAAAGATTATTAGTCAAATTAACCAGCCTGCGGAGTGGGTCCCAGGGTGGTAGCCTGGTAAAACATTGGCTGGACAACAGGACAAGAAGGTAATTGTAAATGGAGTCCACTCTGAAGATAGGGCAGATGCGAGGGGTGCCACAGGGTTCAGTATTGGGTCCAGTCCTTTTAATGTCTTCATCAGTGACATTGCAGAGGGACTGGAAGGAAAGTATGCCTTTTGCAGATGACATAAAGATCTGCAACAGGGTTGATACACAAGGAGGCATGGAAAGGATGAAAAGGGACTTGGCAAGGTTGGAGGAATGGTCAGACGTATGGCAGCTAGGATTCATTGCAAAAAAGTGCAAAATAATGCACCTGGGAAACAAGAACCCAGGGGAAGAATACACAATGGGTGGGGAGGTAGTAACAACAACAAAACAGGAAAGGGACCTGGGGGTAATCATATCAGATGACCTTAAGGTTAGAAAGTAATGTAAGAAGGCAGTAGGGAGGGCTGGGGGTATACTGGGATGTATAGGGAAAGGCATCAGCAGCAGAAAACAGGAATTTGTTATTCCTCTGTACAGACAGTTGGTGAGACCCCATCTGGAATACTGTGTCCAGTTCTGGAGACCCCATCTCCGCAAGGACATAGACAGGATAGAGGCAGTCCAGAGGAGGGCAACTAAAATGGTGCAGGGTCTGCAAGAGAAGCCATATGAGGAGAGACTAAAGGAACTTAATATGTATACCCTTGAGGAAAGAAGGGAGAGGGGGGACATGATAGAAACTTTCAAGCACCTCAAGGGAATCAACAAAGCCCAAGAGGGTAGCATCTTTCAGAAAAAGAGACTTGCCAGAACAAGGGGACATAATTTAAAGATAGAAGGAGGGCAGTTCAGAGACAATGTGAGGAAGTATTATTTCACAGAGAGGGCAGTGGATGCATGGAACAGCCTTCCTGAGGAAGTTGTGGGGTCTAAAACTGTGGGAGAATTCAAGAATGCATGGGACAGACATAAGGCAATTCTTGTGGAAGGCAGGAAGATATAGGCTGTTGGTTAACTAGGATCTGCGGCCTATCCTGTAGGTAGGGAAATGGGCAGACTAGATGGGCCTAGTGGTCCTTATCTGTCGTCAAAGTCTATGTTTCTATGTTTCATGCAGTTTAATGAATGGTTGAAAAAATGGTGTGGAGCACAGGGGTTTGGCTTCATTGGGGACAGGGGTTCCATCTGGAGGGACACCAGCCTATACTGGCAGGATGGTCTGCATCTGTCCAGGAAGGGAACAAGTCTTTTGAGCAATCGGTTTAAATGCTTCATTGGCAAGCTTTTAAACTAGTCAAGGGAGGAGGCACTGATAAGCAGCAGGAAAATCCCAGCCTCTCCCTACAAAACAGGGTACTAAATGAGAAAAAGACCGAGGTAGAAAGGTCAGTGGGGGATGCTGCAAAAGAAAGGTAAAGCCATCAAAAAATGGAGAGCAATGAGTACCAATACCTGTAGTCTGAGTAACAAGCTTCCAGAATTAGTGGCCTTGATGGAGGAGGAACATCTGGATATTGTGGCAGTCACAGAAATGTGGTATACACAAAACCATGACTGGGACATAAACATGCCAGGATACACTATCTACAGGAGGGACAGGGAGGGTAAAAGGGGGGGAGGAGGAGTAGCTCTTTACATAAGGGAAGGAATCAAAGCAACAGAACAAAAAGGAAAACAGGGAGGAGAAGAAGCACTGTGGGTAAATTTGGAGACTGGCAATGGCACCACAATCCGCACAGGGGTTGTATACAGACCCCCTTCTCAGGGGGAGGAAATGGACAAGGAAATGATAGAAAGAATACTTAGAATGGCAGAAAAAGGGGAGATATTGCTGATGGGTGATCTCAATATGCCAGATGTTAACTGGAGTGCAGTTGCAGCAGCCACTTCAAAGAGTGGGGTTATTCTAAATGCCCTACAGGGGGCATGCCTTAGACAACTAGTATTGGATCCCACTCAAGAAGGAGCAATTTTAGACCTGGTTCTTTCAAATGGAGATGAAGAGAGGATCACAGATGTAGAAGTGGGTAGCCATCCGGAAACTAGCGACCATCGAACAGTATGGTTCACAATAAACACAGCAATAGAGTCAAGCCATACAAGGGCAAAAGTACTGGACTTTAGGAGGGCTGACTTTGCCAAAATGGGTGCGTGCCTAAGGAATGCACTAGCAAATGGGCAAGAAGGAGGGGTGGAAAAACAATAGGGAATAATAAAATCTGCCATGACAGAGGTAATAAGCCTTTGTGTGAAGCAAATCAACAAAATGAAACAATGTAAGAAACCACTATGTTTCTCAAAGGAAGTGGCAGTGAAGGTTCAAGAGAAAAAGAAAGCATTCAGGAAGTACAAGGAATCACAGAAGGAGCAGGACAGAGAACTGTATCAGTTAAAGCAAAAGGAAGCTGGGAAGGCAGTCAGAACAGCAAAGGCCCAAACCGAGGAAAAGATAGCCAACTCAGTTAAGAAGGGGGATAAAACCTTTTATAGGTATATCAGGGAGCGAAGGAAGACCAAGGGAGGGTTAGTGAGGCTTAATAAAGAAGATGGAGGGTGGGCAGAGGTTGACTGTGAAAAGGCAGAGATACTTTACAAATATTTTTGCTCAGTATTTACAAAGGAAGTTGGGGAGGTACCTAAAACAAACAGTAGAAACACTCTGGATACAGAAGTTGATACTAGCCCATTTACAGAAGAAAGAGTTCTGAAAGAACTCTTAAAACTGAAGGTGGACAAAGCAATGGGGCCTGATGGAATTCATCCCAGAATTCTAAAAAGAACTATGGTAGACACCACTGACTACCCTCTTTAACAAATCATGGAGGATGGGTGGTATCCGAGGACTGGAGAAGGGCAGATGTGATTCTTCACAAAAGTGGGAGCAAGGCAGAAGCAGGAAACTACAGACCTGTTAGTTCAACCTCAATGGTAGGGAAAATGATGGAATCACTTCCCAAGGAAAGAATTGTTGAGTATCTAGAGGCCAGAGGGGCTCAGGACCCAAGGCAGCATGAACTCACAGTGGGAAGGTCATGCCAGACAAATCTGATAGATTTCTTTGACTGGGTGACCAAAGTAGTAGATCAGGCAGGGGCTGTGGACATGGCCTACCTAGACTTTAGCAAGGCATTTGACACAGTCCCACACAAAAAATTAATATACAAGTTAGCCAGCCTGGGAGTGGGTCCCAAGATGACAGCCTGGGTAAAGAATTGGCTGGAGAATAGGACACAGAGAGTAATAGTAAATGGAGTCCACTCTGAAGAAAGGGGTTACTAGTGGGCACCGCAGGGTTCAGTATTAGGACGGTCCTCTTGAATGTCTTTATAAGCTACATTGCAGAGGGACTGAAGGAAAGTATGTCTGTTTGCAGATGACACAAAGATCTGCAACAGAGTTGATGCACAAGGTGGGATGGAAAGGATGAGAAGGGATTTGGCAAGGTTAGAGGAATGGTCAAATGTATGGCGGCTTAGATTCAATAACAAGAAGTGCAAGGTAATGCACCTGGGAAACAAAAACCCAGGGGAAGAGTACATAATGGGGGGTGAGATACTAACAACAACAAAAATGGAAAGGGACCTGGGGGTAGTCATATCAGATGACCTAAAGGTGGGCATGCAATGTGAGAGGGCAGCAAGGAGGGCTTGGAAGATACTGGAGTGCATAGGGAGAGACATCACCAGTAGAAAACAGGAAGTTATTATTCCTCTGTACAGACAGTTGGTGAGACCCCATCTAGAGTACTGTATGCAGTTCTGGAGACCCAATCTTCGCAAAGACATAGACAGAATGGAGGCTGTCCAGAGGAGGGCAACTAAAATGGTGCAGGGTCTGCACTGGAAGACATATGAAGAGAGACTTAAGGAGCTGAATATGTATAGCCTCGAGGAAAGGAGGGAGTGGGGGGACATGATAGAAACTTTCAAGTACCTCAAGGGAATCAGCAAAGTCCAAGAGGGTAGTATCTTTCAAAAAAGTGGTGTGCAAGAACAAGGGGCACAATTTGAAGATAGAAGGGGCGGCTCAGAGGTAATTTGAAAGTATTTTTTCACAGAGAGGTTGTGGATGCATGGAACCGCCTTCCGGAGGAGGTTGTGGAGTCAAAAACAGTGGTGGAATTCAAGCATGCATGGGACAGGCATAAGGCAATTCTAGGGGGAGGGGGTAGGAAGAAGTAGGCTGCTGGTTAACTAGGATCTGCAGCTTATCCATTAGGTAGGGAAATGAGCAGACTGGGTGGGCCAAGCGGTCCTTATCCGCCGTCAAAATCTATGTTTCTATAAATGTTTGAAGTCCCTGTTATTTGACTTTACAGTACTTTGGAAAGAAAGAATCACCTACACAGCAGTTAGTATTGCCATGTATATACTCTGTACATTTGCTACAACGGTCCTCCTCACAAACTCTTCCATCCTCCTCAGCATGTTGAGCATTTTGGCTACTCTGCACTGACTCAAGTCGTTCACTCACACTCTGTCTGATTTACTTTATTGCCATTCATCACCTAGCTGAAGTCCTCACTGCCGCCCGTTGTGCTTGCCTACTCTCTTTGCATGCACATGCACTGAATTTTCCACTAGGTGCTAGTTTTAAAAAAAAACACTGGTGGGGGGTGGATGTTCCCTTCATGGGGACACACCACAGCAGGTCACACAGAGGATAGCATGCATGCAGCAGGTCATTAAAAAAAATCACCTAAGTGTCAAAAAGTAAAACTGACTTGGGCAAATTATTGGCTGGACTGAGCCCGCTTCTCAGATTATTGCTAGAGCCCATGCCCCACAGGCCCATATAACACAATGACTACAATAGAGACTACTTGGATACAATTAACCATGGGGAAGGTAAAAGAATGCAGAATTAGAATGGTTTACAGAGCACCGTGCTAAAATCAGGGGGAAGACAGCAGGATCAGGGAGAAAAGCAGCGCTGGAGCAGAGAAGACCACAATGCTGCCTTCAAGGTAGTGGAAATAAGCCTATGGTGCTTTGCTTTTATGATCACCATAAAAAGTTTTGTAGGTGTGTAGTTAACTTCAGTGTCCCATGTTACCATGATGTAAGGAAACCATGTTTGCTACATGCCACAGTAACTTATCTTAGTCACGACAAAAGGAATGTTAAACTCTGGTTGTTCAAAAACATCCGAGAATAATGCTGAGAACTTTTCAACAGTTATATTTTTTTTTCTCTATTTATGATCTCCGGGCTGGTAGCCCATGTTCTGATGGGCAACCCATCCCTGTTCCCTGATGTTCACCAGGACTCACAACAGCCTTTCTGCCCTGAGGGCTTGCCCCCCCCCCCACAGGGATGGTGGAGGAAGTCTCTTGACCACCACACACAGGATCCAGTTTGGGCTGGTGAGGCCAGCTGATCAGTGGTGGGACCTGTGAGTGCCTCCATCATCCAACCATCAGCAGTTTTCCACATTTTCTGTTTTCCCTGTGGGGGGCATGCAAGGATACCAATGGAAGTGCTGCACACTCTACCATACATGACATGTTAGGCAGCTGCCCTGCTTTTGCCCCATCATTGTACAGTGTCAGTGTGCCAGCCCCAGCCTCCACTAAGGGCCAGGCTAACACCAACCATTGTTCCTTATCCTCCCTGGAGGACAGCTTGATCCTCCTCCTCCCCAGCCAACCCTGATGACCCACTCACACCACAAACATGGGTTTCCAGCATGGCAGGACATAAGACATTGGCGCATCAGCCCTCCACGCCACTGGGCTGCCCCTCAACAGCCATATTTAATGCTGCTCATCCTTAGTTGTTTCAAATCTAAAAATAAATGATAAGCAGGCTCGAAATAAGGAAAATAAGGGCAACTTACTAAACAGGAGAGAAAGTGTGAGATACAATGGAATAAAGATACCGTATAAGCACAGTTCAATTTTTTTTTGACGTACTCCACAGGGATATGTAGACTCTTCAATGATGTTTTGTTTAATCATTTATTTGATCATGTCCTCTTGGACATGTTTCTGTTTGTGTTGCATTTTGCAGGCTCTCTGACAGATGGGTTTTTGACTGGTTTGTATGTCAATGGTGTGTTGCAGGGTATCACAGCACCTGATTTTATTATCTGGACCAACAAAGACATCTGGGTAGTTCTACAGGAAATTTAAAAGCTGTTGTTTTTCTGTTGGAGATGCTGGTTGTATGGAAGAGGAAAGTCACTTACTGTGGGGTAACTCTGGTTAAGCTGGAGTGGTGGTGACAGTGCTGACAGAACTAGAGTTGGAGGTACTTTAGGTCAGCTGGAGAGACTTTAGTCACTTGACAAAGAGCTTTGTTGTTCACAATACTAGTGTTGATAACTGAGATTTCTGCTCCAGTATCTACCAAGGCATGCCTGGACCAATCTGCAATGGTCACAGGAACGTAGTTTGCAAGGAGTGGTGAGCTGATGACAGGTACATTTGCCTCTGGAAGTGAAATGCTACCAGAGTTGGTACTTGGAGGATGCTGTCTGTGTGAATTGTGAGAGTCAGAGAGGTAATCAGTTGAAGTTTTCCCCCAGTCCAACAAAAGCCCTGAGTTTGTTGGGTAGCACTCATTTCACTGATCCTGTGAGTAGTTGTGGTCATTTTGATGATTATGCTTCAGTTGGTGTCTTTGGTTTCTGTTATTCTGATTGCCATACTTTAGCTTTCTGCATACTGCAGCAGTGTGTCCTCTATATCCACACCACCGGTAGGTAGCATGTTCTTGAGAAGAGTGGAGTGGAGGTGGATCAGATGACTGTTAAGGTGATTGTACAGCACTAGCAGAAGTAGCAGAGGAAGAAGTAAAGCTCAGGTGAAAACTATTGACAGTTGTAATGAACTTGCCTATCATTGATTGTTACTGCTGGACACGCTGCAAGTGTAGCTATTTGTGAGGGCTGAGATGTTGTACAATGGTTGTCTGGAACATTGATATGAATTCCTGCACCACTCATGTAGCTTGGATTTTGTCTAACCAAATTGATGGCTTCTGCTGGACTGTACAAGGAAGGAACTGAGGAAGAAGTACTTGGACAAAGACTATAATTTGATCTTTCTCTTTTTTCTACTGAAATGTAGTGTGACTCAGTGTCAACTATGAAGGTTTCCAAGGATTAAAAGGGTTACGTGGTGTGTTCCCACAGCTGTTCCGGTAACCATGGCAGATGTGCTTTGTCAAATGATCTCTAAAAGTTCCATACAAAGTGTCAGTATTTCCTTTCACTTGTTCAGGAAGTGCATTAAACCATGAAATGGAAGTCCCTCTCAGAAGCAAGTGCAAAGTACGCAAAACACATAAAGGATCAGTTCAACCACTGAAGGCAATTCAGGTTTGGAACTGTTTGAGTCAATCGACATTGTCTTCATGAAGCATGGCTAAGAAGGGTGCCAGCTGTAGGCTGGTATGACTGAGGTTAGATAGTTTTAATGTCGACAAGGTCATCCTGAATGGCTTGCCTAGCTGACTCTCCCTGAGATGAGAGGGAAGACTGAATGTCATGCAGGAGGGTTGTAATTTTGTAGCACCACACCCTCAAGGTGGGTAAGATAGACCTCTGGATGTTCTTATGTTCCTAGTTGCATCTTCTTTGGACATTGTGGTTGGGGAGGAGTTTTGTTTTACAGAGTGAAGGCTGTAAGGATGAGAAGGAGTTACCATAATGCAGGAGATGGAATGTCGTGGAGAAGATGGAGTGCTGCGGAGAATATATTGTTGTAGACAAAAGTACAATTATTTGTAAGCAAAGTCCATCTAAAGGCATCCTTAATAAACTGTTCCAACCCAAATCCTTGTTGTCTGTTATTAAAATAAAGATTTATTTGCAAAATCTGCTATTTGCTTCAGTGTCCATTCATTTTAATAGAGTTTGCCCCTCACAAACATGGCCACCATTGGTGCCTATGGAGTGAAAGCTCTTTTAAACAAGCTGGTGCCCTTCACAAACATGGCTGCCTGTACTTTTTTTTTCTAATTCTGTTTGTCTCCCCCAGGCACCGGAATTCTCTTGGGCCTATCCACTCACCTACGGTGGTAGCCACAGACATTGCCAGCTATTTCCAGATATTTCGTGAAATTTCTGGAGAGTTTCTCTCTGCTGCCCCTACTGTTTAAATGCAAAAAGCATCAGATATTTCTGGAAATATCACAGAAATTTCGGGAAATAGCTGGCAGTGTCTGTGGCTACTACTGTATGCCACTCTACCACCCACTGTGAGCCCTGTCATCTTCAAGGGCGCTACTTTCTCCCCAAGTCCCAAGGAGGATGAAGGGCCTAAGAAGTCTGAAAGGGCAGTGGTAGGGTTCCAGTGTTGGGTGTGTGGTGCTTTGGCACTGGGATGGCTGTCTCCTATCTTGGCTGGTGGGGATTTTACATAATTTAAACTCTAGACGTTGGATGTGCAGTGCTGCCAGCCCGCGACATGGGTGTTCCCACTCACGTCCGGAAGGCAACTGACCAACATCTTCCCTGTTTGTGAACCCCAGTGTGCTGCAGTGCCACCAGTCTACACCTGGGGCCACTGCTGTGCCAGGCTACCCCTGGATCCCTCCCCGAGAGAGGAGAGCAGTCCTCCAGACGCTCGATCCTCTCTCTCCCCTGCCGATCCCCAGTGGTCCGGGCTTGTTTCTGAACCTGTATCACTGGCATGGCGCGAGGTATGGCATCCAGCACCTCAACCCTCTGCACCACTGGGCTGACTGGCTGCCTGTACTTCGACATAGACTTTCAGTACTTTTGCCCTTCCCAAGATGGCCACCAGCAGGGGTGAAGGGTCACATCCTTCCAGCAATGTTTTCCAAAACAAAGATGGCTGCTGCTGTTGTCTACGAGGCTTTGTGGATCTACTGCAATGGCCAAAATGGTGAATCTCATGGTCATCTTTCTCACTGAGCTGGTAGAGGAAATAGGCTGGTTCTTTTTGGTGAGTAGCAGTTGCTGGAGAAATTTTATTTAACTGCTCTTCATTTTATTGTGCCCTTACTTTTTATATGACTTTGCTTTGTTTATGTATTGGTGGCCTAAATTTATTAATGCACTTTGCACAATAATTATTGCAGTCCCCTTCTTGTAATGTAACTGAGTAGCAACTTTGCTTGGCAGCTTGGAGAGTTGGGGATTGCAGTCAGAACAGACAATTGCTTGATTGCTCTCCGTTTACTTATTTTGCTGCTTTATTTTTTCTCTCATTTTTCCGTCTGCTGTTTCCTTTTATTTTTTTGTACTTTATTTTTATAGCATTTCCAAGTAAACATAGAGTAGATTGGAAAATGCAAATAGCGAAGAGTTCACAAATGTATAACCATGTAGGTCCAAAGTCCCTTAATAATAAGAACTGGTGCATTCACTGTGTAAGGATATCACATTGGAGGGGATTTTCAACTTATTATTAAAACTGGCAATTCTAAATTTAAAAATGTGTATTTTGAGTCCAAGAGCAACATGGCAAAGTCCTCAAATAGTAGTTGTCCAGCAATGTCCCTTATATGAATAGTTGGGTCCACAAGGGACCTGCAAGGCCATGCTCAAGCCCTAAAGATTAAACAATATCAAAAAGGAAACCTGGAAGCAAAATACAACATCTAGTAGGTTAGACTAAGAAATCCACCTCCTTTAGCAAACATGCAACCTAGCTGAGCAATAATACAGCAATTCCAGCTTGATTCATTAACTAGTGAAAGAACATCAAGAACTATACAATGAAAAGCCCTTGAAAGATCAATTCCCAGTCCACCATTTTGGGACAAACAATACTTTAAAAGTCATCAAGTCCTATATAACAAAACCTGTTCAGCTTCCCCCCTTGGCTTGCACAGGGTTTTCTTCTTCAACACGGGCCTTCTCATCTGCAAAACGGGTAGCCCATTTACCTGTATCGACTGAATCAGAAAACAAACAGACCTTGCCCTCAAAAGGGATCCTTTGTCTGGCCAGATAAATCATGGTATGAGGAACCCTGACATCACTTAAGGTGCATTGAACTCCGTCAAATTTCTTTCTGCAGTGGCACATTGGATAACTTGTATCAGGAAAAAGATATACTTGCTTATCATCCTGCAGAATAGAACCTGCATGGTGTGCCAGCTGCAGAATATGGTCCTGTATTCCATCTCCCGCCATTATCATCAATAAAATGTGGGGATCTTCTGATCCTTATCGTCTTCCATACGAGATGATGTGGTAAGCCTTCTGAAGCTCTATAATGGTCTGCAAACCTTCTGATACCAATTTTTCAGTAAGCCATTCTTTTAGAAAAAAGAGGGGGTTATCTCCCTCACACCCCTTCGGTAGTCCCAACAATCAGAGTTTGTCTGAATGGACGTGGTTTTCAGGAGTCTCTAGTCAGGTCCGTAGATGTTGGGACTCTGTAGCCATTATTGCTGTGGCTCCCATGGAAGCATCTGCCTGCTTGCCGACTTCTTGCAAATCTCCTTTCAAAGCATCCACAGCAGTTGCTAGGACCAGCACCTGACCATTAAAGCCATCCACCTTCTGAAACAAATCCATGATAGACAGTATCAGGCGTTGATGTTGTTAATCCAAGGAGCCTTACGTTTCTTCTGAGCCCTGTTCAACCACCACAAAGTCTCTACAATGGGCTGAATGGTCTGAGCTGCACTGGATCTTTTATGTTTTCTGGGACCACCACAAGCTTTGTCCCATTTTTACTGCCCATCTTTATTAAATTGAGGATGCTCTTTCCATTGAATAACTTAACTGTACAGTAATATCAAGCAAAACTGTCAATTTTAATAGATTTTGCAGGTTAGTTGTAGGAGCTGCAAAAATTGCTTCCATTCAGCTTGGGCTGCACAGCATTTCCCTTGTTTACCATTTACATTTGCCTCCCTGGGTTGTCCCTTGTATTTAAATAGTGACACAGTTTACTGCTTTGCTTCTTGGGGCTTCTACAGTCTTTATTTTATTTTGTTGAGAAAGCACTTTCATAGTGTGGCTGAGCTGTGAATAAGAAAAAGCAAAGCTCTGTATGTTGGAAGCAGTCGGGCAGACAGGCTGTGGTACAGCCCTGAGCTGTTTGAGTAGGGAGGCTGGTGCTGCGGGCTGGAACAGATTGTCCAGCAGTCAGATGGAGCGGAGCAGCAGTCCATTCCTTTTGAGTGCTGGGGCCTCTGAGTAGCTGATGGAATGTCTGTGAGATTGAGTGGAGCTGCAGTTAGGGGGCAGTGTTGTCCAGCTAATGTTTCAAACCTGTTGGATGAGTGGCAAGGAGCTGTCAACTTGGTTCTTGTTGGGTTTGAAAGGTAGTAGTGTGGTGCTCTGCTTGTGAGAGGGTCACAGACAGCTGTAAGGAACAGATCAAGTGGAGCTATATTTGAGAGGCAGATTTAAGTTTGCCACAAGGTGAGAACTGGGAGTTAGCAGTTTGTAGAGCTCAGATGGTACCTAGGGCTAAGTAACTTAATTATCTGCAATTTCTTCATTTAGCAACTGGCTAGCAATGTCCCATTTTTTTGTTTCCTTCACAGCCCACAGTGTTAGAGGAGGACTGTAGGCTTCTGCAGAAGGTAGGAGGCCCTTTTTTCAGCAGCCGTGACTGTGCTATAGGTGCTTGGGGGTCCAGATCTTAAAGGTGCTGGACTAGGGTAAAATTCTGGGTATTCAGCAACTCACTTAGTAGTAGGGGTTATGTACAGGCAGGGTCTGGGTAGGAGAAGGGTCATATTTTCCAACATGTGTGTTATTTTGGTGTTGGTCTGCCACAATGACTCTTACCTTCTCATTAGGTCCACCATGCCCATCTCTGCTGTTCTTGTGGATGCCTTGCTGGACCGTGTGAATGACTGAGATGTACACAAAAACAAATGTAGAAAACAGTTTATTCTCAGACACAGGAGTCTTCTGCACACCATGAGGTTCTACCTCAGACTGAGGGGTTTCCCAACCTGTCCCTGGAATTACATGGCACTGCCAAGCAGTGCAACAGTTGGTAACATGCATGTTCTAAGTGCTATTAAAGAGTTGGCAGCTAACATTAAGCACCATGGCCCGGATATTCAAACTGCACCATTCTGAGGCGCAAGCCCTTGCGCTGCTCAAAATAGTTGCGCTGGGGTGTGGCCGGGGCGATATTCAACTCCTTTGAATATCACCCGCCAGCCACAGCGCATGGTGCAGTGGAACTTGCGCCACCGCAGGTTGTCAGAGTTGAGCATTAAACTTGCGGTGGCGCAAGTACCATTGCGCCATGCGCAAATTTCCGATATTCAAAATGGGGCCATAATTCATGCAAGACGCAAGGAGGGCCATTTGCATCTATTTATGGCCCCATTTGCATGCCATTAGAATGTAGGTGCGCTGATCCCCGAGGACTTGCGCCTGGCCGCCCTGCCAGGCAGCAGCCGTTGGGGACAGGCGCACCCTGCAACACCGATCATGGGCAGTATGCATGAATACACCCTCATCTCCTACACGCCCGATCATGGGCAGAACGTGGAACAACCCCCTCAGTGCCCGATCATGGACAGAAGTAAAGCCCCCCAACCCAATATCTCCCTGGTGGTCCAGTGGACCGTAATGCCCGGCGAACATCATTCACAAATCTGGACTGTCAGTATGCGGTATGGGCTACGCCCATTGGCTCTAGCTCTGCACCAATCGGCATGCTGCCCTACCGGACAGTCAGTCGGCGGGCGGCGGGCAGCAGGCAGGTGGGATGCTGCCGCCCGCTGGCTATGGGGGAGCGGGGGGAGGGCTTCATGGTGGGACACTAGACACCAGGGAGATTTGGGGGTTAACTTGATATCCTGCCCGTGATCGGGCATTACGTCCACTCAGACTACCAGGGAGATATTCGGGTTGGTGGGGTTTTTACATTCTGCCCGTGATCGGGCACTGGGGGTTGTTTCCACGCTCTGCCCCGATCGGGTGTCGGGAGCTGTTTGGCGGAAGTGTATTCATACATACTGCCCACGATCGGGCATCGAGCCGTTTGGCGGGGGAAGTGTATTCATGCATACTGCCCGCGATTGGGCATCGGGAGCTGTTTGGCGGGGAGTGTATTCATGCATACTGCCCGCAATCGGGCATCGGGAGCTGTTTACGGGGGGAGTATTCATGCATACTGGCCGACATTGGGCATCGGGAGATTGTGGGGGAAGTGTATTCTACGCATACTGCCCGCGATGGGGCATCGAGCTGTTTCGGGGGAGTGTATTCATGCATACTGCCCGCAATCGGGCATTGGGAGCTGTTTGGGGGGGAGGTATTCATGCATACTGCCCGCAATTGGGCATCGGGAGATTGTGGAGGGGGAATGTATTCATGCATACTGCCCGCCATGGGGCATCGGGAGCTGTTTGGGGGTGTCTGGATACATACTGCCCACGATCGGGCTGGTGGGGGGGCACAGGGACTGAGCTGGGGGCCAGCCACAGGTGGCAGCTGCTGTGTTGCGCCCTGCAGTACAGCAGCTCACTTGTGGGTGGCCCTTAACTTGATCCTTTGTTTTGGGGCTCAAAGTTGTGCAGGCGCAGGTTGGGGGTTGCACATGCACAACTCTGCACAACCCGACTGAATATCGGGTTGCGCAGTTTATGCATGGTTCCTCCCCCTCCTGTTGAGCATGCATTCGTTTGCATTGCGCTGTTGCTCAACCTGTTTTCAGTGGCGCAACTGCCTCCTGCTGAATATCACAGAATGGCGCAATGTAGGACTTGCGCATGCGCAACCCTGTTGCACATGGCGCAACCCTTTTGAATATCTGGGCCCATGATTAAATGTGTATTTCACAATACAATACATAAACAACATACTGTTATAATAAAAATGCATTTTTCATTGCACTGCTGCTTTTCGGTTGGAACAGACTCTAGTTCTGTCAGGTCAACCCTTCCCTGCTTCGTAAATAGAGATTATTAAGTAAAATTCTTACTATTTTATAGGATTCCCCGCCCTTCTACTACCCCGAGTATCCTGGGATTCTCTTGGCAAGCAGACATTTTTCCAAGCCTGCTGTCTTCATATCTTTGTTGTCTCCACTATTAGGCTGTTCCACAGGGACAGCACCTTGGAAATGGGACTCAAAATGTTATCCCTGAAGTCAAAGCTTCAGGGTGTGTCCATATTACCTGCTGGAGAACATTAGATCAAATGTCTCCATATGATCAATCTTGCCAGTGCCCTTGTGTATGCAGAACACTGATATCTTACCCTCAGCCTCCTTTCTGCAAGGGTGAACATGTTAATGCCTCCACAGCATCTCCTCTCCTGATGGTCAGCACCCAGGTAGACAAGCCATCCCCATTGTCTGCTGGGGATACTGATAGTCTGGTAGGTGAGCAAGAACTGCTGGGAGAGATGTGGATTTGTGGAGGCATTAGTAATTATTGACTCAAATCAATAAAGATGGTGGCCACAGTCATATTTGTTTTTCAGATTTCTTCTGTTGAGGTTACTTTTTGACTGTATATGCAAGATTCATATTGTGGATGTATTATAATGGCAATAGCATCTGCTTCTAATGGTAAACAACATAGCATCAGAGCAAGATATTTAATGTATTTACAATGGGTGTGGCAAGATAGCAGAAATGTTTAAAAAATGTAAGTTCCAGATATCTTACTTCAAGAATGATATTCGTGGCTGTATACAATGTGGGATGGACTCACACCTTACAGATAAATTATTTAATTTAGCTTGTAGTAGCAGCAGCAGAAGAGGATGACTGGAAGTACCACAGGGGTTCAGAGATGCCTTTCTGATCTATACTGTGGAGAGAAGAAAGAGAGTGCTACTAAGTGACTTCACAAACTACTATTGCCATAACAGCGGGGAATAAAGTATTGTAATTGCCCCTAAGCAGCTGCAGAGAATGGCATTGCTGTGATCCATTGGGGGGGGGGGGAGTAGAAAGGCAATCCAACTGAGCAGCTCTCGAGACCAGCATTGCCTGTGATCAGGGGAAGGAAGTGCTAAAGAATGGCTTCAGGAGACAACTGTACAGTACAAAAAAAGCACAGCAAATAATCCTAGTAAGAACATTATGGTTACACATGACCACTGCAGTGTCTCTTTTGCACTTTCCAGTTCTGTGATTGACTAAGTGCTTCAAAGTGAAAGCAGGGAGTAAGTGAAGAGTGGGTGGTACTGGGGTGGAGATTGGTGATTCTAGGCTTTTGATTGATGGAGGAGGACCAAGCCCCCAAAATCCCTCTTTGAAAGTGATAGCAATACGTTCACTATGCCCTTGGCAAGTAAACATAACAAAAGGAATTAAATAAAATGAACATGGATATAGCAATGTTTTTGCCAAATATGCATTATTACTGATCAAAAACTATTTGATGAAATGTTTTAATGACTTATAGATGCTGCTGCTTTCAGGGATTTTAATAAAATATTCCAAAAGTGGGCAACAGCACAATTACAAGTTAATTTACTTACTTTAATTAGCTGCTTTCAGTATAAACATATTAAAGAGCAGCTGACACCTTCAGGAGAACTTTAACAAAACATTACATTTAGACACAGTTCAGCCTGCATTTCACATTAATTTTGCATTCTTCCTCCTCATTATTTATTATTGAGGTTATCTGCATGAAAACAGGACTTTGCTCTGGAAGAGTTAATATATTCATGCTGCTGTCTCCTCCCTACCTGAGATCATAATGCTCTTCTTGTGACATCACCATTACTTCCATGGCTACAGATTGGGATGTCACGACAGAGCATTATGACTAAAAGAAGGGAATAAGCTACAGAAGCAGATAAACTAAGGGAAATTTAAGGGATAAAAAAATCATGTACTCATGCAAATTTACTCAGTAAATAAATATTGAGAAAGAGAAATATATAGAATACATACGGAATTTAAGCTGAATTGAACCTTATTATTATTATGTTTTTCAGACTTTTCTTTTTGGCATCAGTAGCTCTTTACAGTTTCTGTTTAACATATTTAATAACATCAGAGGGGCTAAGCAATTAAACCAGCTTTGATGAATGGTATAAAACTTTACTTCTTAAAGTGCTATGAATTAACATGGGCCCATGAAACAAACTTCTATTGCGTAAAGACTGCAATTTCAATAAGTCATAACTAATACTGGCAATAGGGAGTTATAATTTGGCTTCTGTTGAGCAATGCCCCATCTTTTTGATACACTAATTCATTATTGATAGTTAAGGATTAAAACATGTCACAATTATAGGAACTGTTTGCATGAAGCTGTAATCTTTTACAATTGGACCCTGATATGTATTAGGAACTGAGACTTTGCCTTTATACGTCCCCATCCATAATGAGGGTGCAGTCCACTTAGTGATCAGTACAACATTTTAGAAAAAAGTATTTCTTATAGAAAGTTTTTTTTTTGTTTTTTTAAGAGTTACTGAGCCTCTCGCAAATAGCAACCACAATTCATTTTCTGTTGAAGTTGCCCTTATACCTGAGAAAACACACTCTAGTGCAGTGTTCAGGGTTTTAAAGCAGTACACTTCAACAAATTCTGATAGATGGTTTAAAATAGAATAAAGGAGAGAACAAGGGGATGGAGGTTTAGAAGAGATAGAGGGTAATTAAAGAGGCCGTTCTTGAAGGGTCACAGATTTGCCTGAGGAAAGTAACTAAAAGAAGTAGAATCAGAAAACCACTTTTGTTTTCAGTGAGGGTCAAGAAAGTAGTAAGGGCAAGAAGCATGGTCTTTCACAAATCCAAGAAGAGGCATGGGATGCAGAAAGGGAAGAATACCTCCAGAAGAATACCCAGACTCCTGTTTTACACAACTCTACTACTCACTCATCTGTTAAAATGCTCTTACATTACCTTACTTGCTCCCATTAACACCTTTTAGCACTAGTATTGTCTACTCCTTATCTATCAAGCTGAATTTTGTGCCAGATTGCACCATGTAACAGTTGTCTCATTGCACTCAAACCCAACCAAATCTGAGTTATACTGTTTTCTTGTAAAGCAGTATTTTAGTGAGGCTGTTTTGTTGCACCAGCGTTCATCTAATTAATTATAGTATGACTGTCTCTGTAAATATTCTATATTTCTGTAAATATTGTATTATTTCTTGTATTCATCTTGTATTTTATTTTGCCTTGTATAATCTACTATACACACTGTATTTTCCCTTGAACCCTGATTTCCCCAGGTCACACCTGGAGACAAGCCCTAGCTCAGTGTGCCTTTCCCAGTCATCAAATGTTTAAATAAAAATTAAAATAAGACCAGAAAGGCAAAGAAGGTGATACGAGTGGCAAAGGCAGACACAGAGCTCCGATTAGCCGAGGGGGTCAACCGCAGAGAAAAGCATTTCTTTCTATATTAAACTAAAAAAAGAAGGAGGTGGTGAGACAGTAGCTAGTCTGAAGGGTGGGGTCCATGTGATAGAGGATGATGAGCAAAATACTTCAGTCCTAAATGACTACTTTTGCTCCATCTCCACCAGGGAGGCTAGCAGTCCCATACCTGAGACTGGTGCTAAAGAGGCTGAAAAAGTGATCCAAGAGACTGGGAAGCCAGCATTTACTGGTGATAGAGTAAAGAAGGGTCTAGGAGATTCAAGTCAGGCAAGGTTTCAGGTCTGGATGGGATCCATTTGAGGGTACTCAAGGAACTGGCAAATGAATTGACTGAACCTCTGGCATACCTTTTCAAGATCACTACACACAGGGGTAGTTCAGAGAGATGGGAGGGTGGCAAACATGGCTCTGCTTCATAAGGGGGGGACAGGGAACATGCAGGCAACTGCAGACCTGTCAGTCTCACCTCTGTTGTTAGAAAGGTAATGAAGTCACTAATCAATGTAGACCCTATGGACTATGTGGAGAGTAATGGTCTCCAGGGTAGTAAACAACATCAAGATTTTGTGTCAGGGAGGTCATGTCGGACAAACCTAATAGTCTTTTTTGATTGAGTTACAAAGGAATTGGATAAAGGCCATGCCATGGATTTGCTGTATTTTGACTTCAGCAAGGCTTTGCATTCTGTGTCTCACAGATGCCTGCTGAAGAAGCTGGGAGACCTTGGGGTGGCTAGGGATGTAGTCAGATGGGTGGAGAATTGGCTAAAAGGAAGATGGCAGCAGCTAGTGATAAATGGTAACAAATCAGAAGACTGGGTGGTCACAAGTGGGGTACCACAGGGGTTTGTCCTGGGTCTGGTCCTTGTCCACATTTCATCAGTGACATTGGAGAAGGGATCCAGAGTAGTCTAGGTCTGTTTGCAGATGACACAAAACTCTGTGGAAGAGTGGCTAGCACTGAAGCAATTAAAGAGCTACAGGATGACTTACAGAGGCTAGAGAGATTGTTTAAGTTCTGTCAGTTGCATTCCAACACCAAAAAGGTGCAAGGTAATGCACTTAAGGAAATATAACCCCAGGACAGAATACTGGATGAGCGGGGTACAGCTCAGTACTGTGGCAGTGGAATGTGACCTCAGAGTCATCATTAGCGACACACTTAAGCAGGCCAGCCAATGTGACAGGGCTTGCAGTAAGGCTAATAGGAAGCTGGGATGTATAGGGAGGGGTACTGATGGTAGAAGGAGGGAGGTGATACTCCCCCTCTACAGATTCCTGGTGAGACCACATCTGGAGTACTGTGTCTAGTTTTGGAGCCCCCACATTAGAAAAGACAAGGATGGTATGGAGGCTGTACAATGCTGAGTAATAAAGATGATTCAGTATCAGCAGGGGAAGCCCTACGAGGAATGACTCAGGGTGCTGAATATATATTCTTGGCGACCAGAAGGGGGAAGGGGATATGATAAGGAATTTCAAATTCCTGAAAAGGAATAAACAAGGTGAACTCTGGATAACTGTTTATAAGAAACACAAACTCAGTGATGAGACAGCATGACTTGAAACTGACAGGGGTAGGTTCAAGAGGGATGTGAGAAAGTATTACTTTATAGAAAGGGTGGCGGAACCACACAACAGCCTGCTAGCCAAGGCGGTGGCAGCTAGAACTCTGGGTGGTTTCAGATTTGCATAGGATAGAATGAAGAGGATGGAGACAAGTTAATTCATCCCAGGCTTTTTGTTGTGCAATAACAGGCTCCATCGTGTTAGTTCCAGTGTCTCTCGGCCCCGAATTCATCTCTGGACAGTTTGCTCCTACTAGATGTTCAACTGTACTGCAAATAAAATTACAGTATGAGTTCAACTTCTGCTGCTCTTCAGTTCATTGCCTCATAAGGTGGATGAATTGCACCCACCTGGAGTTTATTAAATGTACTGGTTGCACAGGGTGTGAATTGTCCAGGGACTAATTGTCTTAAGAGACTGACGCTGGAGCTATTGTGACAGAGCATGTTGTTGCATGACGAACTGCCTGGGATGAATTTACATGTAGCTAAAGAAGATAGTCATAACAGGCAGGGTCAAGAATGGGGAAGGAACAGGATAACTGCTGAGGAGGGGTTAAACCCCAAATTACGCCAGGTTATCGGCTATATAGGGACCCATGGGCAGACTGGATGGACCATTGTTCTTTTTCTTCCATTGTTGTCTATGTTTCTTTGAGATGTACTGTTACTTTAAATCAGATATATGTATATATGTGTGTGTGTGTGTGTGTGTGTGTGTGTGTGTGTTTGTGTGTGTAAACCTAGCTATCAGAACCCACCCCCTGTGGAAAAGCTAGTAAAGTCCAAAGCACAGGGATGTCTGCTCAGTGTGCCATGCTTGGAAACAGCTACATTTCTGTTCAATTATGGCCACTAAAGGTTTTCAAAGCTTAAAACCTCTGTGTAATTGCAGACTGTTTCAGATGGAGTCTCGTTGAGTAAACTACACTCTTGTCTTTTGTGAAGAAAACAATTACTGTACAAACATTATATGAGGCTCCAGTCACAAATTGAACAGCACTGTGATACAGAGATTCATAGATTTCTAAAGAGAGTCAGAGGCATTTTTGTGTATAGTACCTCCATACTGGATACAAATACACTACGTTGTCTAACTTTAAACTGAAAAGGGCTTTGTTTTGCTAGAAAAATCACAATTTAATGTTCAGCCTTGAAAAAAAAATGAACATAATCTTAAAAATATTTAAATCAATCCTCCCCAAAATACCAACATCTTTATAAATGTCAGCATTTTCAAGTTTGTGTTGCCATAATGTTATCTGGGAAGAATCATTTAAAAAGGAAAATTAGATCTTATTCTTAGCAAACAGGCTCCATTTTGTCTTTCTTTGGCTTAACTAAGCATAAAACAGGAAGTGCTGTTTGCATAGAAGCTTGCTAGCCTTGCTTGTAGAGCAGAAAGCAGCTAACTAAAAGAAGCTACATTTTCTTCTTAATTTAAAACGTATATCTCAGTAGGAATCAGTGTCAGTTAAGATTAAGTAGACAGATAACTTTATTAGAAGTAGAAGGGGTCTTATTTAAGGTTAAAAAAAGAAAAGAAAGAAAGGCAGTGTGTGTTCTGTGCAGGGAAATGTACTGTATCAGGTGACTTTGCTAAACCAGTAGGAGGAAAGAGAGCTTACCTGGTGGTGTGATTTAGACACTAGAAAAGCAGGTGAGTCAAATTACAACTTCCTGTTGCTAGCCTTGCTTGTAGAGCAGAAAGCAGCTAACTAAAAGAAGCTACATTTTCTTCTTAATTTAAAACTTATAACTCAGTAGGAGTCAGTGTCAGTTAAGATTAAGTAGACAGATAACTTTATTAGAAGTAGAAGTGGTGTTATTTAAGGTTAAAAAAAAAGAAAAGAAAGAAAGGCAGTGTGTGTTCTGTGCAGGGAAAGGTACTGTATCATGTGACTGTGCTAAACCAGTAGGAGGAAAGAGAGCTTACCTGGGGGTGTGGTTTAGACACTAGAAAAGCAGGTGAGTCAAATTACAACTTCCTGTTGCTAGCCTTTTTTCTTACTAATTGCCTTCCATCCCACCCAAAGCCAGTTCTACTTTTATAGCCACTGGATCTGACTGTCAACAGGAACTTCCTGTTTGGCAGTAGGAAGGAAAGGATCATAGAGAAACATTGGTTTTGTCAACCCTGAAGTAGAAAAGTAGCTCACCCCCAGCTGCTGGTAGTTTGATATTGAGCAAGAAAGAAGGAGACTACTGAAGAAGATAGGAAGTTGCTGTCCCAGAACAGGAAGGGTGAAGCAGTGTTCTGGGAGACATTCTGGAGGCTGCAATGCTGCCCTATTTGCAGGCACCTCTTTGGTCTGAGAGAGGAGGTTGCCCGTCTCCAGGCTGACCTGGCTAGGATTCATGAAACCTCCTCCCCCACCCAGGGACCACCAGGGCCAATGCCACTACCTCAGAGGTTGCCAAGAAAGAGGAGTGGCTGGACCAGGGTGGGCTCAAGGAGGGAGAGGGTGGTGGAACAGAGTTACATCCCTCCAGCTGTACCTCTTCACAATTCATTCGCTCTTCTGGTGGATAGTGGTTCCTCTATGGAGGCACCTGCAATGGAGACCAAGGAGGATGCTGGGAACCTTCACAAAGGAGACCCAAAGGAGGGTGGCATGGGACCACAGGGAAGGAAACAACTACTGGTGGGGGACCCAGTCACTGGGGGGTAGAAATGGGGAGGATGGGAGAGGGAGGTAAGGTGCCTTCCTGGCACCATGGCTTGAGGGACAGGAAGCTGAATCCTCAGGATCGTGGGAGGAGCTGCACGAGGGAGGAGCTAGATGTCATTGTCTACCTGGGGACAAATGACCTGGCTAGGAATGGGATCAGAGCAGTGCAAGAGGAATTTGTAGAGTTGGGAAGGGCCTTAGACAGAGCATAAGGTAACCTTCTCAGAGGTGCTGCCTGTCTATGGCAAGGGAGATGCTAGGGCACTTCTCACCAGGGAATTCAATGAGTGGTTGAAAACTGGTATGGAACTCAGGGTTTGGCTTCATTGGGACTGGGAGCCACCTGGAGGAATGCAGACCTATACTGGTGCGATGGTCTGCGCCTGTCCAGGGGGAACCAGGATACTAGTGAGAGGTTTAAATGCTTCATTGGCATGCATTTAAACTAACCAAGGGGGGAGGCACTGAAAAGGAGCTGGGAAATCTGAGCCTCCCCCACAAAACATGGTGATTAGTGAGGTAAACACCAAGGTACAGAAGTTATTAGGAGCAGAACAGATTTAAATGTAAAAAGGCAAAGAAGTAAGGACAGAAATGGGGCTAAAAGGGGTAAGGCTATCAAAAAGTGGAGGGTGATGAGTACCAATGCCCATAGTCTGTGTAACAAGCTCCCTGAACTAGTGACCTTGATGGAAGAGGGTTGCCGGGATAATGTGGCAGTCACAGAAACATGGTACACAGACAACCATGACTGGGATGGCAACATTTCAGGATACACAATTTACAGGAGGGACAGGGAGGGTAAAAGAGGAGGAGGAGTAGCTCTCTATGTAAAGGAAGGGATCAAAGCAACAGAACTAAATAGTAAACAGGGAGCAGATGAGGCACTTTGGGTCACCCTGGAGACAGGAAATGGCACCACAATCCGCATGGGGGTTGTATACAGACCCCCATCTCATCGGGAGGGAATGGACAAAGAAATGATAGAAGGCTTTCTTAGAATGGCAAAAAAAGGGGAGATATTGTTGATGGGGGAGCTGAATATGCCAGATGTTAACTGGAGCACCTTTGCTGCAGGCACATCCAAGAGCAGGGTCATTCTTGATGCCTTACAGGGGGCATGTCTCAGACAGCTAGTATTGGAACCGACTTGGGAGGGAGCAATCTTAGACCTGGTACTTTCAAATGGGGATGGAGAAAGAATCTCAGATTTAGAAGTGGGTAGCCATCTGGGGAACAAGTGACCACCAAACAGTGTGGTTCACGATAAACACAGCCATACAAAAGCAAGAGTACTAGACTTTAGGAGGGCTGACTTTGGGAAAATGAGAGAGCGCCTCAGAAAAACACTAGCAAACAGGCAAGAAGGAGGGGTGGAGGAACAATGGGGAGTAATCAAAACAGCCATCACAGAGGCAACAAGTCTTTGCGTAAAACAAATCAATAAAACACAACGAAGGAAAAAAATGCTATGGCTCACAAAAGAGGTGGCAGGGAAGGTCAAGGAGAAAAAGGCAGCATTAAGGAAATATAAGGAACCACAGAAGGAGCAGGACAGAGAACTGTATCAGTTAAAGCAGAAAGAGGCTGGGAAGGTGGTCAGAATAGCAAAGGACCAAACCGAAGAAAGGATAGCCAATTCTGTTAAGAAGGGGGATAAGACCTTTTATAGGTACATTAGGGAGCAAAGAAAGACCAAAGGAGGGATACTGAAGCTTAATAAAGAGGAAGGAATGTGGGTAGAGGGTGACAGTGAAAAAGCAGGGTTACTGAACGAATATTTCTGCTCAGTATTCACAAAGGAAGAGGAGGGGGAGTTACCTAAACCAGACAAGAAAAATACTCTGAAGACGGGGGGGAAGGGGTCGATACCAGTCCATTTACAGAAGAAAGGGTTCTGAAAGAACTAATAAAACTGAAGGTGGACAAAGCAATGGGACCTGATGGGATTCACCCAATAATTCTAAAAGAACTAAGGGTAGAACTAGTGACATCACTGACTACTCTCTTTAACAAATCATGGAAGGATGGGGTGGTACCCAAGGACTGGAGGAGGGCAGATGTAATTCCTCTTCACAAAAGTGTGAGCAGGACAGAGGCAGGAAACTACAGACCAATTAGTTTGAACTCAGTGGTAGGGAAAATGATGGAATCACTTCTGAAGGAAAGAATTGTCGAGTACCTAGAGGCCAGTGGGGCACAGGACCCAAGGCAGCATGGATTCACGATGGGAAGGTCATGTCAGACGAATCTAATAGATTTCTTTGACTGGGTGACCAAAGTAGTAGATCAGGGAAGGGCTGTGGACATGGCCTACCTAGATTTTAGCAAGGCATTTGATACAGTCACACAAAAAGATTAATACACAAGATAGCCAGCCTTGGAGTGGGTCCCAAGGTGGCAGCCTGGATAAAAAATTGGCTAGACAACAGGACGCAAAGGGTAGTAGTAAATGGAGTACACAGTGAAGAAAGGAGGGTTACTAGTGGGGTACCGCAGGGTTCAGTACTGGGACTGGTCCTTTTTAATGTCTTTATAAGTGACATTGCAGAGGAACTGGAAGGAAAAGTATGTCTCTTTGCAGATGACACAAAGATCTGCAACAGGGTTGATACACAGGATGGAGTGGAAAGGATGAGAAGGGACTTGGCAAGGTTGGAGGAATGGTCAAGTGTATGGCAGCTCAGATTCAGTGAAAAGAAGTGCAAGATAATGCACATGGGAAACAAAAACCCAGGGGAAGCATACACAATGGAGGGTGAGATACTGACAACAGTAAAAATAGAAAGATACCTGGGGGTAATTATATCAGATGACCTAAAGATGGGCAAGCAATGTGAGAAGGCAGTAAGGAAGGCTGGAGGATACTGGGATGCATAGGAAGAGGCATCAATAGTAGAAAACAGGAAGTTGTTATCCCTCTGTACAGACAGTTGGTGAGACTCCATCTGGAGTACTGTGTGCAGTTCTGGAGACCCCATCTCCGCAAAGACATAGATAGAGTGGAGGCTGTCCAGAGGAGGGCAACTAAAATGGTGCAGGGTCTGCACCAGAAGACATACGGAGAAAGACTAAAGGAGCTTAATATGTATGCTCTTGAGGAAAGAAGGGAGAGAGGGGACATGATAGAAACTTTCAAGTACATCAAGGGAATTAATAAAGTCCAAGAGGGTAGCATCTTCCAGAAAAAGAGATGTGCAAGAACAAGGGGGCATAATTTGAAGATAAAGGGGGGACGGCTCAGGGGTAATGTGAGGAAGTATTTTTTCACTGAGAGGGTTGTGGATGCATGGAACAGCCTTCCTGAGGAGGTTGTAGAGTCAAGAACAGTGGGGGACGTCAGGAATGCATGGGACAGGTATAAGGCAGTCCTAGGGGCGGGTAAGAGGAAGTAAGCCGTTGGTTAACTAGGATCTGCAGCTTATCTGTTAGATAGGAAAATGGGCAGACTAGGTGGGCCAAGCGGTCCTTATCTGCCATCAAATTCTATGTTTCTATGTTTAAGCAAGATCTTCGTGGAGCTAAGCTATGGCACAATCAGGTGTTGTATCAGAAGAATACAGTACAGTCTCATCTGCATTCAGATGTAAAACAGATGAAGAAACAGCATTCAGTATACTATTAATATAAGGCGAGACAAGTAGTGGTCCCAGTACACACCCCTGGGTAACATTTTTCTTAAGCAGAAAAATATTACAGCAAAAACTGCATGTACTGAGGACTATTGCCTAGCTTATCTTCAGCAATGGTTCATGATGACACTCCAGACACTAGTTTGAAAAACTGTTGACCCTTCATCATCAGCAGCACATGCATATATCTCCCCGTCCCAGAAATGGTGATCGGCATTAACACTCTGCTCACCTTCACTGCCACTTGCTGTCTCATTCAAGTAAAGTCACTTGTATTATACAAATGGCTTGACTTGATATGGTACATGGGTTTGTACAATATCAATAAAGTAAATACTGTAACATGATGCAAGTGACTGTTACTTGCAAGAAACAGCAGCTGGCAGCAAGATATGCAGAGGTTATTTGTTAGCTGATGAACACCAGAGCTTTGACGATGATGACCAGTCGGCTCAATATGAAAGCATGCAATACTGTTCATAGATGCCCCTCCATCACTCCCCGAGATGAACAGCAGGCCACACATTCAGGATCATTGCTAGGGTCATGAGGGCCAGCTCTTAGACACCCTCCCCCACCCCTGAAATGAACAGCAGACCTGAGCCCACACATTCAAGATCCTAGCGAGGGTTGCAAGGGCCAGCTCATAGATGCCATCCCCCACCCCCCGAGATGAGCAGCAGAGCACAGCCACACATTCAGGATCTTTGCGAGGATCGTGAGTGCCAGCTCGTAGAAACCCTCCCCCACCCCCCGAGATGAACAGCAGACCACAGCCACACATTCAGGATCCTTGCGAGAGTCACAAGTGCCAGTTCCTAGACACCCTCCCCCACTTCCTGAGATGAACAGCAGATGACAGCCCACACATTCAGGATCCTTGTGAGGGTCACGAGGGCTAGCTCTTAGACGCCCTCCCCCACCCCCTGAGACGAACAGCAGGTATGGAACATGGAGCGCAGGCACAGTAAGCCACAGGACTGTGGTGCACTTTTGGATTGGTGTTTGCTTTGGCGCCTTTTTTAATTTAAAAGATTCCTGTTGGCTCAGCAAAGGAGATAGTTTATTTTGTATTTATTTAGCCTGTGAAAACTGTACCTTAAGGGCCTTTAAAAGGGGAAAGCTTTATGATACTAGTGCCTTAAAGGAATTTTATTGTAATGCCTTAAGAGGAATTGTTTTAAAAGATTCCCAATAGCTTAAAGGAATTTTATTGTAGTACATTAAGAGGAATTGTTTTAAAAAGATATCCTGATAGCTTTAACTGGGGAAAAAAGAAAATAAAAAAAGATAAATACAAAGGATTTCTAATTTTACAGACTTAGTTGTAGCAGCTTCACAGACTTAAAGTAGCCTACAATTTATGCTGAGCTCCTCCCCCTGCATCACTGAATGTACTGATCTCTCTTACCTGTTTTTCCACAGACTACAGCCCACACATTCAGGATCCTTGCGAAGGATGTGAGGGCCAGCTCGTAGATGCTCTTCCCCACCCCCCGAGATGAACAGCAGGTATGGAACACAGAGTATAGGCACAGTAAGCCACAGGACTGTGGTGCAGTTTTGGACTGGTGTTTGCCCCGCTGACACTCCACGTCGGCTCCCCAGCACCTCCACCACCACTGTTGGTCGACACACCCTTATAGGGATGAGGCAGCATGAAAAGAACCAATAGGGCTGAGGCTGAGTCTGAACTAATCCACCCACTTTACCATTAGCAGCTTATAACACCTCACCACTTCAGGCAGCATTGTCCTACATTCCCAACCATTGATTCCCCTTACTGTAAACTTGTAAATTACTGTATGTCCTTTGGTCTCCATCGCTTCTCTCTCTCTCTCTCCCCCTCATACTCTCCCAAAATAATCTCTCTCCTATACCACCAGAGACAGTTTCCCCACTGACCCTCAAATCCTGGCATCTGCCCTGCCAGCAGCGCACCAACACTAGAATGTTTACTCTTTTCCTCACCTCATTCATCCTCCTCAAGGGACACCCCAGCCCCTCATCGGTGACTCACCCCCCTGGCATCCCTTTGACACAACACTGGCTCCCACCTACTCTCCTTGTCACAGTAACTCCACTGCACCCCCCACTCTTCATCCACCTATCTTCTCTCAATACCACTCCCATATCCCATTGCATTCCTCTCCTGCCCCACCCTCATCTCCCTAGCCACCCCTTGCACAAGCAGCACATCAACTAAAAAACATCATGCCAACACCTGCAAGAAGAGAGTACTGTCCCTACTCAGAATCTTCACTCTACTACTACTTATGTCGGCCAATGTTCACCCTAACCAAGGCCCCCTCTCAGCCAAACCTCACGCCATGGGCTAAGTATAGCTGTGATGAATATCTGCAGCTTACTCCAAAACGTAGCACAGCTACAATGCTGGATGCAGTTGCATCAACCAGATGTGCTAGCCCTTACTGAGACCTGGCTGTCAAAGAAGGTCCCAGACTCTGCCGTTGCACTCCTTGGCCTCACCCCTTATAGAGCCGACAGGCTTGGCAAACAGGGAGGGGTGTGTGCTTTCAACATCTGAGACTTGCTATTATGCCAAAGCCTACCAACACCTTCCCTGAACCACAGGACACAGGCTATGACACTAAAACTCACACCTGACCCTACCAGAGCCCCTGTAACCATTATGGTGCTGTACATCCCACCACATAATCAAGCCTCTGCTTTCCAATCTCTGACCGACTATATCTCCAGCTTCCCACCCAAAACAGAGCACATTATCTTGGGGGATTTTAATGTGAACTGGTTATCAACCTTGGCCTCCCCAATAAAAGACACCCTCTCAGCACTAGATCTAACCCAATTAGTTGACCAGCCAACCAGCGTTAATCCCAGAAATGGTTCTGGCACCCTAATTGACCTCCTACTCACGAACTAACCTAGCAGAATCTCTGGTCTAACTGTACTCCCAGACTCATTAAGTGATCACTCTCCCACCTTCTTCACCTGGTCATGCCAACAGCGACTATCCCAACCAAGCAGTTTTACCCGACGCTGTTTTTTAACCTGGTGACCTCACTAAACTAAAGCAATATCTGGCCCAGTGTGATTGGTCACCAATCAGACGTGCTACTTCCATAGATGTAGCCCTTGAATACTTCACCCACACATTCAACAAAGCTTGTGATACATTTGCCTGCTCACAAAGGTTCAAACCAAAAAAATGAAATGCCCTCTGAATCACACCAGCACTGATCCAGCAAATAAAGAACCGTGTTGACCTCTGGTACAAAGCAGTTGCCTCTGGTGTGCAGGCAGACAAGATAGTCTATAAAATGGCTCACAACAAGTGTACCTGTGCAATTAGAATGGCCAAATCTAGCTATTACAAATCCACCCTGACCTCATCCTGGGGGAACACTAGGTTGTTCTTGGACAACCTAAAGGAAATGAATGGAAAATCCTGGATGCCTCCTCCCGCTCAGCTAACTTTCAACAATAACATCACCTTGGACCCACTCACAATTTCCAGAAGCCTAAATGCAGCATTTTATGACCTGAGCACAGTTCTCCCTAACAACTTCTTCAACCCCTCACCTATGACCTCAGAACCCAGCAATACCTACCCTCCCTTCTACCTCAGGGTTATTACAATGAGCGAAGCAAGTTCTTACCTTAAAAAAGCCCTAGGGGGCTCAAACAACTGCAAAGGCTCCTTCAACATGAAAATCCTTAATTTGGTACTGGACTCTATGTTCCCCCCTCTGACTGATCTCCTTTACCTCTCCCTATGCCTAGGGCAGTTCCCAGCCGAATGGAAGGTGGCCACCATCACATCAATACTAAAGAGTAGAGACCCCACATTACCCAATAATTACAGGCCCATCTCCATACTCCCTTCCCTCTCGAAAGCCCTGGGAAAAATCATTGCCACACAACTCACAGACTACCTGCTAGTGCATGGCATCCTATGTAGGGAACAACATGGTTTTAGAGCCAGTCACAGCACAACTACTGCCCTCATAGAGTTCTCCAACTCGCTGCACAATGCCCTTGATAAGAAGCTGCTAGCGGGAGCTGTATTCATAGACCTGTCAAAAGCGTTCGACACAATCTCCCACACCCTGCTCCTAAATACTCTCTTCTGCACCAGCCTGTCCCCTGGACCCATCGCTTGGTTCACAAGCTACCTCACAGATAGGTCCCAATGTGTGAAGATAAACAGCACCCTCTCACCCACCCTATCAGTCCACTCGGGGGTCCCCCAAGGCTCCATCCTTGGCCCACTGCTATTCCGCATCTTCCTGAATACCCTGCCTAAATCCTGTCCATGTAACCTTCTACTCTACGTAGATGACGCGGTAATGTATGCCTCCCACTCGGATCCCACAATCCTTCAGTCCTCCCTACAACTTGCCTTCAACCACATTGAAAACTGGTTCACTGACCAGAGGCTCATGGTCAATATAAAAAAGACTAAAACAATGCTCTTTTCCCATCGCCAGAATAAGGACTACAATACCCAGCTAAAAATCATTTCCAAAACCCACCTCTCACTGGAACAGTTTCAAACATATAAATATCTAGGCATTACCTTCGATCCTAATCTATCATTCCACTCACATATTAGTAATATTTCCTCTGCCATAAATACACTTACAGGTCTACTGTATTGGCACAAAGCCTGCCTACCACCAGACGCCCTACTCACTGCCATTACCTCCTCTGTTCTCTCCCTTGTAGACTGTGGGATAGCTATCTACTTGGCCACTGACCACACTGCACTAAATAAAATCCACCTAGCCATTAACAAAGCCTGGAGGCTCCTTGCTGGAGTGGATAAGTGTACCCACAGCTGTACCCTGTATGAGCTAACAAAAATCCTCACCCTAGATGAAAGAGCACATTATCAAACATGTCTCCTTACTAAGAACATCCAACTAGGCCTTACTCCCACTAGAGTTGCAGCCTCCCTCCATGCAGCACATACCTCAGCAAACACCTGTGCGGCAAATAAATTAACATGGGTTGTTTCCAGGGTCACAACCACCCTTGCACAATGATCTTTTTCCTACAGAGTGCCATCCTGGTACAATGAGCTCCCCCAGGCCATCACCTCTATCTCCAGATTAGGCTCCTTCAAAACAGTGCTAAAAAAAACCCATAATCTCCACCCGTCACTGCCATTGTTCCTAATAAGTAAAGGAATCTGCCTACAGACGGCAAGATTCTGGGCTAATAGATATACTTATCACACTGTTGCTACTGTGTGTTAATGATGATGTTGGTATCCTGAATGTGTGAGCCACCTGCTAGCATATAGGCCTTACCTTAATATTGATTGTACTGTTCGCTAACATTCACAAGCTCCATTCAGGACTTGTATAGCTACCCTACTGAATAGGTCTAACAGCACTGCACATACCCTGTTGTTATCTTGTCTCCTTCTCCACTGTTATACTGTATACTTGATATATATATTGCCTATGCCTCATTGTTAGTTTCCTTCCCTACTCTCACTGTAATATTGTATTATGACTACTTATTTATTTATTTTATTAGATCATCGGTTTACAGACCTTCGAGTCATAGGCTCATTTACAAAGGCACCTCATCAAGAGAGCAATACATCCCAGCAAACAAACAGCACAATACATAATGCTTAGATTAAGAAAGCAACCAGTGTCACAGGCATTCACTGGTGGTACACGCTTAGTAATAGGTAGATCACAGTAGTCATAGTATAGGTACATGAGTACCACATCAGATAGCAACCAGAGATATTTTATTACATTAGTCAGCAGAAGTTGCATGAGACCGCAGGTATACAAAGCAAAAGTAGACAGGGCAGACCCAGCCTAGGGGTGAGGGTAAGGGACAGGTGGGGGATTATGTGCAGTGGCAGCAGCGAGTGCTTTTCAGATGGCTTCTGAGGGAGACCTTGAAAGGACCAAGCTTAGTGGAGTCAGCAATATTGGCTGGGAGGCAATTGAACCAGGAGGGAGCATGATAGCAAAAGGATCTCTGGGCCTTAGAGGTCCTTACCCTGGGGACAGTAAGGGAGGTTTTGACAGTGTTGCGGGTGGAGACTGAGGGGGAGGCACACTGCAGAAAGGTGGAGACCCTGGGGGGGAGAGCCTTAGCAGGGTCTTTTTTACAAGAAGGCAGGTTTGGAAGCAGAGCCTTTCTTCAAGGTTGAGCAAGTTGGTGGTGGAGTACAGCAGGCACGTATGGGCGCAGCTAGGCACTCCCAGCATCAGCCTGCAGGCCTTGTTTATAGAGAGCTGGATTCTTGCAAGTGCAGTGTTGTCAGCTGCAGCATAGATGGGCAGCCCATAGTCGATTAGCGACAGAACAAAGGAGGTGATTGCCAATCTAAGGGCCTCTAGTGGTAGGCAGTCTCTATGGCGGTATAACAGTCCAGTCCTGACATTGGTGGCAGCAGAAAGGGCATTGATATGGGAATGGAAGGAGAGTGCCGAATCAAAGGTAATGCCCAGATACTTGTAGGAGGAAGCCTGCTCAATGGGGTTTGGTGTGCTAGGCAGAATCACGAGAGGGGTACCATGGACTTTGCTTTGGTGATGCAAGAAGAGCATAGTTTTGGTCTTTTTTAGGTCCAGGACTAGCCTTAGTGATGTGAACTAAAGCTCAGGTCTATCAAAAGCTTGTTGGAGGGTGGCCTGGAGTGTGTTGGGGTTGGGGTCAGTGGCAAAGAGCACAGTGTCATCTGTGTAGAGGAGGATCTTACTTTGGCAGGCCAAGGGGAGGAAGTTGAGGTAGAGACTGAAGAGGAGAGGGCCTAAAATGGAGTCCTGGGGAACCCCAGAGTGGACAGGTCGTGTGTCAGATAGGGCGCTATTGATTTTTACACACTGAGTTCTGGCAGAGAGGTAGCTGGTGAACCATGCAAGGGGGCCGGGGAGAAACTGATTCATCTGAGGGAGTCAAGCAGGAGATGATGGCAAACCGTGCCAAAGGCCTTGGAGAGGTCAATGAACACAGCAATGGTAGGACTTCCAGCATCGAGAGCAGAGTGTAGGAAGCTGAAGAATTCAAGTAGCGCAGTTGTGGTGCTGTGACCTGCACATAAGCAATGCCGTTCAGTGCACAGGATATTGTGCATGGCCAAGTATTCGGCAAGCTGGTTGACAACTACTTTTTCGAGGGTCTTAGAGAGTGGGGGGAGGATGGAGATAGGTCGATAGTTACCCGGGGTTGCTCGCTCACCGCTCTTTAGGATGGGAGTGATGATGACAGTTTTCCATGTGCTGGGGAACTGCCTCAGGCACAGAAAGCAGTTGAGCAGCCCTGTAAGTGGGACCAGGATATCATCCAACATCAGACGAAGTAGCCTAGCGTTCAGCAGGTTGGTACTGGGGTTGTTGTTACTACTAATGGCTTTTTGCAGAAGGGGTCTAGCCTCCAACAGGGAGATGGTATGTAGGTAGAAAGGAGGTCTCTGGAGAGTGGGCAGGGGTGCTGCTGGGATGGGGTCAAAGAAGTTACTGGGCAGGACTGAACTCAGGTCTGAGAAAGTGTGGTTTAGGCAGTCTGCAATGCCAAGGGTGTCAGAGCAGACAGTTCCATTAAAGGAGAGTTGAGAGAGGGGTGGGGAGTGGGATTTCCCCCCATTCAGCTCCTTTACATTATCCCAAAATTTCTAGCTGACCCCCAGGAGAAGACAAGAGCGGAGTGGTAGTACTGGGCTTTGGCCTGTCGAATGGCCCAAGTACACTAATTGTGCTCAGTGTTGTACACTTGCCTATCAGCTGGCTTGCCAGATTCCATGGCAATGTGCCATAGGTTGTCTCTCATTTTAGTTTGTGAAGGAGGGAAGGGGTAACCCAGGGCATGTTTTGCTTTTTGGTGTGATTTCTAATGAAGGGGGCATATATGTCACGGGCAGTGTTAAAAATGCAAGTGGAAAAATCCAATGCCTCTTCTATGGACAGTGCAAGCCTGATTGGGGACCAATCCAGTTGTGAGAGGTACAGTTTAAGGTGATGCAGGCCTCCTGGGAGTAGACAACGTCACTGGGTGGTTTGTGGTGCAGGTTTGCTGTTGGCGGCAGACCAAGAGAATACGACTGGGGAGTGGTCACTAAGTGAGTTGGGAAGTACACTGATATCGAGCACCTTCTGGGGGTGGTTGGTAATGGTGATATCCAGGAGGGTGCTGAAACCAGTAGAGGGGTTGCATCAAGTTGGGGTGGTGACAGACTGGGACATGTCAAGGGTGACAAAGATATCTCTAGTTTGGGAGGCCGTGACAGAGAGCCAGTTGATATTGAGGTCACCAACAATTATCTGGGCCATTTTGGGTGGTAGGCCAGTGAGGTAGTCAGCAAGTGCCTGAATGGCGATGTCTTGCTTTCTGGGAGGAATATAGGCAACGGTGAGAAAAAGTAGGACCTTACCAGGGTTGAGGGAGATTTTTAGTGTGAGGGTTTGCACCTCATTATCAAGCTTGGGTGGGGAAGAGCATGTCCAAGGAGTGAGTCACACATATAGGCAGCACAACCACTTCCACGCTTACCCACCCAATCTTCCCTGAAAAGGGTGTAACCAGGGAGGGAAACGAAGGAGTCAGGGGTGGATTTGGATAACCAGGTTTCAATGAGTGTGACAATGTCCGGTTGGTGCTGAGTAACCCAGCACTGGAATGCAGCAGCCTTCTTAAGGAGGCTGCAAATATTCATAGAAGCTATGTGAAGACCTTGAGCCTGGGCAGGCTTGCTCATAAGGCTGGGCATGGGGCCAGGGTTTGGATGAATGTTACCTGATAGAAGCAACAGGAGGGTGATTTGGTGCACCTAAGCGTGGTAGTGATTGTGGCATCTCCCCTTGCGACTGGACACAGGGCCAGGTGCTGGGGTGGGTAGAGTACGAAGGGTGGGAAAGGCATTGAGAAGAAGAGACCAAGGTATGAGTGGGAAGTAAGAGGTAGCAGGGGTGAAAGTGTGGAGGGGTACCGAGGGGAGGAGGTGATCGAGTGTCGGAGGGAGTCTGGTAGAGGTGTTGCAGATAAAAGGGGGAGTACTATGCATAGAGGGTGATGGTCCTAAATAAGGTGGGGCTGGTGTAGGAAGTAGGAGGAGGACCAGAGTCAGGGTCAATGCACTTGATCCCAGATGCATTGAGAACGATAACTTATTTGGGCACAAGAGAGGATCACCCCTTTAAGAAGTTACAGAAAGGAGAGCCCCTTTAAGGAGTTGCTGTAGCTAACTAGTGTGAGGCCTCAGGGGGCAGGGATTACTGGGGAAGTGTACTCAATAAAGGAGGGAGATGGGGAAGGAGGGAGGGGAGGAAGGGGGGTGGGTGAAAAAATTCTCCAGAGAGCAGTACAGCAAGGCAGTGGTCCAGCTGTGTTTTCAAAAAGGTGCCTTGTATGCTTTCTTTCTCAATGGGGATCTGCAGCATCCAATCGGGAAGCAGCCACAGTCCCCAGGAGCCAATCCAATTATGGGGATTGAAGCCTCACAGCTCCGAGCTAGGAGCTGACCAAATGTACCTGCTTTCCTTGGTCAGGGGGTGGCGGGCTGGATGCAGAGGTCCTGCTGCCAGCGGGTAGCAGTTCCAGGGCCACACTTATTGTTATGTATTGTACCTGACGTGGAGCTTTTGGAAATGAATCCCTGACTCAAAGGTTGTAATCCGATATTCTAAATAAACAAAAATAAAAATACTGCAATAGCATGTTGAAGGGGATGCTCTGACCACTCTGGCCACTAATTTGTTGATTTGTTGTTTTTGCTGATTTTTTTTAATATGCAGGTATTTCAAGTTTCACTTTAGAATAAGATGCTATGCTGTAGAGCTTGCTTATAAACTATTTTTGGAGTGACAGCTGCAACCTATATTTTTAGCATTTAATTGTCCTAGGAAGCGGCACGATATATGGGACGCCCTCTCAACAGCTGTGTCTTTTTATAGCTCATGTGGGTTAGAATTGCTTCCTGTTTCTACATGTTTTGGAATGAAAAAAATGACCATGGGCATTACTGAATAACTTGTAGTTTCAATGTTACTTATGCTTTCGCTAGGTGCTGACTTCAACACTGGCAGTTTTTCTGTTTGTGTGACTTTTTGGGGGGTACATGTGATACACTGAGGTAGATGCACAATATATGTGTTTAGAGCCACCTTGTTCTGTGGCACAGAAGCACTGTATTGGCTCTTCTTCTCCCCTCTTACTGTACTGTTAAGCAACTTTTCAGGAATCATTTTGCTCCCTCCTGCTTTTGCTTCTGCTCCTAATACCTCTCTGCTTACCCACTTTATTTGGGCTGTTCTGTCACCAGTCTAATTGCTCAGTTCTTGCCCCTCTTAAGTGTTAATTGTTGGTATTTGTTGCTCAGCTTGTATTGCTTGACTGTTCTGCAGTTAACCTTTTGAATTGTATTCTCTCACTAACCTTCTCTTGGCACACCTGAAATCAGTCTTGGCTCATTGTACCCTTTCAGGTCACCAATATGTAAATAAATACAAAAATGATCCTTTTTCAGTTTGTCTCATCCTTTCTCGCAAAATGTCTAAAACTCAAACTTTTTTTTTTTGCTTTATTTCTTCATACTCCCATGGTCCCTTAGGTTGGCCACTCCTTCAGGCTGCCTAAGTCCCACCCCAGCCCACCATCTGCTACCGTCACCATCCGCTGTCCCCCCAGCTGTAGCACACAGCTGACCCAACATATCCCTTTGTGGGGGCTTTAGCAGAAGAGGAGAGATTTTGCCGAAAGGCATTCCTTACAACACTGGGGCACACACACAGAGGAAGGGATCAACAAGGACCCTTTTTGGGCTACGTGGAGAGCAGGTTGACTGGTTGCTGTAATTCAGTCAGCCTACCATAGTTGGCATTTTCAGTTTTCTCCTCTCCTGCCCACCATGCGGCTGCACACACATGGTGTCCATGGCAAGATGCACCAGCAGCACAAGGTACCCCAGGCCACAAAGTGTGCTGCTACAATGGGCCCACAGGAGTCACTCAAGATCAATGCAGGCTCGTGCCCACCCCTGGTGAGGCCAGCATCCAAAGGACACTCTGATCCCTCCTCGCTGGCCTCAGCTCCTGTCTCCCCCAGCTCGACATGAACCCAGGTCACCAGTGTGCTGAGTGAACATCTATCACTCTGCACCATGGAGCCAGCTTTAAAACTCAAAATTTAAATACAGTACCTTTTCAGGATTGCTTGAGCCTCCCTTGGAAGAGGTTGGGTTCTCCCCAGGGAGGCTACCTTCACCATTTGATCTGAAAGTACTTAACAGAAATGGGAAAAATAGCATGTGGATTGCAAATATAATACTTTCAAATATGTTAACAGCATGTCAATAACAAACAGAAAACACCAGCAAAGGTTGACTTAAATTACTTGTTGTTAATATTCATTTTAAACAGTCCCTGATACTAGCTGGATAACTTTGACAAATATAAGAGTTAGACACAAGTAAGTTTATAGTCCATATATTTTAGCAGTCCTTTTTTTCATATGGACTCTACCCTCCTGCTCTTTCTGGTCAGTCTTCCTCTGCTATTGACCCCCAGCCCTTCTTCCTACATATAGGACTTATCCCACCTGTGATGCTTTCATGGCTGCAGTATTATCCTGTCAACAGCAGTTCTTTTTCACACATTACTTCCCTTGAGTCAGCACTAGTGGCTTTCAAGGGTGCACATGTAGACTGTGAAGATAGTACAAGCTTTCAACGCCTGCCACTGACTTCCAGTTATTGTGACTGCTGCTCTGCCCCTTGCCCTCCACTAGGTGACAGCCAAGCACTGGTACACACTGCACCCCCGAACACCGAAGGAGGAAATCTGTCAATGGATGCCAAATCACCCCCCTGGCCCTTGAGCGACCCTGGTTCATTCCCAGACCTGGGTCACTAGTGTGGTGGGAGGTGACACATGTAGCACCTCAGCCTTTCATGCCACTGGCCTCACTGCAAGTTTACTGTAACTCACATTTCCTTAGACAATAATGCTTGTGGCCGGGGAGCTGAACCTGTGACCCTCTGTTTAACAGTTATGTGCTTTTACCCTCTACACTATTCAGTCACAACTCTATTTTGAGCAATTCTTTCCCCCTTTTTCTTTATTATTGAGAGAAGCGACATAAAAACAAGATTACTGTCCTTTGGACTTTATTTGCTTTTGCTGTTTGTATACACATGACATCATAATACCCTGTTTAGGACAACATAACTATCCCTACAACAACAGATGGCGATGTTATGTAGAAAACTGTGACTGCAGAAGTAGACAAGCAGATGGAGCAACTATGGCAGAGATTCTGTTTCCATGCAAATGTCCTTAGCAATAAAGAAATAAGGGTGACAATTACAGAAAAAGCATAAAATACAAGTTAACTCGTTTCTTGATATCATGTTTTTCTAGGTTGTCCCAACAAATGACTGGAATAGAGCAGATGTGGTGCCACTGCACAAGTGGGCAGTAAGTAAGTGGTAGAGAATTATCACCCGGTCACTTCAGCCTCACTTCAGTAGTGGGCAAGGTGATGGAGACACTAAGAAAAGAAAGGGTGGTAGAGTACCTGGTGGACAGCAGCCTGCAGGATGATAAGCTGCTTGGCTTCACAAAGGTGAAGTCATGTCAAATGAACTTAATACAGTTCTTCAATTGGTTCTCGCAGGAGGTTAATCAGGGAAGGGCAGTGGGCATAGCCTATCTGGACTTCAGTAAGGCCTTCAACACCATCCATCACAGAAGACAAATAAGTAAGCTGGAAAGCTTAGGGGTGGGAGAGAAAATAATTAGGTTGGTGGAAAACTGGTTGAGAGGCAGAAGATAGAGGGTGGTGGTAAATGGAGTACACTACAGGGAGAGGAGGAGCAGGATGAGTGGGGTGGCACAGGGGTCAGTAATGAGACATTTCCCTTTTTTTGTTATATTGCTTTTTTCATTTTTCTGTTTTTCTTCCCCGTACACCCTCCTCCTCCTGGTGGCATGAACGTGCATGTGTGGAGGCACGTGCATGTCATGTCTCTGCACTTTTGTGTCTCCCAATCTCCAGTGCTGCCCTCCAGTCTCCACTAGGGGCAGCCAAGGAGCAGGGTGATAATCTTCCCCTCCCAAGGACAGGGAAGCAGTCCACCAGACGCTTGATCCTCTCCCTTCCCTGACAACCCCCGACTACCCGAGGTCGCTCTCGACCGAGGGTCGCCAGTGTGGCATGAGCTGTAGTGTCTGGTGCCTCAGTATCACCAGGCCAGCCTGGAACCTCTCCTTTTTAATAACTATATCAGTGATATAGCAGATGGGCTGGAGGGGAGAGTGTGCCTATTTGCAGATGATATGAATAGAGTGGACACCCCAGGTGGGTAGAGGTCATGAGGCAGGACCTGAAGATTCTGGAAGGGAGTTCAGAAACTTGGCAGCTGAATTTCAACACCAAAAAGTGTGCTGTGATGCACATGGGGTGAAAAAACCCACAAGCCACTTATACTCTTGGGGGGAGAAAATTAAGACAACCAAGCAGGAGAGGGATCTATGGATAATAATATCGAGCAACCTAAATGTATGTAACCAATGCAGCAAAGAGGTGTGGAAGGCAAATGGAATGTTGGCATGCATTGGGAAGGGCATAACCAGCAGAAGGAGGGAGGTAATCATGCCTCTTTATAGAACCATAGTAAGGCCACACCTGGAGTACAGGGTCCAGTTCTGGAGACCACATCTACAGAAGGACATTGATGGGATAGAGAGGGTACAGCAAAGGACAACCAAGATGGTGCATGGCATGCAGGGGAAGCCATACAAGCAGAGGTGGAGGGAACTGGATCTTTACCCATTGGAAATTAGAACAGAGAGGAGGGATATGATTGAAACTTTTAAGTACATAAAAGAGATCAACAAGGTGTAGAGAGCACTCACCTGACTCGTCATGTGACCAATCTTTGCCACTCACCAAGCGCTCTGGGTTCATTCTAGGTAGATGAAAAGAGGTTGCAAGGAGAGGCATAATACAACTTCAAATGCAACAAACAGTTTATTCTGGGATAACGGCAGGGGTTTAACTGCTAAAGAGTTCAATAACAGGCAAACAGGAGGCATTCTACTTGTAGAATGACTATGAATTTTGGAAAAGACTGTAACTGTACCTACTTTCGCTCTATTGTTACTCTACAACTCAGTTACTCTATACCTCTATTACTCTATCACCCTGGCCATAGGTTGTTACAGTACATTTGGGTTAACCCTCATTGCAGCTGTGAAGAGGTAATGTGGAGATAAAAGGATACTTAGGGGCAAGACTTCCAGGAATGACTGGACCGCACAGGGGCGAAGCACATGCTGGATCAAGGACTCAAAGGCAACTGCCTAAGAACTGGGGATCAGCACAGGATGATTCTCATCCCCAAGGAACAGATATGTGGCCCAGTATAGGTCATAACAGACAGCCAGGACAAATGCACTTGAAAGAAACGTGGTTGAAGAGGAAGAAAAATGGATGCCCTCTACAGGTCATTCCAGACCACCACACAGGAAGCATGAGGGCTTGTTTGATCAGTGAAAGGTTGTAGCAGACTGCTGATGATTTGGACAGATGGATGGTGGGTTGTCCATAGGACTACCCGGGAATCAGTGAAAGATCTGGTCGGACCGCTGACTATAATTATCAGAACCAAGGCATGTGGCAGTTTTCATACTCTTGCAGCACTCTTCATCTTGCAGCTTTCATTGTCTTGCAGCTTTCATCATCGCAGGAGCAACTGAAATCTCACCCTTCAATTAGTTAGAACCCTAACTATTGAGCCGGTATGGCTCCTAAGCTGACTTGACTTTTCCTTATCAGGGTCGGGACATAGCAATGAAGGTGAGACAGGTTGGGCCTGGCCTGACTATTGGCTAATTCTAGCTCTTCAGCCACCCCTGGGTTAATCTTAGATAATACAGCAGTCTGTTCACAGCCACAGTGGAGGGTGCATAGCTTGGTAGCCAGGATGCCAGAGTCAATAGCAACAGGATACTACAGGTGGCGGAACTTAATTTTGGGCAATTGAAAGGCAGTTTGGGCAATTGCAGGGCACCAGATACTGTTCAGGCCAATTGTAAGGCAGTTTGGGCAATTGCAGGGTACCAGACACTGTTCTGGGCAATTGCAAAGCAGTCCAGGCAACTGCAGGGTACCAGACACTGTTTAGGGCAATTGCAAGGCAGTTCGGACAATATATCCATACCTAGCTATGCACCCTCCACTGCGGCTGTGAACAGACTGCTGCATTATCCAGGATTAACCCAGGGTGGCTGAAGAGCTAGAATTAGCTGATAGTCTAGCCAGGCTTCTAAGGATGCCTGGACCACACAGGGGCCAAGCACGAGCTGGGTCATGGACTCAAAAGGAACTGCCTAAGGAACGGGGATCTGTAGAGGATGATTCTCATCCCCAAGAAACAGACTTGTGGCATGGCCCAGAATAGGTCATAACAGACTGCCAGGCCAAATGTACTTGAAAGTAGAGTGTTTGAAGAGGAAAAACAATGGATGCTCGGTAGAGGTCATCCCAGATCACCAAGCAGAAAGCATGATGATTGCTTGATCAGTGGGAGGTTGTAGCAGAGCACTGATCACTTGGAGAGATGGATGGTGGGTTTGTCCATAGCATTATCCGTCCGTCAGTGAAAGGTCAGGTCAGACCGCTAACTATAGTTATCAGAACCTTGGGATCTGGGGCAAAAGTATCTGGCAGTTTTCATCATCTTGCAGCTCTCATTGTCTTGCAGATTTTGTCATCTTGCAGTTTTTGTCGTTTTGCAGCTTTCATCATCGCAGGAACAATAGGAATCCCACTCTTCAATTAGTAGGAGCCCTAACTATTGAGCCGGCACAGCTCCTAAGCTGACATGACTTTTCCTTATCAGAGTCTGGACATAGCAATGAAGGTCAGACAGATTGGGCCTGGCCTAACTATTGGCTAATTCTAGCTCTTCAGTTGCCCCTGGGTTAATCCTGGATAATGCAGCAGTCTGTTCACAGCCACAGTGGAGGGTGCAAAGCTTGGCAGCCAGGATACCAGAGTCAATATCAACAGGTTACTACAGGTAATGGAACTTAATTCAGGGCACTTGCCAGGCAGTCTGGGCCACTGCAAGGCACCAGACACTGTTCAGGGCAAATGTGAGGCAGTTCAGGGGCACCAAACATTATTCAGGGCAATTGAAAGGCAGTTCAGGCAATTGCGGGGCACCAGGAGCACCAGGCACTGTTCAGGGCAATTGCAAAGGATTTTGGGCAATTGTGGGGCACCAGACACTGTTCGGTCAATTGCAAGGCAGTTTGGGCAATTGCATGGCACCAGACACTGTTTGGGACAAATGCAAGGCAGTTCAGGCAAACTTGGGGCACCAAGAGCACCAGGCACTGTTCAGGGAAATTGCAAGATATTTTGGGAAATTGCAGGGCACCAGACACTGTTCAGGATGATTACAAGGCAGTTCAGGCAATTACAGGACTCCAGACACTGTTCAAGGCAATTGCAAAGCACTTCTGGCAATTGCGGGGCACCAGGAGCACCAGGCACTGCTCAGGACAATGCAGTACAATGTCACAGGTTCAACAGTAGTGGTCAACTGCACAGTCTCTGAATGTCCAGACCACACCACAGCAAATAAACAGGCACTTTGTTCTGCTGGGTTAAAACCCCCGACTTTCAGTGGACATAACTACCATGGGGTCCCTCTAACTGAATCAGGCTCCCTGTCACTGTGGGTACATTGACAGTTGGGAATGGGCTCACTTAAAATACTACTGGCCCAAATGACTGACCAGGCCCTTGGACCACCCATGGGCCTAAATGTCTATTGGGCCCCTCCTTACATCTATGGGCCTATGCTTGGATAGGCCCCCTTCAAGTCTTTGGGCCTATGTTTGGCTGAGCCCCTTTAAATTTTTATTTGAGCCTTGCTTGCCCCTTTAAATATGCTGGGCCTATCTTTCCCCTTTAAATATCCCTCCAGAGACCTATGCAGGGCCTGTCCATCACATCCCTCTGGCTCTGCCCTTGCTCTGCCGCCCTCATAAATATTTATATTATTTTCCCCTTTTTTGAGCCTGTATACCTGGCCCCTCCCCAGGGTGTTGCTCCACCCACAAGGAATATTAACATACTTGGATACGACCCTCTGACCGGTCCTCCCTTGGCTGTCAGCCAATTTTCCTTGGCACCTTGCAGCTAAAAAAATGTAAATAAACATTTTAATTTCATTCTTGCGGTCAGCACTTTGCCTTTAGTGCTGCCGCCAACTCACCGCCCTTGCCCAGTGTGAAGAGGACTGAATTGGGAGGCTGGGAGGTGTTGGCAGTGGGAGGGATTCAGGCAGGCAGACAAGCAGAAAGGCAGATGACTGGGGACCTCACTGGTCTTCAGGACACCCAATGGCTGCTCTCTCTCTCTCTCAGGATGCAGCTCTTCCTATGCTGCCAACAAGGGACCAGACACTTTATTTTAAAAGAAAAAGAAATAAAATGTGGCAGAAAAGGACTGGAGCAGGACTGCTGCACAGAAACAATGGACCCACCTCACAGACTGGACCAGACGGCTACCAGGAGGGATGAGAGTGGGGTCTCAGGTAAGCCCTTTTTCTGACTTTAAATCCATGTCCCCTCTCTTCCTCACTGATCTGTCAATGACCAGATGACTATCTTCAGGGTTGCCTGAAAGCATACCCCAAGGGCTCTTCAATGCCCTAAGCACAGTGGCAACTCCTGTTCACGTTACTGGACACGGCTCAACTCCTTCAACCTGCCAGCATTCAGGACACTTGTCCCTGGCAATGATGACCAGTCCCTAAAAGCCCAGCATGAGCTGGACTTTGTAAAATGCTCCACTGGCTCACGCTGCTTTTCAGGGGGTGGTCCAGAACAGACAGCAGGCAACCAGGGGAAGCAACGTAAACTTTTTTTTTTCCCTGCCCTTTTCTGGTAAAGAAAGGGAGGGCACACTACACACAGGGGCCCCTCTGCTGCCCCTTGCCATATACTCTGCCCCACATACTCTGCCCTGGGGACCATAAAAGGGCACCTTTACTTCATTTGTTCATGTCTGTTGTGCCCCCAGCTTTGGGGCACTACACAAGGTGAAGGGGGGGAGCTTATTTAAAAGGAAGGCGGGAGCTACAACTAGAGGCCATAGTCTAAGATTAGAAGGAGGAAGATATAAAGGTAATGTGAGGGGACGTTTCTTCACAGAGAGGATGATGGAGGCCTGAATAAGCTACCATAGGAGGTGATGAGGGCTGAAATGTTGGCGGGAATTAAGAGGGCAGAGGACAGGCACATGAAGTTGGTGGGAAGGAGTAAGGGGGGCCAGGGATAAGGGTAATGATTGAAGGGAGGGAATGGGGCAGACTTTATGGGCCATTGTGGTCCTTTTCTACCATCCGATTTCTATGATTCTATAACTCTGTGAATATCAGGGACTCTTTAAAGCTCTGTTGCACTGCAAACAAACATTTGGCAGTGACAAATGCTTGCTTAACAAAGGGACAATGCTACGGGGAGCATAACTCTAGCAAGGTTTCATTGTATTGCCCTGAATTCTTTAAGGATATAGTGAGAAACTCATGACCCCCTCAGGATGAACTATTGACTGACAGTAATTATATTTCCTGAATATAAGCCAATTGTTCATTTCTAGGGACCAGAATCTTCCCACAATATCCCTCAGTTGTGGTCACTGGGACATATGAATGAAATACGGTACCATGCTCTACTATAAGCAACACATATGGCTGAGATATGTGCATCCTGAGCATCCTTTTGATAGAGACACCCACAGATGTACTAACAACCCTCCCCAGCCATTTGACCATCCCAGACCCCTATCACACTAGTACCCATACATCCGAATGGCCTGTCTAGCCTGGGGCATGGAAGGGCTGTGTCAGAGATAGGGCTGGTGGAGGGTAACATGCAGTAAAGCAATTGCACTCTGCTGGCCCAGTGTCAGTGTGGATGACAGTACACCAGCCAGAGGGCTGCCACAGCAAATGAGGACCCCCAACACGAGTACTATGGCCCTTGGTAGGCGACAAAGCCATGGCTCCCGGATCCTATTCATGCCACTGTGACAAGGGTTAGGATGCTGATTGCAGTGCATTTGTTTTATTTAATTATTTCGTGGCCTTTCCTATCCCATGATGATCCCCTGCTCCCATGCAGACCAGAGGATCCACCACTAGACCAGTCATGGCTATGATTGTAAGTCATGTGTCCAGTCCACAGCTGACCCCCCTGGTGGGCTCCTCTCCTTCTGTGAAGGTACATGCTGAGATAAAAATGACACCCCCTGAAAGGCTTATAGCCAAGATGCTAGGGCCACACACAGGTGGAAAATAAATTACAAGATTAATTGTTAAATTTGCTGTGTTGTGGTTCTTGAAGCGCTTTTGCTTTGAAAATGTATGTGTATTCAGTGCTGGCTGCCCCCTTAGCACACCACCTTGTCTCAAGGTGCCGGGAGTCTTTATGAGATAAAAATGAGCATTAAAGATCTGGCCCATTTAATTCCTATTTGTTACTACAAACCATTAATAAATAGGACGGTAGTCTGCTTTGAGCCTAATATTCATGTTACTGATTTAAAGTTTTCCTAAATTTGCCTACATTAGCACCAGAATTGGAAAATTGTCTAAGATAATTTGGGAATTTAGCATCTCTGAATTAATGTTGTACATTAGTTTCTCAGTCTCCAAAATCAAGTCCAAGCAGTTTCATTGTTTGTAGACCCAGTGGTTTTCCATGCTGTTTTTTTTTACTGATCAAATCAGGCAAAGATAGTGACAACCAAGGGTTAATACTAGGCAAAGTAATTTTTGTTTCTACAGTATCTTATATAGAGGGCTCTGAATACTTCACAGAGAACAAAGTATACAAGGACAAATAAATTCACTGAATAAATAATCAGTCAGTATTAAATACAGCACCTCCTGTTAAATAAATAGTGGTGACCCCATAAAACTAGGTTGCCAAAGAAAGAAGCATGGCAGGTTCACTGAACCAAAAGACTTTGCAAAAAGCAAGGACTTTGGTACCTTATTATGAACTTCCATCAAGGGTGAACTCCTAAACTAATAAGGTAGAACTGTAAAGTGTGCCAAATAACGGCGGCTGCCACCGAGAAAGCTGCCTCCAGATTGTTACATGCAAGAAAATGACCTTGGGATAGCTGGGTGAATTTTTCATGGTAGCGCAGAGGGGTGACCAGAGGTATAGAAAGTCAAGAGATGAATAAGGGGGAGCAGCTGTCACAAAGGACCTACACATTGAAGCGTAAGGTTCGTCCTAATGTGTACTTTGTGTAATAAAACATTTTGGTTTACTCACTGTTTACTGTAATACAGTAGATTGAATCAGGCTAATTTTGTTTAGTTCTAGGGTGTCATTCTAGCACATTCTGACATTCTTTTTTTCTGTAATTATTGACTCAAGTCAATAAAGAGAGCACTGTCAATTTTTTTTTTAAATCTCTTCTGCCTACTGGCTCCATGGTGCAGATTGGTGGGGCACTCACTTGGCATGCTGCCAACCGAGGATTGAGCCCTGAGCTTGGATATCTGAATCGGAGGCCAGCAGGGAACGTGATAGAGTGTCCTCAAGGGCACTCTCCTCCCTGAAGAGAGTGCTGTGGAGCAATGATCAGAAAGCAATACCCGCTGTTGTGCAGAATCTTAGCCATTGTGGATGACCACACATCCACTTGTTATGCCTTCAGGGTGCTGCTGTGGTGTGCACCCCTGGGGAGAGGGGAGGGGCTCAGAAAATGGGAAATAGTACCCATCTTTGCTGTTGGTTGATGGCTGCCATGTTCCTCAGTGCAACAGTCCCCAAAGGCAGCCTCACTGCTACCTCAGCCCTCATGCCTTGGAGGACCCCTCCCCTTGAATGCCATTTCCTTTCCCACTGGTCAGGGGAGGAGTGCCATACTAAGGTCATGTGGATAACCTGGGTAGCCAGGAAGCAGTGATTGCAGCACAGGGTGAGACTGTTGGGCAGAATGAAACTCTGTGCAGACCAAGCGGAGTGACAGATTGGAGATGGTGGGAGGTGGGAGATGTGTCCCAGTATGGCAGCTTGCAAATACTGGATCAGGTTAGGGAGGGTCAAGCCTCCATCGTCTTGGGCCAATTGCAGTTGCAGTTTTCCATAAGTTATTCTTGGTTTTCCCTGCCCAAGATAAATCTGGAGACCCATATAATCCATTTAATGAAGTAACTTCTGGTGGGAGTCATTGGTAATGTTTGGAATAAATAAAGAAATTGATGTAGCATGTTCATATGGATTTAGTCCACTCACTGAAAGAGAGAGCGTGTAAGCGGGACCCATCTTTTTAATTAATTTATTTATTTATTTATTGAGGTCTTGGATTATACCAGTGAGCAGATGCTTATTTATAGGTTCCACGTCAGTTACATAGACAATACAATACAGATGACAGGGTTACATATGATACAGGTAAGTACCTTTGGAGGTCTAACTGTATTGTTTGCTCTATTAGGGGGTAGTTAAGTTGGTATACAGTTCCAGTGTGTGTGATCCAGTATATACTCACAGATATTTGATGCAGGCTGTGCACCAGTTAAAGTGATATTGTTCCTTAATGTGTCATGGTAGGAGATAATGGAGTTGTAGAACTTCAGTTTTATGCTCATTTATTTTATATTCTGCTGATTGTTCCATTACCTGCAGACAGGTTTTCAGCAGTGGCAAAGACTGCTCTGGTTCAGAGATATAGAAGAGCAGGTTATTTGTGTAGTACCTCACATTAGTTGCTACCCTTATATATCGATGCCCTGAACAGCCTTGTCTGTCTGAGATGTTGTGCTAGTGGTTCCATATATAAGGCAAATAAGTAGGGCAACAAAGGGCAGCCCCATTAGTACCCTGGAGAGAGAACAAGGGTGAAAGTCAGCCACTCAAAAGAGGTGTAGAGGCAATGAATGAAGCACTGAAAAGAAGCAGCAAGAGAAATGTCAAAAGCTCAATGGAAAGAGCCATGCCACCCTGTCATATGCCTTTTGTGCATCTAAACATAAAATGACCATTGGTATTTTCTGTTTATTTATGTGGTCATACATACAAGATTCATACTGTGAATATATTAGGATGATGCTAGCACTTGTGTCTAATGGTGAGCAGAACTTCGCCACACCAAGATGTTTAATTATTATTCAGTGCGTGTGGCAAGCTAGTAAACCAAGAAAAAAGAACCAGAAATCTCACTTCAGGAATAAATGTAATTGACTTTACACAACATAGACTGAAGTCAAACCTTGGAGAAATTATTTATTTTAGTTCAGAGCAGCTGCAGCAGCATGCAGGTATGATTGTAAGCCCTGTGGGGGCTCAGAGAAGCCTCTCTGATCTACCTGTAACCTGGTAGAAGGAGACAGGAAGTGCCACTGAGCAGCCGCACAAATCATCATTGCCATGATATGTGTGTGTGTGTGTGTGTGTGTGTGTGTGTGTGTGTTGGGGGAGTGACTGCCACTAAGCAGTTGCAGAAACTAGCATTGCCAGGATCAGCAGGGGGGAGAACAAAGACAATGCTGCTGAATGGCTTCAGAGACTGGCACTGCTAGTGATCTTTGGTTGAGGGGCAGAGGGAAGACAAGAAGTACCACTAGGTGGCTTCAGGAAACAAATGCATTACAAAAAGCACAACAAACATTCCTAGAAGTACTATTAGGATTACACATGAACACAGCAGCATGCACCCTGCACTTTCCATTTCTATGACTGACTGAGTACTTCAAAGTGAAAACAGCAAGTCAGAGTTAACTGGGTGGTACTGGGATGGAGATTGATGATTGTAGGCTTTTGATTGGTGAAAGAGGACCTAGCCCCCCCAAAACCCTCTCTGTAAATGACATCAAAATGTTCACTATGCCTTGGCAAGCAAACATAAAAAAAGCAATTAAATAAAATGAAATGAAACATGGATATAGTGATGATTTTGCCAGATATACATTATTACTGATAAAAAACTGTTTGATGAAACATTTTAATGATTAAGAGATTCTGCTGCTTTCAAGGAAAGTAAAACGTTCCAAGACTTGGCAACAGCATAATTAAAATTTAAATGGCCAGCATTGATAGTTGCTTTTGTACATACATAGTTAAAATATGTGTTGAGCACAATTAACAATACGTAGGGAGGCCAACCAAATAAACCAGATCTGACAAGTGGGATGAAACTTTATTACTTTCCTGATGTCCATTCTGGACCAGGTTAAGCAATGGATGATTCCGTTGCCATGTGGTGCTATTGGTAAGAAGAGGACAGGAACTCATTTCTAACTGGAAGCTGTTTATAAAGTTCTTATTCTCAGATGTGATATGCATTCATATAAATTATCCATATTTAACTGTACCTGAATACAAAGTGATATAAAAAGCTGTATTTTGCATTGTCTTGTTTTTATGAGAAGCATTCTATTACAGATCTCTTCTTGGGACCAATAGTTTGGAGTTTTAAATACCTCATGTCATGGTTTGTGCACAGAACTCTTAAACAGGGTTCTGATACATCAGCAGCTCATAATTAGCATTCTGTACAAAAACGTGACATAGTAAGTACTCCACATCAGTGATTCCATGAAATGAACTGCAACAGAATGTTGCCCATAAAAATACAGAAATGCAAATTACAGTTTTACCTATCACTTTTTATTCAGATACAGTTAAATATGGATACTTCAGAAGAATGCATATATTTTCTGAGAATAAGAACTTTATAAACAGCTGCCAATTAGCATAATTTTACTGTCACCTTTATACTTTTATAAATGCACATGTACCCTTAAAACAATCATCCGCTGTGTAAATATTTCAGATTCAATGAGTCATAATTAACAAGTGGGATTTAGAATGCTGCTTTTGTTGAGCAATACTACACCCTTTTGATACACTAATTCAGCATTGACTGTTAAGGATTAAAATATATCACAATTGAAGGAACTATTTGCTTGATACTATGATCTTTCATAACTGGGGAACAGAGTTTCACCTAATACTTCCTTCTCTCATTTTATTTTTCATAAAATTTAATTATTTTTTATTATGAGTTGTACTACCATAGAAACATTCCATAAGGGCTCTGATTGTATGTTCATTACCCAGTCTGAGTCTATCCCCCTAGCCGACTTCTCTCCTTCTGCTGAGGTACATGCTGAGACAAAATGAACAATGAAGCTCTGAGCCATTTGATTCCTGTTTGTTACTACAAACTAATAACCAATGAAGTTGGCGGTGGTCCACTTTGAGCCTCAGAACCTTGAAATACATTTTCCGATATTTGCCAGCATTAGCACCAGAATTGAAAAATTGTTCAATATGAAGATCTGGTATTTCTAAATTGATGTTATACTTGATTTATCAGTCTTCAAAAGCAAGCCCAATCAGTTTCATTGTTTGTGGACCCAGTGGTTTTCAATGCTATGTTTTTCTTTCTGATAGCATCAGGAAAGGATTGTGACCACCAAGGGTTAATACTAGGCAGTCATTTTTATTTATACAACATCCTATACAGAGGGCTCAGGGTACTTCACAGAGAACAGCACATACAAGAACAAATAAATACACCAAACGAATAGATCATCAGACAGTCGTAAGAACAGTACCTCCAGCTAAACACATCTATAGTGATGACCCCATAAAACTAGGTTGCCAAAGGAACAGGCATGGCAAGTTCAGAATACCAAATGACTGTGCGAAGAGCAAGGATTTTGGTCCCTTTTCATAAACCTCCACCAAGGTAGAACTCCTAAGGCTGTACAGTGCTACAGTAAAGTGTGCCAAATAATACCAGCACCACTGAAAGAGCTGACTACAGCTTGTTGAAGGCAAGACCTCAGGATGGTTGATGAATTTTCCATGGTGGAGTGGAGGGGGCAGAAAGAGGTATAGTATGCTAAGTAAAGTTTAAAGGAGAGCAGCTATCACAAAGGCCACCCCCACCCAAGTAAGCTTAAGGCTGGTCCCAAGAATGTGCGCAATTTGTGAACTAAAACATTTTGGTTTACTCACTGTGTACTGTAACACAGTAGATGGAATCAGACTAATTTTGTTTAGTTCTAGGCCAACATTCTGTTACACTCCGACATTCTTTTTCATTAAGCATTGACTCAAGTCAATGAAGAAAGCACTGCCAGTTTTTAAATCTCTTCTGCCAACTGGCTCCTTGGTGCACAGTGGCGAGGCACTCACTTGGTGCACTGGCAATTGAGGTTTGAGCCTGAGCCAGGACATCAGGAGCAGAAGCCAGCAGAAAGGGGGATAAGGCATCCTCACAGATTATTTCCTCCCTGAGTAAGATTCTGTGGAACACTGCTCAGACAGCAACACCTAGTGTTGTGCACAGCCTTAGCCAGTGTGGCTGATCACACATCTGCTGGTTCTACCTCTAGGTCATTGCTTTGATTCACACCGCTGGGGAGATTGGAGGGGTACAGAAAATGGGATATATTACCCATCCTTGCCTGCTGGAAGATAGCTTCCATGTCCCCCAATGCAACAGTCCACTAAGCACAATGTCTGTACTACCTCAGCCCTGCATGCTTGGGAGAACCCCTCCTCCCAGGAAATGTTACTCCCTTCTCCTGCCCCGGGGAGGGGGTCCTTGGCAGGGATAATAAACTGAACCATTGAAGGTCATGTGGAAAACTTGGAGATCCAAGTAGCAGTGATTGGCAGTGGACAGTGAGACTGGTGGGCAGAATGGAACACTGTGCAGACCAGAAGAAATGACAAGTTGGGGTTGTGAGAAAGAGAAAAAATATCTTCTGCTGAAATCATTGTTTCTAAACTGAAGTTTTTGTTAGAATTTTAGTGTCCATGGGGTACTGTATATAAAATGTTAACATTTGAGTTACAGCATAGTCTCTGTAATGAAAATCACAGCTCTGTATGTACATTTCAATTATTTTAATACAAACTAGAAGAATGCTTTATATGTGCAGTACTTGTTGCCCTGTCCTGGTGGTACCCCTGTCTCTCATGGGGTTCTTCAATTTGGCCAACATCCTGTTATCTTTGTCCTCTTTCTTCTAACTTTGACCTGTAGGGGTACTGTCATTAAGATTTATGGCGATAATGTCCGACTTTTTAGCCATGATGTGGATCAACCATAGATTCCACCTGTTTTGATGTTTGGAGTCCGGCTGTTGTACTTGTGTAGCTAGCTCCTCCATCCTATGGTTGCCTATATTGTGTCTTCACACTGTGTAATCATCGGGGGTTCCTTCTGTTACAAGCCAGAGCCAGGTGATTACTTTTTTCCTGCTGATAAAACTATGCCCAGAATACATATAGGTACTCTATTTTTAATGGGCCCTGTTCTCCATAAGATTCATAAGATTCCTTAGATGTTATCAGGTACCCTCAATTGATACTGGTGAACCCTATTTATGGTAGTGTCTGGTCTTTTTTCTAGTCCTATACATTCCCAAAGGTCTGGTTCCCTACATACCCTATACACCAAACCCATGTCTCCTCTGTATCACCTATATTGTATAGAAAACAGTCCTAGGTCCTGCAATCTCTCCTTACATGACATGTCCCTAAACCCTTTTATCAGCCTGGTTGCCATCTCTGAACTCCTTCTATCCTCTTAGCATCTCCCGTTAACATGGGCATCCAAAACCTGCCTCTGTACTCCATAGGAGGATGGATGAGTGAAACATAAAGCGGGACCATCATCTCTCTATCCCTACTCTTTATGTTTCTCCTTATAGAGGCCAAAATACTATGGGCCTTTTTGGCAACAAGTATACAGTGACTGGTAAATTCCATATTTTTAGAGATCTGTATTCCTAGATCGTTCTCTGTTTCCAAAATTGAAATATTGAGCCTATTAATATTATATCAATAACTATGTTTTTTTTCACCCAGGTGCATTTTACACTTAACCATATTAAATCTCAAGTTTCTTTTTTCTGCAGTTTTTGACAGAGTATCTATATTTATTTGCTTGAAATGATTTTGCATCATTTTCATTTAGTACCACTGCTCCCAGTTTTTTATCATTGGCAAACTTTGCCAGCTATGACTTGGAATTGCAGTTTAAAGAAGCTATAAGAATATTAAACAAAATGAGTCCAAGAACGGATCACTGTGGCACCCCACTTGACACAGGGACCCAGCTAGATAAGTACCCCTTTATACACACCCATTGTTTCCTAGTTCTCAGCCAGGCTGTAATCCATCGATTAATGCACCCATCCAAACCTATTTCCCACAGAGAACTTATTAGCTCTTGATGTGACACACTATCAGATGGTGCAGAGTGTCTCCAGGCCACATAATAGAGGCACATAGACACTCCACAGCTGCTGGTCCCACTGTGCCCGATTTACAAAGGAGGTGCGGGGCTGTTATGCACTGGATCTGCCATCCAGCCAGCAATCTCTGCATGTGGGCAGTGCTGGGAGTCATGCCTCTGCTGCACACTATTCTCAAAAGCAGAGAGTGCCAGGTGAGGGAGGGCATAGGCTATACATTTCTGAGGCAGTCATAGCTTTTACACCCCCACTGGAATGCTGCTACCAGACACGGTGGTGATGAAGGGATACAGGGACACCCCCAACATGCCACCCCAGCCTTCAGGTACCTCATGGAGGGCCAGAGGTGGCAGACCAGTTACCCACCTGCCCCAGTGTCAAGGCGACACTGTGGCCATCTGCATGCTGTGGCACCCTGTGGGCTCAAGTGATCCAGTGGCAGACCGAGTACAGGCATCCCACTGGACGCCCATGTTTGCAGAAGATCCCCCATGTACTGGCATGGTGGGTGCCACAGATAGGGCCGCATAGTTGTTTAACCAGGTATAGCATACTAAGATGAAAGCTTTTTTACAGGAGCGACCTGGGAGCACAAGAAGGTTAAGTGACTTGCTCAGGGTGACACAGTATGCAAGTGGAAGCTGTGGGATTCAAACCCAGGTCTGGTCTGCTGGATGTCACCAGATTTGCAGCTCAGAGCCTTAGACCACTGCGCTATACTGCCTCCTTGCATAGTGACTGGTGGATGGGAATATGACCACTGAGCATCATTCCATGGGTGCGGTGCTCTGCAGGTGGGATATGCACCTCTGGCATGTTATTCCTGCCCCTTGGAAAATGCCCCCCAATATGATGAGGGTAGTGTAATAACAAAGGAGATTCAGGTGTCAGGGAATTGTATTTTAGGAATAGGACATTCACTTTTCTCTCCACTGCTGTCCAAAAAGCGGTGTGAGCTGGGCATGACTAAAGGACATGTGTGTGGCTATTTCACAGCCACATCTCTCCAGCAGTAGAAATCCCTAAATGTGGGGAACTCCTTTCATTTTGAGAACTCATGGTTTTGTATTTCTATGACCAAATGTATATCCAGTTTGCTGTCAAAGGAGAAAGGGAGGCAGTATAGCGCAGTGGTTTAAGGCTCTGAGCTGCAAACCTGGAGACCTGAGTTTGAATCCCATAACCCCCACTTGCATACCGTGTGTCTCACCTGGCTATACAATAGGAAATAGACAGTTTTGCTTCTCAGATATTGTGGCACTGAGTGGCATCAACCATTGAGGAACCCTGAAGTGTCTTATACCAAAACTGAAATAAAGTGGTCTGACTAGGACCCTAGTATTATGTAAGCAATAATAACTGACAGGGTGGGCAGTATTGGGCAATACCAGATGGTTCAGATTTGGTGTCAGGCCTTATAGCCTCTGGAAGGTCCAGTATTACCCAATACCACCCTTCCTGGAGTGTAATATTGCACTTAGAAAATGGGCACTTTATTATATTAGTTTGAAGAAAAAAATATTTTCATGTTAAAAGGTGAAAACTCTTAGGTGTTTTATTTATTTTGTAAACAAAAATAGTTCCTCTGCTTGCAGCAGTCTGTAGTTGTGACTTATGGAGCTGGTTGTCATGGTTACACTCCCCCCCAAAGTGTTGTGCCACCCACAGGATTCTTTAAATTTCTGTCAGGCAGTTCCGCTGGAGGCCCACAACTGGCACAAACATTTAAGTCAGTAAAAGACAGACTTGAAGGAAGTGTGGAAGGCAGAAAGGGGTGAAATTGTCAAAGTGGTTCTGCTACAGTGTCTTGGTCAGGTACACTTGCTGTTGTTTTACTGAAGCAGGAGAAGCTCCATTTCTGGCGTTATCTGCATCGCTGGCCACTCCTCCCTAAAGATGTAGATCAAGTTGATCATCATCAGGTTTTACCCAGGTACAGTGGCATACTGACCTCCCTGGGATGGGTTGCATGCAGATCTGGGGATGTGTCACTGAGGTCATGGTCTTCTATCCTGTCCACTCAAGTACAGATGCAGCAAAGTTTTATTTCCTTAGTGAAGCAGAGGCAAAGTAACCCACTTCATATCCATTTGGAGCTAAGTCCCCATTGAAATGGGCTACTTCATCCTTTAATGACTTTGTGTTGCTGACTTTGCATTCACTTCGCCTTATTTTTAGAAAGGCAAAGCGTGTGAAAATTGAAACGGCCCACAGATCATGTGTCACAGTCTGCAGGTCACATGCTGCAGGCAGAAAGTTAATCAGACAAGATAGTGAAATAGTTTCACTTTCACCTTGCCTAGTCTTGGAGAAGGAGTTGTCTTGTGTGTGAAAGAGATAACGAGTTAGAGTTAGAATTTTCAATAGAATTTGCAGATTTTTTTGGGAGTTTAGTTGTCTATTTCTTGTTTGGAGTTGCCGCTTTTGATTTTGAGTTCATATTCCACTCCCAATTCCTTAGTTTACTTCTATTTATTTTTTTCAGTAGTTGTTAATAGTTTATTTTTTTAATTTTTTTGTAAAATAGAGAGGTAGGTTTGGTTATTCTGGGGCACATAGAAGATAGCGTGTTGGGCCACATATGCACAGTGGTGCCACATGTATTAATCGCAGCACTGTGTTTAGTGCTAGTGCTTTGCTCCCTGAAAGATGAGGTAGTGGTGCCATGCAAGCACCCCCACCAGTGACACATACCTCTGCCCTCCCACTGCCTGCCATGGCCTCGGCACATCAGCAGCAGCAGCAGGAAGTCATCCAGGAGATGCCATAGCAGTCTCAGCAGCAGCAGCAGGTTGTCTCCCCCCCAATTGCGCACCAGCAGTCCATAACATCTGGGGCCCCCCCACCTGTGCCTGGGCAACCGTGTAGCTCTGTTTTGTGGAAAGTCTTTACTTCACTGCCTGGTGACCCCAGTGTTGTAAAGTGCAAGATCTGCAGTGTGCTTGGGGGTTGTGGGCCTAGAGTTTCTCATCTGCGGACACGTGAAGTGAATGCACCTTGTAAACCACCACCATGTGGAGTGGGAGGCCAAGGCTGCAGAATGTGCAAAGAATGCACCTACTGGGCAACAGGTGGCAGCTCATCTTCCACCTGCATGGGGTTTGAAGCATAGATGGGCCAGGGAGCAAGTGGCTGCCCCAGAACCAGCACGGGACTCTTAAAACCCTGCAACAAAGCCTGCCATATAGGCTGATTTGTGTCTTATGTGGAGTGAGGCAGACCACCTTAACAACAGGGCGGAGAGCCCTTGTACAGCAGTTGGAGCATATGAAGGGTCACCAACTGCAAATTATCTCCATGCTCCAACTGCTGCTGTCTCACCCTAACTTGGAACATTAGAGGTTTTGTTTGGTGTATACGTTTCATTTTGTGTTCACTCTTTCTTTCTCGCAACCTTGTTTCCCCCTTTAAAAAAAAACAAACTAAAAACAGTTTAAAGATAATAACCTAAAAATTGCTGTCCTTCCATTCCTTATATTCCTAGTTAATAATCTCTGTTTACAAACAGGAATTTCTTTTTTTTTTTTTGCAATAATGTTTTCTTCCTGTCAAGTTGTTAGTGTTAAAGCAGCAGGACAATAATCTGTTAAAAGAGCAGGTGCACATTGTCAGGTACTCATCCCCCTGCAAACATATAGAATAGATGACTTGGTCCAGCGTTGATGGTATTAATAATATACCACGCGGTCCCATCATTTGAAGTAGGAACACTCAGACAGCTCTCATTCCCCTACCCACAGCTTAATAATCCAGAGCAATTGCAGTAGACTAAATTTCCCGAAAGTTTATTTTACTAGCACACAGATTGAGGTGCCCCTTCCCACATAGCAATCTGAATGTTGTTGCACAGTACCCGCGCTATGTCAAGGCTGAGGTGGTAAATAATGTAATGTGAAAATTATCCTACTGCAATGACTGTGGATCATTAAACTGTGGACAATGACTCACAGCTATACCGTGTGGTCTTCCTCTTCCAGGCAAACAGTTATTGCACTCCAAATGTGTACCCAGAGAAAAACAGAGGCATTTCCTGAACCTGCTGACATGCCACCATGCAGGCAGGCACCCCCCATGTTAATTTTGTGAAGTTAGACAATGAATGGTGAGTGTGCACTCCATTGAACTGTATGGGTGTGATAATTCTTTAGCTGTTAATGCTATTTATAGCTGTAATTTAGAAAATTGAAAGCGACTGCTGTAGTAAGAGTGTCTGTTACTCCTCTCCTGCAATCACTTTTATTTCTGTAAATTGCAACACTAAGTAGTACAAGAAGCACTAGAAAAATCATGCCCAAACATGTCAGTAGAGTGCATACTCACAATTAATTTACTGACGTCCCCAAATTAACATGGAGGTGCCTGCCTGGGGTTTGTGTCAGCCGGTTTCAGACACTGCTATGTTTTTTTTTGTGGGTACACCATTCGGGGAGACCTAACTTTGTTACTGGACTGGATCGCATGGTATTATTAATACCCCTCAACACTGTATCACATCAGCTATTATGTATGTTTGAGGGGTGCTGGGTAATAACCACCTGACAATGCACACTTGCTCTTGAACAATTTTGACATATACAGTTTTTATCTATATTCAATTGCCCCTTATTTACTGACTTGTTTGTATGATACCATTCCTTCCACACTTAATGTTCTTCTGCATTATAAAAAGGTCATTAATGAAAGTTCAAATGTGATGACTTGCCATTTGGCAAGAAGTGTCACTTGGTCATTCATTAATGCCCCGCTCAACCAAAAGTTGGCATGCTTATTGTAAAAAGGTTTTTATTTCTTGCTTTTTATAGTTAGCCAGCCCATTTTATAAGTGTGATGTAATCTACTCCAGCCCATGGGTGTATCAGGGCATTAATGCACTTCCCAACTGGTGTAAGTCACTTTGGCAAGTCTTTGTGCCTCACATCACACCCGAGACATGCATTAATGCCCTGACACACCCATGTTCTGTCATGGTTTTTTTGTAGCATGCTTAGTCCCTTTTCTCAGATATGAAATAACAGTAGTGCTCCTTTTAAACTTGTTTTGAACCATTGTTTTAATCAGTATACCCAGCTGTTTTTTAACACCTATTGCTTTGTAATACTATGTCCTGCTGGATTGCTTGGTACTTCGTCTGAGTCCCAACAGAAAGGATTTGAAATGATAGATGTACAAATCTGGTGTGAATACTGATAAAAACCTGCCACAAGCAAGATTAAAAGGAGCACTGTATATTATGTCATATGTGAAAAAAATGTAGTCCAGCAGTTGTAAATTGTGGAAATAAGGGTATCATATAGACAAGCCAGAAGATAACTGCTATCAATTGAAAATTGCATAGAAAAGTACAGTTAAAAATTGTTAACAGATTATTGGACTGCTGCAGTAGTTGTCATGCAATATATGTTTTTAGGTACTGTTGACTGTGTTCTGTTTTCTTAGCATACCCACAACAACTACAATCAAAATACCCTACCATCACCCAACACAATTACTGTACAATCCCCCGGAAAAAAAATACTATGATATGTGAATGTAGCATTTATATACTGCTATCTTGCTACATCATTTAGCATGCAGTATTAGTGTCCCAACTCCCAATGAAGAATAATCACGAGAAAATCTTATGAAAAATCACAATTATTTCAGGACAAACTGATTAAAGCGTGCACCAACAGCCACAACTGTGCATAAGTGTGCCCACTAAAATGGCTGCTGTTAAACTGTCATGAAAAGGCCAGACCCCAGATGAAGAATAATCACATGAGAAAATGTGCTGGAAAGTCACAATTATTTCAGGACACACTGATTAAAGCCTGCACCAACAGCCACAACTCTGGCACCTGTTGCTGCTGCTGTTGTCCTTCTGTTTTCTGCTGTTACCGCTGACTGAGTTAATGTACAGTGTGTTGCCAAATGATGATAGCCACAAATGACCATGGGTTGAACTATAATGTGATGTCCTGGAGGAGCATTAATCTGCTGTGCTGACTGAAACATGCTGCCCTATGTGTGTGTATTCATAGCACCATTGGTAAGTTACTGTACATTTCACACTCAGGTTTTTTCACAGACCCAGACATTTACTTTTATATATATATATATATATATATATATATATATATATATATATATATGTATATATACAGTATATCTTATAGGGGCACAGTCACACCCCTGTAGTTAGGGTTGAGAAGGCAGTTTAATGTTAAACTTGACTTTTTGCATGTTAATAACTTTAGACCCGTTCAGATGATTTGCATGAAATTTGGTATGCACAGTGGGGCATGGTAAATCCCTTGATTTTCTAAGTTATGTTTTGGTCAGTCTTACTGTTTTTGCGCAGCAAAATGCTTAAAATGCACTTTTCGCCAGTTTTGTGTGCAGTTTTTCAGATTTTGTCTGTGACGCTGCACGGCCACCATGTAACTTGGCACATAGAAAGAGCTTGGGTCAAGGAACATGCCACTTTTTGTTTGGTAAAAAAATATTAATCCATTCAAAAGATATTAAAGTTTTTAGCTCCCATAATAAGTCTATGGGAAAATCTATATGGTTATTTTGAGAAAGAAGAATGGGGTTTTGCCCATCTGGTCACTCCTCACAATCAAAGAATTTGCAGGCTTGTGATCAAAGAATCTTTGATTGTGAGAAATGTATCATTCGCGATGGCCGCCATCTTGTTTTCAGTTTGGGGTTGGGAAAAAAACTAATATCTCAGCCCAGGGTGACTTGTGAAATAAAACTAGGATGGGTTTTGTTAAGGTGGCATCCCTTTATTGACCCATGGCTGTGGTTTAATGTAGTCGTGTCAAAAAATGGAGTTTTAAAGTTTGAAATTCTTTGGTCATGGCTCATTAACGATATTTGATAATGAGCCTGCAAATTCTTTGGTCGCGAGATTATTTTCGTTCGCAAGCTTCTTTTGTGACTTCACGACCAGACGTCCAGGTTTTTTCTGGACCAGATCTCCCTGGGAGGGAACAGATAGCCCAAATTTCATGACCAGATGTCCTCTGATGGCAAAAAAAGATCTTGGGTCATGAGGTCGCAGCCGATTCTTGTGACCAAAGAATTTTTAAAGTGGTAACACTTTAAAATTAAATATCTCTGAAACAGTTTGGTCTTTTTATTTGAAATTTGGAGGGTGTTGAGAGGATGTTCTAGAGATGTGACTGATGCTGTTTAGCTGTTGGAAAATTAATTTGTTGCAGAGATACTGAGTGATGTACTTAATGTTTTGATCATAGGCTTATTCATGGTGCTATTGGCTTGAAATTTATAGGGTAGGTAGCCCTAGTGACATGGAGGTGCTTTTCAGTGGTTTGGTATGTAAACCTTAAACAGGTGCAGAATTATGCCGCTCCAATGAATGAAAATTTGGTTTGTTACATGTTAACTTTTGAACCGTGTGTCCGATTTGTCTGAAATTTGGAATGTAGATAAACTAATCCTAGATCTTCAATGGTGGCAATTTTCATGGTGGTGGCTGTTACAGTTTGTGAATTGTGGTACATGCTCATTATACTTAGTGGGGAAGTATATATGTGCATTGTGAAAACCATAGTGAGCATATTTTTGGGTGCACAGGAAGATCTCAATATAAGATATAGGACAGCTCAAAAGGTATGGCAGACTTATATTGTTATGCAGTGCTGGGCAATGCGGTGGGAATGCAGGGCCCTCTCAAATGGCATGGCAGAAGTATATTGTTATGCAGTGCTGGCTCCCACCAATACATGTGATTCAGTACTTATATTGTGATGTTATGCAGCAATGTACAAGTTGGTGGGAGTGTGGGGCCTGAAGATTTTAAACCATAGAGTAAGCCTGCAGTGGAATTTTTTGTGGGTTGCACGGTTAATGAGATACACCAGTACATGTTTTTTACTACTTATATTACACTTTTTCAGAAAGTAAGGAAAGTCTATACAAAAAACTGTGTTTTGTCAGTCCGTGGAGGATGGGAGTGTGGAGTGGGGTACTCACCCCTAACATTGAATTTCCTGACTTTTGTCACTTCAACCCTAACTGATGCATTAATGCAGTTTTTTGCATGCATATATCTCTCTATATATGTATGTATGTATCTATAGATAGATATAGATATATATAAATATATATATGTAATATTTTTTTCTCTCTCACAGGTCATAGAGTCCTACTTTGGTTGCACACATTTTGGCTTGCTGCTGACTTTGGCTCTATGAAAACTGTGAAGACATGATAAGTATTTCTCTTTTTTGGGGGGGGGGGCATCATTTGAAAACAAGTTTCAATAATGGTTTTGTCTTCTTTACAGGTTTTATGTGTATCTTCCAGATTCATACAAGTTGCACATGTTCTGATTTGAAGAAAGCATCAATGATAGCACACAGCACCTAAATGTTACCTGCAAACATATGAAGAAGAAACTATTCTGACTTCATTGCACTATCACATTCTGTTCCAAGTGTGGCTGTTCCTGTCTGTTAAAGTTAGGTTAAAATTCCAAGCTATTAGTAAGCCACTACAAGACCAACTAATAAGTTTAGTGCATGTGACATGCATTGGCCCACTGTCTTACCTTAAGTTACATTACATGATGTGTTATCATGACTGGTATCACATCATAATAGCAACCCAAAATGAGTGAATAGAAATATAGCGACTCATTTTGGGTGCTATTATTGTGGGCTATCCTGCAGAATAGCGAGGGTATGGAATGGCGACCAAGGGGGAAGGGCGAATGGAAGGTGGGAATAGCGAGGGGAAGGGGAGGGACAGGGGGTTTTCAGGCATTAGTGTACCCGCTACCACTGAGCTAGCAATGGGGCATGGTGGTGTGGGTGGCTAGCTCTGGCACAGCAGGTACTGGGATCGGGACCGGGAGCATGTACATTCTGCTGCAGCTGCAAGCTGCGGCACTTAAATTTTGCTGACATCCAGATTTTGGCCTCCTCAATATGTACCTCCTGAGTTGAGAATCCTGATTAAAGGAGTGGGGGATGCAGTCCCCCCACAGAAACACTTTTTTAAAATCTGGATGTCAGGTCGCTTTGAAGTGTATATCACCAATTTACTTTTTGGTGATATACACTCGCCGTAATAACGATCGCTGTTTAGCATTCACTATTATGACATGGAACCGTCATGACCAGGATAAAACTTAATACAACCATGGCATGCTGAAGTAAGCCAGTGACAGATGTGCATTAAAAATATATTATCTGGCCTGTATGTCACCTCCGTTGTATGCTTTACACTGGCTTGAAAAAATGAAAGACAAAAAAGAACAGATGAAATTAAGATTGATACTTACCTGAAAATGATATCCTTTAGGTGGTTGTTGTACTACTACAGTACTCCTGTCCTGTTACACTGTTTGTAACTGGAACCTGTGGAAAAAAAATCACTTGCTGGTATTTGGTGACACAGGCATCTATAAACTGATTAAGGAAGCATTCACACAGTTCAAGGAAAAACCACAGTATGACAAATTAGTACATACTTACTGTAAACAATTGATAATACAAAACATGGTGGCTGTGGGTGGTTGCTGGTTCCTTCTGGGCGTGGACACAGGTACACATTCTCTGTCTCTCACTCTCATTTAGACAGGTGGCTTTGGCTGGCTGTTGGTTCATTCATTGTGCATGGGCACAGGTACTCATTCTCTGTCTCTCACTTTCATGTGGATCGGTGGCTGTGGCAGGCTGTGGTTCCGTTCATTCGGTATGGGCACAATATCACTGCCTCTCACTCTCATCAAGATGGGTGGCTGGATATGGTGTGTTACAGTCTTTCAGTGTCAGGAGAAGGATAGCTGTCATTTAATCAGCAGGATTTAAGTGGCTACAACAACTGGGCAGTTGTGTTTATGTGGCTGACTGTGTTTGCTAATGTCAGCACACATTCTGTTAGGTGTACTCAGAAAATCTACCAAGGGGAAGGTAAAATAGAATGATGGGTCATTATTTGTGTATATCTGTCATGTAGTCAAGGACACTGTTTTTCTTTTATGAAAGACAAAAAATGTTAACATTACAGAAATGTTTTAAACCCTTTAAACCCATTACATGCTACGAGCAACATCCTCTTCACCCTGATCAAAGAAGAAGATGTCCTCACAGTCATCAAGGTCAGAACTGCACCCACTAGGAAATTCTTTTTCCATGACTGAATCATCAACGTCAATGGTAGATCGTTTGAGGCTGCTACCAGGATGGTCTGTTTCTCTCACATCATCAGCACAGCCATGATCGTGATGGGGTACAAACACAGATGTGGTAGTTCAAATTGATATGCGACCTTCATTCATTTTTAGGGCTGTGGGTGAAGCCTACATCCCTTCTGGGATGAATCAGCCTGTGTCTCTAAAATGGCTGATCTTGGAACTCCCTTTTGGACATTTGGAAGCATTCTTCCACAGCTGCAAAATAGTGCAGTCCCCCTCTGATTTTTGCTATTTGGTGCTCTACGTTAAAGGCATCTGAAGGGAGAGGAATGCTACTGTATTGTATCTCAGAACTTCTCAGAATATTAACAAAAAAAAAACCTTTTAAACTGCTATTTCTATCATCTGTCCAGCTCAGTCGAAATAGATTTTTTCTATTTCTTTCAGCAGCCTAGAGTTTAACTCATTATATGTTGTATGGCAGTTCCTGAAAGTGAAAGTCAGACTACAGTGTCAGGTTACAGACTTTGCAATGCATCTCTTAGCTGTTTTATTCCTACGGGCAAGATAGGTTGCACACAAGCATGCATGTACACACACACACACGCACACGCACACACACATGCACTCACACACACGCACACACACACACACACACACACATGTGAGTAAACAGCACTATATGGAACCAACAAGAAAATAACTTTGGTCATTTGGTAGCTCATCACAGCTTCTGGTTCACATCTGGGGTGGGGGAGATGAGACTTTACACTTAATTGGCAGTATCCTGTCTTTTTTTTCACTGATGGGGGAAGGGATTGTCACTGTCTGTAATCACAGACTTCAGTTTTGGAAATGTAACTGCTGAGTCAAGTTCATTTGTAATGGAGTCCCTTCTAAAAGTCCTGCATTCCTCAGGATGGGTTTCTTTATTGGGTTTATTGCTTAAAGTAGCAGTATTTGATTTATGTCTGTTCCCGATTTGAGGCTATAAGCAAATCAAATCAAATCAACTTTTATTTATAATGTGCTTTTCTCAAAGCCAAAGTGCATATACAGTACAAATAAAACCAAATATACACTCTAAAATTATATATACTATAATAATATAGTACTATTTATATACTATAGAAAGGCAGCAACAATTAAACTAAATTATTTACACTAATGATAACAGCATTGATGTCATCAATCAAAAACTCTCTTTTGACTTTCAGCAAATCGGTCAATGGCTAACTATTCACAGGCTTGTCATAAATGAGTCCAAAACCCAAGCTATGCTATTTGGTTCAAATGCCAAGCTTAAACTCTCTCAACCTAAATTTAAAGTCTCCTTCTCCAATGGTTTAACTCTGGGGGTGGTGGACTCATTTAAATATCTGAGTGTCACACAAGATACATTGCTAAATCTCGATCTACATATTCAACAGATCTGCAAGCTGGTCAACACTAAACCCGGGGTAGCTTACCATACCAGCAACATGCTGTCTCCCTCTGCTAGGCTTGCCCTTGCCCATGGCATACTCTTCCCCTCACTCACCTATGAGGTTGCCACTAATACCTCTGTGTCCAAATCAAGCCTTCGAAAATGTGATGTCACATATAATAATATCTGTTGCTATGCTTCCTCCTCTCATCGACTGAACCACCACTGTCTCCTTTACTCTGATCTGGGTTGGCTTCCTCCTTCTGAGCTAAGGCTTTATGCATATGGCTCTGTCATTGACAATATTATCCATCTACAAATACCAAAACCCTTGGCGGATCTCTTCCTTAATCTTACACCATGCTATGGCTTGTGGTCTGCTGACAATGAGCCTGTCTTCATTCCCAGACACAATTCCTCCAAGGGTGCTATGGCTTTTGCCTGCCATGCCCCCCTTTACTGGAACTCCCTCCCACTTGCCCTGGGCCAATCTTCAACCCATGCTTCTTTTAAGAAAGGTTTATATAAACACCTTGCCACTTCCTGAAGATGCGCCTGCTTTAAACCCCCTTAGCCCTTTTCTCTTCCTTACAAGCCGCTCCTTTTCTGCCACCCCTGTTTATGCCTTTCAACTTATAGCACTTTCCCCATCTTTTTCCCCTCCCTCTTACCTGCCTCTTCATTACTTCCTCCACTCTGGCTGCTCCCACTTCTATCTCCCTTTCCCTCTCTCACTACCCTATATAAATCCTTTATAAACAGCATAGCACTACTATCTTAATATGTTTTTTCCACAAATCAAACACTATGTTATTAGTCACTATTTACCAGAATGTCTTGTGTTTCACTGTTCTTGTATATTTTAATACTGTTACAGTATGTTTAGGTACTTTTATTCTGTTATCAAATTGTTTATTTTGTTTATATCTAGTTTGTATTCCAAGTGTTTCAGTTATGTCAAAACTTGTATTCAAGTTATTCAATTATGTCAAAACCTGAATTTTCTATGTGTACCTGCTCTGTCTGTACTGTACCCTCCCGGATCATGCCTGAAATAGTCATTGCTGTTGTTATTGGACTTACCCAGTAAACAGAAATGAAATAAATAAATAAAATAAATAAATATTTTCCCCAAAAGCTAAATCAAATAAATACATTTTTAATGAGGACTTAAAAGTTTCAGTGGACAGGCACTCTTTAATCCAATGAGTTAGAGAGTTTCACAGAGACGGGGCTACAAAAGAAAAAGCCCTAACACCTGATGTTTGAAGACAGATCCTGGGAACCTCTAACAATCCCTCATTGGTAGAGCAAAGTGGGTGGGAAGGGGAGTAAGGCCAAAGGAGGTCTTGCAAGTAGCCTGGTCCCTGTCCATGTAGGGTCTTATAGGTCAGCAATGCAACCCTGAAGGTGATCCTCCATCACACTGGCAGTCAGTGCAGTTCGCATAGCACAGGGGTGATATGGCTAGTTCTTGTCAACCCTGTCAACAGCCTGTCTGCAGCATTCAGCACCAGCTGCAGACAACAGAGATCCACCCCCGGTAATCCTAGATATAGAGCATTACAGTAATCAAGACGAGAGGACACAAAGGTGCGAACCAACATAAGAAGGTCCTCAGGCAGAACCAGGTTCTTTATCTGGGCAATGTTCCTCAGATAATAAAATGAGGACTTGACAACAGCTGACACCTGTGCTTTTAGAGTCTATTCGTTATCAAGTGCAATGCCCAAGTTTTGCACCCTTTCAGAAGGTCTCAACTGGTTACCCCCAACCACAAGGCCCGACGGTTGTCCAGGAGTCAACTTCTCTACTTGCTGATCTGGATCCACTACCAACACCTCAGTCGTATCTGGATTTAGTCTCAACCAGTTAGCACTCATCCAATCCTGGATCTCAGTGAGGCAGTTGTTAAAGACCGAGACCACATTATTTTGTTTGGGTACGAAGGACATGTAGAGCTGAGTATCATCTGCATAGCAGTGAAATCTCAGCCCATATCACCTTATAATGTCTCCTAACAGCAGCATATACACTGTGACTAACATGGGGGATAGCACAGAATACTGTGGCACCCCACAGGGCAAAGGGGGCTGAGAAAAAAAACTCTGATACCACCCTCTGGGGCCTGCCAGTAAGGAAAGAATGAAACCATCTCAGGACTGTCCCAGACAGTCCACAGAGCAGCTGCAGGCATTCCAGCAATACCCCATGATCCATGCTGTCAAATGCTGCTGAGAGATCAAGGAGGACCGAGACTGAGTGATTTCTCCAATCCCTTGCTATCAGGAGATCATTAAGTACTCGAACCAATGTTGTCTCGGTACTACGCCTCTTCCTGAAACTGGAATGGAGAGGATCATAGACTTCGTGGGTGGTAAGAAAATTCTCGAGCTGTAACATGGCTATCTTCTCAATAACCTTATCCAAAAAGGGCAGGTTAGAGACAGGTCTGCAGTTCGCAAGACAGTTTGGGTCACAGGAAGGTTTCTTTAGAAGGGGTGTCACCATGGCCTCTTTCAAGAGGTCCAGAAACACCCATTGGTCCAGTGAACACCAGACTATCTCAGCAAGGATCATTCTGATGACATCTATACACCCCAACAGGAGGCGGGCTGGGCCAGGATCCAGACTACAGTAATCAGTCGCAGATCTCAAACAATCTTCACGATGTTCACGATTGCTGGCTGGTCGAAATCTGTCCAGACAGACTGGATTTCTGCATCCTCGCATTGTCCACCGCCATACTCATTTGAATGAGTCAAGCAGATCTCTGACCTGATGGAGGACACCTTATCTGCAAAGAATTGAGCAAACTCCTCACACTTAGTTTGTGAAAAAGTTCTCTGGCCCCAAAGGCAGGTGGGATTGCACAGACTGTCCATGGTCCGAAAGAGCTGGGCCAGTCGATTCTTTGCTGTAGCAATCTCCCTGGACAGGATTTCTGCCTTATTAGGGGAGATTTCTGATTGATAGTCTGAATAATTGACTAGCAGCCTAAGTCTGTCCTCCGCCAGGCCAGATTTCTGCCAACAACGTTCCAACCTTCATCCAGTTTTCCTCAACTCCCTCAAAGTCCCATCTAACCAAGGGGACTGAGGGCAAAGATGGAGAGGACAGACTCAGACAGGAGCTATGGAATCCAGGGCCCTCAATACCACACTGTTATAATGCACTACTAAGTCTCCCAGGTCTGACCATTCCACTGGCCTACCAGATAGGTCCAGCACCGAAATCAGACCCTCTGGGGTAACTCTCCTCAAAGGGTGGTACCAGACCATCTCCAAAGTGGCATGTCTCACAGGGGGGAGCTGCAAAACTGAACTATATAGAATGATGGTCTGACCATCCAACTGGTTCCACCACCAAGTCAGCAGCCTCCATCCACAGGAGGTACACCAGGGCCAAGAAGTGACCCTCAATATAGGTTGCAGCAGTAGCTACCTGTGTGAAGCTCAACGAGATCATCAGTTGGAGGAAGTTCAGACCAAAATGTGAAAGTTCATCGTTGACCCAGGCATTGAAATCCCCCAGGACTAACTACCTGGAGGATTACAACACCATGTCGACCATGAAGTCGGCAACTTCCTGCAGGAAGATTTTCCCATCTTCGGGTGGACGGTAGATAAGGAAAATCCTGCTGCCCACAACTGCACCCATGATAAACTCAAAGGACCTAGTGGCCCCCACTGGCACCTCTACAAGGCCCAGTTCTGTTTTAAAACAAATGGTTACACCCCTGCCTCTATGATCCAATCTCGGGTGGTGTATTACTGAGTAACCTGCTGGAACAGCTGATTCAATACTGGGCCTGCATTTTCATCCAGCCAGGTCTCAGTTATGCAAACCAGGTCAGATGGTTCAACAAGATCAGCAATAATTGCTGTCTTGTTCTTTATTTACCTGGCATTGCATAACACTGCCCGAGTTGGATGAGAGGCCATGGAAGAGTGGGCAACTTGCCCACTGCCAGTGGAGCCCTTGAGTATGGGTACCAGGCAGGGAGGACCCCTCTCCTGGATCCATTTTGCCCCAGGGCACCTCCTCAACTTCACTACCTCAATCTGTCCACCCTGCTCCCTCCACCCTCCAGGTCTGGGAACCCCACCCCTCCGGCCCCTTCTTGCAGTGTGCACCAACCTCTAACATTTAAACTGTGACCTTTTAAAGATAAAAGAACATAAACATTTAAAGACTTTTTTAATTATTGTTCTTTGGTAACCATGTATGGCCCACTAGGCACAGGTGCCTGTTTTCTGGAGCACTGAGAAGGTTAAGTGACTTGCTCAGAGTAACATAGTATGCAAGTGGAGGTTGTGGGAATCAGACTCAGGTCTGTGTGCTGGATGTACCAAGCTCTTTACTCTAACCTCTAAAGCTATATTGACAGCCCCCTTGGTTATTGCATGGTTCTGGAATCTATGTACTGGAGTTTAATAATTGTTTACAGTTTATAAATGTAACGTAATTAATATATATATTTTTTCCTTTGGTTACCAGGTAAGGTCAACTAGGCACAAGTACTTGTTTCTAGGGACAACCCAGGAACACTGGGGAGATTAAGTGACTTAATCAGAATCACACAGTATGGAAATGGAGGATGTGGGAATCAAACCCATGTCTGAATGCTGGATGTACAAAGCTCATTTACAGCTCATTACTCTACCCTCTAGGCTATACTGCCAACCCCATAAATAGTGAACAATTTAGACTGTGCTGTTAGTATCTCAAAAGGAAACTGCCTTGAATTGGCAAACATGCACTTTTGTAGAAGTAGATGTTATTTTTTTTTAATACCAGTTCTCATTTTGTTACTGCTTAATCTTAACTGGCCTTTTGGTAAATTCAGTGAGTGTTTCTAATTCGCACACTGCTGGCATTGACCATTTTAGAACAGTATGATCTTGCAAGAACTTACATTGTAGGTGCAACGCATCTGTGTTTCTAATTCAGAATTCTTAGGTTCATGGGGACATAAACAACATCATACAATTCTCAGATGGCATTTTACAGCAATGTGTAACCCATAAATATTGAGTGGGTTAACTACCCATACAGAAATAATTATATGAAATATTTTCATGCTGCACACATAAAACTACTCAAGTGGTATGAGTTCTGAAGAATGATTTAAATGTTAAATTGGAACTGATTGCATGCATATAGCATTCGTGCAGCAAGCAAGTGTGGAAACCATGATTGTTATGTTAAATTGGGAAAGACTGCATGCATGTGGCATGCATGCAAAAAGCAAGTGGTCACTGATAACTGCACACGTAAAAGTTTTGTGACTTGCTCAGGATCACATCATACACAAGTGGGGGTTGATGAATTCAAACCCAGGTCTTCATGCCTTCAAATCTCCTGGCTTGCAGTTCAGTGCTTTTAATCACTAAACTGTCTGCACATGTATGGCTTGCTTGTAGTTCAATATATACTGTATCTGACTACATCTGTATGCATGTGGCATGCCTTGTAGCCACTGTTATGCTTTTCAGTTTTCATTTTTTTCTCCTTCTCTTACTCTTCTCAGTTTCATAGCTGAACTATAGCACATATACCAATGGAAACACATGTAATTTTTCTCACCCCCAAAACCACTTAATTACTTCTGTCTGTCCTCTGCTCCTACTATTTTCTCTCTATAGTTTTGAATGCTTCAACGCAAACAGACTTAACGGTGCAAACACAAAAGTAGCAATAATTTGGCACACACCTACATGGCCTGTTCTCCCCACACCGTGCACACACACTGTACTGGGTATAGCCACTCTGCTACAGAAAACTCACCGAGTATAGATATAAGCAAAAAGTATCTTACTGGAGTAGTAGGGAGGCAGAGGCAGGAGTTTTTAAGAGATGATAACCATAGGTCAGAGTGCTGCGGAGTACTCCCTTGAAATGAATGGAGTTATTTTGTGTTGCTATGTTATACATTTTGATGGTGAGCTAGAGAATAATGAAGGCCACTGTTCTACTAACAAGGCCCTTGTTAGTTGAGCAGTGGCCTTCATTATTCTGCAACTCTCCATCAATAATGTATAAAATAGTAATAAAAAAAAAAAAACATTCTTTTCAATGGTGCATACCCCAGCAATCTCCTTTGACCTTTGTCATAATGTGCCTGAGTGTGGGGACGTGGCAGTTAGCTTTACTGGGGAGGGAGCATAAGCCTGAGGATAGTGGGGCTCCAATAGTCTGTGCATACCATACTACTCAACTGTCTAAAGTGACAGCTCTAGAATGTTTGTAACGTCTCTAAAAGGTACAACTTATTTGTTTTGACTGAAATGTGGCTAGCAAATCAGGGAAAATTCAAATATATAAGATTCATCTGTATATACCCTGGAACAGTGCATCAAATTTGGGCTTAAACCCACCCAGTTACTAGCCAAGTTTTTTCTTGGCTGAAGTTCTAACCCCCCCAAAGAAAGAACTTTGTCCTGATTTTTATTCCCGACTTCATTGCATTCAATACCCATCCCCTATGGGTCATGAAGCTGCCCAAAGGTGAAGAAACATGAAAAACATATCAATATTTCAGTCCTTCCTCCTTCCCCGATCCCCCTGTAAAAAAACAAAATATTTACTTTTACTTACCTAGCCATGTGGCCAGAACCTGCAGCATGGCACAGTGTGCCACTAGCACAGTTTTAAGTCTTCTCCTCCTCTCCTTCTGCCAGCAGCTAGATTCTTGAACAGACCATCACAAGTCTCCAACATGGTCCACGACCAAATCACCTCACTAACTGAACCCACCTAAACTGGATTGCTTGCTTCTTGCTTGGTTGCTGCTGTGGCCACTGCCACACTGTACTGATCAAGGCCTATGAAGGCCACCCACACAGCTGTCACCACTACTGCTAAGTTTAGCTTGCTGCCATGGTGGTCTGTGCTGTTTTGGTTTTCGCATTGTGAGCCTAGTACAGTAAGTAGACAGCCTAGTCTTGAGTTAGCTTCTAGCTCACCCTCTGCCCCTTCAGTCACCAGGGAAGATGGAGACTCACTAAGAGCAGACCAACAAAAATATACTGCCACAACACTGCTATTGGGAGTTTAGTGCTCACCACCTCCTCCAAGCTGTAGTGTGCAGTCTGTTTACTCTGTGGTGGGAAAGACAGTGTTGCACTTGCAAGACTCATGCACTCTTTCTTGTCCTGAGCTCATCCACATCACAGGTGAATGTGCTTTTGCTAATAGGTGAAGAAAGTGTACAACACAATACAGACACAGTCTAATCTGGAGAGTACCTGCAGCATGAGCACACACAGGCCAGGTAGACACCTATTGTGCAAAAGATTAAATCCAAATGCAATGCCATTATTGCCACACCATAAGAACAAACAATGCACACTTATTGGGGTGGGAGGAGAAAACTGCCTCTGCCCTACCTGAATGACACCACTGCTTAATGGTAGAAATGTATTCTCAGGTTCTAATGCAATGGTTTCCACTGTGTTCTGAGGTAATGTATCTCCATGTTTTATGATGTGTCCTGATCGTCATGTGGGTTAGTGTGCCCTATTGTTCCACATTTTAGGTGTCCATGTCCCTCATTTCAGTGACAAACTGTGAGATGTATGGTGCATGCTTTTAAGACCCTACTCAGCACAAAGAGTGCTGAGCATGGCCATAATGTATATGCTCAATACAGAATGACAAAAGGAAAGTGAGATGAAACAGTCACTGAGAAACACATTTGTAGCACTAAATATGCACAAGGGATTTGCATGGTCCAAAACAAAAAGGATAGGCTTCACAACACAGAGGCCCCTCTTTGTACATCTGAAATGGGGAATGTTGACTGGCTATATCCTAGGCATTTAATGCAGTAAGCAAACAATATTTTACAAATTAATGGTGATTGAATGGCAAAAATCAAAAGCAATTAAACAGCTTGCATAAGGATCAAAATTAATAAGTTTACCTAATTATTATTTTATTGACTCTAATTGCTAGCAGTAGTATAAGAAATAGAAACTGATTTGTTTTTACATGATATTTGTGCCAGCTTAGCTGATGCACACATGGCAAGCGTGCAGCATGTGAATCTGATGTGATGTTTAAATGATATTCACACCAGCTTAACTGCTACACTCATGTCAAGCGTGCAACATGCAAACCTGATGTCATTTTTAGAAGATGTTCACACCAGCGTACCCATTGTGCATATGTCAAGCTTACAGCATGTGAACTTGATTTGCTTTTTAGATCTGGTTCACTTAGGATCACTTTGTGTATGCGAGCTGCATGCAAACATTGCACAATTAAGCATGTGGCATGCATTCTATATGTACACAGCACTCCTATATTTCTGTTTGAGTAAAATGCCAGTACAATGGGACAATCATCTGTTTCTACCTGATCCTGTACAATGTTTAACTGTATCTTATTGTTCTTTGTATGGACTATGTCCCTCTTTGTACTCTCTTGGGTTGTACCTGAAAATAGGCAATCGTTCTGTCTAGTATGCTTACCTGGTCAACAAAAGCTAATAAATAAATAAATAATAAATAGAAACAGAAGCGGACCCGCTATATGAAAAAAAGCTTCTATAGGAAACATTACTCACAGGTTCAGTGTAGTTCTTCTTTAAGCTTATAGGGAATGTCAGACATTTTATCTAAATGGTAAGGAACTCCATCCTGGACATTTTCTGTAACATCATTGACCATTTTAACTGATGGATATTGCAATACATGATTACAGTAAAAGACTAAGCAAAACTATCTTGCTTATGCTATCATATGCAATTTGTAAACCATTGTTTGCATCTTTTGCAGGTAACATTGTCAATATGGTATAGTTTTATCTCTCTTTTTAGGGCTGTGGGGAGAGCCTGCAGCCCTTCTGTCATCTGTAGCTCTAAAACAGCTTTTCTTGGAACTTCCATTTTAGACAGTTGTATGTATTCCTTCTCAGCTGCAAAGTAGTGCACCCCCACTCTGATATTTGCTATTTGTTGCTCTATGTTAAAGACATCTGTAGGGGGGAGGGGGATGCTACTGTATTGTACTTCAGAACTTCTCAGGATATTAACAAAAAAAAACCTTTTTGAACTGCTGTTTCTATCATCTGTTCAGCTCAGTCCAACAGATTTGTTCTATTTCTTTCGGCAACCTAGGGGACTCATGTCCTTTTTGGTTTTGTGAAAATGAAATTCATACTCAGTGTTAGATTACGTACAGTGGAATTCAGATTGCTAGCTGCCTGACATTCCTTTCCACAGGGCAGATTGGAGGTAATCAGTGGAAATAGAAGACTCCTTTTTCTCATTTTATAATATGATGTACTGAGTGTGTGTTTAGTTGCAGGGTCAGGGCCTTGAAGAAAATAATAACATTTATGTAACTCATTCAAGATTCCATCAGGTGGTCAGAAAAAAAGTCTAAGAGAATTTGTGTAAAAGCTAATAAATGAAAGATGCAGAAAAATAGCATGCACACTGGCCTCTGAGACTGGAAGATCAGAAGGCTGTGGGTTCTTTCCCCACACCAGGCATATGGGTTAAAGAGCTTGTGTACTGCCTAAAACTAATATTAGATTTTAAAAGCAGTAAACCATTATCTTTTATTTTTGAGGTACTTTATCTTTTCCCTTTAATTAGAAGATTGTTTACCTGATGTTAATATGTGTGATGTGTGGAACAGCACTCTGTGTGACAGCTGACGTAACTAGTGATACTGCCACTACTACATCACCAGCATCATGACCTCGCTGACTGTGACATCTCTGCTACTTAGGAACAGCAATTCAGTGACTGCCAGATCATTCACATGTGATTTCACTGTCAGCGAAATCACAAAAATGTCATCTGCTATGCTAAGAGCTGTTCCACACATCCACCACAACATTATGACATAGAAGACTCTCTCATGGGCAAAAGGTAAAAGAAAGGTACTTCAGAAATAACATTTTGTAACTGACTACTTTTTAAAATTTATATTATTTTCCTGTCTGCCTGGTTTAGCTCCAGTAGCTCTTTAAATCCCAATACAGACACTGTAGTACAGCATGAGGGTTGGAGGGGGGTGGGAGTCCTCCTGTCTTTTCTGTCTGCCTGTTCAAGTGGATGTTAAAGATCCTATGGGATTTCTCAAAAAGAGTAGGGGATTTTATATGGTGTCCTGGCCAAATTTACTCCATTCACTAAAAATTCCACCAATAGCTTAATCTGGTTCAGGTAAGGATTTATGCCATGTTACAATTTCAGTTGGTTACCATCTGTTGCCCCCCCCCCCCGAAAAAGGGACTTCTATCATTAGTGGGCCTACCTGGTCAACAAAATTCAACAAATAAATGAATTCACCCATTATGCCTTATGGATTCCATATAAATCCAAGTCATTCAAAGGTGATCTTGACATATAATGTTAATACCTATCAGCAAATCAGAGCCCTTTTCCTGATACAAAGCTGCCAACATATTACATTTAAATAAACAACAAAGTCACAAGGAGGAACTAGAGGCTTATGAAAAAATCTACAGGGATTTGATGCTGCCTCTACATGGAAAATACAGGTAAAATGAGTGCTTGTTACAGGAAAACTTTTTTTGGATCTGGGAGCACAATGATGATTATGATTAAACAGCACTATGTGGCACCAACAAGAAAATGACTTTAGTCATTGGTAGCTCTTCAAAGACCTATTGGCTCTGGCTAGAACTTGTTTTAAATTGCAGTGCTGTTTTCTGTACAATTGGATGGTGTTTTATTGCTGTCTAATAGGACACTATTTTAACTTTGAAAGACAATTTGGAAGTGTTATACATGAGCTGAACCCTTAATATTACATATCAAATATTCAGATATGGTATAAAGGCATTTTTAAAATTACTACTGTCATCATAAATGTGCACTTACTTTATATAAAAACCTGGTTTGGAAAAAGTGTCCTTTATAATGCTACAAGTGCCCTTTTTATCTTTTTAGATGCCCCCACCTTTTGCAATCTTCCGGCACCCTTGTAACACACACACACACACACACACACACATGCACACACACACACCAGCATGTATTCTGCCAAATACATTTAAGAAGATTGAATTAGCAGCATGCCAGTTTTTGATGACTGTGACTAAACAGCACTATATGGCACCAACAAGAAAATAACTTTGGTCATTTGGTAGTTCTTCACAGCTATATTGGCTCTGGCTAGAGTTTGTTATAAATGTCAGCATGTTGACATTTGTAGGTGAGAGGTTTGTACTATGGTCACACACTATTGCCCCCATAGAACTGAATACTCTTGCCTCACTTACACTGGAGGGTGAGCTGGTCTGGTACTTCAGTGCTACTGAAATCAGCTCTGGTCATTCATTAACCTTGCCACTCCAGTACAGCAGAGGAACATCAAGTACTGACAGATGTATGTTTTCTGCCAAACAGGCGCCAACCATTCTCTGTGTTGCATGCAGTCCTGATGATGAGTCATCCACCTGTTCACAGGATTCATCGTGGTCACAGATTCCTACTTGAGATAAGGCACCCCAAAGTGGGTTATTGGCAACCTGTTTTGCTGACCCCCTGCCCTGCAGCCACCTTACTGGATGTGCTTATTCCACAGTGACCTTCAGCCTTGTTATGTTGCAGTTTTCAAAACTTTGCACATGACTTCTGTGCCCCATGAACCAATCACACCAGCTGTCCAGTAAGAGTTTGAACCTGATCAGGCCCTCTCTCCAGCAAGGATGCAATGCCTTGGTTGTAGCATGGGTCCAGCATTGTTGCTATTCCAAATTCTGCACTTTGCTAAATAGTGGTGATGTGGCAATTGTAGTTGAATATTGTAAGCATGTGTTTTAGTAATGCACTGCTTGACCTACAGTATCTCCGGACACATCAAGGCTAGGCTGCAGATTCAACAAAGTCTGCCTCAGCACCCACAGCAGTGAGATGGCTTGACTAATGGATGCAGTGTCACCACTCACTGCCTGTGTGGCATGTTCAAATGGCCTCAAATTAATATCACTTAGTCCATGAGGTGCCACTGTTCAGTCGTCATAGATACTGAGGCCACTGAACTGTCACAGCTAGTGTGCATTACTAGGTATTCCAAGAGGGCTTTGTACTGTTCAAACAACCACTCTGCCATGTAAAGTGTTGAGTTCCAGCTTGAGGCGGTGCTGAGGGAGGTTGTTTTGAATCTGCAGCTGCTCAAGTTGGTCACGGGCCTTTCCACAGTGTGCAAAGTGTGCACAGATGCAGCATGCAACTGTAGCATTTGCTTGATGTCTGGGTGCTGCAGAAACTCCTGTATCACAAGATTCAAACAGTGGGCCATGCAGGGAACCCTAGAAAGTCACCATTGCTAATACATTCAGTGACATTTGATCCATTGTAACTAGCTATAAAGTCAGCATTGAGGGACAGGGGGTTCAGCCACTCATCACTTTCTGTCAGTAGCAAGTTTAGCATGTTTTTACCTGTGTGGGACAATGTCACACTGTGAATTGCAAGCGTTGCATGCTGTCTAATTCCCGAGGGTTGCTACCATGACAGTCTGCCTTATTACACTGTACTCCAATCCCACCAGAACAGACAACTCCTGGTACCTGCGCTCAATGTGCAGTAATACACAAATAGGAACTACCCACCATTTTGCCACTTGCCCACATATCCATACTTAAATGAATGTATGGTAAGAAGGAATGGGAAGGGCATGTCTTACAGACTCTTTCTCAGTCTGGTATAACTCAGGGACAGCATGGGTGGAAACGTAGGTCCTGGATGAGAATTTCGATTTGGGACAGGTATGTACTACAAAACGCTGGAATCTGGAATTCACCACAAAGGAGAAGCACAAAAGGTCAGTTGCCAGCATTTCTGCTAAAGCAGCATTCAATTCACATAATAGTAATAATAATACAATTTATTTGATTAAGCACCTTTCAAATTTCAAAGCGCTGTACAATAGTCATAAAAACAAAACACATATACAGTACAAATACGTATAATATAAAATCATGATAAAACAGGAAATGCCTTCCCCCATAAAAAAGTCTTAAGTGCCTGCTTAAAATTTCCCAATATCCTGCACTCCTGGAGCTGACAGGGCAGAGAATTCCAGAGGGTAGGTGCCGCAAACCCAAAGGCACGCGCACCAGATGACTTTAAGTTAACCCTCGGAATCTCCAGCAACCCCTCGTCAGCCAAGCGGAGCTGTCGCAAGGGGGTGTAAGGAACCAGGAGCTCTTTCAAGTAATCGGGACCTAATCGTGTAGGGGTTTATAAGTCAATAGACCTACTTTAAAGGTGATCCACCACTGTATTGGAAGCCAGTGCACAGCATGCAGCACTGGGGTAATATGAAATCTTCTAGATGCCCCAGTCAACAAACATGTTGCCACGTTCTGCACTAGCTGTAAGTGGTGGATATCAACCCCAGAAAGCCCTAGATAAAGGGAGTTGCAATAATCAAGGCGTGATGTCACAAAGGCATGGACCAAAACAGGCAGGTCATCGGATGGAACAAGGTGCCTAATCCTGGCAATGTTCCTAATATGAAAAAAGGCCAGCTTGATGACTGCCATTACCTGATGTCGAAGAGTCAGACCATCGTCACGTACCACTCCCAGGTTGCGCACCCATTCAGAGGTGAGAATCTGAGCCTCACCTAGGACTAAACCAGAAGGGAGCCCAGTCCTCAGTCCCTCTACCCTATGATCCGGGTGCACAACCAAAACCTCAGTCTTTCCTGAGTTCAACTTTAGACCACCGGAATTCATCCAATCTTGGATTTCTGTGAGGCTGCTGTTCAGTACCAAGATAGCACCAACCTGGCCAGGTGCAAAAGACAGGTAGAGCTGGTTATCATCAGCATAGCAATGAAACCTCAGCTCATACCATCTTGCAATGTCTCCGAGGGGTAGCATATATACTGTGAATAACATGGGGGACATCACCGAACCCTGAGGTACCCTGCAAGGCAGAGAGAAAGCCCCAGATGAGAACAGACCCGAGACCACTCTCTGTGTTCTCCCAGCGAGGAAGGATGAAAACCACCTGAGGACTGTGCCTGACAGCCCACAGATGAACCTCAGGTGTTCGAGCAGAAACCCATGATCCACAGTATCAAAAGTTGATGATAGATCCAGGAGAACCAAGATAGAATGGTGTCTCCAATCTCTCACCATCAGGAGATCAGTGAGCACCCAAACCAGAGCAGTCTCAGTACTATGCCTCTTATGAAAACCAGATTGGAGAGGTTCGTATAAATTATGGATGGTTAAATGGTTATCCATCTGAGCAGCCACTACTTTCTCAATAACCTTCCCCACAAAAGGAAGGTTAGAAATAGGCCTGTAGTTTGCTAGGTTCTCCATTTCTAAAGAAGCCTTTTTTCAGAAGGGGGATCACCACCCCCTCCTTCAGGGAGCTAGGGAACTCACTCATGTCTAGAGAGTACTGGACAATCCAAGCTAAGATTGGACCAATGATCTCACTACAACCCAAAATCAGGGAAATAGGGCCTGGGTCTAAACTACAGCACGTGGGACACTTCTCCTGGACAATCCTCATAATGTCTATGAAATCTGGCAGGTCAAAGGTACTCCAGGAAACTCTGGGCTCTGTGACAGAGCACCGATCAACAGCAACCCCCTTAGAGTGAAGTTGGTGGCATTCCCTCCTGATGTCATCAACCTTATTCGCAAAGAAGCAAACAATCTCATCACAAACAATTTGTGTAAAAACTTGACAGAGCTGCCGACAGGCTGGGTTGCACAGCCTGTCAACAGTTCTGAAGAGTTGAGCCAGTCGGTTACGTGCAACAGAAATTTCCCTGGACAGGAATTCTGCCTTCTTATGGGAAATTTCTGTTTGGTAGAGTTAATAATGCTCTAGCAAAATACAGTGGTCGGCATCATTGGCACTCTTCCTCCAATGATCCTCTAACCTGCAACCCAATTTCTGCATCTCTCTCAGAGCCCCATCAAACCACGGGGCTACAGGGTGATGTGGAAAGCGGCAAACTCGGATAGGAGCAATCAGATCAAGGGCTGAAGATATGGCCCCATTATAGGCCACTACCAACTGCTCAGGATCAGTGCAAGACTCGTCCAACAACGAGAGGTCAATAACTGCCATCAGGTCTTCAGGGACCACATCCCCCAAAGGGTGGTACCTGACCAACTCCACAGGGGCCGACCTACCCAAGGGGGCCTCAAAATTGAACCCAACTGAGTAGTGATTAGACCAACCGACTGGTTCCACCACTAAATCCGATGCCTCGATCTCCAGGAGGAAGACCAGGTCAAGAGAGTGACCTCCCTTGTGTGTAGCTGAGGAAACAACCTGTGTAAAGCCCAGAGATGTCATCACCTGGAGGAGATGTTGGCCAAAAAGTGAGGATTCGGCATCGACCCAGGCATTGAAGTCACCCAGAACCATCAGTCTGGGCTACTCCAAAGCCATGTCGGCAGCGAAGTCTGCTATTTCCTGCTGGAATAGCTTCTCATCACCTGGTGGACGGTAGATGAGGGCGATCCTGCACCCAACACCAGCTACCATGGTACACTCAAATGACCTGACCTCCTCAACTGGTACTCCAGTTAGTCCCAATTCAGTCTTGAAACAGTCCACAACCCCCCCTCCCCACGGTCCAATCTCGGGTGATGTACAACCGAGTACCCGGTGGGAACAGCGGCCTCTAAAAAGGGGCCGCATTCCCATCCAACCAGGTCTTGGTAATGCAAACCAGATCTGCCCTAGCAACAAAGTCTGCAATAAGATCAGTCTTGTTGCAGACAGATCTGGCATTGCATAACAGCGCCCGAGTTGGACGAGGTTGGTAAGATGTCCCAACTACTTGCCCTCCCAAACTGGAGGTGCCCTTGGATATGGGAACCAGAATGGAATCACCACGTTCCAGGTACCATTTCACCCCAGGGCATCTTCTGGGCCTAACCACCCCATTGGAGATCCCCACTCACTCCACTGTCCGCAACCCCCCACCCACCCCCGACTCACCCCCCTCGAGCAATCTCTAACGCCCGACAGCGTTGATAGGTAAAAAGCAGGCAGTGGGAGAGGAGAAAGGGTGGAGGGCATGGAGAGCGGAGGCCGAATAGCACAGGACAGGAGGGGCAAGCAGGAACATTTCAATTAACACTATTAAAATAATGGGAAAGCACAAAACTCAAATTTCCCAAATCACAAGGCGATACTGTAAACAGAATTGAAACCCCCAAAACATAAATGACTTAAATATCAATCCTTACCAAATAAATCAAATAGACTACCCCCTCCCACTATAAGATAGCCTTCAAACCCTGAAAGAAAAATAAAACTAAAAAAAAAATACAATAACACAATCCCTTCTCATGGGATAAAATAACATCAAAATATAAAATACTCCCTCTCCCACAGCCCTCTCACAGCCAAGGAGGGGGAAAAATAATAAAACAACCCCCTCTCACAGGATATTCAAAACAAACAATAACAATAACATGAATTTCCCCCAGCCCTCCCACAGCCGAGGAAAAAATAATAACAAAGCACACTGGTACTCTCACTACCAGAGAACTATAAAACAATTAAAAAAATCAGGGAAAAAAGGCATCAAACCGTAGGAGGAACCATAACAGTCCAAATAATCCAATGTAAGATAAACCCAATGTCAAGTCCGATGGAGCAGAATAGATGTTTCCAATATACAAAAATATTCAGTCTCTGTGGATATTCTGAGAAGAGACTAAAAATCTCCAGAAGTAAATACAGGCCAAACCAATGAAAAGCAGGGGCCCCCCCACCTCACCCCCTAATCTGCCTCATCAGGTCCAGTTATAACATAGAAACATAGATTTTGATGGCAGATAAGGACTGCTTGGCCCACCCAGTCTGCCCATTTCCCTACCTATTGGATAAGCTGCAGATCCTAGTTAACCAGCAGCTTACTTCTTCCTACCCCCACCCCCTAGAATTGCCTTATGACTGTCCCATGCATGCTTGAATTCCACCACTGTCTTTGACTCCACAACCTCCTCCAGAAGTCCGTTCCATGCATCCACAACCCTCTCTGTGAAAAAATACTTCCTTAAATTACCTCTGAGCCGCCCCTCTTCTATCTTCAAATTGTGCCCCCTTGTTCTTGCACACCTCTGATTTGAAAGATGCTACCCTCTTGGACTTTGTTGATTCCCTTGAGATACTTGAAAATTTCTATCATGTCCTCCCTCTCCCTCCTTTCCTCAAGGCTATACATATTCAGCTCCTTAAGTCTCTCTTTATATGTCTTCCGGTGCAGACCCTGCACCAATTTAGTTGCCCTCCTCTGGACAGCCTCCATCCTGTCTATGTCCTTGCGGAGATTGGGTCTCCAGAACTGCACGCAGTACTCCAGATGGGGTCTCACCAGCTGTCTGTACAGAGGGATAATAACTTCCTGTTTTCTACTGGTGATGCCTCTCCCTATGCATCCCAGCATCCCCCCAGCCCTCCTCGCTGCCCTCTTACATTGCTTGCCCACCTTTACGTCATCTGATATGACTACATCCAGGTCCCTTTCCATTTTTGTTGTTGTTAGTATCTCACCCCCCATTGTGTACTCTTCCCCTGGGTTTTTGTTTCCAAGGACCTGCAGCCACAAATATCCCAAGGCCACACCAAAAGAACCAACCCGGGAATAAATTAGGAGCCCCCCCCACTGATCCCTAGCTCCCCAGGGAAGAGCAAAGCAGCTCCCGTTTGGTTCCAGGTAACTACAAAATTACCCAGGCACCAATGGTGAGGGGAACAAAACCCACAATCAAACCACTATACCGGCCCTTCTTCTGGACTGCAAAAAATATATAAAATTACAAAACAGAAAAGGGGGCACTGATCAGCAAATCCGTCCCCCACTCACAGTTTTCCAAACACCACATGACACTGCATGATTTGGTGGGTATTTCATGTTCTGGGCAAAAAGACTTTGCAATGTGGGCTGCGTTCCTACCCGGTTTGCATGTGGCATGCCAAATGGCTCTACTTTGTGAACTGCCATGGGTGGGGTGATTTTGCCATGTGATGATAAGGGGTGCACAGGTGAGAAGTCAAGAAATTATGTTATTTTCCCATTTTAAGCACAGGGGTTGATGTTGAAGTAGAACTACTGTATAGACCACCACCACTGCAAGTCTGACCACTACTTGGCTATTCAAAATCCTCCTCCTCCTCCTCCTCCTCCTCATGCTTGTAGTAATCCTCCAGCGTTATTGCATCAATACTACACACATGGCTACTTGGGCTACTTACAGTCAAGGAAGGGGATATCATGCTCAAATAAGGTGGATGAGGGTGAACGTCCCACTATGGTATTAGCTCCCTTTTGGTGCCAAGTCCACAGTGCTATGTGCCTGATCTTCAGATGTGTATGCTGGTCCCCGGTGCCCAGATGGCTACCATTTTTAAAACGCCTCACATGCACTTAGCAAAGCTGGCAGATTGCCACTGTTTCATCACTTGCATCTTGTACAAAAACATCCCAAATTAGGGATTTTGATTCCCTGCTTTTCACATGTCCATGACGCTGCATATTGGACTCCAGTGTTTTAGACACCGAAATAGGGGGTGTGCTGCATGATTTCTGTTGTTGGGCACACTTGGACTCTCCCTGGCCATCACAATCTATGACTATTACTGGGTCATCATCATCAACAGACATGGCTACATCACAACTTTGAGGAGGGGGTGATATACCAGCAGACGGTTTACACAGTCACCATTACTTTCTTTTTCTTCAGTTCATAATTGGGGTCACTGAAATCATCATCACATTCATCATCTACATCCACAATATCAGCTTTGATGCTGTCTTGCTGAGAACATGTTCCAACCACAGCCTCATTATGATTTTCCACTCTTTTTTTCTTCAACATTTGAATCATTGGGTGTCTCAGGCATAACCTCAACAGCACTGGAACCATGAGATTGTGAGTCATCGTCAGGATCAGAATCATGTGCAAATACTGTTGGGAAGGGGATGGGGAGTCTGACATCAACTACATTCTGACTCATGTCTTTAGACTCCACAATATTTTGACAACCTGTTGACTTGTCTCAGGTTGAACTTGGGACAATACTCATGCCATCAGCAAGTTCACTACCACCACCAGTGGGGACAACCACATTTCCAACCTCATTGAAGCAACTGATTGTGCTGTGAAAAACAAAGTCGGAGAAATCCCTTTGCTGCCATCAACTATGCCATTATGCTGCATACTACGACGCCCATGGCCACTCTTGCAATGGCAGCAGTGCCATGGCCAGAAACATCTTTGCATGCACATCTCTTTGCAGGCATTGTATTTTGGATTACACAGACAATTAACAACAAATTTAGATTTCTGAACTTTGGGCTGGAGAGGAAGACAAAAAACAACTGTGGCTTACAGATGGAGATTGAGCCCTATATAGATGCAGACGCACAGGCAGCTGGAGACTGTGCACTCAAGAGATGCAGCGACACAGGCACAACAACACCTTAACCAGTGGTCACACATATCCCAAACTGGAAAAATAATATCTTTGGGGGGTACAGCTGCAGTACCAGTCCTCTACCTAGATCGAATGAAGCAGTAAAAAATACCACAGACAGATACGAGATTCAGAGTGCTGTGATTACGGTGTGGTACAATAAAATGTGTCTGACTTGATGGCATGCATACACGTACACACACACACACACACACTACAGGTAATGTGCAGAAAATTTCACAGTTCAGTACACTATAACCAAATCTTTTAAACCGACTGAAAAAATTCACTGCACAACAGCAAACAGCAAATAATTATCAAAACGTACTACAAGTATTACTGTGTGTACATGAGCACACATACTGATACACTATTGTAGCTACTCAACAACAGTTAGAAAGATTGCCTTTCTCACTGTGAATCTCCCTTCACAACACATAAGGCCCTCCTCCAAAGCACACTACTACAGTGTCTGTCAGTATAGAGACTGAATGTACTAAATTAACATTCAGTATGCACACAAAATCAATAAATACTTGATGATATAAACACACAAGGGTTTCCTACAATTGATGTACTAAATATTGACACAATATTTTATCACAAAAATGATTTTTTTTTTAAATTTTTCAATGGTTTGATTCTCAGTGCTCTGAGAGCAAACTGTCTACACCTTTCCAATACACACACTATGCTGAACTGAGGCTGTGCAACATAATCTAGAGCCCATGTGACCTGCCATCTCATGAATCACTGCAAAATTCACCTTATAGAGCAATAAAAAGGTGAAGTTAATGAGAAGTCCATTAAAGTCAATGGAAATTTGCATTAAAATTAAAGGTGTAGCAATCAATTGGGGGTGCAGCCAGTCAGCCAAGATGGAGCATGTGTAACTGAGAAACTGCAATACCTATACCACCCATCTGGACCCATCTGTTAGTTTGATCACTCCTTATCCCTAAAAACTCAACAGATTAAGCATCTGTAAATAGACACTATCATTTTGATACCATTTTGTCCGGATCTCACATCTGTGGGCATTGATTGTAGCTCTTTTGGTCCTGCCGAGTGAAACCTACAATTTGGACCTACTGGACAATGCCAGACCACCAGAATTGAGTTTGTCACATACTCTGATGACTCTCAGTGGAGGAGTACCAGGCGCAGGGGGCAGTGGCTGCCCAATCCGGTGCTTCCAACTTGGAGCTACAACTGGTGAATATAACTGCCATGCTTAGCAAAGTTCTGTCTGACACTGCAGAACCAAAAGATACGACTGCTAGTACTAAAAAAGACTTATCTCTTCTGATGACCAGAGTAACTGGTGCCGAAGCAGTAATTAAAAACAGGACGCCATCCTACATAAGCGCCACTGCCAACCGAGGGACCATAATAATCAGCTTCAGTATCTCCTTGCCAAGATCGATGATCTTGAGAATCAGGGGAGAAGAAAAAACATTAGAATAATTGGCATCCCCAAGGGTGCTGAAGGCACTGACATGAATGCTTTCCTAAGGAGGAACCTCCTGGTGCTGTTAAAAATGAACAATTGAGTTCCCCTTGAGCTGGAAAGAGCCCACCATTCTCTTGTCCCAAGGCCATGACAAGGGGAACATCCGAGACCAATTTAATGTAAGTTTTTATATTTTCCAAAAAAGGAGGCATAACTACAGGCTGCCAGGGATCTGAAACAACTGGTATGAGCAGGCAATCCCATACAGATCTACCAAGATTACTCCTTTGAGCTATCGAAACGACGGAGGGCATACAGTAGTAGCCAGAGACATTGCCAGCTATTTACAGATATTTCATGAAATTTCTGAAGAGTTTCTCTCTGCTGCCCTTCCAGTGATGCAAATGCTGTACAAATTGAACATACCAGCACCTTTGAGGTGTCGAGTGATGCTCCGAGTCCAATACAGAGAGGAACATATAACCTTCAACAGTCCTAAGGAAGTTGAAATTTTCCAGGACAACATCTCCGGAGAGCATGTTAACACCCAACAGCTGCTATTCCAACCTTGTAGTGAGGCCCAGCAAATGATGAAGGTTTCCGTGTCCCCCAATACCCCGGTAGCCAAGCCTCGACAATTGACTGCAATGCTGAAGGACAAGACTGGGTGGCAACAGATCCAAAGGGGATGACTGAAGACCAAGTCAAAGCCACAGAACACCGAGCAGACCCCTCTGAGTGGTGCCAGGACCCATAGAGGGAGATCGAGGAGTCGACAGTGCAAGGTACACCTCTCAGATGGGAGTGACTTTTCTGCATACATTACTCTTGTCAAAACCACCAACTGTTTTGAACCTCTGCATGATCTCCTCCCGACAGCTTTGAATCTAGGTAACCCGACTGAAGATGGAACTGCACTGTGTCCGAATGCTGGTATGGATGCCTTTGCTGGTGACTGGGCCCCAGTTCTCCACGAATGGGAAGACTGCATGCAGGAGACCCCAGTCACTCATTTGTCCACCATGCCACCAGAGACTGAGGCCTTGCCTAAGCTGGGTAGATGAAATCCTTTGCAGGTATGGCTTGGTAGCAGTATCCCCCAGAGCTAAAGTCCCCTTATCTTGCCGAATAAGAGAATTTTAACAATCTCCTTAGCTGAGTTTGTTGTTCATGGGTGCTCTTCTCTCCAACATTGGGGGTGGGAAGCAATCAGCATTGGGATTACGTTTATCTCAGCCCCAGTTTCCTGCTCCATAATATTTGGCTCCGGGGAGTGCTACACTGTACAGGACTTCACCACTAGTTTCAAAGAAATGTTTTGTTGGTCCATTATGCCCACCATTTGGTCAATGTTGAACATGGTCAATATGATGTGGGACAGGCTGACTAGGGAGTATACACACCTGGAGCTTTATGCGCTGTGTCACTTATTGTAGCAAAAGCTACTCTGGAAGGCCCATTTCATGATGGGGAAACTGTGGGCTGAGTCTTCATAGGAGACGGGGAGCAGAGTGTTACATGCCAAGAAGAGCTTCCAGTTGTAGTGACTTTGGGGAGAAGCCCATGTGTCCCCCCCTTGGAAGAGGCAGGGTAAATGGGCTGCTGCCTAACTCATTTAGTGCACTCCCAATTACATGACTAGTCCCCACTGCTGTTCGAGTTCACTGCTTTCTTGATGGAAATAATAGTCTAGAGTGGTATTAGGTGAGGGTCTCCTTTCAGAAAAGTTGTGACTGAACTGCCGGTGGAGCCACTTGGCTACAAACCTGAGTGTGTTCAGAGTGCATTTCGATGCAGCCTCAGGGGAATAAAGTGGGATTGATCCCACAGGATACCCGCTCTTGGTAACCAGGGGGCCAGATGGGTATTAACCACTGTCACCATAATGGTCCCAAAGCCTAACTTCCCCAACAGAAGAATCCCCTTTTATTGTTCTTTGCTCACTATCTGTGGACCTGGATATAATGGTATTAGATCTGAATGATCTGTATGCTAGAGGTTCTAAATACGCCTTCCCACCACAGGGATCGGGAAGTAGAAATGGTGTCCTTTTAAGGGGTACTAGGTAGGCTACACATCCCTCTCTCTACGACTAATTTTGTGCTGTGAGCATAGTTATGCCCTTCCCCTTGAGGTGGACTGCTGGGCCATTGGAAAAGGGGGGGGGGGCAACACCTACTTCTAGGCCACAGCAGGCAGTCTATCTTCAAAGGTTTGACTTCAGTCTAAGTATTAATCTACTATAATAACTGGTCAGCAATTTTTTACATTGCCAGACTGAGTTATAATTTCCCGTTACAACTTGTGAGTTATAACGGGAAACACATGCAGAGTCAGTCACGGAAACCTGATCCCTCATTCGCTGTGCGTGTGGTCCAGGGCCGGCTTTCAGTTTCTGAAACATGGCTGCTCCTCACTCGCTTAGCGAGGAGCTGCCAACCTGACTTCTAGTCCATCACTTTTTCTTTCTTTTTTTTTTTTTTTTAAAAACCACCACTTTAGCCTAAAATAACTATCTGGTTGATCCTACCATTTGAAAGCTGCACCGTAGAACATCTCCATGTTTTGCTTTCTATCTAGTTGATCCTGTCGTTCCGTGGCCAGCACACAACACAAACTGGAAGAGCTCTAACATCTAAAACTATGGTAAGATAGCAACCGCAAAATAAATAGAAGTACTATACAATAATTGACCTGCAATTAAAAATAACTACCTAAAAAAAATGTTGTGTGTGCCTGTCTGTGTGAGAGTGAGAGTGCGTGTGTGTGTGTGAGACAAAAAGTAAATGAAGGCTAGAAAATTGCTGCCCAGCAGTTATAACATTAAACATGGGGAGTAGATTAATTGAATTAATGGTTGCTCTTGATGTGGGATGCTTTAATAAATCCTCAGGCTTTACCCTCTGGGTTTATGTGGCATCCCATACGTAGGGCAACCATTCATTTCTCATTAAGTATACTTCCACATCCATTATTGTATATGTTATACCTACTGTTATTGGGTTTGTCATATATCTTATTATGTGAGTGGGCATCTTGGCTGTTGTTAGAGATGCCACCCCATAGATTTTATATTCCTTTATGTAACTACTGTATTTGGTTAATAAAAGGGTATAGTCCACCGTTTCAGCACCCACTGCTAATAAATAGTAAAACTAGAGTAGTGCTAAATAACTGGAGATACAGAAGGTATCCAAGCATAACTGGGGTACTAGAGAAGGACGTTTGAGATCTTAGAATTTAGGTTAGATCTAGAATTGAAGCTTAGGGGACTTAGTGGGAGACTTGTGGTACTACAATATGTAACTGTCGTTTGTTCATACAAAAATGGAGACACTTTCCTTATGGCTAGCACACCAGATGTGACAGCCACTACCTGGAATGTGAAGGGCCTTAACTCTCCAGTGAAAAGAAAACAAATCCAGTCCAGACTTAAAAGATTGGGCACCCAAGTCACATTTTTAAAAGAGACAAAACTAAGCTTCATGGAAGCAAAAAAGCTGGTGAGAGATTGGGTGGGGCTGGAATCACACAGTGTCTCAGGCTCAGCTAAGTGGGGTTTCTCGATTTTGCTTCACCGTGAGTTGCAGTGGCAGCCTTTAGAAGTGCATAGAGATGGGGATGGGAGGTGGATAATCGTGAAGGTGTCTACCCCCACAGGGCCAATGCTGTTAATTAATGTGTATGCCCTAATGAGGGATAACTCCACCTTTTTTGAATCCCTGTCACAGACAATTATGGATGCATCTTATGATAACCCAGATATTCTTTTGGGAGGAGATTTTTTTTCTCCATCCTCTGCCCTCCACTCTCTCATTCTTTGGAAGTCATCAGTGGTCTATTATGCCCTCACTTACCTGACCACCATCCGGAGCAGTCCATCCTCCATGGAGCCGTGGTTGTCCCCTCAAGGCGAGTACGGGGTGAAGGCCCTTTCACCCCAGCATGCCTTTTTACTTCATCAGGATGCTGGCTCCGGAGGTGGCAGGGGCATTGAGGGTCAGGACCTTGGTGCTCCATCTACTGGGAGGCGGTGAGTGTTTTTCTGGCTTTCTGGGCATGCCATGTGCCCATGATGTCAAGGTGCTATGAGCACTGACTTCCGGCACTCCTACCCTCTTTAGTCCTGTATATTTCGAGTCTTCTCTTGGAGTCACCCAAGCAGTGGGTTGAGTAACCTCCCTCCCCCCCCCGGAGAAGGTGAGCCATCCATAGGAAGCTCAGACCTCCCCCCCGGCTGGCCCTCCAGCTCTCTGGGCTCGTTCCTAAACCTGGGTCGCTGGCATCGGAAGCAGAAATCCAACCGCTGTGCTGGCAGGCCAGTTTGGGAGGAGATTTTAACCTGGCAATGGATTATTTGCTGGATAGAACCAATGCTAGGCCTGAACCACATACTCGCTCTCTCCACACACTAAAAGAACTATTAGCCATACACCAACTTACTGACATATGGCGCCTTTCCCATCCCATGTACAGGGACTATACATACTTCTCTGCCCCAAGGACCATAGCCAGCAGGCTTGACTTTTGGTTTACTTCAGGCAATTTGACAGCCATCACAGCTGGGGTGACTATAACTCAGCTTTATATGTCAGATCATGCCCCAGTAGTCTTGAACCTCCTAACTGTCCAGCACTGTAAGAAACCTCTCCTATGGTGATTAGACCCACTTCCCTTACAAGATAAGGATTTCATTCCATGGCTTAAAAATGTGACTGAATTGTACTTTAAGGATAACTGGGTAGGGTCAGCCACAGCGGCCTATATATGGGAGACATATAAGGCCACCACGCTGGGCAAAATAATAAGCTTTGTGACATATAAGCTTAAACAGAGAGAAAAGGAACAAACCTAGCTGGAGGAAAAACTTAAAAAACTTGGATAGCCAATGTAAACTGAATTCCAGACCCTAAACAATCCCCAGTTAGTGTCAGATCTCACAGCACTTTGGCTTCAACTTAATAGCCTGGCTACCCAGAAAGCTGAACTATATCTACAGTGGGCCCAGTATAAGTACTGGGCAGATGGAGGGTGGGCTAGCAAGCTCCTAGCATATCAGCTAAAGCAGTGGCAGGCAGAAAGGTCCATCTTGCAGCTCAAAGATAAGAATGGGGAATGCTCCCCAAATCATAAAATGATTACTACGATAATGACAGATTTCTACACAAATGTGTACTCCTGTCAACCGGAGTGGAACTGGGACAAATATCATAACTTCATAGCAAATCTCCCCATCCCTATGCTTCTCCAACAGCAACAGGAGGCTTTGAATGCCTCTATCTTGGACACCGAGGTCAGCCAAGCTATACTATGTATGGCTCCACATAAAGCTCCTGGGGGAAATGGCTTTCCGGTAGATTTCTATAAATTATATTGCCACCTGATTACCTTTCCACTACTACTCATGTTAGAGGAGACTCATACTGCAGAAGAACTCCCCTTCTCCTTGAAGGAAGCTATTATTATGGTCCTCCCCAAAACGGGAAAGGACCATTGTGTCCCTGCCAATTACAGGCCTATTTCACTGATAAATGTGGATGCTAAAATCCTTGCAAAAATCCTGGCACTGAGATTGGAGACAGTTTTGCCAGATATTACCCACACCTCCCAGGTTGGCTTTGTTAAGGGTTAGACTTGGTTTTAACCATATACGGGCACTCTATCCCGTTATCCAAACAGCAGCAGAACTCCCAACTCTAGTCAGATATGGGCTGCCTAAAGGAGACTTCTGTAGATACCTTCAGATTAGAAACCTGCTCAGCTACTGAGAAAAACAGAAATGTGTGTGTGTGACATATAAAAGGAATAAACACCAAAAACTGGAACCCCTCCCTATTAAGAACTGGGTTAGACACAAAACTGGGTTAACAGGTAAAATACAGATCCTCATGAGGGACAGTGCCCTAGACCCCTCCCTCCCAGCCAAAGCATGGTGGGAGGCAAAGCTAGGCACACCAATCACTGTGGCAGAGTGGCACCAGGAATGGGTGAATGCCCACCAAGCCTGCAATGACCAGAGAAGCCTCCTCATCCAGAATAAAGTAATGCACCTGTGGTACAGAACCCCATCACAACTAAAAGGGATGGGATTAGCCAAGATAGACAACTGCTGGAGGTACAAGGCCTCTACTGCAGATCTGCCACATATCCTCTGGTCCTGACCCTTATTGCAGTCTTTTTGGGTCCGCTTTTGTTCTTCACTTTTCCACAATTCTGGACACCTCCATCCCATTGGACCCAAGATTATGGGTTTAGGTCTTCTTCTTCAAACTTTATGTCTGTTAAAACCTTATCATTTGTGGATTATACAAGCCTCTGAGGAGGCAAAAAAACTGATTTTGCATAAATGGAGGACCACCAATGTACCATCAGTCCAAGACTGGCTGTTGGCCTTCGAAACCTTAGCTAATCTGACCAGAATAACTCATTACAGCAGAGGTAACACGAGCAAGTATGAACAGATCTAGCCCCCTACCTAACCCATATTACGGGATATAGCAAGGATCTGGTTTGTAAACATACAAAGGATAGGTTAAGACTTCCTTAAAACAATTCCAGGTTATGGCTTGATATATTGGTCTTAATCATATGTCATTTCTGCAGGTACCACAATGTCTCAACTGTGGATAGCCACGTAGTCCCCAATCTTCGCACACTAAATGAAGAAGGATTTTCCTTCCTCCACAGTAGCAATATGGTATGGTTTATGTTATACATGCTTCTGTATCACCATTTAAAAGATCTTAGTCCTGATGGGTAAGTCAAGGTGAATCATTTTCTAATATCAATATTACTGCTGATATGTCTATAGCCACATATCTGATTGACAGTGCATAGGCGAATATATTAATGGACTTACAGGATAAATGTCTGTATGCTGTTTGATACTATGCCTGTATAAATTGTAAACTGCTCAATAAAAAGATTAACTGCACTAAAGAAAAGGGGAAGGAATAAAAAATGTGAAGTTAATGTGAAGTCCATTGCGACCTATGGAACTTTGTATTAAAATTAAAGATAAAGTTAAACGCTTTGCGTTGCGGAGTACTACATGAATTCCACGTTATACATGAAGTACACTGTATAGCAAAGTTTAGGAACTTCACCCACCACTACACTCAAGCAGTTAGCATTTCCATTTTCAGTAGCATGTTCGCACTGAATGCATAAATAATTTGGAGCACTCTGTATTGCCAGCAGCCTAAGTGTGCCAACTTTTGAGTGAGCGGGAGCCACAACTTGGTCTGTCAAATTTTATCAGTCTGTTGAGCCTTATAACCTTATATTTTATTTAAGTAACATGCATATTCTTATGTTGCTGATGGTGTGGGTATAAAGGGGAGTACTGCCACTTAACGTTTCATTGTTTACCGAGAGGTGATTGCAGTGGTAGACAGGGCGGCTGCTTTAGCAGATGGCTTTTACAAACGTGAGGTGTGAGAGTTAAACATAAAATAACCAGCTTGATTTATGTCAGCTTTTGATTTTTCCTACTCTTTAATGTGGTCACTGCCTGGGGTCTCTCGCTCATTAAGTGAGAAAACAGCATGTTGGTGCTTGCCTTTCTGAACATTTTACTTGACCAGGATTACCTAGAGTGATATGAGGCAATGGAGACTGGGACTCATTTTTTCCCAGTGTCTGTTGTCTCAGACTGGCAGATTGGCGTACACAGCCAGTCAACATCTACAACAGACTTTTCCTCATTTTCTAACATGTGAATGAGGGTCATCAATGGGGGAAGTTTAGTCTCATTAAACATAAGTCCCAGTGCTGAGGTGAGACAGTGGCAGAGTTGTAAACATCGGTAATGATTTCTCTTGTCTAATCCATAGTCTCCTGCTAGCTATGGAAATAATTTTAGTTGTCTGTCTGCATAAAACTGGAAAGTATGAGCTTGTCCTCTGTTTATCCACTGACAGAACTTTTGAGCCAATTTAGCTGGAAGGAATCCAGTGCAGTATACAGACATATTGAGACAATGGGCTCCAAAATTATATGCATTTTGGAGACAGAAGCTATACCAAAAGGAAAGGAAAGATCTTGTGGTTGCTGCTGCATTGTCCATCAAGACAGAACTGTCTGGTGTTCCTAATAATAACAAGGTCAAGCAGCGTATCTAAGAGGGCCATGTCTAACTCTACTCACCTGGGTCACCAGGATGGTGCTTTCCATTTTAAGATGAGTCCCGGTATGGCAGCTTGCAAATACTGGATCAGGTTAGGGAGGGCCAAGTCACCTTTTCTTTGACCAGTTGCAGTTTGTCAAAAGCCATTCTTGATGTTCCCCTGCCTCAGATGAATCCAGAGACCCATTTAATCCATTTAATGAAATAACTTCTGGTGGGAGTCATTGGTAATGTTTGGAATAAGTAAAGAAACTGATGTAGAATGTTTATACAGATTGAGTCCACTCACTAAAAGGGGGGGGGTAGCGGGGTCCATCTTTGGAGGTTTACTTTTATCGTTTGCTATATTATAGGGTAGTTAAATTGGTATACAGTTGTGGTGAGTGATCCAGTATCTATTTACAGATATCTGATGCAAGCTATGCACCAGTTAAAGTGGTATTGTTCCTTAAAGGGACAGTAAACATTGCAGGGATTGCTCAAACTCTGAAAGCCATGAAAGGTATGCTGAATGAGGTATTTGGCTTCATTGTAGGTGTCAAATGCCCCAAGATATGAATATTTAAATCATCTGAAAATCAAAACAAGGCAGCAACCATTTCATGCAATCTTACAGCAGAAAGTGATGTCACTGAAGGGTAAGCTATAATTAACAGCACAGAGCTAGCCCCTCATTGACATCACTTCCTGTTTTTAAAACTGCATGAAATGGCTATTGCTAGGAGTTGATTTTCACTTTACTTAGCTATTCATATCTCAAGACTCCTGTCCCCTACAGGTAAACCCAATACCTCATTTGAAAGCTGTTTACATGGGTTTTCACAATCTGAGTGACCCCTGCAATGTTTAGTGTCCCTTTAATGTGCCATAGTGGGAGTGATGGAGCTGTCGAACTTCTGTTTTAGGCTCATTAATTTTATATTCTGCAGATTGTTCCATTGTCTGCTGACAGGTTTTCAGCACTGACAAAGATTGCCTTGGTTAAGAGCTATAAAGGAGTAAGTCAAGCTTGCAGTACACTACGTTATTTGCTACCCATGTATACTGATGCCCTGGACAGCCTCTGTCTGTCTGAGAAGTTGTGCTAGTGGTCCCACATATAGGAAAAATAACTAGGGCAACAAAGGGCAGCCCTGTTGATTACCTCTGGAAGGAGAAAGCATGGGTGATAGTGAGTCACTCAAGGAGAGGAGTGCAAGTAAAATGACACAATGCTTGATGTAGAAAGGGCCATGCCACCCTTTCTAATGCTTTTTTGTTGCATCTAAATGTATTACCATTGTTTTTTTTCTATTTACTTACATGACCAATTAGTAGGATAGTTCACTTGATATTATTTATGGTGTGTTGGTTTCTAATAAAGCTGGATTGATCTGGGTGTATAATTTAAGGAGGAAGATAGTCCCGTCTATAGGCTGTAATACTGGTGAATACATTCAGGACTGGTATCAGGCAATAGGTTTCACAATTCATGCAGTCCTTTTGAGGCTTTAATATTGCAGATATAGTGGTATATCATCAAGTGTCCAGACATTTTTGATGTAGCCAATGTCTCTTGCAAGGTGTGCTGGCATACCCCATAAAGAAGTCTAGACAGGCCTTGTAAAATTCCACATCATATCCATCAGGTCTGGGTTTATTTGTTTTCAGTTTTTTTACTGCTTTAATCCTGATTGTTAATTCTGTTAATGAGACAGGTTGTTATAAGTGCTCTTGATGTTCTTGGGAAAGCAGTGAAAGCAGATATTCTGGAAAAATGTTTATAGTATTTGTTCTGATGGTGATTCCTCCTTAGTGAAAAGCCAGGTATAAAAGGTCATTAGGCTTTGTGAGATATCGCTACTGTGAATAGTTGTAAGACCCTTGTCCGGATCTATTAACTTAGTTATAGTCATTGCCTTATGTTTGTGTTGCAGTCTAACTGACATTACTTTTTGACTGTACATTCAAGATTCATATTGTGGATATATTAGAATGGTGCCAGAGCCTACATATAATGGTGAACAGAATATCATCACACAGAGGCCCATATGTGGTGGCAAGCTTGATGGCAGCATAGTCTAGGAGCTCTATAACTCTGTCTTTAAATCCATATTTTGCATTTATTATCGACCCTCCCGTACAGTTTTCTATCACGGTAATATCGACCCTTCTACCGCCATCTTTTTAGGTTTTGGTTCAGCAATTCCCATAGTGTTTAGCTGGTCTTTCTTGTTTTGATGCTGCTAATCTGTACCCTAAGAAGATTCTGGAAGATGGTGGACTTTGCTACCATATGTACACATGTTGCAGTAGACTTTGCAAATTTAATGGAGATGAATGAAATATTAAAAGCAGTCACCCAAGACATTCCTAATTTAAAATTAAAAGTAGCACAGCTAGATGAACATGTGGAAGCTGTGGAAATGAGGATTGCAGAGGCAGAGTTCTTTGCTCTTAGGGTGGAGTCTGACACCACAAGGCAGCAGGATAAACTGACAGCCCTGGAAAAACAAGTTAATTTAATTTTGGCCAAGCTGGATGATTTGGAAAACCGTGGATGTAAAAATAATTTCTGGATTGTTGGAGTACCAGAGGTGTGTCTATGATTGTATTTTTAAAGAGCTTCATTCCACAGGTCTTAGGCCATCAGTGGGATACACCTCTGGAAATTGAAAGAGCCCACCAATCTTTAGGGTCAATGCTACCCTGAAGACAGCCACTGAGACATATACTGGCTTATTTCTTATGCTTCTCTATTAAGGAGCAGGTCTTACGGTTGGCAAAAGATCATGGCCCCTTGAAGTGGAATGGTCATTCAATATATTTTTTTCCCAAGATTTCTCTAAAGAAATAACATCCTGATGGAAAGCCTTTGTTCCAATTAGGAGGGAAATGATTCAGATGCATCTCCAATATGGGATGAAGTATCTGGCTACCCTTTCCATACACTAGATCAGTACTTTGACAAAACTTGATTCTCCTGCAGCTACTCAAAGTTTTGTGGAGGAGATTAAATATTTGGGTGCATCATCAATGCCCCCTAGGTTTAAAGGGTCCTCCCCTGGTTCTATGGGATGCTTGGGTATTGCTCAAAATACAAATGGCCTGCCGGCTTCCAAGTCTGATATAGCTCTGCTTGCTACCAGATTCTCTTCGAATGTACCCCTATCCAGAGCCTCACCAAACCCTAGACATCCTGAGCCAAAACCTGAAAGACAAAGAGAGGGGGTGAAGAAAAATGGAATGGAGTCCTCAAATAACATGGTTCAAGCCTCTCATTTCATTGGATCTTCACCGGCTTCACCTACTTGAATTTCTCCTACTGGCAGTCCTACAGGTGGGCTCTCTACCCCCAGTCCCAAGCATCCACGGATGTCACCTTTGCTCGCTGAGTAATTTACACTGTCTCCTGATAAGGATTGGTCTGACTACAGTGAGGAGGAACTAGTGGCTATCTTGCCCTCTAAGAATGTGGAGAAGGCCGTTTCATCTTCAATGCAGCAGCAGACAGAAGTTATAACCTTGCCTTTCTCTGAAGCCACCGCAATCCAGCTTAAACAACTTGAATCGGTAGAAATAATGGCTGGCTGAAGGCAGACAGACAATGGGTTTCTGGTCTAAGACTTTTCCTTTTATTTTTGATTCCATCAATCAGGACTCTTCGGTGTGATGAAGTTCTTGCAGTGCTCAAGTGGTGAGTATATTTCATAGGGGAACAGACTTTACTGGAGAAGAATTTGATCCAGCATTTAGACTAGTTAATAAAGACTTTACCAATGGTATACCTGGAGTTTGCATTTGATTCAATGCACCTCTGGAACTTTAAGTCTCTATTATAATGACTGGTGTATTGTTTATTTGAATGAGGTAATATTTCCTTTTGGACTTAGTATTGTTATATACTGAGTTCACATTTCTATTAATACTTTCTATGTTTTTGGATGTTTCTTACTGTATCTGTATAGTTTAGGTGTACATATGCATTTGTAAAGGGGGCAGTCATTACTTAGGAACTTGCTTCTTTTTGTGGGGGGGAGACAGATATGATCTCTTGACTTGGTTCATTTATAGAGACTCGTAATATGTTTTGTGGGAGGGTTCGGTATTAATTATTTGTTTCTTTTCTTTAGTGCAGTGTAAGCTCAGAGTTCTATTGTTGTGGATTGTGAGGGATGATATCCTTCTGTTCACTTGCAGTAGAGTGGGATGCCATGGGCAATGAGTATTCTTCTGTCCAATATATCTCATTCTTTTTGCTTCTCAGTGGAAGACGGTTTATGCTTCTTTTCATTTGGGAAGTTAAATTTTTATTAGGGTAGATTTTCTGGGTGGGAGGTGGGGTTTATGATCTTAGTACAGTAAGGTACTGTTTGATATTGTATAGCAGATGGCTTTCTTTACTCAAGACAATTTGTGGGTTAGTTTTAGTATTAGTTAATAAAGGGGAATTGGATGTGAAGGTTATAAATCTATTCTTGATACATTTGTTTAACCTTTGTCTATTGCTTCATGTTGTTCTGGGGGTAATTTGACTACTGATAATTTTGTAATGGAATGGTGGCAGACTCTGGACTGTTTTGGGAAAAATTGTAAGAGGTATGCTGGGATCCGAATACTAGAATTTTTGTACTGGTTCATATTGGTTAAGGGCTAACTTAAATGTTATTACTTGGAATGTTCAAGGCACAAACCACCTGTTGAAGAGGAAGAAAATGTTATCTTATTTAAAACTGAATAATATAGAAATTGTTCTATTGCAGGAAACTCATCTTTTAAAACAAGAAGCTGACAAGCTGTTATGGGCTTGGGTGGGTCATACCTTCTTTAGTGCCTTTACTACTAAAAATGAGCATTTGCCAATGACAAACTTTTTTTGTTTGTTTTTTATTTTAGTCTTTGATAACTGGGTAAGGCCCACTAGGCACAAGTGCCTGTTTCCAGGGGTGACCTGGGAGCACTGAGTGGTTAAGTGACTTGCTCAGAGTCACACAATATGCAAGTGGAGGTTATGAGAATCAAACTCAAGTCTGGTCTACTGAATGTAGCAAGCTCATTCATACCTCATTCCTCTAACCTCTAGGCTATACTGCCAGCCCCAATGTTGGCTTGCTGGCACTTGCATTGGTAGTGCAGGAGTTAGAGAGATGCACAATAGGATTGGCAGTGAAGTAGTGAACTAACGCTGACTCCAGCCCCACCATGCAGAGAGTGACAGGCACCGGGGTGTGCCTTTGGGCCATTGACCATAACGTTCATGTCATTTCACCTCACCCTACCCCACAGAGACTGACGAGTGCTGCAATGTGCCTTGGGGTCTTTGGGCCTTATGCTTACCCCATTCCATAAGGAAATATACTGACATGGTTGCAGTGTAGGAGAATGGGGTGAATATTGGGGCTGAAGAGTCCAAGGCACACATCAATGCCTGTCACTGGCTACAGGATGGGGGGGTGGAATGGCATGATCATTACAGCCAACAATGCCAAGTCACACCCATGATGCCTGTCAGTCTGTACAGGGTGGGGCATTACAGTTGGAAACCCTAATGCCCAGGGCATTTGTTGGTATTTTCACTCCAAATTTTCAACATGGGCCATTTGTGACCCCACCTCATCAACAGTGGCACTATGAGTTTGTTTGCCAAAAGGTAATCTTGTACAGTGACTATGCATTTTGGTGCCACAGGTGTGAAAACACATTTCAGGCAGGATGTGAAAAATGACAGCTGCACTGTTCATGAGGAAGTGTAAAAAAAATGGCATTGTTGAAAATCTGGAGTGAAAATATGAAAAATTGGTGACATCATGAAAGTGCATAGAGACTGCACAATGCATGCCTGTAATGCAGTTATTTGGGGGATTTGTATAACCAACTTTTCAACATAGGCATTTTGGAAACTCTGGTCATGAACAGTGTGACTGTGGTTTTGTTAATCTGGCCCAAACATTGATTTCCCACAGTGACTGCACCATTCTGTGACACGTTCGAAACACATTTCAGGCAGGATGTGAAAAATGACAGCTGTACTGTTCATAAGGAGGTGTACAAAAATGACAATGGTGAAAATCTGGAGTGAAAATATGAAAAATTGGTGACATCACAAGTGTGTATAGAAACTGCGCAATGCACGCCCATAACGCAATTATTTGGGGTATTTTTTTTTTATTTTCAACATAGGCATTTTAGGACCTCCACTCATGAACAGTGTCACTGTCATTTTTGTTAATGTGTCCTGAACATTGATGTCGCAGCATGACCATTCCATTGTGCGCCACATGCATGAAAACACATTTCAGGCAGGATGTGAAAAATGACAGCTATACTGTTCATAAGGAGGTGTGAAAAAAAGGCAGTATTGAAACTCTAGAGTGAAAATATTAAAAATTGTCAAAGTTACGAGTGTGCATTGAAACTGTGTAATGCATGCTCATAACACTGTCATTTTTTTGGAAAATTTCCACCAGATTTGCAAGATAGGGTTTTTGAGACCCCACCTCATGAACAGTGGCATTGTCATTTCGTTAATTGGTCCTAAAAGGTGATTTCATGCCATGACAGCAAAATGACCTTTTGTGGTCGAGTACCAAGATGACAGTGCATGTGTTCATGAGGTAGGGTCCCAAGCACCCCATGTTGAAAATTTGGAGGCAAAATTCCTAAAAATGGCTGAGATATCCACCCAAGTTGAAAAAAAAATTTATGCCATTATACAGCTTATCGGCATTTCTTCAGTTCGCAGTCAATTTAAAGAGTCCAGACGTGTTCCCAGTCCACCGAAGATCATTGCGCCAGGCTCCGGATGTAAGTATGAGGTGAGGGGGTGGTGTGGGGAGGTGGGGTGCGCAGATTGTGGCTGTGGGTTGGGGAAAGGGACCCCATGGTGAGGGACCATTTTTTTTCTTTCAGGTAATTTCAAAAAAACCAAAAAATGAACACCGCAGACAGTTATCTTTTTTTATAGGTGTATAACAAACTGTTGGGTACACTGAGGTGGGCTCCCAGTGTGCCCTATGACTTGGGGGTGATGTTGGCCACACTGGGGTGGGCTCCCAGTGTGGCACAGAATGGGGATGGAGGCCGGAATATGCCGATGACGGTCGGATTTGATTACAGGGAGGTACACAGGGGTGGGCTTCCAGTGTGCCACACCACCTTGAGGGGGGAAGGTTATTTAGCATGCTGACAGGGGGATTGGGCACCCCTGAAGTCAGCTTTGTAGGCATTGTGTGGCAGGTTTGCTGCCATGTTTATTGAAATGCTTCACCAGGAAAGGCACTTCGGGAGCTGTGTTATTGTGCCACTGCATGACGTGCTTCTCTCTCTTTGCAGCAGCACTTTCTTTACAAGTTTTGACCACTTTACATATTTCTTGTGTGAGACCCTGCATGCTGACTTATTGGGGAATGAGGGACTCACCTACTAAAGCGTGTCCAGCATTCGCCCACAATGGCGCACCTCTGAAATCTGCTACTACTGCAAGATGTTGGCTGCATGCAGGTGCAAGCCAACATAAAAAGGGGGTTATCCATATCACTGAAAAGGGGCTGCCCCTTGCAAGTAGTTAAATCTGTTACCGATAAGGAAGGCAGGTGGAGAAACAGGTTCTGATGAACCTTTATGCACCTAATACAGATGAGCCGGTATTTTTTTCTAATGTGGCTTAAGTATTGCTTGATTGTCATCACAGCTCCAGTGATATCATGATTGGTGGAAATTTCAATTTAGTTTTAGATCCAGAAGCAGATAGGACACCATTGGAAAAAGGTACCCCATCTCACTTTCATTCCAGACATGCAGTTCAATTTCTTTGTTCAGAATTTGGCCTGACAGACTGTTGGAGGATTGATCATCTGGAAACTTCAGCTTATGCTTTTTGTTCACACAGATTTCAAACATGTAGTAGATTAGATTTTTTTTTTTATGTAGTTCCCATTTGTTGTCTAATATATTAGAAGTTACCATACTGCCTATGTCTATTTTGGATCATGCCCCGGTAATTATGTCACGGGTACCAAAGGGCAGTGTGGCTTAATCTCTGAGATGGCATTTCAATCCAGCACTTTTAAATTCTGCAGAATCTATAAGCAAGCTTTTGGAGGAAATTCAGCTGTATTTTGAGATGAATAACATCCCCAAGGTCAATACTTTTACATTTGGGAGGCTTTTAAGGCCTCTATTAGAGGAAGAATTATTTCCTTTGCTTCCTGGCAAAACAAAGTTCATAAGCATAAGACAGAAGAGCTCTCAGCTAAGATAAGAGTATTAGAAAAGTTTATTTATAAAGATCCACAGAAACAGGAGGATATTCTGCCACAATTGAATGACTTAAGGTATCATCTGAATGATATTTATCATCAGAAGGCAACCAGAGCCCTGTTCCTTCTAAATCAATCATATTAGGAATATGCTGAGAAAGCTGGGGAGCTCTTGGCCTATAGGTTAAAGAAAAAATCCACTGAGGCCCACATTCCTACTTTGAGGACTGAGGAAGGTGAGCTTTCCTCAGATCCACTGGTCATAATTAATATGTTTAAGGCTTACTGCACTAAATTATATACATTCCCAGTTTCTGATAAGCAACCTGATTATGACGCTTTTTTAGACAGGCTGTCACTGCCTCAGTTCATGAAGGACTTGGCAGCAGCTTTGGACTGTGACTTTACATTACAAGAAATAAGGATGTCACTATAGCTCTAACGTCAGGCAAGACTCCCAGCCCTGATGGTCTCAACTCAGATTTTTACAAAGCATTTGAGCCTTTATTATCATCTAGATTATTAACTTTATATAATTAGATGTCAAAGTTGGGGATAATATCTTCCTCAATGCAAGAAGCAGTTATAACTGTTTTACTAAAGCTGAACAAAGATCACTACTCCTGTACAAACTACAGGCCTATCTCTTTACTTTATATAGATTAGAAGATTGTTGCTAAAGTTCTGGCAACTTGTTTGGAGAAGGTTTTACCAGCTCTAATACTGTACATAAGTCACAAGCAGGGTTTATGCGAGGGAGACGGGGGAGTGACAACCTCAGAGCTGTGATTAACCTTACACAAATTGCAACTAGGGGTCCACATTCTGCTGCACTAGTTGCAACTGATGCTAAAAAAGCATCTGATACCACCAAGTGGTATTACTTGTATACTTCTCTTAAGGCTTTTGGTGTCAGGGAAATTTTTTTTAGGGTGCATCTGTGTTCTATATTCCTTGCCAGAGCAAGTGTATTGGCTAATGGCATCCTTTCAGAGCCTTTCTCACTTCATCGGGGACTGCACAAGGGTTGTTCCCTCAGTCCTCTCCTGTTCCTGCATTAGAGCCCCTTAATGCTGCGTTGTGACACCATCCACAAATTGCTGGTGTTGAAGTTGGGAAAAAGGCCTATTCGACATTGTTTTATGCAGATGACATGCTCCTTATTCTGAGAAATGTTGAAACATCCTTGCTGACAGCTTGGAGAGTGTTTGTTGCTTTTAGTGAAATATCTGGTTTACGGATCAGTTGGACAAAAACTGAACTTCTACCCCTTTACCAGGGTGATCCGAGCTGAGCCTTTCTGGGTGGTAAAAATGTTAAATGGACAACTTTGGAGTTAAGGTATTTGGGAATGTACATGTGTTCCCCTACCCAAGATATGTGTACAAAGAATCTCTAGGAGGTTACGGAGGTTTTGGTTCATGATATGCGTAGGTGGGTTAAGTTGCATTTACCCATTCCTAGCAAGGTTGCTACAATAAAGATGATGGCTTTCCTGAAAGTGTTTTTTTATTTATCTAATCTTTCTATTTCTATTACTTCAGTTTTTTGGCACCGGATAGATAGCTTATTTTCTAATTTTATTTGCATAGGGAGACCACCACGCTTTTGGTAGGAAAATTCTCAGAGCTCCAATATTACAAGGTAATACTTACCTTGGCCATGGTCTTATTACTTGAGTTATGGTTTTAAACAAGCTCTTCATTGATTAGACCCATATTCTTACAATGCTCTGCTATGAGTAGAAATTGAGCGATTGTACCATTGGCTGTGATTTTTGGTCAGCCTACACAAGCTTTTAAGAACTATACCTCACCCATGCTTCATACTCAGTGGGTTTGGCATAAATTCATTAAAGGATACCTAAACCATCTTTTTTTACACATTTTGTTTTTTTTTAAAAATGATTCAGGCTTGTAAAGGAGAGGCTGTCGTTTACATTTATACTGAAACTGCATTTATTAAAACAGGATAAACGCAGTTTCATAGCATTTGAAAATTGTAAACAGAGCCTCTCCTGATTCAAAAATCCTGCTCTAAGAATCCTAAAATGGCTGCCTTGATGTCATTGAAGAGAGAGCTGTGCAGATGAATTGTAGCTGTGCTAACCGTATTCAAATGCGGATAACTTGAAAATGAAAAATGATAGCATGATACTGTGAGCACAAAAGTTCTTCAGCCCAAAACTGTCTACAAAAATTGGTGTTTCATTTATAGATATTGTTTAGTTTTTTAGAAATTAGTAGAAAAAAGCAGCAGAAAACGCAATTATTTTCACTTTTTCAACAAACAAATGCAAATAATATTAAAACAAAAAATTATAGCATGGTACTGTGAGCATGACATTTGTTCAGCACAAAAATATCTACAAAATTAGTAGTGTTTCATTTGTATGTGCCTTTTAGTTTTTTATTATTAGCAAAAATCAGCAGAAAGTTCAATTATTTTTCATTTTTTGCAACAAACAAATGCAAATAGTTTTAAGCTTAAAAATGATAACATGCTACTTTGAGCACAAAGGTTGTTCAGCACAAACATATCTATCAAATGAGTGGTGTTTCATTTATATGTGCCTCTTATTTATTTTAATAATTAGCAAAAAACAGCAGAAAGTTCAATTGTTTTTCTCTTGTTGCAACAAAGAAATACAAATAGCTTTGAACTGAAAAATGATAGCATGGTACTCTGAGCACAAAAGTTGTTCAGCAAAAAAAAATATCTACCAAATGAGTTGTGTTTCATTTATTAATACCTTTTAGATTTTTTATAATCAACAAAATATGGCTGGAAAGAATTTTTTTTTCACTTTTTTGGAGACACAGCATGTAAGTAATAATGCATGGCAGAGTGTCCAGCAGTGCTAAATTACTGCACTCCTGAGCTGGGTTGTGAGGCATGAGGCTCAGCTGAATGCCTTCAACCACCTGGGAAGTGTGGTAAATGATTCTCATATGATCACATTGCAAATTGTAAGTAAGCAGTAGCACACAGCAGGGTGCATGACAATGCTAAATTGCTACATGGCCTAGGTGGGTTGTGAGGCATGAGGTACAGTTGAGTGCCTTTAAGTTCCTCGGAAGTGTGGTGTATGATTACCATAGGATCACACTGTAGACAGTAAGTAAGCAATAACACATGGAAAGGTGTGCAGCAAGCCTAAACTGCTGCATGCCCCAGGTAGGTTATAGGGCATGAGGCACAGCTGGGTGCTTTTATCCACATGGGAAGTGTGGTATATAATTTGAATACGATGACATTATATGTTTTTTTTTAGATTTTTTCCCCATTTTTCCTGGGGAACTGACAGGTGGCTCTACACCCTTCCTCTGGGTGGAGCATCACATGTGGTCCTGGCCTTCCACCAGGATCATCACAGAGCCTGCCAGATCCACTTTTCCTACCTGCTGTTGCTACGGCCGCACATGTGCATGTAGAGGCATGTGTACACTGTGGCCCTTCAGCACCCACCCATTCTTGTGTCACTTCCAATCTGTGCTACCCTTGGGCCTCCACCTGGGAGCAGTCATGCAGTGGGAATGGCAAGCCCCTCCCCAGGAATGGAGAGTTGCCTTGGGGCTGCTCAGTCCAACTCCCATCCTCTCTCCTCCCATCAATCCCCAATGACCCTGGCTCATTTCCAAACCTGGGTCACCAGCATAGCATGAGGTGTGGCATCCAACACCTCTACCCAGCAGCCAGTATAGCCAACAGGTTAGAGGAACAAGGTGTGAATGAGCTTGATACATCCAGCAGACCAGACCTGAGTTTGATTCTCACAACCTCCACTTGCATACTGAGTAACTCTGAGCAAGTCACTTAACTGCCCAGTGCTCCCAGGTCACCCCTGAAAACAGGCACTTGTGCCTAGTGGGTCTTACCTGGTTACCAAAGACTAAAATAAAAAAAAAATACCTTCAGTGCCATCAGGCCAGCTACACTATAAATTGTAAGACATCAGTACCACACTTCAGGGTGTGCAGCAAGGCTATATTGCTGTATGACTCAGGTGAGTTGTGAGGCACAAAGCACAGTTGAGTGTCTTCAACCACCTGTGAAATACAACATAAAACTCCCACAGGGTCACATTATAAATTATAAGTAAACAATAACATACAACAGAGTGTGTGATAATGTTAAATTACCACAGGCCCTAGGTGGGTTGTGAGGTGGATTCTTAGGCACGAGGTGCAGCTGAGTGCCAACAACCACCTGAGAAGTGTGGATTTCTTCACTTAGGTGCCAAAGGCACCTATGCTGCCATTGAAATGCATGCTAAGGATGTGGGAGACTAAGCATGTGGCTGCTTATGGAGGACCAGATCCCTGGCTTCTTTGACTAGAAAAAGAAGTAACATTCCAACTTAAATGGCACACAGCTGAATGACACAAAACAAAACCAAAAAATGGGAAATGGCATCAGAGCGTGATATAGCTCTGGGTAGTATGCAAAAGGCAGTTTTCATATGCTCTGACTAAATGTAAGGAAGACGAGGAAGTGTCGATGGGTGGCTGCATGAGAAATACAGCGTGCCCTAGCTCACTTTGCCTGATAATGTAAAGTGGGAATATGAGAATCAGTGGCTCAACCTGTCACAGCGAGGCTGACAGAGGAGGGGAAAATAGAAATGGAAACATTAAGTATACAACAGTTTTGCACCCCCTCCCCCATTTGGATGGCAGGAAGTAGGAGCTATTTGAAAATCAAATTGCAGTTTGGTTAATTGGAGAAGGACATGAGAACAAAACATTTTAACAATATTTCAAGTAGGGAAGTAACTTATTACATTTATGCAATACCTTCAGTAAAAGTGGGAAAAATGAATTGCCTGCCATTTTTTGCTGATTATAAAAAATCTAAAAGATATCTGTAAATGAAACACCACTCATTTAATATACATTTTTGTGCTGAACAACTGTTGTGCTCAAAGTACCACGCTATTATTTTTCATTTTAAAGCTATTTGCATTTGTTTATTGCAAAAAGTGAAACATAATTGAACTTTCTGCTTTTTTTGCTAATTATAAAAAAACTAAAAGACACATATAAATGAAAAACTACTCATTTTGTAGAATTTTTTTTGCTGAATAACTTTTGTTCTCAAAGTACCATGCTATCATTTTTCAGTTTAGAGCTATTTGCATTTGTTTGTTGCAAAAAGTGGAACATGTTTGAACTTTCTGCTGTTTTTTTGATAATTATAAAAAAAAATCAAGGGCACTTATAAATGAAACACTACTAATTTTGCAGATATTTGTGCGCTGAACAAATGTCATGCTCACAGTAACATACTATCATGATTTGTTTTAATATTATTTGCATTTGTTAAAAAAAAGAAAAATAATTGAATTTTCTGTTATTTTTTACTAATTTTTAAAAAAACTAAACAGTATCTATAAATGAAACACCAATCATTTTGTAGATATTTTTGTGGTGAACAACTTTTGTGCTCACAGTACCATGCTATCATCTTTCATTTTAAAGTTATTCACATCTGAATGCGGTTAGCACAACTAGAATACATTTGCACAGCTGGGCATCTCTCTCTTCAATGACGTCATAAAGGTAGCCATTTTAGGATTCTTAGAGCAGGATTTTTGAATCAGGAGAGTCTGTATTTACAATTTTCAAATGCCATGAAACTGCATTTATCCTGCTTTTATAAATGCAGTTTCAGTATAAGTGTAAACAACAGCCTCTCCTTTACAAGCCTATGGAATAATTTTTTAAAAACCAAAATGTGTAAAAACACATGGATTAGGTATCCTTTAAGGAGTTGTATTTGGAACTGGACTTTTTAGGACCATTTGAAACCTTATGGTTCAATCCTAACATTAAGATTGGTGGTGCCCAGTTAAGATGGTGTAGTTGGGCTGCCAATGGGATTAGATATATTGCTAATCTATTTTGTCCTGAAACTGGATCTTTAAAGTCATTTTCCTAGTTACAAATGGAATTTTTTCACCTGTTAGTGATTTTTGGAAATTTCTCCAATGCAGGCATGGACTTGCTAAGTGGTTTACTAAGGACTATATTTTAAGGCACCCAAACCCAAATCTTCATGTTGAAAAATGGTATTCATTTTCTAAGGAGCATACTAGCATTGTTTACAAAACACTCCAAAAGAGATACCTCCCAAATTGGAAAATTCACAGATTAAAATGCAATGCAGAACTTCAAGAGGATTTGAATGAGAGGGCATGGAAGTTTTGCTGGTCATGTGCTCATAAAATGCTGATTGATTCCAAGTTACAGTTGATACATAAGAACATTCTCAGCAGGTGGTTCATAACTCCAGATAGATTACAAAGATTGGGGAGGACAGACCCTATTTTTTGTTGGAGGTGTAATGTGGGTCCTGGCACCTTGTTACATATTCGATTGCATTGTCCTTTAATTTTGGCATTTTGGACCATTATCATTAAAAAATTGGAACATGCATTAGGTACCTCACCTACATATTCACCTAGGGTTTGGATTTTTGGGGATTTCTCAGTCTTGCCACAGGAGGTTATAAAATATAAGTTTTTATTACATATATTGCCACTGGTAACTATAAGGCAGATTTTGCTAAAATGGGCTCTACCCAGCATCCCTACAATATCCCAGTGGGTACAGACCATGGTTCAAATGACTTTGTATGTTAAAATTTCTCATTGGAGGAAGGGGAGTCTGGCTCTATATTCAGAAACTTGACAACCATTTTATCGTGTTGTGGGGTGGTGGAACTATATAATGCTAATTAATACATATTGTTAACTTTTGCTGTTTTTTTATTACATTTTATTGATTTTTTTTAGTATTTACATCAGACAAGAACAAATGTAATAAATATACTTAGAAAATAACCACAATAATCGTATTTGTTGTTATAATGTGATGTTGGCATGTCTAAACCAAATACAAATATGGGGTGGGGGGTTATATTCTTTATTCTTAAACAGCGGTACTTTAACTGCACTTTAAAGTAGTCAGGCATTCAAAATTCAATTATTTTGTTTTTATCAACAGCACTTCCCCTAACTTTTTACTTCATTTAATATACATATATAGAAGTAATTATCTCTCTCAAATTAATGTTACCCTCCTCACCTTAGTCACCCTAGCTTGGTGCCATATTTGCTCTGTATTTTTATTTATTGATGCAAAAAAAATTAAAGAAAGACAGAGTAATTTAAACAAATATGAAACTCTCCTTAAATAAACTTCACATTTTCAACATTTCTTCCTCTTACAATGCTGGTGATTCAGTCTCACTATTTGATGAATATTGACTATGGATAAAAGCAGCCAACTGATCAATTCGAAAAAATATGTGTTGTATTCCTTTATGCTTAATGTAAACTTTGCTGAGGCCAGGAGCTGAAATTCATCCATTTCCAAGTGCTCCTGACAAAAACCTAGGAAACAACGTCTTCTTTGTTGTGCTGAAAAAGCATAGATAGGAAAAAACTGAAAACTTATATGTCTTATAAATTAGAGGAGCTTTAATTCAAGAAAGCCTCATAATGAGGTGTCTGTGAAATTCAAATGCAAAAGACACAAATATTGTTGTTTTTGTATTACTTGGCTCTGGATCCACATTTTTATTATGTTGTTTGGGTATAATGCGATAAGCCTTGGTAATAAAAGGTAAGTTTTCTTCTGGTAAATCAAGCAAAGATACAAAAACATCTTTCAGCATGTCTTTAACTGAATCAAAGTCTCATCGACACATTGGGGTAGACCAAGGATTTTAAGATTTCTATAGCATTGTTGATTCTCTAATAGTTTGATTTTCCTTGTCATAGTATAGTTATCACTGATAAGGTTAGCTGTAATAGCCTCTAAACCTGTTACTTTGTTTGTGTTTTTGGTAGTCTTCTCTTTGTTACATTCAACATTTTTTACTAAGGTTTCAATCTTTTCCCTGCTCTGCTTTATATCATTCTGGAGGAAATCAACTTTGTCCGATAAAGCTTGGAATTTTCAATCTAACAACTGTGACCATTTAAACAGTTTTTCTAGCTTGTCCCCCATTGAATCAATAGTATGTCTTGAACTTGTAACAGCCACCACAGTAGCATCTTGTTCTGTATCAGATGCAAGTAGATCACTCACAGATGGCTTATCGAAATCTGGTCTATCCTACAAAGCTTTCTAATTGGGCACTACCGTCTCCATTTTAAAAGGATGCCTTTCTTCTGAAAGGCTAAGTTCCTCATGCACTACCACCTCTGGAAGCAAAGTGGTCTTGGAAGCTGAGGATCTAGGATTAATGTCCAGCTCAGCAGGGCTTACTCCCACATGATATTTCAAGGTTCTGTGCTGGTCAGCAACTGGCATCTCCCAAGGGTGAGAGACTCATTCTCTTGCTCAGCTGACACTGTTTTTTTGCCAGCTTCAAGCCTGAAGAATTTCTTGAGAGGCTTTATTTTTGGTTAGGTAAATTCTTCTTCTGATGGTGAGGAGAGAATTTTTCCTTTGTCAGCCATGCGGTTAGTAGATATAGCAGACATTTGATCTGAGCTCTTACTCACAGCAGCAACCTTTGGCCATGTTGGATCCCCCCCCCCCAACTTTTATTGATTTAAAGACAGAAAGGGGAGAAGGATATGCCCAGGGTCTGTCACTATGCTTGTCCATATGTGAAATGTACCATTCTTCTGACTGTTGTTATGCACACTTTTTATTGTATGTCAGAATGGGAGGAGAATTATATCTTTTTCCTTTTTGGACTTGCCTGTATGCTTGTTGTTGTAATTTTCTTTGTATTTTGCTTATTTTATAAAAGTTAATAAAGTATTACAAAAAAGAATATCATCTCACCAAACTGTTTAATAATTATTCAATGGGTGTGGCATGCTAGCAAACATGTTTAAAAACAAAGCACCAACAATCTCTATTTAGGAATAAAAACCAGTGACTGCATACAATATAGGTTAGAGTAAAACCTTACAGATAAATGATTTATTTTAGTTCAGAGTAGCTGCAGCAGTGGGCAGGTATGATTGGAAGCCTGGTGGGGGCTCAGATAAGCCTCTATGATCTGCCTGGTAGAGAGACAGAGAGACTGAGAGTGCCAAAGAGCAGCTTCACAAATCACCATTGCCATGATGGGGTGGGGGTGGAGTAATTGTCACTAAGCAGTTGCAGAGACTAGCATTGCTATGACTGGCAATGTCATTGAATGACTTCAGAGACTGGCATTGCTGCTAATCCTTGGTTGGGGAAAAAGAAGACAGGAAGTGCCACTAAGTGGCTGCAGGAGACTTCAACATGTCAGATACAGATTGGTCAATACCAGCAGGAACATCTGCCAGAACTAGACACATGGTGGATTCCCTGAAGGGGGAGGGCCTCAAACAACTGGTACAACAACCTACAAGAGACAGGGCTATCCTAGATCTAGTACTGACTAACAGGGACAGGATCACAGATCTCCAGGTAGAAGGTCACCTGGGGGCCAGTGACCATCACATGGTATGGTTCAATTTGGCCACTACATCTAAATCATCCCATTCCAAGGCAAAAATATGGGACTTCAGAGGAGCTGACTTTGATAAGATGGCCAACAGAGTTAAGCTACAAAAGAAACACAGGTGAGGGGTACAGGCAAAGTGGACAAGCATTAAGGATGCAATACTTGAAGCAACATCCCATTCTGTTAGACAGAAAAGAAGTGTAAAGAAGAAGGAAACCACTTTGGTTCTCAAATGCAGTAGCAGAAAAGGTCAGAGCCAAAAGGCTGGACTTCAGGAAATATAAGGGAACACAGCTGGATGAAGATAGAGAGGCATACCAAACTGCCCTAAGGGAAGCAGGGAAGGCAGTAAGGCAGGCAAAGTCCCAAACTGAGGGAACACTAGCACGAACAGTAAAAGAAGGTGACAAGACTTTCTATAGATACATTAGTGAAAGGAGAAAGTCCAGAGGGGGTATTGCTATGCTCAAAGGGGAAAGGGGCCATGTGAGGAGGAGGATCCTGTAAAAGCATCTATCCTAAATAGATACATTTGCTCAGTATTTACTGAAGAGAGAGGCAGGGCCCACAGCTCAGCACCATGGACACAGGGGAGGAGGTGAGCACTACTCCCTTCACAAAAGAAAGGGTCCTACAAGAGCTCTCTAAGCTCAGGGTGGACAAGGCAATGGGACCTGATGGCATACATCACAGGGTACTTAAGGAGCTAAGGGTGGAACTAGCAGAGCCATTAGCAGAACTGTTTAGTGAGTCTCTGAGCACAGGACAGGTCCCAGAAGACTGGAGAAGGGCTCATGTGATCCCACTCCACAACAGTGGTAGCAGGGAGGAGGCAGGGAACTACAGACCAGTCAATCTTACCTCAGTAGTGGGCAAGATTATGGAGGCACTCCTTAAGGAAAGGATAGTGCAACACCTGGAATCCATAGGGGCACAGGATCCAAGACAGCATGGGTTTACAAAAGGAAGGTCCTGTCAAACTAATCTCATAGATTTCTTTGTCTGGGTAACCAGAGTGGTGGACTAAGGTGGAGCAGTTGATGTCACTACCTTGACTTCAGCAAAGCTTTCGACACTGTTCCACATAGAAGATTGATAAATAAGCTAGGTAGGCTTGGGGTGGGTCAGAGGTTGGTCAACTGGTGGCAAGCTGGTTGATGGGCAGAAAACAGAGTGATGGTAAATGGTATACAGTCAGAAGAGATGCAACTCACAAGTGCGGTACCTCAGGGATCAGTCCTGGGGCCAGTCCTCTTCAATATCTTCATTAGTGACATTGCAGATGGACTAGAGGTAAGGCTTGTCTGTTTGCAGATGACACCAAGATCTGCAACAGAGTAGATGATCCAGATGAGGATGGGCAGAATGAGAAGAGATCTGGATAAACTAGCAAAATGGTCAGAAGAGTGGCAACTGGGATTTAATGCAAAGAAGTGCAAGATTATGCACATAGGAAAAGAAACCTGAAGCCACCTATAGGCTGGGAGGGAGTTGCTGGCAGTCACAAAGAAAGAAAGAGACTTGGGCATCATCATCACCGATGACCTGAAATCATCCAAGCAGACCTCTAAAGCAGTAGGTAAGGTTAGGGGATGTTAGGTGTATTAGGGGTATCACAAGTGTAAGAGGAGGTAATAATCCCTCTTTACAAGACACTAGTTAGGCACTGTCTGAGTACTTGTGCAGTACTGAGGCCCACCTTCACAAGAACATTAACCAAATTGAGGCAGTCCAGAGAAGGGCAACCAAAATGGTGCAGGGACTGCATCAGAAGACATATGAGGACAGATTAACAGAACTCAATATGTATATCCTTGAGCAAAGGAGGGAGAGAGGTGATATGATCGAAACATTCAAATACCTTAAGGGCGTTACAAGCTGAAACAGTCTAACATGTTTAAATATAAGAAAGTAGCAGGACAAGAGGACACAGCATGAGATTAGAGGGAGGCCGATTAAGGGGGAATGTGAGGAAATTCTTTTTCACAGAAAGAGTGGTGGATGCATGGAATGGCCTACCTCAGGAAGTGGTGGCTATGAATACAGTGCAGGGCTTAAAAAAGGCATGGGATAGGCATAAGGGAGTAATACAGATGAGTATGAATAGATAGGCCACAGACAGAGCAAAGGCCGATGGCACATTTATAAGGTAGAAAAAGAAATGGGCAGACTGGATGGGCCTTGCAGGCCTTATCTGCCATCAACCTCTATGTTTCTATGTAGATATCCATTGCAAAAAGGACAACAAGCATTCCTAGAAGTAATATTAGGATTACACAGGACGGGGAGTGTGAAACAGTGCAAACGATAAAAGTGATGTGAACCTTAGCTTTGCCAGCATCATGACAAAAATCTTTTAAATCTGTTTTTAAAAGTACTCACTGAGGGTTTTCTTTTGATAACTTTATCTCCTTAAAGTTTAACCTTTCAAACCATGCCAAAAATGGTGGTTTCATTATTAATCATGCCCTCTGAGAATGTTTTCTTGAAACGCTATGAGGAATTTCCTGTACATTTCATGGCGTCACCCAGCAGATGATCGACTGAAAATATGCACCGGCCACTAGCAGTGCATCACATAAGCTTAAATTACCTGACAGAGGTAATATGAACATTGAAATGGCTGATGGTAATAATATTAATGAAATAAAGGGCATGTTAGCTAACATACAAATTGATATTAAAGATATGAACAGCTCAATAGACAGGCTTGGGGAGGAAACAGCTCAAATAAAAGGATGAACAGAGAAAGCAGAAAGGAGAATAAGCTTTCTGGAAGACACTTTTTATTATAAAGAGGATCTTCTTGGCACACATTCAAAGCAAATTTAATTCCTGCTTAACAAAAATAGAAGACTGGAAAACAGGGGCCAAATGTATAATTTGAGGATTGTAGGACTAACAGAGGGAGTGGAAGGCAAGGAAATGATTCTATTCTTACAACAATTTTTGGCTGAAGTACTTCAAAAACAGTGGCAGTGGTGCCTGGAGATAGAGCGGGCTCATCACTCTCTAGCCCCCCCACCCCCCAATGGAAGTAGACCCAAACCTATAATTGTAAACTTTTTGAATTTCTTTACCGAGGAAGAAATCCTGAGGCTAGCAAAAGACAGGGGACAGCTGCAATGGAGAGGAGATCGCATTTATTTATTTCAGGACTTTGTTGCTGAAACTCAGTAAAAGGAAAGAATTCACTGAAATCAGGAAAGTACTTTAGAGTCGAAGCTGGTCATATTTCATAAAGTACCCTGCTTCTTTGGTTATATTTTGTAATGGGGGCCCATACACAATGTGTGATTCAGTGGAAAAGGTTTGGCAACTATTAAAAGACATTAGGAGCAGAGGGCGCTGTGCTGAAGATGGCTGCTTGATTCTTCATCTCCCCTGGATTCACCAAATATCATCATCCATCCTACAGATTCCAGACTTCCTACCTTCACCAACATCTGAGATATTACTATATGTACATCGCAGAACAGCTCTGCTACAGTATTTTTATTGCCTCATAATTACTGAACGAGTTATCTACAGCTTTTCAATTTCTCTATTAAGGCCTACAATAATGGCAGACCAATCTCCACATAACAGTTCTCTTAATAGAGTGGAGGCAATGTTTCAGCAACTAATAAGTGAAATCAATGTATTAAAAATTGCATCTCAACAAAATATCAATAATATGCAGGCACTTGATCAAAAAATCAGCGCTACTGATGTTAAAGCATCTCAAAATGAAGATTCCATTAACACATTACAGGCTACCATCAGGGAGCAGGACAGAGTTATTAGGATCCTTCAGGACAAAATAGATGATATTGAAAATAGAAACAGACGTAACAACCTTAGATTTCTGGATTTCCTGAAGGTGTTGAACTAGGAGACACCAGTGCTCTTCTAACTCATGTACTTCCTTCTGCTTAAATTACCAGCCGCCAAGACCTAATCATTGAGAGATCTCACCAAGCCTTAAACGGGCCTGACCCGGACTAGAAACCCAGGCCCATCATTGCCAGATTTCTAAACCACGACATACTGAACTGATTCTTCAAAAGCGAGGCAATTAGGTGCACTTACTGCAAGAAAACAGAATCCTAATTTTCAGAGACTATTCTAAAGAATTATCTAACAAACGAAAAGCTTACAACCCCATTAAAACAATCCTTCATCAGCGTGGAATTAAGTTTGCACTGCATTACCCTGCAACAATGCGCCTTTTTTGAATGATTCTATCAGAGATTTCAGTACCCAGAATCTCTCTCTGAATTTCTGAATTGACACAGCCGCACTTACATTGCCTTGCGATGCTAATGCAGCTCGTTCCTGCTCCAGCACAAGCACTTCGCAATTACAATGTCTTGCCCTTCCTGCTGAAACTGTCCTTCAGGTCCCTGAGAAATCTGCAGCCATCATATCTGCCACTGTAGCTCCTGCCAGAAGCTCTACACGCATACAAGAAAAAAAAGCATCTGGTTCTTCTCTAAATAATAATTCCTGCTGTTTAAATAATATTTCCACCTCTCCAGCTTCCCATGTGGAACGTCACATCAGTTTTTCTACTCCTCTTACCTTGTCTAAGAAATTCTCCCCACTCCAAGAAGATCTGCTCCAAGAAGATCTGCACTCATCTAAGGAGGATCTGAGACAGACTGTATCCAACCCTTTACTCAAGACCAGAAGAAGCTCTCAATGGTAATGACTCTCGATTCTTCCTGGGCTGATCTTGTGTCCAGCTCTCCCTTTAAATCATCTGAACCACCCAAAAGAAAAGGAGAAGAAAATTGAAGAGCAAGGCTACCTGAGGCTTTTCCCACTAAAAAAAAAAAAAAAAATTGTAATAAATACTATGGCCCATAATTAGATGTCTATAGCAGTTTCTCACCAGAATCCCTCCTCTTCACACCACCTCACTGATCCTTCTTACATTTACCGCAAGTGCAGTCTCTATCGCACCCAACAGGTTTGGAGCACTTAAATGCAGTAAATCACTTTCGCTGCTGAGAAGCCTGTATCTGTCTGTGGGAGGTGAGCCAATTGACACTGGAGGTATTTAATCCATGTGGGAGTTACTCTCAATGTATTCAATGGAAAAACAAATAAATGAGAGAAAGAATAAATATTACAATGTTTGTAAGATCTCTTCTAATTAATCCTTGTGTGGTGCCAGGCATTAGTATATATAATTGCTATTTACACTCTAATTTTTCATAAGCTTTGGTGCCACCATGTGGTCAGACGCATACATACATATATAGAGTTCTGTATTTCATATCAGTGTGCCCTTAACCCCTACTATTATAGCATTTTCCACATAAATCCTATCATTTGGAATGTGGAGGATGATTAGACAAATACTCTAAAATCATTTACTTATTTAATATTTATTTTGCATCACTTCTGGTATGTAGTGCATCAGGTGCATTCCATTATATCTCACAGATTTTGCACCAAAGTATGCTTCCAATTGTATTTCTATACATTGAGTTTTTTTGCCTTTTCACATTATTCTTCATCCCATTTTCTTTCAAATCATTGGAACTTATAAAAATGATTCCACAATACACTGATGCACTATGAACCTATAGTATATACTGCATTCCCTAACCTAGCTTATGTGGATTAATACACATCGGGCATCCTTTTATCTGGCTCACATTGTTTCAGCATTATCTGCCATCATGTTGGTATACTTTATTTAATATTGGACTTATTGTTAGGTCCAAGTTAATTCATTATGTTTGGAATTTAACACTATTACATAATTATCCTTTTTTATTTGGTAGAATGATGTTTTGTTTTTTCCAGGGTAATGCTTTAATTACCTCAGCACAAATCTCAATTACACTTCATTAATATACTGTTATATAAAGTTTAGTATCTTAAGATTATAGGGTAAACCATATCTTGAGATTCACTAATTACTCTACACGCCTAGTAGTGTAGAGTGAGAGTCCTGATATATTTACCGACTCTTATTGCTCTGCATTTCATAAAAGTTTCAAATTAATATTCTTGTTACTGAGTTTATACTAACGTTTGTTGGTTCTAATGTTTAATTACTTGATATTCTTATCTCTATACTCTCCCTCTGCGAGACAAAATGAATACAAATACTTAATCATCTCGAACCCATACAAGTTAAGGGGCCTGCATACATTTGTTTATTATATATATATCTACCTTTTGAATCTGTGACATCCTCCAAATTAATGGTATTGAGTCCCTCATTCCTATTTGTAACTAATTACCTTATATCCTAGTACCATGAGTGATCTAATCTTACATTCATGGAATGTCAAGGGACTCAACTCGCCTTGTAAACGTAAACAAGAACTTACCTATCTTAAAAAGCATAAAACACATATTGCTTCTTAAAAGAAACTAAACTTTTATCAGAGGATGTCGACAGACTTAAAAGGGACTGGGTCGGTCAAGTATGCTCGTCATCTTCTCCATCCAAAAAACATGGGGTTGCTATCTTAATACATAAATCTCTTAATTCGCCCCCCATAAAAATCATTAGAGACCCGGATGGTAGGTGGATTATAACCCTATTAAACACCACAGCAGGTCCGCTTATGTTTGTGACTGTATATGTACCCAACTTTGATTCACCCATTTTCTTCCATAATCTATCCTAACAAATTATGATTAATAATAAAAATAATTCACCTATTCTTATTGGTGGTGACTTTAACTTAGCACTACAAGCATATTTAGACAGAAGTAACTCATCACATGATGCCCACCCCCGTAGTATTAATGCTCTATCAATGCTTATGAAGGATTTAGGTCTCTCTGACATTTGGATACTACATCATCCCAGACAACGAGATTACACTTTTATTCTTCTTTACATAAATCATATAGTAGGATTGATTATTGGTTCTCTTCTCCTCATTACTGAAAAAATTATTGATACATCGATTCTTCTTATTGTTATATCTGATCATTCCCCTATCAGTTTGCATTTACTCTGGGGTCCACCTTCTTCTAAATCCCCATCTTGGCATTTAGACCCACTTTTACTCAGAGACCCTGAATTCACTCCTTGGATTAAAATCCAGATTCAAGATTTTCTTTCTATTAATGATACTCCAGATATGTCTCAAGGTACTATCTGGGAAGCATTAAAAGCCACTGTTAGAGGTAAAATTATTAGTTATGCAGCACATAGAAAGAAATTAAGAGAACAACAATTAGCTAATTTAGAAAAATCCCTTAAAGAAGAAGAAACCCAATACTATAGATTAAATAAACCCAATCATAATTCACAGCTTCATCTTGAAATTCTACAGTTAAGAATTAAAATTAATGAGTTGATATCCAGGAAAGCTGAACTTGCCCTTTTTAGGATTAAACACGGTTATTGGGAACAAGGGGATAAATGAGGAAGGTTGCTCTCTTACCAGCTAAAAACTAAACAGATGCAGAGACATATAGCAGGTCTAAAAGATCCATCAGGTCAGACACACACAGACAACCTTTCAATCAATCATATTATGCAATCCTTTTACCATCAACTATACTCACAACCTAATACTACAAATCCCAACCTAATACAACATTTTCTGGAAAAATTGAATCTACCCCACCTATCCCCTCAGGACAAAGCTGTGCTTGATAACCAATCACTTTACAGGAAATCCAAACTGCTTTATCATCATTAAAAATGGTAAAGCACCGGCAGGATGGGTTCCTATTGATTTTATAAAACCCTATCTGACACTCTTTGTCCTGTATTAGTCAATGTATTCCAAGAAGCAACCTTAATAAAGAAATTCCCATGCACAATGACCGAAGCCATCATAACAGTCTTACCAAAAAGACAAAGACCCTTTACTTCCTTCAAACTATAGACCAATCTCACTTCTTAATACTGATGGAAAAATCTTTGCCAAATTATTAACTCTCCGCTTAGAATCTTTAATGACTAAACTCATCCATACTTCTCAATCAGGATTTATCAAAAATATAAACAGTTCGATCATCTTGCTCATTACTCAATTTAATTCACAAAGCAAAACTCTTAAAACCCTGCAGCTGCAATAGCCATTGACTTTGAGAAAGCATTTGACTCTCTCAATTGGGAATATCTATATCAGGTGCTATCTCATTTAGCTTTACAAATAATTTTTGTGCTTGGATTCAATTATTGTATACCTTCCTTCAGCTCGAGTTCTCACAAACTCTATTTTGTCCCCTCCTTTTACTTAGCAAGAGGCACCAGACAAGGATGCCCTTATGCCTTCATTGTTTATACTTGCCATGGAACCTCTTTCTAGTCCCTACGCCAATCCGGTACAATTAAAGGCATTACTATTGGTAACTCTCACTATACTTCACTCTCATATGCAGATGATCTCCTTATTTTATTTGAAAACCTCGAAAGTTCTGGGCAACCTTTAGTTGAACTACTGAATGACTTCACCTCCCACTCCGGACTAGCTCTAAACCTTAACAAATCCGAAACACTACCACTGAATACCCTTTGTAGTCCCCTCATGAACAACTCATTAGGCTTTCGTTGGGCCCCCCAAGGTATATCTTATCTTGGCATTCGGATCACCCCGACATTGAATAAATTATGGGATGCTTATCTTTCCCCTCTGTTAACCAGTATCCAAACAACACTTGATAGATGGAAGCTACTTAAACTTTCTTTTAATGGTAAAATTTCCGCCATTAAAATGTCAATAACTCCTAAAATAGTATACCTATTTTCCAATATCCCTTTGATACTTCCCTCTAGTTTTCTTACCAAAATAGACAAAATTATCAGCAGCTTCATGTGGGAAGGCAAAATACCTAGATTTTGTTGTAATAAACTTAAATCCCATTGGTCAAAAGGTGGCTTTGGCATTCCTTGGTTCCAAGCCTACTTATAGGCTTTCCGTACATCTCAAACAATTAAATGGTTTAACAAACCCAACATCCAGTCTCCTTTATGGGTCAATATGGAAACATCCTTATGTCCTGGTAATGTGGTGACTTCTTTCCTTTATAACACCCTTACCTCTTCTTTAAAGTCTCATCCTACCATAGTTGCTTCTATATTCTATTGGAAAATCATTCACAAGCATATTAAATCTAACCCCAAACCCTTAGCTTACACCCCCATCTGGGGTAACCACCATATATCTCTTGATAATCACCCCATTTTTTTGTCGTACCTGGAAAAATAAGAGTATTCTCTTTTTGCAGGACATACTTGAACCCAAGTCATTAAAGTTAAAATCTTACACCAACCTACGAGGCATATGGAATCTTCCCCATCAGGATTTTTGGAAATATCTACAGCTTTGTACCGCATGCAACTCTTACCTCACACCCTTCTCTATCAATTCTCTGTATGATAAGCATATCTCCAAATGGATAAAAACAACATCCAATTTAAATAGCACTGTTTACAAAGATATTTGTGATATCCTCCTGACTACTCTGTCAATGCTAAAACACATGGAGTACTTGCTACAATATAATATCACCAATGCACAATGGTCCAGATATTGGCTCTCCTGTCACAAATCTTTTAATGATAAAGCGCGTTCCCTCATTCAAACCAAGATCCTTCATTTGTGGTACAGAACTCCTGTTGTATTGCAAAAATGGGTTTATTGAACAACAATTGCTGGCGCTGCAGTTCCCCAATGGGGATTTATTGCATATCTTATGGCACTGTCCCTCATACAAAAGATTTGGCACTGTACTCACAAATTTGCAATGAAAGTGGTAGGTCAACCTTTTATACTAGACCCTAAACATTGCATTCTTGGTATATTTAATCACCGTTTTATAAAATTTCATATTCAGAGGCAGATGGTTAAATATACTCTTCCTTCAAGTTAAACACACAATCCTCATGCATTGGAGATCCAACATAATCCCTACCCTTCCGGTATCATTAACCAACTATTGCAATATGCCTCTCTGGACCGTATGACATATATCTTGTCTGACCGACTCATGTTATATAACAATTGTTGGCAGGGCTTTTTAATTTTTGAATCAACTAAATCTTCCAACACCAATGTATGGACTTAATATATATGGATTTTCCCTTTTACTGATACATCATTGTAGTCTGCTTTTTCCCCTTTTTATAGTTTCCTCTCTCTTCTTAACTTTCTTATATATCTTTTCTTTCCTATACTCTGTTCTCAATCATTCTTTATTACTCCACAATCCTTTTACGAATGTACTTTTTTCCCTTTTGCAGCATCATATATAATTATGTAACATTTTAATATAAACCGTATCTAATCATACTATCCACTTTAAGTTCACTACAAATGTCAAGTATATGCTAATTACATGACCTGTATTGTTTACTATATTTTAAACCAAAAGCTCCTTGTATTATTGTAGCAATGTTCTTATTATATGCTGCCTCAATTTCTTTAAAAAAAAAATCCTCACATTGTACTGTACTGTAAGAGGTTTGTCTGTATATCTTATGAAAAATTAATAAAAAAGTTTAACTGCAAAAAAAAAAGACACTAGGAGCACTACTGGTTTTGAAAATCAATGTCCGCCATGTAGGAAGGACAGTTTAGAATTCTCAGAACACCCAGCTCGAGCTCATACCACAGAGCGTGCTCTTACTGCGTGCTCCCCTGGAGCAACCATGATTCTCTCTGCTATAGCCAGTGAAACTGAGCACAATTCTGACTCCCAAACAGCATCACAAATAAAATCAGCCTGTCCAATAAGTGCTAGACTCCTTCAGAATAATACTCTGCGTTCCTGTGCTGAAGCTGCAAAAAACAAATGTCAGGCCCCAGACAACACCCTCAGGAATGTCAAACAGTTTCCGTTCATGGCTTCTGCATCCTAAAACTACTTGTGCCTCAACCCCCATATCTGGGTGGCTAACGTTATGGACCAGTCTCTCCTCTGTCCCATGTCCTCATTAGTCCAGTCACACCTTTGTACCATCTCCCCATTGGTCCAGTCACACGTATGTACCATCTCCCGAACTACATTGATCTCCTCCTCTTCACACAGCACTGACAATACCCTCTGGGTTGCTCCTCCTCCAACCTTCTGTTGTCCCCTCACTTGTACTGCTGAAATGGCTCCTAGGTATCCCGTTCTTCCTCTGTCATCTCCTCCCCCTTTTCAGCTCCCCCACTCTGCCCCACTTTAGTCACCCCTCCCCACAGTCTCCCCTCCCCTCCCCATTTTCTCTCCCATTTTTTATAGCCCAGTAGCTCCTGGGTTGTGCTATCTTTTTTTTTTCATATTATTGGTAACAACACAAACTATATGTATAATTCTTGCAACTCTGTATTATTGCACCATTGTAAATAGTTGTTTAACTTGTATGACTGTTCATTTAATCCCTGTAATACTGTATCTCCCTGCTTCTCTATTGATTGTAATGCACCACGAGACTCTGTTGTCTAATTACCTGTATATAGTTATTCACTACTCCTTTGTCTATTGTAATGTATTTCTGTGGTCCTAATGCCTACTTACCTTTAATCATATGATGTGGAACCTTTGTAAAGGAGCAGTAATGCTTAAAGGTTTATAATCCTAGATTCAATAAATAAAACAAATAAAACCCTTCCCACAGTGCCCAAGTTACCTGCCAAGATGCACTGCAAATCCCAAAAAGAGAACTAGAAGCAGAGGCAGGGAAAATACAGTGAAACCCACCAGGATGAAGCCCAACTCTGCAAAATTCTACAGTAGAGCAACTGCAGCAAACAATGCAATGTCAATGGGAGTTAATCCCTTTTATCATGCAGGAACCTGTGATACTGTGCTTCTTCAAGTCAGGCTTCACTGTTGGTGACCTTCCAGTGCTGGATGTTCTTCAGACCCATGATCAGATTTTTTTTTTTTTATTTTTTTTTAATTTTAGCTTTTGTTGACCGGGTAAGTACACTAGACAAGTAATATGCCTGTTTTCAGGAACAACCCGGGAGAGTACAACATAGGGATACAGACATTGTTTACAGTAGAGAGTAAGTACAGCTTAACAACATGTGGGAGATAGTAACATAGTCCAGGGAGTATGGATGGTTATAATACAACTTATAACTGCTAAGGTTAACGAACCCCTGGGATCAGTGGGTCACATACAGATTTACAACAGAAAGCATATACACATTTCATGTAGGAGACAATTTAGAAAGGCAATATCCAGGGAACCATGGCATGGGCAATATGCCCTGGGTCAGGTGCCCTGGTGTAGTGGAAGAGTCAAGGAGTGCAGCAGGAGTTATCGGGTAGTATCAGAGGGAGGCAAGCTTTGAAGTCGGAAGAGCAACCGTATAGAGAAATACTCTAGGGAGGCTTAGGACAGTCACACGCAGATGCAAGTTTCAGGAAACCCCAGAGGGAGTTACGGAAGTGCAGGTGGGAGGAGGACAACTGGGTCGGCTCAGGAAGGGAGTTCCAGAGCCTGGGCGCATATGCGGTAACATCCCGGCCTCCCATGAGGGTGCGGGTGGAGGGGACCTTGAGCATCCCCAGGGCCTGGGACCTAAGGTGGAAGGTAGTGGTGTCTGTTGGTGGCAGGAGCAGGGCCAGCTCAGGGGGGTGCCAGTTCTGACCACTTTGTCGGTAAGGCAGCCCACCCTGAAGTCCAGGTACCTAGCTGGGGAGAGCCATCCGAGTTTATCGTATAACTCACAGCGATGGGTGAGGCGGGGGACAGCAAGGGCAAAGTGACAGATGTTGTATGTCGCGTGCCACCGTGTGAGGTGAGTCTGGGGGGAGCGAGCGAATAGGTGCAGCCCATAGCTGAGAGAGGGAAGAAGCACACCTTTTGCGAGGGCTAGTCTAGCCGCAGGTGTGAGGTTGAACTTGGCCCTGTAGGCCAGGCCCAGCTTGCAGTTAACTGCCCTACAGATGTTTAGGAGGTGACTACCTATGTCGAGTTGGGGGTCAAGGGTGACCCCTAGGTATTTGGCAGAGTTCACTACAGGGAGGGGGGATCCGTCAGGACAGGAAATCTTTAACAAGGCCGATGAGGTTTTGAGTTTGGCTGTTGAGCCAAAGAGCATGGCCTGAGTTTTTTTCAGATTCAGGACCAGTTTGTTCTCGGTGATCCAGGTTTGAACTTTGCAGAAGCCTTCAGACAAGGCCTTGTTGAGAGTTGCGACGTCTCGGGTGTGAGCCAGGATCACCAAGTCATCGGCATAGAGGGTGGTACTGCAGGTGGAGGTCACCGTGGGTAGCTGGTTGATAAAGAGTGAAAAGAGGAGAGGGCCCAATACCGAGCCCTGAGAGACACCGGAGGTCACTGGAAGGGACTCAGAGAGGACTTTATTGAAACTGGTCCGCTGTGTTCTGCCGTGCAGGTAGCCTGTAAGCCAATTCATGGTGAGTGGGGAGAGACCGGGTGACCACAGTTGTGAGCAAAGCAACGTGTGGTCAATGAGGTCAAAGACTTTGGACAGGTCAATAAATATGGCTCCGGAGAGATTGCCCTGATCCATGGCTGATCTTATTCTAGATGTGACCGAGATTAGGGCAGTGGTGGTGCTGTGACCCTTGCGAAACCCGTGCTGGGCTGGGGACAGCAGCTCCTGGGACTGAATGTACTCCGAGATCTGTTCGGCCACCACCTTTTCTAGGAGCTTACTGAGGGATGAGAGGATGGCAATCGGGCGGTAGTTATCCGGTAGTTTAGGATTGCCTTGTTTCAGTACTGGGACAATCCTGGCCTCTTTCCAGATATCGGGGAAAGTACCACTTCCAAGGGATAGATTGAAGATGTGGGCTACTGGGTGGGCAAGGTGAACAGCACCAAGCTTGAGGAGCTTTGATTCAAGGTTATCTGGGCCAGGACTGGAGTGCTGGGAGAGGCCGGCCAAGTGCCTCTGGGTGTCCAGTACAGTCACTTCCCTGAGGTTAAATGTTGCCCGAGGGGGGAGACCCTCCCACCAAGCTGTGGGGGGAAGGGAGGGGGGCAAGTTCTTGTTAGACGAGAGGGGAGCCGTGATGGCAGAGAGATCTGTGAAATGGGTATTTAGGGAGTTGGCAATGGTATGGGGGTTCGTGCAGAAGACCCCGTTGAGAAGCATGTCGGAGACTCCAGATTGGGAGGATCCATTAACAAGAGATTTTATGTTCTTCCAGAAACTCCTGGGGTTGCTGGCAGAGCAGAGTAGAGCGGACTTGCAGAAGTCGCTTTTTGCAGCCCTGATGGCCTTTTTACAGGTGTTTCTCAGGAGTCTGTATTTTTGGAGAGAGGTGGGATCACTGGAACTTTTGAAGTGGGCCCAGCACTTGTCTCTCTCCCGCATTTGGGCCAGGAGATTCCCATGTAGCCAGTGGGTGACGGACTCCCTCACCCTGCGGGTGACCTTGGGGGTGTGCTTATCTTGCAGGATCCCGAAGATGGTGATGAAGGAGGAGGTAGCCACTGAGGGGTCAGTGGCCCCATACACATCGGACGAATCGGTAAGCCGTAGGTCTTCCAGGAACTCCCAGTGGTTAAACCTGGAGTAGTTCCTGACGTGCAGGATTTTGTGGGGGATCTTGGGGGGGAGATTTTCCAAACACAGTAGACCGGTGAGTGGTCAGAGATAGAATCCAGCAGTGTACATGCTGAGGAGATTCTATCCGGATGGTTGGACATGATCCAGTCCAGTAAGGTACCGGGGGATCCGTTCGCTGACTGCCTGGTTGTATCCTGGATAAGTTGGGTCAGAGTAGAGTTAGCAAGTAGGACCTCATATTGCTTCGCACTACCTCCAACCCAGTTGAGGTTGACGTCCCCTAGGATAAGGAGTTCATTGTCCCCAACACTGGGACCAATGAAGTCTAGGAGGTGGGTCAAACCGGGGAGCCCACCCTTGGGTGGGTTGTAAGTGCACACCAAATGCAGTTTCTTTGTGTTCCCAAGTAGGAGTAGCACATGGAGTACCTCACACTGGGACTCTAGGGGTTGGTGGTGGGTGACTGGGGAGACTTTGAGATGACACTTGTGGTAAATCAAAATGCCTCCCCCCGCCCTTTTACCCCCCGCTCTGTCCAGACGAGTTAACTCATACCCAGGTAGGCTACAGGCAGAGTCGGGGATCGAGGGTTTTAACCAGGTCTCGGTCAGCCTGAGGATATCTGGTTTGTAGAATGTCATCCACGCAACCAGTTCATCTCGGTTGTGTAGTAGGCTCCGAATGTTAAGGTGTGCTACTTTTAAGCCCTTGCCCACGCCCCATACAGAGGATGTGTTCTGAGGGTTGTACGGACCTGGGTTCATTTCGATGTCACCCGCCAGTAGCAGTGTTGAGAGAAGGAGCCATTGGAGGTACCACTTCGTGGTAGTTAAACTGTCTGGGGAAATTATAGCCCGGGAGCGTGGAGTCTTGGCCGAGAGCATGGGACTCAGGAGGACTGGGCAGCATTTGGGACAGCAATGAGGCATCGAGGTCCAAGGGAAGATGATTTAACTCCAAGGAATGCTCCATGCTCCATGATACACTGAAGCTTTTCTTTTGTACTGCTACTAAGCCCAGGGCAGGAAATGCTTACACCTGATTGGTTGGGGTGGATCATGTGGTTTCCAGGGGACTCTCTTAAAGAGACAGCATTGTACTCAAGGTTCTTTCTAAAGGTATTCCTGTTTACTTCACTGTATTACACCCCCTAGTGGTAATCACATCAGTAACTTTACTGGAGGATCCCGAGTCAGTCAGACTCTCGCTATGTAGTTCACCTACAGTAAACAAAAATCTAAACCTAGACCACATGTTTTATCTGTTTTTATGATATAAATGGCTGTCTCATAGTTACTGTTATTGCCTAACATGCCACTGATAATAGTATGCTATTGGTGAGCTTCAGGATACTATCCTTGCTTTATGACTGTCCCGTCTATGGGTACATTACACTTGGGCAGCTGTCACAGGCTTAACCCCAAGTGGTGGCACTCTGTGAGATCATAAGCATCAAGTATTATCTCACAGCAGGTCCCCTGTCCCTGCCTTTTTAATAAAAAAGTCAAACAGGGGAATCTAATTTATCCCTCATGTTTGTTAGATGACAACCTGGGTACCTGCTAATATATAGAGCTGATACTGTATATCTCTATCTAGCACTAAGCATGTCCTCCAGTGGGTCTACAAACTTTTCTAGTGTGTTGGCCTCACTGAATGCCCTCATTTACCATCTTCAACTCTGTTCTTACTTCTCCACTGTAATGTTCTTATTTCTATCTGCACCATTTCTTAAACCCTCCCGCCTCTCCCTACATCCCTTTAAATCCAGAGCAGTAGCCAGAAGAGGAAGGAAGAAGAGTATGCACTGTGGATATAGGCTAAAGGAAAGCTTCAGACTTACTAAACAGGTAAGTGCTTTGAGTATACTGCTTTACTCAATAAACAGAAGAATGCTGATAAAAGCAAAACAAATGTTGTACCCAAGGTACGGAGGACTGAATGGCTAATAAAACATCCTGAGGTATCTACGAGTAACCCTGCTTGCATGATATGTGCCACAGGAGAGCCACTCTGACTTTATTTAACCACACTACTACTAGCTGAGGGTAAGTTACCCTACCTAATCACTTCCTTCACTGCTAATTAATAATTAAACTGATAAATGAGATGAAATTCTGTCTTTAGATTTCATTCTGCAGATGCCACAACCTCAACAAAAGCTATTCTGATTCTATATTACTCTTGCCTGTTGGATTGCTTAGCAGTAATACAGATGTATATCCTAAAAGATGATGTAGGCAGGAAAGCCATTTCTGGTGCTCGGTGTGTGTGTTTTATTGCTGACGCATTGGCAACTGCCTGCATGCCAGCAACTGGTCTTGTACCATTTGTTTACTCTTACCAACTTGTTGGTAATGTACACTAATTGCAAATCAACATTCTCTGAGATCTGTTTTACACTGTTTTTATTGTATTCTATATTTATTTATTAGTTATTACAGTTTGGTAATCAGACTTAGTTGAATTTTAGAATTTTCTTTTTTCAGTATTTTCAACTGATTTCTTGATTAATTATTTATCTTAAATATTCCAGTTATTTCTGGCTGGATTAATCACATTATATACTCTTTGAGGTACAGCCTTTATAAGGGTACAACATGTCAGGTAACTATAGTATAGCTACCTGGAATGTTAAGGGCCGTAGGTCCCCTATTAAAAGGAAAAAAGTCATTACTTATTTACAAAACAGGAAAACTGATATTGCATTGCTTCAGGAAACCCATTTGCTTCTTCCTGAAGCTGTTAAGCTTGATAAAGGGTGGGTGGGACAGAGTTTGGTTGCTATGATACTAAGAAAGGAGGTACTTCAATTTTAATCTGACTAGAATTAAATTTAATTGATGGTCACTATTCAGAGCTCTGTCATTTCCATTATTGATTATGGCCTGATTATCTATTGCTCTGCCTCTGCCACTGTTCTCAGATGCATATCTACATCCCCCAGTAAGGCCTGTCAGCTCATTACTGGATCCTACCGGCTTACACATACATGTGATCTTTATGCACAAACTGGTTGGCTTCATATAAAGTACCTAACCTGTATTATGGCAAAGAAAATAACCATGGGCCTTGCATCCCCTGAAGTCCAAGCTCTCCTGCACCCAAGCAAATATTTTGCACCACCAGGGATCTGAATCTCAGCTTCTGCAGTTTCCACATTATCATACCACACAAGGTCAAAGATCTTTTGCACATAGGGCACCAACCTGGCTAAATGGTCTCTGCAGTGACATCTCCTCCACTCCCATGCTTGGCATATTCAAATCCAGTCTCTGCCTTTGCCTCACTGCCACTAGCTCTTGTGATTGCCTCATCTAAACAGCCCACCTGGACTTTACCCAAGCTTCATCCATTCTCCTTCCACTTAGCTCTTATCTTCCCTTACTCTCCCACCCCTCACTGCCTGCACTCCCTTCCCCCATTATGTTGACAATGCCCCTGGCTGCTCTGACCCTACTGTGTCCCTATGACCCCCTTGTTGTCCTCTCACCTCTCTCTACCTTGTTCATTGTCTTTGTAACTTACCTTCCAAATTATTTGTTCAATTTCTGTGCAATTACATGTATTTATAAAATGGGCAAACAGAATAACTCATTTTGATTGGCTGAGGACACTTTTTAGCCATGTCCTTATCAACTCATATTCATGCCAACCGGCACTACCCATCAGTGAGTAACCTCACAGCTAACATATATCAATATGTATCTGAACTGCAAACTGATTTCACAAGCGGGCACAGACACTGCAGCAACAGCAAAACAACATGAATGCCACTCTGTGCCCAAGGTCCCCCTTCCTGCACAAGCCAGAAACTTTAAATATTTTATTTTACTCACTGCCCATCTCAAAGTTCCACATCCACCTCTCACTCCTGCTGTTCAAAATTCTGCCCAGTACGCTTCTACAATCTCCGTAATCCATATTGCAGCATCCCTTTCCTGGCAACCCCCCCCCCCCAAACTTCGTTGTCTCCTGTAAATCTGACCCACAACAACCCAGGAGTTTCTATTTAAAACATCCACTAAGCCCATAAATGTTAAACAATTCTAGTTTTCTTCCCTTTAGTGTTTCTACAATTTCACAACCACGAAGCAGTAAACGAGTGTCCTGTCTATGGCAGCCATTGAAATACACACTCGCTCCAGCATCACATGCTCACTCCAGTCAACACAGCTAATGAATTCCTTTACATAGATAACATTTACATAACTAAACTAAAACTACAAAATAAAAGTGCTCTGTATGGTGGGAGTTGGGGGGTGAGTTAGAAAACCTCACAAAAAACAACATATGAATCCATATAGGAAATGTTTGATTCTACCATAACTAAAATGAAAAAAACAGTAAACTAAACGGTTTGAGAGAGAGAAAGAGAAAGACAGAGATGGAACAAGAGTGTGTGTGTGTGTGTGTGTGAGTGTGTGTGTGTGTGTGTGTGTGTGTGTGTGTGTGTGAGCACACAGACAAGCACCAGCATTTTAATAAAACATCTCCATTACAACAGGATGCCAGGGACTATTTTTTTTCTACTAATAAAATCATATTTTGTACTATTTTTATATACACTTTTTTATGTGCAATTTTTTTCTAATTAACTTTTCTACCAGGAGGCCCATTTTATAAGCACAATAAGACACTCTGAGGTGTGAGTTATGGCCTGATAAGAGCACTTCCCAGGTGCTAAAGGCACTTGGTGCAAGGACCTCGTGCCTCATAATGCACCCGAGGCGTGTTCTTGTCAGGCCACAACCCACACCTGGTCATGTCTTTTTGCTGGCTCAGAGTACTGTCCTGTTTTAGCTTACATTTTTGTCGTATTATTTTCCTGAATTACTGTACCTGACATGGAACCTTTGTAAAAGAGCCTTGGCTCAAAGATATTTGTAATCCTAGACCTAAATAAATAAAAAAAATAAAAAAATAAATAATCCAGAAAGGGGTACCCTTTGTCAAAATTAAGCATGTGGCAGATCCTGAGGGCTAGTTTTAGATTTTAAAAGGTGCCCTCAATGGAAGAAAGGTAGTTATTTATAATGCATATGCCCCTAAAAAAAACATTCAGACTTTTTTAATAGCTTAGCTATTCATCTGAGTCTGTATAAGGATGCTGAAATTATTTGTCGGGGTGAACTTTAGTGAAGCACTAGATCCCTTTCTGGTTAAAAATCATAGTCTTGGACTTAAACAGCCCAACTATCCAAGGAAAGCCTTTGCAAATCTCATTGCAGACTTAAGCCTCATAGATGCATGGTGACTGATACAAACTGATGTGAGAAATAACTCCTTCTAATCCATTCGCCATAATTCTTATAGTAGAGTAGACCATATTTTTCTGTTAACAGGCCTTAGCTTAACCTCCTCATCTGTAGATATTCAGAGCAGTGTAATTTCAGACCATGGCATAGTTGGAATGCATCTAGTAGTGGAAAAATCTGAAAACAAAACCAGGCGATGAACATTCAGTACCTCCTTAATACAGGACGACAGATTTAAGGATTTCATTGGGAAAGTTGTAAATGAATATTTTGAATTTAATGATAAAGGGAAAACTTCCCTGGCCACACTATAGGATATGTTCAAGGCATTCTTTAGGGGGAAGATCATCTCCTTTGTAACACAGAAAAAAAGGGAATCCCTGAAGGAACTAGAGATTAAGGAATATAGACTTACAAAAATAGAGGGAGATTACAAACAGGGGATAGACAGAGGTCCTGGAAAGTTACACGAGATACTGTTGCTCAAGACAGATATTAATAAAGTATGCACAGCCAAGGCTGAATTTGCTCTATCAATGACCAAACAAAAGTTTCTGGATGCGGGAGAAAAGTCTGGGAAACTCCTGACCTATCGATTAAAGAAAAGGCTTAATCAAAATATTATTGCAAGGGTTAAGGGCAATACAAATCAGGTTACATAGAAACATAGAAACATAGAATTTGATGGCAGATAAGGACCGCTTGGCCCACCCAGTCTGCCCATTTCCCTACCTACTGGATAAGCTGCAGATCCTAGTTAACCAGCAGCCTACTTCTTCCTACCCCCACCCCCCAGAATTGCCTTATGACTATACCATGCATGCTTGAATTCCACCACTGATTTTGACTCCACAACCTCCTCCGGAAGGCCATTCCATGCATCCACACCCTCTCTCAGAAAAATACTCTTAAATTACCTCTGAGTCGCCTCATCTTCAAATTGTGCCCTCTTGTTCTTGCACACCTTTTTTGAAAGATGCTACCCTCTTGGACTTTGTTGATTCCCTGAGGTACTTGAAAGTTTCTATCATGTCCCCTCTCCTCCTTTCCTCGAGGCTATACATATTAAGCTCCTTAAGTCTCTTCATATGTCCTCCGTGCAGACCCTGCACCATTTTAGTTGCCCTCCTCTGACAGCTTCCATCCTGTCTATGTCTTTATGGAGATTGGGTCTCCAGAACTGCACACAGTAATTCAGATGGGGTCTCACCAGCTGTCTGTACAGAGGGATAATAACTTCTGTTTTCTACTGGTGATGCCTCTCCTATGCATCCCAGTATCCCCCAGCCCTCCTTACTGCCTTCTCACATTGCTTGCCCACCTTTAGGTCATCTGATATGACTACCCCAGGTCCCTTTCCATTTTTGTTGTTGTTAGTATCTCACCCCCCATTGTGTACTCTTCCCCTGGGTTTTTGTTTCCCAGGTGCATTACCTTGCACTTCTTAGCATTGAATCTAAGCTGCCATACATTTGACCATTCCTCTAACCTTGCCAAGTCCCTTCTCATCCTTTCCACCCCACCCTGTGCATCAACTCTGTTGCAGATCTTAGTGTCATCTGCAAAGAGACATACTTTTCCTTCCAGTCCTTCTGCAATGTCGCTTATAAATACATTGAAGAGGATTGGTCCTAATACTGAACCCTGCGGTACCCCGCTAGTAACCCTCCTTTCTTCTGAGTGGACTCCATTTACTATTACTCTCTGTGTCCTATTCTCCAGCCAATTCTTTACCCAGGCTGTCATCTTGGGACCCACTCCCAGGCTGGCTAACTTATATATTAATCTTTGTGTGGGACTGTGTCAAATGCCTTGCTTAAAGTCTAGGTAGGCCATGTCCACAGCCCTCCCTGATCTACTACTTTGGTCACCCAGTCAAAGAAATCTATCAGATTCGTCTGGCATGACCTTCCTGCCAGAATCCATGCTGGCTAGGGTCCTGTGCCCTTCTGGCCTCTAGATACGCCGACAATTCTTTCCTTTAGAAGTGATTCCATCATTTTCCTATCAATGAGGTTAAACTAACAGGTCTATAGTTTCCTGCTTCTGCCTTGCTCCCACTTTGTGAAGGAGAATCACATCTGCCCTCCTCCAGTCCTCGGGTACCACCCCATCCTCCCATGATTTGTTAAAGAGGGTAGTCAGTGGTGTCACTAGTTCTACCCTTAGCTCTTTTAGAATTCTGGGATGAATCCCATCAGGCCCCATTGCTTTGTCCACCTTCAGTTTTAAGAGTTCTTTCAGAACCCTTTCTTCTGTAAATGGCTGGTATCAACTTCTGTATCCAGAGTGTTACTACTGTTTGTTTTATGTACCTCCCCTCTTCCTTTGTAAATACTGAGCAAAAATATTTGTTTAGTATCTCTGCCTTTTCACATTCTCCCTCTGCCCACCCTCCTCCCCCTTTATTAAGCCTCACTATCCCTCCCTTGGTCTTCCTTTGCTCCCTGATGTACCTATAAAAGGTTTTATTCCCCTTCTTAACTGAGTTGGCTGTTAAAGTCTCTAATAATGATATCAACAGGGTTTTCGAACAATTTTATAGAGGCCTATACTCCTGCGATGCACTGGGCGCAGACAACCGCATGTAGGAATTTTTAAAACCTGTACAACTTCCCTCCCAAAACGATTCTGAAAAAACAATTTTGAATAGACCTATCACCACAGAAGAAATCACCAGAGTGATTCAGGACTTGCCAAATCACGAATATCAGGGGTGAGATGGGCTACCTGATGAGCTGTATAAAATAATAAGTTTGATCATCTCACCATACCTACATAAAATGTCTGTTGAGGCCTTTACAGAAAAAACAGTTTCCGAATTCCTTAAATAGTGCCTTTTTTTTTTTTTAAGGTGTTTAACCAGGTATAACACACTAAGCTGAAAGCTTTTTTACAGGAGTGACCTGGGAGCACAAGGAGGTTAAGTGATTTGCTCATGGTCACGCAGTATGCAAGTGGAAGCTGTGGGATTCAAACCCAGGTTTGGTCTGCTGGTTTTCACCAAATTTGCAGCGCAGAGCCTTAGACCACTGCGCTATACTGCCTTTTTTATCACTTTAATACTCAAAAAGGATAAAGATCCCGAGTTCTGTGAAATCTATAGGCCTATATCTCTGCTAAATGTGTACTACAAAATCCTGGCCAAGGCTCTTTCATTATGTCTGAGAGGTTCGGTACCCAGATTAGTAGGGAGAGAACACGTGGGGTTTATTTCAGGCAGATCAGGGATGGGCAACATCTGGTGCATTATTGATGTAATACATACAGCTTGAGCAAATAAAAAAGCATAACTATTCTTTCCATTGATTTCTTTAAGGTCTTCAACTCCTTGGAATGGTCTTATCTTTTCAGCATGCTTACATAGTATAATCTAGGAGACTACTTTACTGATTGGATTAATATTTTATATAGCAAGCCTACTGCTGCAGTAATTACGAATAGCTGTATAACTCCGCTATTCTTTTTTTTTTTCTTTGGCGGGTATTGTTTCTCCTGGGGCTTCCAGTTGGTTAGTCTGTCCTCGCATCCCTTTCTCTGGCCGCCGTCTGACTCATACTGGTCTCTGTGGAGGGCAACCACCAAATTGCCCTACTGCTTACCCCCCATGGTGGGGAGGTAAGGGGCACCCAATTCCCCTACCTAATACTGGTCCACACTTGGCAATCCCCCTCCCAGAGCCAGCATAGGCGCTCACAGACAGCTATCAAGCCACTGCGACTGGAGTTCTCTTTTCTGCTTTTCTCCCCTTCGGGCTGATAATGTGCAATGACGCCAGTAACTGGGTGCCGGCACACTCCCGTGCGCGCCCCAATCAAGCATCTGCCGCCTCCTGTCCCCCATGGCATGCGGCTACGTGCCACTGAGCTCCAGCCTCTGCTAGGGGTCAGGGGAGCACTGGCTGCAGGAAACCCCCCTCCCTGAAGATGGAGATCAGTCTATTGGACACTCAATCCATCTCCTCCCTGCCGACCCACGGCAGCCCGTGCTCGTTCTTGAATATGGGTCGCTGGCATGGCGTGAGGTGTGGCATCCAGCGCCTCAATTCTCAGTGCCACCGGGCTGGCTTTAACTCCACTATTTAATTTATATAGAGGAACAAGACAGGGTTGCACCTTATCCCTTTACTTGTTTATTTTGGCCCTAGAACCTCTCATCAGAGTAATACAAGTAAACTTATGAATAGAAGGCCTCAAGATAGGGAAGACGACTAACAAAACCTTTGCTTATGCAGATGATTTACTCTTCACAATGACACAACCTAGGGACTCGATAGTGACACTTTAACAGGTCTTCAAACAGTTCTCCAGCATATCAGAGTTATGGTCAACTGGTCTAAGACCCAGGTGATGTATATAAGGGCTGTGGAGAATATATCTAGGATGTGATCTTATAGATGATTCCTTCTGGAAAGAAACAGGGATAGTATACTTGGGACTAAAAATACCCCCAAACATCAACACTTTGGTAGAATGTAATCTTGATCCCTTATTTAAAGAAATAAAGATATATTTTAGCCAAGTTGAAAGGATTAAACATGTCTCTTTGGGGCAAGGTGAATTCTCTCAAAATTATGGCAGCACCTAAACTGTTCCATGTTTTTCAAAATATCCCAATTGCTTTGGTAAGGCCAAGTTTGCTTTGCTGTCAGGCATTGTCAAGACTTTCTTGTGGGACAATAAACATCCCAGAATTGCACTCTCAGAACTAAGGGCGCCATGATCACTAGGGGTTTTTGGACTCCCATAGTGGGAAAATTATCAGATTGCCTTTTTATTTAAACAAGCTGTGTTCTATCTGTCTGTCACAAATAACGAAGACATTTATCTCTGGCTAGTGGTTGAACAAAATCTATTAAGCCCAAACAAATTAACAGATTTCTTATTCAAACCCTTACTAAACACCCAAAGAACTAGCCCGTGTATTAATAGCTCCCTTAAGGCAATTAAGAAGCTGCAATATAAGCTCAACATTGTTCAGCTACTAACTCAGTTGGAAGCACTTTGGGGAAACCCAAACATACTTAAGAAGGGGGTAGTACAAAACCAGGATTGGAATGAGTTGGGTATCATTAATATTGGTGATGTAACAGACCCAGACTTGGGTTTCCTTTTGTCCTTTGAAGATCTTGAGACTAGATTCAAGCTCAGAAACCAGAATTTGTTTAATATACTTACAGGTCATGAAGTTTATATCAGACACACTGCTAAGGCCTACCCTGACGTAACCCCTCCCTCCCCCATGGATCAAGAGTGAACTACAGTTGCAAAATTAGCAAATCTCAGGAGGGGAGTCTAGTGGATTTACAAATACTTAGCTAGCAATGATGGGCACCATGTTTTGGTTGAATCCTTGAGGTTTAAATGGGAAAAAGATGTTGGTTCAAATAGATCTGCAGACTACTGGATGAACTCTTTGTCCAATGCTCATTGCTCTTGAATAAAGGTGCAAGGCAGAACTATTCAGTTCATTGTCCTGCATTATTATTATTATTTACCACTTAGGCTAGAAGAAATGGGGTGTCATGCAGGGGGCAGTTGCTGGGGATGTGGAATGCCACATACAAATCTCCTACACATGCTTTCAGATTGCCCTTACATTGCAAGTATCTGGCTAGCAATCCACAAGCTGTGCATGGATGTAACCAAAATAACAATTGTATTCACCTCTGACCTTCACTCTAGGCCTCTCCCACCTTTCAAACCTCCAAAATCTTAAAGCAAATTGGGTTCTAGCAGCTGCTTTAGTTTTAAAATGCTTACTTCTTGTTAAATGGAAGGATCCCAGGCCTCTGACCCTTACTGAATGGTTTGAAAAACATGGCAATATTAGCAAATAATGAAAGAAGCTGTTACTTGTTGCCTGATAAAATAGAAGCATATTATGAAACATGGAATCTGTTTCTTAGCTTAAAATTCTGAATGCTGTTTTAGATGCAAAACAGGCCTCTTTTATCTTTTGTATAGATCTAACATTTATTATAAGTGCTTCCTTACTCCAATCCTATGTATGTTAAGTAATTTATACCTTTTTATTTTTGCTTGTACGCATGCGCAAGAAACATTATGTGGCAGCTTAGGAGAGAAGCGGGTTGTGGCGGTGCGGCACTGTGGCAGTCAATGCCACTACTGCATTTTTGAGCTTAGCCATCTGTACCCAATGCAGTGTCACACTGTTGCTGACACTAGTTCTGCAAGTGTGCCACCAACTTGAAACAAATTCACCACTGCAATGAGGAAGCGACCCATCATTGCAGGGCAGTGCTTTGTCTGGTGTAACATTTCAAGAAACATGGCGACAGCTGTCACTGTCCACCTTTCACACAGTGCATTTACATGTGGTGCAGATTTCCAACTGATGTCAGGAGTGCCCATATCCCCTGTCGGCATGCCCCATCCCCAGTTCATTTGACAATGGGGGAGCCCAATCCCCATCTGCATAATGTACCCCCCCCAGTTAGTAGTGTGCTGATGGGGAGCCCAATTCTCATTGGCTTCAGGCCGCCCCCCAACAAACACCCAGGTGGCATGCTGGGATCCCTCCCCAGCATGCCAATTGTCCCTGTAAATGAAAGAACCGTCTTGTAATGTTTTTTTTTAACTGTGAAAACAGAAAACTGTCCCTTGTCATCTCCTGTGCCCCCTCCCCAAACCCGCACCCACCATCTATGCATCCCACCTCCCCACACATCCCCTCACTCCATACTTACCTCTGGAGACTGGCGCAATGATCTTCAGTGGAGCAGGAACATGTCTGCAGTATTCGATATCCAACAAGAACTGAAGAAATGCCGGTAAGCTGAATAATGGCATAAATGTTTTTTTTCCACTTAGATGGATATCTCAGCCATTTTTGCAAATGTTGGCACCAAATTTTCAACATGGGGTTCTTGAGATGCCACCTCATGAATTCAGTCACTGTCATGTGGTTATTCGGTCTCAAAAGGTGATGTCATGGCAACTGCACAGAATCACCTTTCAGGACTGAATAACAAAATGACAGTGTCACTGTTCATGAGGTGGGCTCACAAAAAGCCTATGTTGCAAATCTGGTGAAAAAATTCCAAAGATGACTGCGTTACGAGCGTGCATTGCACAGTTTCTATGCACACTCATAACTTCAAGAATTGGTAATATTTCCACTCCAGATTTTCAGCATTGGCATTTTTTCACACCTCCTTATGAACAGTATAGCTGTAATTGTTCACATCCTGGCTGAAATGTGTTTTTGCACATCCGACATACAATGGTGCGGTCACTGTGGGAAATCAATGTTCAGGGCAGATTAAGAAAACTATAGTGACACTGTTCATGAGTAGAGGTCACAAAATGCCTATGTTGAAAATTTGGTGAAAGAATTCCACAAAATGACTGTGTTACTAGCGTGCGTTGCGCAGTTTCCACGTACACTCGTAATTTTGAGAATTTTTAATATTTTCCCTCCAGATTTTCAACATTGCCATCTCTTCACACCCACCATGAAGGGTACAGCTGTCATTTTTCACATCCTGCCCAAACAGTGTTTTCACACATCTGGCGCAGAATGGTGTGGTTGCTGTGGGAAATCAACGATCGGGACAGATTAATAAAATCACAAAGCCACTGTTCATGAGTAGAGGTCCCAAATGCTTTCATGAGGTGGGGGTAACAAAAAAAAAATGTTGAAAATTTGTAGTGCAAATACCGACAAACATCCGGGATGTTAGGGTTTCTAACCTTAACATCCATCCCTATACAGACCGATAGGAGTCAGGGGTGTGCCTTTGAATTTCCAGCTGTAATGCTTATGCCATTCCATCCCCGCCCTACAGCCAGTGACAGGCAGCAAGGTGTGCCTTGGACTCTTCAGCCCCAGAGTGCACCCCATTCTCCTATACTGCACCCATTTCAGTGTATTTCTTTATGGAATGGGGTGACTATAAAGCCAAACTCCTCAAGGCACACCTCAACACTTTTCGGTGTCTGCAGGTTAGGGTGAGGTAAAATGGTATGAGTTTTATTGGTGAAGACCCAAAGGTACACCCCAATGCCTGTCCACCTCTGCAGGGTGGTAGTGGGGTTGGCATCACATCAGTACTTCACTGCTGTTCCTAGTCTACATCTGTCTAACTCATGCACTTCTAACGCTAATACCAGCAAGCAAACATTCAGCATTGACAAATGCTTGTTTCTTATGAAGCAATAGTGACATGTTTCTACTTTCTTCCTGATTATATGAAGACTCAGTGTTTTTGCAGTTTTATGACTGTAATACTTTCTGTAATTTTGTTTTTCAAAATAAAAAAAGTTAAATTGGAAAAAAAAAAGATTACACAGTACCATAGCAGCTTGAGCCATGCAAGTTCCATTTCTGTGATTGGCTAAGTACTGTATTTCAAAGTGAAAACATTGAGTAGGAGGAGAGTAGGTAGTATTGGGGTGGAGATTAGTGATTCTAGGTTTTTGATTGATGGAGAATGACCAAGCCCCCAAAAGCCCTTTCTGAAAATTATAGCAATTTGTTCACTATGCTCTTGGCAAGCAGACATAAAAAAAAGGAATTAAATAAAATTAAATTAAACAGGGATATAGTGATGTTTTTGGCAGTTATAAATTATTACTGATCAAAAACAATAAGATGAAATGTTTTAATGACTAACAGATGCTGCTGCCTTCAAAAATTTTAGTTGAACATTCCAAGGCTGGGCAACAGCATAATTAAAAGGTATTTGGCCAACTTTGTTAGCTGCTTTCAGTAAGTACAGTACATAGTAAAAATATTTGTTGAGCATAATTAATAATACCCTGAGGGGCTAAAAAGGGAAACTTGATTTAAATGGGATGAAACATTATTACTTAAACCTTTATAAATTTACAAGTGCCCTTGAAACAACCATCCAGTGTGTAAAAATTGCAAGTCTCACTTCAAGGATATCTTTTGCAGCAGGCCATCACTGGTAGTACTAAGCTGTCAGGCGCTAGGACTACATGGATACCTTTCTAGCTAGCAATGTAACAGAAGGGGCCACCAGTCTCCATCAGCCCTTGATTTCAGCTAAAGAAGAAGTTAAATTTAATTTCATTGGTGAAATTCCAGCAAAATCGTCAATTTCGTCACGTAAAACTTTTCACGTAATTGTGCCCTTATGGAGAAATTTTGCCTGTAAATTTCAGCAAAATTTTGCCTGTAAATTTCTGCAAAATTTCGCTGTCAATTTTGCCTTTTGACTGCACATTTTGCCACATGTAAGTGTCAGGTGAAATTGGGGAAAAAAAGCTTATTACTTGACTTTCTTTCTAGCAGACTGCTGGTCAAATGGGTGACTGCACTTAGGCAGGAAGCCAGATTAAATGTACTTCCTTTAGAGCTGTTTCAGCTAGGAAGTAGGAGAGGAGAGAGAGACTAGTAGAGCTAACTTCAGTGAAAAATGAGTGATATGTGTGTGTGTGTATGTTTGTATTTGCAGCTTATTTGATTTCTGATCTCTGTTCCCCATTAGTTTAAAATGTTAATAGTTTCAATTAGTGTTTTTTCTTCATTTTATGATTATTTATCATTTGTGGTGTGTGTGTGTGTGTGTATGTGTAAAACTCCCCTTTCATTTTTTTTTTTGTGAGGAGAAGGAGATAGATGAAAATTATGGAGACTAGTGGGAACGGGAAGAAGGCAGCGAGACCACCCCAACACAGTATCGATATTAATAGGTGGGCCTTGATGTCAGTGCCCCCCAAAACAGCAGCAGGAGCATTTGCACCCACCCCCCAGGAGCAGCATGATCCCCTTGCCCCATCCCAGAAGCAGCAGCAGGATCCTCCTGTGGCCCCCACTCCCCGGGCAGTAGCAGCAGCAGACACCTCCAGATGCCATCCCCCCAGCTGGAGCATGTGCCCCTACCTCCTCATAGCAGGAGCATGATGTGCCCACCAGCCCTGGAACATCAGCTGTTGCCCCCCCCCATAGACCTGGTTATCTGCTGTGTGTTTTCTTTTAGAAAAACCCTAAACGACAGCTCAGCCATGATCTGCACCTTGTGTGGCAGATCAGAGAGAAGGGGCATGACTGGGGGGTCATTTTTGGAATGGTTGGCAAAGGAGCCATCTGCAGCACCACCATGCTGCAGATTGCCTTGAAAAATAAAAAGAGGTTGCAGCAGGTAGAGGGGCCCAGGGTGCTGCTGAGCTGGTAGTAGAAGGTGAAGGGAGCCAGCAGGAGGCAGGGGCCAGTGGTGGGCATAGGTGCCACAGCAGAAGGCAGCAGCAGCAAGAGGCAGGTGCAGAGCCCCCATCACCCTCACCCTAGAGACAGAGGCATCACAGGGTTCATGGTGGGGACCCAGCACAGCCTGCAGCCACCCCAGCGCCAGCACCAGCAACAGTGAGTGATGACCTGAGAGCACTGCGCAGAGAGGTGGGAGCTCTGCACAGTGAGTTCAATGATTTCAGCGAGGATGTCAGGGGGACCTCAGGAAACTCCTTCAGGAGCAAGACAAAATGTTTGAGCTTCTGAAGGAGCTGTGTGGTGGTGGTGGTGGTGGTAAAGGTGGTGGCATGTGAGAAAGTGTACCTGGTGCCGGTGCAGTGTAATGGTCAGCCTCCAGACCAGTCGGCGCTGCACTGGCAACAACCTTTTCTTTCATTTCTTTCTCTTATCCTTGCTTTGTTACTGTCACTCTTCCTTCATCTGCACCCAATAACAACAACAACAAAAAAATATATAGTGTATATATATATATATATATATACACAATAGGGGTGAGTGGTAAATGAGTGAGATAAAACAGCATATTATCCACTGCAGTGTGATATTTTTACCCTCTGCTCTACTGTGATGATAGGAGACATTTACACACAGGTCACAAAAGGTCACTGATATCATCACCCTAGGCAGCTTTCCCCTCAGCATGAAAGAAACACCTGTGCTGTTACCATAGACACAAATGCAGAACTACCTGAGAGGTCTCACTGCTGCCTACAGCTAACTCAGTGAGCATTACAAAACACACCCATCCCCCCCAACTTCCAGCTCATTACTGTGATGCTCTCAACTTGATGCAGCCAGAATTCCAAACAGCACAGCTTCACAGAACAGTCTAAACTGCTGCCTGCAGCTAACTCAACTACCACTGAAACACACTCTCACTTGTTCCTCAAACTCTGATTCTCACCCAATTACTGTGACAATTTCAACTTCACTGCAGCCAGAATCCTAGGGCACAATTTTACAGAACACTCTGCACTCTGCCTGCAGCTAACTTAATTACCACTGAAAACAGTATCAGCTGTTCTGACACTCTGCCTCTCAGTTCATTACAATTACATGCTCTTAGCTTCACTGCAGCCAGACTGCTAAACAATACAGCTTCACAAAAGTATGTTTCTCATTCCTATCTGAAACTAACTCATTTAGCATTGCAAAACACACTCACTTGTCTCTCAGAGTTTATAACACTGCCAGCCCATTCAGAAAAGCTCACACACAAAATGAGCAAACACATTAACAGGAACAGAACACAAGACAGCATAACAAAACTTCTGAAACTCTTGGCCCTATTGTATATATCGAATACATGATGGGCAGATCGTGTGCTATGGCAAATATTGTCACTCCTGAATCGTAAGCTTGGATATCTGACTCGTGCCTTCAGCACTCATGAGATATCCAGAGCTCACTCTGCAGGAGTGACAATATTTGGCATATCACACTCATGCCCATCATGTATCCCCTATATATATTATAGTGGTACGGTAGTGCCACCATAACTAGGGTTGAGTACCCCATTTAAGGTTAAAGTGTGAAATTTGTCAGGTTAATAACTTTGCCACTGTATGATGGATTTGCCTGAAATGTGGCAGGCTCATAGCAGTATCATAGATCTCTGGATCTGCATGTTTCGTACTGGTAAGATATACAGTTGCGGAGTTATAAAGCATCATTCTGTAGCGAATTTATGCTTTTTTGCGCATTCTTTGCTCATGCCTACAGGTCACACGGTTTGTGTGACCGGTCCAAAACCTTCAGGGAAGATGCAGCCGTGGTCCCCGATGTGCCTTTCAAAGATGTTGTGAAGAAATATTAAACAGGTCAAAAGTTATTCAAAACACAAGTTCCCCACTATACTCAATGGGAAAAGTTAACAAACTATAAGACAGTGTCGCAAATGCAGTTTTTAGTGTTGTAAATGACCCCTGTAGGTAGTGTCATGAGTCAGCCATTTTTGTTTCAGTTACTGGTCACAGAAATGCTTGGCATTTAAATTTGGGACCCTCTAGGGACACAATTATTTTTGTGTTCACCTAGTTGAGTCCTGAGGATGCTAGCCATGTCTTTTTTTGGGGGGGGGTGAAACACCCCAGAAATATGTTTTTGAAATATTTGTAAACTGTAGTGTCTCAAAGTAGTGTCGAACTTACGACACTTTTGTGATTTTTTTTTTTGTGAAAGTGTCGCAAATCACAACACTACTTCTTGACACTATGCCCAAAATAACAGGAATTCTTTGTCACCCTGCTGCAAAAGAAAGGTTTGGTCTTCTGGGCTGCAATTTGGAGGGAAGAAAGCCAACAGCCCACAGATGTGCCTTTTGGTGGTTTGGTGACAACATATTGCAGGCATGCAAAGTTACTACACTACGAAGTTGATTATGTTTCTCATAGACTAACATTACAGCGTCCGCCGTGCCTTTCGGGCCTGTATCTCGAAAATGCTTCGAGATACAGACTTTTCGTTAGAAAAATACTTAGCCAGGAAAGTCATAAATCATATGAAATTTGAATATTTTTTCTATGTTGTACGGTTCCTGAGATATAAGCAATTTAGTATTCCAAGTGCTCATTTTTTGCTCCGAGGGCTATTATTATGCATACATTCTTTGTACTCACTGGCACAGATATTCTAACTGCACCATTTTGTGGCGCAAGCCCCTGCGCCACTCAAAATAGTTGCGCAGGGGTGTGGCCAGGGCGATATTCAACTGAGTTGCGCTATGGTGCAACTTCTTTGAATATCGCTCCCTGGCCACACCCACTGTGCATGGCACAGTGGAACTGTGCCACTGCAAGTGGTCAGAGCGGAGCATTGAGATGTGGTGGTGCAAGTTCCATTGCGCTATGCACAGCACCTGAGATATTCAAAGGGTGACATGCAAATGAGGCCATAATCTATGCAAGGCACAGGGGGGCCATTTGCATCTGATTATGGCTCCATTTGCATGCCATTAGCATGCAGGTGCACCGATCCCAGATGACTTGTGCCTGGTGCCCTGCCAGGCAGCAGCCGTCGGGGACCGACGCCCCCTGCAGCCCAATCACGGGCATGATAGTAGTTCCCCCCCCTTAGCCCAATTGACTTGTACGGTATGGGCTGCATGCCCATTGACTCATGCTCTGAACCAATGGGCATGCAGCCCTACCGAGCTGTCAGTCGGTGGGTGGTGGAGATGGCAGGTGGGTGGGTGCTGCTGCCCACCGGCACAGCGGGAGCGGGTGGTGGGCCCGTGGGCGGAGGGGTGGGGGCCACTAGATCACCAGGGATTCTGGACTTGGGGTGAGGATGCGCCCGTGATCGGGCTACCGGGGAGATGTACAATATGCCCGCGATCGGGCTACTGGGGGCGATGTACAATATGCCTACGACACACATTGGGGGAGATGTACAATAGCTTGTGATTGGGCTACTGGAGGGAGATGTGACAATATGCCCCCGATCGGGCTACTGGGGGACACTTCCTCCCACGCATCGAGGGCTGGGGGCGCCGCTGGTGTGTCGGAACAAGTGGGAGGACACCCACAGGTGGCAGTTGCTGTGTTGTGCCCTGCAATGTGGCAGCTCTCACCTGTGGGTGGCCCTCGACTGATCCTTTTTTTCAGCGAGTGTGCAGGCGGATGGGTTGTGCCTCAGACATCTGCACAGCCCGGCTGAATATCGGGCTGTGCAGTTTATGCATGGTTCCTCCCCCTTCGGTTGTGCATGCTTTCATTATCATTGCACTGTTGCTCAGAAAGATTTGGGGGGGCACAACTGCCTCCTGCTGAATATCGCAGAATGGCGCATTTCAGACTTGCGCAGGCGCAACCCTATTGCACATGGCTCAGCTCTTTTGAATATCTGGGCCACTGTGTTTCTCTATGCAGCTGTTGGGGAAAAACAGAGTATGCACTTCTGTTACTGTTACAGTTAGCGTTTCCACTTATGTTTCCTTACCTGCTTGCGTTAGCGTTCCCCTGTATGCCACCGTATGTGTTACCCTTTGCATTTTTGTTTGTGCTTTACCATTTGCACTTCCACTACCATTTCTGTTTGCATTTCGATTTGCATCACCATATGCATTACCATTTGTATTTGCTTCCGTGCTTCTGTTTGCATTTGTCTTTCCTTTGGCGTCATTGTTGCTGTTACCGTTACCATTTGCGTTTCCAATTGTGTTACTGTGACTGTGCATGTTACCATTTGCATTTCCATATGCGCTTGTGTTAGCGTTCCCCTGTATGCCACCGTATGTGTTACCCTTTGCATTTTTGTTTGTGCTTTACCATTTGTGTTTCCACTACTGTTTCTGTTTGCATTTCAATTTGCATCAGCATGTGCATTACCATTTGTGTTTGTGTACGTGCTTCATTTGTGTTTGCATTTGTCTTTCCTTTGGCATCATTGTTGCTGTTACCATTACCATTTGCATTTTCAATTGCATTACCGTGACTGTGAGCATTACGGTTTGCATTTCCATATGCGCTGCCATTTGCATTTCCATTTCTGTTTTCTTTGGCGTCATCATTGCTGTTAACATTAGCATTTGCATTTCCAATTGCGGTACCGTGACCATGCGCAGTACCATTTGCATTTCTGTATGCTCTTACGTTTGCATTTCTGTTTGCATTACTGTTCGCTTTAGCATCATCATTGCTGTTACTGTAATTGTTTGCATTTGTAGTTGTGTTACTGTTACTATTTGCATCTTCATTACTGTTTGCGTTTCTGTTGCCCTTAGCGTTTGCATTTTCGGTTGCATTTCTATTGTCAATTGCATTACTGTTTCCTTCTGTGGCACCGTTGTCTTAACCATTTGCATTTCTGTTTGTGTTATCATTTATGTTAGTGTCACCATATGTGTTACCATTTGAGCTTCCTTTGCGTTGGCGTTACTTCACTATTTATACTGCACATTCTCAAAAAGAAGGGAAATTCATGGCAAAAACTCTGTTTACTGCATCAGTTGGTTGTTCAAATGACACAGTGAGCCTGATGTTAGGGGTTTTATCTTCCTTGCACCTCCATCCTTCCTGTCAACAGGCTTCAGGGTGTGTGGGGTCACTGGTCCCAACTCTCACCCCTATTCTCCATACTGCACCACCTCAGCTTCTTACGCATGGTATGGGGTGATAGGGCTAATGACCCCAAACAACACCCTGAAGCCTGTTAGTGGGGGTGGGAGTGAAAGGTTGGAAACCCTAACACCGAATTTCTCACTTTTGTTACTGTGAAACAACCCTAATTGATTCATTAAATGGAATTTTTTGCCATGAATATATGTATATGTATATATGTGTGTGTGTGTGTGTGTATATATATATATATATATATATATGTATATATATATATATACCCCCCAATAATAGCCCGCACCTAAAAATAGATTTATTAATAGAAGCCACCCCCAATTTGTAGCCGTAGCTTCTAAAGGGAGCAGCTTGGAAATGGTGAAATAATAAATTCAGTCATCACCACTAGCTATTTCACATGTAGTGCCATATTTTTGGCTACGGCAGTTATGAGAAATGTTAGAAATTTGACTCCACATGTTGAGAAAGCTGAAAATGGTTCTCTCTTGCCCAATAAAGTAGCTGACTTGAACAGTCAGTATTCTCCGGTCAGCGTCTCACATGGCACATGATTTCAGCATTTTGGAGGGGTCAATTAGATCAAGAACAGGCTGAATACAGTTATTATCTCAGGGAGTTTGATAAAAATTGGGAATTTGCTAAAAGCTAGGAGGTGAAGAGAGTTCTTGCTGGAGAGTATTGCTCACTATCGCACTTCTATGATGAATTTACAGTACTGTACTGTAGCTGTTTCTACATTCAGGGGCCAAATGCTGGACACTACATAACATTACATAATACCTGGATATAAAATGTGGATGGCAGCCTGTTGGGCTTAGTAATTGAAGCTGCTCTTAATTAGTAGCCGCCCCCATTTAGAAGCCGCGGCTCAAAAGAGAAAAATGCAATAGAAACCGCGGCTTCTAAATGGTGAGATGCGGTAAATATATATATTCTGTCCTCTTCTTCTATATCCTTTTATTTGTTTCTGCCCTCTTTGTCTTATGATTTATATTCTCTTGTTTATTTTATCTTTTCCAGTTGGTTTATACTCCCTCTGTTTCCCATCCCCTTTCATATATGAATATGAGTAAGTTTGTCCTCTTCCTGACCATGCAGGTCCCCACTCCCCATTTCCCGACTCCCCATCCCCCTGTTGTACTTGTAATACCATGCCCATAAATCGTGTACCTTCCTACTTTTATCTTACTCCATTTTCCTTTATATGTTTCCTCCCTGCTCCTTCTATCCTATCCACAAATATCAAGTTTAAGTACTTTACTATGAACAGACATATTTTTCAAAGCTATGTGACAATGAATCTTGGTTCTGCTCATGTAAAACAGGGCCCTCAGGTAATGAAATGCTTCCCCAAAAATGTGACATCAAATTGAGACTGAAATGCGCTGTCAGTCCTGATATTGTATGGTGCCCCACCAGCAACCAGACATTAAAATGTTGTTTTGGCCACCATTTACAATTGTCTTTAGGCCCTATCTTGTTTCTGCCACTGCAGCACAGGCACTAAATGTCCAGAAATATTGCAGAAAAAATGGTACATTAAATTGGAAGTGTAATCTGATCTCAGCTATTATGTTTTAGAGTGCCCCCACCACCACCACCCAGACAATAATTAGTTGTTTTAGGGCCTGTTTACACAATATTTCTACCTGAAACTCGCTGCTGCTGGCTCAAAACATGTCCAGAAATGCTGCCCAAAAAATTGCATGGTACACTGAGAGTGAAATCAAGTCTGAGACATGCAGTTACAGGCTGACACCCACCCTGCTGACCCAAATGTGCTGTTTTCTGCATGTTTTAAATGCCTTTTGGGCCTAAGTGTGTGGCTGCACGTTCAAATCATGTCCTACTTGTCCAGAAATGTTGCCAAAAAAATTGCACAGTACATTGAGAGTGAAATCAGGTCTCAGCCGTGATGTTTTATGGTGCCCTACCACCACCTGGACGAAACGATGGTCTTTGATCCACTTTTGCAATTGTCTTTAGGCCCTATCTTGTTTCTGCCACTACAGCACAGGCAGTAAATATCTGGAAAATGTTGCAGAAAAAATGGTACATTAAATTAGAAGTGGAATCTGGTCTCAACCATTATGTTTTAGGGTGCCCCCCCACCTCCCAGACAATAAGTAGCTGTTTTAGATCTTGTTTATACAATATTTTTGCCTGAAACTAACTGCTGCTGGTGCCAAACAGGGCCTACAAGTCCAGAAATGTTAACACAAAAATGTGACATTAAATTGAGACTGAAATGTGCTGTCAGTCCTGATATTTTATGGTGCCCCACCACCTCAGGGTCCTGAAAAGGGGTGCCAACATGCAGAGAAAATGAATTCCTCCTGCAAAATGCTGCTGTTACTTTCAGTTCTTTCCTGCTGCTGCTGCTGCTGCTGCTGCTGCTGCTGTGTTTCAATTGATTGATATAGAAATGCAGAAGTATAATTTCCCCTATCCCTGTGCTGCTGTACTGATTGTCTAGTTGTGTTGACTGACTGTCTCTGTGGTAGTAGCTTGCCTGGCAGTGGGGTAGTGAATGAAAATTTGGGTCATGGTAGCATGCTGCCTGCTGCTGTCTATGACTACTACTTTCCAAAGGTGCCACAAGAAGTACTGTTCTAGATGGTTGATGCCTGGTGGATTATCCTCACACAGTCCATACTGCTGCTGATGAACATGCAAGTACCTATCTTCATTGTTTTTCCTGTGCAAGGTAAGGGTGTTGGTGGGTTGGTATTATGGCATCTTGAGTTCTAATATGTCTGTACTGCTCTTATATGATTTTTCAGTGTGCTGTGGATGACATCATCATGCCGGACTGTGAGGGAGGGAGATGTCAGATGAATGGATCTTCTCAATTTCCCAATGTGGATGGTAAGTATTGGAATTTTCATACAAGTGTGGTATGTCTGTTACTGCCATATGGTTGTCTGAGCTTGATAGTAATTGTGTTATTTTTTGCTTTTTTCAACATCAGGAATTCAGGCGTAGTTAAGTGTTTTTTCATCCTGCTGCTGCTGCTGGCTGGCGAACCAGGTCTAGGGGATTTATTTAATTGCACACTTGCATGATGGTTCCACTTTCACAGTCCTTGAGGTAAGTATATCTTCATTTTTTATGGTTCCCTGGGGAGGAGGAGAGGTGGAGGGTCATACTCATGGGTGGTGGGGGGGAATTTCCAACAATCACCAAAATTTGTTCTTAATTTTTTTCTTATGTCAAGGTACACAGTGCTGATAGGGGAAGGGGAATGCCTGCTAGTGCTACTGTGGTTCATTTGACCTTGTCTGGATTGGAATCATGTGCACCACACAGCATGTTCCTGTGGGGAGTGTCCTCAGTTGAATTACATCACAATATGGGGTGTGGTAAGTGTACATTTCTTTCTCTGCTTCTTCTTCCAACTTGTTAGGTAAAAGCAGGTATGCAGATGGATTGGTATCCAACATTTTTTCGTATTGTTGTTCTTGCTTAGGTCATTTTCCTCTGTTGAGGTTTCAGTATGTTGCATCTTGATGACACATGATCAGTCCAGGTCATGCAGAAGCAGGAGCTGTGTTGTGTTTTTGGAAGGCAGGGGTGTTGCTTGAACTGCGATGTTGACCACTGGACTGGTGTCTATACCATTACCATTAATGAGTAATCACCACTGCCACCCATATACAGGGAGTAACTGTATGAGAACACAGATGATTGAGATGGTATTTAGTAAATAATTAGGTGGAGGGGGTTAATGTCTTGTCTACTCAATGGGGATTGCATAGCTGCAGTAATCATGAACATTTTGAATCCATTCAAAATTGAGGACAGCAGGACACTCATCCTGCCCTGAGTTGACCCCCCCCCCAGAACCATTGCAATTTTGGTGAACCTTAACCTGGTACTGTAGAAGTAACCTTTTTGGGGGGATTTGATGTAAGTTGTTAAGCCTCTACATGATTACTTTCATAATTAATGACCCGCATATTAAAGATGGCCACCATTCATCATTTTTCAAAATGTGTTCAACTTGGTGTTAACTGTTGAATTAGCATGTTACATTCGTATGTTACTTATACACTTGTCTAGGAGCCAGGGTTCTTGTACATGTCACCAATACTAAGTGGCAGAAATGTTTTTTTTCAGTTGCATGGAGTGTATGGGTGTGTCAGGTCAGATCAGGTGATAAGAAGGAGCGGTGGGGCATTGTGAAATTTGCCATCCTCGGCATGTTTAAGGACATCAAGAAGGCATATCTTGCTGTAAGATGAAGATGTGTTGATATAGTCAACATGAAAAGTAATACATTTTTTTTGAAGAAAAACATTAATCATTCAATTGCAAAATATTTACGGTTTTGGTAATTACATTGCTGCTGCTTTATATAGGCTTGTGTCCTTGGGGGACTGGTGGAGGTGGTGAGGTGACCAGTCAACAAGTTATGGCAAAGGGTGATGACATGAAACTTATACATGCTGCAGGCTGCAGATTATTTCCATAACCAATCCAGTGGTACATAGCTAGAAATAAGGTGTAACATACACACCCCAGCAACCATACTGAGTTGAAAGTTGTTGTTTTGGGGGGGAGCCTTGCAGTAAACTCAGCCTTTTTCAACTTCCAATTCCACATCATCCAAAAAGCACCCCTCACAGTCTTCAAGACTGGAGTTCTTATCAGGTGGGAATTCTCTCAACATTGCTGTCTCATCGACCTCGCTGCCAGTGGCTGCCTTACTCAAGGGGTTGTCATCATCCTTTTCACCAAGACACAGTTCTTGTGGCAACACCACTGACATCACTGTGTTGTGTGGAATGTGCCTTTCATTCATTTTGATGAATGTTAGCATGGACACATTCTTGAGTGACAAATTGGTCCTACGGTCACTCACAATTGACCAAGCCACACTAAACAGTCATTCCACAGTGACACTGGATGGCAGGCAGCTCGGGTATTTCACAGCAACAGATGTTAGCGCTGGCCATTCAGTCATTTTACTGCTCCAGTACAGCAGTGGTTCGTCATTAATGGCTAGGTGCTTTGGGTCCCCCATGTAGGCCTCCACCATTCATTCTGCTGCCCTGAGTCCAGCTGACTCATCTTTCTCCTCTTCCTTTCCCTCCATATCTTCCACTCCCACCTAAAAGAGAACATCCCAAATGGGATTGCTTGCTGTTTTCTGCTCTGACTTGCCCATTTTCTCTGACTGTGTTCCCTGTGAGCCACTGGTGGTGGTAGCAACACCCATTTTTGATGTAGTGTGTGCATTATACATTTGTGAAGCATGTACCAATCTAATGAGGTTCTCTGTCAAGTGCTGTACTTGTTGATGACCTCCTTCAATTATAGAGGGCAGGCCACGTTTGTACCATGGATCTAGCATAGTGGCAATTGCAAACTCAGCTGACTATAAAATGCCAGATACATGGGTATTTGTGTCCAGCACATGGAGCATGTGATCCATTAGATCACAAGTGTAATGATCCCCGCTTGCCTTTGTCTGGTATCGCACATTCACTAGTGTCTGCCTTAGCACATATATGAGAGGTATGGACTGACTTATGCAAACAGTGTCCCTACTCACTGCCTGTGTAGCATGCTCAAATGTATGGAGAATGTGTATTAGCCCATCAATTTGGCTCCACTGCTCTGTCGTTAGAGTGATGGTCTCAGCTGGTGTGCAGCAGCAGGTATTCTGACACAGCCTTATATTGTTTGTACAGCTGATCAAGCAGGTAGAGTGTGGAGTTCTACCTGGTGACAACTTCAAGCTTCATCTGGTGCTGAGGCAGATTGTTATTGCACTGTAGCTCATGTAGATGGTCACGGGCCTTTGCAGAATGGGCAAAGTGGACACAAATGCAATGAGCAATAGTAACCATTTCCTTAATGTCTGCATGGTTGAGAAACTGCCGAACAACAAGATTAAGGCAGTGTGCCAGGCAGGGAACTCTGAAAAAGCCCCCATCGCTAATGCACTTCACTGCATTGGAGCCATTATCACTTGCAATGAATCCTGCTATGAGTGGCTGCGTGTGTCACCACCCATCAATCTCATCCAGCAGAAGATTAAGCATTTTTGCAGCCATGTGCAAACCTGTGACACTTGTCATAGTCAGGGTTGCATGCTACCGAATACCAGCTGTGTTGCTACCACCACAATTTTGCTTCATGCATGTTTTGCCAGGCCCAAAATCAAGAACCGCATCAGGCAACTGTGCCCAGTGTGCTGTTATGCACAGATACGAGCTTGCTGCTGTTTGTCCACTGGTCCACATATCCATGCTAAAGTAAGATGGATATAGTATGATGTGCTATGCTTCAATGCATGTCTAATGTAATCAGCAACTCTACTGTTCAACTCCGGCATGGCATGCTTACTAAAATAGATTTGCAATTTAAGTTGCCATTTGGGACAGGCACGGGCCATCAACCTGCGGAAACCAGCATTCTCTATGAATGAGAATGGCAACAGATCGATGGCCAGCATTTCAGCAGTGGCAGCATTTAACTCTCGTGCAGCAGCATGATTGGGTGGGTACATTGTCTGCCACTCAAGGATGGTCTTCAGAGTGGGCTGCATCTTTGGGGCTGTCCAACCAGAACACTGTACTTGTGTCAGCAATGATTTTCTTTTAGGAGTAACATTTGACTCTTGACCAGGCAGTAGAGATTACATGAATCCAGTTATTTTTGTTGCTTGTGGGTGTGAGGTGGTGTACTTTTAAGACTCATGGGACTGGGACTCGCACCACAACTACTATGCCCACTATTAGAGAGAGCAAAGGATTGCTCACTCTCCTCCTCCACCACTGACCCATTCTGCCTCTCTCTCTCTCTATCTCCTCATGTTCTTGCTCTACTACATACACCTTGCTACCAACAGCTCTGGCATCCTTCTGGTGTTGATGCCATCTTAGCTGGTGCTTGTTTTTCAGGTAGGCGTGTTGGCCACCAGTGCCTATGTGGTTTCCCTTTTTCCCCTGAATAACACGGGCTTGACAAAGTTGGCATATTGCTGTGGTCTCATCAGCAGGATTTTGCACATAAATGCCCAACCTAGGGATGTTTGACCTCAGGACTTCAGATGCTTCTGGGACTGGGATGATTCAGAAACAAGTGTGGAAGTGTGTATTTTTTGAGCTGCTAACATGACTTCCATATCACTACTTTTCGGAGGGGTGGTTACTTGACTGCTTGGATGTGTGTTTATAGGCTTTGTGACAGACTGACCCACCATGGGCTGTACATGTAAGTGGTCTACATAATCCTTGACCTTTTTTAACTCAGGCTCCCATGTGGGATCATCCCAATCATCATCATCATCACCACCAATAGCTATGATGTCCTTGTCTTCCTCCTCCCCCTATCACTGTCTTCTTGGAGGACGGCACCTTTTTCTTTCTCTACAACTATCTCTGGGGGCTGACAATCCTTATCTCCAGGACTATCAGACTCTTGTTGAACACTGTCATCACCATCTCCTGCAGGAACATGGTCAGTCACACTGACAGACTTATTATCACCCTCCTCCAAGTCCTGGACCATTGTTCCTGTGCTGGTGTCAATGCCTCCCTTCTTCTCACTGTCAGAATCCCCCACTAGCATGGCTGCAATAGTCTGAGCTTTAAAAAAGTAAGGCTCAGGTATGCCCGACCAAGTTCGGCCACCGACTCCTTTGCTGGTTTCTGCCACACCACCAGGGCCCACATCAGAACTTGAAGACAGTGATGCAGATATACCTGTGCTTTCACTGCCATGGGGAACTGGAACTGAAATTGCACTTTTTTCAGCCGACTTCTTAGCTCCGTTAACCCCCCTGCCACGTTTCCCCCTGTACTTGGTCGCTTCTTACCAGACATTTTTGTAGACTGCTGCTTCAAAGCTTTGCCTTTTTCTGGGAGTATTTGAAGAAAGGATGTATTACTAGTACTAAATGTGTGAATAATACCTCACACATGAATGATGACATCGCACTGTCACACACCTACAGTACTGGCTTCCTTTAAAGTCTAAAAACAATCAGAACACTTACCATCACTTACAGCAGAACTAATACCACATGATAGGCAGCCTAGTGTAGTAAAACACAAAAAGGTAACTTTTTCCCCCAAACAGGAAGGAATTAAATAAACACACACAGGGAAAAAGGGCACAAGTGGCACACTTTAAATACAGATCACACGTGTCTCTCAGCCCCTGGACAAATAAAGTACTGTAATGTGTTATGTTACTCAGTACCATAATTTGTTTTTTATATGCGGGTAGAGACTACCCTAAAACAGCAACAAAGGAAATTAGTACCACACAATATGTTAGTGGTCTGGATGGGAGGGATCAACAAGAAATGTCTTGAAAATGACTATTTTAATATATACTGTTTTATAATGTGCACATCAGGTGAGACACAAACAATGCTATAACAGAGAAAGGGTAATGTATGTAAGTTAACTAAAACAGGAACATTGCACAGTGTGCAGAGTCAAGCTCCAGCAATAACATACAGAGGAACAATTCAACAATGCAGTTGACTGTAATAGACAAGTTCAAGTGATCGAGTAGAAACACTTTACAACTGTTGATTTTCACAATTTTAGTAACACTCCAGCTAACAGAACTAACCACAAAAAAATAAAAGAAAGGATCATCTCGGTGTGTTTAAAACTTCAGAATTCAAAGTCAATTCACAACTAAAAGCGGAAGAATGGTTTAACACAGCTAACAGCAGCAGAAACTCTCTCAAACAGGACAGAGAAACTTTTCAGAGAAAATAAATTGCAAGATATAACAAAATGAATAAGAAATAACAGTAAATAGATAACTCACAATTGTGAGTAAATATACCAATCTGCTTGGCTAGAAATAGCCTGCACTGCTTTACACTCCTATCCTCCCCCACACAACTCTTTCAAAGACAGCTGAGAAAAGTAAACCTAATTCAAACTATTTATTACACAAAAACTCACAAAATAAGAAAATGTTCCCTAGTACCAGGCACTACCAGCACAGCAGCACTAGGAAAAAACTTTATATTTTGCAGCAATTAGCTCTCAAAAACAAGTTTTAGCTATGTTTTCAAAGGCTTTATTGGGTATGATGCACCACAACACACTGCTCTCCAACTCAACATGCAACAGAATGAGCAGGAAACAAGTTACACGTGACTTTTGACCTGTTTCCCCACAATGCATTGCAAATTTCACCTTTGTACCAAACTTTTGCTGTGGAAATCAAAAGTGTTGCCAGTGAAATTCAGCCACAAGGCGAAATTTGGATCATCAATGGAAAAAATTGTCATGGTAAGCAAAATTTCACCATTATGCAAAATCAAGAAAACAGGCGAAATTTCGTTTTGTATAGGTGAAAAAGTTTACGTAATTGTGGAATTACGCAAAAAATTTAGCCAGGTGAAATATTTCAATTTCGCACAACACTAATGTCAGCCTATCCCATATATCGCAAGCAGTCCATGCCCTCCTCAGTTCTTTCCCACTCTTGACCAGCACACATCAGACCACTTAAACTGCCACAGCTACAGTTGAGTTGACTGCCATTTTCTTATGTTTACCTCTCTTTATTATTTTGTTTGCTTTTTCTAGTAAAACATGGAATTCTCAGTGTTTCTTCTTTTCATTTTATGTCTTCTCAACCTTCTTTGTCTTCTGACCATTCAACAAAATGTGCTTTTGGCTAAATACCTGATAAAGACATCTATTCTGCTTGCCTCTTCTGCCAAGGCCCAGACCATGACATCCAAGCCTGCAAGTTCTGCTAGATGTTTAACACAGCCACCAGGAGGTGTCATCAGAAGACTCTGGAGAGCCATCTCTGTGAGCAGAAGTTTGTCTCCATGGAACAGAAGCAGCAGGCCTGGAGCTCATCCATGTCCACAGCCCAACCCTCAGGTTTATCCTCATCCACGTACAAGGAGAAATCTTTGGGGAAGCACAAGCACTGGGACAAGGATCGGGACCAACCCCAGTCAGTCTCCAGTTCCCAGTCTTCTCTCAAAGCTCAGTTGACTATGTCAGTGTCTTCTTCCCTTGGGGGGGGGTCAACCTCCTCAGCCTCACCAGCCCTTTCCTCCTCTGGGCTGCTGTCGGTTCCTCTGTCATCCCAGCTTATGGTCAAGGGTGATAGTTCTTTGGGGCGGGGTTCCTTCCCTACCCATCAGCTCCTGCTCTTTCAGTCAGTGTTCTCCACAGGCTCCCATACAGATGGCTCAGCCAGAGCTCCTCTGGCAGGTGCAGGTGCTGCTGGCACCAGCTCTGTCTCTGCCACCCTCTCATCTATGTCCCCAATACCAGTCCTTTCCTCTGGGACTACCATTGGCCCTGCCCCTTTCTTGTAGGAGCATCAGCTGCTATGCACTGGCATCTCCCCAAACCCTGTTTCCCCTCAGCCATCTCCTATAAAGGCTCCTCTATCCTTGGCCCCTGTTTCTCCTGTTCCAGTGCCTATGGGTCCCCCTCCTGCATTACCTAAGCCGATGCCCACTGGGCCTTCACCAACTTCCCCAACACCAGTCAGTCCATCGCTGGATCTTCTATTGCTGCCGCATGGGGATCCAGCACTTGTCAACCCCCAGCCAACTCTTGTGGGACTGGTATCTGTGCTGCCACCAACGTATTCTGAACCTACACAGGGGTATTCCCTTCAGACCTGAACCAATGTTAGCTGCTCACCCTTGTTTGCTCATACACAAACTATAAATGGGATTCTGAATGAGGGGTGCTAATGCATACAGTATACATCAATAAAAACAACAAAAGTCAGTGCACACCCTCACCCACCCCCCAAAAAAGGGGTAAATATAATAAACATTTTTTCATCCTGGATTGTCTACTTACTAATTTGATTTCAAAAGGAGCGGGGGTCTCTTGGTATTCACCTCATGTCCCTGTTGTGAAGTGCCCAGCTACCATCGCCTAGTGGACCACACATCAGCTAGGTCCATACTCCAAATTGCATCTACTTCAAGTAGCTTCCTTTATATAGGGTGCATCAGCCTGAAATTGGCTTAATTACAGTGTGGTCCCAGCCAATACACAAGTAACTGGTGGGGAGCTAGCTAATAAATGATTCTGCCACCCTGGCTTTGCTGGTCTATGCTTACCTGATGCCAGTGGGCTAGGCACCAGCACCTATGGATTACCATGGGCTGATCTTGGCTCTATGGCCTTTGATGCAGTCACAGGTCCCCACTATGAATGGCTGCCCTGTCACATCCCACAGGAGTCTACCCAGGATCCCATCACCCCAGCTCCAGTCCACCCAGGACTGAGTGCCTCTTAGACCCACCCGATCTGATACTGGGCTCCCTTCTCGTTCAGATGAACAGCAGCTTGACTATAGTGGAAAGCACCACTCAGACACCGACAATGGTGCTTCATCAATATCCTTACTTGAAGACTCTTCAGAGGATAAGGGTGAGCCTAATACCATTCCCAAACCTCCCCATGATGATCCCACCTTTATGGACATCAAGCAGCATATTCAAGCCTCTATGGAGTGGGAGACAGAGGAGCAGGATATAGAGCACAGCTGCCTGGTTGTCTACCTTCAACAGCCTGATGTTTCCCCTTGGTGCCCCCCCCCATTATTGAGTCCTACGAGGATGTCGCCAGAGCTGCCTGGCACCTTCCACATATGACTCTGGCAGTGCCAAAGAAAGTGCATAGTTTTCACCATGCACCATCTGGCAAGCCTTACTTTGGTGAGACTCGGTCAACATCAATGCAGCACTTGACCACACTAAGAGGCCTAATCACCTCAATGCCCTCACCCCTGATAGGGAGTCTTATCTATTGGACTACATGGGCAAGCGGGCCTTTGTTTCACCCACCCTAGCCATTCAGGAGATGAACTATCTGGCCCATATGGTTCAATACAGAACCTCTTATGGGATCACACTTAGAAGGCAGTACAGGCTATGCTGGATGATCCCTCAAAGCAGCAGACCCTGCAGGGCCTTAAAACCAGCTCTGACATTGATACTCACATCCTTAGGGCAGCCTGTCATGCAGTGGATGTCTCTAAATGATCAACAGCTGTTGTCATCCTGTATGAGACAATTCTTCGCTTCAGGTCTCAGGATTTGCCCTACATATCCAGTCTAGTATCATGAACACCTCTTTTAGGGGCTTCAAGTTTTTGAGAGGAGATGTCTAGGTCATCATCTCAGAGCTCCAGACCTCTGGAAGAGCCCTGAAATTGGTCCATTCCATGTACCACACCCAGTTCAAGCTGAGTTAGAGGGCTCTCTTGCATTGCTCTTCCTGCAGACAGGCCCCTCCACTCTAACAAGGCCTATTCTAAGCGAAAAGCAGGAGCTGCCCTCCCTGCCTCTGCCACTGCCACCTCTTCCACAACAAGAGGTGTGGCTGCAGCCCAGCCAAGGGCTGCCCCCACCTCCTGACTGCCTGCCCAACCCCCCCATATTGCCTCATGTTGCTTTCCCTCTAGCTGGACGGCTGGAGGGAGGTCACTTTGGACAATGGGGTGCTGCAGCTAATCGAACATGGTAACACACTGCAATTCACAGAGTGGCCCCCATAAAATCCTGAGTCAGTCCTATTACCCTCCATTCACATCTCCCTCATAAGGGAGAAAATTCAATCTTTTCTTCTAAAAAGGACAATAGCTCCCAAGCCGATGGCCCAGCAGGGAAGAGGATTCAACTCCCACTTCTTCCTGGTCCTCAAGTGGGCTGGAGACCTTCCGCCCATCCTGGATCTCAGGCACCTGAACCTGTTCATAGAATACAAGCAGTTCTGGATGGTCACCCTTCAGGGACTGCTGTCATTGTTGCATCAGGGGGATTGACTTTGTTCACTAGATATGCAGGTTGCATACCTGCGTATCAAGTTTTTTGCTTCCCATGGCACTGCCTCTATTTCCACTTCCAGGGAATGCATTACCAGTTCTGGGATCTGCATTTTAGCCTGTCTTCAGCTCCCAGGGTCTTTACCAAAATGCATGGTGGTGGTGGTTGCTGCCTCAAGACCGCAAGGGTTCTACATTTTTCCCTCCTTGGATGATTGACTGTTGGCTGCCCCATCCAGGGACTGTCTCCTGCAGACTCTCACTCTGACCTGTAGCCTATTCCAGGCTTTGGGCATTATGACCAATCTGCCAAAGTCTTTCCTTACTCCATGCCAGGGCTTCCCTTAAATAGGGGCTGTTCTGGATATGGCCATAGGGATGACCTTCGTTCCACAGGGCAGGACAAAGTACCTGATGGACCAGGTCAGTCTTCTTTATTCCAATCATTGGGTTCTGATGATGGCCTTTCTTAGCTTCCGTAGCCTTATTGCTATGGCCATTACCGTCATTTCCTGGCCAGATTGCACATGACAGTTCCCCAGTGGGTGTTGTGGGTCCAGTGGGATCAATGTCTGGACCCTCTGTACCAGTCTGTCTTAGCATTGAACTCAGTCAAAAAAGTTCTGTTGTGTTGTCTGGAGACCACCAATCTGCTCCATGGGCATCACTTCTGTCCTCCTCTGCCTCAGCAGGTCCTAATGATGGATGCCTCCAGTATAAGTTTGAGGGGCCTACCTTGCAGCCCACCAAATGCATGGGACATGGTCTGAAATGGAGAACAACCTCTGCATAAATGTTCTATAAATGTGAGCAGCCCTATATACCCTGCAGACCTTCCAGACTCAGCTCTCCCAGGATCTGCTTTTAATTCAGACAGACAACATGTGTGTAGATTACTACACAAACAAACAGGGTGAACTCAATCCTACCACCTATGAAGGGAGGTCATGAGAGTCTGGTACTAGGCTATAGAGCATGGTTTGGAGCTCTCAGCAGTCCACCTCCTCAGCATCCAAAATGTCCTCACTGTCAGTTAACTTGGTCTGGGCCTAGAGCCCATGAGTGGGAACTTCTGACCTTAGAGGACCACTTTGAAAGAAAAGGTCATCCAGAGTTGAACCTTATCGTGTCCTCTGATAACACAAAATATCCACTATTCTGCTTACTAGAATCAGGGTCTGGAGTTTTCTGGTGAAGCACATTGTCCCTCTCCTGGAAAGGGAGGCTTATGTATGCCTTCCCTCCCTTCCTGCTTATTCAGTGAGTTCTGATCACACTCCAGATGGAAGGGGCAACAATGATCCTCAGAGCCCCCTTCTGGCATTATCGGATCTGGTTCACCTTACTGCAGTGGCTGGCAGTGGAACCTCTTCTCCCCCTTCCTCAGTGCACAAGCTTGCTGTGCCAGGAAAAAAAGCACAGATGTTTGCAGCATCACTGGGAACGAGTTGGTGCTTAGCAAAACAGGATTCAAATGATAAAGCACGAAACTGTAGCACTCTTGGTTCACAAATGAATCAGACCAGACAGCAAGAAATTTGCTTAAAGCAGGAGCACGCAGCTACATAACCCCAGCACTTCGAGTCCAAGGTGAGCACTTTGAGTCCAAGGCATGATTCTTTTTCATGCTTTGGATTTGAAGAGATTGCCTTGGACTTGAAACGCTGGGGTTCTGTAGCCACAGGCTCCTGCTTTAAGAAAATTTCTTGCTGTCCAGTTTGATTCATTTGTGAACCAAGAGTTCTGCTATTTTGTGCTTCATTTGCTGTGCCAGGAACTGGGCACCTTAGACCATCCAGACCTCAAGTCTCTCTATCTTCATATGTTGCTCCTGAGGACATAGCCATAGCCAGGTTTGGGGTCTCTTGAAAGAGTGACTGATGACCTGGTGGCTGCCAGAAAACCTTCCACCAGGGGTAATTATTCAATGAAATGGAATTGTTTTGCTATCTGGGTTGCATCCCATCATTTAGATCCCTTTATCTGTCCAGTAGATCAGGTGCTGGAGTACCTGTTGTCTCTCTCAGATTTGAGTCTTTGGTTCTCTTCCCTTAATGTACATCTTTCTGCCATGCCTTCATATCATGTACCTATAGAAGGTTATTCAGTGGCTCAAATGGACATGTCTCACACTTTGTTGCAGGGCATACTACATTTCAAAGGCACTGAACTGGAACATAGTTGACCACAATGCCATCAGCAGAACAGCACAGCAAAAATGCCATGGACTTAAGGATTCTCACTCCAGAGGTGGAAGAGATCATGGGGCAAGTTCAAATTTGAGGGGCCATGGAAACAGTTTTCCATGGCCTCTTTTAAAAAATATAAGTTCCGATGTCTACAAAATGGTTGGAGACCAGGATTAGAACCCTGGTCTCCACTACCACCTGGCTGAGCTGCTCTTTTTGCCCCAGCCTTCCACACCACAGGAGCAGCTCAGCCAACCTCCTGGATTCTGCTGCCCATCTCCTGGACAGTGACCAGGGAAGCGTATATAGTAAGCACTGTAAATTCCTGCTCGATGTCCATGGTAGCACTACACAGACTAGTGCTCTCTTGACTTGCACTATAAATGTAGAGCTAATCTAACTGGGTATCAATTTCAAACTCCCAGTCTACGACCCTATCCTGCCTTGGGACCTCAGTTTTGTGTTGGAAAAATGTATGCTGCCTGTCTTTGAACTGGACACACTGAGCGAGCTATGCTTATGTCGTGAAATGCATTATTTTTAGTTGCCCTTACTTCTGCTCAAAGGATTTCCAAGCTTCAGGAGCTCATGTGTAAGGAGCCTTATTAAGTTTTTTACAAAGACAGGGTGTCGTTGTGTACCAGTCCTACATTTCTTCCTAAGATGGTGTCTGAGTTAAGTTGGAATCAATCCATCCACCTGCCTGTTTATTTTCTGGAGCATTCCAATCAAGGGGAGACATTGCTCCATTCTTTGGATGTGCATAAATTCTAAGGTGCTTTACAAACTGGACTAAAGTCTCCAGAAATTATAATTAGTTGTTTGTTTCATTTGCCCCTGGAAAAGAGGGTACTTCAGTGTCCAAGCAATGTTTGTCCAAGTGGTTAGCCAAGTGCATTGTTTTTTGTTATCAGAAGTAGGGCAAGGACCTCCCTGGAGGAGTTAAGGGCCATTCCACTAGGGGTATGGCCGCCTCCATGGCCTGTTTCCAGAATGTGTCAGCTGCTATTTGCATTGCTGCCACCTGGAGTTCTCTTCACACTTTTGCTGAACACTACAGTCTGGACATTGCGTCTAGGTGTAGGGCCAACTTCAGCCTAGCCATCTTGCAGGACAACCTTTCTTAGGCTGTTGTCTTCTCTGTTTTCTTCTTCCCAGACTGCCTGTTTGTAGAGCTACAACTGCTTGAGACTCGGTCCTACCAGTGATTGCTGATGCAAGAAATATCCTCAAAGTAAGATAGTACAGTTACATAAGAACTTACCATAGCAGTAGCTCTTCAAGAGGATCTCTTGCCGCAGGCCCTCTTTTTCCCTCCTTCTTTCCCCCTTTATCTCTCCCTCTCTTTCTGCTTCAATTGAGTTGGGGATTCAGTCTTACATTACCTTATGGTTACCTCAATTTTCTGCTTGGTTCCTCTTTTTTTTCCCTTTTGCTCTGGCCCCTGTGGGAGAACTGAGGCGGGCATGGGGACCACCCACCTTATATACGATAGGTAGACATCAGGGGTTGATGTCAGCAGTGGGAGGCCCACTCTGTTACACTGCTACCTAGAAAGGTTTTCATGTGCTCCTAGTGCCTGGTGGCTTAGTCCTACAGTGATGGCCTCCTGCAAGAAATCCACTCAAAGATCTACTGTTAAGGTAAGTTCTTACGTAACTGTACTTTTCAATAAATCATACTTAAAATTGGCAATATGGATTTAGAATGTTGCTTTTGTTGAGCAATATGCCATCCTTTTGATACACTAATTCAGTATTGTTAGTTAAGGATTAAAAGATGTCAAAACTGCAGGGACTATTTGCATAACACTATGATCTTTTATAACTGGGGAACAAAGACGTTACTCTTGTACTTCCTGCTCCTAATAATGGTGAGGTCCACCCAGAGATCTGTAAAACTTTTTAGACAAGAAGTATTTTTTGATAGATTTTTTTATCATACAGACATCCAGTCAGGGCTCTGATTTTATGTTCATTACTCAGTCCAAGTCTACCCCCAGCCGACTCCTCTCTTTCTGCAGAGGTACATGCTGAGACAAAATGAGCAATGAAGCTCTGAGACATTTGATTTCCACTTTTTAATGCAAACTATAGATCAATAAAGATGGTGGTAGTCCACTTTGAGCCTAAGATCCTTGTAATAATTTTTTTTATATATTTGCTGACATTAGCACCAGAGTTGGAAAATTGTTCAAGTAAATATAAAAATTTGACATTTCTAAACTGATGTTATACATTGATCGCTCAGTCTTCAAAAGCAAGTCAAACAAGTTTAATTGTTTGTGGACCCAGCAGTTATCCATGCTATGTTTTTCTTTCTGATAGAATCAGGCAAGGATTGTGACAACCAAGGGTTAATATTAGGAAAGGTCATATTTATTTATACAGCATCCTATGTAGATGGCTCAGGGCCCTTCACAGGGAACAACACATACAAGAACAAATAAATACATCAAACAAATAGATCATCAGACAGTCATAAGTACAGTACCTCCAGTTAAACGAATATAGAGTGGTGACCTGATTAAACTAGGCTGCAAAGAAACAGGCATGGCAAGTTCATAGCACCAAAAGAGTGTGCAAAGAGCAAGGACTTTGGTCCCTTTTCACAAACCTCCACCAATGTAGAACTCCTAAGGCTGTACAGTGCTACAGTAAAGTGTGCCAAATAATACAAGCTGCCATTGAAAGATCTGTCTACAGCTTGTTGAAGGCAAGACCTCAGGATGATCTGTGAATTTTCCATGGTGGAGTGGAGGGGGCAACAAGAGGTATAGAAGGCTGAGTGATGTTTGAAGGGAGCATCCATCACAAAGGGCCGCCCCCACTGAAGTGTGAGGCTGGCCCCAATGTGCACTTTGTGTACCAAGACATTTGTATTTACTCACTGTGTACTGCAATTGAGCAGATCAAATCAGGCAAATTTTGCTTGTTCTAAACTGACATTCTGTTATATTCCAACATTCTTTTTTAGTCATTATTGACTCAAGTCAATGAAGAAAGCATTGTCATTTTTTTAAATCTCTTTTGCTGACTGGCTCCATGGTGCAGCACAGAGAGGTACTCACTTGGCATGCTGGCAACCGAGGTTTGAGCCCCAAGCCCTGACATCAGGAGTTGCTGGGGGGGGACAGAGTATCCTCACTGATGCTCTTTTCCTTGAGTAAAGTGCTGTGGAGCACCTTTGAGAAAGCAACAACTAGTGTTGTGCAGAACCTTAGCCAGTGTAGTTGACCACATGTCCACTGGCTCTGCCTCTAGGCCATTGCTACGATGCACACCTCTGGGAAAATTGGAAGGGCTCAGAAAATGGGAAACAGCACGCATCCTTACATGCTGGAAGATAGCTGCCATGTCCCCCAATTCAACAGTCTACTAAGCACAGTGTCCATGCTGCCCCAGCCCTGCATGCCTGACAGACTCAATCCTCCCAGGAAATGTCACTCCCTTCCCCTGGTCAGGGGAGGGAGGCCATTGGTAGGGATGAGCTGAAACATCCAAGGTCATGTAGATAATCGGAGGATCCAGGTAGCAGTTATCAGCAGTGGAGGGCATGACTAGTGTACAAAACAGAATGCTGTGCAGACCAGAAGGGGTGGCAGGTTGAGATGGTGGGAAGGAGAAAAAAATATCTTCTGCTGAGATCAGTATTTTTTTATTAAGTATACTTTATTGAAAGTTAATATAATTAATACATACAAAAAGCATAAACCAAATACACACAAAAAACAGAAACACAAACAAAACTTCTCCAACCCACCCCTTCTACCTGGAGTACAACTTTAGCACCCACCATACACCCTGACCTTAAAAATAAAACAAAAGTAAATCAAAGAAAATAACAGATACCAAACTACCACAACAGAAGTGGCCCAGAAGAAAACTAGATGACTGTTAAAAAAGCATAGTGGGGTTCCCATCTAGAATGGAAAACTGCAAGAAGATATCAGTGAAGCAATATGTCCTTGCAAGATTTCCATCTGCCACTCCCACCATGATGGAACCTCAACATCAAGCCAATGACAAAGAATAACCAATTTCACGGTGATGGTGATCAAAGCCATACAAACCTTCAGAAGACCTGAGAAGGAAAACAACCAATAAGACACATTTCTGGGGTTAAACACTACTCCAGACCCACAAAGGGATCTTTTTCCCTTTATTTCTTTCCAGAAAAGGACCACCTTGCTAAAATCTCTTAATATATGTTGCAGAGTGTCAACCTCCAACCCACAACATGTGCACACTGGAGACACCAATTTGCCCATCCTGTATAACTTCTGGAGCATAAAATACTGTATAAATTATGTAAAATATTATGTTGCACCAATCAATATCTATTCTGTTTAATGTATTTATACAAATTCTTTCTTACCTTTTGCCATGTCAGAGAATCCCATTGTAGAACCTATGCCTGTTGTCAATAAAAACAACCCCACATTGGGGAATGAGAATCCAGACTGCAAAAAGCAATAAAGACCAGGCACAGAGTGGAGTTTAGTAATTGCAACCATCAGAGCAGTCAACTGGTCCTCCTCCAAACTTACCCGAGGAGGAGGAGGAGGAGGAGGTCCAAAATGGGTGGAAAGGGAATGAACCAATTGAAAATATTTAAAAACAGAAGCAGTAGGTAAGTGATACTTTGCCTGCCTGGTAGCAAAAGAAAAAAGACAATCACCATCCAACAGGGAAGCCATCGAGAACAGTGGCAGTTCAGGCCAAAAGGAAGACACAATAGGATGGCAACCAATACAAAAGTTGGGAATTCTCAGAATTGGCTGGGAGATGGCCTTGTATGAAAAGACATCCAGATACGAACCCAGCTAGGAGTAAGCATACAGGGACGAATACATTGGGATAAAACATAAGGAGGAGGGCAGCTGTGAGGTTTTAATAACAAGCATTTGTCAATGCTGAATGTTGTCGCGCTGGTATTGGCAGTGGGAGTGGTGGAGCTAGCGACGCATAGTGCTGTGATTTTGTGAATGTGTCTCAAAAGGTGATTTTGCACAGCGAGCATGCCATTGTGCATCACAGCTGCGGAAACACCTTTTGGGCAGGCTGTGAATAATGGCAGCTGGACTGTTGATAAGGAGATGTGCACAAATGCCAGTGGTGAAAATGTGGCATGAAAATATTGCAGATTGACGAAGTTACAAGACTGAGTGGAAACTGCGCAATGCATGCTTCCAACACAGTAATTGTATGGGCTTTCGGCACCAAATTTTCAACATGGGCATTTTAGGACCTCTGCTCATGAATAGGGTCACCGTCATTTCCTCAAACTGTCCTGAAAACTGATTTCGCACTGCGACTGTGCAATTTCCATCTTTCGGATGAGACGTTAAACCGAGGTCCCATCTGCCTGGATTGGTGGTAGCTCAGGTGGATGTTAAAGATCCTATGGCACTTCTCGAAAAGAGTAGGAGAATTTCCCCGGTGTCCTGGCCAAATTTCCCTCATTCACTAAAAATACCACTAACAGCTTAATCTGGTTCAAAGTCATTTGATATTCATCTGCATCCCCTCCCCTCCCCCGGGTCGTGTCTGAAAATAGGCAGGATTTGTCTAGTGCACTTACCTGGTCAACAAAAACTAAATAAATAAATAAATAAATAATGTGCCGGACGTGCAAAAACACATTTCAGGCAGCTGTACTGTTCATAAGGAGGTATGGAAAAATGCCAATGATGAACAGCTGGAGTGAAACTATTATAAATTCACAAAGTCATGAGCGGGTGTGCAAACTGTGCAGTGCATGCTCGTAAAACACTCATTTTATTGACTTTCATTCCCAAATTTTCAACATAGGCATTTTAGGACATCTGCTAATGAACAGTGTTACTGTCATTTTCATCATGTGTCTCGAACATGGACTTTCCTCAGTGACCATGCTATTCAGCGCTGGAACTGCGAAAACAGATTTTGGTCAGGATGTGAAAAATAACAGCTGTACTGTTCATTAGGAGGTGCAGAACAACGGCACTGTTGAAAATCTGGAGTGAAAATATTAGAAGTTTGGAACGTACGGGCATGCGTAAAAACTGCGCAACGCATGCTTGTAACACAGTGATTTTATGGAGTATTGCCACCAAATCTTCAACACAGGCATTTTAGGACCTCTGCTCATGAACAGTGTTACTGTCATTTTCGTAATGTGTTCCGAACACTGATTTCACACAGTAACCACGCTATTCTGCACAGGAAGTGCGAAAACACATTTCGGCAAGGATATGAAAAATGACAGCTATACGGTTCACAAGAAGGTGTGGTAAAATGCCAATGTTGAGAATCTGGCATGAAAATAGTGCAAATGCACTAATGTATGAGCGTGCATTGCACAGTTGCTACGCACGCTCGAAAAACAGTCACTTTATGGAGTACTGTCACCAAATTTCAACAAAGGCATTTTAGGACCTCTGCTCATGAACAATGTCACTGTCATTTTCGTAATGTGTCTGGAACACTGATTTTGCAATGCGACCACGTTATTCTGCGCTGGAAGTGCGAAAACACATTTCAGCCAGGATGTGAAAAATCACAGCTATATGGTTCACAAGAAGGTGTGGTAAAATGCCAATGTTGAGAATTTGGTGTAAAAATATTGCGAATTCGCTAACTTAGGAGCGTGCATTGTGCAGTTGCTATGCATGCTCATAAAACTGTCATGTTTTGGATTTTTCCCACCAAATTTGAAACATAGGCTTTTTGAGAGCCCCCCTCATGAACCGTGGCACTGTCATTTCGTTAGTCAGTCCCGAAAGGTGATTTCACACAGTGACTGTGAAATCACCTTTTGGGACCAAATAATGCCATGATAGTGCAAGAATTCATGAGAAGGAGTCCCAAAAACCCCATGTTGAAAATGTGGAGCCAAAATTCGAAAAAATGCCTAAGATATGCAGCAAAGTTGGAAAAACACTATTTATTACATTATACAGCTTACCAGTATTTCTTCAGTTTGCGGTCGGCTTTTAAGAGTGCATACGTGTTCTCAGTCCACTAAAGATTGTCGCGCCAGACTCCGGAGGAGGTATGGGGTGGGAGGTGTGGGGAGGCAGGTGCACAGGGGGGTGCAGGTGGGGAGGGGGCACAGAGGCTACGAGGGCCATTTTCCTTTACAGGTTCAAAAAAAAAAAAATCACAGGACAGTTTTTTTTGTAGGGGATTTGGCCCGCTGGGGTGGGCTCCCAGTGTGCCACCTAACTGTTCTGTGGAGGTGTCTGTAGCCGATGGGGGATTGGGCACCCTCATCAGCAAACAACACAAGGGGGAATTTATGCTGACGGGGATTGGACACTCTTGTCGGCACACAAAGAAGGGGTGGGGGCACAGAGCCGAGGAGGATTTGGGACCCCTCAGCATTAAACAATTGGAGGGGTTTCTGCTAATGGGAGGGGGTCCCTTGGGCACACAAGGAAAGGGGTGGGCAGGGGCTGAGGTGCGGGCACCCCGGCATATGACAAATGGGTGGAATGCTTTATGCTGACGGGAGTGGCTCACCATCTGCACATTTGTAGGGGCAGGGTCAGCCAACAGGTGGATTAGGCACCCCCGAAGTCAGCAGTCCCATGGCCAGTGTGCCGCCATGTGCATAAAGTTGCAAGCACGTCAAGAAAAGGACCGCTGCATCTGACGAGCTTTGCTCAGATTGCAGCAGACCTTTTCTTAGATGTGCTCACCACATTATGTATGCATCATGTGGCACCGGCATGCAGGCTGATTGGAGAATGCGGGACGCACCTACTGGCGTGAGCCTTGCATTCGCTCAACAGTGACCGCACCTCCAAAGCTTCACTGTCCCAAGATGTTAGCTTCCGAAGTACGCCAACATAAAAAGGAGGCTACTAAGCCACAAATCCATGGTCCAGCATAGACCCATCTCAATGTGAAGCCATATTGGCACATATCCCTCCTTCAAGCCCTCAACTGGAATAACGCCCAAGTGTAGATATTTCCTGCAATAGAGGGTACAATAAAATAAGAATAAGTTAGAGACACACAAACCTCCTAGGTGCTATGGGCAGTTAACTTAAAATAAGACCTGCAAACGAACCTCCCCTGCCAGAGAAAATCATTAATCATGTTCTGAATCCCAAGAAACCAATGTTTTACCAAAACATATTCAGCATGCCACAGGGATAAAGAAGCCATGGTAGGAGATTCATTTTAATAGCATTTACGCATCCCCAGAGGGTCATGGGAAGGTCTGACCACCACCACTTTAAATCCACTTTAGTGATCGACACAAGGGAATCCAAATTAAGATGGTGAAGATCAGAGAGATGTCTATAAGTTTTAATGCATAACTAAATGAGGTTGTGTGGCTGTCATGTGAGTCCCTGCTTGACAATGACTTGTTTCATAAACAAAGGATTCAAAGTGAGAACTTTCAGTTTATTTAAATTTAGTTTGTAATTAGAAGTTTTCCAAAAATGGGTGATTTGGGCCAAAACTGCTGGAATCAATACCAAAGGATCCTCAACATGCAGCAACAAATTACCTCCAATATGTGAAAATCTTGCAGTGGGATCCCACCACAAAAATATCATTAATAAAAGGGCTATTTATTAAGCTACAGGTAAAAGGCTCAATATAAAGATTAAAAAGCATAGCGTACAAGGGACATCCTTGTCAGGTGTCATGTTCTAAATAAATAGTATTGAGAAGCATGCCGTTACCCCAGGTCTGTACAGATAGGTGTTGATAGAGAACTCAAATTCACTGGAGAAAATCATCAGGGAGTCCAAATTTATGTACAGCAGCAAACATACAGCGCCATGGGACCCGATTAAAGGCTTTTTCCATGTCCAGGGAGATCAGGGCTGCATGGGTCCTGTGCTCCTCAGATGTAGCAACCAGATGGTGTAGCTTATAGAGATGGTCAGTGGACACCCTGCCCCTCTTCAAACCAATCTTTTCCACCCAATAAACCCATCCCATAACAATGAATGTCTATTGGCTAAAACATCTGCAAGGATTTTAAAATCTGAGTTGATCAGGGAAACAGACTGGTAACTATTAGGTGAAAGTTTATTTCAACCCAGTTTAAGAAGCAGGGTAGTCCATACGTTAGCTAAAGAGGTCCTGAAAGGAGCAACCAGAATAATATAGTTGAATATGATATACCAGGTAACTGGCAGCGAATCCAATAAAATATTGTGAAATAATAGGTCACAAAACAGGGGTGTGGCTAGGATTTGGAGGAGGGGGGTTCTAATTTTTTTTTGGGGGGAGCTGGTTGCCTGCTTCCCCTAAAAACTGAACATTTTGCAGTTAAATGGTTCTATTTAGTGCATTTTTAGGCAGTTAGCTGTAGAGTTACAAAATGCATCAAAATGCAAGTTGTCGGTCTCATCATTCCGAAGTCCCAGGTCTTTGAGTTAAACTCAGGATTCTTTTTTCCCGTTTTTATATCTACTGTACATCTTTCTCTTCTCTTTATCTTGTTCCATTCTGTTACCATCCCCACACCACCTTCACTATTTGTTCTAGCTCTTCCTTTTAAGTTTTTTAAAAATTTCTACTTCCCCAGTGATTTTCATATCTGTTTTCACTTATTGCCTTGCCTTTTATTTTCCATCTCTACCACTGCATGTATTTTCCCGTTAATTGCCAACTGTCTGTGTCTTCTCTTTACATTAGTCTCCCTCCCTTTATCCTCTACCTACATTACATGAAAAATGCAGACTCAACCCCACCAGCAGAGAAATATTGCTTTTTTCCTCCTGCCTTGTTCTAATTATCTTTGCCTTTACTTTCTAAGTGTCCCAAGATGTTGATTCACATACATTTCTGTCATTTGATCCAAATATTCTCATTCCTCTTACCTGAAGCCATTCTACAGTGTAACTCCTTTATTTTCTCCTGTATTTGAATTTCATTTGCTAACAACACTATTACTTAATCCGCCCCCCAATTCATCAGTGCCATAACTTAATATGTCTTCACAAACTCTGTCATTTGACTGAAATATTCTCTCTCCTCTGATGGTGCCTGCCCAGGCATTGCTACATTGGAACTCCTAATCTCCTATATTTGAATTTCCTTTGCTAATTACCGGTAGTACGGCAGGTCAGTATTAACTGCTTATCAACAACTGCTTTGGGCTTGAAATAGGAGCAGAAATAAAAGAAAATAATAGAACACTGAATTCCAAAATGTTGTTCCTTCAGCCTCATAGTCATGATGAATGTTATGAGTGCCCTGATTGTGGATGCACATACTGTACAGTACAACTGTGGCAAAAATGGGAACAAAAGCACAGTGACTGCTATAAAACATCCAGTGACCAAGTAGCTAATGGACACTTAAAAAATCCTCACTGCTCACTAAAAAAGATCTACTGGTCCACAATGTTTGGTGCACCTACCCAGTTACTATTTCTATGGCTACCGGTACAGGATAGCTTTGAATAATAACATTATTATACTTTCTATTTTGTTATTTCTGTTCTGCTGTAACTAGACGTGGTGGAGAACTTTGCGTATTATACCCAAATCCGCACAGTGCTCCGCAATGTGAAGCAAATTACTCCACCTATAAACTTGAATATGAAGTGCACTGTTTCTAATGGACTTCACATTACTTCATCTTGTATTACAGCCTTCCCCTTAATTTTAACGTGAAGTGCCATTACTTTTAATGGACTTCACTTTCCTTTGCCTGATTATTGCTATTTCAGGTGAATTTTGCAGTGAATAATGGGATGGCAGGTCACATGGGCTCTATATTGTCTTGCACAGCCTCAGTTCTGCATAGTGTGTGTAGTGGAAAGCTGGAGACAGTTTGATCTCAGAGCTCTGAGAATCAAACCATCGATAAAGCTTTAAAAAATCACTTTTGATCCAATTATTTTGGTCCAAATTTAGTACATCGACTGTAGAAAACCCTCCTGTGCTTAGATCATCGAGTGTTGATTGTTTTTGTGTGCATTTTGAATGATAATATAGAATATTCAGCCTGTGTACTGATAGACACTGTTGAAGTGTGCTTCGGGGGAAGGGCGTATCTGTGGTGGAGTGAGATTCACATAAGAATGGCAGTCTTTCTTTTTTACGTTCACTTGCGCGCATGTGCAAGGAATGTTTTGGAGAGTAACACACTTTGGAGGTGTGCCTCTCCTTTCAATCCACTGCTCCATTGAGCAGGCATGGCGATCCCTGCACCAATGGGTGTGGGAGCTGTGTATGACAGTGGTGGTCTTAAGCTTCGAAAACCACCACTGTATACGAAGCACCCTGTATCCGCGCCGCCCGTGTCACGCCGCCCCCAAATCTTTCCTGCCATGCTGGAAGCCCACCCCAGCATGGCAAATGTCCCATCATCTGCCGATGGGGTGCCCAATCCCGATTGGCTCACGGCCCAAGCCATCCTTCTGCCGCTGGGAGCACCGCAGCATAGCAAGCGTCCCGGGTTGTTCGCCAATGGGGTGCCCAATCCCTGTTGGCTCCTCGGCCCTCCCAACCATCCTTCTGCCAGGCTAGGAGCCCACCCCAGCATGGCAAATGTCCCACATAGTCTTTTTTTTCACCTGTAAAGCAAAAATGGTCCCACGCCACTTCTCCCAGTCCCCCCTCCCACAACCCGCATCCACCCACTGCACACCCAGCCTCCCCACACACACCCTCACCCCATACTTACCTCTGGAGCTCAGCACGATGATCTTCGGTGGACCAGGAACACGTCTTCACTCTTCAAAGCTGACCGCGAACTGAGGATATGCCGGTAAGCTGTATAATGGGCTAGATAGGGGGTTTTCAACTTTAGTGCATATCTCAGATATTTTTGGGAATTTTTCCACCAGATTTTCAACATGGGGTTTTTGGAACCCCTTCTCATGAACGATGTCACTGTCATGGCGCTACTCGGGCCCAAAGGGTGATTTCACAGTCAGTGCGCAGTCATTGCACAAAATCACCCTTCGGGCCCGAATAATGCCATGACAGTGACATCATTCATGAGAAGGGGTCCCAAAAACCCCATGTTGAAAATTTGGTGCAAAAATTCCAAAAAATGACTGCTTTACCAGAGTGCGTTGTGCAGTTCCTACGCAGGCTCGTAAGTTCATGAATTTTCAATATTTTCACTCCAGATTTTCAACATTGCCATTTTACCACACCTCCGCATGAGCAGTACAGCTGCCATTTTTCACATCCTGCCCAAAACATGTTCCCGTCCATGTAGTGCACAATGGCGCAGTCAGTGTGCGAACTCAGTGTATGGGACACAGTAAAAAAATCACAGTGACACTGTTCATTAGCAGAGGTTTTAAAATGCCAATGTTGAAAATTTGGTGAAAAAATTCCTAACAATGACTGTTTCACAAGCATGCGTTGCACAGCTCCCACGCAAGCTTATAGGTTTGCAATTTTCAATATTTCCACTCCAGATTTTCAACATTGCCATTTTACCACACTTCTTTATGAGCAGTACAGCTGTCATTTTTCACATCCTGCCCAAAACGTGTTTCCGCTTATGTAGCTCACAATGGGGGTAACAAAAAGGTCATGCTGAAATTTATTGTGCAAATACCAGCAATCACACAGGGCATTAGGGTAAAGCACCATACGTGACAAACACCACTGTAAATACCTGCAAGCGAAAGTTCGGCATTGACAAATGCTTGTTGTACTGGTAGTGTGTGTTAGTATTTGTGTGTTTATGTACACACAGTAATACTTGAACTAATTTTTGATAGTTACTTTCTGTTTGTTGTGGTGCAGTGCATATTTTCATTCTGTTTAAAAGATTTGTTTATATGGTGCACTGCACTGTTACATTTTCTGTGCATTACCTGTAGTGTGTGAGTATGTGTGTGTGCCATCAAGTCAGACACATTTTATTGTCCCACACAGTAATCGCTGCACTCTGACTCAGTTATCCATCTGTGGTATTTTTTACTGCTTCTTTCTATCTAGCTGGTGGATTACTACTTCAGCACCCTGACCAACCCACAATAGGTATAATTTATTTTTCCATTTTGGATTTGTGCGACCACTGGTTAAGGTGTTTTTGCACCTGTGCAACAGCATCTCTTTATAGTGTACAATCTGTGTCTGTGCATTGTCATCTGTTTAGTGCCCAATCTGTATCTGTAAGCCATAGTTTTTTTTTGGCTTCCCATCCACCCCAAATTTTAGAAATCTCAATTTGTTGTGAACTTTCTGTGTAATCCAAAAAATGCCTGCAAAGAGACGTGCATGCAAAGATGCTTCTGGCCATAGCACTGCTGCCCGTGGCAAGAGTGGCCATGGGCATGGTAGTATGCTGCAGATGTGGATAGTTGATGTCAGTAAAGGGATTTCTCTGACTATGTTTTTCACAGCACAATCAGTAGCTTCAGTCATGGTTGGAGATGCTGTTGTCCCCACGGTTGGTAGTGAAGTTGATGATGGCATGAGTATTGCCCCAATTTCAACCAGTGACAACAAGTTAACCAGTTTCCAAAATTTTCTAGAGTCTAAAGCTTAATATGTGTAACTACAAGTAAAGGGGGGGGCATGATAGAAACTATCAAGTACCGAAAGGGAATCGGCAATGTACAAAAGGATAGCATCTTTCAGAAAAAGAGATGTGCATGAACAAGGGGGAAATGTTAAAGATAGAGGGGGGCAGGATATGGGGCATTGTCAGGAACTATTTTTTTACAGAGAGGGTGGTGGGTGCAAGGACAAACAAAAATTAATGATCGATGTTATGGTGTGTGAGCAGCAGTTGAAGCATGACCATTATTTGGAGCTGGTGCACCTCCATGCACTCCAATCACTGCTCCACATTTTCAGTCTGGTGGTTCACATGGTCCAGCTCACTCCACATCAGTCCCAAATTGGCATGTATGGCAGGTATTCATGCAATGTTACAACCATCACCTGCAGATTGAGGAGCAGTCGCTTGCTCCATGGCCCACCCCTGCTTGACACCACATGCAGGTGGAGGCTGTGCTGCCACCTGTTGCCCAGCAGGCTCATTCCTGTCCTGTTCAGCAAGCTTGGCCTGCCTAGCTGCATGGTGGCGGTTGTGTAGGTGGGTGCGCTGACCACCTGTGTTCAGATGACTTCCCTTGGGGACAAGGTGCACCACCTCACCACACAGATTGCACTTCACTACATTGGTGTCTGCAGGCAGTGTAGTGAAGAACTCCCACACTAACGAACTTTGGGGAGAACTGGGCACTGGGAAGGAGGGCCCCAAATGTTGTTGCTGGTTGCTGCTGGTGCTCATTTGGGGGGGCTGGGGTGAGGAAACCTGCTGCTCTCACTGTGACTGCTGTGGCTCCTCCCTCACTTCCTGCTGAGCCGCTGGTGCAGGGTCCATGGTAGGTGGTGGCACTGGTGGGGGGTTGCTGGTAGGTGCCACTGGTGGTGGTGCTTCCATGGCACCACTACCTTCTGCTTCAGGGAGGGGACCACTAGCCCAGAAGGTTCTCTGATTCAGACACAAGGTTTATATTTTTTGCTATCTCTCTGTCTCCTCTCAAAGTGGGGTTTATATTTTTTTGCTGTTTCTCTGTCTCCTCTCAAATACAGCTCTTTCTTCCACAATAGGTAAAGTGAAAGTGAAACTATTTCACTCTTTTGCATGATTAACTTCATGCCTGAAGCATTGGACCTGCAGACTGTGAGCATTGTGAACTATGGGCTGTTATAATGCTCACTCAGTCTGCGTTTAAAAGAAAATAAAGTGAAGTAATGCGGAATCATCACAATGCTATGTCATTATGATGCAAAGTGGCAAAGTACTGCATTTTAATGGGCACTTCACCTAGCTATATGTCAAGGTGAAGTGGGCCACTTCACCTCTACTATGCTAGCAAAGTGAAACTTTTCTGCATCTCTAGCTGTGACATATAAGGTGTTGGGAGTAGTGGAGGTAAAACAGCAGCCCACCACCACCACACCACAATGTTTTTTCCTTTTTTTTGTTGTTTTTTACCTCCATCTCTATTCTCATATCATTTGTGGCTTAAATCTATGTTTTTCTTTTTTATTTACTTCCAGGAAGGTATGCCATCACTATAGTTACAGACTGCTTTTAGGCAAGGCAAGTAAAGATTTTGGAATTAATGCTGCTGCAATTAGCTGTCATGGCTACAGGGCTACAAAAACAGACTTGAGGAGAAACTCTCTACCCCAGTTCACTGGAGCTCTTTCGGTGTCTACAATCTGACCCACAGAGGCAACGTTGAGTTGAAGAGGAGAAGTTAGAGACTGTGTCCATTTCTATGCCACTACCTGAAATAGTCTGAGACGCAATTAAAAAAAATATCAGTGAGAGCGCCGTCAGAGACACACTTCTCCAACTTGACTGTGGTGGGAAAGTGACTGTATCCTGCTACTTTGTGCACTCTGCTCCTCTGACCACCCATGTGATGCTGCTCCTCCAAATCATCTGACCTATCCAGCAAGGTTCGGAGGCAGTTCCTCAGCTATCCTGTCCCCAGAGGGAGGTGGGCTTGTGCTGCATATTCATGAGCTGCCACTCATCTCTGTGTCTCCCTTACCCTTTAATATCCCTGACCCCATGGCTGCCACAGTTAAGTGCTGACAATGCAAATATTTAATCAGACAGGGAAAGTGGGTTTCCTTCATGCAGGAACCCCACTCCATGGCTACGCCTATGCAAAAGGCTAATGGTAATTGACCTGAAACACATCCTGTGAATCCTATGAAATATCTCAGTCAAAAAAGGGGAAAGTTTCACTGTGCACTCCTATTAAACATTATTGGTACAACCACCCGGCCTGGTGGCTTTATCCAGGGGAAGCTAATTGATGGCTTGCTCAACATCAAATTGAGTAATAGTCCCAGAAAGCAATTCCCGTTGACCCTCCAAAAGAGAAGGAAGATCAAAACTATCGAGATATGCCAAATTTTTCTATGACTGGGTAGGATCACAACCCTCAGCACTATATAAGTAGCCATAAAAAGCTTGAAAAACTAAAAACTGCATCAATGTCGCTAGGATCAGTAATGGCCATAGAAGACTAACTCAGCTGGAGATCTTTAATAACTCATGTTGCCTCCTGTTGTAATAACCCGAGCTAACAACTTTCCAGGTTTCTCACCTGAATCCAAGAGTCTAGCCTTCATCCAGAAAATGCCAAGCTCTGCCCACTCTGCCAACACCTCTGCTTAATACATGTAAAGTATACAAGTGGGTCCAAACAGCTATGGGAGTAGCTGAGCGGACCCATGATGGTAGTCTGACAAAAATTTTGTTGAACGCCCCGTCAGCAACACCAGCAGGTCGACCGCATTCTGCGGTCGGCTGCCAGTTCGCACTTTGTTCTCTTGTTTTAAAGGGGGCTTCGCCCCCGAACCCTCCATGCAGGGGGCTGTTCCCCCCACACTCTCCAACTTAAGGATTCTCAACTCCAATCGGAGCTGACTGGGGGGATACAGGACCCCCAACAGACAGTGCCAGGTTCCAGCGGGTCTCCCACTGCAGCTAGGTGCTGTAGTCACTGTGGGGGACATTGCTGTCTCTGGTGGTAGGTCGCTGGGCTTTCTTTAGCATTTTGCTTTACGGGATATGCTAACATTACTTTAACCACGCCAGGGCTGTGAGCAGAAATGAGCTTAGCTGCCACTTTGTTAAAGGTAGCATTTTTATCCTGGCGAACAACTTTGGGGAGTTTTGCCCATAGGCCAGGATCGATGGTTTGGCGTAGTATTTGGACTTGGTATTTTGCAGTGAGACTGAGCATCTTGCACTTGGAGCGTACCTTTTTCAAATGGCAGCTAAGGTTGTTGGACGGGGTTATCCGACCGATACTGTCAGCAATTTGCTGAACAGAGTAGGCCATTTGCAGGGGATTGGTTGGTGGTCGATTAGGCAGGGCAGCGGATCTCCACACTGCTCAACGCTGGCACGGGCTGCAGCTTCAGCTGCCGCTCAACAACGCCTTCCTGAGTGCCAGTTTCTTGAAAAATTTGTCGAATTTGATTTTTAATGGCTCTCATGCTTCTTTCAGGAAGAGGAACATTCCCTATTGCCCTTTTAATTATTGTTTTAATCTCTTGTCTGTTTTCCACACCAATAACGGCTACCGGAAGCACCGTCGGGACCAGGCTTGGGCCTGCTTCCCCCCATCATGGGAGCCGCCATGATTGGGGGGGAATTGTTACACGAGGTCCCTGCACCCTAATTGATACCCTCAGGGGCACACCGTAGACAGCTGACTTAGGCATAGGCTATATATATATATTTAGGGCTAAGAGCACCTACCATATAACAGTAAATGTTAAAATTTATATACACATGTTGTAACTCACTTTGCTTGCTAATGCAAACACATTATATTATGTACTTCTGTCTATTTCTTACTTGTCAGATGCCAAGACACCTGTCCTTAAAGTAATTATGATGTGTAAGGCAACATTGCCATCTTTCGGTGTTGAACACCACTTCACTCTGTTATGTAAGACTTTGTATAAGAAGGTCTTTGTTCTAAAACTGATGACTTTACAAATTTATATAATGTTATCTTATACCGTGGAGCCACCTCTAATTTAGCCAATAGGGCTCATCTCTGTAACTAAAAATGTTTCTATCTTTTGGTAACCATAGTAATTATCATAGGTATATAATGTCATGCACAAGCTTTACACCTCGGAGACCCGAGAGGTCCCAAGAGACAACAAAAAAACCTCAAGGTGTAGGGAACGCTTAGCATTGGCTCCCGGTTCGTATTGGTAAAAACTGCTTAGGGCAACTGTAATTTATCCCTATTTGTAGTAATAAACTTGTTTATTACTCAAATACAACTTGTCTGTAATTATTTGCAACTCCAATATTGCCAAAAACCTAAAAGTAAAATTTAAATCTCTTACAGGGGCCTGGGCTCTAGTTTGGCTAATAAAAGGGGCTCAGTACCAACAGTAGAACTATTTGCACTGTGCCTCCAAGGCAGAACTCACACTGAATATTATCACAGGAATTTTCCTATAGAGATGAATATTATCACAGGAGTTTCCGTATAAACAAATAAAAAAGTCACTAGCAAGACCTAGGTATTGCTATCATACAGTCAAACAAAATAAGTGATGACAGCTTTTTCTTGACACAGTTCATAGCTTTTTCTTGGTACAGTTCACAAAAGGAATAAAACAGTTATGGTTAGGTCTGAAAGGGAACAAACCACTGCCAGGCACTATCAACAGCAGCCCCAGGAAGCGCTTGCATTAGGACTAGAAGGCAGCTGCACCGCAACTTACTAGTAGAAGGTGTGAGCTAGGTACTGGGGCGATGGCTGGGACAGCACCTACCACACACATTTTCCAGTTCTAAGGTGCTAGCACTGGCTGTACATGTCCAATGGACCGTCAGGCCACTGGGAAGGTCACAAGGCAGGGTATGTGAAGAATATGCCTAGGCGCCTAAGGCCAATCTCAGTCAGAGGTTCAAAAAAGAGCATAATCACTCATGCTCCCTAATTGCACTCTGCATAGTAAGGGAAAGGATCCCAATGGTCAGGGAAATAAGAGATTAGAGCTATTTTAGCAAGCTACAGGCAGACCATCCAAATTTGCAAGAATTGGAAGGATCGCCAAAGTAAACTGCAGGCCAATCGGGAGCATGGGCCAGAAGTGCTCACATTCCGATTGGTTGGCAGCTTTAGCAGTGCTTTGTTAAAGAAGAGCCCAGGTAGATGGTTTTGGATGACGGCTTGTGAAAGTGCCGCCCACCTGGGAGCTATAGTTTTACGCCTTATGTGCAGATGCCCTTGTAAAACTTGCCTAAGTTTAGGAAGAGGGGTACAGGACTGGGAAGATATAGTTACATTAGAGTTAGTGAGATGTGCAAGAATTAACATGGGGTGAGGTCGTTCATGGCTATGGCTAAGAGTGTTCATCATGTGTGCAAATTTTTGGCTACCCACATTTGGAGAAAAGGAACACCTGACGCTCTAAGGCCATTGTCTCTGCTACTTTGAACTTGCTGGGATCCTTGATAGCACTTTCAAGTTTTCCTGATTTGCCCACCATCTTAGAATGCTTGGCAGTATTGCTTTAATTGTGTCCTACAAATCAGGTGGTGTTTTTTTTTTGGTCAAAGGGTATGTTGAAGAATGTTCATCATGTACGCAAATATTTGGCTACCCATATTTCAGAGAAAAGGAACACCTGAAGTTCTAAGGCCACTGTCTCTGCTACCTCGAACACATGGAGATCCTCTGCATAACTTTCAAGTTTACCTGATTTCTCACCATCTTAGATCCTCCAGTATCACCACTACCAGCTACTACTTGTGGTAAGATTGAAAGCAAAGATACAGGCACAGGTAATATTGCCTCATATTTCTTAAAATCTCTGCCAAAGTGTACTGAGAGACAAATATGAATGAAACAATGGTGAGGATAACGAGGCTTCGGGTGAACATTCCGACTTCAACTGAGGGGGAAACAGGAAAATGTGGGGCTCAAAACATCCAGAATACTAACAATAGAAATGAAGAAGAAACACATGCCAAGCCAAAAGGATCAGGGGATAAGGAACAATTAGAAACCAACACTTCTTGGTATGAGCAAACCAAGCACTGTGAAGAGCTACATGTAACACAGAATTCCTTATACATCATAGCTTTAAAAACAGAAATGCTAACTGCTTTGTTAACCTTTAAAAGTGAGGTTTTGCAAATGATGGGAGAGATTAAAGCTTCTATATCAAGTTTAACAGCTACAATGTCCGAATTAAACATTAAAATGTTGCAATTGTCAGTCAGAATAGGCGAGACAGAATAGAGAATATTGACTTTAGAAGATAATATGAATCTTGAGCTACAAAAGCAGAGAAATCTGGAAAAACAATTACAGAGACTGCAAGATAAGGTTTCAAAACAAGAAGACAGGGCCTGAAGAGGGAACTTACAGATCAATAAACTTCTAAAGGGATTGGAAGGGCTTGGTGGCCCTCTTCCAGGTATTGAAAAATGGCTATCATAATAGCCATGGGAAAGAGACAACCTGATGAGAAAATATCCCTAGATTGAGCACATAGAGTGGACAGCAGGTTTAAAAAAACAATCTACCTAGAACAATCTGTATTAATCCACATTGCTTTTTAGACAAGGAGGCTATCTTACAGAAGGCTAGAACTAAGAAGGGCCTTACATATGAAAATATTAAATGTAATGTTTTTCCAGATATGTCTACCGAGACTGCATGAAAAAGAAAATGTTTTAATCCAGTAAAAACGAAATTATATCAAAAAGGCATCAGATTCTCTACGTTATAACCAGCCAGATTAAGAACTGTGGTGAAAGCCAAATTGCATACTTTTGGTGACCCAGATGAGGCTAATGAAGAATTCAAAGCTGAATATGGAGAAGCTAATAAGCAAAATGAAACATTTTGATAAGTTACCATTATTATCACATCTTACAGTAGTTAGAGTATTACAATGCAGTAAATAGATGGGGATTATTAAATGTATGTGAAGGGTACAAGCACAGGCAATATTGTTCCATATTTCTTAAAATCTCAGCCAAAGTCTACTGAGAAACAAATATGAATGAAACAGTGGTGAGGGAGATGAGGCTTCAGAGAAATTTATGGGAACATCTTGAGCTAGTACAGTATCCCAAAGGATCTCTCTAACCACCAAGTTGAACCCAGCTGTAAAATTAATAAACATGGTACAACATTCCATTTTTCTGACTGAACAGTACCTTTCAAGCAGGTGAGCCACCAAAAATGTGTTATCAACTGTGAAAAAGTGTGATGAAATCCAGGTTGGAATTTGGAAAGTGAACTAAATTTACCTATCCACCGTTGACATTTCTTCAGAAGAATTTGTGAAAAGATTTTGCAGCTGATACCAATTAAGCTAAGAGGATGATAGTTTGATGGAATATTATATGATCCTTTTTTACGAAGTGGTCCAATTGTATTTTTGATCCATGACTGAGGAATACATTTTTCTATTAAATAAACATTGAAAAGGTTGTTTAGAAAAGGCACCCAATAATTCATATGGTCTTTATAAATTTCACCAGGAATAGTATCCAGCCCCAGGGTTTTATTTTTGGCCAGTTGTAATATAGCTTGTTCGGTCTCAGCAAATGTAAAGATTATAAGCATGTAAAAATTGGGGGACATCCAGGCTGGGGTACTACTAATTTTAGAAGAATTATTAGATGTGAACAGTTTTTTTAAATACATTACCCCTCTACTGTATCTTCTGGAATGTAAATAGTGAGAGATATTAATCCCTTTAGAGGCCATTAACCAAAATGACTTAGAGTTCTTAGCTTTTATTATTTGATACATCTGCTGCCATTTTCTTTGCTTAAATTCTGATTTTTTTGTAACAATTTTTTGTCGGCGTTCCTTGACAAATTCAATATTACAAAATTGTCCTTCACTGGATTCTCTTTTGCAAACCTTATTAATCTTCCTAATTTACTTTTTGTACTTTGCATTGCCTATTGAACAAAGAGACAGATTGATTGTTTCCAACTGTAGATTCAATCTTTTTACTAATACACTGTAAACAAAGCTTTAGTTTTTCATTTAATTGCTTAGCTGAGGTTTGACCTTCAGCAGTTGTAAATAAATGTGTCATAGAAGGCAAATAAATCACTAACTCTTTCTCTATTTTTCAAAGTTAAAACTAATTTAGAGCACCCTGAAGGAACCAGGGACCTCAAATGATTGCTTTTTTTCAACAGAAGGTTGTTCATTCTTAGTAGATAATACTGTTAATAAAATGCTATGGAATCACTTTCTGGTCTCATATATATATATATATATATATATATATATATATATATATATATATATATGTATATATATATATATACACACACACAGTTTTTGACAAGGTCATGACTTTCAGGGGAAATTAATATATAATCTATAGTACTCTGACCAGAGGCAGAGAAAACATACAATGCCCCTTCATGTCTCCTTCAGTTCTGCTATTAAGAACTAAGAGGTTATTATCCATCATAAACTTTACAAGTTGTTTCCTTGCTTCATGAATGACTTTATCAGAGGAGTTTCTTTCTGCAAGATACCCCAAATACATGTAGGATTACAGTGTTATTAAATTGTCAAAATCTGCTACACAGGAAATGAAGTCTTCCATAATCAAAACTGTATCAACCTGATACTTTAAAAGTAAAGAGTCAACTTCATCAGTAAATATAGTCCAAAAATTATATGACAATATTGAATAATAATATGGTGGAATATAAACATTTTCAATAAGAAAACTACTGTTATCTCATTGTATAATAGTCAATGCAAATGCATTACTTGGGGGAACAAAATCCAACATCTGAATGCTCTTACCTATTCTGACAAACTGCATCAGACCACTTTTTGATCTGCAATATTGATTATCCTTTGTAGCATGTGTGCAATGTGCATCATAGCTATTAATAGCTATATCTTTAATTGTCCAAGTCTCCTGGAATAATAATATGTCAAATCTCTGTATACACTCAGCCAATTGACATCTATCATTTAAATTGCCAAATCCAGCAATATTCCATGAAAGACTATTAGCATTTATTTGGATTAGCTGGAAAATCCACATTTAGAGACAACATTTTATTTAGCTCACACATTAGTCAGGAGCTATTAAGGCTTTTCCAATCAATGTAGACACAAAATTTGGGATCAGAAAAGGATACCAAAAAATAGTGGCCCTATCCAGCTCTTCAGTGTGTAAAAGTAAATATTCATATAATGCAGCCGTTTTTTCTGTAATATCAATCTGTATCTCATTTTCACTACAATGAACCCTTGTAATGGATTCCAAGTTGGCTGAACTAATTTCCATTTGGAGAATAGTGACCAACAATGTCCGAACAAAGGATGTCAACATTGCTGGACTTTCCCCTCTCAATCCAGCTAATTCCAAAAATAGTCAGAGTCTTTAATAACTTTTGATCATCAAAATTCCAGTTTAACAGTTTTAATATATCCTGCATTTTACTATTGTATGTGTATTTCCATATCATTGCCCATGTAACTGGTGATGAATTGAAAATTCCAAGAGTATTCAATCTCTGTTGTTTTGCCCAGATTTGTTTTGTTACTTCTGTATTAGGTAGCAGCAAGTATATTGAGTTTGAAGGAGCCTTATTATCTCAAAAGACATATAAGGCAGCTTTTGACTCCCTGCGAAGTTCCAGTTTGGCACTAATAAGATATTGTATTAATTTCTGTAATGTTTCTTGTGTTTCATAAGAGTTCATAAAAATATTTACTAATTTAAATACCACTTCATTTCCAGTAACAATGGTTTGGTTTACTGAATGAGATACATTTTTTGAGATTTTTACCCTAGGGCTTACAGGAACAGCCTCTTTAATTCCATTATTTTTTACAGGAAAATTAACCTTTTAGCAATTGAAGATCCTTTAGATTTGTCTGTTTTACCAGAAACTTTATATTTGTCTTTTTCATTATCATTTGAGACACAAGCTGGTATAATAGACAGATTCTGTTCTGTAGCACCCAGTTCCCTAGAAGCTGGTATAGGGGCATTTAAAGGTGTATTGGAGAGTTCAGTTTGTATAATATTATCAGTTGTCTTTTGATTGGTACGCACTTTTTTCTTTTTGTTTGATTTCTTTTTTTGGTAGGGTCTTTTTTTGTTATTTTTATGATGGCTGTCTTTTTTTTCTTTTTGGGGGGGGAGTTGGTGGAATAAGGATAGAGGGAAATGGACAATAACCTTTTCTCTCGTCGTTTTTATCTTCAATAAGCTCAATATTCTCTACCAGTTCCTATATCTGTGACAAAATAAAGCTGATAAATTTCTAATATATTATTTTATTTCTTTGTAGGCTTCCAAAAGAATATTTGCCATACATGGATGGTCCAGTTCTTCAATAGTATAAGTCAACACAGTGTCTGGGTATTGAGCTAAAAATTCAGGGGCTAGGTTTATTTTATTTACTTCTGTGTCTATTTTTTCAAAAACTTTATCAGGAGACCTAGCTTAAATAGAAAATGCCTCTGAATGTACAGAAATAGGGTGCCCATTGTTAGACAAATTTAATGGGCCAAAAAGAGTTAACCTCATGGAAAAGAGAGAACATTATTTTCCCTGTTCCAAAGGCTCTGTAGCCACCACTGGTAAGGTGTCAGCCTGTTCAGCAGTCTCTCCCCCAATAATACTTGATTGTTGGTAGTTTGATTCTCCGGGTATTTTATTTTTGCTTTTAATTGGGGAAAAATACTCATTGATTTTCCTTCAATGTGGGTGCCTTATTCCAGGAGGATGTTCAGTCAAAACTGCCCCTGAAATCTAGAGTTATCTCTTCCTTTATGTATTGAGACAATGATCGAGTTCTAGCTGTTTTAACAGGAGTTGATGAAGCAGTAGATGATATTATGAGTTCTTGCGAAAAAAAAACACCCATTCTTTCTCTTTTTCTTATTATTAGAGAGCTTATTCTGGCCATTTTGGTCAGTACCAATTTCCTTACCACTACGTGTATACATATTGCTGGCTATATAAAGTGCAACCACTAATCAAATCAAATCAAATCTTTATTTATTCAGGCGAGCATCATTGAGCAAGGCTCATTTACAAGAAGGACCTGATAAGGTCAAGGTTCAGCAGTTGATACACAACAGATACATCAATACACTTATATATATAGTTATACATACAGGAAAAAAACACTTATAAACACAGTGATGCACAGTAAGATTCACATGATAATGTGGGTTATAGGAAAGTTATACTAATAAATACAGCATATACATATCCCAGTTGAAGAGCCATGGCATACACATAGCATAATGTAATACTAGGATGGTGGGAGGCATTACTGAGGTGCCATAAGAAGGGGGTGGCTGCCTGGGAGGGAGAACTGAAGGACAAAAATTATGCCATATATGGTGGATTTCTGGGAGGGGGGATTGTGAAATGACAAGACTAGCTCTAGTGGTAGCAGTTGCATTTCTCTGTGATGAAATCTATGCAACGTTGTTTAAAGGATGCTATAGGTATAAGATTGGACAGTTTTTGGGATTTTTGTAGGGTATTCCATGCCATAGCTAGAGAATAGCTGATTGCTGCCCTCCCTAGCCGGGTGTTGAATTTAGGCATTTTGAACAGGATGATGTTGTTGCTTCTTAGGGCATAGGAACTAGGAATGGTCTGGGTGAAGCAGTCCAGAATATAATTTGGAAGTTTTTTTGACAATGCTCTGTAGGTCCATAATGCTGAATTTCTGTTCCTTCTGAGATGTAGGGAAACCCATCCAACTGCAGCATAGAGAGAGAGCAATGATGAGTATTAGATGGCAGATCTATTATGAATCTTATTGCTCTATGGTACAGGGTATCCAGCTTGTGTAAGTAGGAGATGGGGCAGTGACTATAGAGGAAGTCTGCATAGTCAACAACTGAGAGAAAAGTGGCCTGGACTAACCTCATCTTTGAGTCTCTGGTTAAGAAGGGTTTTAATCTATAGAATAGGCCAAGCCTTTGGAGAAGCTTTTTTAGCAGTTCTTCTATATGATGTGTGAAGTCGAGTCTACTGTCAATCCACACACCTAAATATTTGAATTTTTCTACATACTCCAGATTTTCTCCAAGGATAGTGCATAGGTGGGGGAGAATGATTGGTGAGGAGGTGCTGGTGGAGCTTTGATTGGAGAACAGCATTGCTTTTGTTTTCTTTGCGTTTAAAAGAAGCTTTTTCTCAAGTAGCTGATATTGTAGCAAGGAGAATTCTGTTTGTAAAATTTCACAGGCAACTGCAGATGATGGGTTGCTGACATACAAAACAGTGTCATCAGCAAAGAGGTGTACAGAGGCTTTGGTGAGGTTTGAGTCAATATTATTTATGTAGATGGCAAAAAGGATAGGACCCAGGATAGAATCTTGGGGGACTCCTCTTAGCAGTGGTTTTAATGGGGATAGATCACCTTCAGCTTTTACCTGTTGTGACCTGCCGGGTGAGATAACACCTGAACCACTTAAGGGAGGGTGGATCTAGGCCAATGGAATACAAGGATGATAGTAGTAGCTCGTGGTCCACAGTGTCGAATGCCTTGCTTAGGTCAAGAAATACTGCACAGACATTATTCTTTTTATCTAGTTCGGTTTGCCAGTCATTTGTGACTTTGGCCAGTGCAGTGATAGTGCTATGTCTGGCCCTGAATCCAGATTGAGCTGGATTCAAAAGGTTAGCATCATCAAGATATTCTCTTAACTGGGTACTCACTAATTTCTCTAGCATCTTGGATAGCACTGGTAGAATGGAAATGGGCCTGTAGTTATTAAGGTCCATAGGGTCCCCTGATTTTAGAAAGGGAACCACTTGGGCTGTCTTCCACATTGTGGGAACAGAACCAGAGATTAGAGATAGGTTAAAGAGATGTGTTAGGGGAACTGCAAGTACATGAGATGCAATCTTTAGAAAGCAGGGGTCAAGAGAGTCTGCCCCTGCGCTTTTTTTGATATCCAGCTGCCATAGTAGGTCCTCTACTTGCTTCAACAGGACAGGTTTGAAGGAGAAGGAAGAGTCAGATCTCTGAGCACCAGTGTACCGGGAGCTTAATTGTGCATGCAGCAGTTTAGCTGGAGAGGTGTCAAAGGCAAGGCCAGCAGTTGTGAAGTGGTTATTGAAAGCATCCAGGATTTCCATTTTGCCAGAGATAGGGCCATTATTGTGGTGTAATTGAGTTGGTAGAGATGTGCTAGAATCCTGCCCAACAATACCCTTGATGGTACCCCAGAACCTAGCAGGACTGTGATAGGAGGAGTCAAGCTCAGCCAAGTAGAAGGCAGCCTTTGCATCCCTAACTTTCTTGGTAGGTCTATTCCTGGCTTTCCTAAATATCATCCAGTCATTTGGGTTCTTGGTTTTTCTTGCCATCTTCCAGAGTTTGTCTCTCTCCAGCAGTGCAGATTTGAGGTCAGCTGAAAACCAACAGGATTTGTTTTTTATTCGGATACTAGTGATTGGGGCATGGGTGTTAAGGGCACTTACTATTATGCTATTTAGCACCTGCTGTGCTTTTTCCACAAAGTGAGCAAGATAAAACTCTTGCCAGCTTGGAGAGTGAGCTAGATCATGCAGGTATCCTTCAATATTGATGTTTTTCTTGGATCTCCTCATTAGGAATTTTGCAGGGGTTGTTGTTTTGCTGGAAGATCTTACTCCTGCAATGGGGCAGTGATCACTTATATCACTGAAGAGCACTCCATCATGTGTGAATAGATGGGGTTTATTCACTAGCATGATATCAAGTAGTGTGTTGTTATTTCTATTCTTTGGGTTTATTCTTGTTGGCTCATTTATTAGTTGTGTGAACCCATGTGCCTCACAGAATGATACCAGAGGTGCAGCTGCTCTGGAAAGCCAATTTAAATTCAGGTCACCTAGTATAATGACTTCTTCAGAGCTGGGCTTGAACAGATTCCCCAGGTGGGATAAGAGCTTGAGGTCAGCAGAGGGGGGCCTGTAGCAGCCAACTAGCTGGAAAGCTGCTGTATTGGGGAGAGATACTTTTAGGGATAGGCATTTGAATTCCTTGGGCATAGAGGTTGCAGTAAAACAGGATACAGGTATACCGGACTTTGCATATATAGCTACTCCACTGCCCCTTGTTTGGCGATCCGCTCTGAATAACTGATAGTTGGGTAGGTTAACATCCCTATCTGCTGTGGTGGGTTTGAGCCATGTTTCAGATACCACAAGAAAGTCTGGCAAGGTATGGGCAATATCGTAGAGTAAAGCACAGTCCCACAGGAAATGGAAATGTTTTAAATATTTCTTTTGTTGCCACTCCTGATGTGTCAATAGATATGAGCATGTACTCTATTACAGAGTGTCAAATATTGTGGCGTTTAACAAATTCAGTTCCGTAGACAGTATTTCTTAAATTTCAAAATTTCTTCATTTAAATGTTGGCAAGCCTCAACGTTTCACCAAGTATCTTGGCTTTATCAAGAGATGCCTTCATCCAAAGTAATAGTGTGTATAATTCTTTCCTTTTAATTTTAATGTTTATTTACGATCCTGAATTTTCCGCGTTCAGCCTGGTGAGAGGATCCGCGACATTCAGGATCGTAAATAAACATTAAAATTAAAAGGAAAGAATTATACACACTATTACTTTGGATGAAGGCATCTCTTGATAAAGCCAAGACACTTGGTGAAACATTGAGGCTTGCCAATATTTAAATAAAGAAGACATTTTGAAATTTAAGAAATACTGTCTACGGAACGGAATTTGTCAAGCGCCACCATATTTGACACTCTGTAATAGAGTACACATTCATAAGGTATGGGCAACCCAGGCTTGTATCAGCGTAAATATTTTCAACAGACTTCTTACATTAATATGCAAAAAACTGAGGCCTTTAATTGAGGTTAGGTCTGCTGGATAGGTAATACACTCATTGGGGCCTGTGTTGATTTCCACATTTCCAATACAGAGCAATAGAAAGAACAGGAGTTTCATGAGGGCTGCAAAAGATAGGAAGAGGGCCTTGTCCTTGGTCTTCCTTCTCTTACTCTGTTGCCACTCTTTTGGGGTGCTCCATGTGGGGTTATAAGATTGTGTCGAGACACCAAGTAGCAGTTTGGTGGTCAGGCGTAGGGGGGAGCTGTATATCCAGTAGTGGAGCCTTGATTGAAATACATATATGGTGGTTTGCATCTCTTTTTGGGGGTCACCCCACCGAAATCGATGCAGTAATAGTAGGGCATATGTGAGGGTCTGAGCCTTAAACAATGAAAATGAGACAGAGAGACTGGGCGGATGGATCACCATATTTTGTGTGGTATGGACATCCTCTTTGAGGAACCCCATGCATGACAGTGAAAGAAATATCAGCAATAAACTCCTCATTGTGAGAGAGGTATTGTTAGTTAGCTACTGGGAGAACAATGAAATTGCTGATTAGTTGGATCAGCAGGACGGTGAAGCAGTTTATTGGTTAGAATAATGCTGAGGGCGGAGAAGAGATTTCGAGGGAAGATGCCTATAAAAGTAACACACAAGAGGGGAAGGGTGGGTGGGCAAATTTTGGTGACTTTCCGAGTCTCTTCCTCACTGTCCCTCCCAGCCTCGTGGTTCCTGTGTCGGCTAAGGTGCCGCCGACCGCCCGCTGGCGGAGCTGGCCCCGCGCCAGCTGGGTGCTAGGAGCAGAAATGGCAGGCTGAGAGAGACAGAGGAAGGTGCAATATTTAAATAGAGGCAGAAACAAGTGTTCCTGCTCATCACAGTGGCTAAATCTGCACAACAAAAGGCTGTTGGGGGGGCTGTGGCGCCTTAGCGTCTGGCCCACTTTAGAATTACAAAAAGACTTGTAATCACGGAAAAACAAGGATTCAAACAGTTTCCCCTTACAATTACATTTGCAAGCAAAACAGCTCTTTTAGGATTTTTTACACAAAACAAAGAAGGAATTGTGGCGCCTTAGTGTCTGGTCCACGTAGGAGTACAAAAAGATTTGTAATCACAGTAAAAACAGGAATTCAACAGTTTCCCCTCACAGTTACAGTTGCAAGCAAAACAGCTCTTTTGGGGATTTTTTAACAAGGCAAGGAAGAAATTCCCAAGTCCCAGACAGTTTTTGGCAATGCAAGATTCAGTCAATGCATCTCAATAAGGCAGGAGAATCAATCGGCTGCTGTGCCTAGAGTAGCGCTCACTTACAGATTGGCTGCTGCTTTCCCGAGTCCTCTCTCATTGCCCCTTCTGGCCTCATGGTTCCCTGTGTCGGCTAAGGTGCCGCCGACCGCCCACTGGCGGAGCGAAGCCCCGGCGCTCAGCTGGGTGCTGTGGGGCAGGGATGGCAGGCGATTGGCTGTGGCTTTCCCGAGTCCTCCCTTGCTGTCCCTCCTGGCCTCGTGGTTCCCTGTGTCGGCTAAGGTGCCGCCGACCACCCGCTGGCAGAGCGAAGCCCCGGTGCTCAGCTGGGTGCTGTGGGCCAGGGATGGCAGGCGATTGGCTGTGGCTTTCCCGAGTCCTCCCTCGCTGTCCCTCCCAGCCTCGTGGTTCCCTGTGTCGGCTAAGGTGTTGCCGACTGCCCGCTGGCAGAGCGAAGCCCCGGTGCTCAGCTGGGTGCTGTGGGGCAGGGATGGCAGGCACATATAATCAATGTGCAAAACGTATGCAAATATACTATGGCCCAGATATTCAAACTGCGCCAGTCTGAGGCGCAAGCCCCTGCGCCGCTCAAAATAGTTGCGCAGGGGTGTGGCCGGGGTGATATTCAAAGGAGTTGCGCTGTTGAACAACCTTTGAATATCACCCCGAGTTACAGCACTTTGGCAAGATGGCGCAGTGGAACTTGCGCCACCGCAGTTGCCAGAGTTGAGCATTAAACTTGCGGTGGCGCAAGTACCATTGCGCCATGCGCAAATTTCCGATATTCAAAAGGTGACATGCAAATGGGGCCATAATTTATGCAAGGCGCAAGGGGGGCCATTTGCATCTATTTATGGCCCCATTTGCATGCCATTTGCATGTAGGTGCGCCGATCCCCGAGGACTTGCTCCTGGCCACCCTGCCAGGCAGCAGCCGTCGGGGACCGACGCACAATGCAGCCCGATCGCGGGCATCACAGTTACATGACACCCCCACACACATCTCCCACAGCCCGATCGCGGGCAGAACACGTACATGTCGCCCCCCCCACACACAGCTCCCACAGCCCGATCGCGGGCAGAACACGCATATCGCCGCGTCAAGTGACTGCAGGGTGGGATGGAATGTCATGAGCAATACAGCTGAAGAACCCAAGTCACACCCCTGACACCTGTCAGTTTCTACTGGGTGAGGCATTACAGCTGGAAACCCTAATGCCCTGGGCGTTTGTTGGTATTTTCAATCCAAATTTTCAACATGGGCTTTTCACTACCCCACCTCATGAACAGTGGTGCTATTATTTTGTTACTCAGTCCTGAAAGGTGATTTTGCACAGCAACTGCTCTGTTCGGAGCCACAGGTGCGGAAACACATTTTTCACTGGATGTGAAATATGACAGCTGTACTGTTCATGAGGAGGTGTAAAAAAATGGCAATGTTGAAAATCTGGAGTGAAAATATGAAAAATTGTCAAAGTTAAAAGCGTGCATAGAAATTGTACAATGCTTGCCTATAATGCAATCATTTTTTAAAATTTTTCCACCAGATTTTCAACATGGGCATTTTGGGACCTCCCCTCATGAACAGTGACACTATGTTTTGTTAATCTGTCCCAAAAGTTGATTTCCAACAGCGACCGGGCCATTCTGTGTCACATGTGGGAAAACACATTTCAGACAGAATGTGAAAAATGACAGCTGTATTGTTCATATGGAGGTGTAAGAAAATGACAATGTTGAAAATCTGAACTGAAAATATTAAAAATTGGTGATGTTACAAGTGTGTATAAATAATGCCCAATGCACGCCCATATCTTGGTAATTTTTTGGAATTTTTTCACCAGATTTTCAACATGGGTTTTTGGGACACCACCTCATGAAAAGGAGTACTGTCATTTAGTTAATCAGTCCCGAAAGGTCATTCCACATAGTGATGGTGAAATTACCTTTTGGAACCAAGAAACAAAATGACAATGACATGTTCATGCAGTGGCATCCCAAGAACCCCATGTTAAAAATCTGGGGCCAAAATTCCTAAAAATGGCTGAGATATCAACCTATGTTGAAACCTCCTATTGACTCCCATTATACAGCACTTACTGGATTCTTCACTTCACAGTTTGGCTTTGAAGAGTGCAAACATGTTCTGGTCTAGAGAAGATCATTACTCCTGACTTCTGGAGGTATGTATGGGGTTGAGGGGGGTGTCTGGGGAGGTGGGTGCTCAGAGGGAGGGTTGGCATGGGGAGGGGAACAGGGACACCATGATGGGCCATTTTCTGTTTACAGGTAAAAAAAAAAACTTCTGGGGTCCATTTTCTTTATTTTACAGGGAAAAAAATTAAAGGCATATAGGCACACTGGGAATCCCTGTGTCGGCATGCACTCTCCCCTCCATACATTATTGGGGGTTCCAGTGGGTGTGCCACAATAGTGTGTGGAGGGAGGAGTGCATGCCAACATGGGGATTGGGCACCCCGTAGTCAGCAAATAACACAGATGGGTTTGGGCTAGGGGGTATGGCATTTAGACACACTGGGGTGGGCTCCTAATGAGCCACAACAGTGTTGTGAGTGCATGCGACAGAGATTGGGCATTCCAATGTCAGCAAATAACACAGACAGGTTTGGATGGGGGGGCGCATCTGACACTGGGAGTGGGCATCCCAGTGCTGGAAACATTAAATCATGATTTCGACACACTGGGGTGGGCTCCCATTGTGCCACATTAATTGGGGGAGGGGGGTACATGCCAACACAGGGATTGGGCAGTTTGACTTTCTGGGGAGTGTGTGGCAGGTGGCAGGAGGTGCCATATTTATTGAAATATTTCACCAGGAAAGGCACACTAAATAAACATCTTTCTCCTGAAGCAAAGCTCAGCACCGAGTGCTCAGTGGCAGGAGCTGACCAATTGCTCCTGGAGCAAGGCCCAGGGACAGAGTGCTCAGCTGCAGGAGCTGACAGGGTTGTGAGGGCTGGGGGGGCAGGTGCCGCTACCATGGTGAAACTGTTCATGATTGCAGTGGCACATTTCTTTCATATTTTTTGCGCTCTTTGACGTTCCCTGTCATCACCAGCATGCTCACTGATTGGCAGCTGAGGGATACACCCACTACAGCATCCCCTACATTGGCCACAACACTGAGACACCTCTGAAATGTACTACTACTGCAAGCAAACATAAAAATATCACTTTAAAAAGTGACGCTCAAGAAAAACACCGACCATCATGACAAAGCAAGTGGTAGTGGTCACACCGACTGCTACCATGGCTAACAACAAACAACTAAATTGAGTTTTGTATAGGGACTTTGCCCCTCGTATGCTCTGAACTTTACATAATACACTCCATGGGGGTTGCAACTCAGGGTTGGGGAGGAACTTGAGAAAGATTGCATCTGTGAGGGCGGTGGGGACAAAAGTGCAGGGTGGGGGAGAACACAAGAAAAATGAAACTTGGGGGAGGAGAAGAAAAACACAACAGAAGGGAGACTGGGAACACAACCCAGATCTCCAGGACAATGCACCACACTAGCTGCCCATGGCCCTAACCCCCTGCTCCATGGGAGCAGCTTGGCAAAGTGCCATGCAATTATCCTGTTGTCCTCTTCCTCCCATGTAATGACAGCTAGAGTGATAGCAGTAACTGACATGCGCTATGCTACCCCTGTAGCTACAAAGTCAAACACTATTTTCCAGTACTGATTTTCCTGCATTACAATTCCTGCAACATAGTGACCAGGTACCCAGTATGGGCACTCGGGTTTTTATATGAAAAGTTTTGATCATTTGTAAGTCTCAGCCTAATATTTTCCAAGCTATGAAAGTAGCTTCTTAACCAAATGTTTACTGCAGCTTACCACATATTCCTTTGGACAAGATGGTCTGTGTTCCCAAGGGGAACGAAACATGAAATCTATTGATTTGTAGAAATCTGCTTTTTCCTTCGTTGTCATCTAGGCAGAGCTGTTTAGTATTACCTACATACTTCTACTCTTTATCCCAGCTTTTCTGAGGTTTTCCATTGGCAGTTTCAGTTCTTTTGCAAAATAATATTCAACTGTGTCTCCTATAACACCATCAACTTAACCCACTGATGATGTTGGTGGGGTCTCCCAATCCCTGCCATCAAGCAGGAACTGTTTCTGTTGGCAGGACCCATCTGATCAGGTGTGGGGCATGCTGGTGCCCATAATCATCCTGCCACCAGCTGGTATTTCTGTTTTTCTCCCTGAGGGGGTGCGGCATGCAATCATGTCGTGATGTGTGATGCACCTTCCCATGTGAAGTGCATGATGTCTGCTGTGCAGACACCCCTTGTTCTGGCTGTCCAGAGTTGCCTTCCACCCAGCTTCTACTAGGAGCCAAGTGTTCACCAAGCTCTGCAATTCCTCCTACCCAAAGTAGAGGAGTCCTTTGGATGCTTAAGCCTCCCCCAGTTGACACTCTGAGACCCTGAGTTTGCTTCTGAACCTGGGTCATCAGCATTACAAGCAGTAACGCTGCTGCTCCACTGGTGGGCTCGACCCATTGACCTTCTTCTGAGGCCCCTCAAATCCTTTTTCAATATACTGGAACTGAAAGTCAAATAAAGTAAATCAGAAATTCTCCAACTTAATAATATATGCCACAATCTACCCTTCACAAAATGGGGACTTAAGTGGTCCCTGGATAGCATCACTTATCTCAAAATCAAGATCATCTCAGATGTCTTATACCCTTGCTCCCTCCTCAACCTATTTCCTCCTCTTAACCACCCTCCAGGATGAATGTGATTGGTGGACACAATTATGTCGATTTTAGCCAGCAAATTGGAAACATTAAAAAATGGAATTGCACCCAAAATATTCCAATGCATCTGCCATGTTCAAATGTTCGTACTGGTGCACTGGTGTCTAATATACATACAATGGAGGGTTTCTTTCTCTGGGAAGGCATACATCCCCACTAAAAAGTACATTTCTGGCCTACTGACATAAGGCAGATGGAGCCTTCTGTGGTTTCAGAGAAATCATCATTTAGCATATATGGCTCCTGAGATAATTAGATGGTTCTCCTCACTTGTGGGTAGATCCCTCTTTGGATCCTGATCAAAACTGTAATCTCTGGTGGCTTCTCCTTGCATTCTTTCTCTAGTCTGCTTTACTCATACCCAATGCTCCCATCCCATAATTTCTAGTTCTTTCTATCTCTGGAACAAATTGAGAAAAAAAATTATTTATGCCTCACCCTACTGTGTGGGCACTTCTTTGGGGATAACCCTGACTTTTGTATAAGGAACTGCCTGATATACTTAAAGCAATGACTAAACCTTGGTATTCACATGGTAAAAGGCCTGATCACACTCGACAGTGCACATCTGACTCCTTTTCTGCACTACAGAAAAGATATAAGTTGCCACAGAGGGATTTCTAGAAACTCCTCCAGTTGGACAGTATGCTAGCCAAAAGGTTATGGATGACTCTTCTGATGCTGAACCAGAGAATATACCCCTGTCACAATGGACTAAATACCACAGGGGAAGGACAGTAAAGACATTGTATACTACTGTATCAGAAATCTCTCCCAGACCAAACAGTAAAGGCCAGGCACAGACAGCAGGATGACCTGCGCATTTCCAGTGTTGGGAATCTATACATAAAGCCCATAGAGTGAAGGTGCTTGTTTCACCAGATCATGGAAGGGCTTACCAGGTGGAGGCGGTGCAGCAATATGGCCACAGTGCTGTTCTGCTTCCCACAGCACCATCTCTGAGTGGTGTTCCCAGTTTCCAGTTCAGTTTGTTCACCGTGGAAATTAGTGCGGCTTCTATTTTTACTTAAAATAGTGAATGAAACTAGGTTGATTTTAGCCCTATTATTTGAATATTACATTAATTTCTGTGTTTCAGGACTCAATATGGAGTCTGTAGTCCATAACTGGTGTCCTGATGGTGTACTGAAATGCAGAGTTTAATAATTCTGATAGTAGAACTGGTACCAGTCACTCAGCGAGCGCCGATAAAATTGGGAGCTGGAGAAATTTGTGGCTATGTAGAGCAGCCTGAGACCAAGGGAAGATGTCTATGTCTTTAAAAAAAATATTTCCAGTTGCGATAGCCTGGGGAAACATGGAGTGCTGTAGTAGCACAGGTTGTGCTGAAATGCCTGAGTTTTACTATGAAGAGGTAGGCTACCATTGCCTAGGACTTGGAGGTTCTTTCTTTGTATTCGACACATAAAATTTACTATACTCAGTGAAGTGTTTTCTCTATTTGTTTTCCCTTCTTCCAGGTGACTACAGCCCAATGTTGTCTGGTTTTCAAAAGCAATAGGTAGAGGCGACACATAGCTTAAATTGGACACAATTATGAATTAATATGAATGTTGGCAAAAGTATTGAGCACTTAGAACTGGAGCATGTAGTCATGACTTACTAGTTGGAGGACTCCTGGATGAAAAGTAGGAGTCTTTGCTTTTAAGGAAGTTGAAGGTAACTTTGTTTCTTGCTTGTACGTGAAGAACGCTGACTTAGCTACAAAAATTCTTGTTTTGAGGGCACGATTTTCAGAGGTATGTTGGATGTGTTGTAGTATGCCCCTGATACTGCTCTAATGTTCTCTAATGTGTTCATGTTCACAACTGGGATCAGGAACCTTTGTGCATTTGTTTTTATTGATGGCTTAGCACAATTATGATTATGGCTGCCTCGGCTTCTGGACTCTTGGTTCGAAAAGGCCATCAGCTTGACTTGGTTACCTTGTTTTGCAGGACTCCGGTTTGGAGCCAAGGCATTGATTGTTTTTATTGTGTTTGATGCTAGAGGAGCTGAGTGCTGAGGCCACGGGACCTCTAAAATTCTTCTTGTGACTGGATAAATGGGGATCCCAAGGAAACCAGAGAAAAATACTGTATATTGTATACTGAACACGTTTTGAAAGTCTAATGAAAACTAGAGTGTCAGTATAATTTAATCTAATACTGTGGCTTCTGGAGAATGACTCTTGCTAATAAATATGTGAACTCTTGAGAATATAGATATGGGACTCCCTCAAACAAATGGAGCCTTGTAAAACCCCTATGTGACTATATATATTATAATACTTTTTATATTCCTAATCTACTAAAGATCTTCCCTATGTGGACTTGCAGGATGCCAGTTTTAGGGCTTTGGGAAAATCTCATAGATATCTTTATTATTTTGAACTGTTAAGTACAATAGCATGTTTTTAAATCCAAATAGGGCTGGATTTAGTACAAAGTCTGTTGAACAGTTTGGCAATGTTATAATGTTAAAGTATTGGAATATTTACTTCATATGCAATCCACTTTATTTATTCATGTTATCTATGAGCTATCTATGAAGTTTTTTTTTTAATTTGGAAGCTCTGTTCATCAATTTTACAACATCCTAAGCTAAACTGATTATTGTAGAGTTGTTAATGATTAATTAGCTATGCAAATGCCTAACAGGGCTGTGTGCCTTATAGTGGGGACCTGGGAAATTTTGTTTAAAGTGCAAGAGGTTACTATGGGTCTTAGGGATCTGCTCTTGCAGGTCACAGTCAGTCCTGCATTGCAGATCTGACATGGGAAAGTGGGAAGGGTGATGCCTGGTGGATTTTCCCTTCTGAGTTGGGATGGAACCAGTGCCTATCTCATATTCTGTTAGCTATTGTAGCTATTGAGTTCCCTGGACTCTTTGCCTAATAATGTAGCCATAACAAATGGCCCTAAATGGCAAAATGAGCCCCAATAGTTGCAACTCGGCAATAGATGATGGGATAGAATATCAGGTGGTATTCCACTGAAGATTGGGGATCTGCCTGTCTGAGCCCATTCTGGGTATTGTGTGGAGTTGTGTGAAGTGAGGTTTGGCAGTGTGCTCTTAGAAGAAATTATTTTTTGATCTTCAGGGTATTTTTAAAATCACCCTTTCCAGGATAATTTGCACATAATGGAATTGAATGGATAGAGTTTGATGGTGCATGCAATGAAATTAATAACTCAATGATTAATATGAAGAGCACTTTATTTACTGAATTTATGGAAGCATATGTTGTTTCAAGTGTGATGAAATTTTAATGTAATTTTTGTTATTTCAGTTAATGTTGTAATGGTTTTACTGATCACAATAAACATACTTTGACTTTGAAAGCCCATAGAGATAACCCCAGTCACTTCATCTAAAAGAAGATTTTACAGAAATGATACCAGACACCAGCAATTCTTCACTCCATCTGATGGTTACCTACTGGCTTTTTTGTCCTGCCATTGTAACCTTTTGGGCAGGGACCAAAGGCTTGCACTGATGTACTGGGAGCCTTCACATAGTTCACCCCTCCCCACCTTTTAATAGGCCTTGGAACCCTGGTCTGTTTCATAGCCACCACTGATTGTATAGCATCAGCCATGCTGACCCCGTGTAAGTTCTACATACTCCTTCCTCATGAGACTTGTTTGCATACCTTAAGGTAGCATGCAGCCCAGTTCCCCATAACCTGAGGAGAGTTTAATGGGGGAGTTGATCCTGCGTTGACCAATTATCAGTCAACCCACTAAGTGCACAGAGGTTTGAGACATGAACCAGCAACCCCACACAACTACATATGCCATTAATGATACATGATGGTTGTTATGTCTGGACTGAAGGTCGTATATCTATCACGCCAATGTGGAGGGAGCAAAATGTGTGAATAAAAAAAAATGATTTCAACCTCTGATGTTCACAGATATCTCCTGAAGTTGATCCCAATGCCTTAAATTGGAGTCGATGAAATTGAATTTCATTTTGTAAAAGTTGCCTTCAAACAATTGGCCCTCCGTTTGTCCAGAATATTTAATTTCTTACTACTGTAAGTATGGTACAGTAAACTGCAGTCTGCATGGCAAAAGGTTGTGGTAGTTCCTGTTCTGAAATCTGATGACCCACTAAAATGTAATAAATATACTCACATTTTCTTGCTACCACCTTTGCTAGCACCACAGAATGCATTGTTTTGACCGGTGTTGGGCCACTTGACTAAATATGACATCCTAAACCAAGTTCAGCATGGGTTTAGTCCTGCATATAGCACCACAATGGCTTTGGTGAGGTTCACTCAGCCAGTACACAGGGCTCTGGATTTAGGTTACTGTGTTGCTGCTATATACTGTATGTGAACCTCACCAAGGCTTTTATCTTGGCGAACCACAGTCTTATTATATTTTTTGATATTCTTGGGTCTTTCCAGTGGTGTTGTCTCATGGTTTTCAGATTGCATAAAGTACTGTCTGCAATGAACAGATATTGGCAAAGTTGTCTCTCCTTACATACCCATCATATAGAGGGACTACCATAGGGCTCAATAACTGGGCCATTCATATTTACTCTTCTTTAATACATTGCCACTGGCTCATCACAAGTTTGACATTGATGTTGATGGATTCTACCATCATTTTTACCTCAGGATACTGTCCAAATGTGGTTTACTAATCACAGCTTGATTCTAAATGTTTTCAAAACCAGGGCAATGCTTTTTGTAATTCTAAGAAAAAAGTCTGGGTCCTGCAGCTTTGTCTATTACAGCCCTGGATGATAACTATAATTGAATAAACTCAGCATTTATTGATTTATGTATTTATTTATTGAAAAGTTTCACCAGAAAAGGTACACTGAACAACAAGTTGCTTGTCTCATGGTGCGTCCTGGGGGAGAGGGTAAGGGGAGACATATATACAGAGTACAATTCCATGATACTAATACAACCAATACAAGCAGGGTACCATTACATTACATGATTGAGAATAGTGTGAACAAATACATACAGTGTGAATTACAGACATACATATAAGGTTGAAACATAGTACATAAGATTCAATCAAGTTATTAGAATGTCATATGAATACGACTATTGAACAAATGTTAAGTGCTATTTGGATAAGAAAGTGCTAGAGAGCTGCTATCATATATGTCACAGTAGCAGTCCTATTCAAGCCTTATTCAGAGCAGAGATCAAAACACAACTATGGGCATGAGCACACAAGTCCCTAGATCTCTCCTTTGACAGCACTCTTTACTATGAATCACACATCTTTCAGATAATGGTATTATGCTCGAGGATGCTTGTATTGATACTAGTCCAAAGTTTTATTTTAAGTATGTTACCCCTTCTCTTGTTATGAAATATATTCTGAAAAACAATCCAAAATGTTTGCAGGGTCATGATGGAGTAGATTATAGGATAATAAAATTAGGTATAAACTGCTTTGCATGCCCTTTATCTCATATTTTCAACTTTTCATTGTGTCATAATGTTTTCCCTTCTAGCTGGACGTTAGCTACGATAAAACCTATTTTGAAGAGTGGAAGTCCATCCACTGTTTCAAATTAATGACCAATATCTCTTTGTCACCCATCTCAAAAGTTCTTGAAAAATTGTGATGGATCAAACCCTGGCTTTTCTTGGTAAATATTCTCTTTTTTCTAGTAACCAACACGGGTTTAAGCCAGGTTACAACACTGAAACGACCTTGGTGGGGTTCACAGACAGTTTAATAATAATAATAATAATAATAATAATAATAAAATGTATTTGATTAAGCACCTTTCAAAGTTTTCAAAGCACTGTACATCAAGAAAGACACAGACATATTCAATACATACAATAAAACAACTCTAAACGAATATTACAAAACTAAAATATATAATTCCGATGAAGCAGAAAATGCCTTCTCCCATAAAAAAGTCTTTAGTGCCTGTTTGAAACTCCCCACTGTCGTGCTCTCCCAGAGTTGACGGGGCAGAGAATTCCAGAGGGTAGGAGCAGAAAATCCAAAAGCACGAGCTCCAGAAGACTTCAAATTTACCCTCGGAATCTCCATCAACCCTTCGTCAGCCAAGCTGAGCTGTCCCAGAGGGGTGTAGGGCACCAGAAGCTCTTTCAAATAGTCGGGACCTAGACCATGTAGGGCTTTGTATGTCAAAAGACTCACTTTGAAGGTGACCCACCACTGTATTGGCAGCCAGTGCAGAGTGCGCAGCACAGGGGTAATATAAGAACTTCTGGATGCCCCAGTCAACAAACGTGCTGCCGCATTCTGCACTAGCTGCAAGCGGTGGATATCAACCCCAGGAAGTCATAGGTAAAGGGAGTTACGGTAATCATGGTGTATACATGGTGCTGTTGATAGAGGGCACTCATGTGCTTCTCTGTTCGTGGACCTCACCAAGGCCTTTCATTTGCCTGAATTTGACCTTCTTCCTGGTGTTCCCTGGGAATTACAGTTCTCTGGGGACGTTACCAGGTGGTATCAAAATTATTTATGTAATAGATATCATAAAACAATTATTGGTTCAGCTGTTTCCCAGACTATTTCTTCAGTCTGTGGTGTACCCCAGGGATTAATCCTGGGACCACTTATCTTTTCCTTTTATATGAATTTAGCCCACAGTATTTGTACTCAAACTGAAATGACCCTTTACACGGATGACGCAGTTTTATTCTGTTTAAGTCGAAGTCCTGAGACATCCATCTCTAGTCTTCAAACTGATTTGGGGCATTTGCAGGACTGGCTATTGATAAATCATTTTGTACTTAATCCTAAAAAAACAAAGGTAATGTTTTTTTTCCTGTAATAAGAAAATAACTTCTAATCTTCCTTCCATTATTGATAATAAGGGAAATGTTATCGAACTTATTTCAGTTTTTAAGTACTTAGGAGTAATACTAGATAGTCAGTTTACTTTCAAGCCACATATCCAAAATCTTAGGAAAATCTTACATCAAAGGTTGGGTTCTTTATATCGGATCAAGCAATTTCTGACTCTCAAATCTAGAAGACTTCTGGCCCACAGGTTTTTGTTCTCAGTACTAGATTATGGTATTCTAATATACTGTTTACTTCTTCCAGTAGTAGTGTTTTAAATTGTTTTCAAGTTACATATCATTCTGCCCTGAGATTTTGGCTAAATATGCCACATCGATTTCATTGATCTGATCTACATGATAAATCTTACTCGCTATCTTTTGATAATCGAGTTTGCTTTAAAATGGGTATTTTTTTTATAAATTGAAACTAGGACTCCTCCCTCCCTCTGTTTCCCTAATGTTTCCTAGGGCTCTAAATGCTCTTTCTACCAGGTCCCAGTTTAAATTTACCTTTAAAATTCCCTTATTCAAAAAGACTATAGGGCAGAGATCTTTGTTATTCAGAGCGCCAACTTTTTTTTAACAAGATTCCTATTGAAATCATTAAAAGTAATTCTGTACCGTGTTTTAAAAAAAGGTTAAAACAGTTGCTTTTTGCTCAAGAATGAATGTATCTGTTTTTGCGTTCAATGTATTGCACTTGCTCTTTTATGTGGATAGAGTTGTTTGCTCTGAATTATTGTGTTATCAGTGTGTATCATACTGTTTTTTGATAAGACTTGTCACCTGTGAAAATGGGCAGTTTTTGCTCATCTGGTCTACAAGTATAAAAATAAAATGAAAATGAAATTAAATGTCTTCAGTTAATCTTGTTCACCAGAGACTTATGTACAGTAATATATCATCTCACTTCACCTCTTTGCCAAATATCACAAGGCTTCTGACCTGAAGTGTTTTGCATTCTTTCACTGGCTATGGCCTAATACTTTATTCCTTAGCTAGCATTGGAACGCTGCCAAGGATGAGATTACTTTTTAACAAGCTAGCCCATTTTGCAACTCTGCTTTCCCCATGAACTCATCATTGTACTTCCTTCTCAGAATTACAGTGGCCTTCTTTTGATCAATGTGTTCAATATCAGGTTGGTACTTTATCAAAAAAGTAATTTTGCATCTGGTTCTCCCAACCTTACTTGATCTATTCATACATAAAAAATTTCAGTTTTCAAGAATATACACCACTCATGGTTAAAGGCTGTTACACTTTAGGACACCCAAGCTCTTCAGTTTACTCCTGTGTCCATTTTTTCATTTTATTTAATTCAGACCTGTAGATGTATATTTAGATCTTATATGTAGAAAAGAACTGTAATTGTGTAGAATGATTTTGTTGCTGTTGTTAATGTTGCAACTGCTGTTGTTTAAACTGTATACAATAACTGGCTTAACCTGTTTCCCATAGGGAAACCGTGGTGTAATTTGCAGTTATAAAGGTGTGTTTATAACAGAAAACATGTGCACAGTTTCCCCTTGCTCTGTGCATGCCCCACTGTAGATGTTCCCTTCAAAACGCTGGTCGACACTTTCCCCAATTGAACTGCCACCAGAATTGGACTTGTGGTAACCTTCATTTTGAATAAAATGTGCATGGGAAAGAAAACCTTTTGTACTGCTCACCCCCAAAAAGTTTAAAATAATGGAAATGACACCGCAAGTCACAGACCAGATGCTGAAATTGAACTGGGCGGGTCCAGCAGAACTAAAGAGTAAACAGGGAGCAGATGAGGCACTCTGGGTCACCCTGGAGACAGGAAATGGCACCACAATCTGCATAGGAGGTGTATACAGACCCCCATCTCAGGGGGAGGGAATGGACAAGGAAATGATAGAAGGCATCCTTAGAATGGCAGAAAAAGGGGAGATATTGTTGATGGGGGATCTGAATATGACAGATGTTAACTGGAGCACCTTTGCTGCGGGCACATCCAAGAGCAGGGTCATTCTTGATGCCCTACAAGGGACATGCCTCAGACAGCTAGTATTGGAACCCACTCAGGAGGCAGCAATCTTAGTCCTGGTACTCTCAAATGGGGATGGAGAAAGAATCTCAGATTTAGAAGTGGGTAGCCATCTGGGAACAAGCGACCGCCAAGCAGTGTGGTTCACGATAAACACAACCATAGAGTCAAGCCATACAAAAGCAAGAGTATTGGACTTTAGAAGGGCTGACTTTGGGAAAATTAGAGAGTGCCTCAGAAAAGCACTAGCAAACAGGCAAGAAGGAGGGTTGGAGCAACATTGGGGGCGTAATCAAAACAGCCATCACAGAGGCAACAAGCCTTTGTGTGAAGCAAATTAACAAAACACAACAAAGGAAAAAAATGTCATGGTTCGCAAAAGAGGTGGCAGGGAAGGTTAAGGAGAAAAGGATAGCATTCAGGATATATAAGGAAACACAGAAGGAGCAGGACAGAGAACTTTATCAGTTAAAGCAGAAAGAAGCAGGGGAGGCAGTCAGAATAGCAAAGGCCCAAACCAAGGAAAGGATAGCCAACTCTGTTAAGAAGGGGGGTAAGACCTTTTATAGGTACATTAGGGAGCAAAGAAAGACCTAGGGAGGGATACTGAAGCTTAATAAAGGGGAGGGAGTGTGGGCAGAGGGTGACAGTGAAAAAGCAGGGATACTGAATGAATATTTCTGGCTCAGTATTCACAAAGGAAGAGGAGGGGGAGGCACCTAAACCAAACAAGAGAAACACTCTGGAGATGGGGGTCAATACCAGTCCATTTACAGAAGAAAGGGTTCTGAAAGAACTAGTAAAATTGAAGGTGGACAAAGCAATGGGACCTGATGGGATTCACCCAAGAATCCTAAAAGAACTAGGAGTAGAACTAGTGACACCGCTGACTACTCTCTTGGTTAACTAGGATCTGCAGCTTATCCGTTAGGTAGGTAGGAAAATGGGCAGATTAGGTGGGCCAAGCGGTCCTTATCTGCCATCAAATTCTGTGTTTCTCTGTTTCTATGAGCAGCAACCTCCATTCATTTTATATAATTGCTGAGATGAAAATGGAAAAAGGAAAACCCAGCAATTATATAAAATAAAATATGGGTCAGTGTGTGTAAACTTGAAGTTTACACACACCCTCAGGGTTAGATGCTTTTAATAAACCCCTTGAGCTTTGCTCTCGGGTTTATGTAGCATCTAATCGCTCGTGTGTGTAAACTTCTCATTACACAGACCGACCCATACTTTATTTTATATTAATTGTATGTAGCTGGTTATCCATGAAAACAGTTTTTATTTAGCTCATGGATTCACTGGGATTATCAAAAATAAGTCAAGGGGGCTGCCAATTCAGAGGTCTCAATGTTGTGAAGGACCTCATTCCTCATAATCTAGCGGGTAGTAGGGTATTTTATACTGAAGGAGACAACCTTGGCCACCAGCTGTTTGCAGGTGGGATTGAAGTCCTTGTGCTTCTGTGCCAATTCTCAGGAAAAGTATTAAAAGATCAAAATCACATACCTCTGCCAGTGCAGAGCACCTTTTTTCTCTCACCAACCTCAGAATCTTGTCTTTGTCCTGAAATCTGAAGAATTGGACCTGGATGTGACTGAGCAGTTGTCCTTTCTTTGTCTGTGGAGGGAGTGACCAATGGGATCTGTTGACCTATGTTGGTGTTGATCCTGGACTCTCAGGAAGATTAGAATCACATTCTGGAGAACTGCATTGGCATCTGGACCTTCTATGCCCTTGAAAAATCCTAGAAAATGGAGATTGTTCCTCTGACTCCTGTTTTCTAGGGGACCAATATTCAGAGCCACCTGGATGTGCGTGCATAACAACACACTGTGCAAATAGGCTGGGCTGGCCAGCTCTGGTGCTATATTTAAACAGAATATGAAATCAGAACAGACTGTGCAATCTATTTGAATGTTGAACCCTGGATGTGCATGCACATCAAGTGGCCACCATACATTTTGCAGCACATCCAGGGTGCAGAGCTGAAGACCGCCTATTAGTGTCTTATGAAACCTCAGTTTTTACTCACTACAGTAATCAGATTGCTACTTATTGTGCACATTGTTATACAATGTAGTGGGATTTAAATATAGCTACTGATGGATACAACTACTCTTTTACACCAGAATGACTAGGATTTAATTTATTTCTTGTTTCTCCTATAGAGGTTGGCTTTGAAAGGCAACTGATTGGGCATCAAACCTTACTGGTGAAAAAGAAACAGGAACTGTACTCCAGAGTCAAAACATCAGCAGGAGCAAATGTTAAGTAGCCTCTCCTCATGTCTCTGGCATCCGTATAGGACCTCGCCAGTATAAACATTCTGTTTATGTGGATGACAGCCTCGACATGTCACATCACCGTCACATCCCTACCGTCTGCCTTAGACATCATTAAAGAGTTTGGAGGAATATCTAATTATAAATTAAAATTGTCCAAAATAGGTTATGCCCTTAAACACTGCCATGTTGTGATCTGATGTAGAGCATCTGGGGTTGGTCTGGGTCTGGGATAAACTAAAATATTTGGGAATGTATCTCACTCCATCACCAGCCAAGATGAAGCAATACAGTCTTGATGCAGTTGTCACTCACCTCAAGCTAGATTTAGACCTCTGATCCCTTTTACCTGTTTCATTCTGGGGTCAATTAAGTATAGTTAAAATTAATGTTGTGACCCACCTTTTATACCCGCCATTGCAGATGTATAACTATTTCTTCTAAAGTCCTGGTTTTTCCAAATTGACAGACTCATATCTGTCTTTGTGGTTTGGTGAGCCCCCCCCCCCATAGAGCTCCATTTAAGCTCCAAGAAACCAGGGAGAGGGATGGCCTGCAGGTACCTAATTTATGTTTCTATTACTTGGCTATTAACTGCTCCAGACTCCAGATTTTCCTAATGGCTTAACCCCCACCTAAAGATAGCATAGGGGCCTATGTTCCTACATGGCTGGAAATTGAACTGTTTCTCTGTATCCAGTTTGGCCAGGACACACATGCCCTGTGCTATATACCCCTTAAGAAAGCTCCCAGGATGTTCCATGGCTCCCCAATCGCTAAGTCGACATGTGTACATGCGTAGCTGTGTGCTGTACTACACACTCCATCACTTAGGGACATTTCTCAACCCTTATTGGGGAATCCTAATTTTGAGATTGGGGGTAGCCTAATTCACATGTTATTCTGGCCTTTTACTATGGAGACCACAGTCTAGGAATTTGTCAAGGACCAAACATCACTCCTTTTCAAAGAGGCACAGAACAAATTTCAGTTGCTGCCCCCTTTGGCCTGCTTTAAATATTTTCAGCTTACACACATGCTTCTGTCCCATTTTGGTTCAGGTCACTGGAATAATTTTATGAAGCAGAGGTTCTCTATGCTTCTTTCTGCACTGTCTTCCCATATTATGTCATACTGCTACCAGCAATTAGGTTTCCTTGTGGCCAATATGGAGGACCTGTTACATTACTATTGGGATTAAGCTTTGCCTTCTATGGACTCCCCTCATGACTGGTCACAAGTCTGAAACATATGGACAAATATGTTAAATGGGACGCTATGCCTCTTACAATTCCAGGTATTGCACAGTCTTTACTTTACCCTGACAAGTTGCACATAATGGACCAGCTCCCTTCAAACATTTGTTCCAGATGCCACAAAGCCCTGGTACTCTATATCATTTTCTTTGGCTTTGTGAAAAGTTTCCTTCTGGAAAGCCATCCAGAATAGATTAGATCCATTTCTGGGGTTTTCCTAAGCCTTCCTTCTGAGATATGCATATTAGGGGACTTTGGGATACCTTGATTGGCAATCAATGATGTCATATGACTCACATCTCAGCCTGTGCAAAGAAAGTGATTTTAAGGCACTGGCACCGAATACTCCATCTTTGACTGAATGGTTCCTGGAGATCCTTTTGCTTTGCATGCTGAAAAATCCATAGCCAACTTATCAAACTGTTTTCATACTTATCAGAGGATTTGGGAACCATTGTATACCTTGTTATTTTTATAACTAGCATGAATTCCAATCTCCAGTATTTTTCACATATAGATTTTTTTTTACATCTCCGGTGGGGGGTTGGTAGGTGTTGGAAGGGGTATGATGGTTTGTTTTGTTCTGTTATTTACTCAGATTTGTTACTCTTTTTATTCTTGTTATCATGCCTTTGTATTTTGAGCTACTCCACTTTATATGTTTTGCTGGCATTAGATGTACTTAGTGTGTTGTGGTTTAGACTATTCTGCTGTTATTTGATTCATCTGTTTGATATGTGATCATAATACTTAATAAAGCATACTTAATTGAAAAAAAATGGTCAATAGCAAAAAAAATCTGGAACTTTAACTGTTAAATTGCAGAAGGACGCAAAGTCCCAGCACTTCAAACATTAAATGGTCTTCTTCAGGGGGAATTTCCCTAGAGAAGTTACCCAGCTCCTGTAAATGTCACTCTTAAAGGTACATACTAGGAAAGATTTGGAGCAGAAAAGCAAAAATGCCCATAGTAGCGCCTACAATTATGGATTAAAGAAAATGTCCTTTTCTGAAAGCAAAATTTCATCAAGTCTTGTTTTAAAAATACTTTTATTGTTGCTTATGATAACAGACAATGGTGAAGAATTCCATGGGTTAACAATTTGCTGTGAAAAAAAATGTGCTCTCTTTGTTGTTCTAGTTTTTGTCCTGGTTAGTTGGAGAGAGTGCCCTCTGGTGGTGATTGCTACTTGCTTGAAGTCTAACCCACAATTGAAAGTGAGGGATTGATTATTAATAATGTCCCATGTTAGTAGGAGACCACCCCTTAATCTACAAAGTTTCAGGGACATTAGCTTATATTTGGATAATCTAGTTTCATTAGAAAGAGACCTCTATGGGCAAATTGTTTTTGTTACTTTCCTCTGAAATCTTTCCAGCCTATTAATTTCTTTATAAATATAGGGACTCCATAATTGGGAAGCGTAATCGAAATGCTGCCTTACATAGGCTTTGTATACTGGCAACAGTATCTGAGTTTTTGGATTTAATATTGTGTTTAATAGCCCACCAAATCTTATTAACCTCACTGAGAGTATTTGTAATATGAAGTTTGAAATTAATTTCTGAATCAATCATGACACCAGGATCTTTTTCATAAATCTTATTAGTCAAAGTTTCGTTGTATAGCAGGTATTGATTTATATGGTTGTGTTTACCAAAATGAGGCACACAGCATTTAGAGATATTAGATTGCAGACCCCATTTATTGGACCAGACACCCAGAGAGTCAAAATATTTCTGCAGTGTTTCACCTTTCTCAAAACTGCTACATGAATTGCAGATTTTGCAGTCATCCACATATTTAATAATCTGACAGTTTAGATTGTCTGACAGGTCTGAGATGAAAACTTGAAAAATTGCTGGAGCCAGGACTGCGACCAGAGGAACACCACTGTCCACTGGAAGCCAAGATAATCCATGTTCATCAGTGACAACTCTCTGAGCTCTATTACTTAACCAGTTTTAAATCCAGCATATAATAAGTGAGTTGATTCCATAGGGGTCCTGCCTATCTGCAAGATCTCCTTGTCCTCTACCATACAGCTCAGGCCCTCCGTTCTGCAGGGGGAGGTCTCCTGGGAGTTCCTAGAACTAGGTTGCAGCATTTGGGGGATAGAGCATTATCAGTGCCTACACCTACCCTGTGGAGCTCCTTCTTGGTTATTTAAAGGAGGCCCCCTCAGTAGAAGCCTTTAAAAAGGGCCTTAAACATATTTATTCCAGCAGGCATTTTACTGAGTACATTTTAAATTTATTCTAAAATTTATTTGAAATTGTATGCTCCCAGTTGTGTTTTTATATTTTATAATGTCTTTGTTTGTAAATGTATGTTTTATTGTGAAGTGCCCAAAGTCTGTGGAGATGGGCAATACAAATAAAGTGTCTGTTTGTCTGTCTGTCTATCCATCTATCTATCTGTAATTTTTGAATTAAGGTCCAATGAGGCACTGAATCAAAGGCATTTTTGAAGTCAAGTAATATAACATCACATGGAGAATTGTTATCCAGATTGAGACTTATATTGTTATAAAAACCAATTAAGTTTGTGATACACAAACGCCTTTCACAAATCCATGTTTTGTAAGGTCAATGTTTGTAAGCTGTAGAGTAATCATATCCTTAATATGTCTCGCTAATATTTTACAAAAATCTGAAGTGAGTCTAATGGGATGGTAATTGTCTGGATTTCCTTTATTATCTTTTTTAAAAAGGGTGGTTATGTCTGTCCTTTTCCAATCTGATGGAATATTTCCACTGTTAAGGCTTTTTTTTCAAAAATTATCTGTAAAGAAGCAAAAGATGTTCTTTCATTAAAAAATTATATCTCCTGAGATACCATCAGGACCAAGAGATACACATGTTTAATATGTTCAGTTTTGTCATGACATCTTCTGCCGATACTTCAATTTTTGCAACATTCAGTTATAGGAGTGTCTGTTCCTGGTTAGTTGTTATATACTTTACAAAATTAGAGTTAAGTAGGTAGGCCATATCTCTGGGGGTGGAAACAATAGTGTCGCCATCAGCCAAGGGTCCTACTTTACACTCCTGTTTTTAATGAGTTTATATAACTGAATAAAATCTTTTGATTGCCTTTTTGGGCTTGAGATGCAACATATTTTTCAGTATTATGTTTTGCTGTTCTGATTTGAGTTTTGCACTTCTTCTGAAACTTTTTGAAAACAGCCCATGTTCTTGTACATTTGTTGCTCAGATATTTTTAAATAATTTCTTTTTGTTCTTGATGAGTTTGAAAAGGTTACCAGATAACCACCTGAGGTTTGAGTGAAATTCCTTTTCTTTATTTTGGGTATGAACTTGAGTGCAGTGTCTAGAATGTTTTCAAAAGTCCCAGATCTGCTCAATGGTAGCACCACTCAGCAAGGAGGCCCAATCAACATGTGAAAGATTAATTTAAGGCTGATCAATTTGTTTTATTATAAGCAAAACTTCTGTTAGTTTAGTCAACATTGACCAAGCTGTATAGAGTAAATTTGACTATATAGTGGTTGATGTTATCTATGGATGCAGAAACTTTACAGTGTTGAATATTAAAGGATTCACTGCCTAGTACAATATCAAGATATTATTTCCCTTGTTGCAGAGGAACATGTTGAATTAAATTTAGTTTGTCACAGATATCCAAACATATTTGGAAGTTGAAGTAGAAGCTGTTTTGTTAGTCCAATCAATGTCTCTGCGATTTAGATCTCCCATGAATGATAAGTTGCCTAATTTCAGCAGCAATTTCATTTGAAATGGTGGCAGAGCTATCTGGTGGTCTATAACATAATCCTACTAATAGATTGTTATCGAGGACCTTATTAAAACTAATCCAAAGTGATTCTACAGAGTTAGAAATGTTTTTAATTTTATCAGAAACATCGGTTGGATTTAATAATGTATTAACATACAAGGCTACAACACCACCTCTTTTATTTTCTCTACTTAAGTAAAATAGGTAGTAGCCTGGGACAGAATCATTCAAAAGTGTCTTTTGGCCACCGTGTTTCCATGATACCCAATATATCTGGTTGGTCAGTTCTAGTATGAATGATTAGTTCTTCAAATTTGTTGCCCAGATTCCATGCATTTGAAGTAGAAATTTAAGCTTATTAGTCTGTTTTTATTTTATTTCTGTGGGCAATGCACGTAGGAACACTAACCCCCACACTTAAAGGTTTAAAGAAAGAGATGGGACAAATCTGCAGAATTATTTACTAAGTTCCCTCACACCAAACCTATTCAAATGAAGTCCATCTCTTGCAATCAACTTGAAATTACAGTTAAAAGCTGACCAGTGATTAATAAAGGTCAGATTTTCCTGGCACATCAATTTTGTAGTCTAGCATTAATGCAGGCAATAGTGTAATTTTTTCAGGTCTTGCCCTTGGAATGGAAGAATGCCAGATATCACAACCATGCAGTTTTTATCTTTCAGATGTTTTCCTAGATTTATAAGATCATAACAGATAGATTTTTCTTTGGAATGGCTGACATTATTGGAGCCAACATATACTGTACTATAATATTAGAGTGTTGGGTCACTAGTGAATCAATTCTGTAATGGATATCTTAAATTTTCGAACCAGGAAAACAGTATATCATGAGTAGGATGCTGGTGGAAGGGTGACAACAATAACAGTGACCCGCTCCCCAGCGCATCCCCTGAGGGCTATGGGAGGGTAGGGCAGCTGGATGGAGGGTTGGCAAATATAGTGACAGGATGTCACTAAATGTACGCATTTGGGAGAGGGGGGACGAGCACGCTCAGGGAGGGGATGTGAGGGGTTGTGCTGTGGTGAGTTGCCGAGTCGACCCCGTGGTGTGGAGGGTGGGTTGCTGGTACTGGTTGGCAGGGTACTGGGTTTGGGTCCAGGTGCTGGTGTGTTTTTTGTTGTGCCTGGCCCGAACCCTTTATTTTTTAATGTTTTTACCCTTCCGACATGCACCCCCCTGGAGTTGAGAATCCTTTAGTAGGGGCCACGCCCCTCACATTAAACATTAAAAAAGTAAGTCCCCAGTGCTGTTTTGCTGTTCGCCAGGGTGTCAGAGTGCCGAAATAAATTTTCTGCACTCTTGACTTCTTGATAATGGTGATCACCTTTAGGCTTTCACCGTTATCACATAGAACCAGGAAAACAATTGACACTTACATCATTTTCTAAATCATTAGTTAATAATGTGTCAAAATATTTAACAATTGAATCTCCAACCACCAGTGAAGGCAGTGAGGAATCATTCTGAAAATTAGTTGTTTTGAAATTGTTTTGTGATGAGACTAATGGTGAGTATCTGTTATTAGACAGAAAGGAATGGTGACATGGGGTTCTAGGCTCCTATCTTGTTGGTTTGAGGATGGAATATATTGGCTGTCCTACCATTCTTTGCCCTTCTTTGCCCTTCTATGTGTAACATATTCCCAACCTTCTTATATGTACTCATCATTTTCTGGCTCTCTGCTTCTACAGTGTTCATTTAAGCACATTATACTTTTATAATATAAGTCATAACACCAGTGCCCTCACAGAAAAAATAGGAAAGAGATGGGGGAGGTTAAGTAAAGTGAGGTGAAATAAAAGAGGGTTGTGTAAGGGAGGGAAACTAAGAGGGAGAAATTAGATGTCTGTCAGCCAAAAGTTTTATGTAAAATATTTCTGTTTCTATCTAATCATTTCTCAGTTGATAATTACTAATCAGATCAGTAAGCATAAATAAAAAATGTAATTTTCAATGTAAGAAGGTTATTCAAAAGTTTAATGAGATAGTGTTATGGCAGTGGTGGTTTCGGCGTTTCACTGTACCTATTGTAGTACCGGGAGCATGTGTGTAACACTAGTTAACCATATGAAATGCTTAAATGTTAATATTTCTAATCTTACTGCTTGTTTGATCTGTCTGTGTGCTGCATTCCTATCAGTGGCAGTTCCGCATTTTGAAGTGCGGTAATGACATGGTGAGAGGAGTTCAGTCAATCACGGAGCTAGGGGGCAGTCTTCAATTGTGCATGCAATGTACAGCTGTACTGTTGGCATAGCTCACAGACATCAGTACGTCAAGGAGCCCTCCGTTTCACTTGTGTGAATGTAGTAGCTGCTGAACTGCTCGAGTAATGCATGGAGTGAAAGAAAAGGACAAATTTTGGGTTATGTGCGGGCATAGTAGTGTATTGAGCAGTTCAGCTGGGATAGACAAATACTTGAAAAATTTTTTTCCCACAAAGTTCATTTTATGAAGTGTCAAGTTTCCCTGTTGTATTTACCTACTGCCGTTTGAACTGTATGATGCCAAAGCGGTGCGTGGTCTATGGCTGTGAAACACAGCATCTTCTACATTTCTCTACATTTTTTCTGACAGATGTGTCTGTCCATCGCCAATGGGTGTCTTTTGTGAGAAAGGACAGAGCAAATTTCATGGCATCTAAACACTTTGTCATATGCAGTATTCATTTTAGGGCAGAAGACTTCGATATAAGCTGCAAAGTGAGGAAATTAGTGGGCATGCCAGGCAGTCGAGGTGAGTTGCTCTCAATGGTTGTGTGGTGCTGACATCTGTCTTTTCCCATTGTTTCCTGTAGGGACTCCCTTTCACCCAGCATGTGCTTTACCTCCGCTGGTTAATCCTCGATGTGCCGTGGTCACAGTTGTGATGTGCATGTGTAGTGACAAAATAATCAGTTGTTGAAATAAATAAATCCACAATAGGTTCAGTCTGACAGTGCTTCTTCTTTTGGGTAGTTGACTGTGACTGTCATTATAAAACATAATGTTTTACTGAGAGTACTGCAGTGCTTTTGTTTTTCCATCTCATACAGTGGGCTGACTTTCTGATAGGGCTCGGAGGTTGGTTGACAATGACCAGAATTAGGCAAATGATGTTGGCTCCACCCAACCTCCTCCACCCTGTCTTCCCCTCCTCCTTGATGCAACAAATGGTCAATTACCCCCAACACACACCTCCATCCCAAACCACTCCCTAATACCCCACACTTAGTGGTGCTGGATGAGTTTGAAATGTATTATTACAAGGTGCTGAAGTTTGCGATCATCCTTTCATGTCTTTACATTTTTTCATGATACCGGTGACTCACAATGCTTAGTATTGCTTGGTTTTCCTGTAGTGTCAGAGTGGTGTGGCTGCTGTTTACATTCACTGTCACTGTAGAGAGCTAATCTGTCTAGTTGAAGCGCCAGAAATGTCAGTGTCTCTGATGATGAGTTATACTAGTTACTCACTATATAAGAATGTGGTATTCTTTGTGCACGATTTGATGGGGGAGGATTTGATGTGAAATGATAGTGTTGTGTTCAGTGAGATGTGTCAGGTTAAAAAGGCAAAATGAATGAAATACATTTGATATCGTATTTCTCAGCTGCAGTACTTTGCATAAATGTGCATCTGGTTGCCCTGAGCAACAGACATTCAGGAGTTGTTTGCGGTTGTCAGACAGTGTTTTTTTTTTTGTGTTGTTGTCGTATGATTGTAGTCCTTTTTTCTGAATTTTCCCTTTTTTTTGTTATTTTTGGTTATGTATTGTCATTTGACACTGTTATAATTTATTGCCACATATGCTTCCTCAGTTAACATGTGGCTGCATTCGTGTGAAGTGATGGCAGTTTCAAGGTTTATTTCTATTAAGCAGCTTGAGCAGGTGTGTTAAACTGTGTTCGAATAATTGAATGATGATAAAATCTAGTGTTGTGTGTGGCAGAGAAATGCATTATGTTGTTTCTGTAAATATTTTGGTTTGTGATGTTAATATATTGTAGTAAGTTAGTATTTTCTGTTATGTTTGTAAGTATTACTATTTTAACTGTATAACAGAAGTACTGGGCTTTATCTGTAATATGTTATTCCTTTTTATTGTTAGCTTATGTACTTGTGTTACCTATTTGTAATGCACAAGTGCAATGCTCTTATTCCTATGTGTATCACAGAAGTTGTCTGGTTTTCCATTCATGTGACAGCATTTGGTTTGTGGTAGTGGAATTTTGTTTTATTCTTTTGTGTTGTTACTCCTGAGGCCCCATACATAGATATTTTATTGTGTGGTACTCATTAGTGTTTAGTCTGCATGTGGCACTGTGCTGTATCAAATGCAGTATCAGTATTTAAAACAATGATCACATTGTTTTGCACTGCAGCAATTGCTCATGAATCTCCTAGTTCTCTTCATTTTGTAATCACTTATATCAGCAGGATCCCCAGGTAGCCACTGTACCTGCCTGGAAGGTAAGGTCATGCATTCTTGGCCTGATGTATAACTACAGACTGTGGCACCAATCTTTGGTGACCCTGACCTGACCAACCACATAGTTCTATGAACTGAATTTTGAGCAGCATTCAGTGACTGATTGGGAGGGTTCCAGCATCTGTGGAGGGATCTCTTCAATTCAGATGCCAGCCTAAGAGCCTCTGTAGGCATGGGTAGGGTGCTTTGGATTGAACCATAAGACAGCTATGTATGAACATTTCAAAATTTTGAAGACACCTAGAGTCGGTGCTGGGCTACAAATGATTTGCTCACTCCTGAACAATATTTTGAGTTCAACTTTCTATGTATTCAATGACATGTTTAGAACATGTTTAACAGATGCTTAAGTAACTATGGTGTGAAACACTGGAATCTGATTTCTTTGTTCTCTTAGATTTAGGTTTACACAATATCAGTTCCTTCATGCCATGGCATTTGCAATCCAGGAGATCAACAACAGTCCCATGCTATTAACAAATATAACTCTAGGGTTTGGGATGTATGATTCATGTGGTGCCATATCAAGGGCAATTGAGGGCATGGTGTGGCTACTCACAGGACAGGCACAGGCTGTTCCAAACTACCAGTGTCCCTCATCATCAGCACCTCTTGCAGCTATCATTGGAGACTCAACATCTCAGAACACCATCCTGTGGCTAGAACTCTGGGGTTATACAGATATCCACAGGTACCACTCATTATACATAACTTGTCTATGTTAAATCAACCAATCAGCATCTGATTTATTTGCATGCGAGGATCTCTTAAAACTGTGAGTAGTCATCTTGGAACAATTTCAAGAAACTCAATTATAAAATGGCTCATTGCATTGCTGTAATCTGATTGACGCAAGAGGATGTCACCTTTGGATAAATCTCAGTATAACACACAATCTGAAATCTTGCATTGTTTTACACTTTTTCTTTAATTTAAAAGAGAAATTCTTATTTATTTGTTTTTAGATTTGTTTAAAGTGGGATTCATTTTATGAATTTAATGAGGTAATTCTGGGTGGGTGTTATTGCTGAATTTTTCCATTTGTCATGATATACAGTATAAGGTGTTTACCTTTGCCTTATGCCATATCATATAAAGGCATGGAATAACTCCAGCAAGGACGCCTTGTTCTGCCATACCTTTTTATTTATTTATTTATTTATTTATTTATTTATTTGAAAATTGGTGACTGAAAGAGGCACACTGAGCAAAGGCTCATTTCCAGGTGCATCCTGGGAGTGGGGAGGGAGGAAAATGGAAAACACATTACAAAGAAATGCAAATTAGGCTGATAAGTGCATAAGTTGTAGTGCAGTACAGACAGTAATGTCAAGCATTGCAACAGGATGTCTAATAAATAATGGGCCAAAACAAGACAAGTGTGCAAATCAGGTAAGCTCAAAGTGCAGAGAAACCAGTCAATGGGATGCTGAACCAGTACTCATTGGTGGGTCAGGAAAGGTAAGGAAGGTTTCAAGAAGAGGGTAGGCAGGAACAAGGATGAGGGAAAGAAGTTTTAGTTGGTATCTAATAAAGGGAAGGAGGAGCAAGAGCTAGACGTGGGATGGTAAATGATTCCAGAGTGAGAGAGACTGTATAGAAAGAAGATTTTCTAGCTGAGAAGTGTGGGTGGGAAAAGGAGCAAGGCAAAGGTCCCTGAAGTGCAATGAGTAGGAGGAGGGAGGATAGAGGATATTGGAATGGATAAGTTGAGCAAGAGCAATCCAAACCAGTATTTAGAGATGAGGGAGGCACAGTGAAGCTGACAAAGTGTGAGGAACAGGAGGATGGAAAGGGAGAAATAAATGGAGCAGAGGGGTGGAGAGGGAGAGTTAATATCAAAGGCAGAAGGAGTTTCAGAAGTTGTCTACTCTGGCCAAGGAGGTGAACAGGGTGGTGCTATAGACCACATCCACACAGTCAAAGATCGGGAAAAACATTTTGGTGACTAACTCTAGGCAGACCAGTGGAGAGAGGCATTCCCTGTAGCAGTACATAGCTCTGAGTTTGAAGCAGAGTTTGGCATGGATTGCATTGATGTAAGTTAAAGTCAAGCCTGCCATCTAATCACCAACTGAGGTACTTGAAGGTTGGGACACATCAAGCCAGGAGCCATCTAGCACTGAGAAAATCGGGATGGAGGTGAGCTGGGCCAGTCTCTTGTTGGTACTAAAGATCATAGACACAGTTTTTCTTTTTATTCTGTGTGTTGACCATGAGCTGGTTGGCATGGAACTAGTGCAGAGCACTGTGAAAGTCATTCTTAGTGGGGCTTTCACAGAAGCAGTTGAGGACCTGAGGTGTAGAGGACTGTGACATCTGCATACCTGTGAATATATAAGTTTGCACAGACAGAGGGAGGTTATTGAGGAAGACTGAGAATAGAATTGGACCCAGGATGGATCCCTGTGGGACCCCCAACTGGATAGGAAGTGGCAGAGAGAATGAACCTCCTACCTATACTGACTATTGGAGGCTTGTGAGATAGGATCAGAACCAATCAATAGTGGGGACTGAGAGGCTGCCAGTGCTCAGCTTATCCAAGAGGAGGCAGTGGGACACTAAATCTAAAAATTTGGATAGGTTGATGAAAATAGTTGCTGTGACATGACACTGATCAATCCTTGAGAGGAGATAATCAGTAAACCTAAGTGAGGAGGTGACACTGGAGTGATCCTTCTTAAAACCAGACTGGAAGGGGGACAGAAAGTTGGAGAAGTCAAGGAGTTATGCAATCTGTAGAAGACCAGTTGTTTTTCAACTTCATAAGATAGAGGAGGAAGGAGACAGGGCAGAAATTGCCAGCAGTGGATGGTCACTCCCTTGTGGAGTGGGAAAACCTTGGAAAACTTCCAAAATGAAGGCCAATGCCAAGGGTGAAGGCAAGGTTTAGGAAGTGAGTAAATGGGAAGCAATGGCTGGAGCTGTCAGATGGAGGAGTTTAGAGTTCAATCCATCTGGGCTAGATTGGGAAGGGTTGAGTGAGGTTAGGGCAAGAAGGATTTCTGGAAAGTGACACATGAAAAGTCAAAACCGATAAGCCTGATTGCTTAATTATCACAAGTTTTTAACGGGAAGTTTTAAAACTTTTTTATTTCTTGTTTTTCCTTTATTAACATTTTCTAAATTGCACAATTAATAAAATGGCGACACTTTTAAATATTTGTTGCACTATGACTGCTATGGAGGTAGTCATTACTTCAATGCAACAAAGGTATTTATGCAGTAATTACATGTTTGATGCATGTAAGTACATCATAATTACCATGTAGTTACCGTGTGCAGTTTTCAAGAGTGGCATTTCTTGTGTCATTAGGGTTTCAGAACTGTTCTTGTTTGGATTAACTAAGTAAAAAATAATTCTAGACAAATTGTTTTCCTGCCACAAAAGTAAAAATTAATTGCTCAGTGATAGTAAGCAGATTGATATGGCTGTGTTAATTAGTTGATTACGAATAGTGAAGAGAGTAAATACATTTCCACTCTGTTTAACTTGCTATGACATTCTACACTCCCTCAGACCAATAGAAAGAGACCAAAGACCAGAGACATTTATCTCCTATAAGGGTGGTTGCCAATAATTTTATTAAACATACTGTGCACTGCTTCTTGTTGATAGTCACAGATCACATATATATAGCTATCCCCAAACTTCAATCACAGTATGTGATGCTATATGTAAATAGATACTGAAGATAGACAGACTGATACTGTCAATAGATAAATAAATGGATAGATAGATAGATAGATAGATAGATAGATAGATAGATAGATAGATAGATACTGTCTGTAAATAGCTATTGTAGACAGACAGATACTGTCTGTAGAGATAGACAGACAGACAGATAGATAGACAGACAGACGGGCAGACAGACAAATAAATAGAATGGGTAATATGGTGTTGAATCCTTTAAAGTGAAGATGGATCATTTTTTAATAGAAAATATAATTAGTGGGTATAGTTTTTCATTCACTGTTGCAGCTTCCTGGATAGCACAAGATGAATATGGTGGACCTATGGCCTTTGCTTCATTTGGTATTTCCTTTGTCACCATATTACATGTCCATTTTCATGTATGGAATTCATTACACAAAAGAACTAATGCAATTTTTGTTGTGTATATGCCAGATCAGTTACTGGGCAACAGTTGCAATCCTGAGTGACAAGAGGCAGTTTCCTTCCTTCCTCCGCACTGTCCCCAATGACCAGTTCCAGTCGATTGGTGTTACACGACTGATCCTACATTTTGGTTGGACATGGGTGGGGATGCTAGCTGAGGAGAGTGACTATGGTCAACAAGGCAGCCAAGCTGTGAGAGAGCAGCTTGCCAGGGCTGGAATTTGTCTGGCCTTTGATGAAACCATTCCAGTGGTTTACGCTGAACACAGGAGCAAAGTAATAATCAGAACCATCAAGGAATCAACGGCAAAAGTGATTGTGATATTTTCTAACGATAAACCTTTCAGTCCATTGATGGAGGATATTGCAAGAAACAACATAACAGGAAAAGTGTGGATTGCAACAGAAGGCTGCTCTATCTCACCACAGTTCACAAAGAAAGAACTGCTGAAAACATTCCACGGAACCATTGGAATCTTATTCCCTAATTATGAGATGCTGGGATTCAAGGAGTACCTTTTGGGCATCCATCCTTCCAAATCCCCAAATGACATTTTTCTTAGCAGTTTCTGGGAAAATGCTTTGGCTGCAAATGGCTCAACTTCCGGGAATGCAACCAGGGACAGAGAAACTCAGGACAGGGGAAAGATTGCACAGGATGAAATTCTGGTGAAGTCCAGGATATCCCCTTTTGGATGTAAGCAGCTTGAGTATAACCCACAATGTGTATGTGTCTGTTTATGCTGTGGCCCATGCCTTACAGGAGATGCTTTTGTGCAAAGACAAAGGTGGGCCCTTCAGAAATGGAACTTGCGGACATTCTGGATTTTAAACCATGGCAGGTGGGAGCATATTTCTTCTATAATAATAATAATAATAATAGCTTTATTTCATAAGCGCCTTTCAAATTACCAAGGCATGTTACAAAAGATTAAAACAGCAATAATAAAATCAACAAGCACAATAATAAATAATCTGACAGGTCCCCTCATTCAATGCCACTAAGGCCTGACACCATAAAAATGTTTTTAATGCCTATTTCAGTCCTCCCACAGTCATGCACTCCCACAGCCAATGGGGTAGAGAATTCAGAGGATAGGGCCATGTACATGAATGTATGGGCCCAGGAAGATTTCAAAGACACCCTCAGAATTTCCAGCAACCCTCCTCAGCCAAAAGCAGCTGTCGCTCAGGGCAATAGGGAACAAGAAGCTCTTTCAGGTAGTCAGGTCCAAGTCCATAGGGATTTGTAATTCAGTAAACCAACTAAAGGTGATCTGCCACCGGATCAGCAGCCAGTTCAGATTACGCAGCACAGGGTGATGTGAGAGGCTTGAGAAGTCCCTACCAACAATCATGCTGCAGCATTCTGCATTAGCTGCAGGCAGCAGATATCAACCCCAGTTAGCCCTAAGTACAGGGAGTTGCAATAATTGAGGCACAAAGTCACAAAGGCATGGACCAGCATAGATAGATCCCTGGATGGAACAAGGTGCTTGATCCTGGTGGTGTTTCTAAGATGGTAAAAGGAAGATTTGATAACTGCCGATACCTGGGATCCTAAAGTCAGCCCGTGGTCACACCACCCCAGGTCTCACACCCATTCAGAAGTTAGGATCTGGGAGCCCCCAGATAAAGTCCAGGGGCTGACCAGCCTCATCCCCCTATCGGTGACCCAGATCCACAACCATCACCTCAGTCTTTCCCGCATTCAACTTTAGCCAGCTCAATTCATCCAGTCCTGGATTTCAGCAAGGCAGTTGTTAAATACCGAGAGAGCACTATCCTGGTCAGGTGCAAAAGACAGGTAGAGCTGGGTATCATCAGCATAGCAGTGAAACATCAGCCCGTACAGTCATATAATGTCTCCAAGGTGCAGCATATACACTGCAAACAACATGGGGACAGCATTGAGCCCTGAGGAGCCCCACATGACAGGGAGAGTGGGTCTGAGGAAAAATCCCAGACACCCTCTCTCCATGCTCAATATTTATCTCCACAGTCATGGTTCCATACTGGGTCCAATCTCTCATTACAAAATGTATCTGGCACAATAAACCCCCACGCATAGCGTATTGAAATTGACAGCCCCTAAGGCTAAAGGGACCCCGCCTCTATATATTCCTACATATTTTTGGGCTAGTCATATCAATAAGTACCTAAAATGGCTTACCCAGATAATGTACTTGAAGCTCTCTACTGGCTTAAGATAGAACTTGCTTTAATTCAACAAGTGGTTTAGGTCCTGTGGACTTACTATTTGCCAAGCAGAGATCCTCCGGCCAAGCATCAGGAATCCCACTTTTTAACTTCATTGAAGATTCACTCCCAGATATGTAGGTATCTTAGATACAATCCAGGCAGAGATCTTAATCAGCCTGTAATGGGGAATCCTCAATTCAAAACTGACAACAAAGTAATTCCCTTTAATGGATACCTGGCCAAGGAGTATACAACTCTCTGTTGTCTCGAGCAATGAGGTGGCTCCTGGTTGATGACTTAATTGATAGATTGGCAATTCCTAATAAATATAGATTCCAGATCCTACAATTACATCATTCTGTATTGAAGGCTTTAGGTAAATTGCCATCTGACAGAATACATTCCATTTATCCAAGAACTCTCAATGTTCTGTGGCCACTCTGGAGCAGTCTCAGCAATTTACAATACCATTCACAATTGGAAATTTCCTGACTGCTCAGGGCCTATGGAGTTATGGGCCTCTATGTTTCGGACCACAACTTTGAGTGGCAGGAACTGTGGCATAACTGCCATAAGTTCGTGACTCAGGATAGGCTCAGATTAACACAATTATTTATCCTACATAATGCATATTATTCCCCTTCCTGTTTATTTAAATTAGGCCTTAAACTTGCTCCCACTTGTTCCAGATGTACTTTGGCAGAGGGACAATTTCTCACATGTTCTGGTCTTGTCCCAAAGTGTCTCCATTGTGGTCATCCATTAAGCAATCAAGTGATCCTCTCCTGTGGCTTGGTGACCTATTCAGCCCTACAGTATGTATTATGGGTGATCTTTCAGGAATTAAAGTTCGGGCACTTAAATACCATATAACTCTAATAGCTATGTCAGTGAAAAAGCTAGTTTTAAAACACTGGACTGACAGAATGAGATAACTTACAATGAATGGATCTCCAACTCTTAGCGAACCTTAGTACGGAAAGGGTCATTGCTTGTCTTCAAAACAGATTGGAGAAATTTAAGAAAATCTGGGATCCAATATACACCCTTTATTCCATACATCAGGGGTGACCCGGCTTTATGGTAAACTAGTACATTGTTGGCTTAGCTGATTGTAATGAGAACCTTGTAAGATTTTAGGATAAATTGGTTGTGCTCAACAAGGGAGGGTGGGGTGGGAAATAGGAGGGGAGTGGTTGGGTGGGCTGACTCATTTTCTCATTGTACTATTGTATCCAGTTCATCAACATGTATGTCTGCCATGGGTATGTAATAACAACATTTTCTTAATAAACTTTAAATAAATAAAAAAAATCCCAGACACCACTTTCTGAGTTCTGCTAGTGAGGAAAGATGTAAACCACCTGAGGACTGTACATGTCAGGCCACAGATGGACCTCAAGCGCCAAGCAATACCCCATGGTCCGCAGTGTCAAAAGCTGAAGAGAGATCAAGGAGCACCAAGATAGAATGCTTCTCTGATCTCTTGCCATCAGGAGATCATTGAGCAACTGAACCAGTGCAGTCTTGATATTGTGCCTCTTTCAAAACCAGACTGGAGAGGTTCAGAGATGTTATGGATGGTCAAGTGGTTCTCCAGCTGTACCACCACTACTTTTAATAACTTTCCTATAAAGGGAGGTTTGAGATTGGTCTGTAGTTGGCCAGGAGTCCGGGTCCAAGAAGCTTTCTTCAGGAGGGTGTTATCACCGCCTCCTTCAGGAACTGAAACTCACTTGAGTCAAGAGAGCACCAGACTATCTGTACCAGGACCAGGTCGATAATATCACAACAACCCATAATCAAGGAAGTTGGGTCCAGATCCAAACTACAGCATGTAAGGCACATACTCTGGACAATCCACATGACATCTACGAACCCGGCAGGTCAAAGGTACTCCAGGAAGCATGAGGTGAGGTGACCAAGCACTGGTCAATAGCATCCCCACTGAGAGAGTCAGAAGGATCTCTGACCAGATGTCGGCCATTTATTCCAAAGAATTGAGCAAGCTCATTGCACTCCACTTGTGAGAAAGCTCTTCAGCTGCAGACAGGTTAGGTTGCACAACCCATCTACGGTTCAGAAGAGCTGAGCTGGTCGATTCTGAGTAGTAGCAATCTCCCCAGACAGGAATTCTGCCTTCTTATGGGAGAGTGCTGATTGGTATGCCTGATAATGCTCTACCAATCTAAGGTAGTCAACCGCCAAGGCTGATTTCTGCCAACACCGCTCTAACCTACGTCCTAGTCACGAAACTCCCTCAAGGACCCATCAAACCAAGGGCCCTGAGGGTAAAGTGAGAGAGGATGAACACGGACAGGAGCAATCAAGTCCAGGGCTGCAGGGATGGCCTTATTATAGGCCCAAACCAAAGTCTCTGGACTAGAGCTGGCAACAGGAAACTCTGAAAGGTCACGCACCACTGCTAGGCCATCAGGGCTCATCTCTATAAAGGGCGGTAACTGACCATCTCCAGAGGGCAGGCTTATGGAGGTGGGCACAAAGTAAAATTCACGGTGTAATGATCGGACCAACTGACAGGTTCCAGATCCAAATCAGAGGCCTCAATCCCCAGGAGGAAAACCAAATCCAGAAAGTGACCATATTTGTGGGTAGCAGAAGTAACAATCTGTGTAAGGCCCAGCGAGGTCATCAGCGGGAGGAAGTGCTGTCCAAATTATGAGAGTTTGATGTCGACCCAGGCATTAAAGTCACCCAGAACCATTAGTCTGGGCAACTCCAGTGCCATGTCGACCACGAAATCCACTACTTCCTGTAGGAATCGCTTCATCCCTGGGTGGACGGTAGACAAGAGCTATCCTACAACCTCCACCTGCAACCATGGTACACTCAAAGGATTCAACCTCCTCAGTTGGTACACTCGTGAGGCCCAAATCTGTTTTGAAACAGACTGCCACCCCTCGCCCCTGTGGTCCAATCTCGGCGGTGTATCACCAAGTATCCGGACGGAATTGCAGCTTCCAACATGGGGCCAGCATTTTCATCCAGCCAGGTCTCGGTGATGCAAGCCAGATCAGTTGTTCCAACAAGATCTGCAATAATTGCAGTCCTATTCTTAACAGATCTGGCATTGCATAACACCGCCGAGTTGGAATTATGAATTAGCATCCACTGTTCTCTGAATGGGTATTGCCTGCCACAAACAGCCTCATTCATGTTTTATGGCAAGTCTGTTGTGAGGGATGGAGGATGGACAGCTTGCTCATGAATTTTGTTGGTTTTAATTGTTGACTATTAAAGAGCAAAGGTAAAAGAATCAGACTGATATTTACAACCGATATGGTTCTTTTCTGTTGTTTACATGTTGTGTTGCTTTCTCCTGTTACTAATCTTCTTCATGTTTCAGATAATGCTGTGCATATTTCACTGCATCCCTCAAAACCATCCAACTGTCCCCAACCAAACTCATAAATGCTGTCTGTGACATCACAGTGCGTTGTCATGGTGAGCACCATGCCATCATAAACAAGCACTGTGATGTTAGTTGAGGGACAGTGACATTTGCAGACATCTTGGCTAGGCTACTGAAATGTGCTCATAGCCTGGAAATCCAGGAATGGAAAATGAAGGCCCAGTCCACAAGTTGCTGCTTAGAAATTATTTAAAAGGGTTTTACTTATTGGGCACAATTTTCAAAGCCCTAAGTGTGACACAAGGTGCCTACACCAAACATAAATGGTGCAAGGGCACCTTGCATCAAAACTGCCCCTGAACTATTCACAAAGGCAGCCTGCTCCAAACCGGGCTTGCACCACCCCACTCCCAAAACTGGGCTGCAATATGGTGCTAGGGGCCTGTGGCAGATGTAAGCTGCCACATCCCTGAGTGTGGTATTCTTAGGACTCTCCCAGAAGGAGAATTTCTAAGTACCCCTAGATCAGCAAGGCTGGTCTAAGGGTACTAGTAAACTCTCCTTTGAGTGTTGCCTGTGTGTGGCAATGTGCCAGGCTGTCCCCACCAATATGTAATTACATAAAATAAACCCCTGTATATGTAGCCACCACCTTCCCAATCCCTTATGCTGCCATAAGTTGTTCTAAATGTAATGCCCCTCCTGAACCCTGATGCAGCTGTAATCATTCAGTAATATGATGCCCTCCCGAACCATGATGCAGCTGTAATCTTTCAGTAATATAACCCCACCCTCCCCAGTCCCTGATGCTGCACCTATTAGTAGTTAAGAGAATATACCCTCATGGTGGTATAGTGGCCCCTAACCCTCCCACCTCAGCTGGTAATTGCCCACAGCCTCACTCACCCATCCCTTAACAGAGCCAGCACTGGCACTAGCCCTCCTCTCACCTCCATGGCCAGCATCGACTGAACTATATTTGAGTTCTGTACTGTATGGTGTACGTGTGCTTTGAATACACTATACAGTACAGCATTCAAAAACAGTTCAGTCAGCGACGCCCCCAGAGATGAGAGGAGGACTGTGCCAGCGCCAGCTCTGATATAGGATGAGGAGTGGTGGTGAGCACTCCAGCAGGGGTGGAGTGCCACTTACCACCGCAGAGGGATATGTTCTTAACTATTAATAGGGCAGCCTTGGGGATCGGGAGGGGGGACATTCTATTAATTAATGATTATGGCAGCATCAGGGTTCAGGGGTGTGGCGGTGGCACTAGCCCACCTGAGAAGGGGTTTATTTAATGTATTTGGGGATCAGGGATAGGGACCCTTGCATTTATTGCAGGAAGTCTGTGGCTGACCATTCTCATGTGCTAAGTGTTCGCTGCATGGGAAGGGTTGCCACAAGTGGAAGCGTGGCACCAGGACCTCTCCTGTACCAGAATCTAGTTCAGGGTCCCTGGTGCACTGGGCTTTGGCTGCTGCTGCTTGCCACAGCTTGTGTCGATCCTAGCCCTTTTAAGAATCAGGCCCACTGAGTTTAAGCACGGATGCCAGGGTGTCCATACTGGGCTCTGACACTGTGCTTGCCTGAATGAGTTCCCAGACACTAAATGTATTGCTTTTACATCATGCTTTAGCCTACCTCTGATCAGGGTTGCCCATGGTTTTAGAGCATGGATTATAGCCCAGTTTTTACTCCATTACAATCTGATGAAAGTATTTAAACCATTTTAGCAGAGTTAAAATTGTTTAAAAGTCCTAGTGTGGACAGGGCCTGTAATTTGAATAAAATATAATGTGTGGTCAGTCATTATAGCTGGAATATTATATTTATGAAAGTGCATAACCAACCATACTATTATAAATGAAAAGCAATTTTCTAATTTCAGGAAAACAAATTTGTAGTTCGCTTTAGCAGAACTTAAATTACTCATCATTCCTCAGAAATGAAATTTATCAGAGTTGTGTAGAATGGCAGAATTTTCAAAGTCCGTTTCTACAGGAATTCTGTGAAATTTCATAAACTCTACATAATTCTGTTGAATTCTGACAGAAGTGGAACGCGGAACAATTCTGAAAGCAGAATGTGTACTGTGGATTCATATTCTGCACTTTATGTAACCAGTGGATTCATTTTGTGCAAACTGCTGAATATTAATCTATATGTTAACATGGCAAGGCAAGGTAAGGACAAGGCAAAGTTTATTTCTGTGGCACCCAAACCCGGAAGCTCTGGGCACCTTACATAGAGCATTACAACAGGCAGGGTATCAGATAAAATCAAATGTCATAAAATCCAAACAGATAAAACAATAAAACATCAAATAACAGCATTAAGATTAGCAGATTTTGTGGATATTTGGGCTGGTCAGATTGCTACATCCAGGAAGGCCATGGAAAATAAATAAGCTTTCAGGCCACTGTTGAACCTCTCAACCGATGTGACTTCCTGACATCAGCTAGTAGAGAGTTCCACAGGACCAGTCCAGCGACGTTAAAGGCCTGGTCACCGCAAGTTCTTAGTCTGGTCATGGGAACTTCAAGGAGGCCCTGGTCGAGGAGCAGAGGGAGGAATTGAGGTGACAAGTGTCAAAAGATCAGCCAGGTACTGTAGCCAGGGCCTAGTCCATGTAGGGCCTTATAAGTGAGTAAACACCTTGAAGATCAACCAGCCGCCAGTGCAGAGCTTACAGCACCAGTGTTACATGTCTAGACCTAGACAGGCCAGTCAACAACATGGGGCTGCGTTCTGCACCAACTGCAGCAGGCGAAGGGTACCTCCAGAGACCCCAAAGTAGAGATCATTACAGTAATCAAGTCTGGATATCACAAAGGCATGCACCAGTGCGATCAGGTACTTGGGTTTAACTAGAGGTTTGATCCTGGCAATGTTCCTTAAGTGGTAAAAAACACTTCTGACAACAGCCGACAACTGAGCTTCAAGTGTCAGTCTGTCATCAAGGATCACGCCAAGATCTCGCACCCTAGGGAGGCCACAATTGGTGTAGATCCCAGGAATAAACCAGTGACCACATGAGAGGCACTTCCATCATGCCCTCATCCTGGCTCAATCACTAGTACCTTTGTCTTATCAGGATTCAATTGCAACCAGCTAGAGGACATCCAGTCATTACTCTCGGCCAGGCAGATGTTAAGCACTTCCACAGCATCCTGTGCTCCAGTGGCAAAGGACAGGCACAATTGGGTATCATCTGCATAGCAGTGAAAACCTGCACTGTGTCACCTAATTTTATTTATTTATTTTATTTATTCATTTTCGGATTACAGTACCTTTGAGCTAACAGCTCATTTATAAAGGTTCCACCTTGGTTCGGAAGACGTATAAAACAAGGAACATTGTGAGCATGCAGGAACAGGCAAGATCATTACAAAATTATTACAAAACATACAAAGATCATTACAAAAACAAATTACAGTGGTATACATATGACAAGTAGAAACTGGCAGGTCAGACAGATAACATATTGATTACACAATTAAGATACAATTAACAAAGTAATGAAGGTTACAAGGGGACAGGATGTATAGCAAACATGTTGGAACTGTTCTTGTCAAAGTGCATTTAATTAGCAGTATTAAGTAAAATTAAGATAAAAATAGTCCCTAACCCCTGAAGTGGGAGAGCCTAGGGTAGGGGAAGGAGCAGTGGGGTGGGTTTAAGGTGGGGCATTTAAAGATAATAGGGCAAACTTGGTAGGAACTGGAGACTGAGGATATGGTTGAAGTAGATGATTGCTTAGATGGAGGGTGTCTAAGGAGTAAAGGACCTTGGAGGTGGACTAGGACAAATGAAGGAGGGATAGTGTGGGTGGGGTTGCCTATAGGGAAGTTAGTGGGGAGTGTGCAATCTTGGACTACTTCTTGAGTAAGAGTGAGGTAGAAGTTATAGCTGAGTGGTTGACAGGAATAACAGGACCTAGATGAATAGGACTGACAGTGATGGGGAGGAGAAGGAAGGAGTACCCAGCAGAAGAGGGATATACAAGATTGGGCGACTATTAGTGTGGTACTGAGTGCAGGTGTGACTACTCGGTTTAAGAGTCTGGTGTATTACAGTCATAGTTGTTGCTGGAGGCGAGAAGGGCATGGAGCTTAGTTTTAAATGGGCCTAGTTTAGTTTCAGTATGTATTTTGGCACTGAATGAATTTATCCAGAGAGGTGCTCAGCATTTATAGGAACATTAACCTTGGTGGTCCGCTTAAAGGGGACATTTTAGGGGCTGGATCTAATGAGTTCACCTAGTGGCAGCATATACATTGTAAATAACATCGGCAACAAGATTGACCCCTGAGGCACTCCATGTGACAGGAGCTTCAGGGAGGAGCAGAAATTCCCATCACCACCTGTTGCTTCCTGCAAAGAGATAGGACTCAAACCAACTGATGATGGTGCCGGTGAGTCCACAGTACTTTCTAAGGCTTTTAGAAGTGCAATGTGATTTACAATGTAGAGAGCAGAAGAGATCAAGGAGCACAAGAACTGGATTGTCACCTCTATCTCTAGACCTGTGGAGGTTATTATGCACCCCAACTAATGCTGTTTCAGTGCTGTGCCTGGCTCTAAAACCTGACTGGAGTGGCTCATAAATGTAAAAGGACACAAGGTACTCCTTGAAATGCTGCACCACGATTTTCTACACAACTTTACCCAAAAGGGAAGGTTGGAGATGGGATGGTAATTTGCCAGGATGTCAGGGTCAGAAATGACTTCTTCAGAAGGGGCCTCACCAGGGCCTCTTTCAAGGCTTCGGAAAGACCTCCTTTAACAATGAACGCCGGACAGTCCTGGCAAACCCGGACCAATGAAGACAACGCGTTTCATCAAGAAATGAATTGAGCTGGGTTAAGTTCACAGTACATGTGCTTCAAGCTTCGAGATGACCTCGATGACCTCGGCCACCTCCACTGGTTTAAACTCCTCCCAGACAGGTGAAGCACCTCTGTTCCATCCACGTAGATCACTCGAGCCACAATGTGGCTCACTGCGGATCCCTGTCGGATAGCGGATGAGAAGAACTATGCCCCAGAGCCACTCGTTGCTGTATAAAAGTGGATTTGCATGTGTTAGGCTGGAGGCGAACAGTGAAGTGAAGCTGAGTGGTGATGAGGAACATATATATATATTATTTTATTTATTTATTGATGTATGCATGTATGTATGTATTTATTTATTTTATTTAGTGTTTATTGACTGGGAAAGGAGCACTTGACAATTCTGCCTATTTTCAGTCTCATCTCGGAGAGGGGGATACATATAGATGACAATGATTAAGCTGTTGGTGGTGCTGTATTTTCAGTGATTGAGCTCAATCAATAATATATATATATATTTTTTTTTTGTAACTGTCCTGGAACATGCCCATTTCCAGAGCATCTGTGCATAAGATACTCTTCTCAGAATATGAGTGTTTCACACACAGAGGAAAGGAGTGCTCTAACTGGTCATGAATGCCCCTTGATCTATAATGTGGATTACGTGATCACGGAATATTATTCCATTGTTTACATAGAAACACTTTTGGGAATTCTGTGCCATTTCACATGAATTCCTCTTGCAAATGCCACATTCTGCACAGCCAAAATTTAGGGACATCTGATTATTTCAAAGCCATTTGCAGGACAAGAGAAACTTTTTGTCTTTAGAGTCCATCTATCCCTGCAGCTTGGCCTGCAAGGATGTCGATTCCTCTGCCTGTGACATCAGACTCACTTATGCAGCAACATGCGGGACGTCTCAGCAAAGGATTATGACTTCAAGGCAAGAAAAGTTGCATGGACAGATGAAGCCTAAGGGACAAAGAAATGTTTGTATCGACATGTCTTTAGTAATAAAGAAAGAAATGTCCTCAAATAAAAATTTGGGGCCAGATATTCAAAACTTTGTGCTATGCACAAACTGTTTGTACAGGGTTTGTGCTGGGTTTGTGCGGTTCTGCTATATTTAAAAGATCAAAGAGAGCAGGCAACTCCATTAGCACCGGCAAAGTATAATGTATGCAAGGGCAAAGCGAGAGGCATGTACAGAAATACAGGCGCAATACTAAATTCAGTGCATTAGCGCTGCACAGTGTTTTTAGCGTGACTTATCGTGACGCATTGCACAGTGCAAACCAGTTTTGCATGACTTTATGGCTCTGCGCAGCATTAAGGATTTTGCGCAACATAGAACCATGGTTCATGGAACTCGTAATTCACAAGTATGAATAATGGAGTTTGCAAGGGTCTGCCAGTGGTGGTTTAGTGACCCTAACTAGTAAATATTAAACATAGAAAGAACCAGACATGAAGAAAGATGCTGCACACAGATGGCCCATCCTATGCTGCCACCATCTGCCACCAGTTCTAGCCATGCCAGGCATTAAGGGGTGACTCTGCACCCAGTGGACACCATGGCAGTGTGTCCATACTGCACACACATGCAGACCACCCTTCTGTAGACACCAACAGAATCCAGCACACACATGCAGCACTGGCGGCATAGAAGGTGTTGAGGGAGGGTGTACAGGTGGCCAGTCTGCACCACATACTGGGTGCTGGCACAAGGCTGGGACAATACATGCTGTGCAAATGGTCCAGTGTTGGGAATATTCCAACACCAGTGTGTCCTGCCTAATGGTATGTACCCCCGCCACATACCGCACATCTGTACAGACACCACAGCACACAGTCAGCCATGTATATGTCACTGTGAGTATCCCATGCCAATGGTGCAGCATCTGTTGTTGCACAGCAGCACAACAGTCATGTCCACTGTCAGTACGCACCTGCAAGATGGGCCTGTCACTGTGTAAGGGCAGCAGTTATTGATGCCCTACACACTATAGGCATTGCTATGTCCCTCACTCTACTGGCCCCTTGTTACTGTAGTGTTTGCTGTGCACTGTAGCAGGAACTGCAGTTTGAGAATTGCATGCAGCCCCACCATCTGTGCCTGTGCTGTGTAGTCCCCTGGGGCACAATATTCTATGTGGTTCTGTACACATGTAGCCTGCAGCTACTACCATGCAGTTCCAGACTGACCTACAGGTGGGCTGTGGGCAGACCAGCCAGCCCTGTACTTCCAGACTGACCTACAGGTGGAGCAGTGGGACCCTTCAATAGCACTGGGCAAACTGCATGCAAACCAAGACAAAATGAGATGCTAATCTGGTTGTTTGCCCACAGACTGCCTAAGTAGGCTCATTTGCATGTCACTTTGAATATAGCAAATTTTGCCCCAGGCAAACGTGATAGCCCGGCAAATGTCTTAGCTCTGCACAAACCCTGCGCAAATGTGTCGGTGCCATGCAAGCGTTTCAGAAACATGGTACATTTCTGTAGAATTTCACATGCACTGGTGCTTGCAGCTTTATTGAATCCACTCCTTTGCTAGCACACATTGGCCACATAGTTAGCCTTTACCTTTCTTCACATAGCTGTGCACTGGGCTGCTGTTGTGGTTTGCACTTCCTGGTTGCTATATTCAGAGCTGTCTCATGTTCTGGGCTATGTTTGCACTGCACTCTCAGCCCAGTTTGCCCAGCTTCCTTAGCATGTTGTATTCAGCAGGTTTAGCACTGGTGCTATCCCTTTGAATATAGCGGGCTATTGGTTCTGGGCTAATTCATCACACCGGGCAGTGTTAATTTAGTCGGGGCAAAGTTTTGAATATCAGGCCCCAAAATGTTACTACTGCTGTTATGTACATTACCCTGCAAATATTGTTCTTTCCCTATACTGAATGTAACTATTCCTGGGTCACTCCAGAAAAGAATATATATTTCAGCGAGCCTACCAGTTAACAAAGTCCAATAAATCAGTCAATAAATAAAATATTTAATTATTTCAAATCTAAAAATGCTCAAGTTGACACAACACTGGAAGAAGGGACAGCTTACAAGACAAGACAGGACAAAATGAGTTATAAAATGTAATTCAAAGGTATGGTATAGGTAGTGTTTTGCTGTAATCTGAACTGATGCTTTCAAGAGGGATTGTCAGAGGAGACTGCAGTTCAGAATACTGTGGGCCAGATATTCAAAACTTTGCGCTGGGCAAAAATCATTTCATAGGTTTAGGCGGGATTAGCGTGGGTCTGCCATATTCAAAAGGCCAAATAGCGGGCAAACTGCATTAGCGCCAGGCAAAAGTATAATGTATGCAAGGGCAAACTGACATGAATACAAAGCGCAATGCTATATTCAGTGGCTAGCGCGCTAAGTGGTTTACGCGACTCAGCGACAGTTAGCGCTGGTAGATTACCGCAGAAAAAGCTGGTCTTAATCCTGGCAATCAGCTTTATGCGAAACATAAATGGCTGTTGCTGGATTTGCTGGGGTTTAGCGTGGTCTTGCGCTACCCTAATACATAAATATAACACATAGATAAAGCCAAACATAGTGGAAGCTTGTTGCTAACCAATGGCATCACAATGATGCCATCATCTGCCACCAGTCCCAGCCATGCCAGGCAGGCAGTGTGACCCTGCCGCCAGTGGACAGCATGGCAGTGTAGCCATACAGCACACACCTGCTGACCACACATATCTGTGGACAAAACAGATGCCAGCACACACATGCAGCACTGTGGGCATGGAGGATGTTGAGGGAGTGTGTATGGGTGGCCAGGCTGTGCCACAGACCAGGTGTGGCCACAAGGCTGGGACTCAGCATGCAGTGCACATGGGCCAGTATTAGGAATACCCCAACACTAGTGTGCCTTCGGATAATATATGCCCCCAGCCACACATACCACACAGCTGTACAACTGCCACAACACACAAAGCCAGATATGTACATGTCACTGTGAGCATCACATGCCACAGGTACAGCATCTGTGGGTCACACAACAGTGTAACAGTAATGTCGACTGTCAGTAAACACCTGCAGGTTGGGCCTGTCACTGTGTACAGTGCAATCAGCATCACTGCCCTACACACCATAGGCAGTGCTCGTCCCTCACACTACTGTCTCCTTGCTACTGTAGTGTCTGCTGTGCACTGTAGCATGCCCTACAGTGTGACAGTTGCATGCAGCACCACCACCACCTGTGCCTATGCTGTCCTGTCCCCTGGGGTACAATATGCTATGCTATGCTATGCTGTACTGTTTACCTGTAGCCTGTAGCTATCATCGGCACTGCCAGACTGACCTACAGATGGAGCTGCGGTTGGACCTTGTCTGCCCTGTACTTCCAGACTGACCTACAGGTGGCTCTATGGGACCCTGCAGTAACGCTTAGGCAAACTGTGTGCAAAATCAGGGTATAATGAGATGCTAATCCGGTTGTTTGCCCAGAGACTACCTAAGTAGGCTCATTTGCATGCGCACTTTTGAATATGGCACATTTAGCTCCGACGAGCGTGTTTGCTCCAGGCTAACTGCTTAGCTCGCGCTAATGTATGTGGCGCTAATAGTGCGGGAATATTGTAAAGTTTTGATCACTGTTCTTTCTTATCTGCTGCTTCCTGCAACTGTACTGAGTCCATGCATTTGCTGGCACACACATTGGCCACGTAGTTCGTCTGTACCTGCCCTCACGTTGCTGTGTACTGTGTTGTTGTTGTGGGTTGCACTTCCTGGTTGTTTTATTCAGTGCTGTCTTATTCCAGGGCAATGTTTGCCCTGCACTCTAACCAGTTTGCATGGCCTCATTACCATGCTATATTCAGAAGCTGTTTGCCCTGGGCTATTCCGTTTGAATATGGCTTGCTTTGTGCTCGGGCTCAGTTTGCCAGCTGGGCAGTGCTAATTTTGCCCTGGGCAAAGTTTTGAATATCTGGCCCTGTGTGTGTTATTATGCACGAGGAGCTTCTTTTATCAATAATAAAAGTGTTCTCATGAACATTCTGCAGTTCAGAAAATTGCAAAGTGAATTAAACTATCATAGTGACTGCATGTTACCATAGTGGATACCACATTTCAGTGACAGACCAATAAATCAACATGAAATATGCATTTTTTTTGTTTAACCAGGAGTAGCATACTAAGCTGAAAGCTTTTACAGAGTACGACCTGGAAGCACAAGGAAGTTAAGTGACTTGCTCAGGGTCACACAGTATGCAAGTGGAAGCTGCGAGATTCAAACCAAGGTCTGGTCTGCTGAATGTCACCAGATTTGCAACTCAGAACCTTAAACCACTGCACTATACTGCCTCAATAGATTATATTAATATTTTGCTTATATTTTTGTTGTTTTAGCTGCACCATTATTTGAAGAATGTTTACTTTCATACCAGAGAGGGAAAGAATTTTTCTTTGATGCAAATGGTGACCCTCCTGCCTCTACAGCATCTTGAATTGGCAGGTGACCCGGGCTGGCACTGCCAGGTACATCAGAGTTGGCCTTTTGACTCCAGTGCTGTGATGGGCCAGGATCTCAGTGTAAATGCCAGCATGATCATATGGAATGGAGGTGGACAACAGGTACCTTGCTGCATGTCCTCTCCTCTCTCTCCTCTCCATCTTGTGCTGAAATCAAATGACAGTATTTTATGCCTTTGATGATTTGTCACCTGATCACCAATTTGGCTTTAAAGGATACTGTCAACCCCTTTGCATCATATTATTTCTAGGTGAAACTCCGCATTTCATGTTGCTTACCTTCTCTAATATTCATTGATGTTACTGATTGTTTTATCTGCTTCCTTTCTTAATAAAATTGAAATGCATGCTAATTGTGTAAATGTAGCTAGCCTTGTTTTATTTTGAATCCGTGATCTACTTTTATAGCATAAGACCTGAACGTTAGGAACACCACAAACAGTGCAGCAACTCATGATGCAATATTCTCTGCACCTAACATCATGAGTGGCTAGACTGAGCTGGAGGTGTTCTAAAGGGAAGGACAGGTGCAGGGAGTTGATCCAGAACTGTAAACAAACACATTTTTTTGGTAATGGTAGGCAGTCTGCTTTCCACGTTTCAAGTAAAAGGAATCAGAATCTAACCATCAGCTACCTAGCAATCACTACATAATGTGACTAATAATAAAATGTGTTTTTGAGGCTAGACTCTAGAGACACTCAGAGGCGAAGGAAGTTGACAGTGCCTGTTTAATAGAATCATAAACACTGAATTTGACAGCAGATAAGGACTGCTTAAACCATCTACTCTGCCTCTTTTTCCCTTCCTATTCTGCAACCACAGTCCCTACCTGGTCTACATGCCACCCCCCCACTACCAGTTTTCTGTATAGATATTCCAGCATGCCTGAAGTCCACCACAGTTTTCACCCACACCATCCTTGCTGGAAGATTGTTCCAGGCCTCCATCATCCTCTCCATGAAGAAACATTTCCTCACATCCTTCCTAAATTCCCCTCCAGCTTCATGAAACCCCTTGTTCCTGTCCACCTTCTTTTCTGAAATGTGCTCCTTCCTGTACTTTATTCACCCTGTTAGATATTTAAAGGTCTCTATCATGTAGCCCCACCGTCTTCAAGTGTCGTGTTTAGATCCCTCAGACTCTCCTCATAGGACATTTGGTGCGCCGCTACCCATTTTGTTGCCCTTCTTTGTATGTCCTCTACACTTTCTGTGGACACAGTATTCCTGGTGTGGTCTCACCAATGACCAGTACAGTGGCAAAACCCCTCTCTTCTTCGCTGACAATACCCTTCCTATACCCCAGCATCCCACTGGCTTTCCCTACTGCTTTGCTGCATTACTTTGCTACCTTAGGTAATTCGTTATGACTACCTCAAGGTCCCTTTCCAGTTAAGTGACTTTCAATACTGCCCCGATTCTGTATTCTGCCTCTGGGATTCTGCACCCAGGATGCATGATTTCAAACTTTTGCACTGAAATCCGACTGCCATACCCTTGACCATTCCTTGAGCTTTTCAGGTCTCTATTCATTCACTCCACTCATCCAAAGTGTCCACCCATTGCAGATTTTGTTTTGCAAAGAGGAAAACATTCCCTTCAGTACTTTTTTTTATTAAGCTTTTTGGTTCCCATCGCCTCCTCCCACCAACTGGTGATGGGGAAACATATGTATTTTTACAGATTTTCTACCCTGACCCCACTCAAGGATCTGGCACATGGCCATGTGAGGAGTATGGAGGCACACTTTACTTCCATGGTGCCAGCTCAGCCCATTCCACCTCCCGATACTTTGCCACTCCCTCTCCACCACGCTGACCCAGCAGACCTCCACCCTGTGGGAGCAGAACTACGGGGCACCAACCCACCTCACCACCTTCAAGAGAGGGAGAGCTGCAGCCAGCATGGTCCATCCTGCTCCGCCCCCATGCTAGCACCTAGATGACCCTAGGTCATTCCAGACCCTGGTTGCCAGCATAGTATGAGGTAAGGCATCCAGTGCCTCAATCTTCTGCACCACCAGGCCAGTAACCCTTCCAGTACTTCTGCAATGTCACTATAAAGTCATTGAAGATGACTTTGCCAATACTGAGTGCTTAGGAACCACGCTGGTCACTTTCCCTTCCTCGAGTGAGTTCCATTTACCATTACCCATTGTCCCCTATCCGTTAGCCAGTTTTGTATGCAATGTACCACATGGTTCCCACCCCCAGGTTCCCAGCTTTTATGAGCCTCCTATGTGGCACAGTGTCAAAGGCCTTCCTGAAGTCTAAGTAAACCACACTCACTGATCTATTTTTCTGGTCTCCCAGTCAAAGAAATCTATGGGGTTTGATGGATATGATCTCCCTCCCATGAATCTATGCTATCTTGGGTCCTGTAACCCACTTGATGCAAGATAAATTATCAGTCTTTCCTTTAGGAGTAACTCCATTAGTTACCTCACTACTGATGTCAGACTGACTGATCTGGAGTTGCTCGTCTCTTCCCTGCTGCCGCTCTTATGGAGCAGGACATTTGCCCTTCATCAGTCTTCTGAGACCACCCTTGTATCTCATGAGTTATTGAATAGGGCTGTTAGAGGGCATCAATACCTCCTCAGCTCCCTCAATACCCTTGGATGTGCCGATTTGGCCTCATAGCCCTGTGTGCTCTCAGATGTACAAGTCTCTTTAGGACTCTTTCCTCTTCAAATTGTTCTGTAACCTAAATGTGGCCCATCCCTTCCTGTTCCACTGTGAAGAAAGAACAAAGTACTTTATTTGTTCAGGATATCTGCTTTTCCTGCTCATTCTCTGTACAGTCTCTCTCGCACCCTTCAGCTCAACAATCCATTCCCTTATCTTTCTTTCCCACTGATATACCTTAAAACGTCTTGTCCTCCTTTATTACACAACTAGCTATTCTTTTCCCAGTTTGTGCCTTAGCACCTCATCGCTGTCCCTACTTCCCTCTGTTTTTGCTGGTACACCTCACTATTTTTCCTCTGCATCTACTTGTACCTCTTGAATGCTGCCCTTGTTGTCTTTACCCTTGTCACCACCTCCCTTGAGAACCACTTTGGTCTCTATTTCCTCCTGCTTTTGCTCACCTGTTTAGCACAGAGGTTTGTTGCCTTCATCATTCCATCCCTTAATTTGGACCACTGTATCTCCACATCATCAGGGTAATCCCCCTTGCCAGAGCATCTCTGAGGCATTCAACCATTTTAAAATTAAATCTGTCGTCCTGAAGTGCTGGACCCTTATCCTTGAGTGGTTTGCTACCACTGCCATCCTAATGCTAAACTACACTGTTCGGTGATCACTGGTCCCCAGGTGCCATCCCACCCTGACAACTGCAACACTGTCCCTGCTCATAAGCACCAAGTTTAGTATTGCCCATCATGAGTGGGTTTCTTGGCTAGTTGCCTCAGAAACACCTCTGCAGGGAGTCAGGATGACCCTGCTTCTAGCCAAGGCTGCAGCTAGGGCTCCAATCAATATCTGATAGACTGAGACTCCCATCAGCAGTATGTCCCCTTTCCTGCCATCATGCTATTGACTTCCTCCATTTTCCTTTTCTAGATCCTCTTCCTGTGCTGTATAGGTCTGTAAATCACCCTGTGCAAAATAGAAGCTTTGGTTGCTGTCTCAGGATGACCCACAGTACTTCAAGCCCCTTCTTACTCCCCTGCATTTCTGTTGCCTTACTATCTTCCCTATACGTAACTCAACCCCACCACCATTCCTCCCTCCTACTCTTCCCAAACTAAAGATTTAAAAATGCACAATATAAAACAAGTGCTAATTAAAGCCAAATGAGCTGCTATTGTATTAACTTAATGTATAATCAATAGGTGACAGAGGGTGGTGGTAAATGGCACTCACTCTAATGATATAAGCGTGACCAGTGGGGTGCCACAGGGCTCTGTACTGGGACCAGTCCTTTTCAATGTATTCATAAGTGACATTGCAGAAGAGCTGGAAGGAGGGAAGCCTTTTGTAGATGATGCAAAATCCGTAATAGGGCTGATGCTTAGGAGGGGTGGCAGAGGAGACAGATCTTATAAAACTTGAGGATTGGTCACGAGTATGGCAATTGGGGTTCACTACAAAAAGTGAAAATCATGCACCTAGCATGAAACCTGGGAGCTTAGTATAAAATGTGGGTGGGAGAGTATGGTCTATCACTAAGCTGGAAAGAGACCTTGGCGTTATAATATTTGATGACCTCAAAGTAGCAGGAAGTATGGCAAGGTAGTAGACAGGGCCAGTGGGATGCTGGGGGTGCAAAGGGAGGAGTACCATCAGCAGGAGGTGGGAGGTGGTACCACCACGTATAAGTCATTACTGAGACCACAAATGGAATACTGTGTCTAATTCTGAAAGTTGCACCTAAGAAAGACAATAGACATGGTGGAGGCAGTACAGAGGGCAACTAAAATGGTGCAAGGGTTGTACAAGAAGTCATATGAGTGGATACTGGGGGGTCTCAACATGTACACCCTGAAGGAAAAGGGAGAGGAGAGACATTGTGGAGGCCTACATGTACCTCAGAAGGTGAACAGGGTACATGTGGGGAGCCTGCTTCAAATGAAGAACTTCACCAGGACAAGAGGACCTGCAATGAAGCTAGAAGAAGGGAGTTTAGGAGGGACATTAGGAAATACTAATGCACTGAAAGAGTGGTGGATGCCTGCAGCAGCCTACCACCAGAGATAGTGGAGTGAAAAAGGTGGGGGTTTCAAGCATGTGTGGTATAGAAATAAGGGATTATTAGTGAATAGGCAAGGAGGTGGGAGGGTCAGCAGAGACCAATTAGGGTCTTTGCATGTAGACTAGGCAGGAACCATCTGGGCAGACAGGGTAGGCTAAGTGGTCCTTTTCTGCCAACTAATTATATGTTTATATTTATAGATGATAAAAGACAGACAAAGACAAATAGTCCATTGAGTCTGCTGTGTCATTTCTCGTACTACCAGCCCGTTCAGAGCTCTCCCACCCCATCTCCTATTGAGTTTTCAACTTTGGGATGGTCCTGGGATTAACCACTTTTGATAAAGAGAAGGAAGCTGGGAATATACCAAGAATAGCAGATGGAAAATATTTTATTAATAGTCCATAAAAGACATGACTAAGAAACCAGGCTAATACCTCTACGTATCGATTCAGGCAAGTGGGTCTTCACTGTGTAAGTGAGTTTTCATCAAGGAATGGCAGGTGTCAGCTCTTAATAAGCTATTTCCTGAATTGGGCTTCCTATGTGGACTACTGATCACTGTCCATTTGTAAATGTTAAGGTTACATAAAAGAAATCATTGCTAGCTTTGTCTGTCCTATGTGTACATGTCAAATTAATATCATTATTGTTTATCCATGCCATAAATTCAATCAGTCACAATTGCTGTAATGTTTAAGAGATGTGATCAATTTTTATGTTGGCTCGTGCTTGTGCCAGCCAACATGTTGCATAGTAACAGATTTGGAGGTGTGGTCACTGTTGGGTAAATACAGAGCACGCATCAGTAGTTAGATCCCTCATTCCCCAATAAGCCAGCATGCAGGCACCACACCAGAAATACATAATGTGGTGGACACATCTTAGGAAAGGTCTACTGCAATGAGAGCCAAGCTCATCATGCAGCGGCACCAAAACACGCCCTCCTATGTACCTCTCCTGGTGAAGCCATTCAATAAACATGTCGGCGCTGACTGCTCGACAAAGAGACAACTTCAAGGGTGTCCAATCCTACTGTTGGCATGCCTCAACCCACTTCCCATCGGCATAATTCAGGCCCCATTTAAAGTGTGTACTGAGGGTGCCCAATCCCCTGGCTTCATGTCCTCCCTTCCCAGTTTAATTTGCCAACAAGGAGCCCATTCCCTGTCGGCATAATGCCCCCATTTGTTGTGTGCCAATGGGGTGCCCAATCCTTCATCAGCTACAGATCATCCCCAACAAAACACTCAGGTGGCACGCTGGGAGCCCACCCCAGCGTGCCAAATGCCCTGTAAACAAAACGGTCCCGCATGTTTTTTTTCTTTTTTTACAACCTACAAACCATAAAATGGTCCCTTGTCAAGTCTGGTGGCCTCCCCAATCCGATCCACCCTCTGCGCACCCTGCCTCCCACACTAACCCCCTCACCCCATACATACCTCCGGAGCATGGCGGGATGATCTTGTGGACGGGAACATGTCTGCACTCTTCAAAGCCGACCGCACACTGGTAACTTCATGAATTTGTAATATTTTCACTCCAGAGTTTCAAAATTGACATTTTACACACCTCCTTATGAAGAGTACAGCTTTCATTTAACATATCCTGGCGAAATGTGTTTTCCACATTCTGCGTCAGAATAGTATGGTTACTGTGCAAAATCAGTTTCAAGTACAGTTGAGAAAATGACAGTGATACTGTTCATGAGCAGAGGTCCTAAAATACCTATGTTGAAAATTTGGTGACAAAAGTCCATAAAACAATTGTGTTACAAGTGTGCATTGTGCAGTTTCTACGCACCCTTGTAACTTGCAAATTTGCAATGTTTTCATGCCAGATTTTCAACACTTCCACATTTTCACACCTTCTTATGAACAGTACAGCTGCCATTTTCACAGCCTGCCCAAAATGTGTTTCTGCACCTGTGGCGCACAATGGCATGCGTCGCTGTGGAAATCAACCTTTGGGACAGATTAACAAAATCACAGTGCCACTGTTCATGAGGAGAGGTCCCAAAATGCCTATGTTGAAAATGTGGTTAAAAAATCCCAAAATAAGTGGGTTACAGGCGTGTGCTGCGCAGTTTCAATGCATGCTCATGACTTCACCAATTTTTATATTTTCACTCCAGATTTTCAACGTTGCCATTTTTTATATCTCCTCGTGAACAATACAGTTGTCATTTTCACATCCTGTCCAAAATGTGTTTTCATTTCTGTGTCACCAAATGGTATAGTCACTGTGCAAAACCACTATTCAGCTGACAAACTGATTGTGGCCTTATTCATGAGGTGGGGTCACAAAATCCTATGTTGAAAATTTGGAGTGAAAATACCAACAAACACCTACAACATTAGGGTTTCCAACTGTAACACCCACCCTGTAGAAACTGACAGGCATTGAGGTGTGCCTTGGAGTGTTCAGCCCTAAAGTTCAACCCATTCTCCTATACCACACCCATCTCAGTATATTTCTTATGGAATGGGCTAAGTATAAGGCCCAAAGACCCCAAAGCACACCATGACACTTGTCAGTGTCTACAGGAGTGAGGTGAGGTAAAATGGCATGAGCATTATAGCTGATGACGCTTAAGGCACACAGCGCCTGTCAGTCTCTGCAGGGTGGGGATGGGGACGTCAGTTCAATACTTCACTGCCATTCCTATTTTGCATTTCTAACTCCTGCACTACCAATGCCAATTTCAGCGAGACAACATTAGACATTGACAAATGCTTGTTGTAGTCAGTGAAGGTGTATTTAATGGTGGCTGGTTTGTTGGCTAACTCTTAGAAAGACTCACTTGTCTGAGTTGATACATAGGGTGTTAGCCCATTTTTGTCATTTTTTATGGTCTAATAATAAAATATATTTTCCATTTTATATCTATGGTGTGAGACACCTTCCTTCTCTTTTCTAGTTTATTGTTTTGCTGGGACACCTTTAAAGAGAATGGTGTTCACTTCATTCTGTCTACTCTGCCCTTCAATCTCATTACTATGTAGAGTGTTCCACCTTTCCTGCATCACCTCACTGAAGAAGTATCATCCACTGCCCTTTGGAGGAAGTGGTGTTGCCACTGTATCACACACTTGTGAGATCCCACCTGGAGTACTGTGTCCAGTTCTGGAGGCTGCACCTCTGCGAGGTCATTGACAGGGTGGAAGTGGTCCAGAGGAGGGTAACAAAATGGTGTGGGTGTTGCTTAAGAACCCATATGAAGAGAGGCTGCAGGAGCTGAACATTACTCCCTGGAAGACAGGAGAGCAAGAAGGGGACATGAGTGAGACCTATGAGTACCTCATGAGGATGGACAGACTATAGGAGAGGAGTTTCTTTCAGAGGAAGAGCCCCAGAACATGGGGTGCAATGAAGCTTGAGAGGGGGAGCTTAAGAAGCTGTGAGGAAATGTTTCTTCACTGAAAGAGTGGTGGATACCTGGAACAGCCTGCTAGAAGAGGTAGTGGGGCTGAAGACAGTTGGGAGCATCAAGTGTGGTATAGGCACATGGGTATAATAGGTAGATTTAGAGGATAGGGAGGAGGGAGGGACACTTGTCACCAAGTAGGGACCAGGATGTAGCAATAGGCAGGAAAATGGGCCTACAAGTCCTTTTCTGCTGACACATTCTATGTCTCTGTTTCCCACCTCCACACCACTTGTTTAAAGGTCATGTCCTCTGGGGTTGTGTTGTTCTAAGGGATACAGAATTAATATGGCTTGCATTGGAATATAGTTGTTGTATTATCAGCACTTGATAATACCCAGTGATGGAAGAGGAAATTATTAGGGGGTGGGGAATAACCACTTTTGATATAGGATTGAACATATCAGAAAGCGGTCTAGGACACATTTCATAGTGTTGCCTTTTTTACATGTTAGTTAGTTTTATGCATTTTGTGGAAATTATTTTACATGAAGTAGTTCTTCCCATTTTCTCCTGGAACTGAGTCAGGCTTCAGGTTTCACACCTGGAACTGAGCCTGGGTTTCTCCCATTTCCACCAATGATGAGCACACCTTACATCATAATAACAGCAAAAAATAAAACCTTGTACATCAAGCTAATGTAGAGACAGCTGTTGTGTTCAAACATACACACACACACCTGAGAGAGAGAGAGATAAGTACTGTATACACACCATGAACCATATGCAGCTATCCTTGGACCAAAATGCAATTGCATGCACCTGTAGACAGACTGACACTCCCTCAAACCTGCTTATGCACACACACACACACACACACACACACACACATGAAAATGACACCACCCTACTTCTCCCTATCCTACCCATACCAAATAATCCACATTGTTTAAGTGGCATCCTCTCCTCATCCCAGGTCAAGTAATCCTTGATATATTAGTGGATAACCTCCTCTCTCCATCCCATGCCAGGTAAATCTGTGGTGCCTAAGTGAACCCCTGCCACCGTCTCTCATTCCATGTCAAATAAATTGTGGTGCCTAAGTGCCCCTGCCACCTCTCCCAGCCCATGTCAAGTAATTCCTGGAGACTGTGGTATCTCCTCTCTCTCTCTCTCTCCCCTTTCATTGCAAAGCAATCCATTTGAAGAGAGGGAAGGGAGAAGATGGGGTGGCAAGGCAAGGCAAGGCAAATTTTACTTAAGAGGCCCATCATGAGAGGCTCTGGGTGCCAAACATATTAAAAATGCATACTACACATCATAATAAATACATAAGAACATACTATTAAAAATAAACATACAATATTTCAACAATTAAACAACATGTTATATAAATATTTCCTAAACAGCAACAACTACTACTTTGAAAGCCTAAGGCTAACCTAAACATAAGGGTCTGAAAATAGGCAAGGACTATATCACACTATAAAACTGGCCTGTAGTTGGCGATATGCATGGGATCCCCTTTCTAGGCACATGAGTAACCCTAGCAATTTTCCAAATGCTTGGTACATGACCAGAACAGAAAGACATTGTAAAGATTTTAGCCAGGAGGAAGCAATATATCAAGCAGCTATTTTTGGAGTCTGGGTTCAAGCCTATCAGGCGGAGAGCTCTTGGTGTCTGAAATAATGTTCAGAGCTTTAGGACTTCTTGCTGTTTATTGCTCTGAAGAAGAAATCGGAATTGGCGTTGATCAGATGGAAGGAGGGTGGACAGAGAAAGAGAGGAATAGGGAGAGAAAGAGAAGATGGAGACAGAGAAGAGAGGAGGAGAGAGGAAGAAAGTGAAGGGAGGCAATGAGAGGAAGGGGTGGGGCTAGAAAGAGTGAGAGGAAGACTGATTGCTACTCTTTATAAAGTTCTGCAGTTCCAAAGTGCTGGCAAATACTAGATTATCTGTCATTTCTACAAAGATCCCTGCCTCCAGGTGTAGTGTGAGTTGCCGTCTGGATACGGATAGCCACCCAGCCAGGACAGCCCATCTGCTGCTATGTCTGTGTCCAGTGCTCTGAGGGCGAGATTGCCAACCAAACTGGTGAGTCACTACTCTGTTCTTTGAAAATGGTAAAATGTAATCTGCCATAGCCCACAGTGCTGCTTGAGATACCTGGATTCACATTCAGTACTGGGATACCCATTTGTGTCCCTTTGGCATGGAGTATGTTGTAGGGTGAGGATCCAGCTCCAGCACTGGAAGGTGTGGACTCTTAGTATTTGCCCTCTATTGCTGCCCTCCTACATCCCATAGCCCTTAGCTGCTCAAGAGTGTGATGTTATTTCAACACAACATCACAGTTGAAACCAGTGTCCACAAAACAGACTACTTATTATCATAAAGAGATAAATGGATCCATTTTACAACCACAGTAAGGCACTTCAGGTCATGTGTAGCTGCGATAATGTCACTTCTTGGGTGGCTGAAGGCACTCTTCCTGTGGGCTCATGCCTGACAACACAACCAAGGTGTGACACTACCCAAGATGACAGATGCCTTGGTGTACTTGATTGTAATTTGCACACCTTCTACCAGCAGATCTGCATATATGACTGGCTTAGACTCTTAAAGTTGGTGTCCATGATGCCACTCATTGTGAACAGCTTACTGCTGACCACCTTGTTTAATCCCGCGGTGGTACCTGACTATCCTAATCATGTCACCCTCTTCCTCCTGTCCTCCAGTGCATATATATTGTGATTACCCAACCACTTATCACAGAACCTCCCTTGTTGTCAGTCTCTCATTTTGGTAGCCCTTCTGTCACTGCCCACAGCTTATTCCTGTCTTTCCTCAAGTGTGGGCTCCAGGAATCCATTTTATTTAGTTTTTGTTTACTGGGTGGTGCACTAGCCATACCATGACTATTTTCAGGCACGACCCGGAGAGTACAGATAGTACAACACAGTAATGCAGCTACACAAGGATAGAAAAGTCACAAAAATATAGGTATGTACAATATGATGCATGTAGCTACACAGCAGGTCTGGTATAGTGACAACCGTGACAGTATACATGGGAAGGAAATGTACAGGTATTAGAACAACAGAAAACTGTGATAGGGTTTGGGGCAAGAAACAATAAACATCTAACATACAAATAAATATGGTATCAAGTGCCAGTCAAGCAGAGGTTGACAGGTAGAACAGATCTAGGTGTGGCGGAGGGACTTTAGGAGGTTAGAAGGATCAAAACATGAACAAGGGTCAGATAGAAGAAGGTGTTGCCAAAGTTTCTTCTTGAAACTGTGATGGAGCTGGACTGATCTAATAGCAGCGGAAGGAGTTCCAGAGCTATGGGGCAGAATGTGAAAGTGATGCCTTTAGAGATTTCGCCTAGGTACATGGAGGGTGATTTGTCTGTTGAATGAAACCCATAGGAGGAGGATTGAGGGATAAACAGTGCAGCAAGAGCAGGTGGGGTTTGGGACCTAATAATATTATCCACCATAGAGCCAGAGAAGTAGCGCCTTGCAGCAGGTGGGGAGAGCCAGTTGAGATCACTATATAAATGGCAAAGATGTTTGAGCCGGGGAGCAGAAGAGGCATACCAACAAATGTTGTAAGTAACATCACATTTATGAAGGGTAGAGTTCTGGGTGGTGATACAGTGGGAACACCATATAAAGTACAGGAGAAGTATACGTGTGCAATGCAGCTTAGCTTTGCAGAAGGGGTCAGCATGAAGCTGGTCTTGTAGGCTATGCCAAGCTTGGAACTGACTGCCTTGCAAGTTGGCCTGGACATGAAGATGGAAATCAAGTGTTTGGTCTAGGAGAACTCCCAGGTCTTTAAAAGATGAGGCCTTTCTAAGAGGAGGGCACCAGACCCACACCAAGAAGTCATCATGACATGCACAAAGCTTAGGGGCAGAGCCAAATAGCATAGATTGGGTTTTATTTACATTGAGTACTAGTTTATGGGTGGCTAGACAATTCTGGACAGTAGTGAAGCCTGAGGAAAGATTCTGATTAATGGCCATCAAATTCAAGGAAGTTGAGTAGAGAACGAGGTCATCAGCATAGAGCAGGGATGAGCATGTTATGAGGTCAACAGCAATGTTGTTGATAAACAGGGAGAACAGAAGGGGACCCAGGATAGAACCCTGTGGAAGTCCAATGTTGATAGTAGTATGATCAGATAAGACAGAGCTAAACTGAACAATTTGAGAAGGATTAGTCAGATAGCTACTAAACCAAGTAACTGCAACGGTAGAAACCAAGATGCTAAAGAGTTAGAAGAAGGTGAGGATGATCATCTAGGTCTAAAGCCTTGTCAGGTCAATAAAAACAGCACCAGTGAGCTGACCTGAGTCCATGGCAGTGAGAGTGTCCTTGGTAAATTTAAGCAGGGCAGTGGTAGTATTGTGACCTTTCCAAAGCCATGCTGAGTGTCAGAGAGAAAATTATATCTCGTTAGGTATTCAATTGTTTGCATTGTAACTAGTTTTTCAAGCATTTTGCTTAGTACTGGGAGAACTGCAACCGGCCTGTAGTTGGCGATATGCATGGGGTCCCCTTTTCTAGGCACAGGAGTAACTCTAGCAATTTTCCAAATGCTTGGTACATACCAGAAGAGAGACATTGTAAAGATTTTAGCCATAAGGGAAGCAATATATTCGAGATGCTATTTTAGGAGTTTGGGTTAAAGCCTATCAGACATTAGAGCTTGTGGTGTCAGAGATAATGTTCAGAAGCTTTAGGACTTCTTGCTGTTTTATCATTCTGAAGAAGAAAGGAGGAATTGATGTTGATCAGATGGAGGAGAGTAGGGTATGTTTAGTTGTGCTGAGGGGAAGGAGGAGGTGTAGAGTGATAGGTCTGAGAAATGTTGGTTGAAAGAATTAGCAATGGTTAGGGGTCATTACAGTGGATGCCATTTATGATCATGTCATTGGGAGTGGTAGGCTGAGTATTCCCAAGGAAAATTTTAATATGTGACCAGAATTTTCTAGGGTCACCGGCAGAGCTCTGTAGTAGGCCTTTGCAATAAGAACTTTTGCAGTCCTGATTTCCTTTTGCAGGGTACCGCTGAACTTGATATTGATTGTAGATGGCAGGAGACCTGACAGTTTGAATTTCTTCAGCTCTTTTCCCTAGACCGAAAGAAGTGCAAGTAGATTTTGTGTAGCTACCTAGTTTATTTTCCTTTTATCTGATGAGTAACTTGAGGCGTGCTTATCCTGGAGGGCTTGAAATTCCCTGAGAAAATGTTTGGGACAGTCTCAATGTCCTGGGCTGGTAAAGGGAACCGATTTATGGTTGCAACCTCAAGCAAAGTTATTGGGATCAAGATTGGCAAAGTTGGAGAAAGTAGCATAGTGTGGAGGTGGCAAGGGGCAGACCTAGGGCTCCAAATGCAGAAAATAGGAGAGTGGTCTGTTATAGCATCCACAAGAGTTCCTGCAATATGGATTTGATCAAGGCAGTTGATAACAGCCAGTCAATAAGGGTGGCCAAAGTCATGTCAGTGGTGACCCTGGTTGGTTTGGTCAGGATCTGGTGAAGATTATAATTTTGTATTTTGGAGAACAGGGTACTATTGGACTTCCCAAGCCAATTGAGATTCAGGTCACCAATATGAGCACCTTGTTACATTTAGTGTACTGGGAGGATTGGCCTAGGGGTCATTCAGCCAGCAGTGCCACTATTAGGAGGATTACAAGCACAAATTATGTAAAGTTTTTTATGCCTAGTGCGAGGGTAACATGAATGGAGTCACAGGTGTAAGTGACAGGAGTTGGGACAGCAGACATATTGAGATGCATTTTGTGATATTGGGCGACTCCTCCCTATGTTTAAGTAGGGACCTGTCTTTGTGAACTTAGTTATAGTTAGCTAAGGAACATACAGAGTCAAGAACATCTGGTTTCAGCCAGGTGTCAGTCAAGCATATAATGTCTGGTTTGTACAGCGAGCCAGGCTTCAAAGTCCACAAAGTTATGGGTTAGGCTCCTAATATTATGAAGAACAATTAATAGTCCTTTGATAGTGATCTTAGAGAGATCAGAAGAGAAGAATGAGTCTTTGGGCCAGGATTTAGTTCCACATCTCTAGACAGTAGTAAGGCAAGAAGTAAGAGGAACCAAAGTTTTCTGCAGAAAAAGGGGGTAGGTCCACTAAGCGGGAGACGTTTCCTGAGTGGTGCAGCCAAGATAAATGCGCAGCCCTTCAGGTATAGTAAGTGGTTAAGGTCACAGGATGATGTAGGTGTGACAATCAGATCTGAGTAACAGAAATCATTGGGTGAGTAGGAAGATGGGGGTAGCTGGATGGGGATAGTGTTGCTAGCCCAGTTGAAAGTGCAGAGTAGCAGTATGGAACCTATGGAACCTGCGACTATTGTCAAGTTCACGGAGACCATTCTGGAGCAGCCAGGCAGAGCCAAGCAGAGTGAGGGGGAGAGGACTAAGCGAGAACCAGCAAAGATTTAGAGTAATGACAGTAAGCAGAGTTAGTGGAGGACTAGTCAAGAGGGATAGTTACAGTAAAGCATCAAGCCTGGAGATGAAACATAGATAAGGTGCTACAATGAGACAAAGCAAGAGCAGGGTTTTTTGTGTGAATTTCTTTATGCACCCACCTACCAGGGCATATCTCGGACTGTCCACACTCAGTTTCTTGGCTCCACTGCCCACCTGAACCACTCCTGCCGCATACTACATCGGGATCAGGACCTGAGGACCTCCCGCCAGATCAAGAGGCCTCAGAGTCCCAGGGGAGATTTGGAAGGATCGCTGACATTGGGCATATGGCTGAGTCAACTGGTGGATGTCGTCACCTCACCCAGAGGTGGGTTTTCTGCTTTTTGTGTCTTCCGCCATGGAGCACAGCATGCAGTGACACCCGCGCACTACTGTCCTGCTGGCATCTGCCATGCTGTGTCCCTCTCATCTGGTTTGGTGTTCCTGCAATGCCCCCATCTCGACTGGGGCTGCCAGGACACTGAGCAACCCTGGAACCTTCCTGGGAGAGGAGAGCTGTTCTCTGGATGCTCCATCCTCTCCCTCCCCAGCCGACCCCCTGCCCTAAGTCTGTCACTAAACCTGGGTCACCAGTGTGGCACGAGGTGTGGTGTCCAGCACAAGGGCAGGGTTAAAGACTCACTTAGAGCTTGGCAAGTGAAATGGGGTTACTATATATATTTGGTGACACCTTACAGTCAGCTAGTGGGAGGATATGAAGTACCAGAGCTAGGAAAATAGTGCAACTGAAGGCTTCAGTCACTAGTGGTTGCTTAGTAAAAAGAACCAATGATAAAGTAGATACTTAGTCATATGACAGGAGTTAGTCTATGTAATAAAATGCCCACCTCAGCTGGAAGGGCAGGGGAAGTGGGAAGCCAGAGCGATGCACCGGCAGGAAGTAACCCTATGAAATTACCTGTAGCATCAGCTGAGGAGCACCAGCAAGCCACTAAAAGCGTGGTTTGAGATGGGGAATTGGAAGTCTTTAAACTTGGAGCTCTGCCTGCAACGAACCAGCAGAGCAGATTTGGAGGGTCTGTGTTGCTTTCAAGGGGTGAGCAAGGCCCACAGATGAAGCTGGCATCCATCAGCAGAGAGATGTCAAGCCCTGAGCAGGCTACAGAAGACCTGACGAAACAAGACAAAGAGAAAGGATTAAGTACAGGCAGGTAGAGGTGAGAAAAAAATAAACAAAAGAATGGGCAGGTGGCAGTACGACAGTGGAGGGGCTTATGAAATCTGGGAGGGTTCTCAAAAATGGGGCTAAGTATGTCTAAATTCAGTTTGCAAGTTTCTCAAAAAATGGCATATTTATTTAAAGCAGTCAACCAAAAGCCAAGAACAGGGCTTACACAGGCGAAAAGTCTGTGAATTTGTCGGGTTAGTAGAAGAATATTCAAGTCAGAGTTCAGTTTTAGCACTGCTCTCAAATTAAAGGCTGTAAATCAAATCAGAGCAGAGACAGTCTGGAGGCTACAGTAATATTAAGCACAGTACATACTTTGCAAGTCTCTAAAAAGGGCTGTAATCACACTGTTATGTCTACACGATCTTACTAAGCAGGAGTCACAACTCTGATACTAGGCAGTATTCTACAGTTTAAAATGGAGATCCGAGCTACAAGTCATAGTCTAGAAATGGCAAGCACGGCCACAGAGGGCATGGGAAGTCAGATCAAGGTGGTTCAAGGCTGGGATCACCAACCAAGAATGGCGCAAAGAGTTCAACATTTTCAGAGTAATCATTAGGAAACATACCTGTAATGGCAACTGAGAAGCACCCGTGACGCTAAAAGCATGGTTCAAGGCGGAAAATGGGATTCTTTAAACTTGGGGTTCTGCCCTGCAACAAGCCAGCAGGACAGATTCGGAGAGTCCTGTGCTCCTTTTGAGGGGTGAGCGAGGCCCACTACAGGAGCAGTATTACCTTTCACTCTCTCTCTTAGTAATTCCCTCCCAATGCATCTCAGGTTCCAATTCACCTTTCTTTTTTTTGTCACAGCTGATATTTCTATGCCCCTCTGACAGCTCACTTCTTCCCACCCCCAGCTCCATTCCCATGGAATTACTAGGGCTTACCTTATGCCCAGCCCAGGAGCAGTGCCTATGGGGAGACAGGCATCATCCTGCTGTCGGGATTTTCCTCCTCTTTTTTTGCTGCCCTTTTGCATCCGCTCACTGTGCAATGGGTGCAGCAGCTGTCTCCACCTCCACGGAGACAGACAAGCACCCTGGGTGCGGGCAAATCTAGTAGCTGTGCCATTCACAGCACAGACCCCCACCCTGAGGAAGGAGAGCTGTAATGCTCAATCCTTACCTCCCACTGGCCACTGAGTGACCCAAGTCTGTTCCTGATCCAGGGTCACGGTGTGGTGCAGGTGTGGTGTCCAGTGCCTCAGCCCTCAGCGCCACTGGGCCAGTCCCAATTCACCTTTCTTACAGCCTCATTACACTATGCCTTTGCCTTCAAGTGTTCCATGATTATTACCCCAAGTCACCTTTTTCTACTGGTTCTTAACTACAGTTCCATATGTCCTATGTTCCATTCTCAGGTCCTTGGCCCTATGGTAAAACAAGTCCATCCATCTTGCTGAATTTGCATTAAATGTCAAACAACAAGGCAATTTACAAGCATATTTGGATACATAGAGTATAACTCAATTTTAACCCTGGGTGCTGTGTTGGATGCACATCTGGATACAAACTGTGGAGCACATTTAGGCACAGAACCCAGTTGAGCTTGAATCTGCTACATGTAAAATCTGGACCAATACAGTACATCAAACATTTGAATAACTACAGAGTGTACCAAAACAAACCAAAACACTTAGAAGTATTCATAAAGCACTAGCTTATACAGTACACTCAGCAGTGTATGTAAGCACCATTTTCAAATACTGAACTTTGCCAGTATTCATTCTCAACTATTCATTATTCATCACTCATTATTAGTGCCTGAGAAAACTACTAAACCTCCCAAGTGGCCAGGTCTAGTCTCTCTGTGCCCCCACTCACCCCAGTGATTTCCTGAACTCAACCCTCTTTCCTACTATCCCCCCACACATTGGACACAAGGCACTACAGGGTACTTGGTACATGCCTGAAACAGTAAATACAAAGCTGTGAGAACTGCCAGATGCACACCTAGCCTCAGCCAGACACAAAAGTCAAGGATTCACTAGTCCTAGCTGGCCCAAACCCCAGGTGCTTAGCTCTGCACAATGGCCCTATGCACTATGCCCATGTGCCATGTAGCCAGGTGAAGGCAAACCGAAGTCAAGTCTAATTCAAGATTCAGGTTTGTTTAAAATTAAAAGAGCTAGAGATAAGGCATGGAAATTAGCTAAATTAGCAAAGAGAGACCAGAATTGGCATAAATATAGGCAATTAAGAAATTTATATACAAAGGAAATTAGAAAGGCTAGATTGGCCTATTGTAACAAAAAATTGTCTAAAGAAATGATGGAAAACTCAAGAGTATTTTGGAACACAATAAATAAGATGCATAGGGACTTAGCTTGGGATAGCCTAATCATTTCCTAATTAATGGTAATAAGATGGATTTGGGAAATGAGTGGTTAATGAGTTTAATACCTTTTTACAAATATGGGTATGAATGAATTACAATTGGGTGAGAAGATGTAAATCAGGTTCTACAGAGAAATTCCCAGGTAAATGATACAGAGAGTTTATGTACAATCTGGTATACAAGCTGAGTTTAAGTTTACTTCTATTACTAGAGGAGATGTTAGAATTTATTATTTCAAATTAATACTAATAAAGCAGAAGGTATGGATGGTATTCCTACTATCTTATTAAAGTATGCAGCCCTATTATTGATTTGCCCTTAGCAAACTTATTTAATTTGTCTCTTCTATCGGTGGAGTTACCTCAAACTTGAAGACTGCCAAGATTGTACCAATCTATAAGACAGGATCTAGTTTATTATTAGAAAATTATAGACCAATTTCTCTTTTACCAACAATTTCTAAAATCTTGGAGAAAATAGTTGCAAAACAATTACAGGTGTATCTGAAAGATAATGAAATCATTAACAGTTATCAGTCGGCTTTAGACCGAACATGGAACAAACACTGCCCTTATAAAGGTTACAGGAGATATAATGGAGAGCATGGACAGGGGATGCCAGTGGGAGCAATTTTGTTGACCTTTCTAAGGCCTTTGACACGCTGGACCATGGCATCCTCCTGTCCAGACTAAAACCTGTGGTATGTCTGAGTTGGTTATAAATTGGTTTGAAATTATCTTGACTCAAGATTGCTGCAAGTGACTATTAGAGAGTGGTCATCTGATTTGAAATTGATTGTATCAGAGTCCCAAGGATCCATTTTGAGTCCTATACTATATATATATATATGAATGATTTGGGGTTTGAACAATCAAGCTACAATACCATCTCTATGCTGATGATACAGTTGTATATTTTGCTGATTCATCAGTGAGAACTATTCAAATAGTATTACAGCAGGCTTTTGATCAGTTACATGAATTTTTGCTTAGATCTAAATTGGTTTTGAATGAAAAAATCTCAGGTAATGGTGTTTCATAGGGTTATGGGTCTAAAACTGAATATGAGGGTTACAAATTAAAACATTTTCAGGAAGAATCTTGCAACAAGTTGTTAGTTATAAATATCTGAGGTGTATTTGATACAACATTTAAATGGGACAGTCATATTGATAGTACCTTGACTAAAGTTGATAAGTGCTTGGGGTCATTACATAGAGTAAGAAATAGTATGTCTTGGAAATTAGAAAATTAGTTGTAACTGTTGTTGTACTACCCATATTGGAGTATGGTAATTTGATATATATGGGTGCGTCTAAAGAGCAACTATATAAGTTTGATGTTATGTATAATAAATGAATTAGATTTATATTGGGAGCTGCAAAGAGGGCACATAGAGTAGATATGTATAAAGAATTAGACTGGCATACTTTGTCTCAAAGGCAAGCTCTTAGTACAATTATGTTAATGTTAAAATGTATCTCAGGAAAAGTCCCTAAATATATGGCTGAGTCCATTAAAATAAAAAGACCTATTGAGGGTCTGGCTCTGCTAATTACTTGGACTGTGCAGTCCCAAGTAGTAGAATGGCTTGGGGATAAGCATTTTTAATATCGGACCTTCTATATGGAATAAATTGCCTGGGAAGCTTAGACCCCTTGAGGAAATTTCCAGTTGCACCAAATTAAACAATGGCTTATCGAAAATATTAGTTATGATGGGAAATAGTTTGAATCTTAGGATGGTAGATTGTAGCTTGTATTAGATGTATACTGTGAATTAATTATTGTTTTTGTATGTTCTTCTTGTCCTAGTTTATGATTTGGAACTGTGTTATATTTATTGATGTATAATTATAGTGTATATGTGTTTTCCTTTGTTATATTTTTAATTTATAAGAGTAACTGGAAATGACACCTGGATCTCACTGTAAAGGAGCTCACTCAGTGGAGATATCCTTATTCATTTTGTATGAATAAAAAATTTTTACTACTACTTACTACTTACTAAGTAGCTGCATATTAGGGGTCCCACATGCCACCACATTATGCACTTCAAGGGCACATGCCCTTCCACAGCTGAATCCCTGGCAGTTCACACTGCTATGCATGTGGAGAATTCAGGGAAGTTCAGTGGGTGCTGTCTGCACTCTGTGCCATTCTCTTTGGCATGGAGTACCAGGGAGGGAATGCAGGCTACACAGACATGTGCCTCCCATAGCTGCTGCATGCCCCTACATAACACAGTCACCGGCCACAGTGGGACTTAAACCCTGCCTGTCACTGCTGATCTACCCTCCAGATATACAGGAAAGGTAGGGGCAGCCATTTAGGCACTTACCCATTATTTTTTATGATATGGAACCAGCAGCATCCCACAATTCCCTGCTCTGTGTGAAGCAGGAGATCCACTCACAGACTAAGTCAGGCATCTGATTGGTTAGCCACCTGTGTCCCCAAATCTGGCCTCCATGCACCAGAGTGCTGGGGGCCATGGACAGGTGCCCTGCAGTGGCCAGCAATCACAAATGTAGGCCACTATACCCCTCTCTCCAGGTGTGGAACTACATGGGTTGGGTATGCCCCAATTGTCTGTACCCAGTCCCGAATGGTGCATTGGCACCAATGGGTGGGATCAGCTGGGGATGAGTATTAACCAGTCATGAGGTACAAGTTAGAAGCCCAGTCAGTTCCCTCAATAGGATTGCCTGTGATCATGGGAAATGGCAGTCCACAAAAGGTTAACTGTCTCCCCTGTGCTGCCAAGGTGTGTACTCCATTTAGGACAACAGTGACTTGCAGCCTGCATCCTCTTCCCAGCCCTCTGTGGCAAGGAAGAGGGCTGGAGGTCCATGGCTACAGGTGGGTCAGGTCCCAGAATACCTGGCAGTGAGGGTTACACACCTGTTAAAGTAACCCTCAGGCTGCATAACAATCATGCATGTGGAGATTCAGTCCATCAATTGAGATGTTTAATCATAATCCATTCTGCTCATCTCTGCTGGTGATACTGATGGAAGTCTAAGATCCCATGGAACTTGTCTGAAGAGTAGGGTGTTTTCTTCCAGTGTCATGGACAACATTCCCTCCGTCAATAATAACAGCCCATGTTGCGCCCCTCCCCACCCTAGGATGCACCTTGAAACAAGCTGTCACAATGCAGAACACCATAACTGGTCAAAACTTCAAATAAATTAAATAAATTTAAAAACTAAATAAGTAAACTAGAAACAAATGTATTTATTCTTTGACAGACGACCACTAGTATGTCCCGACCATTTCCAAAAATCATCTTATGTAATTTTTTAATGCTTGAAACTACATTTGAAAGCTGTAAAATCTGAACAGTTACTACAGTTCTTATGTGTTGCTACATACATGTACATATGTTAAAAATAACATGCCTTTAAAATGCAGTGAACCATTTTATCTTTTTTTTTATATCAATATATGTTCACTGTATTTATAAGTTAACAATATGACTACTTGGCTTTACTTATTTTTCTTTTAATTAAGTCTTTAGCACTAACAGTTCCAACGTTATCAAATTTTAAAGAGTATGGGCCCAATTCTAGTATAGTTACACCTGGCATAACAGCATTTGCACCAAGTAGAATGGCGTATGTGGCAACTTATGCCAGCAGTTGCAACATGTGCGATTCTACAAAGTGGCTCTGACATGGCGAGGCCACTTGCACCGATCAGCTGTTACGCCAGATAGTTGTAATCATAAACCCTGCCACATGCGCTAGGGGGTTTATGGTAGCAGTTACCCCCATTCCAGAAGGGCAGCAACAAAGTCCCCAATGTCAGAATTCTACAAGAACCCCAGAGGAGAACCGCAACATAAGTTACACCTGCAGTTAGCTGGTATAACTTACAGATGTCCTTCAAGGGTCCTGTAGAACCTGGTTCATGTGCCCTCTCCTCATGACCAGACCACCTCCATTGTTCCCCAATGGGCATCACGCGGCCTCGCCCCATCCCACTACTGTACATGCCCCACATACCCCAACACAGTAACAGCTCCACAGGGCTGCCCCACCCCCTGCTCCCTGAATCCCTGTGTAATTAATACCCTGCAGGGCTGCCCACACCCCCTGCCCCCAGGTCCCCCATTGCTGAAGTGCCCCACAGGTGGCACAGTGAACCCCCACCCATGACCTGACCCTGGTCACTGGCTGCAAATGCAGCATATGCCCAGACAAGCCCTGGTAGTCTAGTGGCCCTAACCCAGCCATGCCAGTCACCTCGCCCCCCACCCATCCCCAGCCAGCAACTGGCACAGCCACTCTAACCCCTCCATGGCCCAGCTGCCGACTGAGTTCCATAGAGCGCTTACTGTAAAGATGCACTCAGAAATTAATTTCTGAGCACATCTTTACAGTAGCACTCCTACAGCACACAATCAGGTGATGGCCATGGAGGTGAGAGGTGGGCTGTGCTAGTCGCCGCTGGGGATGGTGGGGGGTGCTGCATGGACTGGCATGGCTGGGTGGGGGGCCACTAGACTACCAGGGCCTGTCTGGGTAGATGCTGCATTTACGACCAGTGCCCCTATGGCAGAGCACGAATGGGGGTTGACTGTGCTGCACTGTGGGGCACTTCACAACGGGGGATCTGGGGGCTGGCGGTGGGCAGCCCTCTGGGGCATTAATTACACAGGGATTCGGGGCAGTTAGTGTGACAGTCTCTGCAGGGCAGTTAATGTAGGATTCAGGGGGCAGGGGTGGGCAGCCTTGTGGGACTCTACTTGTACACTTTGGGGGCAGTTGATTTGGGCAGTCTGTGGGGCACCTAATGTGGCTAGCTGGGCATGGGGGCACATCGCGATCTGCGTTCATGACTTGCGACATCTCATCAGGGGCACCCTCTGTTCAGCATACCTGGCCGCATGTCACAAATCACAGGACTTAGCCACGGAGACCCTGCCCCTTTTAGAATAGGGTGCAGTGTCAATGTCGCAGTTCCAGTTAAGCGCAAGTTGCGCTTACGGCGACTTGCACCAACCTTCTAGAATCACACCCTATGTCTTTTGAAAGGTCTATCTCTGGAACTCTTAGGGCTAGAAACTTACGTTTTTAAATGAAAGCTTGAGTCCCACCATTAAGAAGTGGTGTTATTATATCATTATTATGTAACAGTAGTAATTATGTAATCTATATTAAAAGTGGGCAGTTTTCCAAGAAAGCGGAGCAGATGGACCCAGATGGGCTCAGAAAGCGAGAGGGTGGTGGAACAGAGGTGCATCCCTTCAGCTGTACCTCTCCACAATTCATACACTGTTCTGTCAGAGAGTGGTTCCTCTATGGAGGCACCTGCAGTGGAGACTGCTGGGAACCTCCACAAAGGAGACCCACAGGAGGGTATATGGGACCCCACAGGGAAGGAAACAACTCCTGGTGGGGACTCAATCATTAGGGGAATAGAAGTGAAAGAGTAAGGGAGAAGAAGGTAGATGCCTGCCTGGCACCATGGCTTGAAGGGACAGGAAGCGAATCCTCAGGATTGCAGGAGCAGCTGCACAAGGGATGGAACTGGATGTCATTGTCCACCTAGGGACAAATGACCAAACTGGGAATGCAATCAGAGCAGTGCAAGAGGAGTTTGTAGAGTTGGGAGGGGCTTTAGACAAATAACATATGGTAACCTTCTCGGAGGTACAGCCTGTCTTATGGCAAGGGTGGTGCTAGGGTACTCTGCACCATGGGATTCAATGAATGGTAGAAAAACTGGTGTGGATCTCAGGGTTTTGGCTTTATTGGGAATGGGAGCCATCTGGAGGGATGCAGGACTATACTAGCATGATGGTCTGCATCTCTCCAAGGGTGGAACCAGAATCCTAGGTGATAGGTTTAAATGCTTCATTGGCAGGCATTTAAACCAACCAAGGGGAAGGCACTGAAAAGGAGCAGGAAATCCAAGTCTCCCCACAAAACACGGTAATTAGTGAGGTAAACACCAAGGAAGAGAAGTCATTAGGGAGCAGGACAGGGGTAAATGCAAAAAGGCAAAGGCAGTAAGAACAGAGATGGAGCTAAAGGGATAAGGCAATCAATAAATGGAAGGTGATGAGTACCAATGCCCATACTCTGTGTAACAAGCTCCCCAAATTAGTGGCCTTGATGGAAGAGGGATGCCTGGATATTGTGGTAGTCACAGAAACAAGGTACATAGAGAACCATGAGTGGGATGTTAACATACCAGGATACACAATCTGCAGGAGGGACAGGAAGGTAAAAAAGAGGAGGAGTAGCTGTCTATGTAAGGGAAGGAATCAAAGCAACATGAATAAAAGTAAACAGGAGTGGATGAGGCACTGTGGGCCACCCTGGAGACAGGAAATGCACCACTATCCGCATGGGGTTGTATACAGACCCCATCTCAGGGAGGAATGGACAAGCAAATGATAGAAGGCATCCTTAGAATGGCAGAAAAAGGGAGATATTGTTGATGGGAGACCTGAATATGCCAGATGTTAACTGAGCACCTTGCTGCAGGCACATCCAAGAGCAAGGCCATTCTTGATGCCCCACAAGAGGCATGCCTCAGACAGCTAGTATTGGAGCCCACTTGGAAGGGTGCAGTCTTAGACCTGGTATTGTCAAACATGGATGGAGAAAGGATCTCTGATTTAGAAGTGGATAGCCGACTGGGAACAAGTGACCATCAAACAGTGTGATTCACGATAAACATAGCCATAGAGTCAAGCCATAAAAAGCAAGGGTATTGGACTCTAGGAGGGCTGACTTTGGGAAAATGAGAGAGTGCCTCAGAAAAGCACTATCAAATGGGCAAGAAGAAGGGTGGAAGAACACTGGGGAATAATCAAGACAGCCATCTCAGAGGCAACACGCATTTGTGTGAATCAAATCAACAAAACAAAATGAAGGAAAACACTATGGTTCTCAAAAGAGGTGGAAGGAAGGTTAAGGAGAAAAGGATAGCATTCAGGAAATATAAGGTAATACAGAAGGAGCAGGACAGAAACTTTCTCAGTTAAAGCAGAAGAAGGCAGGGAAGGCAGTCAGAATAGCAAATGCCCAAACCAAGGAAAAGATAGCCAACTCTGTTAAGAAGGGGATAAAACCTTTATAGGTACATTAGGGAGTAAAGAAAGATCAAGGGATGGATACTGAGGCTTAATAAAGGGAAGGAATGTTGGCAGAGAGTGACAGTGAAAAAAGAGGATACTGGAATTAACATTTCTGCTCAGTATTCACAAAGGGAGAGGAGGGAGAGGTACCTAAACCAAACAAGAGAAAAACTCTGGATAGTGGGGTCGATATCAGTCCATTCACAGAAGAAAGGCTCTGAAAGAACTCTTAAAACTGAAGCGGACAAAGCAGTAGGGCCTGATGGGATTCATACTAGAATTCTAAAAGAACTAAGGGTAGAACTAGTGACACCACTGACTACTTTCTTTAACAAATCATGGGAGGATTGGGTGGTGTCTGAGGACTGGAGGAGGGCAGATGTGATTCCACTTCACAAAAGTGGAAGCAGGGCAGAGGCAGGAAACTACAGACCTGTCAATTTGACCTCAGTGATAGGGAAAATGATGGAATCAGTTATGAAGGAAAGAATTGTTGAGTACCTACATGCCAGTGGGGCACAAGATCCAAGGCAGCATGGATTCACAGTGGGAAGGTCATGTCAGATGTATCTAATAGATTTCTTTGACTGGGTGACCAAAGTGGTAGACCAGGGAGGGGCTGTGGACATGGCCTACCTAGATATTAGCAAGGCATTTGACACAGTCCAACACAAAAACTTTAATATACTATACAAGTTATCCAGCCTTGGTGGGTCCCAAGCTGGTAGCCAGGATAAAAAAATGGCTGGACAACAGGACACAAAGGGTAATAGTAAACAGAGTCCACAGTGAAAAAGGAGGATTAATAGCGGTGTACAACAGGGTTCAGTACTGGGACTGGTCCTCTTTAATATCTTTATAAGCAACATTGCAGAGCAACTGGAAGAAAAGTATGTCTCTTTGCAGATGACACGAAGATCTGCAGCAGTGTTGATACACAAGGTGGGGTGGTAAGGATGAGAGGGACTTGGCAAGGTTGGAAGAATGGTCAAATGTATGGCAGCTCAGATTCAATGCAAAGAAGTGCAAGGTAATGCACATGGGAAACAAAACCCAGGGGTAGAGTACAAAATGAGGTGTGAGATACTAACAACAATAAAAATGGAAAGGGACCTGGGGTAATTATATCAGATAACCTAAAGGTGGGCAAGCAATTTGAAAGGGCAGTAAAGGGGCTGGGGGATACTGGGGTGCGTAGGGAGAGGCATCAACAGTAGAAAAAGGAAATTGTTATCCTCTGTACAGACAGTTGGTGAGACCCCATCTGAGTACTACTTGAAGTTCTGGAGACCCTATCTCCTTAAAGACATAGACAGAGTGGAGGCTATCCAGAGGAGGGCAGCCAAAATAGTGCAGGGTCTGCACGAAGACATATGAAGAGTGACTAAAGGAGCTAAATATGTATACCCTCGAGGAAAGGAGGGAGAAGGGGGACATGATAGAAACTTTCAAGTGTCTCAAGGAATGAACAAAGTCCAAGAGGGTAGCATCTTTCAAAAAGAGATGTGCAAGAACAAGGGGCACAATTTGAAGATAGAGGGGCAAGGCTCAGATGTAATCTGAGGATGTATTTTCATGGAGAGGGTTGTGGATGAATGGAACAGCCTTCCTGAGGAGGTCATGAAATCAAGAATAGTGGAGGAATTCAAGAATTAATAAGAAAGACATAAGGCAATTCTAGTTAGAGGAAGGAGGAAGTAGGCTGTTGGTTAACTAGGATCTGCAGCTTAACCATCATGTTGGGAGATGGGCAGACTAGGTGGGCCAAGCGGTCCTTATCTGCCATCAAATTCTATATTACTATGTTTCTGTGTTCTCTAGCTATATCGATATACATATTTACATCATAACAGAACTGTATTTTGAAAAATAAATGTTATTTATATACTTTTTCCATAAAGATAAAGTATATCAATATACTTTTCTAGTATTAACATGGAAAATTTCATGATGGTTTTAAAAATACAATTAAACATTTTTGCACGTTTTCTGAATTTTGGTATTTATTCCCATAATGTAATTAGTATCTGTATAAGTGTAATACCCATAAACATGAATCTCATTATGACAGAAATGGGAAGAAAGGAGATAATGGCTTGGATTTTCTGGCCTTCTGAGGAAAAAAAAACACTCGGGATTCCACTGCACTAGCAGCATTTAGATAAGGTGATGAGGTAGGTAATAAATCTCAGAGAGAGTGACCAAGAGGGGGTGGACATACACACTTACAGACAAACAGAGTTTGAAAAGGATTGGGCCACTCAAATATAAACTGAATGTTAAGTAATAGATATACCACTCTGAGGTGTGCAGTCACGCTCTGATGTATGCATGCGCCTTGGTGTGTGTTGTATGCAAGCTGCAGGCCTAGTCGTCAACCACCCAAGGTGTGCATATATCAAGCGACATACACCCAAAGTGGTTTATCTATCTTATAAAATGTCAAAATTGTTTTGGAGGGGTTAAAAGTGCAAGTGTGCGGTCGCACTCTGATATCGCATACGGTCATGTGATGTGTTTTATACAATCAGAACACTGGATTTGGATATGGCTGAGCCTTTCATTTTATAGATGAATATAATTGGACACCTGTAAGTGTTTAAACTGATTCAAACATTAAACACATACATGATAAATGGTTGGTGCATTCAAAGGGAACAAGAATTATCTACTCAGAGGGGACTATAAGATACTGAAAGACAGTTACAAGAGGCAGTGTTCTGCTGGATTACCATCCAAGAGGTTTTAAGCTGTGAGCCTACTCCTCTACCTGCAGAGGTCTGTGGGAGCTATACAGATAGAATAGAATTCAGTCTCTCTCAAGCATAGCAGAGGGTAAGAAAGGCTAGCACAACTTCATTAAAAGCCTCTTGCTTTTATCATCTGTTATTTAAAATAATTTGTTTACTCTTGCCGTAATAGTGTTCTTGTCTTGTGTTAGACATCCATATCCTCTAATGTAACTTTTGAGCTTCTTTAAGTAAAGAGCTATCTATTTATTCAACAGCCATGGCTGTGAGTTAAATTTCTAAGGTATTTTCTGGTTTCCACAGGCTAAGGCAAAATCTTTTAGCTTCTGCCAACCAAGAGGCACACTACCAGATGTAGATCTGAGCAACTGCATGTTTGAACTCCCAGATCTGTGCAGGGAAGGTGATTTTGCTGGTTAACCAGTTGGTGGCAGCGAGCAGACAAAGACAGATACCTTTCACAAAGCTGTTACAGCAGAGAGAGAGAGAGAGAGAGAGAGAGGAGAGAGAGATGGTTGTCACACTTATATCTTAAATTGTGTAGCTAACATTTCACTCTCCTCACCAGCAGTACAGATGCTTTCATACTTTTGTAGCCTTCAGCTGGGAAAGCTCCGAAGATAATAAATGTGAGAGACATTATTACAACTGACTTGCACCAAAATGTATTATGTATACTGTATGCATAATTAAACTAAGGTCTTAGACTTATTTAATTTTTTATTATCTTTTTAAAGATACAACATTTAAAACTGCATCCACAGTGAACACATAAAGCATACAGTTTAGTTCACAGATAACATTAGACAGAGAAGAGTCAAGTGCCATAAAAGCCCCAGCATACAAACTGGGAGATTCCTTGTTCAAACCCCACTAGGGCCACATAGTCCTTGTGTTAACTTGAGGTATCTTAATTTATGTGAACTCCAGTCCACCCAGCTATGGAAATTGGTAGAATCAAGACCCATGGAAAATTATATGTTGTCTCTGAGCTGATTATTCTGATGAATAAATTATATAAAACATTATTTCTATACCTCTCATAAATCAATCATGCCATTAGTGTCAACCTTAAGTGCTTAAAGTGTGCTACAGAGATATGGTGCAAAAAGGTAACTCCTTAAAACTTCTTCTCTTATTTAGATTCCATTGAATGCCTGAAGTGTTCAGAGACTCAGTGGTCAAACAACAGATGAGAACAATGTGTTCCAAAGAGCATCGAATTCCTCCTACAAAGAGCCTCTTGGGGCAAGTTTGGCTGCTGTTAGTGTGTCTAGTGCCATGGTAGTGTCTGTCTACGCTGATCATCTTCATCAAGTACCATAACACCCCCATTGTTATGGCAAACAACCAAAGGCTCAGTTACATCCTCCTGGTTTCCTTACTGCCCTGCTCCTCTGTCCCTTGGTGTTCATCGGTCAACCAAGAGATCTGAGCTGCATGCTCCGTCAGCCCATCTTTGGCATCTTTTGCTCTGTCCATCTCTTGTGTGTTGGCTAAAACTGTCACCGTGGTTATTGCCTTCAGCTCTACAGACCCAAGCAGTGGCTTGAGAAAGTGGGTGGGCCCCAGATTGCCAAACATGATTGTACAGGTGTCCACATTCTCCAGGCTGTGCTGTGCAGCGCCTGGTTGTCCCTGTCCCCACCTTTCCCAGAGAGTAGCACATCATTGCAGCCATGGAAGGTGATCATCCAGTGCAATGAAGGGTCCAGTGCTGCATTTTGGGGCATGCTGGGATACCTGGGCCTGCTGGCTAGTGTGAGCTTTATCACTGCCTTTCTCGCCAGAAGCCTTCCAGATAGCTTTAATGAAGCTAAAGTTCAATTCCTTCAGTATGCTGGTCTTTGTGAGTGTCTGGCTGTCCTTCATCCCAGCCTACCTGAGCACCAGTGGAAGTACATGGTCGCTGTGGAGATATTTGCCATAATCTCCTCCAGCATGGGTCTTCTTGTCTGCATATTTATACCAAAATGTTATATCATGCTGCTGCAACCAGACAAGAACAGTAGGAAATACTTAATGGGAAGGGCAGTTTAGTGGAAAGCATCACTAAAGGAGAACTGTGCTAAATCTATGATTCATTTTTTCCCAGTAGAGGTTATGTTTTAAATACTGGTTCAGATTTATTCATTACTCTATCTATATAGGTTTGTCAGGAACCTTAGTGGGTGTTTCTGATGTACATGTTGCAGGCAAGAACCATTTTAGAACTGCATGATGCAGTTTATGTGCTTGTTCTGCTCCTCTAGTGTTGGCAAAATGCATCCATGTTCTACTATAGAACCTGATTATTAAGGACATACACTACATCATAGAGTTGTAAACTGGTACTAAGCACCAGAATATAAGTCAGAAACAGCACTGAGGTTACTAATAGACCCACATAGATGGAACAATGATAGCTTTGAACCAGTACTTAGGCAGCAGCCCATGACTTTAAGAGAACTATAATAAAACATATTGTTTCAGTTTATATTTCACTTTCATTCTTTATAACCCCCATATTATTTATTACTGGGTCCATTTACATGAAAACAGGATCTTTGCTCCTGAAGAGTTCATCTACTCCAGTTGCTTTCTCCCTACCTGAGGTCATAATGCACTGCTTGTGACATCAGAGTTACCGCATGGCAATCAGAGCATGATATCACAACCAAGGATTATGACTTCAAGTAGAGAATAAGCCATAGAGGCAGATGGACTCTGGTGGGAAAAAGATTGTATATTCATGCAAATATCCTCTGTAAAAATAATGGGAGGTGAAATATAGTTCAAGATATACAAAATACACACTGAATTGTACCTAAGTATTATGTTTTTCAAAGTTTTCACCGAGGTGTCACAAGCAGGGTAATATATGTTTTTTTTTTTTTTGCCAGCCCAAGTGAGATTAGTTAGTGACATGCTTTGCCATAGCTAACTATTTATCTAAAGGAAGTACAAAATGGCAGGTGGAAATATAATAAAACCTTGCACTGTTCTAGAACAGTATGTGCCAGAGGGCAAGGAAAGGAGTGTTAATGTAATCTGAGGGTCGCTGTTGTATCTGAAGTTCATGAGAAATAATATACAATGAGGTGTCCTACCATGCTTAAAAATACAGAGGCCTTGAATGTGTTGTGAGACATGATTCAAGTTAAGTGCCTTCAGCCACTTAAAAGTATGTATCTTTCTGCATGACTGTACAGTGGACACATTAAAGGTGTTAACTACAAAAGACAAAACCCAGAGCAAATGTCCTGAAGCAAGGGTTATCCTGAAAGAGCATTGGCCATACAGCCACATTTCAAAGAGAAACACAATTGTATGTACCCAGTAATTCAAAGCATCATGGGAAGCATATGCAAATCTCCATGAAGTAATTTGGACTGGCTCAACTGTATGCAGAGTGGTCTCACAAGAGCTGTTCCAGGGATGAGCCAGGTAACTACAGGCCAGTTAGCCTGACCTCCAAGTGGGGAAGATAATGGAAACCATTCTCTGGTGTCCTTCCTTGAAGAAAATGGTTGCTAGGATGAAAGGCAACATGGGTTTGTCAGGGGAGATCTTGTCAAACCAACATGACTGACTTATGACTGGGTTACAGGTTGTTGGATGAGGACAGGCAGTGGGTGTCCTGTACCAGACTTCAGCAAGGCATTCAATTCAGTGCCACATGGCAGGATGATCAGCAAGCTAAGGGACCTGGGAATAGGGGTCAAATTGCTGTGGTGGGTCAAGAACTATCTGCAGGATAGGAATCAGAGGGTGGTGGGGGGACTATCCAAACCTCTGCCTGTAACCAGTGGGGTCCCACAGGGCTCAGTACTTGAACCTGTAATGGTCAACATCTTTATTGGTTATGTAGCAGAGAAGGTCAAAAGTAAGATCTGCCTCTTAGTGGATAATACCAAGCTTTGTTGGAGGGCGGACACAGTGGAGTGGAGACGGGAATTAAGGGAGGATGTGGCTAGGCTGGAGAAGTGGTCAGGCATCTGGCAGTTGGGTTTCAATGCCAATAAATGAAAGGTCATGCACCTCGCTGTGTTGGAATACAGGTGGCAGTCTCAGAGGAGGAAAAGGATCTCAGGGTGATGGTCAGAGGAGACATGAAACACTCAGCACAGTGCCACAAGACAGCAGCCAAAGTAAATTTAATGCTAGGCTGCATCACCAGAGGAATAACCTCTAGGAAGGAGGAAGTCATCTTGTTACTGTACAGGTCATTGGTGAGGCTGCACCTGGAATACTGTGTGCAGTTCTGGTGCCTGTATCTGAAGAAGTATATCAAGCCACTGGAGGGGTTCAGAGGAGGTGACCAGGATGATCCAGGGTATGGGAAGCAAAACATATGAGGGAGGCTGAGTGAACTAAACATGTACTTCCTGGAGGAGAGGAGAGGAGAGGAGAGAGAGGAGAGGAGAGGAGAGGAGAGGAGAGGAGGAGAGGAGAGAGGAAAGGAAAGGAAAGGAAAGGAAAGGAAAGGAAAGGAAAGGAAAGGAGAGGAGGGAGAACGTGATAGAGACCTTCAAGTACCTTAAGGGAATAAACAGGGTAAGATCATAGGGCATCTTTAACTTTGGGAAGGAGGGTACAACAAGGGCACAGCCTGAAGCTAGTGGGGGTAGATTGAAGAAGGAAATGAGGAGGCACTTTTTTTCGGAAAGGGTGGTGCGGGGTGAACAGTTGCCAGAGGAGGTGGTAGCAGTGAATACTGTGGCTAGTTTCAAGGGGGGTGACTAAGGTGAAGAACAAAATTAGGGTAGGTGTACCTGGGATGGGGAGGGTACTAGGAAGGGATAGTTGACTCCAGGGGAGCAGGGCAGAGGGGCAGCTCCAGGGAACTAATTAGAGCTACCACGCAAGCAGGCTTGAGAGACCTTATGGCCTGTTTCTGCTGTCAGAATTCATATGTTCAGAACTCGCATGGTGCCAAAGGCCTCACACTGCAATTAGCAAAGGCTGAGAAAAGCAAACACAGACATGTGTTTCATTATTGTTAGGACTCATCAGTATGTTATATCTGTATCTCAACCCAGAGGGAGGGAGGAGGAGCCAGCCTTAGGAGAGTCATGTTTGTTAGACTCATGGGAGCCCACAGTGGAGAAGAGAAACACTACAAGAGACAAGAACTCCAGAGCAAATGCTCTGTGCAAGGGTGACCCTGGAAAGCTATTGGCCATACAGACAAATTTTAAAGAGAAAGAAAATTACACATAACCAGGTAAAGCATTTTAAAATGGGTTAACACATTTTGGTCATTCATTTTCCAAAAGTTACTGCAGAATCCACCTAATGGGGTCCTGATTAATGAGATACATGTGTTGGTGTGTTTCCATTATATCATTATAACTGAGGATAGCTTTTTCCTAAGGAAACCCTAGTTATAATTCACTGTTATAACCTGCGGGTTATAGTGGTAAACGCACGCCGGGTTTCCCATGCAGTGACATGCCCCAGCAGCAGCTATTCCTTCACTCCGCACCAGCCACCAATCTTAGCACCAGATCTGCTACTTGATGGTAAGTTTATTTAAAAAAAGTTAACGGCATTTCAGGAAATGGAATGAACATTTATATTTAAATAAATACAAAAAGTAAGGAATACCTTCCTTCAACTGCTTTCCTTTCTGACCTCATGGAACATGCCAAACCTGACCAGACTGCACAGGAAAGTTTTTATTTTATTTTACATAGTTGCTGTGGTGAAAAAGGATCCCCAGCAATTATATAAAATAAAACATGGGGTAGTCTGTTTAGTGAGATTTTACACACACATTGGTGTTGGATGCTTAAATAAACCACTCGAGCTTCGTCTAAGGGTTTATGTAGCATTCAACATCTCGGTGTGTAAAATCTCATTAAAGACACCAACCCATGCATTATTGGGCTTGCATCAGAGGCAGGCCACCAGTGCACCGCAAGTGGATTCACAAAGCACACCCAGAGGGCAGATAGCGCAGCACCCTTAGTCCATCCAGGGCTGGCGAAGTAAGGGTACTTTTGAAAATCACCTTCTGGTGTGCTGAGCAATGTGTACATGTGTTGCGGACAAGCCTCATGCCCTATCCCCGCTGGCACCAGTGCTCCCTGCTCCCCACATCACCCATTAATGATGGTCTAGTGATCCCTCATCCCCAACTCCCGATATTGCATGGTATTGTACACTATTGTCCCCAACCTGGTGGTCTAGTGGCTCCCATCCCACCCACGCTAGCAGGTAGTACCCCCACCCCACTCCCCCAACCCGTACCCCAAGCCAGCACCAGCACACACCTCCTTTGCCACTGCAGTCTGCACTGACTGAACTGTGTGCACTGGAGTTTCTGCTGAACCTCTTCAATGCGCCGGGCATTTTGTATCATGGGTGAGGTTGATGTAAGTGTGGGCACTTAGGTGCTGAGACCCAACCAGTACCAGAATCTGGTGCAGGGTCCCTGGTGCAGGATGCTTTGGCACAGGTTGCTGTTTGCCACAGCCTGTGCCAGACACAGCCCTGTTGAGAATCAGGCCCAGAATGTTTTACTCGGTGAACTGCAACTTCACACAATGAAAATTATGCGAAGTGGACCATCACTAATTACTTTGCTGCTCTAGTGCCACTATATTGAGTTTTCACCGAGCTAATGAGGACCTTCACTTTGTGAAGGAAGTCATAAGTAGCACTTCACATTTTGCAATTTGCAAAGTCGGGAAAATTTCACAAAGTATTTTGTAGTTCAAAGTTTCCTGACTTCACACATCTTTAGTAACAAAAGGAATCATCATATCCTGGTGATTTGGGTACCACCATAAGATTCTAGAGATCAGTGACTGCTCCAGCCTCTGTTATATAGTAGGACATGGGAGGCACAACAGCTGGCAGCTAGGGCACCAGAATATTTTTGCTATGTGGGATGAACAAGAAAAGGAGCTGGAAGGGGAATATTAGGAGGCATCAAGTCAAGGAAGAACAATATTCATGGGAGACTTTGATCTCTGGATATAGACTGGAACATTGCAACAGTCTTGGACTGAACTCCTTCTGGGGACTGGGCTGCAGAACACAAGCGGCACTCCTCATTTCATCATGTTGGCAGTGTCTTTGATCTTCATGGCCAGAGCTGCCAATGGGAACACATCTCAGCTGCCACACCAGGACCAGCAATGGACACAGAAATGACTGGAAGTTGCATCATGGATGGAGATTCAAACCAATTTCATTTGACTTTGTAATAGCATCTCCTAGACTGTTCCCACCCAGTAGAAACCTCCTATTTCTTCTCCTCATAAATTATGTCTAGTGACTAATTTCTTTTGAATGGTTGACTCTCGGGTTGACTCTGGAAGTCTGGCCTTGTTTGGTCAAAATATGCCTCCTACAGCTTCATCTTGCACATTGTTCCTTGGTATTTGAACCCTGAATGTATGTCACTCTCTAACTAATTCCATGCTTTTCCTTCTCTCATTCCTCTCTTTACTCCTGACAAGGCCGCCTAGCTGCAGCCTTTTCCCTCCTCTCATTCCTCTCCTCTACTGTTACCTTTGCCTATTTCCAACCTAGCTTGTACCACTTGAATTAATTGAACTGCAACTGAAAATGTTCTGTTGATTATGTAATATGATGTTTCACTTGTATCTGTAAAAGTTTTATTATCCTCTGTCTGTCTATATCTACCCCACACCATCATTAATGTGGAACCTTTGTAAATGAGCACCTCAGTGCTCAAAGGTATTTGTAATCCAAAATGAATAAATAAAGAAAGTTGTCTCTGAAAACAGGACTTCCAGTTCCAGTGGGCTCTGTAACCAGAAATCAATCACAAAGAGTTGGCTCCCTGCCAGAGTGACAGTAGGGGGTACTGGGGAACCACTTCATACAGAAAAGAAGTGCTGAACGGTGCTCACTGCACTTCTGCTGCTGTTTACCCGACAGCCAACAGAGGGCTTTGATCACAAACAGCTGACAAACCAGAATGTGTGTGGGTTGGTTCAGAAGCACAACTAAGTGGCACGAGCAACATAAGGAACACGGCTGTTTAAAAAGAAAAGGCTTGAAGCCATGGATTCAGCCATCATTGTTTCCTCTATCTGACCCATAGGATTGTGGAAAGGGCCAATGGTTTAATAAAGCAACCAGCTAATCAAGGATTTAGCTTGCAGAGAGAGTGTCTGTAGCCCGTGAAAGGTATTATGGATACTGAAGTGCATGTGGGTCAATAAGAAAGCTCATTTTGCCCCATGTGAATCAGACAGCCAGTAGACATGTGCAGCTTGAAAGTGGGATATCTAGAGAGTGCTCAGGAAACCACATCTGAAGAGGGATGAGAAGATGTTAGAGACTATCCAGCAGAGGGCTACATGAATGACCCCATTACAGCAGAACAAGACCAACGAGGAATGACTGGATAGTTTACACATCTTCTCTCTGGAGGGCAGGAAGGAAAGGAAGGATTATGGAAACACACAAATACAGTACATGCATGGATATAATAGGATGGGCTTCACAGAGTTTCTTAAATAGCACACTTACCAAGGGATCCTAAACTTTAAACAGGAAGGAAGAAATTCATGAAGGACATTGAAGAGTATTTCTTATAGAACAGCTCATAGATTGGTGGGAAAATCTACTCAGTAATTGTGCACAGGTTAAAGTGATCTGGGTCTCACACCCTGTGCTGCGTGTCTCATACCCTGTGTTGAGACCCTCTCAGACCCAGCAAAAATGTCTGAGGAATTTGACAGGGTTTCACAGAGTCTCAAAGCAGGGCCTTTATTCCATGTTTGTTTCCTCTTACCATGAATTCAAAAGTGCAGTATGACCCTTAGGTCCTTTGTCCATCAATTTCCTACAGTATATTTATGTTTTGTGCCTGTGTTCTGACTTATTATTGAAAACTGGATACTAATGAATAGGCAAATTCCACACTGTGAAGGAAGAAAAGCATCCCACAGTAGTAGTCCATGCATCTATTTATAATAATGACAGTCAGAGACTCAACAGTTTTCCAATACACATTATGCACTGGTCAATACTGGGGTGTCTTGGGCTTCAAACCCAAAGGGACATTTTAAGGAATTATTAGGAACAAAATGAAGGTGGGAAGTGGGCAGAGCTCCAAAAGCCAGAGCACAGCAATGCAGGAATATCATAGCAGGTTAAACAGACTCATGGTAGCTTTCTATCCTGAACCATCTTTGAGTACATGTATTAGTCATTATGAAAACAGGATGCTACCTACAGAAAATATGTGACAGATAAACAAAAATATGCATATAGTGGTAGCCAGTGACAAAAGGCACTATATAGCAGGGCATAGTGGGAAATATCACAGAAATCTATTTGAAATTAATGTGGATTTCCTGTGCTACATCATGAGAAATTAGATGGCAGTGAATTGTTATGGGTTATATAGTGATTAACTGTCCATTGTAGGATATAAACCTGGTCTCCAGGTTCCAAGCTCTGTGCTCTAACTGCTAGACCTGGGGTAGCACCAACCAGTTTGGCTTTAAATAGTTTCTATTTGGATTCCGTGATAGTTTATATTTTGGGCATTTAAAACAAAAAATGTCTTTAAGTGCCATCAAACATTTTTTCTGATAAAACATAAAAGTTTAAAAAGGGTTATTTTGGTGTTGTTACCTACAAGGAACATATAGGAGGTCATGGGTCCAAGGCTCACACAAATTACAAGGTCAATTAGCATACACATTTTCTAGATTATTATCTGGAAGATCAAAGGAGGAGAGCATGATTACTGTAGATACAGTGAGAAAGGACTGAACTATTTAAACATATTCTCTGACAGGCAGGATGGAAAGGGGTGGATTATGGAAACACACAAGTACAGTTCATGCAGGGATATAATAGAGTGGACGTCACAGACTTTCCTAAACAGCACGATTACTGGCTCTGGCATAGAACCATAAACCATTAGGCTGAAGTTCATGAAGGATATCAGATAGTATTTCTTCATAGACCAGGTTTATGGATAGGTGGAAAATGTACCTAGTAACGGATCAGTACTAGGGTTATTTTGGGGTCAAAACGCAACGGGCCATTCTCAAGATGGTGATTAGGAGCAAAATGTAGGTACAGTAGTCAGTGGGCAGAGCTCCAAAAGGCAGAGCACAGCAATGTTGGAACATCAAGGTGGGCTCAACAGACTCATGGTAGCTTTCTGCCCTGAACTATCTGTATACCCATGTATTAGACATTATGAAGAAAAGATTCTTCATATAGAAAATATTTGACAGATAAACAGAAATATGCATACAGTTATAGCTAGTGACAAAAACACTATATAGCAGGATATAGTGGAAAATATCACAGAAACTGAATTGAAATAAATGGAGATTGCATGTGACATACTGTGATGTAAGGGAATATTCTTCGCATGTCACTGGCTAATACTGTAGATACAGAATTTTCTCTGAAGTGATTCCTGTGATATCGGTGAATCTTTAAGACACGTCTAGAAGAGGAGGACAGAAAACTGTTTCCATCATTTTCATCACACTGTGAAATTATTGAGTACTGAGATAAGAGAAATGACATGGAAGTGACTTACTGAATGGCATATAGTAAATAAGGACCATTGTGGGATTCCTCCAAGTCACTTTTTATTACAAAAGATTTCCAACTTCTGGAAAAATCTTAGGTGTTGATTTATTGTCAGAAAATCTGACTGAAGGACCGGAACAGCGTGGAAGAAGTTGAATTACTGAGGGTGGGAGAGAGGTGCCAGAGGAGGGCCACTTATCCCCTTAGTAGCCTGCTAAACCCCCAGCATAAGAGCCCAAAATGTCAAAGGTCAAAGTGTCAAATCTGAGCCAATGACAGAAGGCTGAATTGCAGCAAACCAATGACAGAAGGTTCAAATCGAGTTGAATGAATGACTGAGGGTCTGAATCAAAGCCTAACCAATGACATAGGGTTCCAAATCATAGCCAAACCAATGAGAGAATGTCGAAATTGAAGTCGAACCAATGACAGAAGGTTTAAATCAAAGCCAAACCAAAGTCACCACTTTCCACATTTACTCGCCCTTACTCCACAGCCACATCACTGCAACATGCTGCTCTATGAGTTCCATAACCTCAAAGCTAAAACAAAGATGGCATTGGGTGAAGTCCATCCTGATATGTTGAAACTGGAAGCTTGTTTTAAAATCACGTTATGACTGTGAATGCCTGTCAGATGGCGGCTGGACTGGGGGTGGGGCAGCAGTGTACAAGATTAAGGGCATGTTTAGGCAGCATTGAACAGTGCTGTGACTGAGGTTGTTTGGTACCATGAAAGCTGATGAGCATACCATTGCTTCCAGAATGCATGGAGGGTCCTCAGTTGCATGGATGCAGTAATATATTATGTGCAGTCATGCTATCAGGTCTGTGAGGCACAATGGGGGTTTAGATTATGACCCCACCCTGTTGGTTCTGCACTACTCATGGTTAGTGTGGCACTAACCCACTTAGTGTTGTGCTAACCATTTCCATACGGGGAACTGGACAAGTATAAGTAGCACTAGAAGACTGGTAGTGGTGCTGACATAAAACTGAGCTATGCAAAAAGAAGCACAGCCCCTCTACCAAAAATGTCACACAACAGAATACTATTTCACCATTTTAATATTAATTTTTAGTCTTTGGTAACCAGGTAAGGCCCACTATGCACAAATGCCTGTTTTCAGGGGCGACCTAGGAGCACTCAGTGGTCAAGTGACTTACTCAGAGTCACACAGTATGCAAGTGGAGGTTGTGAGAATCAAACCAAGGTCTGGTCTGCTGGATGTACCAGGCTCATTCCTCTATCCTCTAGGCTATACTACTAGCCCATATAAACCATGAAAACCAATATAAACCATGTGCAGTACTGTGGAGTACAGGTCAAGTATTAGGCGTATCTAGCTGCCACCCTTTAACAGCACAAAACAATGTTGCAATTATAGAGTCATTATGGTAATTGTGGTATGCTATGTTCTCGTTAGCAGGGTAGGAAACCCTTTAGCCTGTTTTTATCTAGTCAGTCAGAGTCTGAACCTCATGGTGAGAAGATGCATCCTGTCTGATGTCTCTTTGTTTGTACGTAGGTAGACATTTTATTTGTTGTACTAAAAGTCTTTACAAAATAGTAATTTAACAAATGATTAAGATTTATATTGCACATTAAATTAGCATCATATACTTCAATACAAAATTTTTCTACAGTATTATAATTCATAAATACCTAATTATCTTATTACAGATGAATCATTCTTAAAAAATTGACAAGAGATGAGAATATAGTCTTATCACTTGTGTTAAACAACAAAATAATTAATTGTTCAGAGGGAGACCAAGGGTGGCTAATATTGGGGCCAACCATTTCTTTCTAGGTGCCTCAAATTTTGGACAATGCAAAACTATGCTTAGGTCATCCTGAAAGCCTAGCAAACAATTGCATTCAGAAGTCATTATTCCAGGACATTTCTGACCATAGCATATTGGCTGCATATAGCTCAAACCTATACCTAGTAAGAAGTCTTCTCTCCTGTGGGTCAATCAAAGCAGTCAGATAAAATTCCAGGTTATGTTTTGTTTTCATTATTTTAAACCACACAATGTCTCATTTTATCAATCCTTTCTTGATCTACTGCTATAAAATGATCTCTAACTCTTTTCTTAATTTGTTCCACTATCTTAGGGAATGGACTAATATAAATCTCATATAACAGATTTCCTAAACTCCATTGTAATATGTTTCCTTAATAGTTTTAATTATACCAGATGTGAAATTTATATTATCATATTGTATCTGCTCATCCAGACACAATTTAGGAGTCTGAAGTCTGGAAGTAAAAACAACTGCAGTATTAAGGTAATTCTTTGTTCAATTGCCAAGGTTAATAAGGAAAATTGATCCAATTCTTTTCTCAATATCTCAGCCAGGACAGATTGTTGAACTTTTAATATAAAATGGTACATTTGTTTATTAATATCTCTAATGGTTTTATATCAGCTGGGCTCCATACTTCTATAGCATATAAGATACGTGTTTTAATTTTTGTATTAATGACTTTTAAAAGTCCTAAAATTTAATTTTCGCTGTTTTCCACTGAATCACTGAAAGGCTCCAAATGCTGTCTTTAATTTCTGTATCGTAATTTTGATATGTGGATTCCAAGAAAGATTTGATGAGAATCTTAAGTTTAAATAATCATAGTAAGTTCTTTTTTCCACTTTATTTTCCCTATAAATAGTGCAGGCACCTTTTCCTGTTTTGACCAAACAACCATATTTGTTTTTGTAGATTAGTGTTTAATCTGTCCTTGTTACACAGATCGGAAAACACATTAACCTTTTGCCATAAACCTAACAGAGATGTAGATATTAGGACTATGTTATCTAGTACATTAGAAGAGGGATTTCTCTGCAAAGACGGCAGGAGAATGAAAATCCAAACTTTTAGAGTCTGTAAATAGAGTTGATATATAAATTAAATAAGAGGGAGCCAACAAACATCATTGACGTACTCCCAGATTGGTGTATATTTTGTTTGTTAGGTCCCTTGTTGATTGTACTTACTTTACTTTGAGCCAAGTATTATTATGCAATCTTATAAAATGTCAAGAATATCTGGGTCTATATTGTAGTTTTCTAATTTTGACCATAATATTTTCCTACTTATGGAATTAATGCAGTTTTAAGATCAATGAAACAGCAGTATAATTCACCTTTTTATGGTTACATATTTCGAATAATATGCTGTAACACAAAACAATGCTGTACCGTTGATCTTCTTGCTCTGAACCATTTTGTAATTCAGCCATAATTTTATACTTTTCTACCCATTGTTGTAATCTGTTCAGTATTACTCAGGATAATATTTTCTGAGGCATCTATTAAACCAATAGGCAGGGTAACATTGCAGGGTTATTAGTACCCCTTTTAAATGGATTGGGCAAATTATAATTCCGTTCCATGAATCTGGATATTGTTCCCATGGGATACAATAATTAAATAGGGTCTGTAAAACTGGAGTCCACCATTCTTTAAAGGATCGATACAAATCTGCCAACATTTTATCTGGACCAGGGCTTAATTTACTGATATTTTATCTAAAGCTTCAATAATTTCCAAAGCAGTTACATATATTGAATTAGGAACAACTCTTTAATTGATTTTTTTTTGCTGAAGTTACATGTGACTTCTGTTTGGAGAAATATAGAACTAGGTAATATTGTCCCAGATTTGAGGGGTAATCCCAGCCTCAATACAAACAGTATATTTGTCATAGCCTTTACTGACCAGAGTCCAGAATTGTTTGATATCCTTCTTGATGATGGAAATTCTAAGTTTTCCCACATACTCTTTGATACCTTAGCCTCATTTGGATACTATTTCCTTGTAATATTTTCTTTCTCTATTTATAATGTTGTTTGTTATTTCAAGGTTCCATTTTAAATTATCTGATCATTTTGTTTAATTTGTGTTTGCCTTTCTTTCATTTCATATTTAACCAGGTTTTATTTTTCTTCCTTAGATCAAATTGGAAAAGAAAGTTCTCAAATAGAAGGAGATATTCTCCCAAGCTACCATTAAATTTGTTGTGGGAGCAATTTTTAACATTTCAAACCTTTATTTTTCCATACAAAGCCATTCAAAATTTCTAGAAATTGAACAATACTTGTCTGTTGCTATCTTATTCTTTTTTATTCAAAATTTCAATACAGGGCTGAATCTGTTTTCCTTTATCACATGTATCTCTTTTCCTAATTTCCATTTCATCATGACAGGTAAATGTCCAAATTCTGGTCTTAAGATTACTTCTAAATCTATTATTTTACCAATTGCTTCTATATGTCCCCATACCTGCTCAATTACAGAATACCCTTTAGGACCTATAAATGTTGGTCACTTTTTATTCTTCCATTAAAGATTACATAATCCAATTCAGACATAATACTAAACAAATATCCACAATTTGTATTACTAGTTTTATCCTTTGATAGCCATTGTCAAGATATGTTTTTATTTATTACGTTCACTGCATCTGTCAATTCTGAATTTATTGTCCCTTTTTCCTTTGTTCTTGCATTAAAGTCCCCTAAAACAATTATCATGCTATATTCATTTTCTTCCATTTATTTCTCAAGTGTTGTTTTAAACATTTTCCAATAATCCTCTTGAGCTTTACCATTGTTTAAGGGAACATAAATATTGCAGATTAACAAGACAGCCTCTGCACCTTCCAATTTTAACACCTGGAAATTTAATAGGTCAACCCTTTGCTGTGATATTTTGAAGTCCAAACTAGTTTTAATATGACTTGCTACTCCAGCCTTAGGTCTACCATTCTTTTTGACTCTATTGCTGGGAGCATAAATCCTGTATTTCCTGGAATCAGTGGAAGATTCTCTCCCAGCAACCATGTCTTCTGAAAGCAGATAATGTCCAGGCTATTCAAAAGTTTGAGAAATCATTGTCTGCTAATCTGTTTTGTAACCCTTCTATATTTCAAGTAAGTATTACTGTCATCATATAGTTTTATCTTGCTAAGGTCTGTTTGTCAATTTATACTTATATCTCTTAAAGGACAAAGTGGATTTGTTGTTTGTAATGGTGTTTGATTAGCACTATGTTTTGGTTTACCAATTTGGTTTAATGTCTCGACATCTAAAAATAGATACCATGAATATCCAACATTTTAGAAGTATGTAAGGCCAGAGCTGCCAAATTGCTAGACTGAAATATAATATCAATTTGAGGTATCTTTGAATCTGAGTCATGTATATGTATGTATATATATATATATATATATATATATATATATATATATATATATATATATGATACATGATGGGCATGTGTGTGATATGAAAATATCTTCACTCCTATAGAGTGACCTCTTAATACTCACGAGTGGCAAAGCCAGTGAAATTCAGAAAGTCACTGTACAGACTGGAACATATTTCCATATCACACAGTGCCACATCATGTATCCATATATGCAATGGGGCTCTCACTGTTTGCAAATGTACCATTTGTGCAGCTTTGCATGGTATGCATGGCTTTGCACGACTTTGTGCGGCTTTGTGCAGGTGTGATAAATGTCAGGTCTTATAGTTATCACACCTGTTGAAAATAACATAATTTATCACACTCATTTACCACTCACCCCATTTTGTGTGTGTGTGTGTGTGTGTATATATATATATATATATATATATATATATATATATATATATATATGTGTATATATATATATATATATATATATATATATATATATATGTTATGGTTTTCTACTAATGTTCAAGCCTAAGGCACAGGTAAGAAAATATCCTATTTCTCTTTTTAGGCTCCAATGGAATAATCTTTAGGGACTTTCCACCCAAAAAGGGACAGCGTGTTTTCTTTTCCCATTCATTTTTTGAAGAATTATAGTTAGAGTTAGTTCTGCTGACTTCAATAAGCCATTGAGAATTTTCCAGAACTCCTTGCTTTTTCTTGGGTTGGTCATTGTGTAGGATTGGGGAGCATGTGGGGAAGTGTGTGTATATATATATATATATATATATATATACAGTATGTATATATAACTCTTTAAAATAAATCATTTTGAGAATTCCAGATTTTCACACCTCTCACTTCCTTAGCACAGTAGACAAGTACACAATCTTTGTAATCTAAATTTGGTGGCCTCATTATACAAATCTCTCCATAATTAAGTGAAATTTGATGTCATTTTACTACCCACCCTGTTAATAACTCGAAGACTCATTGCTCAGTCTACCAATCCCATGCATCTCTATGAAAAATTCCTCCAAATTAGGTTGTGAAGTTCGTTAGACTGATTCCCATTTGTGACATATTAGATTTTTGGGGCCCTTCATTGTCTCCCTTGGTCTCCCTCTGAAACCTTGCAGTACCTGTTAGCTAAAAATAAAATAGCTTCAGCATTAAATTCTACATCAACTGGTGTTTCTACTATCAATATATGCTATTTTTTAATTAGTTTATACTCCTACTCCTTAGCCCTCTCAGTATGGGGGAACCCAGCTCATCACCCTGGCATCCACCAGCTGATGCAGTGCCCCAGGGATTACCCCCAGTGGGGTCGGCAGAGGTGGTCCTTCCCTACTGAAACCAGATCCGTTTGCACCATGGCTAGCCAGGTTTGGGGTCTGTGAGCTCCCCTCATCATTCTCTGGGAGCCTTGCCTTTTCTCTGTTTTTCTCCCTCTTGCAGGAGAGCAGTGTGCAATGACTCCAGCGACTGAGCCTGTGCACACTCCATGCATGAACCAGTCAAGCATATGCTGCCCCAGCCCCTGTAATGCAGTTCCATGCTCAAGCCACAGCCTCTGCTAGGGGTCAGGTGAGCACCATCTGCTGTAATCCCCCTCCCCAGAGATGGAGAGCAGTCCATTGAATGCTCAGTCCATCTTCACCTAGCTGACCCACGGCAACCCATGCTCATTCCAAACATGGGTCGCCGGGCGTGTTGCAGGTATGGCATTCAACGCCTCAACCTCAGTGCCGCCAGGCCGGCATAATATATGCTCTTTTGATTTCAAAGTTAGATTCAGTTAAACATTTCTAGTAGATTTACTCTGAGTAAATTGGCTATTATTTCTAACATTTCATCCAAAGGCTCATTTAACAGATGTTTTTTATTTCCCTTATCCCATTTCTTTCTCATCCTCTTTGGTTCTCTTTTATGATCCATATATCCTTATCTGTTACTTTTTCCTTTTAAAACAGTCAGTTTTTGAAGATGGGCCTGAGTTTCTTTACTTACAAAGTCAGGTATAACTTCTCTGCCCTTCTGAAATGAGGGGGTAAGTTTACTTGTATTGCTTTGTTACTCATAGCAACGGGGCCAGATTTGGATAGTTCTGATTTTCTGTTAAATGATCCTTACTATTGTTAACTTTAGGACCTGATATCCTATCCAACATGGCTCTCATTGTAGGCAACATCACCTCTTAGTTATCCAATTCTTGTTTGACCACCTAAATATTTTCCAATATTAAGATGTTTGCATAATATTGGTTCTTAATCATTTCAGTATTTGTGGTGATAACGGAGAATTAGAAGTAAAATCTCCTCTATTTGCAAACAACTCTTTATTGTAATCAATTTCCTCACCTCGAGGTTCCACTTTGTTTTTGTTGTTTTGATTATCATCTAATGAAGAGGATGAAAAGAAGGGAGAAGCTAAGAAAAGGAGAACCTGAACTGTAATCACCTAGACTACCTATGTTTGTTTGATCTTGACTTGATTCTAGCTGTTTAAGCTTATGCAGAGTATGATTCAAATCCTTTACCATTTGGGGAAGTAAGTGATCCTTAAATTCACAGCCCTTGAGGACTTAACTCTTTCGTTATCTGACCTTACAGAATGCAATTAGGGTGGGATCAGTATTCAACAACAACGGTGAATTCTGCTCCATTGGTCGATTTATAATCATCTCAGTCAGAGCCTCTTTCATAACTGTGAAAGAACTTTTTCATGAGAAGCAGGAGATGTAGTCTCCCAGATTACTTTAAATTGGTGTCTAAATCATCACCTTTTGTTACATTCTGGCATGCAGTATATCCAGATCTGGATCTAGATCATTCTACCCAACTACTAATAGTGTAGTTATCCAGTGAAATGATTCCTCATTATTTAGATCAGATGAGACAATATGACTACCACTGGAGTTGCATGCCAGTTCATCATTTTCAGAGCATTCTATAAGCCCTTATTTTTGACAAGAAAGGAAACAAAACCCTCCTTCTCAAATGTTGGTGTTGAAGTATCAGGTTCAACATTTTTTTTAAAAGCACTTATTTTGGGTTGATTCTCAAATTTTGGCTTTTACCCTGCATTGTCTTATCTCTTCCCTTTGAAATATCAAGTTGACCCATCAGTATTAATTTGTTAGATTCTCCTTCATGTTTTATCTTTCTCAGTTTCTTGCTATTTTAGGCTGTCTGTGGAATTCCAGACCTCCCACCCTAGTAATGACCATTGTTCTCATGTCTCTATGTATTTGTAATGAATTCCTCTCTTTACCTTAATTAGTATACCCAATTATTTGTTCACTTAAATCGGCCATCTAATTACCACTTTGACAGTTCGATGAACCAATAATCAAATGGTATGCTGTGAAAATCAAATTACCTTATATAACTTTAAATTACCAATGATTCCTGAATAAAAATAGGAATAAAATTACAACACCTCTATATCCTTGTATTACCTTTGGATTAAAAATCACAATATAATCCTACAACGTAAAAGGAGAATGAGAAAATATACAAATAATCATATAGAATATCCTCAAAATCCTAGTTAAGACTATCAAAATAACCAAGTTGAAAGTCCAACAGTTATTTAAGTCCAAGTATTTTATAAAAAAATGGATATTTGTTTCCAGGGTTGCCTTCAACTTAGCTTTAGTACTTAGCTATTCAACAGCAATGCCTTCAGCAGATGCTTAAAAGTCTTCGAGCTTCCAGTTTCCAAAGTACCAAGCACTTTCTATGGACCAAATCTTCAAAAGTCTTTAAAATCCAGGAGGAAACCCTCCAGATCCAAGATGTGATGCTGTGGTTTCAAAGATTTTCACCAGACCCTTAGACCCATGTTGGCCCTTTAAATCTTTAAAATCCTGTTCCACTACAGAAGAGAATATAAAGGGGTGCACAGTTTGTAATATTTGAATCAGCTAAAACATTAAAATGCAGCTGAAATACAATACAGCTTCAGTGCAGTTTAAATACAACTGCTACGCACTTACAAATACTACAAAAGCTTGATAAATACAGTTTCAATGCAGTTTAAAGACAGCTGCTAAGCACTCACAAATACTGCAGAAGCTAGATAAATACTTAATTAATGAAATTCTCAGATTATCATAAAAGTTTAAAACACTACCATTATATCCAAGCTAGGATTTTGATATAACTTACTTTTCCAAGGCTAGATTGCTAGCACAAAATGATTCTTTCTGATAAATCGAGAGTTGCAAGTCTTACAAAGGAAGAAGCTGTTTTCGAACTCAGTACACCAGACTGTAACCTGCTACTTTTGATTTTTAATTTGGAGTCGCTTGCCCAACTTACACCACACAGGTAACCATCTCACTTGGTAGTTATGCGTGATTACTCACTCAAGTGAACTACTACTAAAATTACAACAAAAAGCACAAAGGTTCCTCTGGAGCACAGCAGATGTATCTGGTTACAAAACAATGTACGAGAGGTTGGATGCAAAGTCAGTAACTGACAACATACACCTGTTTGCTGACGACACAGTTGTATATATGAGTTGCCCGACACCTGAAGCCGCTTGTGCTGACCTCCAGGAGGAATTTAACCAGCTCAGAACCAGCTCCTCCATAAAAACTTCTTCTAAATGCTAAAAAAACAAAGCAATGTTGTTCACACCCTATAGCCATGTGATGAATCCGCCAGCTCTGGAGCACTACCTCAGATTACCACAGTTCTTGGAGAAAACTGGAGTTTGTTTCAAAGTTTAAATACCTAGGTGTGTGGTTAGACCATAATCTATCATTCACTGAGAACGTAGAGGACCTTGTAAAGAAGTGAAGGCAAAAGCCAGTTTCTTACTAGAGATGCAAAAGCATGCCTTGTCCAAACTACTTTTCTTTCACTGATCGATTATGCAGATTTCTTTATGGTCAATGTCCCAAAGCCTTACTTGCAAAGTTGGTTGGATACGCTTTGCCACAGGGCCATCTGGTTTATTACTGGTCTCCCCATCTCTTTCAATCATTGTTCCTTGTACAAAGCCATAGGGTGGTCCTCTCTTATGTTTAGGCATAATAGAAATGCAGTCATTTGGACTTATAGAGTCTTCTTGAAGTGGCTTCCACAATATATAATAGACTGTCTCCCACTATGTGAGCCAGGAATGTATGTCCTAAGAAATGCATCCTACATGACATTATGTATCCCCAAGGCTTCCTTTCACTATGACAGAGTGGCCATTAGATTCCTGTTGCCAACATTGGGGAACAAAGTACAAAAATTATTGAAATTAAGCTGCCTCTGCAGTATGAATGCCTTTAAATCTCTATATGCTCGGTAAGTGTGTGATCCTTGCAATTGTTACCTCAGCCCCTAATTTTAGTCTGAAGCATCAGGCTGCTGCCCTCTCAACATAGTTGAATTTATGATCGCTTGTAACCTTTGGTGACCACAACTCTGTGAGCGTCTTATGCCATAAATGTTTCTCCCTCTACAAATCCATGTAGGGTAATTATGTCTTCATGGCTTTTCACAGCAGCTACACCTTACTCACCCTTGTTGTCTTTTACATATTGCTTATTTTGTGACTCTTATTCCTCTACCCTGTACCATTTAACTGCCCTATTTTATCTTCGTATTCCTTTCCACTGCAGTCCACTCTTACTGTCTCTTTCCTCTGTCCCCAACTATCTTCCCTGCCATAGACTAGCCCTTCAGGGCTACCTTCCCTCAGGTGGGAGAAAATGCAGATACTGGCAGTTGTCGCCCATAGCTGCTGCTCTGAGACATCTAGACCAGACTCCTTACTAGCAAGGTGTTGCATTGTCAATACCAATCGGAACACAAGAGCTTTTCTGCTCTGGCCTGATTGGCTCCTGCAGTCTGCTCCTGTGTCTCCCTCAATACTAAGCTAAAGTCTGATTTTCTGTCTAAAACTTGCACAAAAAGAGCTGTACTTACTTATTGCCTAACAGTTATGACCTCTATTTTTCCTGTTTAGAGTGTCAAGAGTTGGGACTCTGGTTGATTACACTAATTTCTGAATTTCTGTGGTTGGGCCAGCCTTTAGGTGTCAAGAAATACCCATTTCTGTTGTCCTGCTGTTTGGTCCTCCTGCTGGTTCATATGTTCAGTTGTCTGTGGCCCAGTACTTAATACCAGCCTCTTCCTCCTTCCCCTGCCAAGGATATGCTCTCCACGGGCTCCCTGCCCATAGGCAGAAACCTAGGCACCGGGTGGTTAGGCGCTGCCTCTACCACCATCTGAGAACCTAAGCTGGACTCTCCATTAGCAAAACATGACATTAGTAGCCATCCAGTCGGAACGTGAGCACTCCTTGGCATTGGCTTCTGACTGGTTCCTGCAGTCTGCTTCTGTGTCCTTTCTAAACCAAGCATAAATCTGATTTCCGTGCCAAAATTTGCCAAAAGAACTAATTACTTTTCTCCTTGACTGTTAAGAACCTTATCCTTCTGTTTAGAGTGTTACATTTAGGGATACTGTCTGATTACACTACTTTTGAAATTCTGTGCTTGCATCTGCTCCTTACATGAGTGACCGATCACTTCTCCTACTGAAGTTCCTATTAAGCTTCATCTTATGTCTTCCTTAAATTTATTTTATTTATTTATTTCAATCTAGGATTACAATAATATACAATACAATAATATACAATAAATATTACAGAAACACTCTGAACTGATATGACTGATGTAACATTGAGTACTTACTTGCATTAATCATTCTTTACTTGTGTTATTTGGCTTTATTGTAAATATCTTTGTATGCATTGTACCATTTGACCAGGAACTAACCAGGTCCATTTTGTAAAGGAGCTTGCTCAATGATGTTCGCCTGGATAATAAAGATTTTGATTGATTGATTGATTGAAGAAAAGACTTTGTGGCTTAAACAAAAAGCTGCTAAGCAACTCAGGATCTCATGGCAGTCTGGCTATATCGGGGTGCACATGCACTTTTAGAGTAGTATGCAGGTGTTGCAGATTTACATATATTGTGCGAAAACAAAAAAATGTAAAGATAAATAACAAAACCCCAAAGAGGCTTCTAATAATAAAATAGTTAAAATGGATAAAAAGAAAAGCCACAGCTGACTAAAGACAGATTACCACTATGTCCAAATAAAACTTTTGTCAAAAAGCCAGAAACTTTGATGAATGTCAAAACTAGAACTAAAACACTGAATGCTGTAGATTCACGATTATAGGTAAAAGGCAAAGGAGCAGTGAGGGGAGTTAGCAGGTACAGAAGGATACTCAGGAGGAGGAGGAGAGGCATGGGATTGAGGGAGGGTAGCCATGGTAAATAAGGAGGGGATGGCATGTGGCACCCAGATAGGGAGGAACAAGGGCGGCTGGGTGGATGGGCTGGTAGAAAGGATGAGGGACATGGAAGGGGATAGAGGAAAAGGAGTGGTCAGAGTGCTCCTGTTGGGGATTCTATGATCAGGGGTATCAAATGGGATAGGGAGGGAGAAGCCTGGCCAGTTAGAACAAAATGCTTCCTGGACTAACAGTGCACAGGGCTAAGTATGAGGTATATCAGCTGGCAAAGGATTGTGGGGCTTCCCGGACATACTAGTCCACCTGGGTACAAATGACATTGGAGAAATAGCGAGCAAGAGATACAGGCAAGATTCGGGGAGCTTGCCAGGGTCTGTCATGACATAGGATGCACAGTTTCCTTCTCAGAAACCCTGCGGTGCCAGGACTGGTGGGAAGCACAAAGGAAGATTAGGGAGGTAAACCAGTGGCTCAGGGAGTGGTGTGAGGCCAGAGGCATGGGTTGATGGGGAATTGGGGAGACCTGGGAGGATAAGGAACTGTATGCTAGAGATGACTCCATCTCAATTGGGAGGGAGGAATCCTTAAGTTGAAAATAGAGGAGTTAATTGGTGAAAAGTGGGGTTTAAACTTGTGAAGGGGAGGGATGGGAGAAAAAGGCTGCCAAGGGGTGCCGATAAGGAGGGACTCTGTCTCCACCCCTGGGAGCTGGAGGATTGTGGGAAAAGGCCGACTGGTAAAGTGCAGACCAGGGAAAACAGAATCCCCATGGGAACACGAGCAGGGAAATGGAAGTATAGGAAAGGGTGGAAGGTAGTCCTGCTAAATGCCAGGAGCTTGGGAAATAAAATGCCTGAGCTCCAAGCAATGCTAACTGAGGGAGCAGTGGATGTGGCAGCAGTCACTGAGACCTGGGCCACTGCAGGACACGACTGGGACCTGAACCTGGAGGGTTACACTATGTTCAGGAAGGACAGAGTGGAGGGAAGGGAGGAGGGTAGCAATGATAGTCAAAAACTGCATTGGCACAGGGGAGTAGAGGAGGCGGAGGAAACCGTGGAAGTGATTTGGGTCACCTTGATAACAAGGGGGCAAGAGAGTAAAAATAGGAGTGGTGTATAGACCCCTGCCCTGGCGGAGGAGCTGGAGGAGAGTCTGGTGGCAGATGTTGGGAGACACTGCAGACTGGGCAGAGGAACAGTAGTGGTGTTGGGGACTTAAACATGCCAGGAACAGACTGGGAGACTATGACATCTTCTGTGACCAGGGAACAGAGGTTGTTGGATGTCTTTCAAGACACATTCCTAACTCAGCAGGTGGGGGAACCGACCAGGGAGGCACGGTACTGGATGTGGCCCTGGCAGACAGTGACCAGATTAGGGCCTGGGGTAAGGGACCCATTGGGGAGTGACCATGCCACGGTCTGGTTCTGCCTGGACCTAGGAGGGCTAGAAGGCTGCACAAAGACAGAGGTAACTGACTCTGGGGACGGAATTTAAGGAAATGGGAAGGATCCTTAAGGAGCATTTGGATGTGATTGGGTCAGACATGGATGCTGATAGTAGGTGGGAAATCATCAGAAGAGGGTGCAAGATGCTACCAGCACCTGTGCAAGAGTAAGACGAAAATGCAGTAGGGCCGAAAACCTGCTGGTGGACCAGAGAGGTCCAGGAGGTGGTGCGGGGAAAGAAGGCAGCCTATAGGCAATTCAAGTGCTCAAGGAGTGAAAGGATCGAGGGAGTATGAGCTGATGGCTAGAAGGGAAACTAGGGTGGTGAGGGCAGCTAAGGCAAGGAAGGAGTAGAACCTGGCCAGGGAAATTAGGAGAGGGAACAAGGGTTCTTAGGGACATTGGGGAAAATGAAGGGTGAAGGGGCAGATTAGCAGGATTAAATCAGGGAGAGATGGGCACAAGACCCAGAGGAGCAGGCTGAGGTACTAAATGAGTGCTTCACCTAAGTTTTCACCAAGGAAAATAGGGGTGCTCCATCATACATGGGAGGAGACATAAATACTGAGGAGGAGGGGACCCTACCGATCGGCAGGTCTGGGGAGAGGGGAGGCATCACTGGCAGGAGGGGAGGGCTAAGCAGGAGAAGAGGTACCAGAAGTGGAATCACAGCAGAGAGTGAGGGAAGCCCTCAGCTCCCTTAAGATGGAGAAAGCACCGGGGCCAGATAAATTACATCCCAGAGTGCTGGAAGGAGCTTGCGGATGTCCTGGCGAAATCCCTGGTGGAGCTTTTCACCATCCCTCTGAGGACAGGGTGGGTGCCCCAGGACTGGAAGTTGGCGAATATAGTGTCTATCCACAAGGGGGATCAAGGGAGGTGGCAGGGAACTACAGACCTGTCAGCCTGACATCGGTGGTGGGCAAGGAGATGGAGGGCATTGTCAAGGAGAGGCTGGGGGACCTGGAAAAGTCAGGGTGCCTGGACGATAGACAGCATGGATTCGTCCCGGGAAATCGTGTCAGATAAACCTTGTGAGTTCTATGACTGGGTGAAGAGTGCCTTGGAACTGGGTAGACCAGTGGATGTCCTCTTTCTAGACTTCAAGCAAGGCATTTGACTCTGTTCCTCACATAGGCCTGTTGGATAAGCCGGGAGAAATGGGGTGGGAACCAGATGATCAGATGGATAGGCAATTGGCTCCAGGACCGGACCCAGAGGGTCGTAGTTGGCGGGATAGTCTCATCCCCAAGGAGGGTCATTAGTGGGGTCCCACAGGATCAGTCCTTGGGCCCTCCTGTTCAACGCCTACGTCTCTGACATAAGGACAGGAATCAGGAGTGAGATGAGCTCTCATCGGTTGACTCAAAACTGGGGGTGGTGGTGGATGGAGAGGAGGGGAGGTGGCCCTACAGGGGACCTGGAGGCTCTGGAAAGATGGTCTAGAAAGTGGAAGCTGAGGTTCAATGCAGAGAAATACAAGGTACTCCACCTGGGAGCCAGAAACCCGGCCAAGAGTACACCCTGGGGCGGGAAATGCTACAAGTCTCGATGGCTGAGAGGACCTGGGGTGGTGGTGGATGTCAAGATGAACAACTCGAGACTTGTAGGAGGGCAGCAGCCAAGGCCAACAGGATGCTGGGATGCATCGCTAGGGGATCACCTCCAGATGGAGGAAGTGATACCCTCCTGTAAGTATAACTGCTTGGTGAGGCCACACCTTGAGTACTGCATGCAGTTTTGGAGGCCACACTTAAAGAGGGACATTAAACTCCTGGAGAAGGTCCAGAGGAGGGCAACCAAAATGATTTGGGGCTTGGGGACAGGACCTATGAGGAGAGGCTCGAAGAGCTAAATATGTACACATTGGAAGAGAGAAGGGACTGGGGGACATGATAGAGGTCTTCAGGTACATGAAGAGGGTAAATAGGGGAGGAACAGTCAGGGTGCTTCAAGGAAGGAGGAGGGGCCACTAGAGGGCATGGGTGGAAGCTGGAGGGGGAAGATTCAGGGAGAAAGGAGGAGGTGCTACTTCACTGAGAGGGTGGTGGAGCTATGGAATGCACTGCCTAGGGACTGGTGGAGGCAGAGACGGTGGAGGGGTTCAAGAGGGGCTGGGACAGGTACAGGGAAGGGTCTGGAAGCAAAATCCAATGCAGCAAGAATATCTGGAACTGGGAAGGAGAAGCCAGAGAAGACGAGGGCAGCAAGGTCAGCACCCAGGGTGGGGCTGACCAATCGAGCAGACTTGAAAGACCATTAGGCCTATTCTGCTGCCATTTTAGTATGTTAGTATGTAAGAATAATTCTGGTTAATACACTTCCCAGTACTCAAACTGGCAGGATACTTATATAAGACTGAACTCCTTGAATCTGTACAGGGACACTTCTTCTAACAGGCGCAGCCTTCACCCTCTCTGAAGCCATTCTGATGACTCCTTCTCCACACTCACAATCTGGCTCTTCAGTGGGGAACCACCAGGCCACGCAGGGCTTTCACCTGTGAAACGGGAGAAAGGAAGTGCAGGAGAGGTGTGCAACAGGGACCAACAATAAGATGATCTGGTAAGGAGATACAGCTAGACAGGCAAGGTGGCATACCTGTAAAAATATTTCTAGAACAAAATCTCCTGCTTCTCTACTCTCCTCCACAGAGTAGAGAGTGCATAGTCGGCTGCCATTCCATCAGTCAAAAGCCAAAAGAGCCACTGTTTCCACAGAGCCCAGCAGCTGAGTGAGTAGAAGCAGGTTTGTCATCGGATGTCTCTGAATAAACCATATTTGTTTATTATTTCATGTGTCCGACTCAGTTTGTTTGGTATCAACAAGATGTCTACTACAGCAGCATCAGATGGACCTGGAAGAACAGAAAGAAGGTAAGGGTCCTTTAGTGGCAGACCAATAGCAAAACATCACACATGGTGGAGAATATGGTCCTTCTTCTGCCCAGACCCCATCTCACTTGTCTGCATTGCCTTATACCCCCAAGTCACTTGTCTCAGTATGCCTGACCAGTTTGAAAGCTACTGCACTACTGCCTTGACTGCAAAAAAAAAAGACTGTATCCTTCCTTTACTGTATTGAGCCTGCTAAAAGAAACACTGGGCATATTAATAACCAGCTGCTCCAGGAGCAAACTCTCAATTAAAATGATTCAAGCTTTTGCTCCATTGAACTGCGAACTGTGTCCCCTCCTCCCAGCAGCATCACTCGTGGCAGGGCCTGTGGGAAGCCAGATCCTTATCAGCTTCACTGGATTGCAACCAAACAAAGGGGAATAACAGATTTTCCAACCAGCCCTCCCTGATGCTGCCTCTTTACAGGAGCTCAGCAGCAATCTGCTGCTCTGTGCTTCCCACCTTGACTTTAGTGCCATATCCTCCCACTCAACCCCGCAGTGCAGAAGCCACTCTAGAAGGGACTGCTTCAATTAATAAATGAATCAAGAGCAGCAAGTCCAATGATCCTCCTCTTTCCTGCATCTGCATGGCAAGCTCCATCTTTCTGCACCTCGGCTCTCTTGCCAAAATCCCAGTCACAACAGCATTTCCACAGCTCCCATCTCACTCAGCTGCTGCTCAGAGCTCTGCTCCCTCCTTCATCTGCAGCAAGCCACTCTGAAACAGGATCCACTCACTCCCACCACAATTGAGCCAGCCACAGACGCCCTGCTGTTCCTGCAACTACAGAGCCATCCTTGGCCGCCGATCACACTCAAGGAGAGCCAGCACAAATAAATGAATCAATACAAATAAAACCGCCAGATCAGAACGATCCACTCACACTTAGCCGTACTTCCACAAAAGTCATACTGTTCAAGGCAAGCCAGGGAGCACAGCAAATAAACCAAAGTGAATAAAAATAAATGGTAGGACAGTAATGGCGTGAGCCACTCCATGACACTCTACTCTGCACACAAAACTTCCACTGGGCCATGCATCAAACAGAGCTCCCATCAAAGACTATAAAAATAAAACAGGGGTAAGGGAATCAAAGCTCATATGAGGCACAGTCAAACAAACAGACAAATAATAAATAACCAAGGGGCTACCAAATGCCTACAAAGAGGTTCAAAGGCGATCTAAGCATATACTAAGCAAGGGCAGCACAGTAAATAAAATGGGAAGCAGGCAAATACACACAGAAATTCCCCAGTAATTGTGGCACTCACCACAAAACAGAAAATTCCACCATTTTCAGTGGGAAGAAGGCCTGCAGTCGAAATCGCCATTTTGTCATTGCATTGCAGCCTCAGATTTGAAAGCCTCCGTCTTATGAGCATTAAAACAATAACACAGAAAGTGACCCTTAACCCCTCTGCTGGTGGCCATCTTGCTACAGTCAGGAATACAGGAACTGTATGTAAAGTTCAGTGGCCATCTTGTGAAGGACACTAAAATGACCTTACTCATAGAAATCAATGGCAAACCTATTGAAATGAATGGGCACTGCAACAAATAGCTGATTTTACAACAACAACTTTATTTAAATAACGGACAACACAGAACTGAGTAGGAATTGTTTATTAAGATGTCATTTGATGGACTTTGCTTACAAATAATTGTACTTTGTCTACAAAATATTTTCTTCTCGGCACTTCATCTACTCCAGTCTCCTGCATCATCACAACTCCTTCTCATCCTTGTGACCTTCGCTCAGTGACATGAAGCTCGCTTCAACCACAGTGTCTGAAGAAGATACCACTATGGGTGCTGGAGGGTCCAGGGTTCCACCCACCTCAAGGGCGGTTACAAAATAGAAACTATCTTGCAGGACATCCAGTCTACCCTCTGGGCTCAATGAGTACCAACTATGCAAGCCATTCAAGATGACCTGACCTACATTAAAGCTCTTTCACCACAGTTCACGGTCCATACAAGCTTACAGTCAGTACCCTTCTCAGCCTTGTCTCATGAAGATGCCATCGACTGGCTTGAGCAATTCTGAGCTCAGATTTCCTTCAATAGTTGGACAGATCCTTTGCATATTTCCAACTCCTTGTGCTTGCTTCTGAGAGGACTGCCATTTCTTGGTTCAACACACTTCCAGAACAAGTCAGATGAGATACTGCCACCCGGTATACAACCTTCAAAGACCATTTCCTCCAAGCACATCCATCCTGGTTATTGAAGCAACAGCTGTGGGAGCACCATGCAATACTCTGAGTCTCTAGAAGCATTTATAGTGGACATTAAGTCATGGTGCAAACGTCTGCAGAAAACTGAAAAGATCAAATCGCAGGTATTGTCAGGGACTGCTTCCCCAATTCCATACTTACGCATTCAGCAAAACCAACAACCTGGATGGACACAATCCAAGCAGCATGACTTGCACAAGAGTCTATCTCCATGTCTCAGTTCACTAGTGCACATGCACAGTCCTCACAATTGGCTGCACTCACAACATGTCCAACAGCTACAAGCAATGATTGACATGCTCATCACAACTGTCAATAGCTTACACCTCAGTGCTAATGCTTCCCTGCAACTTCTGTCAATGCTCTGCAACCACCTCAACAGTGAAGTGATCCATCTCCACCTTCACGAGAAACAGTGACCTGCCAGTGTTGTGGTTCAGGGACACACTGCTGTTGTCTGCCAAAAGCTGAAGTACTAAATAGAAATCAAAAGAACCAAAGGTGCCCACCACTGCACAATCAGCAAGAAAATCACAAATACTCCCAGGATCAGGGAATGAGCACTGCCCAACAAACTAGGGGCTTTTGTTGGGCAGGGGAATACAGAAACTGACCACACCTCTGACTTCACAATTCAAACTAACTGAATCCTCTAACTCCTAACTCTGGCACACTCTCACTTCCAGGGGCATAGGTACCTGTCATCAGATAACCACTCCTAGCAAGCTATGTCCCTGTAACCATTGGAGATTGGTTCACGATGCTTTGGTTGACATTGGAGCAGTAATCTCAATTATCAAAAACAGTGTCCTGGACAATCCAGACATTCGCTATTTACCTAATGTCGCTCCAGCTTACTTAAAGTACATTACCACAGCAAGTACCGCTACAGTACCTATCACATGGATGGTCCATCTCAAGCAACACTTTGGTTCACAGCAGCCCACTGTCAAGTTCTACCTAGTGCCTGATCTACAATCAGCAGTGATTCTTGGCCTGGACTTCCTCAAAGCTCACAAAGTCATCCTGGACTTTGCCTCAAACAAACTGTCACTAGACCCTCAGTGGCAACTCGCAGCTACAGACTCAGTCACTATGCCTTGGTTTTGAAAGGCGCTATAAAACAAAGTTGAATTGAACTGAAAAAAAGAGATGCTTTGATTGCCAAGATTCGAGGTGAACCACATCCACAAGGTGTTGTTGGTATTGTCACAGGATCCACCACTCTGCATTCGTCAGGTCTTCTTCCACAAAACACCTTGTCGGCAGTGCATGTTGGCACAGTTTTCCAAAATGCTGCAACTTCACAGATGAGCCAGTGGTCATCTCAAAGGTGCCAACATTGGAAAGTTTGTCTGCTTGTCTACAGGGGACCAGCACCACCTCACGCAAAAGCCTCAGCCTGGTTCCACCAACTTTAGTCCTGTCAGTACTATACTGACCACTCCAGCTTCAACGGAGTTACTCCTCAGTCAGTGACTATCCTCTTCAAAACTTCCAGCATTTCCAACAGAGAAACAGCAACTTTTGAAATTCCTGTAGAATTACCTGGATGTCTTTGTTGATCCAGATAACAAGCTTGAATGCTGTGATATCCTGCAACACACCATCAAGGTGCAGCCCAATAAGAAACCAACCTGTCAGTGAGCCTACAAAGTGGACACAACAGAAACAAGTCCTAGAGGACATAATCAAAAACATGCTTGAACAAGACATTATCAAAGAGTCTACAAGTCCCTGGGGTGCAATCTTGCCTGCTGGTGGTAAAGAAAGACAACGTGTATCACTTCATGGTAGACTACAGAAAGCTCATGCTTACATGGTGCAGGATGCTCATCCCTTACCTACAACCAAGATGCCTTAGAGAGTCTTGGTACAGCCAGACCAGCTTATTTCACCACACTAGACATTCAGAGTGGGTTCTAGCAGGTCTCCATTGATCCAGAAGCTCATCCATACACAGCCTGGCACTGTCACTTGGGACTTTTCAATTCAAATATCTGCCTGTGAGACTTTGGAATAGTCCAGCCACATTCTAACGTGTTGTGGAAGACGTACTATGGGGGCTGTCTTGGAAATCTTGCATAGTCTACCTAGATGATTATTGTTCTGGTAGACTATGCAAGTCTACCTAGATGATGTTATTGTCTTCAGCAAAACTTTGCCAGAGCACCTCCAACATCTCAAAGAAGTGTTTGAATGTCTCAGACAAGCTAACCTCAAGCTTCGACCAGAGAAGTGTTGTTTTGCACAGCATCAGATTCATTACCTGGGGCATGTTATTAGTTCTCAAGGCATCTCCAGGCCCAGATGAGCTCTCAGCATAAAAGACTATCCAGAACCTGCTAACCTCAAAGACCTCAGAGCTTTCCTGGACTTGTCTGGATATACAGAAAGTTCACTTGCAACAATGCTAAGACTGCAGCCCCACAGTACACCCTCATCAGAAAGGGATGTGAATTTACATGGACTTCTGAGTTTAAACAGGCCTTTGAAACCTTGAAAGAAAAACTATCTCTTCTAAAGTATTGCCTACCCAAGGTTTGACCAACCCTTTAAACTCTACTCAGATACAAGTTCCTTTGCAGTAGGTGCTGTGCTTTGTGAAATCCAACATGGAACTGAATGAGTTGTTTTCGGTGTCTGGCACTCACTTTCCTCAGCTGAGCAGAACTATGGCATCATAGACAAAGAATGTCTAGCAATGGTATTTGCCATAAAGAAATCTGACTGTTATCTTTCCTACTCCTGTTTCATACCTATCGTTGGTCACTTTGCCCTCAGATAGTTATTCGAAATGAAGGAGCCAGTAGGCAAGTTCACTCAATGGATCTCCATGCTGCAATGCTGCAACTTTGAAATTCAGTACAGACCAGGCTGAGTTCACTCCAGTGCCAATGCTATAAGCCACAGATGGTATTCCTCCAGATCATTCTCAACAAACAAAGAATCTTGCTTACAAACTCTTCCTTTCTATGCCACAGATGTGCTTCCTGTGGACGCTCCCACAGCACTTCAAGTTGCTTTGCTGCTACCAACTGCTTCTACAGAGAAAAGCACCGATCCTCACTTACTGCAAGCAGCCAAGAGCTTCTACCTCCACTATTACTGATATCTCCTGGCGATGGTCAAAATGCAACAAAGAACTGAGCCTCAATTCACAGACATATTCATGTACTTAGACTCTGGAACCTTACCGCAACAATAGCAGCACTGTCAGGATGTACTTTTCTTTGCTTTCAATACCTCGATGACGGTGTGCTTTTCCACATTTGGACCAAGGAAGGCAAGGGACATCGTGTGGATAGAACTCATGGGCAGTTAGTTGTGCCAGTCTCTCCAGTCAAGAAAGTTCTTCAATCCACTCATGCCTCTCCACTTTCTGGAATATGTGAATCCACAGAACGCTTGAAAAGACAAGGCTTCAATCAATCAACCAATCAATCAATTTTATTTGCATGCTGCAAGGTATGTGATAACAAAATGCCTGTTTTCACAAACGTCAGTGTAGGAAATACAACAGATGAACAAATATATAGGCCAAATGTAATACATAGGACATTCAATGAGCTACCTATGACATACAATGAAGTAAATACATTATATATGCAGGTGTATAGAAATACAGTATATATAGGTGTATAGAAGTACAAGGAACCAACAAGTTCAAAATAAAACTAGCATATTACATGGGTAAAATTGTACAAGAGTCGACCAGAAGGCAAATCAATAAACAGAAATGTTTTCAGGTATTGTATAGGGCAGGTAGTTTTAGTGCACTTGGTGGGGAGAAGAAAGTGTGGGTGATGTGGGGGAGAGAAACGCTATGATTTACGAGAGGGTCATGAAGGAGGCCTATCAGGGCAGCTGCAGTTGGACAATAGGAGGATGTGCTCCTGTAGGAGGAGTTGAAAGAGTATATGGACCCACAGGCCTGAATTTTGGGAGTAGATTGTTGTAAAACTTCATTCCCTTGAAGGTAATGGAGTTCTGGGCATGCTTAGTCCTGTAAAAGGGGTGTCAAAACCTGACTTGTGGCACCTCTAGTCAAACACCCAGGTGCTGCAAGTGGAACAGGAACAAACACTGGGCGGGGGAGAATATTGAGGTATGTCTTATGTAGGAAGGAGAGCATCTTAAGATGGAACCTCCCTTCTAGAGTGGGCCACTTGAGGGAAGAATACAGTGAGCAGTGGTGTGTTTCCAGGGAGACCGATGACGAAATGTGCTATGCTGTTGTATGTGACTAAGTTTGGAGAAAAGGAGGGATGAGGTAGGGGGCAGAAGACAACAGATCCATAGTCGATAAGGGGCAGGAGTAGAGAGCTAGTGAGGCAAAGTCTGGATGCGAGGATGAGTAACTTTCTAATTCTGTAGAACAGACCAAGTCTGACATGCACCTTCTTTATGAGGTTACCAATGTGGAGATTGTATGAGAGGTGGGGTCAAGGTGGAGACCTAGGATTTGAATTCTGACACCTGTTCAATGAGGTTGCCGGAATTGTCAAGGAGTTTAAAACCAGGGCAGGGCTTTCCTGGGTCCCGAGAAGATCATGAGCTCGGTCTTTTGGAGTTGAGGACAAAGCCATTACAAGAGAACCAGGAGTGAAGCTTCATGAAATCAGACTGCAGATTGTGGAACATCATGGCTCCATTTTTGTTGCTGCAGAAAAGGGCCATGTCATCAGCGTAAGGACAGTGGAATGGCATACTGAGGGAAGGTTATTTATGAAGAGTGAGAAAGAAGGGGTCCCAGGATTGATCCCTGGGGATACCTATATTTATTTGGACATTCCGAGAGAAGTGGCCTTCGATTGTAGCATTGTGGGATCTCCTGGAGAGGTAGCTACCTACCCATTTAATGGTGTCATCAGAAAGATGTGAGCCTTTTAGGGTGTTAAGGAGGAGGCGTGGTCCACAAGGTCAAAGGCCTTGTTGAAGTCAACATAAATGGAGCCAATGTACTGACCCTTGTCATTAGCTTTAAGGATTTCACTGGTGAACCAGACCAGGGCTGTTTCAGTGCTGTGCCCAGATCTAAACCCATGCTGGGCACTAGAGAGTAGGTTGTTGGATTCCAGGTAGTTGGAGAGTTGAGTGTGTACAACCTTGTCTATAACTTTTGAGAGACGGGCCAGGAGGAAAATATAATGGTAGTTGCCAACCTCATTTCTAGGCCCGTCTTGAATAAGGGTTTGATGGCAGTTTTCCAGATGGTGAGAATAAGCCAGAACAGAGGGAACAGTTCAGTAGGTTGGTAATGGGACTGCCAAGGCATTGATGGAGAGTTTAATCATTTTATAATCTATTCCGTCACTACCTTTACTGGGTTTGGGGTTATTCCCATGGATGAGCTTTTTGTCTCAGCAGGTTTTAGGGCCTTGAAGTAGAAGTCATGGAAAGACCTGCCTTCAGAGTTGGGGGTGGGGTGGGTGATGAGGGGTGATGTGGGCATAGGAGAGGAGGTTTGCATTTTCGAGATTGCAGAAAAAGTGTTGAAAATGTTAGCCACTTGGTCAGGTCATTAGTGCCGTAGTGCAGTGTGATGGGATCTGAATCTTTGGTCTTGCCTAGTAGCGAGTTAAGGGTCCCCAAAGCTAACAGTGGTGAGAGGATTCACTGAGTTGTTTGTCATGCGGAAATAGATTTTTGCTTTTCTTACATCTGATTTGCACTTGTTTTGCAGTGACCTATAAAGGAGAGCTGGGCTGGGTCCTGTGCTTTTGGTAGCAGGCCCAGGTTTGTCCCTGGATCTCATTAGTTTGATGATATTAGGTGAGATCCATTTGTTAATTTGACCACTGGTCCTGATTTTTTAAGGGAGCGTGCCTGCCAAGGATCCTGGAGAATGTTTCTAGGATACAGTAATGGTAGCCAGGCCCTCTGTGAAGGACACTCTTGGGCCTTTACCCACAAGCTGACTCTGGCAACAAATACATCTTTGTTTTTGTGGACTACCTTACAAAGTATTTGGAACAAATCCCTAAAGACAGCTACCGTGGTAGCAAATGCTTTCTCAACACTGTCATTTGTCATCAAGATATCCCCTCATATCTGCATTCAGGCAGAGGCACTAACTTCCTTTGAACCATTGTGCACAAAACATGCAAACTTCTTGACACAAAAAGACTGGCACAAGAAGTTATCATCCACAATGCAACAGACAAAGTGAAAGAATGATGTCTACCATTCTCAATACACTCTCAAGTACCTGTATGAAACTCACGACGCTTGGGACCACTTTGTTACTTTCATTAAATTTGCCTACAACACCAGTCCTTGCGTTGACAGTACAGAGTACACACCATTTTTCTTAGTCCATGGATGTCACCCAAAACTCCCTGGACATTGATCTTGCACTGCTAGAGGTTCCAAAGCCAGCTTCTCCTTCATTATTTCTATGCTGGAACAGCTTGAACTTGCCAGACATGTTGCAAACAACACGTTGGGCCAGAGAAAATCTGCAATGCAGAAAATGTCTGCTGCCAAGTCGCATGAGCCTTCATTATCCTTTGGGGACATTGTCTACTTGTACCGACCTGTCCTTGTTCTGGGCGCAACCAAGAAACTGCTTCACCCTTGGAATGGTCCCTTCTACACTGTAGAAAGCTTTCTCCTGTTCACACCCACTTGTGATGCAAATCGATGGAAAGCTGGTACACAACAAAGTCCATATCAATCGACTGAAGCATGGGTACCTGAGTAACACCTTACCAGATGATCCCAGCTCACCAAGCAATGAAGCAATGATGCACTTGAACCTGCCATGCTCTCTGAAGCTGAAATTCCTTAACACAATTTGCCACCAGTTTCTCCAGAACCCACAGCCCTGCCACTCTTCAGCCAGATCCTGTTTTGCCTGATTAGCCAGATACACTTCCTGGGACTTTCTCAGTCTTTGCTTCTTCTTCTCAGGACTCTCCCATACACACTGGTGTACCAGATTGAGAAGATTCTTAGAAAGAAGTACACCAATGGATCCTGAACTTATCATGTCAAGTGGTGTGGCTTTGACAGTGACAGAACTCATGTGTCATTTTAATGACCTGACCTCATCCTGTCAGGAACTGGTCCAAGCCACTCATAGAAACATAGAATCTAATGGAAGATAAGGACTGCTTGGCCCACCTAGTCTGCCCATTTCCCTACCTAACGGATAAGCTGCAGATCCTATTTAACCAACACCCTACTTTCTCCTACCCCCACTAGAATTGCCTCATGTCTGTCCCATGCCTTCTTGAATTCTCACTGTTTTTGACTCTACGACCTCCTCAGGAAAGCTGTTCCATGTATCCACAACCCTCTCTGTGAAGAAATACTTCCTCAAATTACCTCTGAGCCGTCCCCTCTGTCTTCAAATTGTGACCCTTGTTTTGCACATCTCTTTTCTGAAAGATTCTACCTTCTTGGACTTTGCTGATTTCCTTGAGGTATTTGAAAGTTTCTATCATGTCTCCCTCCCCTCCTTTCCTTGAGGCTATACATATTTAGTTCCTTTAGTCTTTCTTCATAAGTCTTCTGATGCAGACCCTGCAACATTTTGGTTGCCGTCCTCTGGACAGCCTCCACCCTGTCTATGTCTTTCTGGAGATGGGGTCTCCAGAACTGTACACAGTAGTCCAGATGTGGTCTTACTAACTGTCTGTACAGAGGGCCAACAACTTCCTGTTTTCTACTGGTGATGCCTCCCTATGCATCCCAGTATCCCCAGCCCTCCTACTGCCCTCTCACATTGCTGGCCCACCTAAGGTCATCTGATATGACTACCCCCAGGTCCCTTTCCATTTTGTTGTTTTCAGTATTCATCCCACTGTGTACTCTTCTCCTGGTTTTTATTTCCCAGGTGCATTACTTGCACTTCTTTGCATTGAATCTAAGCTGCCATACATTTGATCATCCCTCCAACCTTGCCAAGTCCATTTGCATTCTTTCTACCTACCTTGTGTATCAACCCTGTTGCAGATCTTTGCGTCATCTGCAAAGAGACATACTTTCCTTCCAGTCCCTCTGCACTCATTCCTCTATTCCCACTGACCATAAAAGTCACAGGAAATCATGAACTTTGGTAATCGGAATCAGTGGTGGTACTTCATGTGTTCATTCTACAGATAACTGTCTGCAACAAATGTCATTCTAAATATTAATGTTCTGCAACAAAGTTTTTTCTGATTTTGTTTATGTAGTTATGAACAACTGTTAATTTCTTGTTTAGCCTGCATTGGGTATCCTCCAGCTGCTCCCTTCCCTTCCTCCCCTTCCTCCCCTTTCCCTTCCCTGCACTGTGGCATTTGTTACCCTGACCAAGCTTCAAGTTGCTCTGATGTTTCCCCTTCCCTGGCACTACTCTAACTGGTCATTAGTGTAGTCCAGATTCCATACACCCTGTAGTGGAGTATAGTTGGGGACTACAGTTTTTCTTGAAGTTGGTAAAATGTTTAATTCCTTGCTTAATGTTTTACAATATTTCTTATTGTCATTGTGCCATGCTCTTTTGCTTTTGTTCAAGTGGTACTCACATTCACTGTCCCGACAGTGATGTGGAGTACAGGTTAAGTGGGGCTAGACTAGCTGCTGCCCTTTAACAGCACAAAAGATGTTGCAATTATACAGTCATTATGGTAATTGTGGTATGCTAATTTCTGCTTAGCATGGACTAGGAAACCCTTTAGCCTGTTTTAGCTAGTCAGTCAGAGTCTGAACCTCATGGTGAGAAGATGCTTCCCATCTGATGTCACTGAATATACTGTACTTGTTCATTATTTTATGCATCTGACTCGGTTCATTCAGTATCAGCAAGATGTCTACTGCAGCGACACCAGATGGGCCTGGCTGAACAGAAAGAATGTAAGTGTCCTTTAGTGGCAGACTAATACCAAACTGCCACAGTAATATGACCCATACAGTAACATGTACACGAAAAAGAATGTTACAGCATGACCGTTGTCACTGAATACTTTTAAAATCAGAGTGGACGAATGTGTAACAATGTTGCGATATTAGCTATGCAATTGCCAAACACACTTTGAAAACCCAAATGTCCACCATGGAGTACAATTCACCAGGATTGAGAAGGTGAGTTTGGGACTAAGGGAAGGGGGATTTAGAACAAAACATTAGTCAATGAGAGAGTTTCTGGATCCACAAACTTTGTACTAGAAACAATAGAGGACTGAATGACAATTGTGATTTGTCTGTCTTCCTGACTAAAATGAAATAGCAGGGAGATCAACAATCTAAATTGATGCCTTTTATTCGATGTTTATGTGCTGATATGAAATATATTGAACTATACATATCTATTCTGTGTTTTAAGACAATTCAGTATTTCCCATCTGATTGACACGTGATCTGGTTGTCACAGAAATGAAGTGTTGTGGCTGAGAACCACTTGACAACATAATGAATGTAATTAGAACATTACTAAGTGGCATTCAAGTTCTTAGAAATAATTTTTAAGTAATTAATACTTAATGTTACACATGTGATTTTAATTATGTGGAATGTATATAAGGATATTTGTTAATGTGAACAATGGAATCTGGTTCGGCCGGTGGTGCTGAGGGTTGAGGCACTGGACACCACACCTCGCACCGTGCCAGCGACCCAGATTCGGGAATGGACCTGGGGTTCAGCAGGGGAAGGTTTGAGGACTGAGCGCCGTGTGGTGCTCACCTCCCGGATTCAGAGGATGTGTCAGCCGGTGAGACAGTGACCCCAGTGGAGACCAGGGGCACTGCAGCAAGCCACGCAAGCATGGATTAGTGTGGCTGATGCAGGCAGGGGTTGCCATGCACCAAGCATCGAGTGTGCCCATGCATGGAGAGGTGACACTACAGAACATGGAAAAATCCGGTCCTGGGAGTAGGCGAGGCACCATCCACCATGCCCACTGCTTGGTCTGACCTGGCTGGTCTTCAAGGTTCTTCCACCATGGGCCCACATCTGCAGCTGCAGGCTACAAGTGCAAGTGTGCCCAACTTGGGAGGGTGGCCCTACCCCAGAGGGGTTAAGTCGGGGTGCCAGCTGCGAGGCAGAGGAGAGAGAAGGTCTGGTCGGGAGGACTTCAGACAGGGCAGGTTAGGGCTGGATGCCTGAGAGAGGCCCCAGGATCATGACCAGGAGGTAAAAATTAAAAAAAAAAAAAAAACAATGGAATGTGATGAAACCTAGAGTTCACTAGGTGAAATGTCATTCAGTGATGATGGTCATGCTGTAAGTTTCTTTTTCATGACCTATCTAATGACTGCCACCACAGCTCAATCAGCCAACTCCACTGGAGTGGACACCCCTGCCTCGGTAGCTAACGGACCAGAACTTAGACCTACAGAGCCCTTAGTGGGCACTTTTGGTGTGGTGATCTATCTAATGGTTGCCACCCATGTTCAATCAGCCAGATTCCACTGGAGCAGACACCCACCTGACTTGGCAGCTACCGGACCCAAACTTAGACCTACAGAGCCCTTAGTGGGTGCTTTGCAGTGCAGTGACCTATCTAATGGCCGCCACCCATCCTCAATCAGCCAAATCTGCCAGAGCAGATAACCCCTGCCTCAGCAGCTGCCAGACCCAAACTTAGACCTCACAGAGCCCTTAGTGGGTGCTTTTGTGGCATGGTGACCTCATCAAGCCACCACCACCAGCGCTAAACCAGCCAACTCTGGTGAGCAGACCCCCACCTCAACAGCTACTGGACCTGAACTTAGGTAAACAGACTGTGTTACAGCGGCCTACCTTTGTTGTTTTGGGTTTTGGAACTTTTGGTGCCTGGCCAATCATTGGATACAGCCTCATGACCCTAGCTATTGGAGTGCCTTCTCCTCGCTCTAATCCTACCCTCCCCTTCCTGCCTTAGATCAGCATTTTCTTATATAGTGCTTTGCTGTCACATGATAGTGAAGTGTCTGCTTTCCCATTGGACGGCTATACTAACCTACCACTAGAGGCTCTTACATTACATTCACATAAGAGTCCTAGCCAGTCCTTTTCTCTCTCTCTTCATCCCCACTCTGTGCCTAGCCAAAGCATTTGACTAACTCCTGCCTAACTGTGTCCCTTTGGTGGCCTCTATCATGGCATACTTGGCCCTGACACTCAACATAGTACTGGTGGTGGTTGTGACCTGTCCTGGCGTTCTTGATGTCACCACGCAACAACTTCCCTACAAGTACACACTACTTAATTACATACACTACTATCTCTGGCATGGCCACTGGTGTACCTGACTACAATACGATGGACCGCTGTACCTCAAACTGGTTCTTAGTCTACTTTCTAAGCATGCACCTTCTCCCCTATTGCAACCTACTCCCCTGGCAATACCACTCTGCCTCACTGTGCTGCCAAACAAACATAACATTAGAATACAAAGACGGCTAACAAACAAACTATTCTATAAAATGTTCAAAGGCTTACCTCCTGTGGCTTCTACTAATGTTTCTACTGCTGTCTGGCAATATCCACTGTAAACCTGGACCAGTTGGACCCGCTCATCCCTCAAGCACATGAAGTCTAGGTCCCTAACGTTGGCATCGATCAATATCTGTAGCCTCCTCAGCAAACTAGATAAGCTCCAAACCTGAGTACAGCAGCAAAATCCTGGAGTCCTTTCTGTGTTGAAACATGGTTAAATCCAAAGATACCTGACACTGCAGCCACTGTCCCAGGATATACTATCTTCAGGCAAGACAGGACTACAAAAGAAGTGGTGATTGTGTCATCTGTCTCAGGGACGCTTATATGGGCCATGCCATAACTATGCCTAACCTGAATCCTCGTCACAGGCCCTTGCAATCAAAGTTCTCCTTGGGGTAACAAGGTCCTAACAATAGCATCTACTTCAGATCCCTGAACACATAAATTCAAAGAGGGTCACCTCAGCATAATCATGCAAAATTTGATCTATTACATCAAAGGCAGACAGTGCAGGTGAACACCTGACAAGTTTCGAACCTAACCAGTTCTTCTTCAAAAGGAAGGTTTTAGCATTTGAAGAACTGGTTGCTCTCATACTAGAAGAAATCCTTTGTACTAATTACAAAGATCTTGTACCTATCACTAAGGTTGGCACAGCTTCCTTTACTATGGAAACTGGCACTTCTAACGCATGTTTAGAAGAGTGGAGATAGGGCACTGCACACCAACTACAGGGCTATCTCCATTCTCCTCCTTTGTCCAAAGCATTGGAGTACACAGTGTCGGACCAGTTAGTAAAATATCTGAAAACACAAACCAATGCCCACAACAGCATGGATTTAGAAAACGGCACAGCACCACCACTGTCCTCCTGAATTCACTGGTTTTATCCACAGTTCACTTGATCAGGGAAACTATGCGGAGTGGCTTTCACTGACCTAAGAAAGCCTTTGATACTGTTACCCACCCGCCCTGCTCAAACAGTTGTCCTCACTTGGCTTTCCAGTGATGCACTATTCTGGTTCAAATGTTATCCGGAGGACCGGTCTCAGCAAGTTAGGATTGTCAATGTCATCTCGGAATGAAAACCGTCCGCTGTGGTGTACCTTAGGACTCCATCCTGGGACCTCTCCTTTTAGTTTTTCTTAAACAACCTCCCTCGCATCTGCCACCAGAGGATACTACTCTATGCAGATGACACTGTCATTTACAACAGTCACCATGACACTAAACTCCTTGAACATCACCTGCAGCATGACTTTCAGCAAGTTGAAGAGTGGTTCAGCACCCACAAGCTGGTCTTGAACTACAACAAAACTCAGGTTATGTTATTCAGCAGTGCACACTGCAAGCACAAATCCCAGTCCCTCACCATCAGGAATTGTTCTGGTGTCCCACTTGTACAGGTCTCACAGTTTAAATATCTAGGCATCACTGTGGATAGCTTCCTTTCCTATACACAGCATATTGAAAATGTAGTGAAGGCTGTTAATATTAGGGTTGGCTTACTGCACAGACATAAACACAGAATGACACCTGATACCCCTAGACTGGCTATTCATAGCTCTGCCACCTATATCATTGAATACGGGTTGGTAATCTACAGCTCTGCTTCCCTACTGCCCTCACGAGGATACCTGTGGCTCTCAACAAAGCATGTAGACTCCTCACTGGTGCGGCCCATCAAACACACACCTGTGACCTCTATGCACAATTTGGATGGCTTCCACTCCTTAGCAGGATTCAATATCAGACCTGCTTGTTAAGCAAAAGGTGTTCCTTGGTCTCACACCACCTGGTGTCAAAAGCTGTTCAATGCAAACTGTAGCTCCAGTATAGCCAGAGTACTCTCTAGTTCTCTGTAGTTGGAGAAGAAGGAGACTTCTCTGGTGAGTTGGTAACTGTGTTTGTAATTGTATTTCAGGTTTTTCTTAGCTTCCATTTCTGTGTGTTTTAATTGTATTTGAGGTCTTTTCTTAACTGCCATTTGGGTGCTTTTCCATTTAGTTTGGGCAGGAGTGAGGGACTCTAGCTGATGAGTTTGAGACTGTGTGTTTAAAAGTGGCTGTGTCTGACCTTTAAGTGCAAGCATCATATTATAGGGATTAGTGTAGTTTGAATGTGAGGTTTTAACTGCTGTCTCAGTTGAGTCTTCATTAGTTGGAGAATGAAGGAGTGAGACTCTAGCTGGTGAGTTGATAACTGTGTTTGTAATTGTATATGAGGTATTTTTTAGCTACCATTTCTGTGTGTTTATAATTGTATTTGAGGTCTTTTCTTAACAGCCATTTGGGTGCTTTATAATTTAGTTTGGGCAGGAGAAAAGGATTCTAGCTGACAAGTCTGTGAGTAGAGTGAGGTGTCACTGCCAGAGGGTTCCTTGGCTGATAGTTTTTGGACACAGCCTGTGGTGCAGTCCCACCCTCCCACCCCACTACCCACCCACTCAGGGCTCACCCTACATTTATTAGGTGGATCTCATAGGGCCTTGCAATATCCTGCATCCATACAGAAAGTAGCAAAGAGAGGAAGCATAACAGAACACAACAGAAATAAAACACATATTTCAGGGGATATCAAATAGCCATCTTAACCAGGCAGTTGACTGAGAAGGAATCAGACATGAAGGAATGGTTCAGTGCAGTGATTGTGGAGCAGCTGTCTTTGGGTAGAAATTCTGGAGGCTGTGATGCTGCCTATCTGCAGGCACCTCTCTGGGTGGAGGGAAGAGGTTGCCTGTCTCTGAGCAGAGTTGGCCAAGCTGAATGCAGCATCCATCCCCACCCAGAGACCATCAGGTCCACAACCTTCACCTCAAAGGATGCCAGGAAAAGGAGTGATTGGACTACAGTGGGCTCTGGGAAGGTGAGGGAGTGGGGTCAAAGCACACACCCCAACTGGCCCTGCTAATAACTCCTACACTGTTTTGAAGGAATTGGAAATCCCCACTCAGGAACCTGAGGCTGGGACCAGGGAAGATGGAGGGTCCTCCAGGATGGAGCCCCAGGGAAGGAAGTAGGGAACCCTGGAGGAGTGGCAAGCTTTTCTCCAGTGGGGACTCTATTGCTCAGGGAGTGAAGTTAGGGTCACCTACCAGAGGAGAGAGGAGGTCAAGTGCCTCCCAGGAAGCACTGCATGGAGGGATGGAAAGCAGATCCATAGGATCACTATGACAATAGTTAAGAGGGAGCGCTGGATATCATTATCCACCTGGGGACAATTGACCTGGCCAAAGAAGAGTGGAGTTATCCAGAGTCCAGGACGATTTCAGGAAGCTGGAGGAAACCTGAAACAGAGATCACACTCTGTCTCTTTCTCGGCGGTGCTATCTGTCCAGGGCACAGGGGAAACTAGGGCACTCCACATCTGTACCTTCAACTCCTGGTTGAAGGACTGGTGTTGAAGGAAGGGTTTGGGCTTCATAGGGGACTGGGGCCTGATCTGGGCAGATGCAGGCTTACATAGAAGGATAGCCGCATCTGTCTGAGAAGGGAACTTGGTCCTTTGTGAGAAGTTTAAATGCTTCAGCTGTGAGCATTTAAACTGGCCAAGGGAAGAGCCAGGAGGGTCAGGAGGCTTAGGATTACCCCATGGGAACATGCAGGAACATAAGTTGACTACAGGAGCAGCTAAAGCAGGCAGGAGAGGCAGGCAGGTGAAGAAATGTATAATGACTGATATCGGTGGCAGCAAGAGCACATAGAAAAGAAAACTGGGGTGGGGAAGATGCTGGAGAGGGAGAACAAGAGGAGAGGAGGGCAGACTGTTAAACATGGAAATTCATGCTAATGAATGCCCGTAGCTTAGGAAATAAGGTTCCAGACCTGGAGGCCCTTTGCAGATGCACACCTTGACACAGCAGCAATAACAGAGACATGGTACTACTAATCATGGCGGGAAGTCAGTGTAGCAGGTTATACATTGTTCACGAGGGATAGGGAGGGCAAAGGGGAGGAGTGGTCCTGTACATCAGAGATGGTATAAAGGCTACAGAAGTTTAGGGAAGACAGGAGGAGGCTGAGGTAATGTGGGTCAGCCTGGAGCCAGAGAATGGAACAGCAATATGTACTGGGGTGATCTGCAGACCTCCAGCACAGAGGGAGGAAGTAAACAGGAAACTAGTGGAGAACATACACGACATGGCAGCTAAAGGTTAAATCCTACTACTGGGATATTTCAATATGCAGGATGTAGATTGGCCCACCCAAATGGCTATTTCAGCCAGTAGCACAGCCATCCTTGAATACTGCAGGGGTTGGACTCAAGGCAACTGGTGCATGAGCCAACCAGGGACAAGTCAATTCTGGACCTAGTATGGTCCAATGGGAACAAAGTCGAAGAAATGCAGGTGGAAGGGCAGCTGGGGTCCAGTCACCACCACATGGTGTGGTTCAGCATGGAGACATGGATTCAATTAAGCCACATGAGGGCAAAGTATTACATTTCAGGAGGAGGATTTCACTGAAATGGATACATGTATACAAGCAGTGCCGGGAAGGGAGAGGTAGTAGAAGGGTGGAAAACAATGGGAGAAACTGAAAGGAGCCATAGTGTATAAAACAAACCAATGTGTTAGGATAGTGGCCGTGGGGCAAAGAAGAAGGAAACCACTTTGGTTTTCCAAAGAGGTGAGGGACAAAGTCAGGCTAAAAGGCTGAGTTACAGGAAATATAAGGGGAGTCAAAGGGAGGAGGACAGGGAAGTGTACCTTGAATGCCTAAGGAAAGCAGGGAAGGTTGTTAGGAGGTGAAGACACAGACAGAGAGAGCTAAGCACAGTCTGTAAATAAAGGGAATAAGGCATTTTATAGCTACATCTGTGAAAGAAGAAAAACAACAGGAAATTGTGAGACTCAAAGGGGAGAAGGAGAGTGCAAGGAGGGATCTGGACAAGGCAGAAATACTGAACAAATACTTCTGCTCAGTATTCACTCAGGAGAGGGAGGGTCAAGGACCACAGTTGGGTTGCAAGGCAATGGGGGTGAACACCAGTTCATTCACAGTGGAGAGATTCTGGAAGAACTCCCAGAGTTGAAGGTGGACAGATTCATGGGGCCAGATGGCATCCACCCAAGGATATTAAAGGAGCTGTGAAGGAACTAGCAGCACCTCTGGTGGACCTGTTCACAGAGTCACTCTACATGATCGTTGTTCCAGAGAATTGGAGGAGGGCACATATAGTTCCACTGCACAGAAGTCACAGTGGAGGAGGTGGGGAACTGCAGGCTAGTCAGCCTCATCTCAGTGGTGGGAAAGATTGTGGAGACACTGCTGAAAGAAAGGATAGTGTCACATACGGAATCCAGTGGTGCTCAGGATCTGAGGCAGCACAGATTCTCAATGAGAAAGTCATGTCAAATGAATCTAATAGTTTTTTGATTGGGTGACTAGGGAACTTAATCAGGAGGGGCGGGAGACGCTTGCCTACTCAGATTTCAGCAAAGCCTTCAAAACTGTCTCACACAGAAGGCTGATTAACAAGATGGGTAGTCTGGACATCAGAGACAAGGTGGCAAACTGGGTTAGGAACTGATTAACAGACAGGAGAAAGATGGTGGTGGTAAATAGGGTAAAATCTGGGGAGGGAGGGTGACCAGTGGGGTACACAGGGATCAGTACTAGGACAAGTCCTGTTCAACGTCTTCATTAGAGACATTGCAGAGGGCAGGAAGGAAAGCTCTGCCTATTTGCAGATGACACCAAGATCTGCAACAGGGTGGATACTCCGGAAGGGTGCAGAAAATGAAGAGGGACCTGGAAAAGCTTGAAAGATGATGAAGATGTGGCCGCTGAGGTTCAATGCAAAGAAGTGCAAAATAATTCACCTGGGTAGAGGAACCTTGAGGAGAGCTACAGGTTGGTGGGGAGGAGCTGATTGTCACCACCGAGGAAAGGGACCTAGGGGTTATCATTGCTGATGACCATAAGGTATCAAAGCAGTGTACAAAGGCAGCAGGGAGGGCCAGTGGCATGCTGGGGTGCATAGGCAGGGGTATCACTAGCAGGAGTCGGGAGGTGGTGATGCCATTATATAAAACCTTGGTAGGGCCTCACCTGGAGTACTACATGCAACTCTGGAGACCACACCTGTGCAAGGATATAGATAAGGTGGAGACTATCCGAGAAGGGCAACAATGATGGTGCAGGGCTTACACCACAAAACATATGGGGAGAGACTAAGTCACCTCAATATGTACTCACTGCAGAAGGGGAGACAGTGGGGGCGTGATTGAAACTTTCATGTACCTCATGGGCATAAACAAGGTGCAGGCAGTGGACCTTTCACGGCAGAAAAGTACTAAAACAAGGGGCACGATATGAAACTGGAAGGGGGTAGATTAAGAGGCAGTGCAAGGATGTTTTCTACACAGAAAGGGTAGTAGACACTTGGAATAGTTTGCCATAGGAAGTAGTGGGGACAAGGACAGTGGAGGTTTTAAGCATGCTTGGGACAGGCACAAGGGACATCTGAGACAGGAGGGAGTGATGAAAGCCATTGATTACATAGGATCAGTGGCCACGTACAATGTATAGGGCCTACGGGCAGACTGGATGGGCCTAGCAGTCCTTATCTGCTGCCAATTTTTATGATTCTATGAAGCCTTCCAGGTTCCCAGGTTGTTTGTCTACAGAGCTCCTCGGTGGTACAATGTACTAAACAGAGAAATCCTGTCTACTTCCAAACTTGGTCCCTTCAAATGATTGCTCTGGCAGCACCTCACAACAAACAGTAGCTGTGACTGTTTCTCCTAAGGTGCCTCCTGTCTCTGTACTCCAATTGCCTTTCAATGCTCTTCTGTACCTAACTAATTGCTGCTGCAGTCTCCTCCTTGTTTCATTTATTTTATTTATTTGATATATCAGTTTACTACCTTTGAGCCAGAGGCTCATTTCAAGGTACCTCGTCACATGTAAGACAGAAGCTAATACAGACAGGGTATAACAACAGTTACATACAGCATGTGCTACAGACATTTGTCACTGACATTAGGTACAGTATTTACAGTAAGTACAGGATGTAGATATTTTCAGACTTTATTTATAATATTTAGATGATGATATTTACATCATCAACACAGAAGAGAGACATTATTAGCTTGAGAAATCATCTAAACAGAGTAGTCAGTCCTATTCATGGGCTTGGTATTATTGACATAAGTTGCAGTCCATAATGGACTTTGTCAGAGAATAAAGGATCAGAGGGGTAAGAGAGTGAAATGTTAGTTGCAGGTACAGGAGCTGATATTGAAGAGGTGGTTGTGATGAGTGGTTTTGAAATGGGTGATCTTGGGTGCACTAGGGATGGTGTTTGGGAGTGCATTAAACCATGTGAAGGCCCTGGAGTGGAAAGATCTCTGGGCAAGGGAGGTTTTACCGGGGCACAACCAGTGGTGCTTTCTCTGAGTTGCGGGTGGAGATAGTGGGGGTGGCAGGATGAAGAGAGGCAGAGACCCCAGGGGAGACAGTCCAAGCAGTATTTTCTTGGACAGTATGCAGGTCTAGTAGCAGAGCCTTTCATCCAGTTTGAGAAGATTAGCAGAGTTATAGAGGGATCAGGTGTGAGTGAGCCTTGGTGCACCACTCAGGAGCCTGCAGGCCTTGTTTAGGGAGACCTGGATTTTCTGGAGTGCGGTGTTATCTGCTGCCCCATATACAGGAGTCCATAGTCCACTAGGGACAGTATCAATGAGGTGATGGCCAGCCTAAGGGCATGGGGGAGGCAGTCCCTGTTTTGGTAAAGGAGTCCAATCCGGGCATTTGTTGTGGCAGCAAGGGTGTTTATGTGCCATGGAAAGTAAGTGCCGAGTCGAGGGTAAGTCCAAGATATTTGTAGTTGGATACCTGTTCAAGAGGGTGCTGAGTGCTAGGGAGGATGCGGAGGTGCACTTTTGCTTTGTTTTGGCGGTGAGAGAAGATCATTGATTTAGTCTTTTTAGGTTTATGACCAGTCTACGGTCCTTAAACCATGTTTACGCTTGGAGAAGGCATGTTGGAGACTGTCCTGAAGGGGCGAGGGTTTGTGATCTGAGGGAAGAGCACTGCATCATCTGCATATAGTCAGATTTTGTGGGAGCAGGCCTTTGGTAAGGAGATTAGGTAGAGGGAGAAAAGTGGCCCCAGGATAGAGTCCTGGGGCACCCTAGAACGGACAGGTAGTGTGTCAGATAGGGTTCTGTTAATTTTGACACATTGGGACAGGGCGGAAAGGTAACTGTAGCACCAGGCTAGAAGGCCTGTGGAGAAACCAAGTTGGTGGAGAGAGTCAAGAAGGAAAGGGTGGCAGACCGTGTCGAAGGTCTTGGATAGGTCTAGGAACACATCTCCTGCAATGTTACTGGCATCTAGGGAGGAGTACAGGAAGTTGGTAAGTTCTAGGAAGGCTGTGGTGGTGCTATGGGCCAAACGGAAGCCATGCTGCTCTGGGCATAGAATGTCTTACTTGGCTAGGTATTCTGTAGTTGGGTGGCAACCACTTTTTCTAATGCTTTGGGGGGAGAATGGAGATGGGCCGATAGTTATTTGGGGAGGCTTTGTCACCACTTTTATGGATGGGGGTTATGACAGCTATTTTCCAGGCAACAGGAATTGCCCTAGGCATAGAGATTTGTTGAGCAGGTACGTTAGGGGACTAGGATCTCGCTGAGGACTAATCAAAGGAGCCTGGCATCTAGGGGAGTCATTTATAGGGTTATTGCTGCTTAGTGCTTTTGTAGGTAAGGACGAGCTTTGTGGGTGGATATTTTGCTCAGGAGGAAACAAGGATGCTGCAGGGTTGGGGTTGGGATTGGGGCACAGGGTCAAAGAAACAACTAGGAGAACACTGCTGCGATCTGAAAAGATGGTGTTTAGACAGTTTGCTATGGTGAGTGTATCTGTGGAGGTAGTGCCATTTATGGTGAGCTGGGAGGAGGTAGGGAGCGTGATTTCCCATTGTGTTCTTTGATATTACTCCAGAAGGTTTTCGAAGACCCCATGTGATTGTGAGAGTGGATTGGTAGTGGTCTGCTTTGGCCTTACGGATGGCTCGAGTTCATCTATTATGGCGGCATTATAGGATTGTCTGTCTGCCATCCTGCCAGATTCTGTGGCTTTGTGCCAGAGATTATCCCTGTCTCTCAACATTTGGAGTAGGGTGGGGTTATTCAAGAGCATGCTGCCTTTGTGCGCGGAGTTTGGTGAGTGGAGCATGGAGGTCACAGGCCTTGGTGAAGGCCTGTGTAAACAGAGTTGAGTGTAATTCCGGCCTTAGGGGCTATATTAATGGGGGACCAATGTATTTGGGTGAGCAGCTGTTTAAGTTTTACTAATCCTTCTGGCGGAGATGCCTTCAGAAGCTTGTTTGGGTTATGGGTTAGGGTGGAAGAGGTCCATTGGAATAGGATGGGCAAGTGGTCACTTAGGGATCGGGAAGTACTTTTATATCCTGGATTTTTGGGGGTTAGAGATAATGATATCCAGGACGTGTGGGAACCAGTAGATGGGTGAAGTCTAGTGGGTTGGGTAACTAATTGGACCATGTCAAGGGCTGAGAACGAGTCCTTTGTTAACGCGGCTGAGGGGCCAAGCCAGTTGATATTGAGGTCCCCTACTAGTGTCTGCTCTGCACTGTGTGGTAGGGTAGAGGTAGTCGGTGAGTGATGAGACAGCAGGCTTTTGGTTCTTAGGGGTATGTAGGCAACTGTGAGGTATAGTGGGCCCTTGGAGGGTGATTTTAGGATGAGGGCTTGTGCTCCATTTGAGAGTTTCAGGGTGTGAGCATGTGACCAATAATGTTATTATTGATGTAGCATGCACAGCCATCCCCACGCTATCCTACCCTGTCTTTCTGATATAGACGGAATCGGGAAGTGAGACAAAGGCATCGGGAGTAGATTTGGAGAGTCAGGACTCCACTAGAGGCGATGAAGTCTGGTTGGTGAAGGTGTGGCCACATTGAAGCACTGCAGATTTCTTTGGCAGGTTCGTATATTCAGGGAGGCAATGCAGAGTCCAGAGGGTCTGTAGGTGTAGTGGTGGGGCAGGGCCTGGATTAGGGTGGATATTACCAGAGAGGAGCAGTAGGATGACTAAGGCTCTAACCATAGGGTGGCAGGTTGTAATTTTGGGGAGAACGTTTGAGGGGATGTAGTGGAGCAGGGGATGGGCAGGGTTTGGAGGGATGGGCAGATGCAGAAGGGGTGGAACCAGGGGGCCTGGGTGGGTGCTGGGGTTGGGGTTGCCAGTGGAGGTGGATGCAGGGATGGCCAATTCTAGAGAGATGCAATGTTGCCTGCACAAGAGCATAGGGTGAGGTCTGGCTGGTGGGAGGTGAACCCAGGGTGGTTATGAGGATGAGGCACATAAGGTAGAAGTGAACAGACATGGTGCCTAGATAGCTTTGGGCGTAGACCAACGAGGTTGTGGGGGAGCCAGAGAAGCTGTAAGAGCTTTGAGATATGCTGTGTACAGCAGCTTGACTTGTAGGCTCAGTGGCAGTGCTGCCGACTATGGTGGAAAAGATATGGGATTTGAGACTTGTGGGGGGACAAGAAGAGATTTATTTTAGGCAGACTAAAATGATAGAGGCTTTGAGAGCTTTAGAAACTAAGCATGAGTTAGCTTGCTTTGGTTGTCTTAGTGGTAGAGCTGAGGATACTGGTGGGAAGATGCAGGGTTTGTAACCTCCAGTGAATGCTGGAAATTTTATTTTAGCTGACTATGGGGGGGCAGAGGCTTTGAGCCTTGAGACTGGGGATAAAAAATATCCAAATAAGATGACTGTGTGCAGGGCTGCTGATTCTGGCAGCTAAGGAGCATGGTTTGAAGCCTGCAGTGGTATTTTAGCAGACCTATGGGGGTTAGAGGCTTTGAGACCTTAAAAACTATAACTAACAGTAGTCTGATATGATGGCTGAGTGGCAGAGCTGCTGACTTTAGTAGCAAGGGTCCACGGTTTAAAGCCTGCAGTGACACCGAGAATATAATTTTAGCAGACTAGGGGGTCAGAAACTATGAGAGCCTTAGAAAGTAAGGATAAGCTAGCCAGATATGATGGTTAAGTGGTAGAGCTGCTGACTTGGTACAGGGTTTGAGACCTGCAGTGGGATAAGTATTTTTCCTAAGTAGGGAGAAAGAAGGGTTAAAGGCTTTGAAATAGAGGCAGCTATTGGCCTGGTTTGTTGGTTTAGTGGATGGTCTACAGGTGTTGGAGTTGGGGTATAGGGTTTGAGGTTTGCAAGAGGACTATGGTGGGACAATGGGTAGGGAGATGAAAAGGAGGAGTAGAGATCAAAGAAAAGAAAAAGCAGCAAAAGGGTTAGGAGAGAACTCTAGTGACTTCTAGTGGACAAGGTTGAATTAGTTGTTAAGAAGGAGTGGAGTTGGGGGAGTGGTTGGAGCAGTGCAAGATAATAGTGCAGCAACCCTACTGGTTGGAGTGTATGAGCTGCAAATGGGAAAGTGGGCACTTAGTGTTTAAAAATAAAATAAAAAGGGGTAGGTAATGTGATATGTCATGTGACCTTTAAGCAGCAATACATGGAGTGCTGGCCCTAGGTGGTGTGGACAGGTAAGACCTCTTCACAAGCAGGAAGGAGGCTTTACCTCTTAAGGCTCTCTGCAGTCCCCTATTACAAGTTCCTCAGCTTATGGTGTTTATCCATTTCCACCCTCGCACTACTCCCCTACCACCATACCCCACCCACTCAAACTGGCACTACTCTGACGCTTGTCCCCATTCTGCTACCAACCTGAACACTTTTCAGTACCCTTTCTACTATGACAGTGGCCTTCCAGCCTGTCTACTCTTCTCAGGTCTACCCTTTCTACTCACATACTACCTTTGCTCTAGCTAATAGCATACCCTAGCACTCTGCATAGATTGCAGTCATATTAGTCTCTCCTCATGAATTTTTGGTATAGTAATCCTTTTGCTTTTCTGTGTTATTGGATACCATGTAACTGTTTTGAACTTTGTGTGTTTGTTACCCTCCCCACTGACATGGAACATTTGTAAGTGAGCTGTTCTTGCTCAAAGGTATTATAATCCTAGAAATCAATCAATAAAATAAAATAAACTATTTCTGCATTGAGTTATGTACTGCACATGGTTTATATTAAAATGGTGAAATAGTATTCCATTGTTGTGTGACCTTTTTAGTAGTGGGTGCTGTGTTTCTTTCTTTTGCATGAATATGGAGAGTAATGTATGGACAATCATGCACAACAAGGCTGTGTTTCCATCCAGGGGTTGAGATGACAGCATATCAACCTCAAGAGCAAGCTCAGAAGGTCCATGCTGTCATCTCAACCCGAGATGGAAACACATGCCGAAGTTGTGTGGTTGCCCATATTTGATTTTTATAATACATGGTTTTACACTACCATGACAGACACCTCTACTGAAGTGAAAACAAAAAATCTTGCCATTTCTTTGTTCTACTCCCATATCAAAATTAAATTTCCAGACTTTTGAAAGGTAAAAGGTATGACTTTGGGCACTGGGTAGTTAGTAAGTGGCTAGGTGTAGAATACATGAAATTTAAAATTGTATGACCTTTGAACTGTGTTAACAACTGTTCGAATGCACATAGCAACACTTTGGAATGCACATAACGGTTTAGAGTGTGCTTAACAAGGATTTTGAGCAGGCTGATTTTTATACATAAGAAAGAGTAACCATATTCTATATGGAGAACTAAATGTTTCTTATTTATTGTGAGTGTAAAAAATTGTTTGGCAAAATGCCACCGAAACTTAATCATCCACCTGACCCAAGTCAGCTAAAAATCTGTTAAAGTGCAGAGTAGGTGGTCAGCATAGCAAAAGAGCATCATCTGAAAGTCCATAATTAATTTATACCAGTGAGCTTTAAATCAAATATAGTGCAATTTATACAGAGCTGCTTATGCACTGGGATATAACTAGTCCCCTAGGAGTTTGATGACAACCTAATAGCCCACGACCTGACTTCAAATCATTAAAAAATAAAATCCAAGGCAAATGTTGTCAGGGTGGGTGCAGTTACAGCATGTCTAATTATCAGCTTAGATATATTTAAATCCCACTACATTATTAAATTACATACTGCACCAAAGTGCAAAACTGGTGGTTGGCATAGTGAAGCAGTTTTATTTTCTACGATTGAAAAACTGACTCTAGATTGTTACTTCAATATGTATGGTAATCTCCCTTATAAGAAGATGTGACACTACAACAGCTTTGAGAAATGAAAAATGTGGTTATCAAGCTGTCAGATAAGGGAGGAATATTGCTCTTATGGAAGAATCACATTATGTTCAAAATGTATTAGAATTATGGTTTATTGAGAACAGCTATGAGTGTCTTTTTGGAGACCAAATCAATACTTATGGGATGGAGCGATGTGAAATGATTGACAGTGCATTGATAAAAGTTGAATCATGACAGAAGAGGCAGCATTTTGTAAGATAAATTTCCTGGTGGTGACTAAAATATATGTCCTCTCAAGGATCCACAGGAATCCTGTGGAGCCTCCATTAAGACCTGTTGCCTCTTGTGGCATCATTGACCCAAAAGTTATCTAAATTTTTGGACTTTTTCTTCATGGTCATATGTTCTGTGTCTTAGATCCCATGTCAGAGACCTCCTTACCAGAATACAATCATTCCACTGGAAGAGTGATTACTACTGGCTAACAATTGATGTAGCCAGCCTCTACAGCTGTATACAACACACAGATGGTTTAGAGCCACATTTGGGTGACACTGTCCCTGTAACCATCCTCCTAAGGACCATGGAGTTAATTTTGAACAGAAACTACTTTGTGTTCAATAGTGAATACTGCAGGCAAAAATATGGTACTGAGACAGGGGCCTCTGTGGCTCAATCATATGTCAACCTCTATATGGGATTGAGAGAGAAAATATTAATTTACAACAGTACATATAACTTATACTATGACTAGGTGATATCCTGGCTTTGCTTTATAGCTGACATAGTCTACATCTGGCAGGGCACTGAGGAGGAGATTCATCAATTCATTGTGCATTTGAATTCTATGAGTGAAAGTTTGAAGTTCACTTGTGAATTAGATACATTCAGGATAGGTTTTTGAATGGGAACCTCAGTGTCTCACCAGATCAGACAGTTAGATCATTTGGGTATTGAAAACCAGTAGTGGCAATTCAATACATCAAGCTGAAAGTGCCCATCCTCTCAAACTGTTTTAGTCTATTCCATACAGACAGTTTATTAGGCTACAAAGAAATGGTTCGAACATGCTGGAATTTGAACATCAAACATCAGAAAGGCTAGGAGATTCAAGGAGAAAGGGTATGATGAGGTACAGTATACACGGTTAAAAGAGATGCGTTTAAGCAGCAGGACTGCTTAAGTGGGACATCTCAGTGGAACCAACTTTTCCAATGAAACTACTAGCATTTTTCAATGTTTAATTGGAAATCTTTATTGTCCCCACTGCTTCAGTGAGACAAATTCAATCTGAACCCAAATCCAAAGTGAATGGAGCAAACTGTTCAAGGACACTAGATATGTTGGAGTCGGAGACAGCTAGGCAAGGAGTTTGCACACAGGACAGGTAAGCAGAGACTACAGCACATGTATGCAGGCAACATGGTGCTTTGGCTCAACTCAGACTCCGGTGTCTGGTTGAAAATCATCGACACAGAACTGTGTGTCCTCGTTGTACCTGTGCCTGGTTGTCAATCAGCAACATGGAGCTGCCAGATTAGATTTTGGGCCTCCTGGATCTCTTTCTCTCTCTCTCTCTCTCTCTCTCTCTCTTCTCTCTCTCTCTCTCCCCCAAGCCCATCAATTTCCCTTCCAGTTCTCATGTTCCTGCTTAATGTGTGCCTCCTCTGATTCCATGCTTCAGTGTGATGCAAATAAAGTAAGTTATTTTGCTAGCTTTAAAAACTCTGTTCCTGTCTGTGGACACGTACTTTTAAATACTGTACTGTAAGTTCTCTCTCTTGTGCGGTGCCTGCTTCAGTTCAGCACTTCAGTGGCAAGTGGTCAATGATGTTATGCTTAACTTTGCATCTTGAAAAAATGAATAACACCACTCTAGTCCACTAAATACAGTACAGAACTGCCAGTGCTCGGCTATCAGGCATGTTTCTGTCCTGACTTGAATCGAAAAAGGTACTTCTGCTTATGGGATGGCTGCTTAATTCAGATGAAAAGGCATTCACAGAGGTGTCTCAATTAGCAGCGTCTACTGTACTACTTAAAACAGCATTGCAGAAAGGCAGTGAGGTAATCAGAAATACCCTGCTGACACCCCAAAATAAAGCAGCAGGATTGACTCCTTGATTACATTCTCAACAGAGTACAGTACTCTAGCTGGGAGAAGGGGCATTGTGCATACATTCTGGCTCATACTACAAGTGGATAGTGTAATAAGGACAGAAGTGGGAGATAAACCAAGGGTTGCATTAAAAAGGCCAACAACTTGGGTGACATCCTCACTTGTATTCATTTGTTATCTGCTGGCAACCAACCTACCCTAATTGGTTGCCAGTAAAAGCCACATAGCTTTGACAGATGTGACCATTGCAATGTGTATAGATTTATACATGAGAGAAAACTCTGTGAGCATCAGATTAATAGCAGTAAGGTGACCATTGGAAATTCATCATGTGCAGGACATTATTGTGCTGTACATCATTTTTGTCCGTGCCACAAACATTGTGTGGGCTGTACCATTGGGTCCTTGAAAGTGTGCATCAAGGGGATGTCAGAGCCATCATAAATGACAATTACAGGAATGCCCTGTGTGCACACTTTCATATTGACCATGACTCAGATTCTAGCCTTATTTCCCTCCTGGGCATTAAATATGTCCCTCTATAAAAAGTGTGTGGACAAACTTACATGTCCCATTCAAAAGGAGACATGATGGATGGTATCATTAAATACCATTCAGCGTCTTGGCCTATTTAGGAGGTTGATTATGTTCCAGTTCTGAATAACTAGGTCCTTTTTTAGGTATTAATAACCATCAAAATTTGGTCTACGTAACTCATTGGTTAGTATAAGTTTATTTTACCCATTGTGTGTCTTGTTCTCTTTTTTGTCTTTCAAATTATAAACTGAAAATTGAACATATCTATTCTTCATTAGCATCACTCTGCATCAGTCCTATTTGGTGTGATCTGATACTGATTTAAAGAGATAGTGTAAAGTGTCGTTTTGAACACCATTTGTAGTGGAGTGGTTCCATAGGTACACTGGTGCTATCTGTCTGAGTGACAGTGACAATCTAGTATACTAATGTTACAGGAGCGAGAATGCCTAGGCTTGTTGTGTTTTGCCACAGTGAAAAGAATGGTGCCTGTGCTTGTGCCAGTGACATGGTGGGAGGTGAAGTGTCAGTGAGGAGTCACTGGTAATTAAAGCACCCATACTTCAGTTCTTAAGGTGAGACCATACTGCATTGTAATTAAATACATAATACTTGCATTCCTGTGATTTGATGAGTGAAATGATAACTGTTTCTTACTAGTTTTTGTCTGTTTTTTGTAGGGCTTGTCAGGATGTGACCGTGGAAAGCCTTGTGTGTTACGCGCCATAGAATAAGTCTCACAGACCTACATTCATTCTTGTTATAAATAGGAGGGCCCATGTCAAGCAGTGATCCCAAAAGATCCGAGTATTTATATTTGAAGCTCATAATATGAGTTTAGTATTAAAGCCATTTTTGTTTTCTGGGCATCCTCTCACAAAGCGCTGACTGCGATCAGTTGGCAGTGGGAGTTTTGGCTCTGACGTGAAAATCAGTTCTGTGTTTTTATTTCCGAACTTCAGCCTCATCCCTTTGCATACAGGAGGATTTCACCTTCTGTTGTGGAACAGTATGGTTCTGTAAGGCTCCATCTCAAGGCTGTCGGACACTTTCAGTATGCCTTGTAATTAGTAATTGCCTGGCATACGGCAGCAGTGTGAAGTAGCTTTGGAGGGTGAGTCACATCAAGATATACGCTTTTAAAAGCAAGGTGAAATCAAAATCTATGTCTAGGAATGTAGTTGCACTTCATCAGCACTTTGCCCAGTAGCTAACAGAAGTCATAGATCAGCAATGTTATGTTGCTGAATGTCATCTGTGGAAACTTGTACATTCTGCATCTAAGTCTTATTCTGTCAAATTTCATTCTTTCAGTAATGACTGATTTGTGTGTTGTGGTGGTGGTGGTGTATGTGTGTTATTGGGGAGTCAGCTGTGTCCTGTGTATTAGGTGGGTCATTCTGCATAATTTGTGCAAATTTCGACTGAATGTTACAGTGCATGAAACTGATAGGTTGCATGTACTGTAAGTAGTCTGTGTGTGGCCTGTTTCTGCGATGATGTGATGTGGGATGTGTGGGCAGTGGTACAGTAGCAGTGAGTACCATCACGTTGGTGCAAGACCCCTGTCTTTAGTACTGTTGCATAAGTTCTGTTCATTATGTCATGACGTAATTCTGCAGCTCTGGTATTGCTTTTGGATACATGCAGAATACTTCTGTGTATCTGTAATTTTCTTTTTGTTGTTGACATCAGCGGGTCTGAGTAGCTAGAGGCTAGCTGTGATTGATGAACCTCAATGTTCAAAATTGCATGGTGTTATAAGAAAGATGAGCAACAATACATACATGGGATGGATGAGCAGGTATGAGCTTCTATTGTGTTTTAGCTTATTAAACTCTCTTTCCCCAGTCACTCCCTACCCAACTCATGAGTGGGGCACAAGTATTGAGATTGTGATGTATGCAGCAGAGATTGGGTGAGTAATAACAGTGATGTGTGGCTCGGTTTGTAACAGAACCTAACAGAGGAACTGTGTGGCAAGCTGCATAGGGCAAAACTGAGTTACTGTGTGTCACCATAGGATTGGGTGGTGCCCTAGAAACCTGCATACTTGTTATTTATACACATCCTGAATTGGGGAAGACATGTATAGGGATGTAATGCATGAAAATCATGACACAATGGCAAATGTGAGGTATTAGTAACATGGTGACATTCTGTGAAGCCAGCAGAATAGGACCTATGGTCTATCGAGTTTGCTCGATGGTCAGTGATTGCATAGGGTACCGATAGTAGCACTCTGTCCCTCCCAAGAAGGACCAGTATTTCCCAGTGGTGCTCCTGGATGTGCCTACCACCACACCTGCCCCATCCTTCTGGAACTCCTCCATAGTTGTAGCAGTCACCAGTTCCCATTGGGTATCACATTCCAGTGCTCCACCACTGTTTCAGAGAAGTAGCACCTCCCTGTTTCCACCCTCAGCCTCCTTCCATCAAGCTTCATGGTGTGTACCCTGTTGGCCCCTTCTCTCAGGTGAGGACCCCTGCAAGTCTTACCTTATTGATCCCCTTGAGAAATTTGAAGACCTCCATCATATCCCCTTTACTCATGTCTCCTCCATTGAGTATAGGTTGGGCTCCTCATATGGTTTTCCACTTCCCTAGTACCATCCTGGTGGTTCTCCTCTGTTCCTATCCAGTAGCACGGTGTACTTCTTTAAGTAGTGATGTCACACTTGCACCCAGTATTGAAGGCATGGTCTAACCATGTTATTGTGCAGCAGTAGAAGTACCTCTTTACTTCTTGGGTTGTCACCCTGACTATGCACTAGCATTTTTTTGTGCTTGTGCTGTCGCATCATTCTACATTTCTCTGAGTTGTTTATTCAGACATGCACCATCACTGACTACTTCTTGTTGGGGACTGAACATCTATCAAGGGTCCAAAATTGTACTTACCTATCTAAAGTGATCTCTCAAGAATGTTGAATTCCAGTATTTCATGTTACCATTTTGGTGTGTTTTGTGGGGGGAGCATTGTACTTCTTGGAATACTGCAGAGTTTTGAATTCTTCTGATCTATGGTATACAATCACACAATGTACTGAGTGTGAAGAAAGACAGATGACTGGCAGGTGAAAAACATCTGTGGAAGGACTATTTTACATTATTTAGCAACATTTTAGTGCATTGTTTTGTGACTTTGAAAACTTTATAAAATTATTTTTTCAAAGTTTTCCTTAGGTCCATTTTATATAAGCAGTAAGACATGGCTGGGTGTTGGTATTACTGAGATACTCGACCTGCGGTCTCGTGCCTACACTACACCTCTGGGTGGGTGAGTATCTCAGTACTACCAACACCCAGCCATTCATGTACACTACTTAACATGATGTGGTAGGGTACAGGTACATCGGGAAAAATGAAAAACAAAAGACAGCATACTTGGTAAAATGCATGGTTATGCACCATGGTGGACATAAATTAAACTTGTGACATGTCAGCTCATACCTCCCCAACCACAGTTTATCCGATGCTCCCCACCTCACCATTGTGAAGTTAGGTGAAGAATGAACAGTACTAGCTGTTTAGTATTTCTGATTTCTACTGACCGTCTGCAACTAACTTCTACACTGTAGTTTGATCCTAAATATCTTATTATTTGAATCTCCTTTTGGTACCATTTTGGAAGAAAGTTTTCTCCTGTTATTGGACAGAGCTGGCAAATATCTCCTATGCTATAACTTTTGATTTTCTGATATACAGAACCATTGCTTATGATCGTAATCTGGTATATAGGCCTGTCATCATACAGTTCTTCTGCTGGTTTTACTTTGACATCTTTCTGTGTGGCATTCTCATGTCTTTTACATCCTTAGTCATTCCAGTACTTATTTATATGAAGTAGGCCATGCCTTTACCACACTCCACCTACTCAGATCTGATTTTGTTCACTATATATATATATATATATGTTCAGAGGAGGGAAGTGCCTAATCCAATTAACAGAAGCGCTCTTGATCGGGAGTCGATCCCAGCCCTTTCACAGAAGAAAGGGTTCTGCAAGAACTCCTAAAACTGAAGGTGGACAAAGCAATGGGCCCGGATGGAATTCACCCCAGAATTCTAAAAGAATTAAGGGGGAACTAGTGAAACCACTGACTAGTCTTTTAATAAATCATGGGAGGATGGTGTGGTACCCGAGGACTGGAGGAAGGCAGATGTGATTCCCTTCACAAAAGTGGGAGCAAGACAGAGGCAGGAAACCACAGACCTGTCAGTTTGACCTCAGTGGTAGGAAAAATAATGGAATCACTTCTGAAGGAAAGAATTGTTGAGTACCTAGAGGCTAGAGGCACAGGACCCAAGGCAGCATGGATTCACAGCGGGAAGGTCATGTCAGACAAATCTAATTGATTTCTTTGACTGGGTGACCAAAGCAGTAGACCAGGGAGGGCTGTGGACATGGCCTACCTAGACTTTAGCAAGCATTTGACACAGTCCCACAAAAAGATTAATAAACAAATTAGCCAGCCTGGGAGTGGGTCCCAGTGTGGTAGCCTGGGTAAAACACTGGTTGAACAACAGGACACAGTGGGTAATAGTAAATGGAGTACACAGTGAAGAAAGGAGGGTTACTATGGGGTACACGCAGGAGGTTCAGTACTGGGGCTGGTCCTTTTAATGTCTTTATAAGTGACATTGCAGAGGGACTGGAAGGAAGGTTGTCTCTTTGCAGATGACACAAAGATCTGCAACACGTTGATACACAAGGTGGGGTGGAAAGGATGAAAAGGGTTTGGCAAGGTTGGAGGAATGGTCAAATGTCTAGCAGCTTAGATTCAATGCAAAGAAGTGCAAAGTAATGCACTCGGAAACAAAACCGGGGAAGAGTACACAATGAAGGGTGAGATACTGACAACAACAAAAATGGAAAGGGACCTGGGGTAATCATATCAGATGACCCAAACGTGGGCCAGCAATGTTAGAAGGCAGTAAGGAGGGCTGGGGGATACTGGGATGCACAGGGAGGCATCACCAGTAGAAAACAGGAAGTTGTTGGCCCTCTGTACAGACAGTTGGTAAGACCACATCTGGAGTACTGTGTACAGTTCTGGAGACCCCATCTCCTCAAAGACATAGACAGGGTGGAGGCTGTCCAGAGGAGGGCAACAAAATGATGAGGTTCTACATCAGAAGACATATGAAGAAAGACTAAATGAACTAAAGATGTATAGCCTCTAGGAAAGGAGGAGGGGGGGCATGATATAAACTTTCAAATACCTCAAAGGAATCAACAAACTCCAAGAGTGTAGCATCTTTCAGAAAAACAGATGTGCAAAACAAGGGGCACAATTTGAAGATAGAGGGGGACAGCTCAGAGGTAATGTGAGGAAGTATTCTTCACAGAAAGGGTTGTGGATACATGGAAAAGCCTTCCTGAGGAGGTCGTAGAGTCAAAAACAGTGGGGAATTCAAGAATGCATGCGACAGACATAAACAATTCTGGCGGGGGTAGGAGGAAGTAGGGTGTTGGTTAACTAGTTTCTGCAGCTTATCCGTTAGGTAGAGAAATGGGCAGACTAGGTGAGCTAACGGTACTCATCTGCGTCAAATTCTATGTTTCTATGTTTCTAAGCAGTGATCCCAAAAGATCCCCCATTTATGTCTGAAACTCATAATATGGGATTAATATTAAAGCCATTTTTGTTTTCTGGGCATCCTCTCACAAGCAGCGACTGCGATCAGTTGGCAGTGGGAGTTTTGGCTCTGACGTGAAAATCAGTTCTGTGTTTTTATTTCCGAACTTCAGCCTCATCCCTTTGCATACAGGAGGTTTCACCTTCTGTTGTGGAAGAGTATGGTTCTGTAAGGCTCCATCTCAAGGCTGTTGGACACTTTCAGTATGCCTTGTAATTAGTAATTGCCTGGGCGACGCAGCAGTGTGAGTAGCTTTGGAGGGTGAGTCACATCAAGATATCGCTTCAAAAGCAAGGTGAAATCAAAATCTATGTCTAGGAATGTAGTTGCACTTCATCAGCACTTTGCCCAGTAGCTAACAGAAGTCATAGATCAGCAATGTTATGTTGCTGAATGTCATCTGTGGGAAACTGTACATTCTGCATCTAAGTCTTATTCTGTCAAATTTCATTCTTTCAGTAATGACTGATTTGTGTGTTGTGGTGGTGGTGGTGTATGTGTGTTATTGGGGGAGTCAGCTGTGTCCAGTGTATTAGGCGGGTCATTCTGCAAAATTTGTGCAAATTTCGACTGAATGTTACAGTGCATGAAACTGATAGGTTGCATGTACTGTAAGTAGTCTGTGTGTGGGCCTGTTTTCTGCGATGATGTGATGTGGGATGTGTGGGCAGTGGTACAGTAGCAGTGAGTACCATCATGTTGGTGCAAGACCCCTGTCTTTAGTACTGTTGCATATGTTCTGTTCATTATGTCATGACGTAATACTGCAGCTCTGGTATTGCTTTTGGATACATGCAGAATAACTCTGTGTATCAGTAATTTTCTTTTTGTTGTTGACATCAGCGGGTCTGAGTAGCTAGAACTAGCTGTATTGATGAACCTCAGTGTTCAAAATTGCATGGTGTTATAAGAAAGATGAGCAACAATACATACGTGGATGGATGAGCAGGTATGAGCTTCTATTGTGTTTTAGCTTATTAAACTCTCTTTCCCCAGTCACTCCTACCCAACTCATGAGTGGGGCACAAGTATTTGAGATTGTGATGTATGCAGCAGAGATTGGGTGAGTAATAACAGTGATGTGTGGCTCGGTTTGTAACAGAACCTAACAGAGGAACTGTGTGGCAAGCTGCATAGGGCAAAACTGAGTTACGTGTGTCACCATAGGATTGGGTGGTGCCTAGAAACCTGCATTCTTGTTATTTATACACATCCTGAATTGGGGAAGACATGTATAGGGATGTAATGCATGAAAATCATGACACAATGGCAAATGTGAGGTATTAGTAACATGGTGACATTCTGTGAAGCCAGCAGAATGGGCCCTATGGTCTATCGAGTTTGCTCGATGGTCAGTGATTGCATAGAGTGCCGATAGTAGCACTCTGTCCTCCCAAGAAGGACCAGTATTTCCAGTGGTGCTCCTGGATGTGCCTACCACCACCTGCCCCATCCTTCTGGAACTCCTCCATAGTTGTAGCAGTCACCAGTTCCCATTGGGTATCACATTCCAGTGCTCCACCACTGTTTCAGTGAAGTAGCACCTCCTGTTTCCACCCTCAGCCTCCTTCCATCAAGCTTCATGGTGTGTACCCTGTTGGCCCCGCTTCTCTCAGGTGAAGGACCCTGCAAGTCTTACCTTATTGATCCCTTGAGAAATTTGAAGACCTCCATCATATCCCCTTTACTCATGTCTCCTCCATTGAGTATAGGTTGGGCTCCTCATATATGCTTTCCACTTCCTAGTACCATCCTGGTGGTTCTCCTCTGTATCCTATCCAGTAGCACGGTGTACTTCTCTAAGTAGTGATGTCACACTTGCACCCAGTATTGAAGGCATGGTCTAACCATGTTATTGTGCAGCAGTAGAAGTACCTCTTTACTTCTTGGGGTCGTCACCTGACTATGCACACTAGCATTTTTTGTGCTTGTGCTGTCGCCATTCAACATTTCTCTGAGTTGTTTATTCAGACATGCACCATCACTGACTACTTCTTGTTGGGGACTGAACATCTATCAAGGGTCCAAAATTGTACTTACCTATTTAAAGTGATCTCTCAAGAATGTTGAATTCCTGTATTTCATGTTACCATTTTGGTGTGTTTGTGGGGGAGCATTGTACTTCTTGGAATACTGCAGAGTTTTTAATTCTTCTGATCTTTGGTATACAATACACAATGTACTGAGTGTGAAGAAAGACAGATGACTGGCAGGTGAAACCATCTGTGGAAGGACTATTTTACATTATTTAGCAACATTTTGTGCATTGTTTTGTGACTTTGAAAACTTTATAAAAATTATTTTTCAAAGTTTTCCTTAGGCCCATTTTTATATAGAGAAGACATGGCTGGTGTTGGTATTACTGAGATACTCGACCGCGGTCTCGTGCTCAACTACACCTCTGGGTGGGTGAGTATCTCAGTACTACCAACACCCAGCCATGTCGTGTTACTTACTTAACATGATGTGTAGGGTACAGTACATCGGGAAAAATGAAAACAAAAGACAGCATACTTGGTAAATGAATGGTTATGCACCATGGTGGACATAAATTAAACTTGTGCCATGTCAGCTCATACCTCCCCAACCACAGTTTATCCGATGCTCCCCACCTCACCATTGTGAAGTTAGGTGAAGAATGAACAGTACTAGCTGTTTAGTATTTCTGATTTATACTGACCGCTGCAACTAACTTCTAAACTGTACTTTTGATCCTAAATATCTTATTATTTGAAGATCTCCTTTGGTACCATTTTGGAAGAAAGTTTTCTCCTGTTATTGGACAGAGCTGGCAAATATCTCCTATGCTATAACTTTTGATTTTCTGATATACAGAACCATTGCTTATGATCGTAATCTGGTATATAGGCCTGTCATCATACAGTTCTTCTGCTGGTTTTACTTTGACATCTTTCTGTGTGGCATTCTCATGTCTTTTACATCCTTAGTCATTCCAGTACTTATTTATATAGTAGGCCATGCTTTTACCACATCCACACTACTCAGATCTGATTTTGTTCACTATATATATATATATATATATTGTCCAGAGGAGGGGAAGTGCCTAATCCAATTAACAGAAGCGCTCTTGATCGGGAGTCGATCCCAGCCCTTTCACAGAAGAAAGGGTTCTGCAAGAACTCCTAAAACTGAAGGTGGACAAAGCAATGGGGCCGGATGGAATTCCCCAGAATTCTAAAAGAATTAAGGGGAACTAGTGAACCACTGACTAGTCTTTTAATAAATCATGGAGGATGGTGTGGTACCGAGGACTGGAGGAAGGCAGATGTGATTCCCCTTCACAAAAGTGGGAGCAAGACAGAGGCAGAAACCACAGACCTGTCAGTTTGACCTCAGTGGTAGGAAAAATAATGGAATCACTTGAAGGAAAGAATTGTTGAGTACCTAGAGGCTAGAGGGCACAGGACCCAAGGCAGCATGGATTCACAGCGGAAGGTCATGTCAGACAAATCTAATTGATTTCTTTGACTGGGTGACCAAAGCAGTAGACCAGGGAGGGGCTGTGGACATGGCCTACCTAGACTGTAGCAAGGCATTTGACACAGTCCCACACAAAGATTAATAAACAAATTAGCCAGCCTGGGAGGGTCCCAGTGTGGTAGCCTGGGTAAAACACTGGTTGAACAACAGGACACAGCGGGTAATAGTAAATGGAGTACACAGTGAAGAAAGGAGGGTTACTAGTGGGCACCGTGAGGGTTCAGTACTGGGGCCGGTCCTTTTAATGTCTTTATAAGTGACATTGCAGAGGGACTGGAAGGGAAGGTTTGTCTCTTTGCAGATGACACAAAGATCTGCAACACGTTGATACACAAGGTGGGGTGGAAAGGATGAAAAGGGATTTGCACGTGTTGGAGGAATGGTCAAATGTCTAGCAGCTTAGATTCAATGCAAAGAAGTGCAAAGTAATGCACTGGAAACAAAACCCGGGGAAGAGCACACAATGAAGGGTGAGATACTGACAACAACAAAAATGGAAAGGGACCTGGGGTAATCATATCAGATGACCTAAACAGTGGGCCAGCAATGTTAGAAGGCAGTAAGGAGGGCTGGGGGATACTGGGATGCACAGGAGAGGCATCACAGTAGAAAACAGGAAGTTGTTGGCCCTCTGTACAGACAGTTGGCAAGACCACATCTGGAGTACTGTGTACAGTTCTGGAGACTCCATCTCCTCAAAGACATAGACAGGGTGGAGGCTGTCCAGAGGAGGGCAACCAAAATGATGCAGGGTCTACATCAGAAGACATATGAAGAAAGACTAAATGAACTAAAGATGTATGCCTCTAGGAAAGGAGGGAGGGGCATGATATAAACTTTCAAATACCTCAAAGGAATCAACAAACTCCAAGAGTGTAGCATCTTTCAGAAAAGCAGATGTCAAAAACAAGGGGCACAATTTGAAGATAGAGAGGACAACTCAGAGGTAATGTGAGGAATTTCTTCACAGAAAAGGGTTATGGATACATGGAAAAGCCTTCCTGAGGAGGTCGTAGAGTCAAAAACAGTGAAAATTCAAGAATGCATCGACAGACATAAGGCAATTCTGGCGGGGGTAGGAGGAAGTAGGTGTTGGTTAACTAGTTTCTGCAGCTTATCCGTTAGGTAGAGAAATGGGCAGACTAGGTGAGCTAGCGGTACTCATCTGCCGTCAAATTCTATGTTTCTATGTTTCAAGCAGTGATCCAAAAAGATCCCCATTTATGTCTGAAACTCATAATATGGGATTAATATTAAAGCCATTTTTGTTTTCTGGGCATCCTCTCACAAAACAGCAACTACGATCAGTTGGCAGTGGGAGTTTTGGCTCTGACGTGAAAATCAGTTCTGTGTTTTTATTTCCAACTTCAGCCTCATCCCTTTGCATACAGGAGGATTTCACCTTCTGTTGTGGAAGAGTATGGTTCTGTAAGGCTCCATCTCAAGGCTGTTGGACACTTTGAGTATGCCTTGTAATTAGTAATTGCCTGGCGTGACGGCAGCAGTGTGAGTAGCTTTGGAGGGTGAGTCACATCAAGATATCACTTTCAAAAAGCAAGTGAAATCAAAATCTATGTCTAGGAATGTAGTTGCACTTCATCAGCACTTTGCCCAGTAGCTAACAGAAGTCATAGATCAGCAATGTTATGTTGCTGAATGTCATCTGTGGGAAACTTGTACATTCTGCATCTAAGTCTTATTCTGTCAAATTTCATTCTTTCAGTAATGACTGATTTGTGTGTTGTGGTGGTGGTGGTGTATGTGTGTTATTGGGGAGTCAGCTGTGTCCTGTGTATTGTACGGTCATTCTGCAAAATTTGTGCAAATTTCGACTGAATGTTACAGTGCATGAAACTGATAGGTTGCATGTATGTAAGTAGTCTATATTAGTAGTGGCCTGTTTTCTGTGATGATGTGATGTGGGATGTGTGGGTAGTGGTACAGTAGCAGTGAGTACCATCATGTTGGTGCAAGACCCCTGTCTTTAGTACTGTTGCATATGTTCTGTTCATTATGTCATGACGTAATACTGCAGCTCTGGTATTGCTTTTGGATACATGCAGAATACTTCTGTGTATCAGTAATTTTCTTTTTTGTTGTTGACATCAGCGGGTCTGAGTAGCTAGAGGCTAGCTGTATTGATGAACCTCAGTGTTCAAAATTGCATGGTGTTATAAGAAAGATGAGCAACAATACATACATGGGATGGATGAGCAGGTATGAGCTTCTATTGTGTTTTAGCTTATTAAACTCTCTTTCCCCAGTCACTCCTACCCAACTCATGAGTGAGGCACAAGTATTTGAGATTGTGATGTATGCAGCAGAGATTGGGTGAGTAATAACAGTGATGTGTGGCTCGGGTTTGTAACAGAACCTAACAGAGGAACTGTGGCAAGCTGCATAGGGCAAAACTGAGTTACTGTGTGTCACCATAGGATTGGGTGGTGCCCTAGAAACCTGCATTCTTGTTATTTATACACATCCTGAATTGGGGAAGACATGTATAGGGATGTAATGCATGAAAATCATGACACAATGGCAAATGTGAGGTATTAGTAACATGGTGACATTCTGTGAAGCCAGCAGAATAGGGCCCTATGGTCTATCGAGTTTGCTCATGGTCAGTGATTGCATAGGGTACCGATGATAGCACTCTGTCCCTCCCAAGAAGGACCAGTATTTCCCAGTGGTGCTCCTGGATGTGCCCTACCACCACCTGCCCCATCCCTTCTGGAACTCCTCCATAGTTGTAGCAGTCACCAGTTCCCATTGGGTATCACATTCCAGTGCTCCACCACTGTTTCAGTGAAGTAGCACCTCCTGTTTCCACCCTCAGCCTCCTTCCATCAAGCTTCATGGTGTGTACCCTGTTGCCCCTCGCTTCTCTCAGGTGAAGGACCCTGCAAGTCTTACCTTATTGATCCCTTGAGAAATTTGAAGACCTCCATCCTATCCCCTTTACTCATGTCTCCTCCATTGAGTATAGGTTGGGCTCCTCATATGGACGTTTCCACTTCCTAGTACCATCCTGGTGGTTCTCCTCTGTATCTATCCAGTAGCACGGTGTACTTCTTAAGTAGTGATGTCACACTTGCACCCAGTATTGAAGGCATGGTCTAACCATGTTGTTGTGCAGCAGTAGAAGTACCTCTTTACTTCTTGGGGTTGTCACCCTGACTATGCACACTAGCATTTTTTGTGCTTGTGCTGTCGCCATTCAACATTTCTCTGAGTTGTTTATTCAGACATGCACCATCACTGACTACTTCTTGTTGGGGACTGAACATCTATCAAGGGTCCAAAATTGTACTTACCTATTTAAAGTGATCTCTCAAGAATGTTGAATTCCTGTATTTCATGTTACCATTTTGGTGTGTTTGTGGGGGAGCATTGTACTTCTTGGAATACTGCAGAGTTTTTAATTCTTCTGATCTTTGGTATACAATCACACAATGTACTGAGTGTGAAGAAAGACAGATGACTGGCAGGTGAAAACCATCTGTGGAAGGACTATTTTACATTATTGCTTAACATTTTTGTGCATTGTTTTGTGACTTTGAAAACTTTATAAAATTATTTTTTCAAAGTTTTCCTTAGGCCCATTTTATATAAGCAGTAAGACATGGCTGGGTGTTGGTATTACTGAGATACTCGACCTGCGGTCTCGTGCTAACTACACCTCTGGGTGGTGAGTATCTCAGTACTACCAACACCCAGCCATCTCGTGATACTACTTAACATGATGTGGTAGGGTACAGGTACATCGGGGAAAATGAAAAACAAAAAGACAGCATACTTGGTAAAATGCATGGTTATGCACCATGGTGGACATAAATTAAACTTGTGCCATGTCAGCTCATACCTCCCCAACCACAGTTTATCCGATGCTCCCACCTCACCATTGTGAAGTTAGGTGAAGAATGAACAGTACTAGCTGTTTAGTATTTCTGATTTATACTGACCGTCTGCAACTAACTTCTAAACTGTACTTTTGATCCTAAATATCTTATTATTTGAAGATCTCCTTTGGTACCATTTGGAAGAAAGTTTTCTCCTGTTATTGGACAGAGCTGGCAAATATCTCCTATGCTATAACTTTTGATTTTCTGATATACAGAACCATTGCTTATGATCGTAATCTGGTATATAGGCCTGTCATCATACAGTTCTTCTGCTGGTTTTACTTTGACATCTTTCTGTGTGGCATTCTCATGTCTTTTACATCCTTAGTCATTCCAGTACTTATTTATATGAAGTAGGCCATGCCTTTACCACACTCACACTACTCAGATCTGATTTTGTTCTATATATATATATATATATATATATTGTTCAGAGGAGGAAGTGCCTAATCCAATTAACAGAAGCGCTCTTGATCGGGAGTCGATCCAGCCCTTTCACAGAAGAAAGGGTTCTGCAAGAACTCCTAAAACTGAAGGTGGACAAAGCAATGGGGCCGGATGGAATTCACCCAGAATTCTAAAAGAATAAAGGGGAACTAGTGAAACCACTGACTAGTCTTTTAATAAATCATGGGAGGATGGTGTGGTACCCGAGGACTGGAGGAAGGCAGATGTGATTCCCCTTCACAAAAGTGGGAGCAAGACAGAGGCAGGAAACCACAGACCTGTCAGTTTGACCTCAGTGGTAGGAAAAATAAATGAATCACTTCTGAAAGAAAGAATTGTTGAGTACCTAGAGGCTAGAGGGCACAGGACCCAAGGCAGCATGGATTCACAGCGGAAGGTCATGTCAGACAAATCTAATTGATTTCTTTGACTGGGTGACCAAAGCAGTAGACCAGGGAGGGCTGTGGACATGGCCTACCTAGACTTTAGCAAGGCATTTGACACAGTCCCACACAAAAGATTAATAAACAAATTAGCCAGCCTGGGAGTGGGTCCCAGTGTGGTAGCCTGGGTAAAACACTGGTTGAACAACAGGACACAGCGGGTAATAGTAAATGGAGTACACAGTGAAGAAAGGAGGGTTACTAGTGGGGTACCGAGGTTCAGTACTAGGGCGGTCCTTTTTAATGTCTTTATAAGTGACATTGCAGAGGGACTGGAAGGGAGGTTTGTCTCTTTGCAGATGACACAAAGATCTGCAACACGGTTGATACACAAGGTGGGGTGGAAAGGATGAAAAGGATTTGACAGTTGGAGGAATGGTCAAATGTCTAGCAGCTTAGATTCAATGCAAAAGAAGTGCAAAGTAATGCACTCGGAAACAAAACCGGGGAAGAGCACACAATGAAGGGTGAGATACTGACAACAACAAAAATGGAAAGGGACCAGGGGTAATCATATCAGATGACCTAAACGTGGGCCAGCAATGTTAGAAAGGCAGTAAGGAGGGCTGGGGGATACTGGGATGCACAGGAGAGGCATCACCAGTAGAAAACAGGAAGTTGTTGGCCCTCTGTACAGACAGTTGGTAAGACCACATCTGAGTACTGTGTACAGTTCTGGAACCCCATCTCCTCAAAGACATAGACAGGGTGGAGGCTGTCCAGAGGAGGGCAAACAAAATGATGCAGGGTCTACATCAGAAGACATAAGAAGAAAGACTAAATGAACTAAAGATGTATAGCCTCTAGGAAAGGAGGAGGGGGCATGATATAAACTTTCAAATACCTCAAAGATCAACAAACTCCAAGAGTGTAGCATCTTTCAGAAAAACAGATGTAAAAAACAAGGGGCAATTTGAAGATAGGAGGGGACAGCTCAGAGGTAATGTGAGGAGTATTTCTTCACAGAAGGGTTGTGGATACATGGAAAAGCCTTCCTGAGAGTAGGTAGAGTCAAAAACAGTGGGGAATTCAAGAATGCATGCGACAGACATAAGGCAATTCTGGCGGGGTAGGAGGAAGTAGGGTGTTGGTTAACTAGTTTCTGCAGCTTATCCATTAGGTAGAAATGGGCAGACTAGGTGAGCTAAGCGGTACTCATCTGCCGTCAAATTCTATGTTTCTATGTTTCTAAGCAGTGATCCCAAAGATCCCCGCATTTATGTCTGAAACTCATAATATGGGATTAATATTAAAGCCATTTTTGTTTTCTGGGCATCCTCTCACAGAGCAGCGACTGCGATCAGCTGGCAGTGGGAGTTTTGGCTCTGACGTGAAAATCAGTTTGGTGTTTTTATTTATGAACTTCAGCCTCATCGCTTTGCATAGAGGAGGATTTCACCTTCTGTTGTGGAAGAGTATGGTTCTGTAAGGCTCCATCTCAAGGCTGTTGGACACTTTCAGTATGCCTTGTAATTAGTAATTACCTGGCATACGGCAGCAGTGTGAGTAGCTTTGGAGGTGAGTCACATCAAGATATCGTTTTGAAAAGCAAGGTGAAATCACAATCTATGTCTAGGAATGTAGCTGCACTTCATCTGCACTTTGCCCAGTACTTAATAGAATCATACATCAGCGATGGTATGTTGCTGAATGTCCTCTGTGGAAACTTGTACATTCTAAGTCTTATTCAGTCAAATTGCATTCTTTCAGTAATGACTGATTTGTGTGTGTGGTGGTGGTGGTGTATGTGTGTTATTGGGGAGTCAGCTGTGTCCTATGTATCAGGCGGGTCATTCTACATAATTTCTGCAAATTTTAACTGAATGTTACAGTGCCTGAAACTGATAGGCTGCATGTAAGTAGTCTGTGTGTGTGCCTGTTTTCTGTGATGATGTGATGTGGGATGTGGGCAGTGGTACAGTAGCAGTGAGTACCATCATGTTGGTGCAAGCCCCTGTCTTTAGTACTGTTGCATAAGTTCTGTTCATTATGTCATGATGTAATACTGCTGCGCTGGTATTGCTTTTGGATACATGCAGAATACTTCTGTGTATCTGTAATTTTCTTTTCTGTTGTTGACATCAAGCGGTCTGAGTAGCTAGAGGCTAGCTGTATTGATGTACCTCAATGTTCAAAATTGCATGGTGTTATAAGAAAGATGAGCAACAATACATACATGGGATGGATGAGCAGGTATGAGCTTCTATTGTGTTTAGCTTATTAAACTCTCTTTCCCCAGTCACTCCCTACCCAACTCATGAGTGGGGCACAAGTATTTGAGATTGTGATGTATGCAGCAGAGATTGGGTGAGTAATAACAGTGATGTGTGGCTCGGTTTGTAACAGAACCTAACAGAGGAACTGTGTGGCAAGCTGCATAGGGCAAAACTGAGTTACTGTGTGTCACCATAGGATTGGGTGGTGCCCTGAAATCGGCATACTTGTTATTTATATACATCCAGAATTGGGGAAGACATGTATAGGGATGTAATGCATGAAAATCATGACACAAAGGCAAATGTGAGGTATTAGTAACATAGTGACATTCTGTGAAGCCAGCAGAATAGGTCCTATGGTCTATCGAGTTTGCTCGATGGTCAGTGATTGCATAGGTACCGATAGTAGCACTCTGTCCCTCCCAAGAAGGACCAGTATTTCCAGTGGTGCTCCTGGATGTCCCTACCACCACACCTGCCCCATCCTTCTGGAACTCCTCCACAGTTGTAGCAGTCACCAGTTCCCATTGGGTATCACATTCCAGTACTCCACCACTGTTTCAGTGAGTAGCGCCTCCCTGTTTCCACCCTCAGCCTCCTTCCATCGCGCTTCATGGTGTGTACCCTGTTGCCCCCGCTTCTCTCAGGTGAAGGACCCTGCAAGTCTTACCTTATTGATCCCTTTGAGAAGTTTGAAGACCTCTATCATATCCCTTACTCATGTCTCCTCTATTGAGTATAGGTTGGGCTCCTCATATGGCCTTTCCACTTACCCTAGTACCATCCTGGTGGTTCTCCTCTGTATCCTATCCAGTAGCACGGTGTACTTCTTTAAGTAGTGATGTCACACTTGCACCCAGTATTGAAGGCATGGTCTAACCATGTTATTGTGCAGCAGTAGAAGTACCTCTTTACTTCTTGGGGTCATCACCTGACTATGCACACTAGCATTTTTTGTGCTTGTGCTGTCGCCATTCTACATTTCTCTGAGTTGTTTATTCAGACATGCACCATCACTGACTACTTCTTGTTGGGGACTGAACATCTATCAAGGGTCCAAAATTGTACTTACCTATCTAAAGTGATCTCTCAAGAATGTTGAATTCCTGTATTTCATGTTACCATTTTTGGTGTGTTTTGTGGGGGGAGCATTGTACTTCTTGGAATACTGCAGAGTTTTTAATTCTTATGATCTATGGTATACAATCACACAATGTACTGAGTGTGAAGAAAGACAGATCACTGGCAGGTGAAAAACATCTGTGGAAGGACTATTTTACATTATTTAGCAACATTTTAGTGCATTGTTTTGTGACTTTGAAAACTTTATAAAATTATTTTTTCAAAGTTTTCCTTAAGCCCATTTTATATAAGGGTGAAGGCATGGCGGGTGTTGGTTACTGAGATACTCGACCTGTGGTCGTGCTAACTACGCCTCTGGGTGGGTAAGTATCTCAGTACTACCAACACCCAGCCATGTCGTGTTACTTACTTAACATGATGTGGTAGGGTACAGGTACATCGGGAAAGCAGAAAAACAAAAGACAGCATACTTGGTAAAATGCATGGTTATGCACCATGGTGGACATAAATCAAGCGTGTGCCATGTCAGCTCATACCTCTCCAACCACAGTTTATCCGATGCTCCCCACCTCACCATCGTGAAGTTAGGTGAAGAATGAACAGTACTAGCTGTTTAGTATTTCTGATTTCTACTGGCCATCTGCAACTAACTTCTAAACTGTACTTTTGATCCTAAATATCTTATTATTTGAAGATCTCCTTTTGGTACCATTTTGGAAGAAGTTTTTCCTGTTATTGGACAGAGCTGGCAAATATCTCCTGTGTTATAACTTTTGATTTTCTGATATACAGAACCGTTGCATATGATGCATAATCTAGTATATAGGCCTGTCATCATACAGTTCTTCTGCTGGTTTTACTTTGACATCTTTCTGTGTGGCATTCTCGTGTCTTTTACATCCTTAGTCATTCCAGTACTTATTTATATGAAGTAGGCCATGCCTTTACCACCTCCACACTACCCAGATCTGATTTTGTTCACTATATAATGTACGCATACTGTTTCTGTGCTTCCTCACACTGATCCACTTGCCCTGTTAGCACTTCACCCTTCATCTGCTGTGCTTACCTCCCATTTCCATTGATACATTCTATCTCTATGCTGCTTGCCACCTGTGTACCACCCACCCTTTCTGTACTGTCTACCACTCGTCTCTGTCCTGTCCCATATCACTGTGACAAAACCTCTATCTGGGGAATGCCTGTTATCTGAAATCCCCTTTGTTCCCCACATAGAAGTATATTGACATACCGTTGATGGCAGTTAAGGACGCTTTGCCTACCTAGTCTTGCCATTTCCTACCTACTGGATACGCTGCATTCCTAGTTAAGCAACTGACTATTTCTTCATAATGCCTCACAATATTTGCCTTATGTTTCTCCCATGCATTTGTGAATTTTCCAACAGTGATTGAGTACTCAACCTCTTCAGGAAGGCGGTTACATTCGACAACATCAGAGGGATAATCATTTCATTCTTTCTACCAGTGATGGCTCTCCCAATACATCATAGTTTCCTCCCATCCTTCCCTTCTGGCTTCCACATTTGCCAGCTAACCTTTAGGCCACCTGATAAGAACACTCCCAGGCCTGTTAGTATTCCTCGTTGTTGTTACCTATCCTCTATTCATTGTGTTCTCTCCCTGTATTTTTTATATATTTTCATGACTTTTCACTTTTATCCCCCACCGGAATAACACCAACCCTCATTTAATATTCCCACTTTCTCCATTGCAGTATGTGTGCCTCATGCCCTGTCCACTCCCCAATAATGTGACAAAACATACATAAATCTAAGACACACTGCTTGTATTCATCGGATGATGACTCTGAAGCAATCATGTCCCTTCAAGTCTCTTTTATATTTACCCTTTCCATCCTCATCTGCAGTGTGCACAAATCAGCCCACATACCTAAGGTGGTGTGAATTCCCTTCCAGCCTTTCAGCAGTTCAGTGCATGTGGTGCCAGATGGGTGCTGATACCTTACTAGTTCACTTTGTGGAAGGACTTTGTGATTCAAGGTGGCGTTCATAGTTGCAAACTGCAACTGACTGACAATTACATGACCATTCACAAAACTGACATCCAGGGTTTCTGAAATGGATTTAATGCCAGCAATATATATTGTAGAAAAAAACAATGTCATAATTTTTGATTTTTTAGCATGTGTTACACAACTATGCAATATTCAAAGTTCATTACTAATTAGGTAAGTACATTGGCATGTTAGACTTATTTATAGTTACGATTTACACTAGTGTTTCTCCATAAAGGGAACACAAAGTGAAGGATGAACTGGTGCCACATCTAACGAGGCTGTTTAACATCCTTGGTCACAGGGGTGGTGCCAATGGACTGGAAGAGAACATAGGTGGTCACACTAAATAATGGGGGAGGATGATGTCAAAAGTACCGTCCTATTAGTCTTACCTCGGTGGCGGGGAAGGTAATGGAAACACTACTTAAGATCAGGTTGATAGAATACTTGGAGATGAATGCCTTGCAGGATGACAGGCAGCATGGCTTCCACCAAGGGGTCCTGTCAGACTAACCTGATAGAGTTTTGATGGGGTGACACAGATAGTGGACCAGGGAGGAGCAGTGGACATGGCCTATCTGGATTTCAATAAGGCCTTGACACCGTTCCCATGGTGGAATGGTGCATAAGCTGGACAGACTGGGGTGGACAACAGGATCACCAGGTGGATGGAAAACTGGTTCAAGGGAAGGAGTCAGATGGTGGTGGTAAATGGGACACATTTAGGGAAAGGGTAGTGACCAGTGGGGTGCCACAGGGGTCAGTGCTAGAACCAGTACTCTTTAACATTTATGTTAGTGAACTAGCAGAGGGTCTGGAAGGATGGGTGTGCCTGTTCTGATGATACAAAGGTCTGCAATAGGGTGGATTCACCTAGTGGGGTGCAAGCCATGAGGCAGGACCTGAAGAGGCTGGAGAGGTTGTCTGATACCTGGAAATTGAAGTTTAATATACAAAAGTGCTCACTGATGCACCTGAGGAGGAAGAATAGGAGGAAACTTACTCCCTTGGGAGGCTGGTGATTAAGGAGAAGGAAACAGAAAGGGACCTGGGGATTATGGTATTGTGTGGCCTCAAGGTGGGCAGCCAGTGTAGCAGGGCAGTGGGAAAGGAAAATGGAATGTTGGCTTGCATTGCACTGGGTTTTAATAGCAGGAAGAGGGAGGTGCTAATGCCATTATACAGAACCATGGTCAGGCGCATCCGGACAATGGGGTGCAGTTCTGGTGGCCTCACCTATGAAGAGATGTTGAGCTGATGGAGAGGGTGCAGAAGGGCAACCAAAAATGGTACAAGGGATGCAGGATGTACTCTATGAGAGAAAAATTAAGAGGGCTGAATTTGTACCCTCTGGAGACTAGGAGGGAGAGGGGACATGATTGAGACCTTTAAATATCTGAAGGAATAAATAAGGTGAGGGTAACAGCTTGTTCAAATTGAAGAGGAGCAAACACGAGGGACATAGCCTCGAACTGGAAGGTGGCCAATACAGAGGTAATGTCAGGGGCAGTTTTTCATGGAGAGGGTGGTGGAGGCCTGCAACAAGCTGCCGGAAAAGGTAGTGGCAGCTGAAACGTGGGGGTTGAAGAGGACTTGGGATAGATTTAAGAGGTTGGGAAAAGAGGGTGGAAGCATAACAGAAGGAGGAGGTAGGGTGTTGGGCAGATTAGATGGGCCGTGATGCCTTTCTCTGCTGTCACATTACTGTGTATCAGTGTAAAATCATATATACTCCAGAAATGCATCAAATGGCATCAGAAACAAGACTTATCAGCTATTACATTTTCAAAAGAACACATTATTGTGTGAGTTGCATCATCACCACAAAACAAACAAGAAACAAGTAAAACAAAGTGGATTGACAGGGTAGTTTTTTTTAAGAACATATAATTTGTGATGAAGTGCATCGCTATTTAGCTGTTTTTAATAATCAAAAATGGAATCAAAGGTTACACAAGGCTTTTTCTATGAATGGAGCAAGTAGCTATGATCAAGGAAGTACTTCAGCAGTCAGTGGCATGTGCCTCTTTCAACAAAGAGAGACATATCAGAAGAATTGTCCATTGTATTATGCTACATTTTGGTCTTGAATTGACTTACAAGCTTTACAGTAATGCAAACTTGTTAAATTAGTTGCAAATCTGATTAAAATATATGCAATGACCAACTCAGTAGTCTTGCAAAGTTATTTTTTAAGTATCATCCATATGTTTGCAGACTCATAAGTAACAATATTTTTCTCATTGCAGGGCCATGAATGCATCAGATGTGGTCAGGTGAACAGTTCAGAGAGTGACTATGGAGACAGTAGTGACACATCATTTGCTGATGAAATGAACCATGATGCCGAGCAGTCTATATCTCGTCTGGTGGGTTTAGGTATTAGACCTTACCAGTTTGAGCCTTCTGGTTCAGAGGCAGAAGACGAGCAGGAAAATGTAAATCTGCAGAATACAGAACCAGTTGTGAGAACAGGAAATGTGGACTGGTAATGTCATAATGTTAAT